>CM076849.1:117319122-118679658 GCA_039519185.1 Astragalus membranaceus | reverse complement strand
CTTGGCTCACTCGTTCATACACTGGTAAGTCGGGTTGAGTTTGAATGAGTTAACTCGAGCTCAATCAAAAGTTTAATCAGAAACGAGTTTGACGAGAGTAAGCTCGATTTTCTGATGTAGTAACAACATAGCAAAGTCGTTGAGTTTAACAATCATGCTACCTTACACCAAAAAAGTAAAAGTTTAAAACAAACCCTGCATCGTAATGTTAGTGTACAATAAATTTTCCAAATTGGGTGACTGAAGACCAAAACTAAGAAGCTTTATGCAAAAGTGTGACTTGACATCTGAAAATGATCAAATACATAGAAGATTTGAGCATGGAAAAGAAATATTATCACATGTCAAGAGGGATAACCTTTCTCCGCAGGTTCAACAAAAATCAACCTTCCATCAATAATCTGCACCATACAGGGAATATTAGTGTATTGATATTTAAGGTAATTTATAAATGAATTCCAAAGACATAGAAACGAAAGAGAATTTATTTTGTCAAATCCCTTGTTATATCAAAAAATTTGTTTATTAGTGGGTACGACTATGCAACTAAGGTTGGGAGTTTGAAGCGGAGGGAGAGACTTATGTTCAGTTATTTTAGTATTAGGCTTTTAATTCTATGGAGAAATAAACTATATGGGCTATCCCCCCTATCCCTTCGCTTAATCCCTCTCTTCCCTCTTATGAAGCACGAATACTGACATAGACACCAAATAGGTAGAAACTAAACATGTGTTATAACTTATGAGTTGCATATCCAAGAAGACTTTCTTATGGACATGTCTCTTCCAACCAAAACGCCCCCTATCCCTTCGCTTAATCCCTCTCTTCCCTCTTATGAAGCATGAATACTGACATAGACACCAAATAGGTAGAAACTAAACATGTGTTATAACTTATGAGTTGCATATCCAAGAAGACTTTCTTATGGACATGTCTCTTCCAACCAAAACGTGTGCCTGCCAAGGAATTTCCATGTCCCACTTTGATCTTAAAATTTACCTCTATCAAAAAGGCTGCATAACAAAAGTGGAACAATCTAGATTTGTGCAGTGTATGTACAAGCACATGAGGCTCCAAGATTATCAAACGACATTAATCCATGCTCTGTATGTGATGAGCATTTGTATGTTTACTCCATAGGAGCTGGAAAAGAAATATGATATATACAAGATATTTCCAACAAGAGGATGGATGAGATAAGAGTGACATCAAACATGGTTTACCATCACATATCAATCCATAATTGTAAAGGGGTTAAAAAAATTTTACAAGCCAGGATTAATGAATGCAAGGTCCAAGAGTTGTATGTCTGCATACAAGCACAGGAGTGACCAACAGGAATTTTATGTCACTAGTAACTCATGACTTGCATTATAACTGATCTATGAAGTTTTAAAAAAACTCATGATCGAGTTTGAGTAGCAACAGAATTTAGCCAGAGTTGAAATATATATTTACTCTTTGAAGGGAAGATATAACCGCATTCATTTTCCTTCTTGGGCTTTATTCTAACACTGACATAGGAAGATTATTATAAGTTGAGGACAATATTACTTGTTCTCCTCATGTTTTGGGCGTTGTAATCTACACTCCACCAAACAAGAATGCTCAATGATGTAAAGTAGTAGTAAGCTACATAAAGCAAATAGCTAAAAAAAGGTTGTTCACGCCTAGAGACTAGAGACCCCAAAAAGGGAAAGCTAATCTAGAAACGAAGCTAACGCTTTAAATCACCAAGCAAATAGACATTTTAACAAACACAATAAGTGTAAAATCAATTACAAGTTACGATCAAGTAAGACCCAACCAATACTATTACGGAAGCAAATGAAATTACTTGCCAACGAAACACAATATGTAAGTTGATGTATTTGATGAACATTTGTATGTTTACTCCATACAAGCACATGAGACTCCAAGATTATCAAACTACATTATCCATGCTCAGTATGTGATGAGCATTTGTATGTTTACTCCATAGGAGCAGGAGAAGAAATATGATATATACAAGATATTTCCAACAAGAGGATGGATGGGATAAGAGTGACACCAAAACATGGTTTACCATCACATAGAACATATCAATCCATAATTGTAAAGGGGTTAAACAAATTTTACAAGCCAGGATTTAGAACACCATAATACACAATTTAATATTGGTACTTAAATCTAATGAAACACTACAAAAAAAAACTGATTAGCGAGGGAATTTTTAGTCCCTCGCTAATTCAGTCATTAGCGACGGAATTTGGTGTCCCTCGCTAATTAGCGACGGAATTTTCAGTCCCTCGCTAATTCTCTCGCTAATTTCTGACAGTTTTCAGATCATAGCGCTCCGTGCAGGTGATTAGTGACGGAATTTTCAGTCCCTCGCTAATTCCCTCGCTAATTTTTTGACTTTTCAGCTTATTTATCCTCTCACACACACTCTTCTCTCCTCTCCTCACACTCTTCTCTCTTCTTCTCTCCCACCTTCCCATAACTTCCACCACCACACCACCACCATCACCTCCTCTCATCCTCACCCTCCCTCTCTTTCTCCCTTACTCTTCTCCTTCTCTCACCACCCCAATACCCTTCACCACCACCACCACCACCATAAACTCCTCTCCTCTTCCTCTCCTCTCTCCACCTACGAATTCCTCTTCTCCACCTACAAATTTCTTTCCTCTTTCTCTCTTCTTCACTCCACCTACCACCACCACCACCACACAACCACCACCACCGGAGCTCCTCTTCCTCTTCCTCTCCTCCCTCTCTCTCTCTCACGATTTCCCATTTCCCTCTTCTTTTATCCACCTTTTTTCACCACACCACCACCACCACCCTCTTCTCCTCTTCACCTTCTTCTTCTCCACCACCACCACCACAACCACAAATAATAAATATATAAAAAAAACATTAATAATATAATAGTTTTTTGACAGCATTAATAATAAATATATATAAAAAAAATAAGCCATTCAGCACTGGACACGTGTTAGTCAGTATTTGAAAAAGTGCACAAATTTTGAGGCAGTCATTAGCGAGGGAAAATTCCCTCGCTAATTAGCGAGCGATTCAAATTCCCTTGCTAATCCCATTAGCGATGAGGGAATTAGCGAGGGAACCAGTCCGCCGCTAATTCCCTCGCAAATGACCATTAGCAACGAATTTAGGTCATTTTGCGAGGCAAATTTCCCTCGCTAATAACCAGTTTTTTTGTAGTGAATGCAAGGTTCAGGCGTTGTATGTCTCCACACAAGAATAAGAGTGACTAAAGGGAATTTCATGTCACTAGTAACTCATGACTCGCCTTACATTTATAAAGTTTATAAAAAAAAAACTCCTGATCGAGTTTCTGAGTAACAGCGGAATTTAGTCCGAGTTGAAATACATTATATTTACTCTTTAGAAAGAAAATATAATTACATCCATTTTCCTTCTCGGGTTTTGTTCTATCACTGCCAAAGGAAGATAACATTTAGAATCATGGCACCATGGATATAAACACGCGATTGGCATGACACTCCATAGGGTGTTTGTTTGCACGGTGAGAAGGCTTCAACGGGAGTTTAACTAGAAGCTCTAATTTCTAGATTCTAGAGTGATGCGCATTTACATATATCCAATTGCAAAAGCAAACACTAAAGAAAGGTTATTCAAGCCATAGAGACTAGAGACCCCAAAAAGGGAAAGCTAAACTAGAAACGGAACCAAGGCTTTAAATCACCAATCAACTAGGCATTTTAACAAACACAATCAGTGCAAAATCAATTACAAGTTACATAAACAATCAAGATAGATCCAACCAAATTAATTTACTTGCCTAGGAAACATCCTATGTAAGTTGATGTATTCAGTTTTATTGCACACAGAATTAGAGCAATAGACATAAGCAAAAGACATAATTACCTTTCCATTCATGGCTTTCATAGCCTTTTCAGCATCAATAGCAGAATCATAGGAGACAAAACCAAACCCTTTGGGCCTTTGAGTTTTTGGGTCCATCATAAGTTTAGCTTCTGTAACTGCTTCAAATGGAGAGAAGAGCGAGTTCAACTGCTCCTTTGTAGTGAAAAACGATAATCCTGAAAAATGAAAGGAAGCAGTGTTTTAAGTTAGGGGAATTGAATTGGGGAAATTGACAAATATGAAAGGAGTGGAAAAACCTAAATGTTGATAAACAGTCTTGTCCCGATTCTGAGACATATGAGTTTGGATTTCGGTTGTGTAGCTCGATCCTGTTTGCACGACGGTTAGGAGTTAGGACTGAGGACCTGTTATGCGCTCTCCTTTCAATTCATAACCGTGTAGGATTTCAGGCTTCCCCCACCAAAAATTGGGAATGAAAATGTTTAAAAATAGGTTAAAAAGTTTAAGTACCCCCCACTTAAATTTGTGCTTAAGATGTTAAATTGCTATGACGATTGTAAATTTGTAATTGCATCATGAGATTATTTATATTTATATTGAAATATCATTTCAAACAAATATTAATCGAATCAACACATAAGTTATAACACATGTAAGGACACTCATTCAGTGTTCTTGGCTCACTCGTTCATACACTGGTAAGTCAGGTTGAGTTTGGATGAGTTAACTCGAGCTCAATCAGAAGTTTAATCATAAACGAGCCCGACGAGAGTAAGCCCGATTTTCTGATGTAGTAACAACATAGCAAAGTCGTTGATCAGTTTAACAATCATGCTACCTTACACCAAAAAAGTAAAAGTTTAAAACAAACTCTGCAATTTCAAATTCGAAAACAGCGCCTGATCAATTATCACAAATCTCTTGCATCATAATGTTCATGTACAATAAATTTTCCAAATTGGGTGACTGAAGAACAAAACTAATAAGCTTTAAGCAAAAGTATAGATGAGCCACTGCTTTGATCAAGTGTGACTTGACATCTGAAATTGATCAAATACATAGAAGATTTAAGCATGGAAAAGAAATATTATCACATGTCAAGAGGGATAACCTTTCTCCGCAGGTTCAACAAAAATCAACCTTCCTTCAATAATCTGCACCATACAGGGAATATTAGTGTGTTGATATTTAAGGTAATTTATAAATCAATTCCAAAGACATAGAAACGAAAGAGAACTAGCCTCATCACCCGTGTGATGCACGGAGTGCGCTAGTATCGACGGATCAGTATAAGATAGCATGGATGGATCTAAATATGCTAGCTTAATTTTTGATAATATTAGATAAAATATAATTAGGAATAAAATATAGCGTATAAAAAGTGCATAACAAAGTTCAGAATTATTGTTATTAGTACAACACAATAAAAAGTTCCACAAAAAAATACACACAATAAGAAGTCTTAAACATGCACTACAAAGTCTTAAAAGCGCTCCTCATTGCAAAATTATCACCAATAAAATAGAAGCACCTATACAAAGTTTAAAGAATATAATGTGTGTTCTATTGTAAATGTGGCTAAAATTTTCGCAGAGTTTTGTGATTTGGTAGCGAACGAACTAAATGGATTCAATAGATATTTCAGGTTCATAACACTACTAGAAAAGTTGTATTTAGAGAGGGATTTTTGAGATGGATTAGTATCCCTCACTATTAGTGAGGGATTTAGCTACGGAAAAAAGTAATTGGGACTGACTTACGTTTGTGATGAAAATAGAGACAAAAAAATATCCCTCTCTAATAGTTTTGTAGCTAAATTCGTCACAAAAATATTGAAAAATCTGTTAGTGAGGGATTTTGAGAAGGAAATGAATCCCTCACTAATAGCGAAGAACAACTATTCCGTCACTAGCCATAAAGTGCTCAGAGTGTTTCGCTTCCCTCCCATTAGCGAGGAATCATTATTCTGTCACTAACCATAAAGTACTTTTTTTTCAATTCCCTCCCATTAATATTAAAAAAATCTCTCACACATTAAAAAAAAACTTGTTTTTTACGCCTTCTCTCACCACTCAACAAACCCTATTCACTCAAAAAACAAAACCTCCGCCTCACTCTCAACTCGCAATCACTCACCTCTACCGCCTGAACGACAAGCTTTTTTCACTATTCATCTTCTCCTCATTTTCGTTATGCTATATTTCCCTATGATTGTTATCTTTATGCTTAGTTCATGGTTTTTGTGTTGATAATTTTTTGTATGCTCTGTTCACGATTCTTTCATGTTACAGATGTGTTGAAAACTTTCATTGAAGTAGGATAACGCCTCTGCTCCGCGATTTGCCGCTGCTAGCCTCTGCTCAGACGCAAATCCTTCTTCAATATTCACTTCAGTTCTTCTCAAGGTTGGTGCATTTCCACCATATTTTGTTTCCATTTCGTTTTTCATTTACTGGTTCATTTCGTTTTTCATTCCATTTCTTCTTCAATCTTCATTTTTGTACTGTTGTAGGGTTTGTGATTTGGTTTGATTGTTTGTGATTTGGGAATTGTAATTATCGTGATGCTAAGGTTTGGTTCTTCAATTCCTTCCTTTCTTGTTTTTAATTGTTTGCGTACATTCTTGGTTTTGTTGATTTGACTATTGAGAAAAAATTGAGCTGGTTTTTCAATTTGTCATCTAGGTGCTTGTTTTTTTGCTTGAAAGAATTGTTCTCTTTCATAACGCTGTATTTTTTTGTTTTATTTGAATCACATTTGTTTTTTGTTTTTTTTAATATTATGAATGAATTGAGTTGTTGTCATTAGCTTGTTAATACTATGCCCTCCAAAATTTTGATTAGTTTGTTAATACTGTAAAGTTGTTTGGAGAAAAAGATTGTTTAGCTTTTCTCATTCTCATTAATAGTGATACTTCATTGAACTTTGAAGTGTTGTTGGCTATTATCTTGTAGAGTATAGTTATGGAATCACTAGAATCATTTGATGTTAAATCTTTGACTGTAGTTGATTCCACTTTGAAGTGGTGTTGCTGAGGAGTTCAACTGTGAGAAGGATGTGGATATATGCATTGGTACACTTAGTAAAGCTGCCGTCTGTCATGGAGGATTTATAGCATGCACGGTTCAGCCGGTTGCTGAGGAGTTCAAATCGATTTCGAGTATGACTAAGACAATGGATCTTCCTCCCAAGGGTGGTTTCAGTTTCGATCTTTGCAGAAGAAATTCTAAATTCTGAATTCGTTTTTGGAATTATCTTTCTTCTTTCGTGATTAGTGTCTTAATCTACAATTAATATTTATTTTTCATAATCTTTCAATTTTATCAGCTTTCTCTGCTAGCAACATATTTGGAAAAATGGGAGAAAGATGAAAAAGCAGAGCTTATTATCCTAAAGGTTTTAATTTACTTTAATTTTGTTTAGGTTATTGGTAGCTTATGTTATTAAAATCTCTTTCCTTTCAATTGTTTTTAACAAGGAGCTGGTAGGGCTTTCTGTGCTTGAGGGGATTTGAGAGTGTTCTATGATGGCTGGAAAACAAGTAAATTCATTATTCTCTATATGATTTAGAGGAATCTGTGCAAACTAGTTCACAGAGACACATGTTTTTTTCTTCTCCTTGAGTTAGTAGCACAATAGATAATCTATAATATATGTATGTTTGGCTTTGTAGTTGAGAATCTGTAAGTGTACATTTTCCTTTTTTTTGCATTGATTTTGTTGTTGTTTTCTACACATTCCAGGATGCTTGTAATAAGAAAAGCAACCAGCACAATTAAGTCATCAAACTTGTGCACTGAGATAATTGAGTATACAAGTCCAACAGAGACAGTTGTGTGCAACCTTGCATCAATTGCACTGCCACGATATGTAAGAGAAAAGGTAGGACATCTTTGTCATACTTCATGTGTTTGATTGCTTGCTATAGGGTGTGTGTTTGATTTGGATTGTTTATGGGTCTGCTAATGATGACAACAAACCTCAATAAATAACATTTATGGGTCTGCTAATTCTTAATGGTCCTCTGTTAATCCATGTATATCGGTAGATAGATGTTCTTCAATTTGATAGTTTACATGGATATGGAGTGCAGGCTCAACAGTTAAACAAGGATATATTTGAGACTATATACTATCATGCTCTAAAAACTTCTTGTGAATTGGCTACAAAAGAAGGTCCCTATGAATCATAATACATTGGTAATCCTATAAGCAAGGTATTTTCTTTTAAAATGTCTTTTACCCTTCTATGTTTCAAGTACAGTTGTAATTGTAAAGCTATAGAAAAATTTCCAACTTTCAAAAGAATTAAAACTTCTTTTGTTGATGCTTTAGCTTATATAGAGAGTTTACTGCTTTTAATTGTTATTATTATTAAGTACTTGTGGCATACCATTAAGCAAATAATAATTCAATTTCAAAGATGATAAACATATACTTTATTTTTAAGATATTTGTGTGCTATTCAAAAAATTTGTAATTTTTATTCTTAGATTTAGTAGAATGTTTTATTTTAAAGAGTGTATAAAATCTATAACAAATATGCTCTTATATTAAATTCTAATGAATCCCTAATTAAAAATAAGTAATAGATGGATAAAATCCCTCGCTAATAGAGAGGGATTTAGTCTCCCTCACTAATAGAGAGGGATTTAGTCTCCCTCGCTAATAGAGAGGGATTTAGTCCCCCTCTCTATTAGCGACGGATTTAGTCCCTCTCTATTAGCGACAGATTTATTCCTCACAAATAGCGACGGAAATACACTTTTCATCATCAATTTCAAACTATTTGTTAGTGACGGATTTCATATGTTTGTAAGGGAATTTTCCGTCGCAATTAGCGACGGATTTCAAAATCCCTCGCTAAAAATTTAGTGACGCCAAAATTAGTTACGAATCTGGGTTCATCACAAATTCCGTCGCTAAAATCGTTAGTGACGGATTTTTGATGGTTTAGTGACGGATTTGTCCCTTCTCTAATTTTGATTTTTCTAGTAGTGTAAGTATAAAAACAAATTATTTTTTTAAAGGCTTAGAAAAATACAGTTCTAAAAAATATAAAGACAAGAAGTATAAAAAGATTTTTTTTTAAATGGTGAAATTGGTTAAAGGGTGACGCTACAAAAAAACAGTGGATTAGCGACGGAATTTTCCCTCGCTAAATGCCCCAAATCCGTCGCTAATTCCCACTAGCGAGGGAATTAGCGACGGAATCAGTCCCTCGCTAAACTGCTCCTCGCTAGTGGTAATTAGCGAGGGAATTTGAATCCCTCGCTAAGCGAGGGAATATTCCGTCGCTAATTCCCTCATTAATTAGCGATGGAATATTCCGTCGCTAACTCTGACAGCCACGTTTTTTTTTAAGATTAGCCTATTTTTTATATAGTTATTATTATTATTATTATTATTATTATTATGGTGTGGTGGTGGTGGTGGTGGTGGTGGTGTGGTGGTGGTGGGGAAGGGTATTAGGGTAGTGTAATACCCTAATTTTGTCCTAACCAAAATGAGAAATCTTTATTTACTTTTGATAAAAATAATTAGTTTATTTTAGTCATTATTTTGTCACAAGTTTTTTTAACACAAGAAAATATTTTTATTAGAAGTGAAGAGGCAAAAATAAGCAAAGGGGAAGTGGGGGTCTATTAAAAATAATAAGGTGCTGTCATGGAAGCCCAACCCAGCAAAATAGCTAGCCCAATTCGCCTAGCCCAATCCAATTCCTATCCAACCCATAACCCAATCCAATTCCTATCCAACCCATAACCCAACTCCTCCTAACCCTAAATACTATCCAACCCATACCCATTTCCCCTCCATAAAACCCTAATTCGACCACCCCCCCCTTTACCCTAAAAACCATCCACATTCAATCCCCCCCTTTCCCTAAAAATCATCCACATTCACTCCCCCAAAACCCTCAAAAATTCGGCCACTCCCCCTATTATCCCATGGTCAAACCCCACCTTTCTCCCTTCCACACTCCACCTCTCCTCTTTTCTCTCAATTCCACTTCCCCACACTTCCCACTTCCCCATTTTTCCCTTCCCAATACACTCAACCTCTCTCTCTCTCCATTCCTACGCCTACTCCTCTCTCCCTCTCATTTCCAACGGCTCTCTCTCACTCTCCTATCCCACACATTTCTCTTTCTCCCACTCACACTCAACCATCCTTTCTCTCTTCCTTTCCACTCACTCAACCTTCACTTCATCCTCTCTTTCTCTCCCTCACCCCACGGCTCTCTCCTCTCCCCTCCTCTCACACACTCATTTTCTTTTCTCTTCACACACTCATCCATTCCTCTCCCTATCACACACTTCACACATGGCACTCCCTTCCTTCCTCTCACCTTCTCCATGCCCATACCTTCGACCATCACCTCTCCCCTCATCTCTCATATTTTCTTTTTTTATTTTCCCCTTCAACAACTCTCCCCAAACCCCCATATCATGTCAGAAAATTACTGTGCAAGTTGATGAAGAAGGAAAACGAAGGCAACATTTTTGTATAAATAGGGGTCACACCTTAGGAGAGGGGGGAATTGACTCTTAGAAAAGAAAGTAGAAAAATCTTCTGAAAAAAAACTAGGGCTTCTCTTCTCTTCCTCCTTCCTAGATTTTTTTTTATTAGTTTAAAAAGTTCACTTGTATTGAAGAAATTCGAAGAAGGAAATTTCTTCAACATTTCTGGATTTGTTCAAGGTACAAAAATGTAATAATTCGTAGTATTGTTGCTTTTTTGTAATTTTTTTAGTTATTGTAATTTTGTTCATATTATCATTGCCATTTTATTTTAATTATTGTTGTTCACGTTTTTTAAAAAAAAATATTAGTTACTGTTTTTATTTTTGTTGTTGTCACGTTTTTATATTAGTTGCTGTTTTTTTTTATAAATATTAGTTATTGACTTTTTTTATAAATATTAGTTGCTGTTTTTATAAATATTGGTTGCTTCTTTTTTTCCTTGAACATATTATTGCTGTTTTTTTTTTAGTTGCTGTTTTTATAGATATATATATGTTGTTATTATTGATGTTTTTGATGTTGCCATTTTCGGAGTAAAAAAAAGGTGTAAAAAAAAATGTTGTTTTTTTTTTAATAAATAATTACTAATTTTCGGTGTAAAAAAGGTGTAAAACAAATGTTGTTTTTTTTAATAAATAATTACTAATTTTCGGTGTAAAAAAAGTGTAAAAAAAATGTTGTTCCTTTTAATAAATAATTACTAATTTTCGGAGTAAAAAAGGTAAAAAAAAATGTTGTTTTTTTAATAAATAATTACTAATTTTCGGATTAAAATAAACCTAAAACAAAAAAAAAAGTAAAAAAATGTATTCCTTTTTTTTATTTTCGGATTAAAAATAAACCTTTTTTAAAAAAATATTTTCTTAAAAGAAATGGTTACTAATGTCACTACCCTTTTCTAAAAAAAATATATAATAACAAAAATCTTTTTTTCAAAAAAAAAAAGTAAAAGGGCCCCTTTTATTAAATAATAACTATGACAACAAACAAAAAACAAAAGAATTTTTCTCCATAATCCGTTTTTCAAAACACCGGGCTTGTTTAGTCTAGGTTCTGTTTTTAAGAAAAAAAAGCGCTTCAAGAATCACGTGTTCTAGAGTAGAATAAAAAAAAGAAATCAATCAACCGTTTTTTAGCGTCAAAACGCTACTCGCACCTTCAACGGCTGTTTCTAGCGTCAAAACGCTATTCACACCTCCCTTGTTAATACAACTCCTTTATTATTTGCACCCCCCTTTTATCACCTTTTCCGCTTTTATTCACAACGTGATGCTTCCAAACCGTTCTTTTTTTTCTTTCTTTCAAACAACCATACTCACACAAAAAATAGGTTGATACTAATGGTTACTCTGAGCCTAGCTTGTTTGACCGTTAGGACTAACCTTCTTTTTTTTTCACAGCGAATTAGTAGCGGTGATCACTCTGAGGTTACTCGTTTGATCATCGCAAACATCCGCCTAAACTTTTTTTAGTTAATAAAGTACAAACATAATTTCGACTCCTTTTTGTCACGCTTCCCGGTAAGCACGTTTTCAAACGAACAAGCGCTCAATCACAAACCGGGTATTTACAACAGTCACTCTGGGCTTAGCTCGTTTGACGTTGTGAATACTTTCTTTTTTTCGAATAAAGTCGTTAGTGGTGACCACTCTGGATTTATCTGTTTGGTCACCGTGAACGGCCTCCCAGTTTTCATAGACTTTTCAAAAAAATAAAAAATACCAACGCACAAATATTTTCTACCCAAGAACTACGTAGCTTTGATTTCTCCATCGCACCCGGAGATACGTAGGAGCGGGGGCTCACTCCTGTCAAGCGCAAAAAACTAAAATTTTTATTAAATCTTCCTTTCCGTTTTTTTTTGCAAATAATAAAAAGGGTAAATTAAAATGTTTTCTTTAAACTAATTTTTCTACACATTTAATTAAAAGGTAACCTTTTTAGGATGTTGCGGGGTGCTAGTACCTTCCCCACACTTAATCGACCCCCGAACCCAAAACCAAAGGTTTTTTCAATGTTTTCCTAAAAATAAATATTGATGGCGGCTCCATTATTCAAAAACAACGAAGAATCCCTCCTCCGGATTTTTCGGTCGCTACAGCTGGTGACTCCACTGGGGACTCTTTTTTTAGAGGGTCAAGCCTAATTTAATTAAATGTGTAAATTATTAGTTTAGTACTTTATTTACCCTTAGTCTTTATATTCGCATATTGAACCTTAGGGTAGAAGACTTTTATACTGCTATTTGTTTTCTGGCAAACCTTAGGGTAGAAGACTTTTATATTGCTATCTGTTTGCTCTTTTGCAGTCTGGGTAGTTTAGGTTGCTTATATCACACACATCACCTACACCTATTTATTCGCACACTTCTGAGTGGGGCCCTATACCCGGGTCTGAAAAATAACTTAGGACGAGTGGAGATGATTAGTGACAGTCATTCTGGATTTATCTGTCTGACTCTCATGAAAATCTCAACCAGAGTATGCTCTTTCGCGGCATCCCACACCAGGTAGCTCGCTATCGTTGTGGGTCATATCGTGAAAGGGATTTTAGCTCTGGAAACCTTTGTGAGGAAGTGAATAGAACTACCTGAGAGGTTGATCACATAAGTGGCCCTAGACCGTGACCTATATGTAAGACATAATCTGTTTAGGACACAAAAGCAATTCACCTACCTGTTGCATCATCGCAAAAACTTTTATCTTTCAAAAAAAAATCAAATAATGAAAACCATTTACTCTTTTTTTTCCTTTACATATATTATGTGACATGGTTAATGTTCCTCAAAATTTGAATCACCAAAATATGCTTTTATTAACGCATGTAACGTCTTTCTTTAATTCATCATACATCATCATTATTTCACAAAAAAATACAAAAAAATCCTCACATTGCATGCTATTCATCTCATTTAGGTTTGCTGGGAATTGTAAGAGGTTCGAAAGTTTTGTCATAAGCAAGGCAATATGGGATCAAACTGTGAAGCAGCCTAATCTGACAAGTCTAAGGGAATGTGCTGGTCGATTGCCGCCCATCGAGCGCAGGTCTTTTGATAGAGTGTATGGGAAGATTATTATGTTACTACAATTGGACGTGCAAACGGATGCCATTGCCGCTTTGAGCCAGTTCTACGACTCTTCATTAAGATGCTTCACCTTCAAAAATTTCCAGATGGCACCTACCCTGGAAGAATATACACAGATCTTCGGCTTTCCTCAACAAGACAAGGGACCCTACCAGTATCAGGGACAATACTACACAGATGAGAAGCTCGCCTCAATGTTACAAACCAGCAAAGAGAACTTGAAACTCCGGAAGAAAAATCGAAATGGCATTGCAGGATTCCCACAAGAGTATCTGGAAGGCCAAATGAAATCCTTCGCCGACGCTAGAAATTGGGGTCCTTTTAAGCAGGTGTTAGCTTTGACTATCATTGGCATTGTCCTATTTCCACGCCTTGAAAAATACGTGGACACAACAGCTATTGGCGTCTTCTTATCCTTCAAGGATCCGATTCCAGCCATGCTTGCAGACACTTACTGTACTTTCACTCATTATAGTGAGCTAAGGGGAAAAAGGATATCTTGCTGCCTACACGCCTTGTATGTTTGGCTTCTCACCCATGCTTTCGTTAACAAAGTCAGAGTAGAAGGCCCAATTGAAGACGCCAGAGGGTGTGATGTGAAGACAATGAACACTGGTGAATGGTTGCAAGTCCTGGGGGGCCTTCATGAATATAAGGTTCGTTGGCACCCATCATGGTGGAAAGAGAGGCCCACAGTAGTTTTTCAATGCGGAAGCTTTCAAAACGTCCCGCTCATGGGGACAAGAGGATGCATAAATTACAATCCTTCTCTAACTCTAAGACAGCTGGGGTACCCCATGCGAAATCCGCCCACCGAAGACATGTTAATCCCTTTTTACCTCCATGAAGGAAGCCCAAAAGAGGTTGACTTGCTCCGGAAGATTTCTCAAGCGTGGGATATGGTCGTCCGCAAGGGACAAGAGCTTACTAAGAAGAGTGGCGATAAGGAAACCACCTTTCGCCAATGGCTCCAAAAGAGGATCCAAGACACCCAATTGCCTTACCAAAGTGCACTATGGGTTGAGGAAGAGATACCTGAACCTACCCTTCCCACTGTTGAAGATTTAGATAAGCTTAAAATGGCATTGTCAAAGGCCGAGGAAGAAAAGAAGGGCTTGCAGGCAGAGTTAGAGAAAGTGCTCCTAAAAAACCAGAAGTTGGAGGAAGAGAACGCAAGTAAGTCAGTGACCGTTGAAGACAGCCGCAAGCAGCTCAAGATTGAACAAAAGAACAAACTAGAGGTTCAAAAGTACCTAAGAGGAGCGAAAGAGGAAATAAAACGTTGCAACCTGAAAATGGACCAAGCCATCGATGATACATACAAATGGAAAAAATTATGGGAAGAATCAATGATGGCTGAAAAGACCGCACAGAGCCTACTAATGGTATCAAAGAGAGAGTCCCGGATGATGGCAGCCGAATTTGAAGAGCAAGTGAAAAGTATCAAGCAGGATAAAGATACCATTGAAGAGATACTCCGAGAATACCAGCAAGCCTTAAGAAGGGAGCATGAAAAATCTGATGAGCTGAACGACCATATCAGATATCAAGAGGAGGTCTACCACCAGCTGAAGACAGAAAGCATCTATTGGGAGAACCGCTTCGTGGAATTGGTCAGCAAGATAGAAAACCATGAAGTCTTCATAGAGTTGAAGAATGAAAGCTTATACTGGAAAGACAGATTCTCAAAGTTGGCATGGCTGGCCGATCAAGCTATCGTAGGAATCCCCAAACGTCTAAAGGAGGCTAACGCGGCAATGCACCCGTTTAACACCCCGGTCCAAGTTTCCAAATTCATGGAGTTTTGCGAGGTTCTGATTGCCGAACTCCGGGAGAAGGCTGGCAGCACTACTAGTAGAAAAAGAGGGAGGAGTGGAAAAATGAAAGCCATATGTATTTGAGTGAAATTCAAAGAACATTGTACTTTTCTTTTCGAAGTTTTATTTCCAAAATGTTGTACTTTCCTCCATCAATGAAGTTTGTTTGTCTCACATACTGATCCTTTATCTTGAAAATATTGTGGAACTTTAATCTGTGTACTTATGACAAATCAGGATGCGCTTGCAATTCCCGACCTAAAACAATAAGACTCATGCACACATGCATCATTCGCATTTTCATCCATTCATATACTCATACATATACTCATAACATGTGTCCCACCAACAGAGAGTAAAAGACAAGCTGGTGCGTCAACATCGCTATTGGACTCGTTCTCAGGCCAGAAACATGGAAGAAAATCAGGACAATCCGCCTCAAGATATCCCGGATCAAGGCAATCCACCCCAAGACCTAGGCAATCAAGAGCTTAGGGCAGAAATAGATGGGATGAAAGAACAGATGGCTGAAATCTTAAAAGTCTTACAAACTTTGAGGGACAAAGACACAAGTGAAGATGTCTCCGCTGGGAATACGGAAAATCAAGTTACCAACCCTCCTCCTCCCAATGGACTCGGGATCCCGCATACAGTGCCCCCCACTGGGACTAATGATCAGGGTTACATATGGCCTCCTTACGGACTTCCACAAGGTTACACACCTCCGACAGTCAATGCTAGTCCAGAAGACGGTCCCTCAGGAGTCGCGGGCCAACAACAGCTTACACCAACGGGTCACAATGGTAATCCGGGGGCACCACAAGTTCAAAACCCGACCCCCGTCGTCATACCACAAAGACTCCCACTTGGCTGCCCTCCACCGCCGATAGTTGACGCTCAAGCTCAAGCTTCCAACCTCAGGAATCCCACTCATTCACATACCCCAAATGTGAACCCAGCCATAGTTCCGATGATCCATCCTTACTATGGTATGAGTGGGCTCCCTCACAATAACTCTATGGAGAACCCTCAAGCCCAAGACAAACTACAAATGCTTGAGGAAAGGTTGAGAGCAGTTGAGGGATCCAATGTTGGTGTGAGAGATGCTTATGACTTGTGCCTCGTCCCTAACGTAGTCATCCCTCCAAAATTTAAGGTGCCAGACTTTGACAAATACAGAGGGTCGACTTGCCCTGTAAGCCACTTAACCATGTACTGCAGGAGGATGGCGGCGTTTGCTCACGACGACAAATTGCTCATCCACTACTTCCAAGATAGTCTGTCTGGGGCAGCTTCGCGCTGGTACATGCAATTAGAACGTGCACATATCAGATGCTGGAAAGACCTAGCCGATGCATTTTTGAGGCAATACAAATATAACATTGACATGGCTCCCGATAGGACACAATTGCAGAGCATGACGAAGAGAGACAATGAGTCCTTCAAAGAATATGCCCAACGCTGGAGAGGTTTGGCTGCACAGGTGGTACCACCGTTGTTAGAAAAAGAGATGGTATCAATGTTCATGGATACTCTTCAATCCCCTTTCTACGACAGGTTGATTGGGAGCGTGTCTTCAAACTTTTCAGATATGATCGTCATCGGAGAAAGATTAGAGAATGGATGGAGAAACGGGAAGATTGCATATAGCTCCGCTGGAACCAGCAATCAGAAAAGACCCTTCTCAGGTTTTCCTAAAAAGAAGGAGGGCGAAGCTAATGCCATCTCTGGATCCGGAAAGCCTCCCTACAACAACCCCCGACAGACTTTACAAATACCTACTCAAACACCACAAGCCCCACCTCACCAAGTCAACCCAGGCTATAGACCACAAAACTACCAAGAAAGAAAGCCCGCCAATTTCGACCCAATACCCATGTCATACACGGACCTATTCAATCACCTCATCAGTCACAACTTGATCACTCCCCGTCCAATGAGACCCCTTCAACCTCCTTTCCCTAGGAGCTATGACCCAGAGGCTAGCTGTGGATTCCACGCTGGGGCAGTTGGCCATTCAACAGAAAATTGCAAGGCATTGAAATATGTAGTACAAGACTTAATTGAATCTAAATGGTTAAGCTTCGCAGAAGATGGTCCGAATGTTGCCACTAACCCTCTGCCGGGGCACGGGAAACCCTCCGTCAATGCCATTGAGAATGTTGAGGGGCAATTATTGGTCAGAAAGGTGGAGGACATTGTCACACCCCTGGACCTCATCCATGCTAATTTGTGTCACTTCGGAATCATTATGAAAGGATGTACCAGAAAGGGCTCGTGTGCTGATCCCCTTTGTATCGGGGCCTGTGAAGCATTCAAGCCAGTTCTGCAAGACTTATTAGACCGACACATAATACAAATAGGTCTTCAAAAGAAAGAGGAAGGCGTGTTGACTCTCCAGTCAAGCAGTGACCAGAGCAAGAGTATCCGGAAACCACTGGAAATCCATTACAAAAGGGACACAAAGCTAACCACCGCTGTACCTAAACCAATCACTATTCAAGTGCCAGTCCCTTTTCCCTTTAAAAGCACCAATGCAGTCCCGTGGAGTTACGATGTGAAAGTTCAGACTACCCCTGATGTCATTAACATCTCAGGGACCGGTGGGATGACTCGAAGTGGACGTTTCTATACCCCTGGAGGGCCTAGTGAAGACCGAACAAAAGAAGGGGAGGAACGAACCCGTAAGGGCAAAAGCATAGAGCAGGAACCTGTCGATAAGAATGCAGGAAAGAAGACGTTATCCGAGCAAGAAGCCAGTGAATTTCTGAAGCTTATGAGACAAAGCGAGTATAAGGTGGTTGATCAACTAAACCAAACTCCCGCAAATATATCTCTGTTGTCATTAATGCTCAGTTCCGATGCCCATCGTGCAGCATTGACAAAAGTATTGAATGAGGCCCATGTCGCTCATGACATCTCGGTCGGCCAATTTGATGGGATCGTCGGAAACCTTGTTGCAAGTAATTACCTCACCTTTACTGATGATGAGATTCCAACTGAAGGAAGGGGGCACAACAAGGCCCTACACATATCTGTGAAGTGTGGAGATTACTCTCTTGCTCGGGTACTTATTGATAATGGTTCATCTCTGAATGTATTACCCAGATCAACCATGGAGAAATTAGATGTGGACTGTTCATACATGAGACCAAGCTCCATACTAGTCAGGGCCTTTGACGGATCAAAAAGGGAAGTCGTCGGAGAAATGGACTTACCTGTGCAAGTAGGTCCGGAGCACTTCGTGGTGACCTTCCAGATAATGGACATTGCCCCATCCTACAGTTGTCTCTTGGGGAGGCCATGGATTCACTCGGCAGGGGCAGTTCCCTCTTCTTTACACCAGAAGCTCAAGTTCATAGTCAACAATAAGCTGGTGGTTATTTTCGGTGAGGAAGAAATGCTGATAAATAAGTCCGCTCCCACTCGCTACATTGAGGCTGCTGAAGAGTCTCTCGAGACTGCCTTCCAAGCATTGGAAATCGCCAATACATCTGCTATGTTAGAACCCAAGATATCCAAAACTGCCGTGATGGTTGCTAAGTTCATGTTAGGAAAAGGCTACCAAGCTGGAGGAGGCTTGGGAAAAACCGGACAGGGGATCCTGACACCAATACAGCCAGAGGAGAACAAAGATAGACATGGGATAGGATATCGGCCCAATCGCACTGATAAGAGAAGGATTGTGGAGGAAAAGAAGGAGCGGAGGATAGCCAGGCTCGAGGACAGAGTGCCAAATACGAAGAGAATCACCATCTGCGACATCAAGGAAAGCTTTCGGAGTGCGGGGATGTTGAACCCCAATCAGATCGCCGCAGTTGAGGACGATCTAAGCGCTGAAGAAGGCATCGTCAGTCTTGTACGCCCTTGTCCTGCAAACAAAAGACTCAAGAATTGGGAGATCATTGATTTTCCTGTGGTTTTTAGTTCAAAGTAATGTAATTCTCTGGCTCTGCCCAAGGCCTTAGGATATTTCATTCGGGCACGCATGTTTTCCTTTCAGTATTAATATCAATGCAACGTTATTTCAGTTCCCAATAAACTCTCGTTTTTCTTTTTTTGTTACATTCGCTTCTTATTTTCTTTCTTTCGTTTTTATTCCGTTAATTTACACTAATGCAGATCCGAAAAAAATGTCTTTGAAAATAACAACGCCAATAATCCATATTGTAACTTTGATCACCCTATCAATCAAACTGAGGAAGATGTTGAGGATAATTGGGAAACCCCTCCAGAGTTAATGAGAATGATGGAACAAGAGGAAAAAATAATCGAACCCCACGAGGAATCAACTGAAACGATCAACTTAGGCACGGAGGAAGACAAAAAAGAAGTTAACATTGGCACCACATTGAAAGACAGCGAGCGAGAGAAATTGGTTAAGTTATTGTTTGACTATGTTGACGTCTTCGCATGGACATACCAAGACATGCCCGGACTGGACCCCAACATAGTCGAGCACAAGTTACCAGTAAAACCAGAATGCCCGCCGGTAAAACAAAAGTTAAGAAGGATGAAACCAGAGATGTCATTGAAAATCCGAGATGAGGTTAAGAAGCAGTTCGATGCTGGGTTTTTAGCGGTGGCCAAATACCCTCAATGGGTAGCCAATATTGTACCGATCCCAAAGAAAGACGGTAAGGTTCGGATGTGCGTCGATTATCGAGATTTGAACAGAGCCAGCCCCAAAGATGACTTCCCTTTGCCTCACATTGATGTCCTGGTAGATAGCACAGCACAACACTCTCTGTTCTCCTTCATGGATGGATATTCCGGATACAACCAAATTAAGATGGCCCCCGAAGACATGGAGAAAACCACCTTCATCACTCTCTGGGGAACCTTCTGTTACAAAGTAATGCCATTCGGACTGAAGAATGCTGGTGCAACGTACCAAAGGGCAATGGTCGCATTGTTCCATGATATGATGCATAAGGAAATAGAGGTTTACGTGGATGACATGATTGCAAAATCCAAGACTGAAGAAGAGCATATCGTCAATCTGCAAAAACTCTTCGAACGTCTCAGGAAGTTCAAACTCAGATTAAACCCTGCCAAATGCACTTTCGGTGTAAGATCGGGAAAGCTGTTGGGTTTCATAGTCAGTCAGAGGGGAATAGAAGTAGATCCAGCCAAAGTACGAGCAATACTAGAAATGCCGGCACCGAGTACTGAAAAAGAAGTTCGTGGTTTCCTGGGAAGATTGAATTACATCTCTAGGTTCATATCGCAGCTAACATCTACATGCGAGCCTATCTTCAAGCTTTTGTGCAAAAACCAAGAAACCAAGTGGAATGATAATTGCCAAGAAGCCTTTGAAAAGATCAAGAGGTACCTCCAAAATCCACCGATTCTGATGCCGCCTGTGCAGGGCTGACCTCTCATCCTGTATCTAACAGTGCTAGACAAATCAATGGGTTGTGTACTGGGGCAACATGATGAATCCGGAAAGAAGGAACATGCCATCTACTATCTAAGCAAGAAATTCACCGAGTGCGAGACAAGATACTCATTGTTGGAAAGAACGTGTTGTGCTCTGGCCTGGGCTGCACGTCGTTTGAGGCAGTATATGCTGAGCCACACTACTTGGTTGGTATCTAAAATGGACCCAGTCAAGTATATTTTTGAAAAACCCGCTCTCACAGGGAGAATCGCTCGCTGGCAAATGCTGCTGTCTGAGTACGACCTCTTGTATGTCACCCAGAAAGCAATGAAGGGTAGTGCATTGGCTGAGTACTTGGCACACCAGCCCATCGAAGATTACCAATCAATGCAGTGCGATTTCCCAGACGAAGATATAATGGCTCTATTCGTAGAAGGGAATCCTCCGGACAACGAAAGGTGGAGAATGTTATTCGACGGCGCTTCTAATTTATACGGGCACGGGGTCGGAGCTGTACTGATCTCTCCTGATAACCGCTTCATACCGTTTACCGCTAGACTGAGTTTCTACTGCACCAACAACATTGCAGAATATGAAGCGTGCGTCCTAGGCATCAAAGCAGCCCTTGAATGGAAAGTCAAAAGACTCGATGTATATGGGGACTCAGCTTTAGTCATCCATCATACAAAAGGTGACTGGGAAACCAGGGATTCCAAACTAATTCCTTATCATGATCACATCCAAAAGATGATCGAACAATTTGAAGAGATCAATTTCCATCATCTCCCTCGCGAAGAAAATCAGTTGGCCGATGCTTTGGCGACTCTATCATCAACGTTCAACATCAATAACGACAAGAGTCTGATATTCATCCGAATCCAACATCGAGACCTACCGGCACATCATTGTGTGGCAATCGAAGAAGAGCCTGACAGTAAACCTTGGTATTACGATATCAAGCACTATATTACAAACAGAGAATATCCTCCTGGTGTCACCGAGAATGATAAGAGAACACTTAGGAGGCTGTCAATGGGTTTCTTCTTAAATGGGGAAATACTTTACAAGAGAAATCACGATATGGTCCTCCTCAGATGTGTAGCAGAAGAAGAAGCAGAAAGAATTATGAAGGATGTCCATGAAGGCTCGTTCGGCACCCATTCTAATGGGCACACCATGGCAAGGAAAATCTTAAGGGCTGGCTACTACTGGTTGTCAATGGAGACTGACTGCTTCAACTATGTCAGAAAATGCCACAAGTGTCAAATCTATGCCGACAATATCCATGTACCACCTGCCTCTCTGAATGTCCTAACAGCACCATGGCCATTCTCAATGTGGGGAATGGATGTCATCGGTCCCATCGAACCCAAGGCATCAAACGGACATCGTTTCATTCTTGTCGCTATTGATTATTTCACCAAATGGGTCGAGGCCGCTTCTTACGCCAGTGTAACAAAGTCAGTGGTTGTCAGGTTCATAAAGAGAGATTTGATTTGCCGCTACGGTCTTCCAAATAAGATCATCACGGACAATGGGACAAACCTGAACAATAAGATGATGAAAGAGTTGTGTGACGACTTCAAAATCCAGCATCATAATTCCTCCCCATACCGTCCAAAGATGAATGGGGCAGTTGAGGCAGCAAATAAGAACATAAAGAAGATCGTGCAAAAGATGGTAGTGACCTTCAAGGACAGGCATGAAATGTTGCCCTTCGCTTTGCACGGGTATCGGACCTCTATCCGCACGTCAACAGGGCAACACCATTCTCACTAGTATATGGGATGGAAGCAGTTCTTCCCATCGAGGTGGAAATACCCTCCCTGCGAGTGCTAATGGAAACAAAATTGGAGGAAGCAGAATGGGTTCAAGCTCGTCTGGATCAGTTGAACCTCATAGAAGAAAAGAGGGTAGTTGCTTTGTGTCATGGGCAGTTGTACCAACAAAGAATGAAAAGGGCTTATGATAAAAAAGTGCGCCCCCGCTAGTTTCAAGAAGGAGACCTCGTGCTCAAGAAGATGTTGCCTATCCAAAAGGATTCCCGTGGAAAATGGACCCCTAACTATGAAGGACCTTATGTGGTAAAGAAGGCATTCTCTGGAGGAGCATTGATTCTCACAAAAATGGACGGTGAAGACCTCCCACTCCCAGTGAACTCGGACGCAGTCAAGAAGTACTATGCCTAAAGAAATATATGGAAAAAAGAGAAAGATGAGCCAAGCAAAAATAAGCTCGCTAGGTCGAAAACCCGAAAGGGCGGCCTAGGCAAAAATCAGAGCGACCCGGTGGACTGAAAACTCTAAAGAGCAATCCAGGCAAAAATTAGGGTCAGAAGTTGGACTTCAAACTACAAAGGCAATCAACGACTCCAAAAGTTAGACGATGAAGGCTCAAAGTTGTGGTAATGGGCGATTGGCGTTATTACTTCAAAGACACACAATCAAAAGATCTGCTTTCCTTGTGTCTTTTTCTTCTCTTTCTTTTTGTAGTTTAAACTCCCATTGTAATTTTCAGACAGTGCGATTTTCTGCGCAGTTGTTTTCATTTGAATATTAAACACTTCCTTTATTCTCTCATTTCCCTATTATCGCAAAAATAACGTTCATGGTAAACAATACTGAATTGTGAAACATGTGCATGATCACAAGCATTATATTCATTGCGAAATTTCAAAAAAATCACAAAAAAAAGAGATGATCTCTCACAAATTTGCAAAAAGGACAAACGCATAATCACTTCAGCAAATCTTAAATAACCCGCACTTTGGCACCGCTGCTTGAGGCAACCCTCGTATCCCACGTCAAGAGTCATGCGAGTTTGATGATTCCAGCAAAGTCAATAAAGAGCTAAAGAGCAAAAAGAGCAAAAGAGCAAGAAAGGAAAAATGAAAAAAGAAAAAAGCCAAGAGCAAAAGCCAAAAACAAAATCATTCCACATTTCATCCATCATGTCATCAATTACTTAACTACATGCACGCATGCATCATTCATTGCAAGTGTCTGTTAAGATAATTTTATTTTGTGTCGTTAGCACCAATTCTTCAGACCCCCAGCGGTCCTTCAGAGCCCAGGCGCTCCTTCAGACCAACAATGGTCCTTCAATCCAGATCGCACGTCGCGTTTCTCGAGCAGCCGACGGATCATCCGGCCCCAGGCCCTTCAGACTAGCTGTGTCCGCTAAAAAAAAACACAGTGCACGTCCTTCGAGGTTATATCAGTTCCGGACCTGATTAACCCTATGGCCGCTCGATAAGAGGCCACCCCCAGACCGTATCTCTAGTACCATAGCTAGAAGCGCTCCTTCAGACCCATTGGTCCTTCAGGCTTAGGCATGCCCCTCAGACCCCGACGGTCCCTCAGTCGAACTCAGGTCGATGCGCCAAGCATTGATTTTGAGCTAGACCTTCGGATCCCCGGCGATCCCTTCAGAGCCCCAGTGCTCCTTCAGATCCCCAGCGATCCTTCAGATCCCCAGCGATCCCCATTCACTTTCTGTCTAAATCAGCCCAGTTTTCATAAATTTTTCAAAAACAAAAAAAAAAAACCAAAGTACCTCAGTCTGGGCAAAATTAGCGTCTTTTCTATCTTCATTTCTATTTTCCTCGAGAAATTCGGAATCCCTCCGATTTCCTAGCAAAATATAAATAAAGAGGGGCAGCTGTAATACCCTAATTTTGTCCTAACCAAAATGAGAAATCTTTATTTACTTTTGATAAAAATAATTAGTTTATTTTAGTCATTATTTTATTTGTCACAAGTTTTTTTAACACAAGAAAATATTTTTATTAGAAGTGAAGAGGCAAAAATAAGCAAAGGGGAAGTGGGGGTCTATTAAAAATAATAAGGTGCTGTCATGGAAGCCCAACCCAGCAAAATAGCCAGCCCAATTCGCCTAGCCCAATCCAATTCCTATCCAACCCATAACCCAACTCCTCCTAACCCTAATTACTATCCAACCCATACCCATTTCCCCTCCATAAAACCCTAAATCGACCACCCCCCCTTTACCCTAAAAACCGTCCACATTCAATCCCCCCCTTTCCCTAAAAATCATCCACATTCACTCCCCCAAAACCCTCAAAAATTCGGCCACTCCCCCTATTATCCCATGGTCAAACCCCACCTTTCTCCCTTCCACACTCCACCTCTCCTCTTTTCTCTCAATTCCACTTCCCCACACTTCCCACTTCCCCATTTTTCCCTTCCCAATACACTCAACCTCTCTCTCTCTCCATTCCTACGCCTACTCCTCTCTCCCTCTCATTTCCAACGGCTCTCTCTCACTCTCCTATCCCACACATTTCTCTTTCTCCCACTCACACTCAACCATCCTTTCTCTCTTCCTTTCCACTCACTCAACCTTCACTTCATCCTCTCTTTCTCTCCCTCACCCCACGGCTCTCTCCTCTCCCCTCCTCTCACACACTCATTTTCTTTCTCTTCACACACTCATCCATTCCTCTCCCTATCACACACTTCACACATGGCACTCCCTTCCTTCCTCTCACCTTCTCCATGCCCATACCTTCGACCATCACCTCTCCCCTCATCTCTCATGTTTTCTTTTTTTATTTTCCCCTTCAACAACTCTCCCCAAACCCCCATATCATGTCAGAAAATTACTGTGCAAGTTGATGAAGAAGGAAAACGAAGGCAACATTTTTGTATAAATAGGGGTCACACCTTAGGAGAGGGGGGAATTGACTCTTAGAAAAGAAAGTAGAAAAATCTTCTGAAAAAAAACTAGGGCTTCTCTTCTCTTCCTCCTTCCTAGATTTTTTTTTATTAGTTTAAAAAGTTCACTTGTATTGAAGAAATTCGAAGAAGGAAATTTCTTCAACATTTCTGGATTTGTTCAAGGTACAAAAATGTAATAATTCGTAGTATTGTTGCTTTTTTGTAATTTTTTTAGTTATTGTAATTTTGTTCATATTATCATTGCCATTTTATTTTAATTATTGTTGTTCACGTTTTTTAAAAAAAAAATATTAGTTACTGTTTTTATTTTTGTTGTTGTCACGTTTTTATATTAGTTGCTGTTTTTTTTATAAATATTAGTTATTGACTTTTTTTATAAATATTAGTTGCTGTTTTTATAAATATTGGTTGCTTTTTTTTTCCTTGAACATATTATTGCTGTTTTTTTTTAGTTGCTGTTTTTATAGATATATATATATATGTTGTTATTATTGATGTTTTTGATGTTGCCATTTTCGGAGTAAAAAAAGGTGTAAAAAAAATGTTGTTTTTTTTTAATAAATAATTACTAATTTTCGGTGTAAAAAAGGTGTAAAAAAATTGTTGTTTTTTTTTAATAAATAATTACTAATTTTCGGTGTAAAAAAGGTGTAAAAAAAATGTTGTTCCTTTTAATAAATAATTACTAATTTTCGGAGTAAAAAAGGTAAAAAAAAAATGTTGTTTTTTTTAATAAATAATTACTAATTTTCGGATTAAAATAAACCTAAAACAAAAAAAAAAGTAAAAAAATGTATTCCTTTTTTTTATTTTCGGATTAAAAATAAACCTTTTTTAAAAAAATATTTTCTTAAAAGAAATGGTTACTAATGTCACTACCCTTTTCTAAAAAAAATATATAATAACAAAAAATTTTTTTTCAAAAAAAAAAAGTAAAAGGGCCCCTTTTATTAAATAATAACTATGACAACAAAAAAAAACAAAAGAATTTTTCTCCATAATCCGTTTTTCAAAACACCAGGCTTGTTTAGTCTAGGTTCTGTTTTTAAGAAAAAAAAGCGCTTCAAGAATCACGTGTTCTAGAGTAGAATAAAAAAAAGAAATCAATCAACCGTTTTTTAGCGTCAAAACGCTACTCGCACCTTCAACGGCTGTTTCTAGCGTCAAAACGCTATTCACACCTCCCTTGTTAATACAACTCCTTTATTATTTGCACCCCCCTTTTATCACCTTTTCCGCTTTTATTCACAACGTGATGCTTCCAAACCGTTCTTTTTTTCTTTCTTTCAAACAACCATACTCACACAAAAAATAGGTTGATACTAATGGTTACTCTGAGCCTAGCTTGTTTGACCGTTAGGACTAACCTTCTTTTTTTTTCACAGCGAATTAGTAGCGGTGATCACTCTGAGGTTACTCGTTTGATCATCGCAAACATCCGCCTAAACTTTTTTTAGTTAATAAAGTACAAACATAATTTCGACTCTTTTTTGTCACGCTTCCCGGTAAGCACGTTTTCAAACGAACAAGCGCTCAATCACAAACCGGGTATTTACAACAGTCACTCTGGGCTTAGCTCGTTTGACGCTGTGAATACTTTCTTTTTTCGAATAAAGTCGTTAGTGGTGACCACTCTGGATTTATCTGTTTGGTCACCGTGAACGGCCTCCTAGTTTTCATAGACTTTTCAAAAAAATAAAAAATACCAACGCACAAATATTTTCTACCCAAGAACTACGTAGCTTTGATTTCTCCATCGCACCCGGAGATACGTAGGAGCGGGGGCTCACTCCTGTCAAGCGCAAAAAACTAAAATTTTTATTAAATCTTCCTTTCCGTTTTTTTTTGCAAATAATAAAAAGGGTAAATTAAAATGTTTTCTTTAAACTAATTTTTCTACACATTTAATTAAAAGGTAACCTTTTTAGGATGTTGCGGGGTGCTAGTACCTTCCCCACACTTAATCGACCCCCGAACCCAAAACCAAAGGTTTTTTCAATGTTTTCCTAAAAATAAATATTGATGGCGGCTCCATTATTCAAAAACAACGAAGAATCCCTCCTCCGGATTTTTCGGTCGCTACAGCGAGAAGGCCCCAAAATCGCACCCTCCAGCTGCTCCAAAATGTGGCTCAGATCCCAAGACGAAGTCCTTCGTCAAAACGCTGAAACTGCTTTAAAAACCCTAAATTTCACGCACCATCGCGACGCGGCCTGTAACACCCCGAAATTAATTAAATAGTTATTTAGTATTTAGTTAATTAAATTAAATAGGAGTTGGTGATAGAAATAATGATAATAATAATAATGATGATAATAATAATAATAATAATAATAATAATAATATTGGGTGGTTTTAGTTATTATTATATTATTTTATTTATCTGAAGGGGCTGGTGTTGGTACTTCGGAGGTGTTATGATTGGCCCAGTGCGCCAAGCCCAAGCCCGTAGACTTGAGCTGCTAGGCGCTAGGTTAGTGAAGTGGTGCCTCAGTTGTGAAAAAAGAAAAGAAAGCGTGAGTTGAGAGAAGAGAAAGGAGAGAGCGTGAGAAGAGAGAAAGAAAAGAGAAAAAACGGCTAAGGGAGAAGAAAGAAGGAGAGAGGGGCGCGACTTCCATAGGAGAGGAGAGGAGCTCAGTTGCTGTGGTTACTCGGTGTGCACGTGGAGGGTGTAACACCCTAAAATTATTTAATTAATTTATTTAATTAAATAATTGGGGATTTAAATTAAATTATTTGATGTAATTCGAATTAATTAAAATTTTATTTATTTTTGGTGGTATTAGGAAGGAGTGGAGGCGCCACTTGCATGACTTGGGCTTAAGTGGAAAGCCCAAGCCCATGATCCACATTATAGGCGAAGGGGTTAGTTGGAGGGGGCTAGGGTTTGTGGCAATTTGCGAAAACCAAAAGAAAGAAAGAAGGAGCGTGAGATAGAGAGAGAGCAAGGGAAAGGCGCCGTAAGGAGAGAAGAGGAAGAGGAGAGAAGTCGCAAGCAAGGAAGAGCGAGGAGCGTGATTTTGTTGCTGTGATCCTGTACGTGACTATCTCCGGAGCCTCCGTTCTTCAATTTCGAGGTTAGGGGAGCTCTATCACTCTATTTAATAGTTCATATGATGAGTCCTAGATCTAGGGTTAGAATAGAGTTCTTGATGCATTGTTGATGTTGGATTTCGTATTTAGATGTATGCGAATTGATGTATGCATGATTCTTGATGCTTTCTTGATGTTTTGTTGATATTGACCATCATATGTATGTGTGTATGCGAAGTGGGATTGATCATGAGACTGAAATTCTTGATATGTATGCGTTGTGTTGGTAAATTGTGACATTCGATTTGATCATGAAACTGAAATTTGTGTTGGATGTTGCTTGTGTTGTTCGCGAAGTGGGATGATGGTGTATAGGCGCCTAGGGCGCCAAGGGGATAGGTAAGACATTGATCAATTGAATTTTTGGAGAAATTAATTAAATTAAGTGTATTTTTGGTGGCTGGAAAATGTTGAGTTTTCATGATTTAGAATTTGCGAAGAAAACAATTTTTAGTGTTGAAAAGTGTTTTGGGAAAATTCTGGGCGTTGTTGCTGGTTTTTCTGGGCGCTGGGCGCCTATGCTGGGCGCTGGCGCCTGTGCTGTGTTGTTGTTGCGCGTGGGGGCGCGCCTGGGCGCTAGGCGCCCGTGTCTGTGTGTGTTGCGCGCTGTGCGCGCCTGGGCGCTGGCGCCCGTGTTGTGTTGTGCGTGCGTTGTTGCCCTGGGCGCTAGGCGCCCGTGTCTGTGTTGCTTGGCGCGCGCCTGGGCGCTGGGCGCCTGTGGCGCTGTGTTGCCTTGTGTTGTGCGCGCCTGGGCGCTGGGTGCCTGTGTTGCCTGGGCGCCTAAGGCGCCAATTTTCAGAACGCTGTCTAATTTTTTTCCCAAACTTATTTTTATCATAACTTTTGACTCCGACGTCCGTTTCGAACGATTCAAAAAGTGTCGTGAAGCTTTTTCCACTGTCTATCTATGTGTTCAATTTTTAAAATGGAAAATTATTATTTTCTGACTGTTTGGGGGCGCCCAGGTGGCTGTCCCCGGTGGTCGTCCCAGTGACATTGAAAAATGACGTAGAACTCTTTAAAAATCCCTTTTGGTGTATAAACAACAGTTTTAAACACGGTAGTGTCAAAATGACTGTTTTGCCCCTAGTGGCCAAAGTTAATGATAATGATGTGTAAATGACGAGGATGCCCTTGGTGGCTAGTCAAATGACTGTTTTGCCCCTAGTGGCCAAAGTTAATGATAATGAGGTGTAAATGACGAGGATGCCCTTGGTGGCTAGTCAAATGACGTTTTTGCCCTCAGTGGCTAATGTTTGAGTTAAATGATGTTCATGTGTAAGTGTCAATTGGGGCCTGAGTGGCTAAGTGGGGTTAAGGTCTAAGTGGCCTAGTGGTGTCGTGTGATGATTATGAATTTGGCAGGTGCTGTGCTCCGTGCGAGCAAACAGGTAAGTGATGGGTCACATTGTTGACTATGATCTGAGTAATTGTGTGATTTTGTGAAGTGAGTGGTGCATGTCATAGAGTCTCATGCCCATATGCATAAAACCCAGTGATGTTTTGAGGCCTGAGTGGCTAAGTGATGATGAGGCCTGAGTGGCTAAGCGACGTTTTGTGAAAAGGTACCTTCATGCATATACCCGCGAGTGGGTTGCATTTCATAAATCTACATGACATGAGATGAGTTGTACATGATGTGAATGATGACCGTGTTGTGGATGTTTTGTGTATTGGATGCTGATTATTCTATTGCGTAGCCTGTGATTAGTGCTTATCATGTTTTCTATTATATAGACTGAAATGATGCTCACCCTTTCCTGTTTGAATGTTGCCCTCGTGTTGGTAACGTGCAGGTGATTCCCAGTGAAGGTATTAGCTTCACTTTTCGAGTCGAGTCGTCATGCTCTGATACGTAGCACTCAGGGGGGATAATGAACTCGGCCTTTATTAATGATTTTTGATTATTTTGTCCATGTGGACTATTTGGTTATGTTTTACAAATTTCCGCTGCGTAGTTGTTTGTGTTATGAGGAGTTTTATAAGTGACGTTAACCATGAGGCTTGAGTTTTTGATATTGTGATGTGCTACGTGGGCGTATTAATTTGAGTTAAACGGTTTCTAAAGTTGGATAAGCGACGTTTGATTTGAGTACGTGTAACATTTCCTGTGAACGAGATTTTTTTTTTAAAACTCTGATTTTTATAAACAAATTGACGGGTAGAAAGGGGTGTTACATTAGTGGTATCAAAGCAGTTCGGTCTGTCCGGCCGGTAGTTGAGTCGTCGTGTTGAGTAACATTGAGTTTGTTACTCGTTTCTGAATTCTGTTTTCTGTTGCAGTGCTAGAATGGCCAGACGAGACGACGCTGCTCTTGCTGCTGCATTGCAAGCTATGGCTCAGGCGATGCAGGGTCAGCAGAATGCTGGGGATAATGCTGGTTTTCGAAGTCTGACTACCTTCCAGAGGGAGAATCCGCCCACCTTTAAGGGCAAATATGATCCAGATGGTGCTATGGCTTGGCTGAAGGAGATCGAGAGGATTTTCAGGGTGATGGACTGTACTGTTGAGCAGAAGGTCCGCTTTGGTACCCACATGTTAGCCGAGGAGGCCGACGACTGGTGGTTGGCTACTAGGCAGAGGTTAGAGGCTGTGCATGAAGAGATTACTTGGGAGGTTTTCAGCAGGGAATTTCTGAGGAAGTATTTTCCTGAAGACGTCCGCGGGAAGAAAGAGATAGAGTTTTTGGAGCTGAAGCAGGGTGGTATGTCTGTGACTGCCTATGCGGCAAAATTTGTGGAGCTAGCCAAATTTTATCCACATTACAGTGAGGCTACAGCTGAATTTTCTAAATGCATCAAATTTGAGAATGGGTTGAGGCCTGATATTAAACAGGCCATTGGTTATCAGAAGATTCGTGTGTTCGCAGATCTGGTTGACAGTTGCAGAATTTTCGAGGAAGACAGTACTGCTCGCTACAAAGCTACTTCTGAGAGAAAGGGCAAGTTTCAGAGTCGAAGCAAGCCGTATGAGGTTCCTGCGGGTAAGAGTTATCAGAAGGCTGCTGGAGGTAAGGGTCCTAGTGGGGGAGATGCCCCTGCTAGCATTGTCTGTTATAAGTGTGGCAAGCCTGGCCACAAGAGTACTACGTGCAGGTCGGATGATAGGAATTGCTACCGTTGCGGTAAAAAGGGTCATATGGCAGCTGAGTGTAAAGTCAAGGATGTGGTGTGCTTCAATTGTGGTGAGTCTGGGCATATCAGTACCAAGTGTACAAAGCCGAAAAAGGAAAGGTCTACTGGGAAGGTATTTGCATTGGCGGGAGAGGAGCCTGATGATGATGATGGTCTGATTAGAGGTACGTGTTTTATTAATGGTACTTCTCTGAAGTCTCTTATTGATACTGGTGCTACCCATTGTTTTATTTCTGTTGATTGCTGTAAAAGATTGGGTCTTGTTTTATCTGCTATGTGTGGGGATATGGTTGTCGATACTCCTGCGAAGGGGTCGGTGATTACGTCCCAGGTGTGTTCTCAGTGTCCCGTGTCGATCTTCGGCAGGGACTTTATTGTGAATTTTGTCTGTTTGCCGTTGAGAGGTCTGGATGTAATCTTAGGCATGGACTGGTTAGAGAATAATCACGTTCATATCAACTGTCGTAGCAAGTCGGTTAGTTTCGGTGAAGAGAGTTCGGTTTTGGTGTCTGCTGATCAGTTAAAGAAATTGAAGAAAGAAGGAGTTCAGTTATTTGCGTTGATGGCTTCGTTGTCTGCTGAGAGTCAGGCTGTTATTGAAGAGCTGAAGGTAGTACGCGAATTTCCTGAAGTATTTCCTGATGAAATCCCGGGTGTGCCACCGGAAAGAGAAGTTGAGTTTTCGATTGATCTTGTACCTGGTACGAGGCCTGTGTCTATGGCACCGTACAGAATGTCGGCGTCGGAATTGTCTGAGTTGAAGACGCAACTTGAAGAATTGCTTGAGAAAAAGTTTGTAAGACCGAGTGTATCACCGTGGGGAGCTCCGGTATTGTTAGTGAAGAAGAAAGATGGGAGCATGAGGTTATGTGTGGACTATCGTCAGTTGAATAAGGTAACTATCAAGAATAAGTATCCGCTTCCGAGGATCGACGATCTGATGGATCAATTAGTAGGTGCTCGTGTTTTCAGCAAAATTGATTTGAGGTCCGGATATCATCAGATTAAAGTAAAGGATGAGGATGTTCAGAAAACGGCGTTCAGGACGAGGTATGGGCATTATGAGTATTCAGTGATGCCGTTCGGTGTGACCAATGCTCCTGGTGTATTTATGGAATATATGAACCGTATTTTCCATGATTACCTAGATCGGTTTGTGGTAATCTTCATAGATGATATTCTAGTTTATTCTAAGAAAGATTAAGAGCATGCTGAGCATCTGAAGTCAGTGTTGGAAGTTTTAAAAGAGAAAAAGTTGTACGCCAAGTTATCGAAGTGTGAGTTCTGGCTGAAAGAGGTGAGTTTCCTTGGGCACGTGATTTCTGGTAATGGTATTGCGGTTGATCCGGCAAAAGTAGAAGCAGTGTTGGAGTGGGAGTCTCCGAAGTCCGTAACAGAGATTAGAAGCTTTTTGGGTTTGGCTGGGTACTACAGGAGGTTCATCGAGGGTTTTTCCAAGTTGGCCCTCCCATTGACTCAGTTGACTTGCAAGGGTAAAGTTTTTGTTTGGGATGCTCGATGCGAGGAAAGTTTTATGGAGCTGAAAAAGAGATTGACGACGTCGCCTGTTTTGACGTTGCCTAATCCAGAGGAACCGTTCGTTGTGTATTGTGACGCATCGAAGATGGGTCTAGGTGGTGTGTTAATGCAGGATGGGAAGGTCGTTGCGTATGCGTCGAGGCAATTGCGGATTCATGAGAAAAATTACCCTACGCACGATTTAGAGTTGGCTGCTGTGGTTTTTGTGCTCAAGATTTGGAGGCACTACCTTTATGGTTCAAGGTTCGAAGTGTTCAGTGATCATAAGAGTCTAAAATATCTGTTCGATCAAAAAGAGTTGAATATGAGACAGCGTCGGTGGTTGGAACTCTTGAAGGATTATGACTTCGGTTTGAATTATCATCCCGGCAAGGCTAACGTCGTGGCTGATGCTTTAAGCAGAAAGTCCTTGCATATGTCGGCTATGATGGTGAAAGAATTAGAGTTAATTGAAGAATTCAGGGATTTGAGTTTGGTTTGTAAGATGACACCTCGCAGTGTCAAGCTGGGAATGTTAAAGATCGACAATGATTTCCTGGGCAGTATCAGAGAAGCTCAGAAGACAGATGTTAAGTTAGTGGATTTAATTAATGGGGTTGGTCAATCTGAAGATGAAGGTTTCAAATTAGATTCCAGTGGTGTGTTGAGGTTCCGGGGTAGGATCTGTGTTCCTGACGATGAAGAGATGAGAAAGGCAATTTTAGAGGAAGGTCATCGTAGCAAGTTGAGTATCCATCCTGGAGCAACGAAGATGTATCAAGATCTGAAAAAGATGTTTTGGTGGTATGGTATGAAGAGAGATGTGGCGCAATTTGTGTATGCCTGTTTGACCTGTCAGAAATCTAAGGTAGAGCATCAGAAGCCTGCAGGGCTAATGCAACCGTTGGAAATTCCAGAGTGGAAATGGGATAGCATAGCAATGGATTTTGTGACGGGGTTACCGAATACAGTTAAGGGTCATGACGCTATTTGGGTGATCATTGATAGGTTAACGAAGTCTGCGCATTTCATTCCTATTAATATCACTTATCCGGTGTCGAGGTTGGCAGAGGTATATGTCAAGGAGATTGTGAGGCTGCACGGTGTTCCGAAGAGTATTGTGTCAGATAGGGATCCGAGGTTCACTTCCGAGTTTTGGAAGAGTTTGCAGAAAGAATTGGGTTCTAAGTTAAAAATGAGTTCGGCGTATCATCCCCAAACCGATGGTCAGTCAGAGAGAACAATTCAGTCGTTAGAGGATTTGTTGAGGGCTTGTGTATTGGAACAGCGGGGTTCATGGGATTCATATCTTGCGTTGATTGAGTTTACCTATAACAACAGTCACCATTCCAGTATCGGGATGGCACCGTTTGAAGCATTGTATGGTCGAAAGTGTAGAACGCCATTATGTTGGTATGATTCGGGGGAGAGTGTGGTGTTGGGACCGGAGATTGTCCGGGAGACTACAGAGAAGATCAAGATGATCCGTGAGAAGATGAAGGCTTCGCAGAGTCGTCAGAAGAGTTATCATGACAAGCGGAGGAAGGATTTAGAGTTTCAGGAGGGTGAGCATGTGTTCTTGAGGGTTTCTCCTATTACCGGTGTTGGTCGGGCGTTGAAATCGAAGAAGCTCACTCCTCGATTTGTTGGTCCTTATCAGATATCCGAGAGAATTGGAAATGTGGCTTATAGAGTGGCTTTACCGCCAAATCTTTCGAACTTGCACGACGTGTTTCACGTGTCGCAACTTCGGAAGTATGTTTCGGATCCATCTCATGTGATCCAAGTGGACGATGTAGAGGTGCGGGATAATCTCACTGTGGAGACGATGCCCGTAAGGATTGAGGATTGTGAAGTGAAGGCGCTTAGAGGCAAAGAGATTGCATTAGTGAAAGTGGTCTGGCTAGGAGCTGCCGGCGAGAGTATAACTTGGGAGCTAGAGAGCAAGATGCGAGAGTCCTACCCAGAGTTGTTTGATCAGGTAAATTTCGAGGACGAAATATTCTAAGTGGGGGAGAGTTGTAACACCCTAAAATTATTTAATTAATTTATTTAATTAAATAATTGGGGATTTAAATTAAATTATTTGATGTAATTCGAATTAATTAAAATTTTATTTATTTTTGGTGGTATTAGGAAGGAGTGGAGGCGCCACTTGCATGACTTGGGCTTAAGTGGAAAGCCCAAGCCCATGATCCACATTATAGGCGAAGGGGTTAGTTGGAGGGGGCTAGGGTTTGTGGCAATTTGCGAAAACCAAAAGAAAGAAAGAAGGAGCGTGAGATAGAGAGAGAGCAAGGGAAAGGCGCCGTAAGGAGAGAAGAGGAAGAGGAGAGAAGTCGCAAGCAAGGAAGAGCGAGGAGCGTGATTTTGTTGCTGTGATCCTGTACGTGACTATCTCCGGAGCCTCCGTTCTTCAATTTCGAGGTTAGGGGAGCTCTATCACTCTATTTAATAGTTCATATGATGAGTCCTAGATCTAGGGTTAGAATAGAGTTCTTGATGCATTGTTGATGTTGGATTTCGTATTTAGATGTATGCGAATTGATGTATGCATGATTCTTGATGCTTTCTTGATGTTTTGTTGATATTGACCATCATATGTATGTGTGTATGCGAAGTGGGATTGATCATGAGACTGAAATTCTTGATATGTATGCGTTGTGTTGGTAAATTGTGACATTCGATTTGATCATGAAACTGAAATTTGTGTTGGATGTTGCTTGTGTTGTTCGCGAAGTGGGATGATGGTGTATAGGCGCCTAGGGCGCCAAGGGGATAGGTAAGACATTGATCAATTGAATTTTTGGAGAAATTAATTAAATTAAGTGTATTTTTGGTGGCTGGAAAATGTTGAGTTTTCATGATTTAGAATTTGCGAAGAAAACAATTTTTAGTGTTGAAAAGTGTTTTGGGAAAATTCTGGGCGTTGTTGCTGGTTTTTCTGGGCGCTGGGCGCCTATGCTGGGCGCTGGCGCCTGTGCTGTGTTGTTGTTGCGCGTGGGGGCGCGCCTGGGCGCTAGGCGCCCGTGTCTGTGTGTGTTGCGCGCTGTGCGCGCCTGGGCGCTGGCGCCCGTGTTGTGTTGTGCGTGCGTTGTTGCCCTGGGCGCTAGGCGCCCGTGTCTGTGTTGCTTGGCGCGCGCCTGGGCGCTGGGCGCCTGTGGCGCTGTGTTGCCTTGTGTTGTGCGCGCCTGGGCGCTGGGTGCCTGTGTTGCCTGGGCGCCTAAGGCGCCAATTTTCAGAACGCTGTCTAATTTTTTTCCCAAACTTATTTTTATCATAACTTTTGACTCCGACGTCCGTTTCGAACGATTCAAAAAGTGTCGTGAAGCTTTTTCCACTGTCTATCTATGTGTTCAATTTTTAAAATGGAAAATTATTATTTTCTGACTGTTTGGGGGCGCCCAGGTGGCTGTCCCCGGTGGTCGTCCCAGTGACATTGAAAAATGACGTAGAACTCTTTAAAAATCCCTTTTGGTGTATAAACAACAGTTTTAAACACGGTAGTGTCAAAATGACTGTTTTGCCCCTAGTGGCCAAAGTTAATGATAATGATGTGTAAATGACGAGGATGCCCTTGGTGGCTAGTCAAATGACTGTTTTGCCCCTAGTGGCCAAAGTTAATGATAATGAGGTGTAAATGACGAGGATGCCCTTGGTGGCTAGTCAAATGACGTTTTTGCCCTCAGTGGCTAATGTTTGAGTTAAATGATGTTCATGTGTAAGTGTCAATTGGGGCCTGAGTGGCTAAGTGGGGTTAAGGTCTAAGTGGCCTAGTGGTGTCGTGTGATGATTATGAATTTGGCAGGTGCTGTGCTCCGTGCGAGCAAACAGGTAAGTGATGGGTCACATTGTTGACTATGATCTGAGTAATTGTGTGATTTTGTGAAGTGAGTGGTGCATGTCATAGAGTCTCATGCCCATATGCATAAAACCCAGTGATGTTTTGAGGCCTGAGTGGCTAAGTGATGATGAGGCCTGAGTGGCTAAGCGACGTTTTGTGAAAAGGTACCTTCATGCATATACCCGCGAGTGGGTTGCATTTCATAAATCTACATGACATGAGATGAGTTGTACATGATGTGAATGATGACCGTGTTGTGGATGTTTTGTGTATTGGATGCTGATTATTCTATTGCGTAGCCTGTGATTAGTGCTTATCATGTTTTCTATTATATAGACTGAAATGATGCTCACCCTTTCCTGTTTGAATGTTGCCCTCGTGTTGGTAACGTGCAGGTGATTCCCAGTGAAGGTATTAGCTTCACTTTTCGAGTCGAGTCGTCATGCTCTGATACGTAGCACTCAGGGGGGATAATGAACTCGGCCTTTATTAATGATTTTTGATTATTTTGTCCATGTGGACTATTTGGTTATGTTTTACAAATTTCCGCTGCGTAGTTGTTTGTGTTATGAGGAGTTTTATAAGTGACGTTAACCATGAGGCTTGAGTTTTTGATATTGTGATGTGCTACGTGGGCGTATTAATTTGAGTTAAACGGTTTCTAAAGTTGGATAAGCGACGTTTGATTTGAGTACGTGTAACATTTCCTGTGAACGAGATTTTTTTTTAAAACTCTGATTTTTATAAACAAATTGACGGGTAGAAAGGGGTGTTACAGAGGGGTCTCCGTCTTCGGTGAAACTAAGGTAAGGGTGGGTCTTGCCTTATAATAGGGAACATAATGGGATGTATGTAGGTGTTAGGATCTATGTCGTTTTTGTATTGATTTTGATATTGATGAGTTGTATGTATGTATTGATCACTATATGGCTTGTTGATGTTTTGCGAATTGTTCATATAAGTGATGAATTTCGAATTGCGTACTAAGTGCTCGAATAAATGTATAAATGATAATGTTGGGCTTAATTAATTGAGTTTGGAGTAATTTTGTGGTGTTTGAAATAGTTGGTGATGATTGAGCATTTGGTACTCATGTGTTGTTGTTGGTGAAATTGATGTTTTGAGTGTTATAGGCGCATAAGGCGCCATTGTAGTATTTTTAGTGTTGCTGGAAATAGTTGTCTAGGTACGGAATTAGGCGCCCTTGAGTGGGGTGCCCCGCGCCAAGTATTGATGTTGTCGGAATTTTGGTCATGGAAGTAGGCGCCCTTGTGCTAGGCGCCCCGTGCCAAATTATTGTGTTTTGGCTAAGTGTATGTTGTGTTGTGTTGGTGTGCCATGTGCTAAGTGCATTTTATGTTATGTTGTGTGCTTTGATAGTTGCCCATATGGTTATGGTGATTTCGAATAAAATTGACTTTTGGGTGAGTGAGGATTTTAGATGGTGGAAAAGAAATATAATTTTGATGTTTTAAAATTGAGAAGAAATGATGTTTGGGCTGAATTTATATAAAAATCTGGTTTTGACAGTGTGCTGGGCGCTAGGCGCCCTGTGCTGGGCGCCAAGGGCGCTGTGTGTGTGTGCTGGGCAAGTGTGGCGCGCGCCTGGGCGCTGGGCGCCTGTTGTGTGTGCGCTGTGTTGCGCGCTGGGCGCTGGGCGCCTGCTTGCGTGCGTGTGTGTGTGTGGCGCGCGCCTGGGCGCTGGGCGCCTGTTGTGCGCGCGGGGCGTGCGTGTGTTGCGCGCTGGGCGCCAGTGCGTGTGTTGCCTGGGCGCTGGGCGCCTAAGGCGCCAGTTCCCAGCAGTGTTGCCTAATTTCTTCCAAATTTGTTTTTAACGTAACTTTTGACTCGGGTGTCCGTTTTAGGTGTTTCAAAGTGCATTACGACGCTTATTTAATTGTCTATCTGTTTGTCCAGGCCAAAACCAAAATTTAATATTTTTCCCCGGTCGTTTCTGAAAGTCCCAAGTGACTGTGTACTAGTTGTTGTTTGGTTTGGAAATCGCTACCGTTCCTCTTTAATAAAATGTTGGTGTTCTTCATGAGACTAAGGTGCTGTTCCTTGTAATTTTAAATGGTGTTGTCACGGTGAAAATAATGTGCTGTGTAATAGTGTGGTATGCAAATATATATATATATATATATATATATATATATATATATGGTGTATATTATTATTGGTGAATGGGGCCTGTAATCCTCTTTTGATGTGTTGGTGAATATGCTATGGCATTTTTTATTTGGTGATTCTGGTGTGTGGTGCATTGTCATGGTGTCGCATAATCATATGCATTATCTTTGGTGAATAGGCTTCGGCCTCGGGCTTCGGCCTTATTACAAATTTTTGGTGAATGCCCTCAAGGCTCAGTTTTGGTGAATGGATCCACATGCATATGCCCAGTGGAGTTTTGGGTTGCATCTCATACATTAAACATACAGTTGGTGAATGTTTTGGTGATTATTTAATTGGTGATTAATTGGTGATTATTTATTTGGTGATTACTTGGTGATTATTTATTTGGTGATTAATTTCGATTGACTGAACTGGTGATTAAAGTGAATATTGCTGTGATTGATGTAGTCCTGTATCTGTATATACTACTCCTTATGTACTTTATTATAGGGTTTGAGACTCACCCCTTTTGTTGATTTTACCTTACAGGTAACCGTACTTGAAGGCTTTGACCTTCATTCCCTTGAGTTCGAGTCGCTCTGATACGTAGCACCTGGGGGGCGTCTTATTAGATAGTGATTTTGTCTTGTACGACTTGTTGGATTTTGTTTTAACGTTGTAACTGTATTTCTGAGTAATGGCCGCCCATGATGCCACGTAATGTTTTTAATTTAAGTTAAACAAATGACGTGTTTTTGAAGTAATTGTAGCATTCCGTTTCAAGAAAAATAATTTGTGCACTCTGATAATTGATATAAATGAAAGGGGTAGAAACGGGTGTTACACGGCCCGTACCCGTCGCGTCGCGAAATAAGACAGAAGCATCTGGCTTCGCAAAATAGCTCCGGGTAGCGTCGCGAACCCTCCTGGTCGCGACGCGAAATAGGACAGAAACATCTGGCTTTGCAAAATTCCTCCTTGTCGCGTCGCGAACCCTCCTGGTCGCGACGCGATATTGAACAGAAATCAAATCCCTCCATTTTGCTGCATTTCCGGGCAAGTGTCTGGTTCGCCGAATGATGCCACAACCAATTAGAGGTCTTCAAGTCCAATTTAGCTCCAAAAAGTGAAGGAATTACTTACAAATGAACTTCCTACTACAATTATCTAAAACTAGACTAAATCCCCAGATAATGACTGTGATACAATGAAAAACCTACACAATTGGTCCTAAAAATGCATAACTTACATAATATGATTGAGAGTCAACACAACCCCAAACTTAAACTTTTGCTTGTCCTCAAGCAAACAATCAATTCAGACTGTGGCTGTTTTTCTATTTAGCTGTTACATATAATACATCAACCTTAAACACATCAGCACATCAACTATCATCATCAATCTAATACAGTGGCAGGACAACTGAATTGGAAATACCGAATCATAAGCAGGCAGCATTCTCAAGTTTTCTCTGTACGCACATCTCACCAGTGTTTCACTCTTGAGGTGTTTCGGGTATTCACTCAATTCACAGTACCTGCATCATCGTTTCATAGGCTTGATAGAGTTCTATATCATTCTATACAAATGAAATGCATACACACATTTTGAGGACTTTAAGGGTTATAGCGGGGCTTAGGTGAGGGTGGATACATTTGGATAAGTAGGTTGCACTTGGAGTTAGGCCTACCTCTCTTTTTGTCAATTTCACGCAATTCACTTACTCACCCATTTTCCCAAAGCATTTAACAAAACAAGAGAAGGATTTTATTTATTTGTTTTTTTTTATGTATATATATATACATATATATTTTTTTCTTTTCTTGTTCCTTCTCTTGTATACCACCCCAAACTTATATTGTTGCTATTCCACGAGCAACCCCAAACTTAAAAAATTTCCCACTCTCACAGCTTTTGTTACCTAACTCCAAGTTAAGAATTAACTAGGCTATGATTTTCAGAGAAATAGCATATAATTTTTAACAATAGGCTCAGAGGGGCTAGCAGAGGATAAACATTAATTAGGTGTGGTTTGAAAGGCTCAGGGGTGCCAGAAGAAATGCCTCAGTGTGTATGAAAATCAAATGCAAAAACAATTAAGCACAATTGTAGCGACCGAAAAATCCGAAGGAGGGATTCTTCGTTGTTTTTGAACAATGGAGTCGCCGTCAATATTTATTTTTAGGAAAACATTGAATAAACCTTTGTTTTTTGGGTTCGGGGGTCGATTAAGTGCGGGGAAGGTCCTAGCACCCCGCAACATCCTAAAAAGGTTACCTTTTAATTTAATGTGTAGAATAATTTAGTTTTAAAAGAAGATATTTTGCTTACCCACTTTGATTGTTTGCGGAAATCGGAAAGGAAGACTTAATAAAAATTTTAGTTTTTTTTGCGCTCGACAGGAGTGGGCCCCTGCTCCTACGTATCTCCGGGTGCGATGGAGAAATCAAAGCTACGTAGTTCTCGGGTAGAAAATATTTGTGTGTTGGTTTTTTTTATTTATTGAAAGGTTTGCGAAAACTAGAGGCCGTTCATGGTGACCAAACAGATAAATCCAGAGTTGTCACCACTAATGGCTTATTCGAAAACGAAAGTGTTTACAGCGTTCAAACGAGCTGGGCCCAGAGTGAATGCTATAAATACCCGGTTTGCGATCGAGCGTTTTGTTTGAAAAATGGTTAGTGGGAAGCGTGATTTTTTTTTAAAAAGGGAGTTGAGATTACGTTTGTATTCTATTAACTGAAAATTTCTTGAAGTTTAGGCGGGTGTTTGCGATGATCAAACGAATAAATTCAGAGTGATCACCGCTACTAATCCGCTTTGAAAAAAGAAGGTTAGCCCTATCGGTCAAACAAGCTAAGCTCAGAGTGACCATTAGTAACAACCTATTTTTTTTTACGCGAGTTTGATTGTTCGAAAAAAAAAGGTTTGAAGGCAATATGATGTAATAAAAAACGCAATGGGTTATAATTAGAAAAAGCGGGTGTAAAATTAAAAGGGGGGTGTTATATTAACTGAAAACGGGTGGTGTGCTTTGTAGCGTTCAAAACTGAGTATTTTGGTTTTTGGACTCTTGTACGAGAGTTGGGCTGACTATCAAACGGGGGTGCTATATTACTAAAAACGTGGGGGTGCGAACAGCGGCTTGACGCTTAAAAACGATTGCCTAGTTCTTTTTGACTGATTGGTTTGTTAATTTACTTCAAAAAAACGTGGTTTTGATGGAGTCAATTATCGCCTATGCTAAAAGAAAACGTTCGGTGGGAAAAGATTTTCTCGCTAAAAATGCGCCTCCGATTGACCCCTCTTTTTTTTTTCAAAACATCGACTTATTAGCTTGTCCTAAAACGTTTGATTCTAAACACCTATTTCGGAAATGGTTACCACGGTTGTTATTATTATTTTTTTTAAAAAAAGGTTTTCACGATATAGTCCTAAAAAAGGTTTTCACGATATTGTTAACAAAGGACTTTAAAATTGAATATGGAATCTCATCGAAATGGTAATATGCAACCTTTGTACATGCTCAGTATTTTTTAAACGATAACAAGAAACATTAACAGATCAAACATCAACAAAACTGATTCTACATTACGAATAAAAACATTAACAAATCAACTTCTACGGTGCAGAGATCTTACAGATACAACAATGAATAAAAGAGAAAGGCATTAATAATACCTTCAAATTCCAGGAACTCTGAACATAGATTTCTCTCAGATCTCAACAACAGCAACAATAAAAAATAAAAAAAAACTATGGAAACTCACAGAAAGAGAAGGAAAACGAAAGAAAGAAAAAAAAAGAACAACTCTCTCACTCCTTGTTCTCTCTGAAACTCTCCAGAATCCTTTTTTTCCTCTCCAAAATCCCCCTTTGGTGGCCACGATTTGGCCTCTATTTATACCATAAAACCGGATTTTTTAGTCCTGTGCTTCTCTTTTTTTGAACTGTTCTTCACCATACCTTGTTGCTTCTTCTTTGTCTTGAGACTGTGGCTTGATATGACAGAGAGAGCAGAAATTTCTGAGGAGGGAAAAGGGTGTGGTGTCTTAGGGTTTCGTGAGAGTGGTTGGTGAAGGGAAAGGTGAGAAGAGGGCTTGTGAGAGGAGGGAAGTGAAAGGAGAGGTATGGAGGCATGTGAGAAAGAAGGTGTGTGCAGAGGAGAGAAGGAATGGAAGTGAGAGGCATGAAAGGAAAGATGGGAAGTGTGTGAAGGTGAAGTGAGGTGTGTGAGGGAGAGGAGCGTGGGAGAGGAAAGAGAGAGATGGGGGGCCGTGGAGTGGGGAGAGAGAGGAAATGGGAGGATGAGTGAAAGAGAAAGAGAAGTGTGTGTGAGTGGGAGAGAAGGAAGGGTGTGTGAGTAGGAGAAATGATGAGAGGAAGCGTGAGATTGAGGAGAGAGAGAGATGGGAGTCGTTGGGAAGAGAAGAGAGAGGGGAGAGGCGTGTATGGGGAAGTGGAGTATGGGGAAGTGGGGAGTTGAGAGAAAAGAGGAAAGGTGGAGTGTGGGAAAGGAAAAAATGCAACTTCCAAGGAGGGAAAAGAGGGAGTGGGGTCGAATTTTTAGGAGGGAGAGTGAATGTGGCCGAATTTTAGGGTTAAGGGGGGGATTGAATGTGGACGATTTTTAGGGTAAAGGGGGGAAGTTAAAATTTTTAGGGTTTTTTGAGTGGGGTGGCCGAATTTGGCTAGTAGAGGAGGGAATTAGGGTTTGGTGAGGAGTTGGGTCATGGGTTATGGGTTGGTTGGATGGGTTAGGGTTTGGTGGAGGAGATTTAGGGTTAGGCGAGTTGGGCTAGCCTTTTTTCTGTTGGGTTGGGTTTCTGATGGCCCAATCCTGATTGCACCTCCATTCTTTTTTTGGCAGACCCCCTCCATCTCCTCCTTTGCTTATTTTTTGTTTCTTCACTTCTACTTAATATATTTTTTTGGTTAAAAACTTGTGGCAACTAAAATAAAATAATACATGACATGAAAATAAAAAAGATTATTATTTTTATTAAAAATAAAATCTCTCATTTTTGATCAGACAAAATTAGGGTATTACAGCTGCCCCTCTTTATTTATATTTTGCTAGGAAATCGGAGGGATTCCAAATTTCTCGAGGAAAATAGAAATAAAGATAACAAGACACTGATTTTGTCCAGACTGAGGTTTTTTGGTTTTTTTTTTGAAACTTATGAAAACTGGGTTGCTTTAGACAGAAGGTAAATAGGGATCGCTGGGGATCTGAAGGATCGCTGGGGATCTGAAGGATCGCTGGGGATCTGAAGGAGCATTGGGGCTCTGAAGGTCTAGTTCAAAATTAATGCTTGGCGCATCGACTTGAGTTCGACTGAGGGACCGTCGGGGTCTGAAGGGCATGCCTAAGCCTGAGGGACCGATGGGTCTGAAGGAGCGCAACTAGCTTATGGTACTAGTAATACGGTTTGGGGGTAGCCTCTTTTCGAGCGGCCATTAGGGTTAATCAGGTCCGGAACTGATATAACCACGAAGGACGTGCACTGTGTTTTTTTTTTAGGCGGGCACAGCTAGTCTGAAGGGCCTGGGGCCGGATGATCCGTCGGTTGCTCGATAACGCGACGTACGATCTGGATTGAAGGACCATTGTTGGTCTGAAGGAGCGCTTGGGCTCTGAAGGACCGCTGGGGGTCTGAAGAATTGGTGCTAACGATACATACTAAAATTATCTCAATAGACACTTGCAATGAATGATGCATGCGTGCATGTAGTTGAGTAATTGATACCATGATGAATGAAATGTGGAATGATTTTGTTTTTGGCTTTTGTTCTTGGCTTTTTTTTTCTTTTTCATTTTCTTTTCTTGCTCTTTTTCTCTTTTTGCTCTTTAGCTCTTTATTGACTTTGCTGGCATCATCAACTCGCATGACTCTTGACGTGGGATACGAGGGTTGCCTCAAGCAGTGGTGCCAAAGTGCGGGTTATTAAGATTTGTTGAAGTGATTATGCATTTGTCCTTTTTGCAACTTTATGAGATATCATCTCTTTTTTGTGATTTTTAGAAATTTGGCAATGATTATAATGCTTGTGATCATGCACATGTTTCGCAATTCAGTATCGTCTACCATGAACGTTATTTTTACGATAATAGGGAAATGAGAGAATAAAGGAAGTGCTTAATATTCAAATGGAAAACAAATGCGCAGAAGGTCGCGCTGGCTGAAAATTACATTGGGAGTTTAAACTACAAAAAGAAAGAGAAGAAAAAGAAAACAAGGAAAGCTGATCTTTTGATTGTTTGTATCTCTGAAGTAATAACGCCAATCGCCCATTAACATAACTTTGAGCATTCATTATCCAACTTCCGGAGGTATTGACTGCCTTTGTAGCTCAAAGTCCAACTTCTGACCCTAATTTTTGCCTGGACTGCTCTTTAGAGTTTTCAGTCCACCGGGTCGCTCTAATTTTTGCCTAGGCCGCCCTTTCGGGTTTTCGACCTAGCGAGCTTATTTTTGCTTGGCTCATCTTTCTCTTTTTTCCATATATTTCTTTAGGCATAGTACTTCTTAACTGCGTCCGAGTTCACTGGGAGTGGGAGGTCTTCACCGTCCATTTTTGTGAGAATCAATGCTCCTCCAGAGAATGCCTTCTTTACCACATAAGGTCCTTCATAGTTAGGGGTCCATTATCCACGGGAATCCTTTTGGATAGGCAACATCTTCTTGAGCACGAGGTCTCCTTCTTGAAACTGGCGGGGGCGCACTTTTTTATCATAAGCCTTTTTCATTCTTTGTTGGTACAACTGCCCATGACACAAAGCAACTACTCTCTTTTCTTCTATGAGGTTCAACTGATCCAGACAAGCTTGAACCCATTCTGCTTCCTCCAATTTTGTTTCCATTAGCACTCGCAGGGAGGGTATTTCCACCTCGATGGGAAGAACTGCTTCCATCCCATATACTAGTGAGAATGGTGTTGCCCCTGTTGACGTGCGGATAGAGGTCCGATACCCGTGCAAAGCGAAGGGCAACATTTCATGCCAGTCCTTGAAGGTCACTACCATCTTTTGCACGATCTTCTTTATGTTCTTATTTGCCGCCTCAACGGCCCCATTCATCTTTGGACGGTACGGGGAGGAATTATGATGTTGGATCTTGAAGTCATCACACAACTCTTTCATCATCTTGTTGTTCAGGTTGGTCCCATTGTCCGTGATGATCTTATTTGGAAGACCGTAGCGGCAAATCAAATCTCTCTTTATGAACCTGACAACCACCGATTTTGTTACACTGGCGTAAGAAGCGGCCTCGACCCATTTGGTGAAATAATCAATAGCGGCAAGAATGAAACGATGTCCGTTTGATGCCTTGGGTTCGATGGGACCGATGACATCCATTCCCCACATTGAGAATGGCCATGGTGCTGTTAGGATATTCAGAGAGGCAGGTGGTACATGGATATTGTCGGCATAGATTTGACATTTGTGGCATTTTCTGACATAGTTGAAGCAGTCAGTCTCCATTGACAACCAGTAGTAGCCAGCCCTTAGGATTTTCCTTGCCATGGTGTGCCCATTAGAATGGGTGCCGAACGAGCCTTCATGGACATCTTTCATAATTCTTTCTGCTTCTTCTTCTGCTACACATCTGAGGAGGACCATATCGTGATTCCTCTTGTAAAGCACTTCCCCATTTAAGAAGAAACCCATTGACAGCCTCCTAAGTGTCCTCTTATCATTCTCGGTGGCATCAGGAGGATATTCTCTGTTTGTGATATAGTGCAAGATATCGTAATACCAAGGTTTACTGTCAGGCTCTTCTTCGATTGCCACACAATGATGTACCGGTAGGTCTCGATGTTGGATTCGGATGAATGTCAGACTCTTGTCGTTATTGATATTGAACATTGATGACAAAGTCACCAAAGCATCGGCCAACTGATTTTCTTCGCGAGGGAGATGATGGAAAGTGATCTCTTCAAATTGTTCAACCATCTTTTGGATGTGATCATGATAAGGAATTAATTTGGAATCCCTGGTTTCCCAGTCACCTTTTGTCTGATGGATGACTAAAGCTGAGTCCCCATATACATCGAGTCTTTTGACTCTCCATTCAAGGGCTGCTTTGATGCCTAGGACGCACGCTTCATATTCTGCAATGTTGTTGGTGCAATAGAAACTCAGTCTAGCGGTAAATGGTACGAAGCGGTTATCAGGAGAGATCAGTACAGCTCCGACCCCGTGCCTGTTAACTTTTCGGCAAGTGTACCGAATCGTGCAAGTAATAATCCGGTAAGTACCGGGATATCGTCCTCAAGGATCGAAGTTAATTTACTAAGACGTTAACAACAGCTAATAGGAACCAAATTTAAAGGGGTTTGTTTGATAATTGTTGAGCTGTCAAGCTCGAAGTAAAGCAATTAAATATTTTTGTGTTTTTAATAATAAAAGCCGAAAAACGAGTTGAAAGGATACGATGGAAAAGAATGCTAGGGACGAATTCCTATTGATTTCACCCTATTGCCACTGATTTACTTTGAAAGTTAATCTCTCTCTCTCTAATCTTGCTATCAAACTCACAACATTAACCAATTCCTAGTTCCTTAGGTAACTAGTCCTTTGTCGATAACTAAAAGCCCTAATCCCTTAGGTGATTCTAATTACCAACAAGCATTAAAGTAAGAATTTGTAATATACTACAACTCATAGATTATTCCTAAACCACAAATTGAAGGTATCGAAATTCAAACATTCAAGAATAAAACTCCCATTTCATAATTGAACAAAAGATCATTGTATGAGTTTTCCAACCATAAAAAGCATTAAGCGTAGAAATTCGATACACAAAATACGAGAGAGTACGGTACAAATACGATACTAAACCAGCGACAATAGAGTTACGTCAATATTCCTTCATCCCTAACATAAAGAAATTTAGCTATTCATGATTAATGAAGAGAAATAAAGAAAATTACAAGTGGAAGATGATGATGAACACATTTGAAGCTTCAATCCTTATTCCCAAGTCTTGATTCTTCAGTAGCCGGCAGACGGAATCGCTCTTCTTTCAGTTCTAGGGTTCCAAAAACGTCCAAAAGTACTTCAAAATGCGTGCTGGGTCTGATTTAATGTGTTTTCCGGAGTTTTGCGCCTCACTGGCGCTCCCAGCACAACTTCAGCGCAACTCTGCGTGACTGTTTCTGTCAATCCGCGCGCGACTCGCGCTTCCAGCGCAGCTTCAGCGCGGATGAGGACGCTACAGTTGATTCTTGCGCCTCACTTGCGCTTCCAGCGCAGCTTCAGCGCAACTTGGCAGAAACCTTATTTCCTTGTATTTTGGAGCCTGTTTGCTTGCATTTCTTCGTTCTTCTCTTCACCTAGTCCCTGGGCACAAAAACACCACAAAACCAGCATAAACACTGCAAAGCAATTAAATCCCAAATAAAACAACTTCTTAATTTTCTCCTAACACTTTCCATTCATTCATCAAATTATTAAGTAAAATTCCCCTTTTTTGCAGTGAAAAACATCATGTGATGGGGATTCATCACAACCCCCAACTTGGACGTTTGCTTGTCCTCAAGCAAAGACACGACAAAACAAAACCAAGACAATCTCAACATCAGATAACATGCAATCAATGGTGAATCCCTTTCTAAACAAGATAATTACGAACAATCAAAAGACAAGTTGAGCGGCAACTTTCAGACTGGTCACTCCAATTCCAACCCACACGTGGTATTCTTACTAGAATCATCTTGCTCAATAGTGCGTGTGTGACACTTAACTCAAATGGACCATAGCTAGATTCAAAATGTATTCACCTAAAACTAGAGGGTTTCCTTCCGAGAATGCCAAAACTGGTTCAAAATATAGGGTAGATTAACGTTTCCACATAAGGATCAAGGGGCTTCAAGCACAACAAAGGGTCTTAAATAGGCCTTCCAGATTAGACCAGTGCACTAACTATTACCACACACATTTCACACGCAACACAACTATGCACACTTGTTTTTGGGCTGCAACCCCTTTCATTACATTAGTATTTGGATTTGATCCACATTAGCTTTGGGACATTGCAGCAATTATCAGCTTAAACAACACAACACGGCATACACTTTAGCGTTACGGGTAGACGCTACAGTGCTGCACACACGCACCCCTACACACACGGCATACATTATAGCGTTACGGTTAGACGCCACAGTGCTGCACACACACATTAACACACACGACATACAGTATAACGTTACGGGTAGACGTTACAGTGCTGCACACACGCACCCAATGCGCTGATCCTCCTACAATCATCATGCCCTGCCTTAGTACCACTGATGCACCCCCAACTTAGCTTCTACAACTACCCTAAATTTTTAGTGAAATTTTGGCGATTCCCATGGTCCACCACACTAGCTTAGCTGCCCACATCTCTAGGATCACTAAGTTCCACTGGTTAGTGTTTTAAGTGTGGAAGCAAGATTGTACTAATTTGATCACCACAGGGGTATTATTCGCTCAGTTCTCCCGAATCATCACTAAGTTTGCTCAACTGTCTTTTTTTTTTTTTTTAGCAGGAAATTCACCACATGACTGTATTTTTTCTGATAGTAAAACTGACAATAGGTCCTCCCCCCCACTTAAACATAGCAGTGTCCTCACTGATTAATTTAGGGGAAGACCTATTTACAACGACTAAGACTAAAACAAAAATAAAATTAAAATTAAACCTACGAAACTACAACTACTAAAGGAAACACAAGGCACAATCAAATAAAGCAAAAGAGAAGGGACAGATAAAAAGTAACCTGGCGGTGAGTAGACTACTCAACCGCGTCCAGAGTCTGGAGGAGGCGCCTGAAAGATGTCTGCCTCAGGATCCAACTGCTCTCCCCGCTGCATCATGCACATAGCTCTGTACATGCTTCTCATCCCTATCTCCATCCGCTCCTGTCTGGCTGCAGAAACACTGATTGTGACTAAATGCATCCTAAAGCACCTAATCTAGGAAAAATAATGCGAAAAATTAAAAAGATAAGGATTGAGAAACTTGGGTTGCCTCCCAAGAAGCGCTTGTTTATCGTCTATAGCTTGACGTTGCAATTCCACACTCTCAAGGTGGAATATATGACACGAAGAACACATCATCCTTCTTCTTCCGTTTATGAGGCAGAAAATTCATGAACTTGAGGTACAAATTCATATGCTTCCATACCCTCTCAAGGTGAAGGATGATGAACAAAGCATAGAAGGAGTCTAATTATCGATCAAGCTCTTCACTCCCATATTCCTTGCTTCTCAAAGGATGAGTAGGAAAACTGATTTTTTGGGTGATTTCTTGTTGGATTTCCACACCTTCCCAAGATTGAGAATTTTTAGCTTCCTTCCAAACAAGAGGATCCTCACGTTCAATTATTTTTTTCTTCCCCATCTTTGTTTTTCTCCCATGATTCTTCTATTAGTAAGCCATTTTCTTCTTGTTCTGAATTTTGAATAAGTGGTTGTTCATCTGCTAACCAGTCATCCGCTAACCAGGGATATGATTTGTCAATAACTATCCACTCTGGCTCCTCAAGAATTTTAGGTTGAGCCAACCAAGGATGACACCCAATGAGTACCCATTCTGGCTCACAAGAGCAGTACACAAGATCCTTTCCACAAATATCACAATATGAGTGTGTCTCACAATTACCAGTTAAATGTGGTCCTCCACAACAACAACAACAAAGTTGCGGTAGTATGGACTCCATGATTTACAAAATATTCACCTGGCTTTCATAGAATCAAGGGAGTAACAAGATAAAAACAATATGTATAAACTAAAAAGAAATAAGAAAACTAAAAACGAACTAAAGTATGTACGGGTTCAAATTAGTTGTTGCCTTCGAATTACTAGTAAATGTAATTTCGATCCCCGGCAACGGCGCCAAAAACTTGTTAACTTTTCGGCAAGTGTACCGAATCGTGCAAGTAATAATCCGGTAAGTACCGGGATATCGTCCTCAAGGATCGAAGTTAATTTACTAAGACGTTAACAACAGCTAATAGGAACCAAATTTAAAGGGGTTTGTTTGATAATTGTTGAGCTGTCAAGCTCGAAGTAAAGCAATTAAATATTTTTGTGTTTTTAATAATAAAAGCCGAAAAACGAGTTGAAAGGATACGATGGAAAAGAATGCTAGGGACGAATTCCTATTGATTTCACCCTATTGCCACTGATTTACTTTGAAAGTTAATCTCTCTCTCTCTAATCTTGCTATCAAACTCACAACATTAACCAATTCCTAGTTCCTTAGGTAACTAGTCCTTTGTCGATAACTAAAAGCCCTAATCCCTTAGGTGATTCTAATTACCAACAAGCATTAAAGTAAGAATTTGTAATATACTACAACTCATAGATTATTCCTAAACCACAAATTGAAGGTATCGAAATTCAAACATTCAAGAATAAAACTCCCATTTCATAATTGAACAAAAGATCATTGTATGAGTTTTCCAACCATAAAAAGCATTAAGCGTAGAAATTCGATACACAAAATACGAGAGAGTACGGTACAAATACGATACTAAACCAGCGACAATAGAGTTACATCAATATTCCTTCATCCCTAACATAAAGAAATTTAGCTATTCATGATTAATGAAGAGAAATAAAGAAAATCACAAGTGGAAGATGATGATGAACACATTTGAAGCTTCAATCCTTGTTCCCAAGTCTTGATTCTTCAGTAGCCGGCAGACGGAATCGCTCCTCTTTTAGTTCTAGGGTTCCAAAAACGTCCAAAAGTACTTCAAAACGCGTGCTGGGCTTGATTTAATGTGTTTTCCGGAGTTTTGCGCCTCACTGGCGCTCCCAACGCAACTTCAGCGCAACTCTGCGTGACTGTTTCTGTCAATCCGCGTGCGACTCGCGCTTCCAGCGCTGCTTCAGCGCGGATGAGGACGCTACAGTGGATTCTTGCGCCTCACTTGCGCTTCCAGCGCAGCTTCAGCGCAGCTTCAGCGCAACTTGGCAGAAACCTTATTTCCTTGTATTTTTGAGCCTGTTTGCTTGCATTTCTTCGTTCTTCTCTTCACCTAGTCCCTGGGCACAAAAACACCACAAAACCAGCATAAACACTGCAAAGCAATTAACTCCCAAATAAAACAACTTCTTAATTTTCTCCTAACACTTTCCATTCATTCATCAAATTATTAAGTAAAATTCCCCTTTTTGCAGTGAAAAACATCATGTGATGGGGATTCATCAGTGCCCGTATAAATTAGAAGCGCCGTCGAATAACATTCTCCACCTTTCGTTGTCTGGAGGATTCCCTTCTACGAATAGAGCCATTATATCTTCGTCTGGGAAATCGCACTGCATTGATTGGTAATCTTCAATGGGCTGGTGTGCCAAGTACTCAGCCAATGCACTACCCTTGATTGCTTTTTGAGTGACATATAAAAGGTCGTATTCAGATAGTAGCATTTGCCAGCGAGCGATCCTCCCTGTGAGTGCGGGTTTTTCAAAAATATACTTGACTGGGTCCATTTTAGATACCAACCAAGTCGTGTGGCTCAGCATATACTGCCTCAAACGACGTGCAGCCCAGGCCAGAGCACAACACGTTCTTTCCAACAATGAGTATCTTGTCTCGCACTCGGTGAATTTCTTGCTTAGATAGTAGATGGCATGTTCCTTCCTTCCGGATTCATCATGTTGTCCCAGTACACAACCCATCGATTTGTCTAGCACTGTTAGATACAGGATGAGAGGTCTTCCCTGTACAGGCGGCATCAGAATCGGTGGATTTTGGAGGTACCTCTTGATCTTTTCAAAGGCTTCTTGGCAATTATCATTCCACTTTGTTTCTTGGTTTTTGCACAAAAGCTTGAAAATAGGCTCGCATGTAGATGTTAGCTGCGATATGAACCTAGAGATGTAGTTCAATCTTCCCAGGAAACCACGAACTTCTTTTTTAGTACTCGGTACCGGCATTTCTAGTATTGCTCGTATTTTGGCTGGATCTACTTCTATTCCCCTCTGACTGACTATGAAACCCAACAGCTTTCCCGATCTTACACCGAAAGTGCATTTGGAAGGGTTTAATCTGAGTTTGAACTTCCTGAGACGTTCGAAGAGTTTTTGCAGATTGACGATATGCTCTTCTTCAGTCTTGGATTTTGCAATCATGTCATCCACGTAAACCTCTATTTCCTTATGCATCATATCATGGAACAATGCGACCATTGCCCTTTGGTACGTTGCACCAGCATTCTTCAGTCCGAATGGCATTACTTTGTAACAGAAGGTTCCCCAGAGAGTGATGAAGGTGGTTTTCTCCATGTCTTCAGGGGCCATCTTAATTTGGTTGTATCCGGAATATCCATCCATGAAGAAGAACATAGAGTGTTGTGCTGTGCTATCTACCAGGACATCAATGTGAGGCAAAGGGAAGTCATCTTTGGGGCTGGCTCTGTTCAAATCTCGATAATCGACGCACATCCGAACCTTCCCGTCTTTCTTTGGGACCGGTACAATATTGGCTACCCATTGAGGGTATTTTGCTACTGCTAAAAACCCAGCATCGAACTGTTTCTTAACCTCGTCTCGGATTTTCAGCGACATTTCTGGTTTCATCCTTCTTAACTTTTGTTTTACCGGCGGGCATTCTGGTTTTACTGGTAACTTATGCTCGACTATGTTGGGGTCCAGTCCGGGCATGTCTTGGTATGTCCATGCGAAGACGTCAACATAGTCAAACAACAACCTAACCAATTTCTCTCGCTCGCTGTCTTTCAATGTGGTGCCAATGTTAATTTCTTTTTTGTCTTCTTCCGTGCCTAAGTTGATCGTTTCAGTTGATTCCTCGTGGGGTTCGATTATTTTTTCCTCTTGTTCCATCATTCTCATTAACTCTGGAGGGGTTTCCCAATTATCTTCAACATCTTCCTCAGTTTGATTGATGGGGTGATCAAAGTTACAATATGGATTATTGGCGTTGTTATTTTCAAAGACGTTTTTTTTCGGATCTGCATTAGTGTAAATTAACGGAATAAAAAACGAATGAAAGAAAATAAGAAGCGAATGTAAAAAGAAAAGGAGAACGGGGGTTTATTGGGAACTGAAATAACGTTGCATTGATATTAATACTGAAAGGAAAACATGCGTGCCCGAATGAAATATCCTAAGGCCTTGGGCAGAGCCAGAGGATTACATTATAGAAACATTACTTTGAACTAAAAACCACAGGAAAATCAATGATCTCCCAATTCTTGAGCCTTTTGTTTGCAGGACAAGGGCGTACAAGACTGACGACGCCTTCTTCAGCGCTTAGATCGTCCTCAACTGTGGCGATCTGGCTGGGGTTCAACATTACCGCACTCTGAAAGCTTTCCTTGATGTCGCAGATGATGATCCTCTTCGTATTTGGCAGCCTGCCCTCAAGCCTGGCTAACCTCCGCTCCTTCTTTTCCTCCACAATCCTTCTCTTGTCAGTGCGATTGGGCTGATATCCTATTCCATGCCTATCTTTGTTCTCCTCTGGCTGTATTGGCGTCAGGATCCCCTGTCCGGTCTTTCCCAAGCCTCCTCCAGCTTGGTAGCCTTTTCCTATCATGAACTTAGCAACCATCACGGCCGTCTTGGATAGCTTGGGTTTTAACATAGCAGATGTATTGGCGATTTCCAATGCTTGAAAGGCAGTTTCAAAAGACTCTTCAGCAGCCTCAATGTAACGAGTGGGAGAGGACCTATTTATCAGCATTTCTTCCTCACCGAAAATAACCACCAGCTTATTGTTGACTATGAACTTGAGCTTCTGGTGTAAAGAAGAGGGAACTGCCCCTGCAGAGTGGATCCACAGCCTTCCCAAGAGACAACTGTAGGATGGGACGATATCCATTATCTGGAATGTCACTACGAAGTGCTCCGGGCCTACTTGCATAGGTAATTCCATTTCTCCGATGACTTCCCTTTTCGATTCGTCAAAGGCCCTGACTAATATGGAGCTTGGTCTCATGTATGAACAGTCCACATCTAATTTCTCCATGGTTGATCTGGGTAATACATTCAAAGATGAACCATTGTCAATAAGTACCCGAGCAAGAGAGTAATCCCCACACTTCACAGATATGTGTAGGGCCTTGTTGTGCCCCCTTCCTTCAGTTGGAATCTCATCATCAGTAAAGGTGAGATATTACTTGCAACAAGGTTTCCGACGATCCCATCAAATTGGCCGACCGAGATGTCATGAGCGACATGGGCCTCATTCAATACTTTTGTCAATGCTGCACGATGGGCATCGGAACTGAGCAATAATGACAACAGAGATATCTTTGCGGGAGTTTGGTTCAGTTGATCAACCACCTTATACTCGCTTTGTCTCATGAGCTTCAGAAATTCACTGGCTTCTTGCTCGGATAACGTCTTCTTTCCTGCATTCTTATCGACAGGTTCCTGCTCTATGCTTTTGCCCTTACGGGCTCTTTCCTCCCCTTCTTTTGTTCGGTCCTCACTAGGCCCTCCAGGGGTATAGAAACGCCCACTTCGGGTCATCCCACCGGTCTCTGAGATGTTAATGACATCAGGAGTAGTCTGAACTTTCACATTGTAATTCCACGGGACCGCATTGGTGCTTTTAAAGGGAAAAGGGACTGGCACTTGAATAGTGATTGGTTTAGGCACAGCGGTGGTTAGCTTTGTGTCCTTTTTGTAATGGATTTCTAGTGGTTTCCGGATACTCTTGCTCTGGTCAATGCTTGATTGGAGAGTCGACACGCCTTCCTCTTTTTTTTGAAGACCTATTTGTATTATGTGCCGTCTATTAAGTCTTGCAAGACTGGTTTGAATGCTTCACAGGCCCCGACACAAAGGGGATCAACACACGAACCCTTTCCGGTACATCCCTTCGTAATGATTCCGAAGTGACACAAATCAGCATGGATGAGGTCCAGGGGTGCGACAATGTCCTCCACCTTTCTGACCAATAATTGCCCCTCAACATCCTCAATGGCATTGACGGAGGGTTTCCCGTGCCCCGGCAGAGGGTTAGTGGCAACATTCGGACCATCTTCTGCGAAGCTTAACCATTTAGATTCAATTAAGTCTTGTACTACATATTTCAATGCCTTGCAATTTTCTGTTGAATGGCCAACTGCCCCAGCGTGGAATCCACAGCTAGCCTCTGGGTCATAGCTCCTAGGGAAAGGAGGTTGAAGGGGTCTCATTGGACGGGGAGTGATCAAGTTGTGACTGATGAGGTGATTGAATAGGTCTGTGTATGACATGGGTATTGGGTCAAAATTGGCGGGCTTTCTTTCTTGGTAGTTTTGTGGTCTATAGCCTGGGTTGACTTGGTGAGGTGGGGCTTGTGGTGTTTGAGTAGGTATTTGGAAAGTCTGTCGGGGGTTGTTGTAGGGAGGCTTTCCGGATCTAGAGATGGCATTAGCTTCGCCCTCCTTCTTTTTAGGGAAACCTGAGAAGGGCTTTTTCTGATTGCTGGTTCCAGCGGAGCTATATGTAATCTTCCCGTTTCTCCATCCATTCTCTAATCTTTCTCCGATGACGATCATATCTGAAAAGTTCGAAGACACGCTCCCAATCAACCTGTCGTAGAAAGGTGATTGAAGGGTATCCATGAACATGGATACCATCTCCTTTTCTAACAAAGGTGGTACTACCTGTGCAGCCAACCCTCTCCAGCGTTGGGCATATTCTTTGAAGGACTCATTATCTCTCTTCGTCATGCTCTGCAGCTGTGTTCTATCGGGAGCCATGTCAATGTTATATTTGTATTGCCTCAAAAAAGTATCGGCTAGGTCTTTCCAGCATCTGATATGGGCACGTTCTAATTGCATGTACCAGCTCGAAGCTGCCCCAGACAGACTATCTTGGAAGTAGTGGATGAGCAATTTGTCGTCGTGATCAAACGCCGCCATCCTCCTGCAGTACATGGTTAAGTGGCTTACAGGGCAAGTCGACCCTCTGTACTTGTCGAAGTCTGGCACCTTAAATTTTGGAGGGATGACCACGTTAGGGACAAGGCACAAGTCATAAGCATCTCTCGCACCAACATTGGATCCCTCGACTGCTCTCAACCTTTCCTCAAGCATTTGTAGTTTGTCTTTAGCTTGAGGGTTCTCCATAGAGTAGTTGTGAGGGAGCCCACTCATACCATAGTAAGGACGAATCATCGGAACTATGGCTGGGTTCACATTTGGGGTATGTGAATGAGTGGGATTCCTGAGGTTGGAACCCTGAGCATGAGCGTCAACTATCGGCGGTGGAGGGAAGCCAAGTGGGAGTCTTTGTGGTATGACGACGGGGTTCGGGTTTTGAACTTGTGGTGCCCCCGAATTACCATCGTGACCCGTCGGTGTAAGCTGTTGTTGGCCCGCGACTCCTGAGGGACCGTCTTCTGGATTAGCATCGACTGTCGGAGGTGTGTAACCTTGTGGAAGTCCGTAAGGAGGCCATATGTAACCCTGGTCATTAGTCACAGTGGGGTGCACTGTATGCGGGATCCCGAGTCCATTGGGAGGAGGAGGGTTGGTAACTTGATTTTCCGTGTTCCCAGCGGAGAAATCTTCACTTGTGTCTTTGCCCTTCAAAGCTTGTAAAACCTTTAAGATTTCAGCCATCTGTTCTTTCATCCCATCTATTTCTGCCCTAAGCTCTTGATTTCCTAGGTTCTGAGGTGGATTGCCTTGATCCGGGTTATCTTAAGGCGGATTGTCCTGATTTTCTTCCATGTTTCTGGCCTGAGAACGAGTCCAATAGCGATGTTGACGCACCATCTTGTCCTTTACTCTCTGTTTGTGGGACACATGGTATGAGTATATGTATGAGTATATGAATGGATGAAAATGCGAATGATGCATGTGTGCATGAGTCTTATTGTTTTAGGTCGGGAATTGCAAGCGCATCCTGATTTGTCATAAGTACACAGATTAAAGTTCCACAATATTTTCAAGATAAAGGATCAGCATGTGAGACAAACAAACTTCATCGATGGAGGAAAGTACAACATTTTGGAAATAAAACTTCGAAAAGAAAAGTACAATGTTCTTTAAATTTCACTCAAATACATATGGTTTTCATTTTTCCACTCCTCCCTCTTTTTCTACTAGTAGTGCTGCCAGCCTTCTCCCGGAGTTCGGCAATCAGAACCTCGCAAAACTCCATGAATTCGGAAACTTGGACCGGGGTGTTAAACGGGTGCATTGCCGCGTTAGCCTCTTTTATACGTTTGGGGATACCCGCGATAGCTTGATTGGCCAGCCATGCCAATTTTGAGAATCTGTCTTTCCAGTATAAGCTTTCATTCTTCAACTCTATGAAGGCTTCATGGTTTTCTATCCTGCTGACCAACTCCACAAAGCGGTTCTCCCAATAGATGCTTTCTGTCTCCAACTGGTGGTAAACCTCCTCTTGATATCTGATATGGTCGTTCAGCTCATCAGATTTTTCATGCTCCTTTCTCAAGGCTTATTGGTATTCTCGGAGCATCTCTTCAATGGTATCTTTATCCTGCTTGATACTTTTCACTTGCTCTTCAAACTCGGCTGCCATCATCCGGGACTCTCTTTTTGATACCATTAGCAGGCTCTGTGCGGTCTTTTCAGCAATCATTGATTCTTCCCATAACTTTTTCCACTTGTATGCATCATCGATGGCTTGGTTCATTTTCAGGTTGCGACGTTTTATTTCCTCTTTCGCCCCTCTTAGGTACTTTTGAACATCTAGTTTGTTCTTTTGTTCAATCTTGAGCTGCTTGCGGCTGTCTTCAATGGCCACTGACTTACTTGCGTTCTCCTCCTCCAACTTCTGGTTTTTTAGGAGCACTTTCTCTAATTCTGCCTGCAAGCCCTTCTTTTCTTCCTCAGCCTTTGACAATGCCATTTTAAGCTTATCTAAATCTTCGAGAGTGGGAAGGGTAGGTTCAGGTATTTCTTCCTCAACCCATAGTGCACTTTGGTAAGGCAATCGGGTGTCTTGGATCCTCTTTTGGAGCCATTGACGAAAGGTGGTTTCCTTATCGCCGCTCCTCTTAGTAAGCTCTTGTCCCTTGCGGACGACCATATCCCACGCTTGAGAAATCTTCCGGAGCACGTCAACCTCTTTTGGGCTTCCCTCATGGAGGTAAAAAGGGATTAACATGTCTTCGGTGGGCGGATTTCGCATGGGGTACCCCAGCTGTCTTAGAGTTAGAGAAGGATTGTAATTTATGCATCCTCTTGTCCCCATGAGCGGGACGTTTAGAAAGTTTCCACATTGAAAAACTACTGCGGGCCTATCTTTCCACCATGATGGGTGCCAACGAACCTTGTATTCATGAAGGCCCCCTAGCACTTGCAACCATTCACTTGTGTTCATTGTCTTCACATCACACCCTCTGGCGTCTTCAATTGGGCCTTCTACTCTGACTTTGTTAACGAAAGCATGGGTGAGAAGCCAAACATACAAGGCGTGCAGGCAGCAAGATATCCTCTTTCCCCTTAGCTCACTATAATGAGTGAAAGTACAGTAAGTGTCTGCGAGCATGGCTGGAATCGGATTGAGTGGGTTTTCTCCATCCTTGAAGGATAAGAAGACACCAATAGCTGTTGTGTCCACATATCTTTCAAGGCGTGGAAATAGGACAATGCCAAAGATGGTCAAAGCTAACACCTGCTTAAAAGGACCCCAATTTCTAGCGTCGGCGAAGGATTTCATTTGGCTTTCCAGATACTCTTGTGGGAATCCTGCAATGCCATTTCGATTTTTCTTCCGGAGCTTCAAGTTCTCTTTGCTGGTTTGTAACATTGAGGCGAGTTTCTCATCTGTGTAGTATTGTCCCTGATACTGGTAGGGTCCATTGTCTTGTTGAGGAAAGCCGAAGATCTGTGTATATTCTTCCAGGGTAGGTGCCATCTGGAAATTTTTGAAGGTGAAGCACCTTAATGAAGAGTCGTAGAACTGGCTCAAAGCGGCAATGGCCTCCGTTTGCACGTCCAATTGTAGTAACATAATAATCTTCCCATACGCTCTATCAAAAGACCTGCGCTCGATGGGCGGCAACCGACCCGCACATTCCCTTAGACTCATCAGATTAGGCTGTTTTACTATAGGGTAGTTCCAAGTTTGGATTGTTTCACTGTTTGATCCCATATCGCCTTGCTTATGACAAAACTTTCAAACCTCTTACAATTCCCGGCAAACCTAAATGAGATGAATAGCATGCATGTGAGGATTTTTGTATTTTTTTGTGAAATAACGATGATGTATGATGAATTAAAGAATGACGTTACATGCGTTAATAAAAGCAAATTTTGGTGATTCAAATTTTGAGAAACATTAACCATGTCACATAAAATATACGTAAAGGGCAAAAGGAGTAAATGGTTTTCATTATTTGATTTTTTTTAAAGATAAAAAGTTTTTGCGATGATGCAAAGGGTAGGTGAATTGCCCTTGTGTCCTAAACAGGTTAGGTCTTATATATAGGTCACGGTCTAGGGCTACTTGTGTGATCAATCTCTCAGGTGGCTCTAATCACGTCCTCACAAGGGTCTCCAGAGCTGAAATCTCCTTCGTGATGTGACCCACAACGATAGGGAGCTACCTGGTGTGGGATACCACGAAAGAGCGTACTCTGGCTGAGGCTTTCATGAGAGTCAGACAGATAAAATCCAGAATGACTGACACTAATCGTCTCCATTCGTCCTAGGTTTTTTTTAGACCTGGGTATAGGGCCCCGCTCAAGAGTGTGTGCAATATGTGTAGGTGATGTGTGTGATATAAGCAACCTAAACTACCCATGCTGCAAAAGAAATACAGATAATAGTACAAAGGTCTTCTACCCTAAGGTTCAATAAAGCAAATAAACAGATAAATGAAATAGACGTGCAAATAGAAGGGCTAAGGGTAAATAAAGTACTAAACTAACAAATATCTACACATTTAACTAAATTAGGCTTGACCCTCTTAAATACTCCCCAGTGGAGTCGCCAGCTGTAGCGACCGAAAAATCCGAAGGAGGGATTCTTCGTTGTTTTTGAACAATGGAGTCGCCATCAATATTTATATTTAGGAAAACATTGAAAAAACCTTTGTTTTTGGGTTCGGGGGTCGATTAAGTGCGGGGAAGGTACTAGCACCCCGCAACATCCTAAAAAGGTTACCTTTTAATTTAATGTGTAGAAAAAGTTAGTTTTAAAAGAAGATATTTTGCTTACCCACTTTGATTGTTTGCGGAAATCGGAAAGGAAGACTTAATAAAAATTTTAGTTTTTTTTGCGCTCGACAGGAGTGGGCCCCTGCTCCTACGTATCTACGGGTGCGATGGATGTAACACCCCAAAAATAATAGATTAATTTATTTAATTAGTTAAAAGAAATTGGGTGGTAGAAATAATAATATAATTATTATTTATTACTTATTAAAATGAGTATAAGGTGTTTTAAATAAAATAAGGAGCAGTATTGGAATCGGATAAGGTGTTGTAATTAAATTGGGCTTAAGCTGCGGGGAAGCCCGCAATCCAAGCCCGACAACCTAAGCACATATAAAAGCTGAGATTTTAAGCTTTTGGTTCATTTGAGAAAAAAAAAGGAAAAAATGCGAATAGAGAGAGTGGGAAGGGAAGGAGGGCGCGGCGCCCATGAGGAGAGGAGGAGAGGTGAAGTGCGCAAAGCTCCAAGGAGAAAGGAGAAGGTGTGATCCGGTTGCCATGGCTCCGTTCGTGATCGTCTCTAGAGATCCTATTCATCTAATTCGAGGTTAGGGGAGCTCTATCATTCTATCTAATAGATCACATGATGAGTCCTAGATCTAGGGTTAGACTAGATTTCTTGATGTCTTCTTGATAGGTTGTTGATGTTGATCTTTATATATATATATATATATATATATATATATATATATATATATATATATATATATATATATGCGAATTGATGTGTTCCTTATAGGTTGTTGATGTTGATCTTTACATATATATATATATATATATATATATATATATATATATATATGCGAATTTGAGGTGTTCTTGATAGGTTGTTGGTGTTGATCTTTACATATGTATATATAGATGCGAATTTATGCATGCCATGAATCATTGATGTGTTCTTGATAGGTTATTGATGTTGATTTTCATGATATGCGAGTTGTTGGAATATGTATATATATATATATATATATATGTTGATTTCTTGATGTGTTCTTGATTTTGCGAATTTTGGTATGTGGGAGTGTTGGAGATTTCGTAAATTTGGTGAGTGGGTGCATAGGCGCCTAGGGCGCCAAGGTGATGTGATGATAGTGCTCAAAGGAATTTTGTTAATTGATTAATCTAAGTGTTATTTTGAGTGTTGAAAAAATATAAGATTTCGATGAGTTAAGTTGCTAAAAATCAGTTTTTGGTGTTTTGGAAAGTTGCTGGAAAATTTGGTGATTTTGGTTGCTGTAAGGGCGCCAGGCGCCTGGGTGTTGCGAATTCTCTGTGTGGCTGGGCGCTGGGCGCTGGGTGCCAGCGCTGGGCGCTGAGCGCCCATGCGCGTGTGTGTGTGCTGCGCCAAGGCGCTGGGCGCCAGGCGCTAGGCGCTGAGCGCCCGTATGTGTTGCGTTGTGTGCGTGTGTGCGCGCTTGGGCGCTGGGCGCCTGTGGCGTGTGCGGGTGTGCGTGTGTGCGCGCCTGGGCGCTGGGGGCCAGTGCGCGTGTTGCCTGGTTGCCTGGGCGCCTAAGGCGCCTATTTTCAGAATGTTGCTTGATTTTTCCCAAACTTATTTTTAGCATAACTTTTGACTCAGACGTCCGTTTTGAACGATTCGAAAAGTGTCGTGAAGCTTTTTACGTTGTCTATCTATGGGTCCAATTTTTAAAATAAAAAGTTGTTAGTTTCTGATTGTTTGTGGGCGCCCAAGTGGCCGTCCCCGGTGATCGTCCCAGTGACATTGAAAAATGATATGGAGCTCTTTAAAAATCCCTTTTTGGTGTATAAACAACAGTTTTAACGTGGTAGTGTCAAAAATGATGATTTTGACGAGGATGCCCTTGGTGGCTAGTCAAATGACTGTTTTGCCCCTAGTGGCCAAAGTTGATGATAATGATGTGTAAATGACGAGGATGCCCTTGGTGGCTAGTCAAATGACGTTTTTGCCCTCAGTGGCTATTATTTGAGTTGATTGATACCTATGTGTAAGTGACGATGAAAACCCAGTGACGTTCGAGGCCCGAAAGGCTAAGTAATGTTAAGGTCTAAATGGCCTAGTGACGTTGTGTGCTGATTGTGACTTTGACAGGTGCTGTGCTCTTTGCGAGCAAACCGGTAAGTGACGGGTCACATAGTTGACTATGGTTTGAGTAATTGTTGTGTTTGTGCGATGTGAGTGGTGCATGTCATAGTGTCTCATGCCCATATGCATAAACCCAGTGACGTTTTGAGGCCTGAGTGGCTAAGTGACGATGAGGCCTGAGTGGCTAAGCGACGTTTTATGAAAAGGTACCTCATGCATATGCCCGCGAGTGGGTTGCATTTCATAAGCCTACATGATGTGAGATGAGTTATTGTAAGTGATGTGAATGATGACTGTGATGTGGATATTTAATGTGTTGGATGTTGATTGTTCTAGTGCGTAGCCTACGATTAGTACTTATCATATTTTCTATTATATGGATTGAAATGATGCTCACCCTTTCCTGTTTGAATGTTACCCCCGTGTTGGTAACGTGCAGGTGATTCCCAGTGAATGCCTTAGCTTCACTTCTTGAGTCGAGTCGTCATGCTCTGATACGTAGCACTCAGGGGGGGGGGGGGAAACGAACTCGACGTTTATTAATGATTATTTTGGTTGTTATGTCCATGTGGACTCTTCTGTTATGTTTTATTATTTTCCGCTGCGTAGTTGGTTTTGTTATGTTGAGTTTTATAAGCGACGTTAAATTGAGGCTCGAGATTCTTTATTTGTGACGTGCTACGTGAATGCATGATTACTGAGTTGAACTGTTTTAAAATTGACAAGCGACGTTTTATTGAAGTATGTGTAACATTCCCTATGAACGCATTTTTTTTAAACTCTGATTTTTATAAACAAAGTGATGGGTAGAAAGGGGTGTTACATTAGTGGTATCAGAGCAATGGTTGGTCTGTTCGGCCGAGTCGTCGAGTCGTTGTGTCAGATAGTGACCAACTGTTGTCTTTTCAGTGCTGACCGTTGTTTGTGTTGCAGGTACACCGGAAAGTTTCTATTGGTAAGTGAACTAGTGGGGGAGATTTCCCTACTAGTGCTGTGTGCCCTATTGTGTATTCAGTGTGAGAACTGTGTTTTGCTGTTGTGATCCTTATTGTTGACCTTATTGCTGTGTGCTTCTAAATGAATTGTCATGTTGTTTAAATGTTCACATGTGTTTTAGTCGATATTGAGCTCTGTGTGTTTTACATAAAATGTCAAATTAATCGCATTTGCTGTGGATTGTTAAGTCGCATGTACTTTCTTATGTTGATGTGTCCGAACTATTTTAAGAGGTCGACGCTGAGCTTTTACGAAAAATCCTGTGAATATGTGTGATGTTTTGAAAAACCGAGTGCGTTGTGAAAATATTATTTTTGTAAGCTATCTCAAGCTGTTGCTGCACTAATAACTGTCGTAGCGTTTTAATCACTACAAACGAAAAATATCCTCATTGAGTGCTATAACTTTGACCTCAACTCTTTTTGGAAAAGACCGCAATTTGATGTAACAATTTTAGCTGAGGACTACCGTCTCATGTGACTGCTATTTTGACTTGCCTAATTTTCCTCAAGATGGAGTCTTGTATGCTTGAGTTTTATGACAAAATCTTTTTGGTCGTTACTCCTTGAATTGGCTGGATACCGAGATTAGCATTGAAAATCACTTTTATAAACGATTCGGATTTTGTTTTAGCAGTTGCACTCTTGCGATATGCGTTACGTGGTTTTAAAAATCTTAAGATTTAAAAATGTGCATTTTGGACGCTTGTGCACTTGGGCCGAATTAACTAATTACTGTAAATGTTAATGTAACTATTCTTTTGGGCTGACTAGTTGTAATAAGGTTTTAAATGTTAACCGTGTTCCTGTGTACTTAGTTGATAATGCTTCGTGGATTATCCTGATCTATTTGCTATTGCTGTTTGAATGATAAATGCCATGCTGTTTTAAAAAGTCGAATGCTACTGCTGTTTTGTTTAAACTGCTGTTGCTGTTTTATTTAAATAATTGTTGCTGTTTCTGAAAAATGATCATTGCTGTTTTCAGAAAATAATGTTGCTGTTTTATTCGGATAATTGTTATGGTTTTCTGCAAAATGACTATTGCTGAAAATGAATGTTGCTACCTTTTTAAAAGTTGTTGTTGCTGCTTCCTAAGGCCGCTGTCAGTGCTTTCAAGAATAACTGTTACTGTCCCTACTTTTGTACACTGCTGCTATTTTACGAGTTGTGCCTGTTTTTGGGTTGTTGACTGTCTCTATTTTTATGAGTTGTCCTATTTGGTGGTTTGGAGTCTAAAGGATGAAGAGATTTTGAAAATTGCTTTTGAACGACTCATAGACAATTTTATGGTTGGATACTGATAGTAGCATTGAAAATTATTGTTGCAGTTTTTTTTCTGAAAAACTATTGTTACTGTTTTTGCGAGAATTATTGTTGTCACTTCCTGAAAAACTATTGTTGTTGCTATAGTTACACGTTTAGTAAACTTCCTCGTGATGTTGTTGATGTTATTGTTGTTGTTGTTTTTCGAAAGACTATTATTACTGTTTTCTGAAAGCTACTGCTGCTGTCCTCCTGAGATGATTGTTGTTGTTTCCTGAAAGATCATCGTTGCTGTCTTTAAAAAAAAAAAAAAATTACTTTCACCGTACCGAAAAGTACTATTACTGTTCCTAGCTTATGCGCTGCCCCTATTTTTATGAGTTGTGCCTAATTTGATTGTTAACCGTTGCCGGTGCCTTAGTGCCCGATTGTGTGACTGAGTTGTTAATATTGTTGTCGTTGATGATGTTGCTCTGTTGTTGAAATTGTAGTTGTTGATGTCGCCTGAGTGGCAGTTGTAATTGTTGATGTCGCCTGAGTGGCAGAGTTGTTTGTGGATGTTGTTGTCGTGTTACTAAAATTATGAGACTTGTTGTACGACTGTTATGCACCCTGTGAATTTCATTGTGATGTTATGATGATTGAAGTATTTTGTTATCCTTATGGGTAGATGAGTGGGGTAGGATGCGAGCTAGTTTATCAGAGTAGCGCAGCGGAGTAGAGAGTGAGTCTGATTATTACTGCTTGAAGTTACCTGGCTGAACAAGTAGGAGGGACGGCCGCCCAAGCACTTACCGCCGGTAATCAGAGCAATAGTAATCAGCATGAATGATAGCACTAGTTGTCTAGGTGACCTTAGTGGGAGAGTGTTGGCGTTGACAGGTGGATTTCGAGGACGAAATTCCTTTAAGTGGGGGAGAGTTGTAACACCCCAAAAATAATAGATTAATTTATTTAATTAGTTAAAAGAAATTGGGTGGTAGAAATAATAATATAATTATTATTTATTACTTATTAAAATGAGTATAAGGTGTTTTAAATAAAATAAGGAGCAGTATTGGAATCGGATAAGGTGTTGTAATTAAATTGGGCTTAAGCTGCGAGGAAGCCCGCAATCCAAGCCCGACAACCTAAGCACATATAAAAGCTGAGATTTTAAGGTTTTGGTTCATTTGAGAAAAAAAAAAGGAAAAATGCGAATAGAGAGAGTGGGAAGGGAAGGAGGGCGCGGCGCCCATGAGGAGAGGAGGAGAGGTGAAGTGCGCAAAGCTCCAAGGAGAAAGGAGAAGGTGTGATCCGGTTGCCATGGCTCCGTTCGTGATCGTCTCTAGAGATCCTATTCATCTAATTCGAGGTTAGGGGAGCTCTATCATTCTATCTAATAGATCACATGATGAGTCCTAGATCTAGGGTTAGACTAGATTTCTTGATGTCTTCTTGATAGGTTGTTGATGTTGATCTTTATATATATATATATATATATATATATATATATATATATATATATATATATATGCGAATTTGAGGTGTTCTTGATAGGTTGTTGGTGTTGATCTTTACATATGTATATATAGATGCGAATTGATGCATGCCATGAATCATTGATGTGTTCTTGATAGGTTATTGATGTTGATTTTCATGATATGCGAGTTGTTGGAATATGTATATATATATATATATATATATATATATATGTTGATTTCTTGATGTGTTCTTGATTTTGCGAATTTTGGTATGTGGGAGTGTTGGAGATTTCGTAAATTTGGTGAGTGGGTGCATAGGCGCCTAGGGCACCAAGGTGATGTGATGATAGTGCTCAAAGGAATTTTGTTAATTGATTAATCTAAGTGTTATTTTGAGTGTTGAAAAAATATAAGATTTTGATGAGTTATGTTGCTAAAAATCAGTTTTTGGTGTTTTGGAAAGTTGCTGGAAAATTTGGTGATTTTAGTTGCTGTAAGGGCGCCTGGCGCCTGGGTGTTGCGAATTCTCTGTGTGGCTGGGCGCTGGGCGCTGGGTGCCAGCGCTGGGCGCTGAGCGCCCATGCGCGTGTGTGTGTGCTGCGCCAAGGCGCTGGGCGCCAGGCGCTGGGCGCTGAGCGCCCGTATGTGTTGCGTTGTGTGCGTGTGTGCGCGCTTGGGCGCTGGGCGCCTGTGGCGTGTGCGGGTGTGCGTGTGTGCGCGCCTGGGCGCTGGGCGCCAGTGCGTGTGTTGCCTGGTTGCCTGGGCGCCTAAGGCGCCTATTTTCAGAATGTTGCTTGATTTTTCCCAAACTTATTTTTAGCATAACTTTTGACTCAGACGTCCGTTTTGAACGATTCGAAAAGTGTCGTGAAGCTTTTTACGTTGTCTATCTATGGGTCCAATTTTTAAAATAAAAAGTTGTTAGTTTCTGATTGTTTGTGGGCGCCCAAGTGGCCGTCCCCGGTGATCGTCCCAGTGACATTGAAAAATGATATGGAGCTCTTTAAAAATCCCTTTTTGGTGTATAAACAACAGTTTTAACGTGGTAGTGTCAAAAATGATGATTTTGATGAGGATGCCCTTGGTGGCTAGTCAAATGACTGTTTTGCCCCTAGTGGCCAAAGTTGATGATAATGATGTGTAAATGACGAGGATGCCCTTGGTGGCTAGTCAAATGACGTTTTTGCCCTCGGTGGCTATTATTTGAGTTGATTGATACCTATGTGTAAGTGACGATGAAAACCCAGTGACGTTCGAGGCCCGAAGGGCTAAGTGATGTTAAGGTCTAAATGGCCTAGTGACGTTGTGTGCTGATTGTGACTTTGACAGGTGCTGTGCTCTTTGCGAGCAAACCGGTAAGTGACGGGTCACATAGTTGACTATGGTTTGAGTAATTGTTGTGTTTGTGCGATGTGAGTGGTGCATGTCATAGTGTCTCATGCCCATATGCATAAACCCAGTGACGTTTTGAGGCCTGAGTGGCTAAGTGACGATGAGGCCTGAGTGGCTAAGCGACGTTTTATGAAAAGGTACCTCATGCATATGCCCGCGAGTGGGTTGCATTTCATAAGCCTACATGATGTGAGATGAGTTATTGTAAGTGATGTGAATGATGACTGTGATGTGGATATTTAATGTGTTGGATGTTGATTGTTCTAGTGCGTAGCCTACGATTAGTACTTATCATATTTTCTATTATATGGATTGAAATGATGCTCACCCTTTCCTGTTTGAATGTTACCCCCGTGTTGGTAACGTGCAGGTGATTCCCAGTGAATGCCTTAGCTTCACTTCTTGAGTCGAGTCGTCATGCTCTGATACGTAGCACTCAGGGGGGGGAAACGAACTCGACGTTTATTAATGATTATTTTGGTTGTTATGTCCATGTGGACTCTTCTGTTATGATTTATTATTTTCCGCTGCGTAGTTGGTTTTGTTATGTTGAGTTTTATAAGCGACGTTAAATTGAGGCTCGAGATTCTTTATTTGTGACGTGCTACGTGAATGCATGATTACTGAGTTGAACTGTTTTAAAATTGACAAGCGACGTTTTATTGAAGTATGTGTAACATTCCCTATGAACGCATTTTTTTTAAACTCTGATTTTTATAAACAAAGTGATGGGTAGAAAGGGGTGTTACAATGGAGAAATCAAAGCTACGTAGTTCTCGGGTAGAAAATATTTGTGTGTTGGTATTTTTTATTTATTGAAAGGTTTGCGAAAACTAGAGGCCGTTCATGGTGACCAAACAGATAAATCCAGAGTGGTCACCACTAATGGCTTATTCGAAAAAGAAAGTGTTTACAGCGTTCAAACGAGCTAGGCCCAGAGTGAATGCTATAAATACCCGGTTTGCGATCGAGCGTTTTGTTTGAAAAATGCTTACTGGGAAGCGTGATTTTTTTTTTAAAAAGGGAGTTGAGATTACGTTTGTATTCTATTAACTGAAAATTTCTTGAAGTTTAGGCGGGTGTTTGCGATGATCAAACGAATAAATTCAGAGTGATCACCGCTACTAATCCGCTTTGAAAAAAGAAGGTTAGCCCTATCGATCAAACAAGCTAAGCTCAGAGTGACCATTAGTAACAACCTATTTTTTTTTTACGCGAGTTTGATTGTTCGAAAAAAAAAGGTTTGAAGGCAATATGATGTAATAAAAAACGCAATGGGTTATAATTAGAAAAAGCGGGTGTAAAATTAAAAGGGGGGTGTTATATTAACTGAAAACGGGTGGTGTGCTTTGTAGCGTTCAAAACTGAGTATTTTGGTTTTTGGACTCTTGTACGAGAGTTGGGCTGACTATCAAACGGGGGTGCTATATTACTAAAAACGTGGGGGTGCGAACAGCAGCTTGACGCTTAAAAACGATTGCTTAGTTCTTTTTGACTGATTGGTTTGTTAATTTACTTCAAAAAAACGTGGTTTTGATGGAGTCAATTATCGCCTATGCTAAAAGAAAACGTTCGGTGGGAAAAGATTTTCTCGCTAAAAATGCGCCTCCGATTGACCCCTCTTTTTTTTTTCAAAACATCGACTTATTAGCTTGTCCTAAAACGTTTGATTCTAAACACCTATTTCGGAAATGGTTACCACAGTTGTTATTATTATTTTTTTTAAAAAAAGATTTTCACGATATAGTCCTAAAAAAGGTTTTCACGATATTGTTAACAAAGGACTTTAAAATTGAATATGGAATCTCATCGAAATGGTAATATGCAACCTTTGTACATGCTCAGTATTTTTTAAACGATAACAAGAAACATTAACAGATCAAACATCAACAAAACCGATTCTACATTACGAATAAAAACATTAACAAATCAACTTCTACGGTGCAGAGATCTTACAGATACAACAATGAATAAAAGAGAAAGACATTAATAATACCTTCAAATTCCAGGAACTCTGAACATAGATTTCTCTCAGATCTCAACAACAGCAACAATAAAAAATAATAATAAAAAAAAACTATGGAAACTCACAGAAAGAGAAGGAAAACGAAAGAAAGAAAAAAAAAGAACAACTCTCTCACTCCTTGTTCTCTCTGAAACTCTCCAGAATCCTTTTTTTCCTCTCCAAAATCCCCCTTTGGTGGCCACGATTTGGCCTCTATTTATACCATAAAACCGGATTTTTTAGTCCTGTGCTTCTCTTTTTTTGAACTGTTCTTCACCATACCTTGTTGCTTCTTCTTTGTCTTGAGACTGTGGCTTGATATGACAGAGAGAGCAGAAATTTCTGAGGAGGGAAAAGGGTGTGGTGTCTTAGGGTTTCGTGAGAGTGGTTGGTGAAGGGAAAGGTGAGAAGAGGGCTTGTGAGAGGAGGGAAGTGAAAGGAGAGGTATGGAGGCATGTGAGAGAGAAGGTGTGTGTAGAGGAGAGAAGGAATGGAAGTGAGAGGCATGAAAGGAAAGATGGGAAGTGTGTGAAGGTGAAGTGAGGTGTGTGAGGGAGAGGAGCGTGGGAGAGGAAAGAGAGAGATGGGGGGCCGTGGAGTGGGGAGAGAGAGGAAATGGGAGGATGAGTGAAAGAGAAAGAGAAGTGTGTGTGAGTGGGAGAGAAGGAAGGGTGTGTGAGTAGGAGAAATGATGAGAGGAAGCGTGAGATTGAGGAGAGAGAGAGATGGGAGCCGTTGGGAAGAGAAGAGAGAGGGGAGAGGCGTGTATGGGGAAGTGGAGTATGGGGAAGTGGGGAGTTGAGAGAAAAGAGGAAAGGTGGAGTGTGGGAAAGGAAAAAATGCAACTTCCAAGGAGGGAAAAGAGGGAGTGGGGTCGAATTTTTAGGAGGGGGAGTGAATGTGGCCGAATTTTAGGGTTAAGGGGGGGATTGAATGTGGACGATTTTTAGGGTAAAGGGGGGAAGTTAAAATTTTTAGGGTTTTTTGAGTGGGGTGGCCGAATTTGGCTAGTAGAGGAGGGAATTAGGGTTTGGTGAGGAGTTGGGTCATGGGTTATGGGTTGGTTGGATGGGTTAGGGTTTGGTGGAGGAGATTTAGGGTTAGGCGAGTTGGGCTAGCCTTTTTTCTATTGGGTTGGGTTTCTGATGGCCCAGTCCTGATTGCACCTCCATTCTTTTTTTGGCAGACCCCCTCCATCTCCTCCTTTGCTTATTTTTTGTTTCTTCACTTCTACTTAATATATTTTTTTGGTTAAAAACTTGTGGCAACTAAAATAAAATAATACATGACATGAAAATAAAAAAGATTATTATTTTTATTAAAAATAAAATCTCTCATTTTTGATCGGACAAAACTAGGGTATTACAACAATGTCAAGTTCTGCAGACTAATGCAGGCAAGGAATACACACAATATATAAGAACGTGTTTAGGCTCAAACCTCACAGTTGGGATCATAGAGATGGAACTTGAGAGATGCTGCTCACAGATGATAAAGAACTTCTGCAACGTTTGTCATGACCCCTGCTATTACTTGATGATAAAACTTGAAGTGCGAGTGTCAACAGGAAAAATGCAAACATGCGACCCCAAATGCCACACATCATCACTATTGAAGCTGCTTTAACAAAACAAAAACAAAATATAGGGCAGTGGTGCCTCAATATCACAGAGTAAGTTATAATAATAAGTACAGACCAAAGTGCGAAATAAAGTCAAAATAGGGCAAAATACAACCAAAAGTGCGAGTAAAAATGTCTGAATAAAAGAGTAAAATAAATTGAGCCTCCTGCTCAAGGAAATGAAATGTGCTCCTCCAAATACTCATCCCCTGAAAGAAGTGGATCCTGGGGGTCCTGCTGCTGCTCTGCATGGGGTACTGATGAAGATGAAGCGGCGGCTGCTCTGTTCTCTGCCATATACTCCTCAGCCGCACGGTGGACTCTGTATGATGCGAGATGTGAAGTATCTATGCCCTGCTGCTGCAATGACAGAGACGACCCGCACCAGCTGGCCATGAGGAGGTCATACTGGAAAGAGGAGTCGGTCTGAAACTGCGCCCGGTAAGATGGGCCTGCTGGCTGCTGCGGTGCTGGAGGTGCTGGCTGCTGTGGTGCTGCTCCATCTATGGGCCCCTCGGGCTGCTTCAAGATCCATGCTGCTGTGATGCCCTCCCTGGGGTCAGTTAGAAGATCGTCTGGGTACTCTGGGCAGCCCTGCTGTCTACATAAAGCATGGATGATAGAGCAGTGCCCCAATCGAGCCCTAGGACATCTGACGATCTCTGCAATGCTCGCTGAAATGGCTCTCCCCAGATTTACCCTCTGGCCTCTCATGATAGCTTGTAGTCCCATGGCTACCTTGGTCTTGACACAACTCTCCCAGCAAACCCTCATAATCGTGCTCCCCTCTGCTGTCTCAGGCATCCATCATGGCACAATCAGCAGTAGTAGGTAACCCGAGGAGACTGTTATCTTCCTCCCCCTTACCATTAGCAGTAGTAAGACACCTCTCTCCCCCTTACCATTATCTTCCTGGAATCAGCAATAGTAAGACACCTCTCTCCCCCTTACCATTGAAACTCTGTTATCTTCCTCCCCGTAGGCATTTGCATAGAACTCTCTCACCATGCATTGGTTAGCCTGTTTGATCATTGAGTTGAGCGAGAGCCAACCCAATTCCCGGAGAGTGGAGGTAATGATGGGGAATTCCCCCGTGCTGAGGTTGAAGGCCCTTTCTGGATTTATCTTTTTACCCTTGACCATTTGGTGGTATCTCTCCTCATGTACGGGGGACCTGAATCTGTCAACCTCTGATGGTGTGGCCCCCCTCCTCTTCCTAGATGTGCCAGTCTTTGCTCTTTTGTCCATGCTAGCACCTGTTTAAGAAAAATTTCCTGCAGGCAAATAACAAGAACCCAGTCCAAATTGTTAGTTCTCGGTGGGTCCCGGGTGTGGGCCCCACTCCAGCAGAGAAAAATAATCAACAGCCAAAACATAGTTTCTGGACTCAAAGTCATCTACCCTAAGGTTGTGAATTTGTGCATAATTAGAAACAGGCCAGCAACTCCAAAACAGACTTCACTTAGACATTTCCACAAACATTTGAGTTGCTTAGCCAAAACTCATTGAAGCAATTTTACAAACACTTGGTGAACATCAAAAACTTCATTGAGGCATTTTAACAGACACCTTACAATCAAAATCAACAAGAATCCAACCACAATTCGATTAACAAGCCTCCTAATTCAGAAATAACAGCAAGCATGCAATGTAGAAGGGTGGGGGACAACAATCTAACTCCTAATTCAACCCCAAACTCGCAATTCGTGTCCCCCTAAATCACTGAAAACTAAAGAAGAAAATTGAAAATTTAAAGATGGAGATGGAGGAGAATTGTTACCTGGAGATGTAATCAAGGAAGAATCCGTGTGGGAGTGTCCAAATGCACCACCAAACAAGAGCAAAATAGTAATGGGGGGATGGGGAAAATGGCGCACCAGAGAAGAAAGAAGAGACAAATTTTTGAAAAAAATGCTTTGTGTTCGGACTGTCCAGTTTCTGGGCTAAAAGACGTTGCATCGCGACGCGGCCCATGTGCTTCGCGTCGCGAAATTACACAGAAATCGTTTCAGTTTCGAAAATTCTGAAGCATCGCGACGCGACGCGCCTTATTCGCGACGCGAAATAAAACAAAAACTTTTTTCCTCAGCAAAAATTCGACCCATCGCGACGCGATATCATTGGTTCGCGACGCGAAATAACCCAGAAACATTTTCTTTGAAATTACTTTCCTTTCGCGACACGAACATGACCGAACACAAAAATTTTCTTGTCATGCCTAAACCTATCAGCAAAATAAAGTGAATTAAAGACTTAAATTGAAATTGAATTAAAGACTTGGTACCTCAGTGGGTTGCCTCCCACTCAGCACTTCTTTAACGTCACTAGCTTGACGGTTCAGAAGATATCTCACATTGGCCCAGGTGGAGCCTTTGGCTTCTTAAGCGCCCCATTCACAGCTCCTTCAGAACCTTCTCCATTGAATTTCCAGCTAGGCTCACCCACCACTTCTTTTAGATCTACCCACTTGCTGGATGACTTATCTGGTGGCGAGTGAATGTGCATTCTGTTTTTGGCTTTGAGGTTGGGTTCCTCAACACTATAGCACCTTTCCTTTTTCTCATCCTCTCTTGCTGCCTTGATCACTTTTAGGGTCACCTCTTCATCTTGCACTCTTAGCTTCACAGTCCCATCTGCCACATCTATGACAGCTCTACTGGTGGCTAGGAAAGGTCTTCCCAAAATGAAGGGGATGTCATTTTCCCCATCCATTGAACTCTTGACCTCGGTGTCACCATCCAAACGCAGAATCACAAAATCTACCGGGAAGAGGAATTTTCCAACCTTTACTAAGACATCCTCCACAATACCATACGGATACCTTATTGACCTATCAGCCAGTTGCAGGGTCATGTGAGTTGGTTTGACTTCACCTCCCCCAAGCTTTTTCCACATTCCCAGGGGCATTAGGTTTATGCTTGCCCCCAAGTCACAGAGTGCCTTATCTATAGTGACATCACCAATTGCACAGGGAATGGTGAAGCTTCCTGGATCCTTCAGCTTAGGGGGAATTTTGTTTTGAATGATAGCACTGCACTCCTCTGTTAACGCTACCGTTTCATTCTCCTTCAACCTTTTCTTTTTGGTCAATAACTGTTTCATGAACTTCGCATAGACCGGCATCTTTTCCAGGGCGTCAGCAAAAGGTATATTGATCTGGAGGCTTCTGAACACCTCCATGAACTTGGAGAACTGCTCATCCTTCTGATTTTTCTTGCTTACCTGAGGATAGGGCAGTTTCATGTACGATGGGGTTTATTTGGGTTCCACTTGAGGGTTATCTTTCCCCGCTCCCTCACTCTTTTCATTTGTTTTCTTTTCCCAGGGCTTGGTTACTTCAGACGGTTCCAACTCCTTACCACTTCTCAGAGAAATGGCATTGCAATTCTCCTTCCTCGGGTTGTCCACAGTGTTGGCAGGGAAGCCACTTTTGGATGTCTCCGCAAGTTGCTTCGATAGTTGACCAATCTGTACCTCCAAATTTTTCTTTGATGCTTCATGGTTTTTCTCCATGTTTTTCATTACCTGCTCTTGAGCTTGGAAGGTATTTTTGGTCATCTGCATAAACTGTGTCAATGCATCCTCTAACCGAGAAGGTGGTTTCTGTTGTTGATTTGCAGGTGCCTGAGACTGTTGTTGGTTGGAACTCGTGCCTTCAGTATTATTCTTCTAAGAAAAGTTGGGATGATTCTTCCACCCTGGATTGTAGGTGTTAGAAAATGGATTCCCCCCTTGTCTTTGGAAGTTTCCCATATAGTTGGCCTGTTCCAATGCTTCTCCATAAGCTGCACAATCACCTTCGTGGGACTCCCTACCACAATAATTGCACCCACCTGCTTGCACTGCTTGTACTGTTGCTGGGGCTTTGGAACCTACTTCACATGCTGCCGCTAACTGCTTAGTGAGAGCCTCGATTTGCATGGTCATTAGTTTCTGTTGGGCTAACACCGCGCTGTTTGAATCAAGCTCCAGCACACCTTTCTTTCCTACAGCACCCCTATCATTTTGGATCCTGTACTCATTGGAAGCCATGTCTTCAACCAACTGCTTGGCTTCTTCAGTCTTGGTACCTAGGGATCCTCCAGCTGAGGCATCCAACATCATTCTTGTTTGTGGTCTCAGCCCATGGCAAAAGGTTTGTAACTGGAGAAAATCTTCTATGCCATGGCCGGGACACTTCTTGAGTAGTAGCTTGAATCGTTCCCAAGAATCATACAACGATTCAGACTCTCCCTGTGTAAAATTGGAAATATCAGCTCTTTTCCTTATGAACTTGGAGATTGGGAAGAATCTCTCCAAGAACTTGTTCTCAAGGTCATTCCAAGTGTTGACTGTCCCTGGGAGAGTGTTCAACCAATCCTTGGCCCTCCCTGTGAGAGTGAAAGGGAACAGCCGGACCTTCTTTGCACTATCGGTTACTCCCTCAGGGTGTGTAGTCCCACATATCTCGTAGAATTGGAACAAGTGCTGATTAGGGTCTTCGGCATCCGACCCAGAGAATTGCTCTGATTTCAAGGCTATGAGCACAGAGGATTTGATATCAAACTGGGCCCCGCCCACTGGCTGAAATGCTAATGCTTGGGCACCTTGATTTCTTCGCCCGAAGTCACCTAGAGTACGTCGGGGTGGAGGTGGAGGATCAGCCATCTCTTCCTCTTCACTCGAAAAATCTTCAGGTATCGAGGTAGAGGTTGATTGTACCTGTGACAATTCCCTTGCTTGCTGCTTAGTAAGCTTAGCCTTTCTCCGATTTGCCTTTGCTAGTTTTTCAATTTCTGGTTCAAACAAGAGTTCTTGTGGACCCTCGCTCCGCATGCACAAATCTCTGAAACACTGAAGCAAACGTCAACAAATTCAAGAAACCAACAGGTAGCAAACTTAAGTAACTAAAAACAATCAAAAACTAAAAATCTAGAATCAACTCGTTTGTCTTGTCGACAACAAAGTCAACAATCCCCGGCAACGGCGACAAAAACTTGTTAAGACTTTTGGCAAGTGTACCAATTGTCGTTGCAAGTTATAAAATACGGTAAGTAACCGGTCGATTCCACAGGGATTGCGCGTTAACAACAATAGCAAAATTGTAAATTCTTAGATTGTAAAGGTTTGGTAATTTGAGTGATCAGTAACAGTACAAACGTGAATTAATAATACGAGAAAAACGACTAGGGATCGAATCCTCTCACCTCGCCTATCACATGAACCTTAGCCAATTCAAGTTAATTATGCAATTTCTAGATTCAATTCACTAATTAAGGTCAAGGGCAATTCCTTGCCTCAAGACCCCTATTACCCTAAGAGTGACCCTAATTCCTTAGGTGAGACATGCCAAAGGGTAATGCATTACGATTGAGAATTTTACACGAATTCACCTAAGCCATCACATATCCCTATGCTGATTACTAGCAGATGATCTAATTACCCAATTTCCAGCTACTAATTCATATTCCTATGCAATCACTAGCCTAGATCATCACAATTATCATATGTAATTGAAAAGCATTAAGAACATAGGTATTTAGACAAAGTAAATCGAATAACAACTGAATTGACTAGAACAATGGGTCACATGATAGGGTTGGGAGATTCATCTCTCCCTAATCTAAGCAAATTAGTTACAATCCATCCTAAGAGTATAAACCAACATAAACTAGAAAACAAACATAAAGGAAGACATTAGAATCTTCAATCCCTTGTTCCCAAGTGGTGAGAAGGCCCCAAAATCGCACCCTCCAGCTGCTCCAAAATGTGGCTCAGATCCCAAGACGAAGTCCTTCGTCAAAACGCTGAAACTGCTTTAAAAACCCTAAATTTCACGCACCATCGCGACGCGGCCCGTGCCCGTCACATCGCGAAATAAGACAGAAGCATCTGGCTTCGCAAAATAGCTCCGGGTCGCGTCGCGAACCCTCCTGGTCGCGGTGCGAAATAGGACAGAAACATCTGGCTTTGCAAAATTCCTCCTGGTCGCGTCGCGAACCCTCCTGGTCACGACGCGATATTGAACAGAAATCAAATCCCTCCATTTTGCTGCATTTCCGGGCAAGTGTCTGGTTCGCCGAATGATGCCACAACCAATTAGAGGTCTTCAAGTCCAATTTAGCTCCAAAAAGTGAAGGAATTACTTACAAATGAACTTCCTACTACAATTATCTAAAACTAGACTAAATCCCCAGATAATGACTGTGATACAATGAAAAACCTACACAATTGGTCCTAAAAATGCATAACTTACATCATATGATTGAGAGTCAACAAAACACAGATCTGAATATCAAACTCTTTTTTTGATTGAAGATCCATGGAAACACAAATCTGTCAAAAACGAAAAGGAACGAATTGCAACAAAGGAACGAAAACGAACGAATTGGTGGAGAGATTGCAACAAAGGAACGAAAACAAAAAGGAGCGAATTGCAACAAAGGAACGAAAACGAAAAGGAACGAATTGCAACACAGATCTGAAACTTATTCTTCCAGATCTGTTTCTTTGGTGGAGAGATGCGCAGAGAGAAAGAGAGGAAACGAAGGAAAAATGTGAGAGGGAGAGTGAGAGAGATGCGACGGTGATGGTGAGATGGTGGTCGTTTGGGGTTTTGGGGGGTGGTCGCCGTTTGTTAGGTGGGTGGCGACGGTGGTGATGTGGGGGGTTACGGTGGTGCCAGTGAAGAAGAAGAAAGATCTGTTTTTTTTTATTTTGATGTTTTTAAGTTTTTGTGTCAGTTTGGACCCCTATGTTTTTAATTTGTTTCAATTTGGTCCCTCAAAGACATGTCAGATTGGACAATTTGGACGCCACGTCAGCAGTTAACTGCCAGCGTGGCGTCCGTTAGAAAAAACTAACGGCAGAGGCCAAAATGACACACAAAAAAACATGAGGGTCTAAAACGAGGAAAAAAAAGATAAAGGACCAAAGTGACAGCAACCCCAAAGATAAAGGGCCAAAACAACAATTTAGCCTATCTTTTTATATAAACTAGTAAATTAAATATAAATTTTTTGGATGAATGAGAGCTTGCTTCCACGCAAGCCGTGCTTTGTTTTTCGTTTTAAAAACATTTTTTACGAAGTGCACTAGGATAAGCAATTGATTTATTGAAAGGAGCACTAGGAGTGCTCGAGAACAACAATTACAAGTTGTTAATACAAAGAGAGGCATCATGCCACCAAGAAGCAATAGAGTAATTTGAAGGCCTACCCCTCCCATAAATAAACCATTGACAAGAAATACATTTAATATGCATAAAAATTGAATCAATGCTAGGTTCCTCCCCTTTAAAGTTCAAGTTGTTTCTTGCAAGCCATAAGCTCCAACATGTAGCGAACCAAATAATGTACTTTAGTTTCTCAACATTTTTCCCATAGAAAGCTGTCCCGAAATGATGAAATTGATAGACTATATTGTGGTGAATTAACCGTTGCAACCCGAGCCAATCGCCCACCTTAGCCCACACTCGTTTCCCCACTCACAAGAGCCAAATATATGATCCAAGTCTTTTATATGCTGCGAACAAAAACAGCATACAGCATCCTCTTCGTTATTAATGACATGGCGATTAAGAAGTAATTCACGCGTTGGTAGTGCCTTCGTAAAAATCCTCCCACCGAAGATGTGTATCTTTGATGGTACTGCAGTTTGCCAAATTTCTGCATATAAATCAGCACTTAAATCAGCAGATTCGGTTGTTGCTGCTGTCGAATTTTTTCGCTGAACCAGATGAACGTACATGGACTTAACCGAATGTATCTTAGTTGGCTCGAGGATCCTCTTCCAGCTGTCCGGAACCTCACGGTTTGGGCACACCGTGAGCAATATATCCTGCAGAATTGAATCCTCCTCCTGCGCCTGCACCGAAGGTTGCTGCAGTTGAGGTACCGTCCACTGCCACTGATCTTCTACCCAATCTCTAGCTGCTGCCACTGTCATTGATTTATCGTTACAACCTGCGAATAAAATGGGAAAAACACGGCACAAAGGCTGATCAACAAGCCAATGATGTCTCCAAAAATTAACATCCTCTCCTCCGCCCAAACCTCTTCTAACACAATCATTGAACCAATCAACATCAAAGTCATCATTACCAATACAAAGGACATCTCTCCACCATAGTGAGTTGCCATTTGCCCCCCTAATCGAGTCATCAATTAGAAAAGACGTAATATCTCCATATCTATGATTTAGAAGTCCTTTCCAACAAGCCTTCCTATCAACCAAAAACCTCCATTTCCATTTGGACAAGAGAGATACATTGAAAAATTGCAAATTCTTTATTCCAAGTCCTCCCTCATTCTTGAGCGTACAAACCTTATTCCACGCCACCCAAAACATTCCCCGACTAGCTTCTTTAATTCCCCATAAGAAATCTCTTTGAATTTTGACCATGAAGTTGATTACCACCTTTGGAGCCTTGTAGAAAGAAAAGAAGTACAATGGTATGTTATTTAGGACTGAGTTAATTAGAGTAACACGTCCTCCAATAGATAAATTACACCCTTTCCAAATAGCAAGTTTAGCCCAGAGCTTATCAAGAACCGGCTTCCAAGTAGAGCTACGCCTAAGATTGGCCCAACCGGAATACCAAGAAATTTAAAAGGGATACTTTCCGTCTTGCAATGAAGGAACAAAGAAGCTTGATCCATTCACCACCCTCCTTCGATTATTATATTCTTAACCTACTAATCATTGCCGCTGATGTCCGTTCCATTCAGTCCCAGTCGTAGTGAGATGAAGCCTACGGCGTAAATCTTCTTTCCTCTTGACTTCACTGATTTGAACTCCATTTAACTCCAAACTTCACCACCCAACTAGAAATCAACTCCCAAATCTGTTTCCGACCTCTAATATAGAAACGGAGCACCATTTTTCGTGTTTTATCACCCTTGGGTGAACTGTATATTGACGCTCCTGGTCACCACAATCGTTGTTTGGAGAAACAGACATCGTTTTTGAATTCCCCGCGGCGAAAACTCTGAGAAACACTAGCTCTTTTTGAGTTTCGGTGAAGTTGACATCGGACCCCTTGTAGCTCTATCGTTTCGCTTTTGTGAGCGCGTCGCAGAACAATTTTAATATGGACATGTTCGTTGTGTGGACTTCTATGCCGAAATTCCTTTAATTTGGTATCTTACGACATCGTCAGACCAGGTACGGGAGATGATCTTTGGGTTATATTCGGGATGTAGGGTATCATTAAGGTTGTAGGAATTTCCATTAATCCCTTGAACACCTAATTAAATATGAATATGGCCTCATACGATGGGGAAAATATCAAAGAAATTATTTTAAAGCATGTGATTAATAGTTTAATTATTAATAATAGGTATTGTGTGTATGTTTATTATGATTACTGTTTGTACATGTTTAATTTTATTGATCTTATGAAATTGTGTTGCCAATTGAGTATCGGAATGCTCTACGTGATATTCTAGAATGATATCTATGCCTGTTTGATTGTTGTAAACCGTATCTCTCACTTGTTGACTCTGGTTTAAGTGTCTTATATGGAGATTAGTTTTATCAATATAATATGAAACCTGTTATTGCCTTAAGGAAGGATTTGGAGAACCATTGAGTAATGTAAGATGTAAGGTTTAAAAATGTTGTTGGCTATATATTAAGAGTGGAAACAATGGAATTAGAGTTAGTAATTAAACTTATATCAATATTTTGATGTTTTAATATTTGAAAAATAAATACTATTGGTGAATTTGAGAGTATATATAAAGAATTATACGGATTCGAATGAGTAAATGTGCGGGTAAAACATGTGTGTCATTGTTACTATCTTCTGATACTGTTATGTATGATTATGAGTTTAGATCATTGTGATGAGCTACCTAGCCTGTAACAGGTGAGAATGGTGCTCAGGTGATATTGTGACTACACTGTGATTGTGTTTGTGATATGTGGTTGTGCGTGTTGTGATATGGTGTCCTTGAGTCTGAGTCACCTAGCATGTGAGAAGCGAGAATAATAATCGGGTCGTGTTATGGCAAACCTAGTATCTTTGTGTCTGAGTTACAAGTCTGTGAGAGGCGGTTCGGTACTCAAGTGATGCCATAATTGACCTAGTGTGGTTGAGTCTCAGTTAGCTAGCCTGTGAGAGGCGACCAGTGTCTCCGAGTCTGAGTTACTTAGACTGTGGATGAGAGGCAATGATGGTGTTTAAGTGAAATATAACTCACTTTGTTTCATTGAGTCTGAGCTACCTAGCTTGTGAGAGGTGAAGATGGTGCTCAGTTGCTATGGTGTTTGGTTACGTGTCATTGAGTCCGAGTCATCTGGCCCTAGGGTGAGGCAAAGATGGTTCTCCTTTTTTTTTCTCTTGAGTCTAGGGAGAGACATTCCTGTGTTTGCTGTATGAGACATGCATATCATACTTTCATGACACGTGATGATTTGTGAGTTATGGCGATTTATGACCTGTAATTATTTCTTTGAAAAATTGATGTTCGTAATGTCTTGCTGGATTTACTTTATATAAGGGTTCATCAATTTTCAACCTTTTACCTTTGCGTGAAAAGAATGTGTAACCTATAATTATTTTAAAATACACGTTTTACAGGTATGTTATTCAGTGAATTTTTGTTGTGCTTAATTAAACGGGACTAGTGTCCGCCTTAATGTTTATTCTATGGTCTTAATATGGCTTGAATGTGATTCTCACCGTACAACCACATTTTTTAGATAATTTTGACGGGTCCTGGAAGTCCATTTCAGTCGGGCATTATGTGACATGGGATGCAGATCCTCATGTCCTCGTGATTATATGGTGTGAAGCTCTGACTAGGTGTAATATCGGGATGATGGGTTTTATTTCGATATATTTTTTACTAAAAGTGAATTCACTATAACCCTCAGTAGATGTAAAGAAAGAATGATGTACGTGGTGCCTTTTTCCCGAGTGCGGATAAAATTAGTCAAATGCAATATGATAATTTTTTAAATTTTTATTTTATTCGCGTTATTATAATTTATTTTAAGAAGGTCCTCTAGTTTTCTGCAATTTTTTTTATTAAATTATTGTTGGGAAAGGGGTGTTACACCGTTGACTTCGAAATAATGCATTTAACCAAAGCTGAAGGAACCAAAGGGGGCCTTTGATAATTTTGAGTCCCCCTTCGTCCCTTAAATTTTGAACGACCTCAGGGAGACTTTCATACAAGTGGGCCAAGATAAAAGAACCTAAACAAATTGCCTTACCTTCATGAAGACATTGGGCAATAGGGAGCAGGTATTTCGAAATCTGTAGAGCTTTGCAGCAAATGACGATATAGGTCAACCAACAGTCCAACACCATAGAAAAGTAATGTGTTCGGAGTCAGTGACCACGCTCGTCCTCTGGTTTGACAAGGTGAATTTAATAAGGTTACCTTATCAAGGTTAGGAAGAATTGAATCATCATCTGGGGTTAAAATAGGGGTATACTGAAGACCAGTTGGTGTAAGGCCAAGAATAGCCACGATCTCAAAAAGGGTAGGTCTAAACATTCCACATGGAAAATGAAAGATGTTTGTTTCTGGGTGCCAAAAGTGAAGAGCAGCAAATATCTCTGCCTCATTGAAATTGAGATCATAGGAGTTGAGTTGAATAAGGTCATAAATGCCTTCTTGCCTCCAATTGCTTTCCTTGGCTTTGGTGACGTGTTTCAGCCACTTGCAGAAGGCATTGTTCGAAGATGAAGGACTCCCCTTGAAAACCGTCTTGAATTCTAAAGGAATTCGATCTTGAAGATCTTATTTAGCCCCAAGAATCAGGGTCGGCCATGGGCATGTGGGACCTATGCAGACCTGTGCTACTGCATAGTTCCCCGGCCCAATGCCAATATTTTAGGGCCCAAAGTTAATTACATATTATATATAAAGTCGTTATTTCAACTAATAACATGGAAATCATCTTGGTTCAGTGGTAAAGTGCCTCTTTATCCCATAGCTCCGGTTGCGGGTTCAAACTCAGCCCTGATTTTTTCTCATCTAATTTCTATTCTTTAGGGAAAAAACAAAACGAACATAAAAACTCCATTTTGAGACTTGAACCCTGCTCTAGGTTTAAAATATCAGCCGTGCCACTACATGATAACTGTAAGATGTCGCAAATAGTATATATACTTTATTTAATACAAAAATAAATCTATATACCAATAGAAAAATAAGGCCTAATTAGGGCCCAATTTTTAAAATTTGAACAAGGCCTCTGAATTGTTTGGGACGGCCCTGCCAAGAATGCATGAATGGTCCCATTACGAGCAAAGATTCGAATGGAACTTGAGAGCCTGGGGAGAAATTGTCGCCCAAAGGCTCTGTGATAACAGAAGAGTCCCCACCAAGATTCAAGTTCTTGAGGATCAGGATATTTGAAGAAGAAGACATTAATTTTGAGCAAGGAAGGAAGAGAAGGGGATTGAATGCAGTGAATCTTTGATAAGTTGAACGTAAAGGGAGATTAAGAAGAAAGTGTGTTGATTATTTAAGGAATTAGGTATTTATAAGTTACGAGTTTTGAGCTGTTAGAGATGAATTAATAACAGTCAAGATTAGTTAACGCGATTCTTGGAACTGACGCTAAAAATATGGAGTGTCATGCACGCCATTGAAGCGACTGGTAACAACTATTATTTACTGCAACAAAAGACATTTGATGGAGTTACTGATGATAGAACCTATCAAAATGTTTATCCTCTCTCTACCCTCGAAACCAAACATTTGGGGGGCATCTATTACAGCTAAATTTTGAATTCGAAATTATCCTTAGGGACACGTCATCAAATGACTAAGGAAGGTTCGAAAGTTTGGCTTAAGGCAAGGAAATTCGCAGGGAGAGAGAGTTCAAAGAAAGCTAGCAGCACGAGGAAAGTCCAAGGCAGAATTTGAACTTACACGAGGAGAGCAAAGAAGAAGAGCAGTTGTGGCAGTTTCTTCAGAAAGGTTTCCGGAAAGAAGATAAGTGTAAAGCATCTAAACGCCAAAAGACACGTGGAGACAATCACCACCCATCATTAGTTAGTTACTGCTTTTATTTATTTTCGAACCGGACATGTGTCCACCTTGAAAATAAGTTAGTTTTCGTTTTTACGCTCTATAAATATCTGTTTGTACGTAGTACTAGGGGCTATTACATAACATTCAGTAACCCATCACGCCTAACACATCCAATTACACGGGATCTCTGGCAATTGTGGTGAACAATGTATGTTTGAGCCAATCTATTGTATTTTTGAAATTTTTTTCAATTCAATGCATTTTTACTTTTGACAATCGGGTGTCTCACTTTTGTCTTTTTCTTTCATTTTCACACCTTGTTTTTACATCAATAATTACTGCACTTAAGGAATTTGTGATGTTCTTTCCTTCTCATGATTGATTTTCGCGAATTGTTTAACTTTGTTCTTATTTTATTAACACCAAAGAAAACCATTAGTGGGAAGTGCTTGAGGGATTCATGATGTCCAGCCTTCTCAGGGCCTGATTCCCATGTTTTGTTCAAGTGATTAGTACTAACTTTTTACTTCAAATTCAATTGAGTGACTAATCTAGAATTTCAGATTCGATTGATTGCACAACTGAGCTCTGTTTTAAACCACTTTCCTTTTCAAACCCACTCAAATTGGGGCCGGTGGTGTAAACCTGTCAATTGGTGAACCCAGAATCTAATTCGAGTCCTCTTATCTTAACCCTTTCGAATTCATTTGTTTGACAGAAAATCTTAAAAAAATTTGCTGGGAGACACGCACACACACAGATAATTTTTACTATAACGAAATTATATTGAAGTTTTACTACTCGATGTGGGCCGGGTAGCCTGCTTTGCCACCTCTAACTCGGTGGGTCGGAACCAATCCACTCTTAGATTGTCGGGCCCGACATCCGGTGGGTAGGTCTCGTCGGTCACTGAACTCGCATGGCATTCGACCTTTGCGTAAAGTGAAGAATTTTAAAAAAATATAAAAAAGTAAAGAATTTTGATCACATTATCCAAACAAGGAATTTGAAGAATGAAGAATTTTAATTATCTTATCCAAAATAAATAATTTTAAAAATGAATGGATTTCAATTGATGCATTTGAATTGCCTAGAATTTGAAATTCCCAAGAATTTTCATATGAAATTTCACATCACAAGAATCAAGCATCGATGGCGGTTAATGTTGTTTTGGCTATATTCAAACATCATTTACCTTTTTGACAATCTAATAAGCTAAAGAAATTATCTTCCAAAATACTCCATCAGTCTCAATTTATTTTCTTTGTCTCAAATTATTTTTCGCTTTAGAATAGGAATGCAACATTTATTATTTTTTCCAACAATACCCTAATTCTTATTTTCTTTTCCATTTCTCTCTCCTCATAATAATATGGGGGGTATTTTAGTCCTATCATATTTTTTGGCATAAAAAGTAGCATATCTAATCATTTTCTTAAGATCCGCGCATAACCTTAAACGACAGTTAAATTGAGACGGGAGGAGTAATGTCTTTTCAATGATTAAAACTGTAACTAATAAACATAGAGGGTTTATCCCAAAAGCTTGTCCCTTGATATATAGTGACTTTAATAGTGCTGCAATATCTTTGTACTTCCGGGTTATTAAATTAAAGTTATTACTGAAATTATAAAAACCAATCTAGCTAAACAATTTCCTTGTTCTTTTGGCAGAACAAAAGCAAAAGGAAGCAAGCATTATTGGGAAAATATCCGTTACCACTTCACCATATCAGTGGTCCTCCTAATGAAGTGAGACCGGGTAGTAGTCCTAACTCCTAATCCCTAAAGGATAATGTACTATGAAATTGACCAAACGAGTCAAAGCAACTTCTTCCGTACAAAAAAACAGCACTAGTTATTGGTTTGTCTATTAGCTTTCACATTGGAGATGTATGATTTTTTTTTTCTGGAAGATATAATTTATATATAGAGTTATGTTGTTATGAACATCTTACAAAGTTATGTTGTTATGGGCGGCCAACCGTTGAACACCATTGGTTTCGTGACGAGTGGCTTTTTCCGGAGACGGCAGTCGTCGCCCCTGCGAAGGTGGATTCGAAGTCAGTTCCGATTGCAGTCGCTGTACGATTCGGTGCGTTCTCCCCGGCGTTTGCTCCGCGTGTGGTGGTCGCCCCTGCGAAGGTTGTGGGTTGGGTGGTTCCGTACGCTGTGGCTGGTGTTGATGCTACGCTCTGGTTCGGATCTGTTGTTCGGAGTCGGATCTATTGGGTGCTGTGGGTCTCTCCCCCTGCGGTGGTTGTTCCTGTCCCACCACCGCCTGAGCCTCCTCCCTGCGGCCGTCTGGTTCGGATCCGGAGCTGGTTGAAGCTCTGGGTTGCGTTCGGGTTCGGGTCGTGGGTTTTTGGTTTGGGTTCGGTTGCGTTGCTGTTCGGATTGCATTGATGCTGACTGTTTCTGGTTTGGGACTGTTGCGTTGGTTCGTAGATGCTGACTGTTTCTGGTTTGGCATTGGTGGCTGTCGTCACGAAATTTGGACCCGCAGTCTCGCCTCCCCCCATTTCGGTGTTGGCTGGGGGCGCAATACCGCGGTGGTGGTTGGTGGCTCGACTTCCTCGATCAAGCTAGGTGCTGTCTCGGTGTTGGCCGGTGGCACGACTTCGCGATGATGGCTGGGGTCCCGCCGCCGGTGGTCTGTAGTGTGGTGACTCGATTGTGGTCTAAGGTTGTTTAGTTTAGAGGTCTTTGTTAGACTCTCTTTATTGTCCTTATTTCCAAGGGTTTTGGCCTAGTCCCCCCTTGTGCTATTTGTATTGTTTTTATTTTTTAATAAATTCGGGCCTCCTGCCTGTTGCTTAAAAAAAAAGATAGAGTTATGTTGTTATGAACATCTTACAACTTTTTTTATAGAGAAATTTGAGTGGTTAATTAGTTAGAAGAAAATGTTAGTTTCTAGGAATCGAATTCTTGACCTTCTTTTTCAAACTTCTTCAATATCTTTTAGCTAACCAACCTGAGCAATATACTTCAAACTTTCAACTTCCTATTAGAGTGTAAAATAGGAACGAGAAGGGGGGATGATTCGAGACTGTATGTGGTAAGTTCACTCCTATATCTCTAGATATGTTTGTATTTGTACCGGAAGTGTCGGGACTGCCGACTTGGAAGGCTAAAGAACCAAAGAGAACCCCATAGGAACCGAATAGGATGATCTGAATAGCCCTTGAAGTACTGACCTAGCGCTACGGAGGTCGCACGAGCCCAGTCACATCTAACTAGAAGACTCTAGACTATTGACTCTACTAAGAGCTAGTACAAGTATTTTACCCGTGCATACGCACAGGTGATGCTGTATTTGTAATAATTTGCTAGCATATGAATTGATTATACTATAGTATTAGATTAGTATTAGAGATTAGATTAGATTGGATTAGATTAGTATTAGATAGATAATGGAATAAAATAGAATGAAATGAGAATAAATATAGATGGAAGAAGAAAAATAGAAAGAAATGAGAGAGAGGATATTATGAAAGAAATTAGTATATTAGATTAGACTAGATTAGTGGCAAAATATCTAAAATGCCAAAAAAATGGGTGCATGGTGCACAAGGAGAATGTCTAAAAATGTCAATTTGCTAGCATATTGTTTTATTATATTAGTATTAGATTAGTATTAGATTAAATTAGATTAGATTAGATTAGATTAGATAAGATATTAGATTAGAATAATATTAGATAGATATGTTTGAAGTGAAATAAATATAGATGGAAGAAGAAAAAGAGAAAGAAAGGAGAGAGGGGATATTATGAGAGAGAGAAAAGAATAAAATAAATAAAAAATGATAAAGGAGAGAGATAATGGAAAAGTTTGTAAGAAAAAAAAGTAAAATGTTGTAAAAAGTTGAGATTTTTTGTTTTTTCGTGGCAAAATATCTAAAATGCCCAAAAAATGGACACGTGGTGCGCTAGGGGAATATCTAAAAGGCTTAAATATATGTTTGGCCCCTCCAAATACGACCATAATCGACTTAGGCCCCTGTAATTTTTTTTTTAAAATGGCCATTGCAAAAAATAAGCGTTTACAGTTAAACCCATCTGTTAACTTTCTATCCAAAAAAACCGATGTGGCTAACGGAGATGACATTAGCATGACATCATCAATGATTAATAGAGAAAGATTAACACAGAAAGATTGAAACAATTCAGTTCCGCTTCAGACTATTCCAAAAAAAAGGGAATAATTTACAGAGAAAGATTGACACAATTCAAAAACGATAATCTTTCTCTATTAATTTTTCTCTGTTAATCTCATGATGTCATGCTGATGTCATCTTCGTTAGGCACGTCAGTTTTTTTAGATGGAAAGTTAACAGAGTGGCTTAACTGTAAACGCTTAATATTCTTAAGGGCCATTTTAAAAAAAATAATTTTACAGAGGCCTAAATGAATTATGGCCATATTTGCAGGGGCCAAACATATAATTAATTAAGCCTATCTAAAAATGTCAATTTGCTAGCATATTGTTTTATTATATTAGTATTAAATTAGATTAGATTGGGCATTACACTACTCTAGTGGCAGAGAAGGGGCATTGCTACTATGTAGTGGGAACACCATAGAGACACTAGAATATTATAAATAGGACATTATATTGTTGTATTAAGGATGATTTTTCCTACATCCTAGGAGTGTGCCTTAGACAATGTTGTCACTTTAGATGGTGCCCGATGATTTCACAACCTTAAGAGTTGCCTGATTCTGCGTGAGCCATGGTGTGGGAACACAACGTTCAATTCACACAACTAACAACGACATAGAAGACCAAGGAACTGAGATGCGCCGGATGCAAGAGGTTATCTGGGTATTGGATAAGCAGAACGAGGAGCAAGAACATAGAAACCAGACGCAACTCCTCGATACCCAGGTCATGGAAGCTCACGAGCGCGCACTTCAGAGCAACTAAGGGTGTTGTGTGCCAACCCCCAAGCCCTCGAGGGCGCGAGGGTTCCCCTAAGTGCTTTTCAATGATTATCAGAAGAGATATTGGTGGTACCTGTGCTGTCACGTTTTAGGGAGCCCGCCATCGAGCCATGGACGATTCGGGAGACCCTTATAACACCCCAACTTTTATTAAGGTGCAAAAATTAGTAATTTTGTGATATTTTGTGAGTACATATTTTAGTAATCATCTTATTTTAACGGTATTTTATTATTACTAAATGTAGCAATGATTTACTATTATTATTATTATTATTATTATTATTATTATTATTATTATTATTATTATTATTATTATTATGAAATAATTATATATTTTCATAAGTGTAGAAATGAGTTTGTATGAGTTAAAACTACAATAAAAACGAGTACTGTAGCCCATCTCATACTGGATTTTTAATGAAAATGCTGCGCACAACCCCCATTTTCCATTCCCACGCCCCTCAGCTCCTTTTAAACGTTACTGTTATGAAAAATGTTTACAAACGTGCAAATTACAGTTCTCATTTTGCTCCAGAATAACCCTGCTTTTCTTCAATTGCCAATATTTGTACTGTAATTTTGTACCGCAAAATCAATTAAAATCGTACCAACCCATTGACATGTAATTAGCACAAAAATTTGGCGACTAAAAGTAAAATACTATGAGTCTGTTTTATTTCTCTTTTTAGTTAAAAGAGTTCTTAGTTTTTTAAAATTAAAAAAGAACAAATTTATTCTTGGTTAATATTTATAAAACAAAAAATAAGTTTTAAAAACCAAATCAATCAACCCTAAAACATTCTGATAAAAAAAACAAATCAACCCTAAAAGTTTTTCATTTTAGATCTCATACGTACAATTTGTTTAAAACAACCTGGAATCCAAATGCACATGCAAATAGACTAGAAAACCTAATCTTTAACCTAATCCAAATGTAGTTGTTTGCTGCTACAGATGATGCCAAAGTTTTAACCTAGTCTTTTAGAACAATGCTAAACCCAATAAATTTCAAATGAATGTTTTGAAATAATAACAAGTTTATAGGGCAAATTGACAAAGGTTTTAGAATAAATTTGGCGACTAAAAGTAAAATACTATGAATCTGTTTTATTTCTCTTTTTATAGTTAAAAAAGTTTTTAGTTTTTTAAAATTTAAAAAGAACAAATTTATTCTTGGTTAATATTTATAAAACAAAAAACAAATTTTAAAAACCAAATTAATAAACCCTAAAGCTTTTTCGGTGGAATACAAATGCATATGCAAATAGACTACAAGACCTATTTTCCCACACTCTATCTTTCGAGAAACGCAAATCAGAATTAACTTATAAATCAATGGAATATAAATTATATGGGTTCAATTTCTAATATAGACGTCATACTTAATCCTTGGTAGCAATTATATAAAAAAATGTATGACGATGATAAATGATAGATAACATTACTCAAATGTAATTAAAAAGATCCAAAATAACATAAAATAGAGAACCTCTTTGGTCAAAAAAGAAAACAACAGAAATAGAGAAACTATTGAAATGATAAAATACCAAACATTGATTCTAAAAAACTGCAAGCATCATGGCAAGTTCATCATGGCAAGTTCATCAGCCCTTTCAGCAACTTTCCTCCTCAACTCATAAAGAGAAACCATAAAATGTTGAAGTTGATCACTGTTCATCTCATCAATAGGATCATTCCACCAATCTCCTCTCAAAACGTCAGGAAAACTTTCGACATCAGTTAACAACTTCTTTTCCATCTCTAACTTTTCCATTGCCTCTTTATATTGCCTATTGTACTTTTCACATATAACTGAGTTGTTGTTAGATGAATCTCCAGCCTCAAACTCCGTTGTTCCTTTGATATAGTTGTTGATAATGGTCTCAGTTTTTGGATGACCAAAACAGTATAATTTATTAGCTGGAGAAAACACAATGATTGTTGCTTGAACATCGCATAAAATACATAGTTCACTTGCTTTTCTGAAAAGACCTACTCTTCTTTTTGAGAATGTCACTTGCTTGTTTGTCTCCTCCTCAATCTCCTTGATCTCAATCTTCTTCCGCCCTGAGGTTTTTTTCTTTTGCTTAAAGTTTTCCATATGGTGAAATATATTTGTGATTGTGAAAGGAATGCAATGTTGTATTTGAAAACTAAAAATGGTTATTTATAATGGAAGATTCATCACGTTTGACCTATCATTTCATAAAGATCCTACAATTTTGCTCTGTCTATGATTCTAAATCAAATTTGATAAAAAAAAAGATTCTAAATCAAATAAGCATTAATTTTACAAACAAAAGGTAGAAATTTAAAATTGCTATATTGATTAATTAGTTAAATGTAATCAGCGATTTGATTACATATTGATTTTAATTTCCTAACTAAATTAATTTGATTATCAATTAAGGGAATTTTTTTTCAATTTGAAATAAACTTGATTCACAATCCTCCTCCAAATATGCCTAATTTACGGGACTACATCACATATACCTGACCATCTAATTATTACAATCCTCATACAGAGTTGGAGCTGATTCACAACATGCATCCCATCCATTACTCCACGCGATTTGGTAGTATTAAACACCATTATTGATTAGATTGCTTTCTTAGTCTTTTTTTTTTAAAATACAGCAAAGTAATCAGCGATTTGGTAGTATTAAACACCAAAGTTAGAAATTTAAAATTGCTACATTGATTAATTAGTTAAATGTAATCAGCGATTCGATTACATATTGATTTTAATTTGCTAACTAAATTAATTTGATTATCAATTAAGGGAATTTTTCGCAAATAGAATTAAACTTGATTCACAATCCTCCTCTAAATATACGCACTAGTGTATGACCCGTGTGATGCACGGATATACAATTCTTTTTGTGAAAATTTTAAAAATTGTAAACATATTTGATTTAACATTTTTTTATATTTTTAGATTTATGCATTAGTGAAATAATCATGTAATTCACTAATAGAATATCTAATAGTTTTACGACTTAAAATTAGTGTACGAAATGATAGCCATGAGAATTTTAAAAATATGGTTAACAATATATAAACTACCCGAGTAATAAATTAAACCTTTTTTTTCGTATAAATCAAGTATTCTCTGCATGTCACTACTACAGATTTTTTAATGGGCAGCGCTTTTTTTTATCAATGGGCAGCGCTTTTGAGCGCTGCTAATATTTGCGCTGCTGATTCCACTCTAATAATGGGCAGCGCTTTTAAAAGCGCTGCCCATTTATAGCAATGGGCAGCGCTTTTAGGAAAAAGCGCTGCTCATTGCCTTAGCGCATTTTCAAATGGGCAGCGCTTTCTAGGAGAAAGCGCTGCTCATTGCCTTAGCGCATTTTCGAATGGGCAGCGCTTTTTAGGAGAAAGCGCTGCTCATTGCCTTAGCGCTTTTACGAATTGGCAGCGCTTTCTCCTAAAAGCGCTGCCTATTCGTAATAGCGCTAAGGCAATGAGCAGCGCTTTCTCCTAAAAGCGCTGCCCATTGTGTAATTTTTTTTTTTTTCTGTTTTTGTTATTTTCCTTTTTACAATTGCAATTTTCCTGGACATATATATATATACTCATAACTAACTTAGCTATACGTAAACCAGCATATAACCAGCATATACTCATAACAAACATTATGAGCAAAATCAAAACCAGCTATTTTTCAGAAGTAAACCAGCATATAACTAACTTGTTTTTACATTCCCAATTCCTTTCAATTCTATTTCTCAGCAAATCAAATTATATCCAAATACACCAGAATCAAAACAAGTGCTTAAGTTTCCCAATTCATTCCATTTCTACACTTGAACCAAAACAAACTAGCTAAGCTAACAAGTTATTATCCAATTCATATGTACCCAAAACTAGCTAAACTTACAATATGAACCAAAACTAGCTAACAAGTGCTTAATTAGTTTCCCAATTCATTCCATTTCTACACTTGAACCAAAACAAACTAGCTAACAAGTTTTTATCCAATTCATATGTACCAAAAACTAGCTAAACTTACAATATGAACCAAAACTAGCTAAACTTACAATATGAACCAAAACTAGCTAACAAATGCTTAAGTTTCCCAATTCATTCCATTTCTACACTTGAACCAAAACAAACTACCTAACAAGTTATTATCCAATTCAAATGTTCCCAAAACTAGCTAAACTTCAATATGAACCAAAACTAGCTTAGTTGTATGTATCCAAATCAAACGCTAACAACTTACAGTATTACATATTCTATCCAAAATAAATAAAAAAACGGGAGACATAACGGCACCACTCTCCTCTAAGCTCAACTAGCTGTTCCTCAGAGTATGTCTTCACCCGACAATCAGGAAAATACTGAAATTATATAAATAAATAAAATTAGAATTGAAATGGTTAAATGGAATTAACTATTATTATATCAAAATCAAAAAGAATTCTAGATACCTGTCGGGGAATAATCGTTTGGTTGTGGGTAATAATTTCCTTCAAAAATTTCATTACATAATACCCACAATCATTGCTATTGGGTTGTTTTGGACACTACAAAACAAAACATTAGTTAAATGTTAAATTTAATTTAATACATTTTTTCACAAAATAATGTAATTAAATATATAAGAACATTGATTAAAAACTTACAACTATCGGTATCCATTTGGTCTTTGATTGTTCCACTCCCCAATATGTTTTCAAACAACTGAACACAATGACATATAACTATATTATTCGAAATACATATATACGTATATAAGTAAAACAAAGAAATATGTAGAGGGATCGAAATACACACACCTATTAAATAACTCGATCAACTCGGGGCAGTTGTTGAAATGACCATGCAATGGATCAACGAAGTACACCGTATCTCTCCCCGGATTTATTGCTAACAGAATCCAATGTTCCCTACAAAATAAGATTTTGAATAAGTAATTGACTAGTATTTAAAAAATGCATGTTATATAAGAATGGATTAAATCTCTCACCGAAAGAGACACGGTACCAAAAACATGTAATCATCGCTTTTACTTTGAACTTCCCAGAAGCGTCGAGTGATATAATTTGTAACCTCTGTCTTGTTTTGTTCCACAAGCATCTCATAATTACGCAGCTTCTGGGACACATCATGCAGGTGTGTATTATCCGGACACATGAACACAAATCTCAGTGTCTGTTCCGAAGGGACCAAAATGTCCTCGTACAAGTACCTATAATTAGAGATATATACAAATTAAGTTAACGATTTAATAAAAAAAATTTAATGATGTCAAATAATCAATTACATACGTACCTGACATATGCTCTAATAGCAGTACTGGTTGCCCAGTTCATTTTACATACATCACTGATATCCTCACGTCTGATCGACAGTGTTTGACCTAAAGTCCCAAAAATTTGGTCATCCATCTCTAATTCAATCGGGATTGCCTCATCCATCCTGAATTCCGCGTGCATTTCAGCATAACCAATAATCTTGTAATCATTAATTGAAGAGGCCGAGGGCTGAGACTGAGACACAATTGGAGAAGGGGAGGGCTGAGTCACTTTTGGAGGAGGGGTGGGCTGGGTCACTTTTGGAGGAGGGGCGGGCTGAGAATTTTGTGTAGAAGGGCCGGACCGAGACACTTTCTTGCCAATAGATTTTGCCTTGCCAACACTTATGCTTTTAGATTTTGCATTTTTGCGTACCTATATATTAAAAAAAATAATTACTCAGTTAGCACACAATATATGACAAAAAATAATAATTAGTTACAAGTATATTGTCATTTACCACAAGGTGTGTTGGCCATGCCACAAAGGTACCAACTGCATTATCCACATTCAGTAAATCTATACTGACATTTGGAACTGTGGATACCTTGTATTGCAGGTAAACTAATATTGCAGGATAAGTTTTGATGATGAAGTGGTTAAGAGGTTTTGATGATGAAAAAGACAAAAGCTAAAGTTGATAATAGGAAAAAGGCAAAGTCAAAGTTGATGAGAAAGACCAAAGCTAAAGTTGATGAAAGTGACAAAATATCCAAAGTCACAATCCAAGACAATCAAGCTCAAGAATTGAAGTTTCAAGATAAAAGGGTAGTCCTTATAAATAAGGGTAGTCCTTAGGGTTTGGGTGTGTCTTAGGAAAAAGTGTAAGCTCTTTCGAAGGTCAGCTCATCTCTCAAAGTCCCATGATTTTCAAAATGCATGCATGCACACGTAAACACAAGAAGCATTTTTGAAAAGCATAAAATCGATTTTCTCTATTTTATTCTATATATAAAAATCGATTTTCAGGTCAATACAAAAGCTAAAGAATCGATTCATACTAGTTTCACTAAGTATGCAAATCGATTCCTAAGTATTTCTAAAAAGGAAGAATCGACTCATACTATTTTATACTAAGCATAAAAAATCGATTCTCAAGTGTCTTTAAAAGGAAAGAATCGATTCATATTATTTTTACCAAAGTGCATAATCGATTCACAAGTATTTTTCAAAAAGGAAAGAATCGATTCACACTATTTTTCACTTAGCAAAAGAATCGATTCCTACATGTCTCAGGCAAGCCAAGAATCGATTCATACAAATTACATTGAGTATAAGAATCGATTCCTAGCCTTCCTGGATCTCAAGAATCGATTGTTACTCTTTCTCAAGTAAAGCAAAATCGATTCTCACTTAAAAGAAGTCATACATAAGAATCGATTCCTAGATCCAATGTTTTCAACAAAGAATCGATTCCTACATTATTTTCAACGTAAACTTGATTTTCTCATAGCCTATAAATAGGCACTTCATAGTCTTCATTTCACACAACCCATCTTCACGATCTATCACTTTCTGAAAAACTCTTATATTTTATTTGTGTTCTTCTCGCACCGCCGGTCCGTCAAGAGCTGATCTTTTGCTAAGAGTTAGTTGGGGTTGGGTTCTTCAAATTGTGTAATCTGCCTACGTTAAGAGGCATTTCTGTATTTACAATTGTTTATTATTTAATTGTTGTGTTTTGTTCTAGGGAGTGGGGTATCTCTCTAGGGTAGCTGCATGTACTAGGAAGTGGGGTATCTTTCTAGGGCAGCTGATTGTAACAGGGGTGGGGTATCTCTTGTTATTGTATTGTTAGATTTGAGGGCTCTCCATAGATGGGGTATCCTAGGAGGAGAGTGCCTGAGTCTGTAAAGGTTTTCCAAGGTACCTGCAAGCCTTGTTTTGGTTAGTGGAAAATCTCACAAGGGTGTGAGGACTGGACGTAGGTCACTAGGAGGTGACCGAACCAGGATAAATCTCTGCGTGCTTTACTGCTTTCCTGCTTTACTATTATACCGCTTTAGTGCTTTATATTCTAATTCCTTCGCTTGCACTTAACCTGCGCGAAAATTGATCTAAGTCATTGAAAAGGGGAAAAACATTTTCGAAAGATCTGAAAAGTTTTAAATCTCAATTCACCCCCCCTCTTGAGACTGAAGCCACTTCGTAACAGGAACAGGCAATTGTGCATTCCCCACAATCGCACAGCCAACTCTGACTCTAAGATGATCTGGAGGTAGGGGTAAATTGTGCATCAATGGACCCAATTGGTTACATATGAAGCCTATTGCAACCATTTGATGGGGGTTTGAGATATACAATTCACACTCACACTCATTGTTGTCCTAAATCAATTATAAACAAAAAATATTAAAGACATTATTTGATGTAATAAGAAAGGGAGTTTAAAAATTAATTCATTATTTATTGTAAAAAAAACAATTAATACCTTAGTTGATGGAATTGTGCAACTATCTCGTGCGCTATTTGCATTTCATGCAAAGCCATGGAGGTAAGTTATAGATCGCCAAAATCACGGGCCAAGTACTATGGGAGCTACTCTGAATACCGTGCGGGTTAAATCCATCAGCAGACAATGCAAGTCGTAGGTTTCTTGAATCCAACCCAAAATCAGGAAAATCAATATCAATTTTTTTCCACTGCGGAGAATCCGCCGGGTGTCGTAGCATGCCATCTTTAATCCTTTCATCCTCATGCCATGTCAAGTGTTTTGCATCTTCTGAACTACGGTACATGCGCCTAAATCGAGGAATTATGGGAAAATACCACAACACCTTTTCTGGAGCAGATTCTTTCTTTTTATACCGCGATGCGTTACATTTAGGACACAACTTTAACAATGCATGTTCATTCCGAAATAAAATGCAATCATTGGGACAAGCGTGTATCTTCTCATAGTTCAAGCCAATGGACCCTAACATTTGTTTTGCATCATACGTCCGAGAAGGGAGCACATTATCCTTCGGCAACATTTCTTTCAATAGTGCGAGTAATTCCGTAAAGCTCTTATCCGTCCATCCGTGGCAAGTTTTCAAGTTATACAACTTTATCACAGCCAATAATTTTGTGAATTCAGTACAACCCGAATACAATGGTGTCTCTGCATCCGTTATCAACTTCTCAAACATTTGAGGACAATCATTAAGATCGTCTTCAACAGCCTTTGCCATCTCTTCAAATTCGTCCCCATCCAATGTAGGTCTTTCAGTGTCAACCGGCGCACATCTCTCGGTATTATTACCCATATTTGAAGATTCACCTCTTTCCTCACCATGCATTGTCCAACAAGTATAACTTTGATCAATTCCGTAACCCTTTAAATGTCCTGCCAACTCCTCTGTATTAACCGATTTTACATAACAACAACTTAAACAAGGACATTTGATATCACTAGAAGTCCCTAAACGTTTAACAGCACAGTTCACAAAATAATCCACTCCAGCGACATATTCCTTGGACAGACGATTGGCAGACATCCACTTTCTATCCATAATTTCCCAATATTTATAATAAAATCCTGATAAGAGAATTTAAACCTATTACAGGTGAAAATCACACAACGTACAATTTTTTTGAAGCTAAGACATTCAACTATTTTCAGCTAAAAAAATCAAAGACTTTAATGTCTTTGTTGCGCCCGAAAAAGTCCCCGGGGGAGAACCTTCCTCGTTCACAACTTTTCCTAAGACAATGAAGCCGCCACCAATATTTATTAAGGAAAATATTAGGAAAACCTTTTTTGGAAAGCGATTGGTCTTGCGAAACTAGAGAATAGGGTTCGGGGGTCGGTTACGCGTAGGGAAGGTGTTAGCACCCCACGCGTCCTCTCTACTGAGAGGGAACCTTTAATTAAATGTGTGGTTCTAGTGTGTTGACTTGAAAATACTTAATTTTGCCTCTTTACTTCTTATTGAAAAATTCTTAATGGAAATCTTTATTTATTATGAAAAAAAGGGGAAAATGGTTTTTTAGAAAAAAAAACGCTTGACGGGACATGGCCCGCTCCTACGTATCTCCCGGTGCGATGGAGAACTCAAAGCTACGTAGTTCTTCTTTGTCTTTTTGAAAAGTTTTTTGTTTTTTTATCTTTTTTAGTGAGTTTTCGAAATAGGACGAGCATTAGCGAATGATTAAACTAGCAGAGGCTATGATGAATCACTACTAAATACTCAAAAAGAGAGTTGTACCGCTAGTCAAACGAACAAAGGTTCTGATAGACTATCAATAACAACTCATTTTTTATTATCTTTTTTGAAGGTGATTTTCGAAAGAGATTGGTTTGCACGATGATCAATCTAACAAAGGTCATGATGGATCATCATTTGTTATTCTTTTGGGGAAAAGACATCGTCGCCAATGGCTAGACGAACAAAAGTTCTGATTAGCCACTAGCGACAATGGGTTGAAAATGATTTTAGAAAGGAAAATGTTTTTGTTCTGAAAATGATCTTGGTTTGCAAAAGTGATTCTTTTTTGTCATGAAGATAACTCTTTTTTTTATGCAAATGCTAAACTTTTTTATGGTTGCGCTTGACGAGAATGTGACTCGCTCCTACGTATCCCAAATGGGAATCAAAGCGACGTAGTTCTAACGAGCCTTGAAAATGAAAGTCTTTTTGCTTTGGTACACGATGTATCACGGCGTCCACTGTATCTTAGGCTCGATACAACTATTCCGTTGCGCCTCGCATGGGGCTGCGGTCCATCGCGTTGCTCGTACACGATGTGAGACCTGGGCAGAAGGGAGCGATGATCTCTGTGCTCCAATCCGCAATGCGCGCTTGAGCGCTCTCTTTTCTTTTCTCTCCTTCTTTTCTATTTCTCTCTTTTCTTTTTTCTTTCTGAACTCCCAACTTGGGGGAACATTTTCTGGAATCTGGGGGCGAGGGCTAACACCGAAGTGCTCATCCTCTCTTTGTACCTGTAGCTGAAAATGAACAAATGCATGCAATGCAAATGCCATGATTGCTGTTTTCTTTTTCTTATGATGAATGATGAGCTTCTTATTTCCTTTGTCTATGTCGGATGAATGCATGATCTTCTACTGTTCTTATATGCTTGATGAATGCAATGATTTTACTTTTCTTCTCTTGTCTGTACGCAATGCATGATTTTCTTTTTATTTTGCTTATGTCTGATGAATGCATGATTTTCTCCTGTTCTTATATGTCTTTTTCTCTTTCTCTAGCTTCTCTTCTTTCTTTTTCTTTCTTTTCTTTTCTTTTCTCTTTTCTTTTCTTTTTGTTTCTCTCTTTCTTTTCTTTTCTTTTCTTTTCTTTTCTTTTCTGTTTCTTTTTTCTTCTGAACTCTCCCAACTTGGGGGAGCATTTTCTGGAATATGGGGCGAGGGCTAACACCGAAGTGCTCATCCTCTCTTTGTACCTGCAGCTGAAAATGAACAAATGCATGCAATGCAAATGTCATGATTGCTGTTTTCTTTTGCAAACGTCTGAATTTCTCTTTTTGTCTTGCTCTTTTTATGAAGTGCTGGTATGCAAATGCAAAATTTTGGTATGTAATGGTCTTGCGTTTTGATGAAATGGCAGATGACATGCAATGGAAAACTTTTTCTTCTTTGCCTTTTTCTATGAAATGGGAATGCTATAAAATGATGAATAACATGAAATGATGAATGACATGGGATGTTTTAGCTTTCTTTTCTTCTATGAGATGCAAGTATTGATGTGATGCAACTGTATTGCTTTGATGTTTGAATGCAAATGTATGCGGTGATCGATGCTTTGATGAATGAAATGCTCCTGTTCTAACTTCTGTTTGTTTCTTTTTGCTTCTTCTATGAAATGCAAACATTAATATTATGCAATGCTCTGATGTTTGATGCAATGATTCTTGTTCTTTTTCTTTTATGGAAATGCTAACGTTAATATGATGCATATGCACTGCTTTAATGTTTGATGATTGATTGACAAAGGAATGCTTGTGAAATGATGAATGATATGGAATGCTGGATGACAGGGAATGTTTCTGTTCTTTTTGTCGCTTGTTTGGAGTTTGCAAGTGAGAGTCAACGCCGGATGTGCTAATGAAAAAGCAATGAATGAGAAGACATGAAATGAGGATCGCCTGGGATCAAGGGAGTAGCTTTGAATTATGGACACAAAGGGTCTGGTTTATGGGTCAACATATGTCTGTATCGATCTAATGGTCTGAAGAATTTTGATGATGCAATGTGCATGCAATGATTAGTATCTTGTGGAATGGTGAATGACATGGAATGCTTTTGTGTTGCTTTTGTGGTTTCTTTTCTTTGTTTTCTTTTTGCTTTCTTTGCTTTTTCTGTGAAATATCTGATGCAAAATGTAATGCTCTAGTAATGAATGACATGCAATGATTTTGTTCTTTTCCTTTTTATGAAGTGCGAACATTAATATGATGCCAATGCAATGAAAAGATTTCTGCTTTTTCTGTGCAACTGACGTGGAACGTTTTTTCTTTTTGCTATGTGATGAATGCACAAAATGTGAAGATGCAAATGTAATGCTTTGATGCATATGCTATAATGAATAGATTGAAATACCTAGATGCATGAGGTAAACATTTTTGTGATGATGAGATGCGAGACTTTAAATGCAAGGACTTTGACCATTCTGTTGAAAAATTGAATTTGATTCAACCTGTGGTGTTCTCAAGGTTTTTATTTACAAACAACCTCACTTGTGTTCTCCTTCTTTCCATGATGACTGAATTTTAGATATCACGTAAACAACTTGTGTTCTCTCTTTTTGAAGCATTGTCTAGTAAGCATGCATAAGAGTGCAAATGTGAATGAATGAGTCAGTTAACTTGGAATTGGTTTAGGGCATGGACTTTTATGGCAAGTGAAGGAATGACAGACATGGTTATTGCCGAAGCTTATGAGGGACCAAGAGATACAAGATTGCCCCAATTCAGGTCTTTGACGAGTGAATAACTTGCTCCTGTCTAGTGGTGACAACAACTAGGGATGTAGAAGATGATGAATTGGGAACGCTTCGGCTCTTGGGATGAAAGCTGGAATGAAAGGGGTTTTGCTTCAACCCACAGAATTTGATGTTGCCCCAGTCATAACAAGGACAAAGCTGCCCCAATCAGAATGACAAGGTCTTGTTTAGGATAGTGAGTTGGGAGATTGCCCCGGTGAGGTTTTTATGGGAATGAATGAGGTGAAGGAATGGGAATGCACTTGCCCCACTTTGGAATGACATTGACAACTGGAGTGACATGGGACGGGCATTGAACAGACTTTCCCAAGATTAGGGTGTGTGGGTGGTGAAGAGAATGCCCCAGCTTTTGGGTCTGAGTGGTATTCTCAGCGCAAATCTTTGGTTCTCTACTGATGTCTTGACTTTTGGTGCGAAAGAATCCTTACCTGGTGATCACTAAACCTTGTTTTAATGCATCTTGAATGTGTTTTGGAGTGCAAGTCCCTCTTTTTTTTTTTATTTTGTCAGCTTTCTTTTTTTGACTGTTCGTTTTTGTTTCCTCAGTTCTCTTTTTTCTGAGGGGTTATTCTTTCTTGATCAGCTTTCTTTTTCTGATCGTTTGTTTTTCTTTTGAGCAAACACATTGTACATAGATAAGCTTGTTCGTCCTAAGATTAGAATTTGAGAGAACAAAAGCAACCGGTCATTGATCGGAATGGACTTTACGGGATTGTGGTGTTTTGTGGAGGAAGGAGGGTTAGGCTTAATGAAGTGTTTGAGGCTAATGGGAGGATGAGTTTTGTTCGGCGTTGATTGACGGTTAATGGTCTATGAGGAAAATGGTTATTGGGCTTGTTTGGGCTCTGTTAAAGCAAATTCGTGTCTCATGGTAGAATGACTAAGGGGTTTGATGTTGAGGCCAAAGGAAGTGTTTGAAGGTTTATGGAACCAGGTGTTGGAATGATGAAGTGTTTGAAGGTTTATTTAGACAAGGATCTCTTGTATTTTGTGGTAACATGTTCCAGCTCACCACTTACATTTCTTTTGTATTTTCTTTTGTTTTGGGATTTTCATTTTTGAATCCCCTTTTTTTGATTTTCTCTTTTTCCCTTTTTTTTCCTTCTTTTTTTTTGTTTTATGATTCTTTTCCTTCTTTGACTCGGGTGAGCTGATAAAAAGTGATGCACTGTTTTTTTTATTTGGGGTGATCCTTGCCTAGGGTGATCTTTGGATTTTGGTTTTTTCTTGGCTCAAGGTGGGTAGGAAAAGGACTTTCTGGGATTTTGGGGTTTTTGAGGAGATGGCCAAACTTCATTTCAAATCCCGACTGCTTATTTCTATAAGACTTAACTTTAGAACAATAATTTATCTATCTTCATGTGTTTGCTCTTTTTTCCTTTTTTGTGCCCTAATTTTTGCCTGAACCGCTCTTTGCGAGTTTTCAGTCCACCGGGCGCTCCTTTTTGCCTAGGCCGCCCTTTGTTGGTTTTCAACCTAGCGAGCTAGTTTTCTTGTTTATTATATTATCATTATTATTTTTTTTTGAGAGACTTGCACTGAAGGAATATGATATTAATCAAGGGGAATTAATGATCACAGACTTGCCCCAGCATGGAGGACTTAAAGCATTAGAATGAACCAAAAGTCAAATACGCACTGATGGGGAGAATATGCACTTTATGGGTGGACGGGGCGGGACTAGACTTGGATGGGAAACTGTGGTAAGGGAGGAAAACCAACGGACTCAAACAAGAGAATGTACTCATAGCATGCACGCTCATTAGAAGAATACTTCACAGAGAGTTAACATCAGTTAAAAATTTGTTTTTTCTTTGATACACTATTTCAGTCTTTTGTCATAGAATGGATGGGATGCAGTGCTTTTGAAAGAGATGCAAATGAGCTATTGATTTGAAAAACTGAGTGTCTTGGAACACCTTGAGTTTGCAACCAAGTAAGGATAAACTTTTTCAAAAAGGATGATTGTTTCGCAAGAACGTCTCGCTTCTCATCACAACTCTTATTTTATGCAATGAATGAATGAACAAATTATGATATGCAAGTATGATGTAAATGCGTGGAGAATGACCACTCGAGGAGTGTGGCTTATTCTAAATAATTTTGTTATTTTTAATGCAAGACAAAATATGGAATGCCAATGCGAATGATGCAAGAATGCTGCTTCTTTTCAAAATGATTTTTATAGAGGCAAGACAAGATATGAAATGCCGATGCCCCCTTTTTCTTTCGAATGGTGAAAGATGCAGGAATGATGATGATGATTTTTTTTCTTAGAGGCAAGGCAAGTTATGAAATGCCAATGCCCCTTCCTTTTTTGAAAGATGCATGTATGGAGGAATGATGGATTTGAACCAAAGTGATGAGGTTAATGAAATGGTGCATGAATGCTACATTTTGAATAAATTTGATGATGATTTTTATTCATGATTATGAATGAGATGCTTTCTTGTTTTCATTTTTTGTGCAATGAAATGCATGATACTCACAATGATTTTCTTTTTTGTTTTTTAGTTTTGGAACATGATTTTGAAAATTATTTGGAGATGCAAATGATTTATTAGAAAAAAGGTTTTAGAAAAATTTGCTTGACGGGGTATGACCCGCTCCTACGTATCCCCATTGTAATGAGGAATCAAAGCTTACGTAGTTCTACCGTGTCTTTTTTGAAATAATGCTTATGCATGAATGTCTCATCTTGGATGAACTTGACGAGGATTTTTTTTGCATGATTATAAATGAAATGCTTATGCTATGCAGATGATAATTGTTTTTTGTTTTATCTTTATGTAATGAAAAGGAATGCAAGATGAATGGTTTTTTTTTTCAAAATTGGAATTTTATGCAATGCAAATGATGCGATAATGCAGTGATGCAATGATGCAATGATGCAATGATGCTTTTTTGTGTTTTTGCAGAAAGAGGATATTTACAGGTGGTGATTTGAAAATTTTCACACTATATGCCACCTCATATAGGCGAAAAGGAAAAGCATATCTTTTTTGATTTTCGAAAATTCTGAAGGAAAAATTGATTGAACTGAATGCAACAATGCAGCACACACTTTGGAACGCCCTTGTGACCTAAAAAGGGGGTAGAACCTGTGATCTAAGGCACTTTAGGAATAATCTTCTCATGTAGCTCTATTCACACCCTCACAAAGGTCATCAGAGCCACAGTCCCTCTCATGAAAATCTCCGTAAATGCAGCAAACTGCTAGATACGAAGCATCATGAAAGCGTACAACTCTGATTGAAACTTTCGTGAGTAGCCAAACGGACAAAGGTCCTGATGGGCTCCCACTACTCGAATCCACTCATCCTATGGTATCCTAATAGACCTGGGTTATGGTCTCTTTCTCTAATCATATAGCCTCAAGGTACAAGTGGGTGTGTGCGAAGGGCATTTCCTAAAAAAAACTACCCCACCTGCAAATGAAAATCCAGAACAGTCCAGACAATAGAAAGCAATAACATGTCGTCTACCCTAGGGTTCAATACCAATCAAATACAACTAATCTAGGGTGCCTACAACAATGCACTACTTACCTCAAGAATGCGAGCAAAGAAGAAGGGGACATGACAAGAGGGGGGAAATATGCATGAGGGAACTAAGCATTTAAGCAAAGAAGTAACTGTCTATTATTTTAAACAAGAGCAAACATAGAAGAAGAATGCATATGGATGCAACATGCTTATGAAAAAGAAGAAGAAATAGAGGCAAAGCGAGATGTTCAAATCGATCACACAATCCACACCCTTAATTAATTAGGCTTGACCCACTTTAAAAAAATGTTTTTTTTAGTCCCCAGTGAAGTCGCCAGCTGTTGCGCCCGAAAAAGTCCCCGAGGGAGAACCTTCCTCGTTCACAACTTTTCCTAAGACAATGAAGCCGCCACCAATATTTATTAAGGAAAATATTAGGAAAACCTTTTTTGGAAAGCGATTGGTCTTGCGAAACTAGAGAATAGGGTTCGGGGGTCGGTTACGCGTAGGGAAGGTGTTAGCACCCCACGCGTCCTCTCTACTGAGAGGGAACCTTTAATTAAATGTGTGGTTCTAGTGTGTTGACTTGAAAATACTTAATTTTGCCTCTTTACTTCTTATTGAAAAATTCTTAATGGAAATCTTTATTTATTATGAAAAAAAGGGGAAAATGGTTTTTTAGAAAAAAAACGCTTGACGGGACATGGCCCGCTCCTACGTATCTCCCGGTGCGATGGAGAACTCAAAGCTACGTAGTTCTTCTTTGTCTTTTTGAAAAGTTTTTTGTTTTTTTATCTTTTTTAGTGAGTTTTCGAAATAGGACGAGCATTAGCGAATGATTAAACTAGCAGAGGCTATGATGAATCACTACTAAATACTCAAAAAGAGAGTTGTACCGCTAGTCAAACGAACAAAGGTTCTGATAGACTATCAATAACAACTTATTTTTTATTATTTTTTTTGAAGGTGATTTTCGAAAGAGATTGGTTTGCACGATGATCAATCTAACAAAGGTCATGATGGATCATCATTTGTTATTCTTTTGGGGAAAAGACATCGTCGCCAATGGCTAGACGAACAAAAGTTCTGATTAGCCACTAGCGACAATGGGTTGAAAATGATTTTAGAAAGGAAAATGTTTTTGTTCTGAAAATGATCTTGGTTTGCAAAAGTGATTCTTTTTTGTCATGAAGATAACTCTTTTTTTTATGCAAATGCTAAACTTTTTTATGGTTGCGCTTGACGAGAATGTGACTCGCTCCTACGTATCCCAAATGGGAATCAAAGCGACGTAGTTCTAACGAGCCTTGAAAATGAAAGTCTTTTTGCTTTGGTTTTGAAAAGTGGAGGGCGTTCATAATGATCAAACTAACAAAGGTTATGGGTGACCATTACTAGAACTCACTTAAGTGCATGTAGAAATCTCTTTTGAAAAATGAAAGCCTCCATGATGACCAAACTAACAAAGGTTATGGGTGATTATCACTAGCACTTGCTATGACTTCGATGCTTAGGAAAATATCTTTTGAAATCGAAAGCGTTCATGATAATCGAACTAACGAAGGTTATGGGTGATTATCACTAGTAGCTTATGCATATGAAAACATCTTTTTTGAAACTTAGGCTCTTAGGACAATCAAACTAAGAAAGGTTATGGGTGATTGTCACTAATTACCATTTTCATGCTAAACTATTTAGAAAAGAAAACAACGAATGCAAAAAGATTTGGAGATTCAAGCGTGGCACAATCATTGAAATCGAATCCTTAGGTAAACAACAACATGGTCATAACTTGCAATTAATCTCATTTGAATTCTTGAGCAAACACTAGCCTAGACTACACATATTAAACCACAACACATAAATAGGCAAAGAAGGAACTTGAATTGGGCATTAAGCAAAAATGCAAGAGTGGGCAAGATTGAACCTAAATGCACATCTAGTGGAAGATGCTAGGCGAGAACCATACTCAAATATTTCTACAAAACGCAAGGGAGTCTAAATGCACATCTAGTGGAAGATGCAATGTAAGGAATGAGCCTATCTAAGTATTAATGATTCCACATGGGAGTAGACAAGGAAGTGGTAGGCACAAATGAATTCAAAAGAGTAGCCTCAAGCATGATCATTGGCAAACCCTAAACAAGCAAGTCATCTTAACAATCAAAACACCAAAGCATGTTGAATCACTTTGGTCAATCCTCAACACTTAAATTAGTGTGCGCAAGTGCACAAGTGTGAATCTTCTTGCCAATCATCAACTTAAACAACATATAGACTAAAAGGGTTGGATCATATAGAACAATCCTCATCACTTTAGGCAAGGTGCACTAGGCACAAGCACAAGTGAGAATCATATTGCCTATCATCAACTTGAGACAATAAGCAAACATATAAAAACTCTATTTATTCTTCATGACTTGCGAAACCAATACATAGTCAAACCATCAATTTATTCATCAAACTCCCAAAATCAAGCAAGCAAAAGATACTAACAAGATTTAGGAACAATTAATCACATAACTTAAACACTAAGACCTCAAATCAACATTTTTTCTCAAACTCTTTACTTTGTGCGAAATCTATGTGAGAAAAGAAATTTGCAAACCTAAACAAAGTATCTAAGCATGAAAACACTAAAATCAAATATCTACAACATGATTAAGCCCCATCAAGCAAAGAGAAACAACAAAATCAAATTAAAGCTAACTTTACTAGGATATGCGAACCAAACAACACATGAAACAACAATTTTACTTCACAACAAATGCAAAAAATCAACACAAAACAACATGACTCCATTTATTCAAGAGTGAGAGGCACCTTAAACACCCAAGCCTCCCTAAGTGCTTGTCAATAGTGTTTAAGGCTCCTCTCACCAACAACAACAAGCTACATTTTAAACAAAATGATGATGATATGTGAAATGCAAAATGAAGAGGAAAATGGGTTTTAATGCAAAAAGGTTGAAGATGATGCAAGGGTTTGAAAGTTTTTACCTCAAATCCAAGCTAGAAAATGCAATGAGATGAAGAAAATAGAAACCAAATCAACAAGAACCTCCAAGGAACTTCAACTCCAACCCCAAAAAAAAGCTTGATGAAAACCTTCCTTGATGATGAGGTTTGATCTTGAATGGAAAATGGAGAAGATATATGAAAGAGGGATGAGAATGAAGTGAGATGGTGGTGTTTGGGTGAAGAGGAAATCAAAAATAGATGAAGGAAGGGAGTGGGGAGGCCACGGTTTTGGGAGAGAAAAGGGGAGGTTTTTGGTGTGCTAGGGTTTTTTGGTGTAGGAGAAATGGGAAGGTTCCTTTGAGATGAAAGAAAAACAAGAGGAAGTGAGGGAGAGGAGAGGGGCTACGAATTTCTTGGGTCTTTTTGGAGGAGAGGAGTGAGTTGTTCTTATTCAAATCCTTGGGAGGCCAAAGATCTAATGGGTTTAAGGTTGTGAGAGGGAAATAAAGAAATTAGTGTGTATTTAGTGGTGTAGAGAGAAAGAAGGTAAAAATATGTTGTGTATTGAATGTTATTGGATTCAAAGGTGTGCTTGTCATGATGAAAGGCTTTTTTGTGATGTGCACTTGATGGGGCTGAAGTGAAGGGAGGCGTGGAGCATGAGGATGGAGTGAAGGAGGTGAAGAAATTAGTGTGTATTTAGTGGTGTAGAGAGAAGGAAGGTAAAAATATGTTGTGTATTGAATGTTATTGGACTCAAAGGTGTGCTTGTCATGATGAAAGGCTTTTTGTGATGTGCACTTGATGGGGCTGAAGTGAAGGGAGGCGTGGAGCATGAGGATGGAGTGAAGGAGGTGAAGAAATTAGTGTGTATTTAGTGGTGTAGAGAGAAGGAAGGTAAAAATATGTTGTGTATTGAATGTTATTGGACTCAAAGGTGTGCTTGTCATGATGAAAGGCTTTTTTGTGATGTGCACTTGATGGGGCTGAAGTGAAGGGAGGCATGGAGCATGAGGGTGGAGTGAGGGAGGTTGTTTGCTTGTGAAATTGGTGCTTACTTTGGCCAAAAATGGATAAAAGCAAAAACACCTAAAAAGGAATTAGCCCTAATTCTAAAAATACAATAAGCATCCAATATTATTTTGTTATTCATTTTTTTATTCATTTTTTTATTTTGATTTCAGATTTTTATTTTTAATTATACATATTTTTGAGCCTTTTTGAGAGCGAGAGGAAAAAAACCGTTATAATTGACCAAAATACCCTTTTTGGCGCTAAAACCCTAATTTGCCCGAAAAATGCGTTCCAACCCTAAAAACGATTTCAAGAACCTTGGAATGCCTTCTAGGATCCGAAATGTAGCGCATAAGGCTCTTCGCTCTTCAATTTATTTATTTTTTTGGGAAATTAGGGTTTTGACCTAAGCCGGACAAAATTGGGGTATGACAGTCTTCCATAATGTTATTCTTCATATAATAAATATAAGAAAACAACAAAAGTACCTGAACACGTGGAAGCAACAATGAACTCGAATGAACTAGGACGAACACTCGAACTAGAACACGAACTCGAACAATGAACACGAAGCTCTGGCAAACCAAACTCGCAAAACCTAAAAAACAATTCGCATTAAATTCGCATTAAACAACAAATCATCAACATCAATCCTAAATTTTTCAAATTTATAAATACAACACAAAAATACTTAACCTAGAGCAACATTAAATTAACAAGCATTTCATTTGGATATTTCAACAAATACTACACCTACATTTCCCCTTAAGTTTAGAAATACTACACCTACACCTAATTTCAAAGAACCAATCAACAAGCAACAACATTGAATCGTCTAACCTAAGGTTCCAATGCCATTAAAATAACTAGAACATAATACAATGATATTACCTTTGGTGAAAGTGCAACATTAAATTAACAAGCATTTCATTTGGACATTTCAACAAATAGTACACCTACATTTTGCCTTAAGTTTAGAAACACTACACAAACACATATTTTCAAAGAAACAATCAACAAGCTAGCATCAACATTGAATCATCTAACCTAAGGTTCTAATGCCATTAAAATAACTAGACCAAAATGCAATGATATTACCTTTGGTGAAAGTGGAACGAAAATGCAAGCTTCACCAAAACGTCGTATGGACCGAACAAAACCAACCCAATGAAAATGGAAACACGTCGTACGGATCGAACAAAACAATGGTGAGAATGAGAGGCGTAGTGGGCAACGAAAATGAGAGGGGGAAGAAAATGTGATGTAACGAAAGTGAGAGTGAGAGTGAACGAAAATGAGTGTGAGTGTGAGAAGGAGAGTGAACGAAAATGAGTGAGTGTGAGTGAGAGAGAAGGAAAATGAGTGACAGTGAGAGTGAGTGAGGTGAGAATGTGAGAGTATCTGTGAGTGAGAGGGACGCGTAGTAACAAAAATAAAATTAAAGGAATGGGCAGCGCTTTACCCTAAAAGCGCTGCTCATTAGGAAGCGCTTTATATCAATGGGCAGCGCTCTCCCATATAAGCGCTGCTTATATGTAACATCCCTAATTTTTAAAGACTCGTATTATAGTATCTAGGACCGAGTAATGATTTATGGGAATAATTATTCGTGTCCCGGGCATTAATAGTCGAGGAAATCCTCAAAATAACCCCCCTTTCTCTAATTAATTGTGCTTGGTCATAATTTAATTAGGCACTTTAAGCTGAAGGGCAAATTGGTCAATTCACACCCCCAATATATATACTCCCTAATTCATAAACTCCAGCCACACTTGGCCATTCCACCAAATTTCAGAAATAGAAAAGCTGAAGAATAAGGGGAGAGAGGGCGTGGAAGAGGAGAAGAGGAGGAAGGAGGAGCTCATCTCAAATCCTTCTTGCATGTAAGTGTTTTAACCTCCACTCCACTCCATTTTTGATTCTGAATCCAATGGTACCACTTTCAAAGCTTGATTCTCACTCTTTCTCTCATCTCCATTGATGCCCATGAAGCTCCAAGTGGTGAAAATGGTGGAACTATGTGTTGATGGCTTGCATGTTCAGTTTTGCTGTTAAGAGGGGGGAGACTCAAGCTTGCATTTCGATTTGGAGGGAGTTGTGAAAGATTTGGGTTGCTGTTTCAGTTAGAGAGAAAGGAAGCCACTGTCCGGGTTCGAATTCGGTTTCTAGCGGGGATAGTTCATTGTTTTCGGTTCGACGATCTCGTCTCTCGGTTCAACTCTCGGATTTCGTCAACGGGTGAGTTCTACTCACGGATTAGGGACATTTTATGTATTCTGAAAACTTGTGGTTTCGAATGACAAGGCAACAATCCCGTTTTCAAAAGACTTAGAACCGAAAAGCGATTTTTAAGCCAAAACGGCATTTACGGTTTATTGAGAATTTTAATGAATCATTGAAACGAAACTCTTTATATATATTCTGGAATAGTTGGAAATTTTCTGGATTTCAGGTGATCGAAATTAGGAATCGAATTGGATGAGAACGGAGACCAAAAATGGGAAAAGTGTGAAATTCTGGTAACAGACACAGGTCGCACGGGTCGTGCGCCCCTGGGCACGGATCGTGCGCCTGCTTCGGGTTGGAAATTCTGGAAACAGAACGGGACACACGGATCGTGCGCCCCTGGGCACGGATCGTGCGTTTCTTTCTGGTAGATGGGTTCTGAGTAGTGCACCACGCACGGGTCGTGCGCCCCTGGGCACGGGTCGTACGTGAGGTCCTGTTACCGACTTCCGTTTGCTCGTTTTGTCGCTCCGTTCGATCCCGAACCTTTTCTAATTTCGTTCTCAACCATTCAAAAAGGGATTGCCTTATTAAAAACCGTATTTTGATGCTCGTTCAACTCATGTTTTGAAAAGAGTTTCGAAAGCACATTTAAGTGAAAAAAACGAAACCCTAGAATACGTGTGGGTACACTGACTGAATATATATGTTTATATATGTCATATGAAAATGATTATAATGCCGGAGGTCTAACTTATGAATTCCTCAAAACGGGTTATAGATCGATATGGATATTGTTTATCCAATTATTATGTGACTGATCCTTTGGTGATCAAAATGAAAAAGATATAAATTATCTAACTCTCGAGAACTTGATGCGTATTGTCATACGTATTGCGTTGGGTGACGACCCGACAAGTAGCATACTAGGGAGGGTAGTCATGACCCCTTACCTATGGCCCTGTATGTGTTTTGGCGTGGTCAACTCACGGGTTACCGATATTCGTGACGTTGGGTTCACAATCGGTTTATGCTAAACTAAGATTATGGCGTTACCGATATTCGTGACGTTGGGTTCACAATCGGTTTATGCTAAACTAAGGCTATGGTATTTCCGATATTCGTGACGTTGGGTTCACAATCGGTTTATACTAATTAAAAATGTGAACACGATTTGCTTGGCATTTCGATTAATATATAAGACATTGTTATGTCAACTTTGGATGTAACGGTTTAATGAAATGAACCGAGTGTCAGTGAGGGGGCACGGTAGGACTCACTGAGATAATGTTATCTCACCCAATCCATATTTGTTGTTTTTCAGAGAAGCAGGGAAAAAGGAAGACTATTGTGCACGAGTAGCTGGAATACTCTTGGAGGTGCCGGAGACTTAGTCATTTGATCCCTTGTTCTTTTGTTGTCTTATTGGTTATATAAACTTGTATTGATTATGAGTTATATGAACCGTCTTATGTTTCTGTTTGGTATTTGGACTTGGATATTGTAATCCATTCGGTGTGGAACCGATGTACTTCTGGTTCATGAAGTAATGTTATTCCGATTATGTTTTTATTTCGGAAAAAGTTTGTATGTCCAATGTTTTAAACAGGAACTGTGTCCTCTGAACTTCCGCATCTGTGCATCTTCGGTCTCTCTACATGTTAGAAATACCGGGGTGTTACATTTGGTATCAGAGCGGTTCGACCTAGTCGGACTTAGATGTTAAGAGTCTTTTACGTCTTCTAAGTCTGATTTTTCTTAGTATGCTATTAGACATTGAGCCTGATCAACTTAATACTTTGTGCATACTTCGCAGAATCATGGCTGGAAGAGGTAGAAGAAACCCACCTGTTGATCCTCATCAAGAATGGATGCAGAATGTCATCGAGACTCAACAGAAAATGATGAATGACATGATGCTAATGCAACAACAACATATGGCTCAAATGGCTCAAATGCAGCAGATGCATCAGATGCCTCAACCTCAACCAGCTGAGCCAGTCAATGTGCCAACTCCTGAGGATCCCAACAGGGTGTATTTCCGGTTTCTGAAGATGAAACCCCCAACCTTCAAAGGAGGATCCGAGGCAATGAAGGCCTATTTCTGGGTAGATGCCATGGAACGGATCTTTGATACCTTGCAATGCAATGAAGGAGAAAAAGTAATTTGCGCTGCTAACGCTCTGGACGAGGATGCTCACACTTGGTGGGTTAACGCTCGTAGAATGCTTCAAAATCAAGGAACTCCTCTTGAGTGGAATAATTTCAAGGAGTTGTTTTTGGGTCATCATTTTCCCGACTCCCAAAGACTTGATAAACAAATGGAATTTCTGAGTTTGAAACAGGGAGAGATGACAGTTGGGGAATACGCTGCAAAATTCGAAAGGTTGTCACAATTCTATGAATTGGGGGCCACCGCTACGGATGATAAGTGGAAAATGGTGATGTTTAGACAAGGTCTTAGAGGCGATGTGAATCAAGGTCTCAGTTCTTATTCCATGACCACTTATCCTGCTTTGGTTCAACAGGCTCATTCAGCTGAGAGCGACCTGAAAAGAATGTATGCTGAGAGAAAAGATTTCTGGAAGGATAAAAGAAAGAGTAGTGAGTCAACTCCTTCAAACCCGAAGTATAAAGGGAATTTAAACAAAGGAAAGCAGATTCAGTCGGATAACTCTTCTGGGTATCGAAACTGTAAGGTGTGTAAGAAGAACCATCGTGGGAGATGTCAATTTGAGTCAAAATCAAACCAGTGTTATTATTGTAATGAAGAGGGGCACTATGCTAACAACTGCCCAGCGAGAAAGGCTTTCTTAGAGTCCCCTGATGCTCCTAGACGGGCTCGAGTCAACACTCTGGATGCTAAGACCATCAAGCCAGCTGATAATCTTATAAGGGGTACAGGTTCTCTCTTTAATCAAACTGTTAATATTTTGTATGACTCTGGTGCTACTCATTGCTTTATCTCAGAAACATGTGCTGAACGGTTAGGATTGACAGTATCTCCTATATCCGAGCCAATAACTATTCTTACTGCAGCCAAGGGTCGGGTGCGAACCCAATCTTTGTGCCTTAACTGTCTGCTTACAATTAGAGACAGGGATTTTGTCGTAGATTTTATCTGTTTGCCTATGAGAGGAATGGAAATCGTTTTGGGAATGAATTGGATGACTTCAAATCACATTACTATTGACTGTTTCAATCGGGCAATTAATTTTCCTTCTGAAGGAGCGGGACATTCACTACCTGCAGATGATGGTGTTATTTCGTTCGCTTCAGCAAGCCAGTCTCTATTCCAAGGTGCGGAAGCTTTTGTTGTTATTTTGTCTGCATCAACTGAGGCTGACTTGGATGTATCGTCTATTCAAGTCGTTAATGAATTCTTAGATGTTTTTCCCGAGGAAGTTTCCTCTTTGCCTCCAGAACGAGAGGTAGAATTCTCTATAGATTTGGCGCCTGGCACAGGGCCAATATCCATAGCACCTTATAGGATGTCTCCTCTTGAACTGAAAGAATTGAAGTCCCAACTTGAGGAATTAATTTCCAAGAAGTTTATTCGACCGAGTGCTTCTCCATGGGGTGCTCCGGTATTGCTAGTCAAGAAGAAGGACGGGAGCATGAGGTTATGCATAGACTACCGTCAGCTGAATAAAATCACTATCAAGAACAAGTATCCATTGCCAAGGATAGATGATCTACTTGACCAACTTCGAGGTGCTAAAGTTTTCTCCAAAATTGATCTGAGGTCAGGGTACCATCAAATTAGGGTAAGAACCTTAGACATTCCGAAGACTGCCTTTCGTACGAGGTACGGACACTACGAGTTTGTAGTGATGCCTTTCGGATTAACTAACGCTCCAGCCGTATTCATGGATTATATGAATAGGGTATTTCATTCTTACCTAGATCAGTTTGTGGTCGTCTTTATTGATGATATCTTGGTTTACTCCAAGTCAGTTGAGGAGCATGCTCAGCATCTCCGATTTGTCCTAGGAGTACTCCGAGAGAAGAAACTCTATGCTAAACCATCAAAGTGTGACTTTTGGATGCCTGAAATAAAATTCTTGGGTCATGTAATTTCCCAAGAAGGGGTTGCAGTGGATCCTAGCAAGGTGGAGGCTGTGTTGAATTGGGAACGGCCAACGTCAGTGACTGAGATCAGAAGCTTTCTGGGTTTAGCTGGTTACTATAGAAGATTCATTGAAGGTTTTTCGCAAATGGTACTTCCGCTTACTCGATTGACTCGCAAGGGTCAACCGTTTACGTGGGATGCCGATTGTGAAGAGTGCTTCCTTGGATTGAAGGAAAAGTTAACTTCTGCTCTGATCCTAATTCTTCCGGATCCGTCATTGGGATTTCAGATTTACAGTGATGCATCTGGGAAGGGTTTAGGATGCGTTCTCATGCAGAATCAACATGTTGTGGCCTATGCATCGAGGCAATTGAAGACGCATGAACGGAATTACCCAACTCATGACTTAGAGTTGGCGGCTATTGTGTTTGCACTGAAAATTTGGAGACATTACCTTTACGGTTCCCGTTTCGAGGTTTTTAGTGATCACAAGAGCTTGAAATATCTATTTGACCAAAAGGAGTTGAATAACAGACAGAGAAGGTGGACTGAATTTTTGAAGGACTATGACTTCGAATTGAAATATCACCCTGGGAAAGCCAATGTGGTAGCGGATGCTCTGAGCAGGAAGTCTATCCACACGGCAAGGTTAATGGTTCACGAGATGGCTTTGTTGGAGTCGTTCAGAGACTTGAAACTCAAGGTGGTAAGAAAGAGGGATCGCGTAGTGCTGCGGCATATACGGATAGCCAGTGTGCTAAGGGAACAAATCCGTGTAGCTCAAGAAGCTGATATGAAGTTGCAGTCTCAGAGGGGATCGCCAGATTTCACTGAGGATAGTGATGGCGTGATTTGCTCTAATGGGAGGATTTGTGTTCCCGATGATGATGATATCAAAAGGCAAGTATTGGAAGAAGCTCATAGGAGTCAGTACTCTGTACATTCGGGATCCACTAAGATGTACCGAGACTTGAAGCTAATGTATTGGTGGCCTGGGATGAAGGCCGAGGTTGCAGAATTTGTTTCTCGGTGCTTAACTTGTCAGAAGGTTAAGGCGGAACACCGAAGACCGGGCGGTCAGTTACAACCGCTAGATGTACCAGTTTGGAAGTGGGATGATATCTCAATGGACTTCGTTATGGGTTTGCCGAGGTCACAGGCAGGCAACGATTCTATTTGGGTAGTAGTGGACCGATTGACTAAATCCGCTCACTTTATTCCCGTTCGCTCGACTTATAAGGTTTCCAAGTTAGCAGATGAATATGTGAGGAACATTATCAGACTGCATGGAGTCCCAACAAGTATTGTGTCAGACCGAGATCCCAAGTTTACTTCCAGGTTCTGGAGAGCATTGAATGAAGCTTTGGGAACAAGGGTGCTGGTCAGCACTGCTTATCATCCTCAGACTGATGGTCAGACGGAGAGGACTATCCAGACTCTTGAGGACATGCTTCGGGCTTGTGTGCTCGACAGTGGGAGAAAATGGGAGGATCACCTTCCGTTAGTAGAATTCTCCTACAACAACAGTTACCACTCTAGCATTGGAATGGCACCGTTTGAAGCACTTTATGGTAGGAAGTGTAGAACTCCATTGTGTTGGTGGGAGATTGGTGAAGACAAGTTTTTGGGACCCGATATGGTTCGCGAGACTACAGAGAAGGTCAAGTTAATTCGAGAAAGGATGAAGGTTGCACAGAGTCGGCAAAAGAGCTACGCTGACAACCGAAGGAGACCGTTGGAGTTTGAGGTTGGTGATCATGTATTCTTGAAGGTTTCCCCAACCATAGGCACCGGGAGAGCTTTACGAGCGAAGAAGCTCAGTCCTCGATACATTGGACCTTTTCAGATTATCGAGCGTGTTGGGCCAGTTGCTTATCGCCTCGCATTGTCTCCGGCCCTATCGAACCTACATGATGTGTTCCACGTGTCTCAGTTGAGGAAGTATGTTTCCGATCTGCATCAACCATTGAGTGTTGATACCATTGACCTGCAACCGGATTTGTCATTTCAACCTTATCCTAGCTACATCTTGGAGCGTGGCGAGAAGACGCTACGGTCAAGGACTATTCCTATTGTCAAAGTGGTCTGGGATGGATTCTCAATCGAGGAGGCTACCTGGGAACTGGAAGAAGACATGCGCAATCGATATCCATATCTCTTTCAGTAAGGTATGTTTCGTCAATTTTGAGGACAAAATTTTTAAAAGTTGGGGAGATTGTAACATCCCTAATTTTTAAAGACTCGTATTATAGTATCTAGGACCGAGTAATGATTTATGGGAATAATTATTCGTGTCCCGGGCATTAATAGTCGAGGAAATCCTCAAAATAACCCCCCTTTCTCTAATTAATTGTGCTTGGTCATAATTTAATTAGGCACTTTAAGCTGAAGGGCAAATTGGTCAATTCACACCCCCAATATATATACTCCCTAATTCATAAACTCCAGCCACACTTGGCCATTCCACCAAATTTCAGAAATAGAAAAGCTGAAGAATAAGGGGAGAGAGGGCGTGGAAGAGGAGAAGAGGAGGAAGGAGGAGCTCATCTCAAATCCTTCTTGCATGTAAGTGTTTTAACCTCCACTCCACTCCATTTTTGATTCTGAATCCAATGGTACCACTTTCAAAGCTTGATTCTCACTCTTTCTCTCATCTCCATTGATGCCCATGAAGCTCCAAGTGGTGAAAATGGTGGAACTATGTGTTGATGGCTTGCATGTTCAGTTTTGCTGTTAAGAGGGGGGAGACTCAAGCTTGCATTTCGATTTGGAGGGAGTTGTGAAAGATTTGGGTTGCTGTTTCAGTTAGAGAGAAAGGAAGCCACTGTCCGGGTTCGAATTCGGTTTCTAGCGGGGATAGTTCATTGTTTTCGGTTCGACGATCTCGTCTCTCGGTTCAACTCTCGGATTTCGTCAACGGGTGAGTTCTACTCACGGATTAGGGACATTTTATGTATTCTGAAAACTTGTGGTTTCGAATGACAAGGCAACAATCCCGTTTTCAAAAGACTTAGAACCGAAAAGCGATTTTTAAGCCAAAACGGCATTTACGGTTTATTGAGAATTTTAATGAATCATTGAAACGAAACTCTTTATATATATTCTGGAATAGTTGGAAATTTTCTGGATTTCAGGTGATCGAAATTAGGAATCGAATTGGATGAGAACGGAGACCAAAAATGGGAAAAGTGTGAAATTCTGGTAACAGACACAGGTCGCACGGGTCGTGCGCCCCTGGGCACGGATCGTGCGCCTGCTTCGGGTTGGAAATTCTGGAAACAGAACGGGACACACGGATCGTGCGCCCCTGGGCACGGATCGTGCGTTTCTTTCTGGTAGATGGGTTCTGAGTAGTGCACCACGCACGGGTCGTGCGCCCCTGGGCACGGGTCGTACGTGAGGTCCTGTTACCGACTTCCGTTTGCTCGTTTTGTCGCTCCGTTCGATCCCGAACCTTTTCTAATTTCGTTCTCAACCATTCAAAAAGGGATTGCCTTATTAAAAACCGTATTTTGATGCTCGTTCAACTCATGTTTTGAAAAGAGTTTCGAAAGCACATTTAAGTGAAAAAAACGAAACCCTAGAATACGTGTGGGTACACTGACTGAATATATATGTTTATATATGTCATATGAAAATGATTATAATGCCGGAGGTCTAACTTATGAATTCCTCAAAACGGGTTATAGATCGATATGGATATTGTTTATCCAATTATTATGTGACTGATCCTTTGGTGATCAAAATGAAAAAGATATAAATTATCTAACTCTCGAGAACTTGATGCGTATTGTCATACGTATTGCGTTGGGTGACGACCCGACAAGTAGCATACTAGGGAGGGTAGTCATGACCCCTTACCTATGGCCCTGTATGTGTTTTGGCGTGGTCAACTCACGGGTTACCGATATTCGTGACGTTGGGTTCACAATCGGTTTATGCTAAACTAAGATTATGGCGTTACCGATATTCGTGACGTTGGGTTCACAATCGGTTTATGCTAAACTAAGGCTATGGTATTTCCGATATTCGTGACGTTGGGTTCACAATCGGTTTATACTAATTAAAAATGTGAACACGATTTGCTTGGCATTTCGATTAATATATAAGACATTGTTATGTCAACTTTGGATGTAACGGTTTAATGAAATGAACCGAGTGTCAGTGAGGGGGCACGGTAGGACTCACTGAGATAATGTTATCTCACCCAATCCATATTTGTTGTTTTTCAGAGAAGCAGGGAAAAAGGAAGACTATTGTGCACGAGTAGCTGGAATACTCTTGGAGGTGCCGGAGACTTAGTCATTTGATCCCTTGTTCTTTTGTTGTCTTATTGGTTATATAAACTTGTATTGATCATGAGTTATATGAATCGTCTTATGTTTCTGTTTGGTATTTGGACTTGGATATTGTAATCCATTCGGTGTGGAACCGATGTACTTCTGGTTCATGAAGTAATGTTATTCCGATTATGTTTTTATTTCGGAAAAAGTTTGTATGTCCAATGTTTTAAACAGGAACTGTGTCCTCTGAACTTCCGCATCTGTGCATCTTCGCTCTCTCTACATGTTAGAAATACCGGGGTGTTACATTATAAGTCAGCGAATTTTACTAATGGGCAGCGCTCAGCCCCAAGCGCTGCTTATTACTCAGCGCCTTTGATCAATGGGCAGCGCTTCCCCCTAAAAGCGCTGCTTATCACTTAGCGAATTTCACTAATGGGCAGCGCTCACCCCCAAGCGCTGCTTATCACTAAGCGCATTTTTTCAATAGGCAGCGCTCCCGCTCAAAAGCGCTGCTTATCACTATCAATGAGCAGCGCTCCCCCCAAAGCGCTGCTTAAGTGTGCGACTAATTTTACGGATTATGGCGTAGTGTGTAATTTTAGAAACTAATCCCTCGAGCTGGGTAGGACCACAATGGGCGGCAAAGCTCTCCTTCAACAAATTTAACACTACTGCATTCCCAAAGCTGGATTCGAATCCAAGACCTTGGTTAAGCTAGAAGAGACCATTATTGTCATATGACCATTATTATTTTGGGATAAGTAATAAATACCATTATTATTAATATGAGAATTTGAATATAAACTTCAATTTTTTTCGACAAACTAAAAATCGATTTATTTATTGGTATATATGAATGATAATTAATGCTTTCATATTACTTTCAAACAAATAGTTAATGCCTTAATAATTGCTTTTTGCAAAATTAATGCCTTGATATTAAAATTGATTCACCTTGGACTTTTTTTTGGTTACCACGTGTGCCTAGCCGGTGACTACTCTACGGCGGGGAATCTGGCTGGCCACAAGTTTCCGACTTTGCTGGCCCGTGTGGTTCTCCCATCCCAACAGAGTTTTTGTCACACCCAATATTCGAATCCCAAATTTTGGGTGGGATAGGATCCAATTCCAATTACCACTTGGACCGACCCTTGTTGGTCACCTTGGATTTTTTCAATATTTAAAGTAGTTAGTCGTTTAAATTTTTTACTTAACTAGATTAAAGGGTAATTGTTTGAGAGCACCTATCTTTTTCGTAAATTATTTAAAATCCTTACGTAGTTCTTTTTGTACCTGCGTTGTGATAAAATGCTGAGCATTTTTTGACATCTAAAAATGCTGAGTTGGATAATTGGATTATCATGGAAAGCATATGGAAGTTTTCTTAACAAATTCGGTTGTGAATATTTCTACCAAATTGAGATATTTTTTTTTAGATAAGCAAAAATTGTATTGATGGGGCATTAGGGGTGCACCAATCCCATATACATTAATGAAAGGGGGAGGGCCTCCTCAAAACCTCCCTGAGCCAAAACCCAGTGGGAAAAAGACTCGGGTAGGAAAAAGACACTAGTGGAAAAAAGTGATTGAAAGTCGGATATTTTGGACTTTTAAAGTCGGATGCTTATCCGACTTCTATTAAAGGGACTTAGAAAGTCTGAAGATTTATAGTCGGACAAACGTCCGACTTAAAAAGTCTATTTTTACGTCAGATAAGCAGCATCCGACTTTAATTAGCACTTGATACAATGCTTTTGGCCTCTGCGAAACACTTTTAAAGTCGGATAACAAGAATATCCGACTTTACACGTCTATTTTTAACGTCAGGTGATTGGAATATCCGACTTTAAAAGTGTTTTTTTGGTTTTTTTAGTGCTTCTTGCTTGAGTCTTATGTCAACAATATTGATGCTTTTATCTTTCCATGGTCTCCTAAATGTTGAGCAAATCAATATCAATAAAAACCATTATATAACAACATATATATGTACTCATTCCAGCAATATAAATCAAATTTGAAACAGAATAAGGAATTCCTAAAGTAATTGATAACATAAATATGGAATCTTTCCTACAAATTTCATACAAATAAACCAGGATCACCACACCTAACTAAACAATTCAAAAAATTTACATTCACAACTGAGTTCAATCTCTTACGGATACATTTACATTGGAACCTTGGTTTTCCCCAGACCTGTAAATTGAATGACAATCATCAATGTCATGATATACACACAATAAAGGGAATTTTTTCAATCACGAGGAAAATAACCTAACAAAAATGTCTGTACACAAAGATAAAACCTACCAATGCCTTTGACAGCAACACAATCTGTGTATTCAAGAAATGCAAGTATCACAAATTCATAACCTAAGGCCTGAAGATTGCAATAACTAACCTTGCCTTCTCCAACTTTTGTACCACATCAACAATAGCATGTATAATCACCTATTGCTATAGAAAGGCCCAATCAGGAAAAACAATACAATAAATCCTAATTTAATAAGAAACTATTGACATGACAACACACCACAACAATGTAGAAACTGAAATAGGTTGATGATCAAGACTTCAAACATTCAACAATGAATTAATCTAAATCTGAATAGAAACAGTTAATATTAGAAGATTGTTAATTACATAAAAAAATATTTTTACATGGATATTACAAGAGAAAAATAAAAATTCGAAAACCAAGAATAAAGCTTTTTGCCTTAACTAGAGCTTTTAATAATTTTCAAAAGAGTAAGAAACAAGCAACTCAAGTATAAATTAACCAACTATGAAGAATAACTGAACCATTCATTTATCTTCCGCATTAATTACAAACTTTAATTTACAAACTCTTTAATATCAATGGCATCGCTGGTTGTCTTCTCGCTGAGTTCAAGTTCCCCCGGCAATTATTGTTGTTTCATCATGCGCCAGTTCCCCACCTTTTCCAGCCTAATTAATTCAATCATGAAGAGCACCAACAAACACATGGAAGCATGAATGTCCATTGTCCAAGCGGAGGGGATTGTAAATAACAAGAGAAGTAGATAGATAGCCCCAACTGACATTTCACTCACCTTACATATATTTACATTAACATCAAAAGCTAGAAAACAGAATCATACTGATGAAATAAATAAAACAGGATTTTGTTCAACTACAAGCGCAAATCAGTAAAATCATAGTAAAACATAGACGGATGCAATTATTTAAACTAATGAAGTAATCAATTGTGCTGATACATACCTCATTACCAGGCATATTTACAAGTGTTTTCAATTCAGCTCTGCGGAAAAGGGCTTCATGTCGATGGCCCAGTAAATAGTCCAACAACTGGAAAACCACATAACGGCACAAAAAACTGAGAAGAAAAAGGAAAGAGACGGAACCAATTAAATTTTCTCCTTGCTCATTCAAAGAAAAGTAATAGAAATTCTACTCAATGTATGTCACCTTACTAATTGGAAAAGCAACTGGATAACATATCCATACAAGCACGTGGAAAAGGGAGTCACTGATGCACCAATGGCTAAACCATATGTCAGAGCACTTTCATAGGAAATGGTAGGTAAGAATGCAAATGTATTCATATTAAATATATTAAATACTAGACAAATAAATGACATGCATAAATCCAAAATTCAAAGGGGTTAAAACCACCATTCAGCAGGGCCATACTGAGGATATCATTGGAAAATTTATTGGATAACGCACACCGGCAATTAGAAAATCGGAATTGCAGACTTAACTACTTTTCATGATTGAAATTATTTACTGATATATAAACCACAAATAATGATGAATTTCTGACTTCCATCACTACAAGAAAAGAAGTTCCATCACTACAAGAAAAGAAGCCATTAGCGACGGAAATTAGCGAGGGAATAATGGTCCCTCGCAAAATTTGGGATTAGTGACGGAATTTGCGAGGGAATAGGAGCTGTCGTATTTTTGAGAATTAGCGACGAAAATTTAGACATTAGCGACGGAAATTCCCTCGCTAATGGCTTGGGCGGGAAAATTAGCGACGGAATTTCAGTCCCTCGCTAATCCCCTCGCTAATTTCTGATAGTTTTCAGATGATGGGACTCAGTGCAGGGGTTGGTAAATGTGCAGCAATTAGCGACGGACAGTTCCGTCGCTAATTCCCTCGCAAATTGTTTTACTTTTTTCCTTAAATCCGTTTACACCCTCACTCTTCTTTCTCACTCATAACACCCTCACTCTTCTTCTCTCCTCTTCACCCTTCCTCTTCCCTTACTCTTCTTCTCACTCACACCATCACCACACCACCACCACGCCACCCTTCCTCTTCCCTCACTTTTCCCCTCTCCTCTTCTTCTCACTCATACCACCACCACACCACCACCACGCCACCACCGCCGCTGCCACCACTCTCACTCCTCTCTCTCTCTCTCGCTCTCTCTCTCTTTCTCCCTTACTCTTCTCCTTCTCTCTCTACCATCCACACATCACCACCACGCCACATTCACCACCACCACCACCACGCCACCACCACGTCGCCACCACTCTCACTCCTCTCTCTCTCTCTCTCTCTCTCTCTCTCTCTCTCTCTCTCTCTCTCTCTCTCTCTCTTTCTCCCTTACTATTCTTCTTCTCTCTCTACCATCCACACATCACCACCACGCCACCTTCACCATCGCCACCACGCCACCACCACTCTCAGTCCTCTCTCTCTCTCTCTCTCTCTCTCTCTCTATCTCGAAATAATAATAATAATAATAATAATAATAATAATAATAATAATAATATTAATAGTAGTAATAATAATAATTAAAATATAATAATATAAAAGCAGATTTAAAAAAACAGAAACAGTTAGACTTAGCGAGGGAATTAGCGACGGATTATTCCCTCGCTAATTAGCGAGGGATACAAATTCCCTCGCTAATCCTAGTAGCGAGGAGGGAATTAGCGAGGGAACCAGTCCGTCGCTAATTCCCTCGCAAATGACCATTAGCGACAGATTTAGGTCATTTTACGAGGGAAATTTCCCTCACTAATGACCAGTTTTTTTGTAGTGCATATTCACTTAGTTTCAATAGGGTCATACCACCATCTCATAACAAAGCAAAAGATGAGTCAGGCTGTCAATACATGATATGCATGTATTTAGTCGGAAACGTTTAAAGGACATAACTTACTCACCTCACCGAATAGAAGAATCAATGTCACTGAAATCAGAATAGCACTCCAAGCTGTAACAAGACTATCAAAAAAAATAGGAAGTCCCTGAAAAAACCAAAAACCAACTTGAATCCTAAATCCGCGCCACAACTACACAGAGCAGCATATGATTTTAGCCGTACCTCCATGGCCGCAGCATTGCAAATTAGCAAGGTGCAAAGCAATAAATGCTGATTTCTGACAACTGGCAATATCTTCTCTGTAACAACAAAACACAAGTTGAAACAAGCAGAGAATCAATAACAGCATAACAAGAAAAGTTCTTTTCATTTCTATAATGCCAAAGCTCTCTCCAATTAGAGATAGCAACTATTCACTAACATACAACTAGAGTTACTGAGATGCTAAAGGGAGAGAAAGCTTGTGAATTTTATAGTTATTCTAAAATTCCCAAATGTTATATAGAGACGTTTATTTATGACCAGTGAGTTTCAATTAGGTAAAAATTTGACCCAAACATAAAAGGAAATAAAACAAAATAACAAATTATCTCTAAATTTTATGTGAATAAAGTGCATGATAGAATGAAATATTCAATAAACCAATCCAAAACAAGACCTATTGTGACCTAAAATTAAGAATTAAGAAATAAATCAAACCCAGTAAATCAAACCCAGTAAATCAAATAGACTACAAATTAGATACACAAACCCTAAAACAAACAATAATTTTGTCAACATTTGATTACAAAATCAGACAACAGTAGAACCCAACAGAGAATATAGAAACCCCTCAATAGAAAAAGAGAAAGGGTGAGAACCAAACAGAAAAACGTTTCTCCACAACCAACTAAGAAAAGAAGAGAAATTAGAAAAAGTGAAAAACAACATCTGGTTGTACCTTTCCCCTTCTTCCTCCATGGCAACAAAGATGGTGATGGTGATAGGGAGAGAAACGGCAACAACGGGAGATGGAGACAGCGGCAGAAAAGACATAGGGGGAGGACGACGACGAGTTAGCGGAGAGAGCAAGGGAAATGCGATGGAACGTGTAGGGTTTCAGTTTCAATGTTGGAGTTGATTTGCGTTTTGGGAGAAGAGAGGAACGCGTGAGGGTTTCTGTGAGGGAGGGAGTTTTTGTTTCACGAAAAAAGTTTCAGTGAGAGGGAGTTTTTGTTGCACGCAAAAATTTCAGCGAGGGATATTTTCGTTTGACCAATTCAGCGTGGGTGTTATTATTTCATGCAAAAATAGCTTAACCGTTTAAAGTCGGATAAGTTTCCATCCCACTTAAAAAGATGGGCACCAGAATTCTTTTTTCACGTTATTTACAAAATTGCCACCGCATCCAATTTCTAAGTCGGATATTTGGGAGTCCGACTTAAAAACTCTAATTCTTTTCCAATTTTTGCACTAGTGAGAGTACCTCAAAACAGAATAAGGTTGCTAACAATGTGAATGTCAACCCACCGTTTCTCCCCCTTCTAAGCATTGAAGTGGATTAGACCACCACATTGAAATTGAAATAGAGGAGCATAACTTCAATCTATAAACATACCAACTCCAAGTTAAGCATTTGATGCGGTTCACCACGGATTCGGCATTTGGTTCCTCGTTGTTAAAAATAGCACCATTCCTTGCAAGCCACACACTCCAACATGTTGTTAACCAGAACATGTGTTTTGTATGCTTCGCCTTCTTCCCTTTGTATAAGCGACCACAACTAAGGAAGAAGTCAACAATATCCAGGGACATGTCGAAATCAACTCCGAGCCAATTGCCAACAAGCTGCAGCTGAGGAACAAGTGGCTGACGGTCTCGCGAAAGTTACTGAACAGCGAGCAGCTAGCCTCCGGTTCAGAATGGAGGACATTTCTGTGAGATAATTGGTCACAGACAGGCAGAGAATCAAGTAAAAGATGCCATCCAAAGACCGCAACGTTCGAAGGAACAAGCGATTTCCACAACGCCCCCAACAGACGCCGCTGAACCGAAGCAGTTGAAAGAATGTTGCTGCGGACCAGTAGCTGATATGCTGAATCCATCGTGAAACTCTTAGTCTGATCCTGCGGCCAAATCCACGCGTCTTCCTTCCCTCTCGTTGGCGTTACCGATTGCAAAATACTGTCCAATATCTCACCTTTTGATGCGCGGATAGAATCCGTAAAAACCTGCCATGGTTTGTTCCAACTCCAAGTATCTCCATGCCAAGACCCGAAATCTGCCACTGTTACAAGTTGCTGCCCACCTCCATCAAACAATAAGGGAAAGACTTTGAACAAAGGCTCGGTACCTAACCATTGTTCCTTCCAAAAGTTTATTAAAGCGCCACCCAGAACTCTTTTAATGCACCAAGCGAACCTTCTCGGTTCCTCTAAGTTATCATCCAAAGTCACCAAGTGTCTCCACCAAATAGAGCCAAAATTCAGGCGAGAATCTACAATCGAGTCATGAATGAAGCAAGAAGCGAATTTCCTATATCTATGTCTCAACAACCGACTCCAACTCGCATTACTATCCGTCAATACCCTCCACTTCCATTTAGATAAAAGAGTTATATTAAATAACTCAAGATTTTTGATTCCAAGACCGCCATCTTTTTTTGACTTGCAAACTCTATTAAATAACATGTTGTACCAAATGAGATATTATTTTGATACAATTATTTAATTTTCATTTTTTTGGTCGAGACCAGGGTATCCACTGCCGAACGTAGTGACTAATGTCCTTGCTTGATTGGAGGCACCTCGAAGGGTGGGATAGCTGGCCCAGAGATTTAAAACTGCTACATACCCAAGACGATGATCGAACCCTCGACACTTGGTTAGGGGAGGATGAGCCCCAACCGCTCAACCACACCCCTGGGTTTATTTAGTTTTCCTTTTGAACTTAGCTGACCAGTGTTTCATAACGAATCATTTATTCCTCATTATTTTATTTGTAATAAATTTGATTGGAATATTCTACATTTCCTTTTATATTCACTTATTCACTAAAAAGTGTTGGACTATATGATAACCTTAGAGGGGGGGTGAATAAGGTTATATGCCTAAAAATGAATTCTTTTTCGATTTTCAAAACATTAACAATGCTCGTTTAAATCAAATGCGGAAACTAAGATTTAAACTATATACTGTATCTAAGCAAGCTATACTTAACACAGATCCAATCACAGTGCAAAATTACGCTAACGCTAGTATTATCAAAATTCACGCTAAACAGATATTTATAAGCAGCGCAATGATATAACAATAGACAAATATAAACGATAAAAAAAGTAAAGAGAAGGGAAAGAGATACACCGTGAATTTTACGAGGTTCGGGATAAAAGCCCTACGTCCCCGGCCTCCGGCTTTGCAACCTTTGGACTTGATGACAACCACTATATGAGAAGAACCTCTTCAATGTTTTACAAACAAGCAACTTCCCTATAGCTAATCTCAATTATCCCAAATTGAGAACCCGAGCTCCCCGCTAAGGATTTCGCAACCACTTCAATCAATCAGATTGAATGACCCAAGAATGCTTCCTAAGAATTCGCAACCACTTCAATCTCTCTGATTGAACGACCCAAGAACACTTCCCAGGATTTCGCAAACACTTCAATCTCCCCGATTGAACGACCCAAGAACACTTCCAAGGATTTCGCAATAACCAAACAGAAGAGAAAGGAAGGGTCTAAAACATGAAAAAAAAAAGATAAAGGGCCAAAGTGACAGCAACCCCAAAGATAAAGGGCCAAAACAACAATTTAGCCTATCTTTTTATATAAACTAGTAAATTAAATATAAATTTTTTGGATGAATGAGAGCTTGCTTCCACGCAAGCCGTGCTTTGTTTTTCGTTTTAAAAACATTTTTTACGAAGTGCACTAGGATAAGCAATTGATTTATTGAAAGGAGCACTAGGAGTGCTCAAGAACAACAATTACAAGTTGTTAATACAAAGAGAGGCATCATGCCACCAAGAAGCAATAGAGTAATTTGAAGGCCTACCCCTCCCATAAATAAACCATTGACAAGAAATACATTTAATATGCATAAAAATTGAATCAATGCTGGGTTCCTCCCCTTTAAAGTTCAAGTTGTTTCTTGCAAGCCATAAGCTCCAACATGTAGCGAACCAAATAATGTACTTTAGTTTCTCAACATTTTTCCCATAGAAAGCTGTCCCGAAATGATGAAATTGATAGACTATATTGTGGTGAATTAACTGTTGCAACCCGAGCCAATCGCCCACCTTAGCCCACACTCGTTTCGCCACTCACAAGAGCCAAATATATGATCCAAGTCTTTTATATGCTGCGAACAAAAACAGCATGCAGCATCCTCTTCGTTATTAATGACATGGCGATTAAGAAGTAATTCACGCGTTGGTAGTGCCTTCGTAAAAATCCTCCCACCGAAGATGTGTATCTTTGATGGTACTGCAGTTTGCCAAATTTCTGCATATAAATCAGCACTTAAATCAGCAGATTCGGTTGTTGCTGCTATCGAATTTTTTTGCTGAACCAGATGAACGTACATGGACCTAACCGAATGTATCTTAGTTGGCTCGAGGATCCTCTTCCAGCTGTCCGGAACCTCACGGTTTGGGCACACCGTGAGCAATATATCCTGCAGAATTGAATCCTCCTCCTGCGCTTGCACCGAAGGTTGCTGCAGTTGAGGTACCGTCCACTGCCACTGATCTTCTACCCAATCTCTAGCTGCTGCCACTGTCATTGATTTATCGTTACAACCTGCGAATAAAATGGGAAAAACACGGCACAAAGGCTGATCAACAAGCCAATGATGTCTCCAAAAATTAACATCCTCTCCTCCGCCCAAACCTCTTCTAAGACAATCATTGAACCAATCAACATCAAAGTCATCATTACCAATACAAAGGACATCTCTCCACCATAGTGAGTTGCCATTTGCCCCCCTAATCGAGTCATCAATTAGAAAAGACCTAATATCTCCATATCTATGATTTAGAAGTCCTTTCCAACAAGCCTTCCTATCAACCAAAAACCTCCATTTCCATTTGGACAAGAGAGATACATTGAAAAATTGCAAATTCTTTATTCCAAGTCCTCCCTCATTCTTGAGCGTACAAACCTTATTCCACGCTGTAACACCCCGAAATTAATTAAATAGTTATTTAGTATTTAGTTAATTAATTAAATAGGAGTTGGTGATAGAAATAATAATAATAATAATAATAATAATAATATTGGGTGGTTTTAATTATTTAGAGGGTGGTGATATTTAATTATTCAAATGGGCTCAAGTGGATGGAGGCCCGTGATCCAGGCCCAGGGTTGGCTTAGGCGTATGTGACTAGGGGTTGGGGAGAGGCGCCTCACTTGAGAAAAAGAGAGAAGGGGCGTGAAAAGAAAAGAAAAGAAAACGCAAAGGAGAGAAAGAAAGAAAAGGAAAAAATAGCGCAAGGGAGAGGAGAGGAGAAGAGAGAGGCGCAAATCCCAAGGAGGGGGAGAGGAGCTCAGTTGCTGTGGTTACTCGGTGTGCTCGTGGAGGGGTCCCTGTCTTCGGTGAAACTGAGGTAAGGGTGGGTCTTGCCTTATAATAGGGAGCATAATGGGATGTATGTAGGGGTTAGGTCCTATGTCCTGTTTATATTAATTTTTATGTTGTTTATGATATATGAGTATGTTGTTGTTATTGTTGTTATCCGTTGTGAATGATATGCGAATTGTTGCTCTGTAAGGTGAATTCCGAATAGCGTGCTAAGTGCTCGAATAAATGCATAATATATGTAATTTGATGTTGGTGGTGTGATTGGTGCGTAATTGATAAATTGTGTTACTCAAAAGATTCGGTTGTTATGTTATAGGCGCATAGGGCGCCATATGAGTAGGTGTTGTTGTTGCTGGATTTGATGTTTTAAGTGTTGTAGGCGAATAAGGTGCCATGGTTGTGATTTTAGTGTTGCTGGAAACGGTTGTTTGGGTGCGGAATTAGGCGCCCTTGAGTGGGGTGCCCTGCGCCAAGTTTTGACGTTGTTGGAATTTTGGCCACGGAAGTAGGCGCCCTTGTGCTAGGCGCCCCGTGCCAAATTATTGTGTGTTGGCTAAGTGTATTTTGTGTTGTGTTTGTGTGCCATGTGCTAAGTGCATTTTATGTTGTGTTTGTGTGCCAAGTGCCAAGTCAGTGTGTGTTGGTGATGTTTTGGTGTGGGTGTGTGCATAGGCGCCTAGGGCGCCATGGTGATGGTGATGATGGTTGTCTATATGGTTTTGGTGATTTCGAATAAAATTGACTTTTGGGTGAGTGAGGATTTTAGATGGTGGAAAAGAAATATAATTTTGATGTTTTAAAATTGAGAAAAATTGATGTTTGGGCTGAATTTGTGTAAAAATTTGGTTCTGGCACTGTTCTGGGCGCCAAGGGCGCTGTGTGTGTGTGGCTGGGCAGTGTGGCGCGCGCCTGGGCGCTGGGCGCCTGTTGTGCGCGCGGGCGTGCGTGTGTTGCGCGCTGGGCGCCAGTGCGCGTGTTGCCTGGGCGCTGGGCGCCTAAGGCGCCAGTTTTCAGCAGTGTTGCCTAATTTTTCCTAAATTTGTTTTTAACGTAACTTTTGACTCGGGTGTCCGTTTTAGGTGGTTCAAAGTGCGTTACGATGCTCATTTAATTGTCTATCTGTTTGTCCAGGCCAAAACCAAAACTTAATATTTTTCCCGGGTCGTTTTCTGAAAGTCCCAAGTGACTGTGTACTAGTTGTTGTTTGGATTTGAAATCGCTACTGTTCCTTTTAAATAAAATGTTGGTGTTCTTCGTGAGATTAAGGTACCGTTTCTTGTATTTTAAATGGTGTTGTCACGGTAAAAGTAATGTGTTGTGTAACAGTGTGGTATGCAAATATATATATACGGTGTATGTTATTATTGGTGAATGGGGTCTGTGATCCACTATTGGGTGTTGGTGAATTAAACAAACTGTTGGTGAATATGCTATGGCATACTTTTATTTGGTGGTTCTGGTGTGTGATGCATTGTCATGGTGTCGCATAATCATATGCATGATTTTGGTGAATAGGCTTCGGCCTCGGGCTTCGGCCTTATTATAAATTTTGGTGAATGCCCTCATGGCTCATTTTTGGTGAATGGATCCACATGCATATGCCCAGTGGAGTTTTGGGTTGCATCTCATACATTAAACATACAGTTGGAGAATGTCTTGGTGATTATTTATTTGGTGATTGTTTGGTGAATATTTAGTTGGTGATGAAATGGTGATTATTTTCGATTGACTGAACTGGTGATTAAAGTGAATATTGCTGTGATTGATGTAGTCCTGTATCTGTACATACTACTCCTTATGTACTTTATTATAGGGTTTGAGACTCACCCCTTTTTGTTGATTTTTACCTTACAGGTAACCGTACTTGAAGGCCTTGACCTTCATTCCTTTGAGTTCGAGTCGCTCTGATACGTAGCACCTGGGGGGCGTCTTATTAGATAGCGATTTTGTCTTGTACGACTTGTTGGATTTTATTTTAGCGTTGTAACCGTATTTTTGAGTAATGGCCCACCCATGATGCCACGTAATGATTTTAATTTAAGTTAAACAAATGACGTGTTTTTGAAGTAAATGTAGCATTCCGTTTCAAAAAAAAAATAATTGTGCACTCTGATAATTGTTATAAACAAAAGGGGTAGAAACGGGTGTTACAAAGTGGTATCAAAGCAGTTCGGTCTGTCCGGCCGGTAGTCGAGTCGTCGTGTTGAGTAACATTGAGTTTGTTACTCGTTTCTGAATTCTGTTTTCTGTTGCAGTGCTAGAATGGCCAGACGAGACGATGCTGCACTTGCTGCTGCCTTGCAGGCTATAGCCGGGGTGATGGGTAATATACCCGGTGTTGTTAATGACGGGACGCGTAATTTGGCTACATTCCAGAGAGAGAACCCACCCACCTTTAAGGGTCGGTACAACCCGGATGGAGCGTTGTCATGGCTAAAGGAGATAGAGCGGGTCTTTCGTGTCATGGAGTGTACTCTGTAACACCCGTTTCTACCCCTTTCATTTATAACAATTATCAGAGTGCACAAATTATTTTTTTGAAACGGAATGCTACATTTACTTCAAAAACACGTCAATTGTTTAACTTAAAATTAAAATCATTACGTGGCATCATGGGCGGCCATTACTCAAAATACGGTTACAACGTTAAAATAAAATCCAACAAGTCGTACAAGACAAAATCACTATCTAATAAGACGCCCCCCAGGTGCTACGTATCAGAGCGACTCGAACTCAAGGGAATGAAGGTCAAAGCCTTCAAGTACGGTTACCTGTAGAGTAAAATCAACAAAAGGGGTGAGTCTCAAACCCTATAATAAAGTACATAAGGAGTAGTATGTACGAATACAGGACTACATCAATCACAGCAATATTCACTTTAATCACCAGTTCAGTCAATCAAAATTTATCACCAATTCATCACCAACTAAATACTCACCAATCAATCACCAAATAAAAGTAATCACCAAACAATCACCAAATAAATAATCACCAAAACATTCGCCAACTGTATGTTTAATGTATGAGATGCAACCCAAAACTCCACTGGGCATATGCATGTGGATCCATTCACCAAAAATGAGCCTTGAGGGCATTCACCAAAATTTATAATAAGGCCGAAGCCCGAGGCCGAAGCCTATTCACCAAAGATCATGCATATGATTATGCGACACCATGACAATGCATCACACGCCAGAATCACCAAATAAAAGTATGCCATAGCATATTCACCGACACATCAAAAGAGGATTACAGGCCCCATTCACCAATAATAATATACACCATATATATATATATATATATTTGCATACCACACTATTACACAGCACATTATTTTCACCGTGACAACACCATTTAAAATTACAAGGAACAGCACCTTAGTCTCATGAAGAACACCAACATTTTATTAAAGAGGAACGGTAGCGATTTCCAAACCAAACAACAACTAGTACACAGTCACTTGGGACTTTCAGAAACGACCGGGGAAAAATATTAAATTTTGGTTTTGGCCTGGACAAACAGATAGACAATTAAATAAGCGTCGTAACGCACTTTGAAACACCTAAAACGGACACCCGAGTCAAAAGTTACGTTAAAAACAAATTTGGAAGAAATTAGGCAACACTGCTGGGAACTGGCGCCTTAGGCGCCCAGCGCCCAGGCAACACACGCACTGGCGCCCAGCGCGCAACACACGCACGCCCCGCGCGCACAACAGGCGTCCAGCGCCCAGGCGCGCGCCACTCACACACACGCACGCAAGCAGGCGCCCAGCGCCCAGCGCGCAACACAGCGCACGCACAACAGGCGCCCAGCGCCCAGGCGCGCGCCACACTTGCCCAGCACACACACACAGCGCCCTTGGCGCCCAGCACAGGGCGCCTAGCGCCCAGCACACTGTCAAAACCAGATTTTTATATAAATTCAGCCCAAACATCATTTTTTCTCAATTTTAAAACATCAAAATTATATTTCTTTTCCACCATCTAAAATCCTCACTCACCCAAAAGTCAATTTTATTCGAAATCACCATAACCATATGGGCAACTATCAAAGCACACAACATAACATAAAATGCACTTAGCACATGGCACACCAACACAACACAACATACACTTAGCCAAAACACAATAATTTGGCACGGGGCGCCTAACACAAGGGCGCCTACTTCCATGACCAAAATTCCGACAACATCAATACTTGGCGCGGGGCACCCCACTCAAGGGCGCCTAATTCCGTACCTAGACAACAATTTCCAGCAACACTAAAAATACTACAATGGCGCCTTATGCGCCTATAACACCCAAAACATCAATTTCACCAACAACAACACATGAGTACCAAATGCTCAATCATCACCAACTATTTCAAACACCACAAAATTACTCCAAACTCAATTAATTAAGCCCAACATTATCATTTATACATTTATTCGAGCACTTAGTACGCAATTCGAAATTCATCACTTATATGAACAATTCGCAAAACATCAACAAGCTATATAGTGATCAATACATACATACAACTCATCAATATCAAAATCAATACAAAAACAACATAGATCCTAACCCCTACATACATCCCATTATGTTCCCTATTATAAGGCAAGACCCACCCTTACCTTAGTTTCACCGAAGACGGAGACCCCTCCACGTGCACACCGAGTAACCACAGCAACTGAGCTCCTCTCCTCTCCTATGGAAGTCGCGCCCTTCTCTCCTTCTTTCTTCTCCCTTAGCCGTTTTTCTCTTTTCTTTCTCTCTTCTCACGCTCTCTCCTTTCTCTTCTCTCAACTCACGCTTTCTTTTCTTTTTTCACAACTGAGGCGCCACTCACTAACCTAGCGCCTAGCAGCTCAAGTCTACGGGCTTGGGCTTGGCGCACTGGGCCAATCATAACACCTCCGAAGTACCAACACCATCCCCTTCAGATAAATAAAATAATATAATAATAACTAAAACCACCCAATATTATTATTATTATTATCATCATTATTATTATTATCATTATTTCTATCACCAACTCCTATTTAATTTAATTAACTAAATACTAAATAACTATTTAATTAATTTCGGGGTGTTACATACTCCAGCTCAGAAAGTGAAGTTTGGGACTCATATGTTAACGGAGGAAGCTGAAGACTGGTGGATGGGAATGTTGCGAAGGTTGAGAGATACTGGTGAGGAAGTGACTTGGGAGGTTTTCACAAGAGAGTTCAAGAGGAAGTACTATCCTGAGGATGTGCGAGCCAAGAAAGAAGTGGAGTTTTTAGAGCTGAAGCAGGGAGACAGGACTGTGGCTGATTATGCCGCCAAGTTTGAGGAGCTGGCCCAATTTTGTCCTTATTATGCTAACGATGCCAATTCTGAATTTTCAAAATGTGTCAAGTTCGAGAGTGGTCTACGTCCTGATATAAAGAAAGCAATTGGATATCAAGAGGTTCGGGTCTTCGCTAGATTGGTTGATAAGTGTAGGATCTATGAGGAAGACAGTTCTGCTGCTTACAAGGCTGTGAAGGAGAAGAGAAATTCTCAGTTTAGGGGGAAGCCCTATGAGGTTTCAGGTGGTAAGGGCAAGGGAGAGGAGAGTTCGGGCAGGAAGCCAAGTGGGGGAGACGCTACGGCGGGCATTGTGTGTCACAAGTGTGGAAAGCCGGGACATAAGAGTCCCGATTGCATGACCTTCAAGTGTTTCAAGTGTGGCAAGGAAGGCCACGTAGCTGCTAAGTGCGAGAAGAGAGACGTTGTTTGCTACAACTGTGGGGAGATGGGACATATTAGTACCAAGTGTTCCAAGCCGAAGAAAGAGAAGTCTAGTGGGAGGGTGTTTGCCTTGGTGGGCACTGAGTCTACTGAAGAATGATGATCATTTCGGAGGTATGTGTTTCGTTAGAGTTTTCCGCTAAATCTATTGTCGATACTGATGCCGCTCATTGTTTTAATACTGCTGAATGTTGTGAATGCTTAAGTCTTGTGTTGTTTTCTCTGATTGGTCTTATGTTGCTTGGTGTGTTCTTGTGTACCTTGTCGACCTTCGACAGAGACCTTGTTGCGAGTTTTGTTGTTTGTCGTTGGGTGAATTAATTGTAATCGTGGGTACGGACTAGTTAGAGCATAACCGTGAGGATGTCAATTGTCGTAGCCAGCTGGTGAGTTAGGGAGATGTTGATGCGAATTTTCGAGGACGAAAAATAATCTAAGTGGGGGAGAGTTGTAACACCCCGAAATTAATTAAATAGTTATTTAGTATTTAGTTAATTAATTAAATAGGAGTTGGTGATAGAAATAATAATAATAATAATAATAATAATATTGGGTGGTTTTAATTATTTAGAGGGTGGTGATATTTAAGTATTCAAATGGGCTCAAGTGGATGGAGGCCCGTGATCCAGGCCCAGGGTTGGCTTAGGCGTATGTGACTAGGGGTTGGGGAGAGGCGCCTCACTTGAGAAAAAGAGAGAAGGGGCGTGAAAAGAAAAGAAAAGAAAACGCAAAGGAGAGAAAGAAAGAAAAGGAAAAATAGCGCAAGGGAGAGGAGAGGAGAAGAGAGAGGCGCAAATCCCAAGGAGGAGGAGAGGAGCTCAGTTGCTGTGGTTACTCGGTGTGCTCGTGGAGGGGTCCCTGTCTTCGGTGAAACTGAGGTAAGGGTGGGTCTTGCCTTATAATAGGGAGCATAATGGGATGTATGTAGGGGTTAGGTCCTATGTCCTGTTTATATTAATTTTTATGTTGTTTATGATATATGAGTATGTTGTTGTTATTGTTGTTATTGTTGTTATCCGTTGTGAATGATATGCGAATTGTTGCTCTGTAAGGTGAATTCCGAATAGCGTGCTAAGTGCTCGAATAAATGCATAATATATGTAATTTGATGTTGGTGGTGTGATTGGTGCGTAATTGATAAATTGTGTTACTCAAAAGATTCGGTTGTTATGTTATAGGCGCATAGGGCGCCATATGAGTAGGTGTTGTTGTTGCTGGATTTGATGTTTTAAGTGTTGTAGGCGAATAAGGTGCCATGGTTGTGATTTTAGTGTTGCTGGAAACGGTTGTTTGGGTGCGGAATTAGGCGCCCTTGAGTGGGGTGCCCTGCGCCAAGTTTTGACGTTGTTGGAATTTTGGCCACGGAAGTAGGCGCCCTTGTGCTAGGCGCCCCGTGCCAAATTATTGTGTGTTGGCTAAGTGTATTTTGTGTTGTGTTTGTGTGCCATGTGCTAAGTGCATTTTATGTTGTGTTTGTGTGCCAAGTGCCAAGTCAGTGTGTGTTGGTGATGTTTTGGTGTGGGTGTGTGCATAGGCGCCTAGGGCGCCATGGTGATGGTGATGATGGTTGTCTATATGGTTTTGGTGATTTCGAATAAAATTGACTTTTGGGTGAGTGAGGATTTTAGATGGTGGAAAAGAAATATAATTTTGATGTTTTAAAATTGAGAAAAATTGATGTTTGGGCTGAATTTGTGTAAAAATCTGGTTCTGGCACTGTTCTGGGCGCCAGGCGCCCTGTGCTGGGCGCCAAGGGCGCTGTGTGTGTGTGGCTGGGCAGTGTGGCGCGCGCCTGGACACTGGGCGCCTGTTGTGCGCGCGGGCGTGCGTGTGTTGCGCGCTGGGCGCCAGTGCGCGTGTTGCCTGGGCGCTGGGCGCCTAAGGCGCCAGTTTTCAGCAGTGTTGCCTAATTTTTCCTAAATTTGTTTTTAACGTAACTTTTGACTCGGGTGTCCGTTTTAGGTGGTTCAAAGTGCGTTACGATGCTCATTTAATTGTCTATCTGTTTGTCCAGGCCAAAACCAAAACTTAATATTTTTCCCGGGTCGTTTTCTGAAAGTCCCAAGTGACTGTGTACTAGTTGTTGTTTGGATTTGAAATCGCTACTATTCCTTTTAAATAAAATGTTGGTGTTCTTCGTGAGATTAAGGTACCGTTTCTTGTATTTTAAATGGTGTTGTCACGGTAAAAGTAATGTGTTGTGTAACAGTGTGGTATGCAAATATATATATACGGTGTATGTTATTATTGGTGAATGGGGTCTGTGATCCTCTATTGGGTGTTGGTGAATTAAACAAACTGTTGGTGAATATGCTATGGCATACTTTTATTTGGTGGTTCTGGTGTGTGATGCATTGTCATGGTGTCGCATAATCATATGCATGATTTTGGTGAATAGGCTTCGGCCTCGGGCTTCGGCCTTATTATAAATTTTGGTGAATGCCCTCAAGGCTCATTTTTGGTGAATGGATCCACATGCATATGCCCAGTGGAGTTTTGGGTTGCATCTCATACATTAAACATACAGTTGGCGAATGTCTTGGTGATTATTTATTTGGTGATTGTTTGGTGAATATTTAGTTGGTGATGAAATGGTGATTATTTTCGATTGACTGAACTGGTGATTAAAGTGAATATTGCTGTGATTGATGTAGTCCTGTATCTGTACATACTACTCCTTATGTACTTTATTATAGGGTTTGAGACTCACCCCTTTTTGTTGATTTTTACCTTACAGGTAACCGTACTTGAAGGCCTTGACCTTCATTCCTTTGAGTTCGAGTCGCTCTGATACGTAGCACCTGGGGGGCGTCTTATTAGATAGTGATTTTGTCTTGTACGACTTGTTGGATTTTATTTTAGCGTTGTAACCGTATTTTTGAGTAATGGCCCGCCCATGATGCCACGTAATGATTTTAATTTAAGTTAAACAAATGACGTGTTTTTGAAGTAAATGTAGCATTCCGTTTCAAAAAAAAAATAATTGTGCACTCTGATAATTGTTATAAACAAAAGGGGTAGAAACGGGTGTTACACACGCCACCCAAAACATTCCCCGACTAGCTTCTTTAATTCCCCATAAGAAATCTCTTTGAATTTTGACCATGAAGTTGATTACCACCTTTGGAGCCTTGTAGAAAGAAAAGAAGTACAATGGTATGTTATTTAGGACTGAGTTAATTAGAGTAACACGGCCTCCAATAGATAAATTACACCCTTTCCAAATAGCAAGTTTAGCCCAGAGCTTATCAAGAACCGGCTTCCAAGTAGAGCTACGCCTAAGATTGGCCCAACCGGAATACCAAGAAATTTAAAAGGGATACTTTCCGTCTTGCAATGAAGGAACAAAGAAGCTTGATCCATTCACCACCCTCCTTCGATTATTATATTCTTAACCTACTAATCATTGCCGCTGATGTCCGTTCCATTCAGTCCTAGTCGTAGTGAGATGAAGCCTACGGCGTAAATCTTCTTTCCTCTTGACTTCACTGATTTGAACTCCATTTAACTCCAAACTTCACCACCCAACTAGAAATCAACTCCCAAATCTGTTTCCGACCTCTAATATAGCAAACGGAGCACCGTTTTTTGTGTTTTATCACCCTTGGGTGAACTGTATATTGACGCTCCTGGTCACCACAATCGTTGTTTGGAGAAACGGGCATCGTTTTTGAATTTCCCGCGTCGAAAACTTTGAGAAACACTAGCTCTTTTTGAGTTTCGGTGAAGTTGACATCGGACCCCTTGTAGCTCTATCGTTTCGCTTTTGTGAGCGCGTCGCGGAACAATTTTAATATGGACATGTTCGTTGTGTGGACTTCTATGCCGAAATTCCTTTAATTTGGTATCTTACGACATCGTCAGACCAGGTACGGGAGATGATCTTTGGGTTATATTCGGGCTGTAGGGTATCATTAAGGTTGTAGGGATTTCCATTAATCCCTTGAACACCTAATTAAATATGAATATGGCCTCATACGATGGGGAAAATATCAAAGAAATTATTTTAAAGCATGTGATTAATAGTTTAATTATTAATAATAGGTATTGTGTGTATGTTTATTATGATTACTGTTTGTACATGTTTAATTTTATTGATCTTATGAAATTGTGTTGCCAATTGAGTATCGGAATGCTCTACGTGATATGCTAAAATGATATCTATGCCTGTTTGATTGTTGTAAACCGTATCTCTCACTTGTTGACTCTGGTTTAAGTGTCTTATATGGAGATTAGTTTTATCAATATAATATGAAACCTGTTATTGCCTTAAGGAAGGATTTAGAGAACCATTGAGTAATGTAAGATGTAAGGTTTAAAAATGTTGTTGGCTATATATTAAGAGTGGAAACAATGGAATTAGAGTTAGCAATTAAACTTATATCAATATTTTGATGTTTTAATATTTGAAAAAGAAATACTATTGGTGAATTTGAGGGTATATATAAAGAATTATACGGATTCGAATGAGTAAATGTGCGGGTAAAACATGTGTGTCATTGTTACTATCTTCTGATACTGTTATGTATGATTATGAGTTTAGATCATTGTGATGAGCTACCTAGCCTGTAACAGGTGAGAATGGTGCTCAGGTGATATTGTGACTACACTGTGATTGTGTTTGTGATATGTGGTTGTGCGTGTTGTGATATGGTGTCCTTGAGTCTGAGTCACCTAGCATGTGAGAAGCGAGAATAATAATCGGGTCGTGTTATGGCAAACTTAGTATCTTTGTGTCTGAGTTACAAGTCTGTGAGAGGCGGTTCGGTACTCAAGTGATGCCATAATTGACCTAGTGTGGTTGAGTCTCAGTTAGCTAGCCTGTGAGAGGCGACCAGTGTCTCCGAGTCTGAGTTACTTAGACTGTGGATGAGAGGCAATGATGGTGTTTAAGTGAAATATAACTCACTTTGTTTCATTGAGTCTGAGCTACCTAGCTTGTGAGAGGTGAAGATGGTGCTCAGTTGCTATGGTGTTTGGTTACGTGTCATTGAGTCCGAGTCATCTGGCCCTAGGGTGAGGCAAAGATGGTTCTCCTTTTTTTTTCTCTTGAGTCTAGGGAGAGACATTCCTGTGTTTGCTGTATGAGACATGCATATCATACTTTCATGACACGTGATGATTTGTGAGTTATGGCGATTTATGACCTGTAATTATTTCTTTGAAAAATTGATGTTTGTAATGTCTTGCTGGATTTACTTTATATAAGGGTTCATCAATTTTCAACCTTTTACCTTTGCGTGAAAAGAATGTGTAACCTATAATTATTTTAAAATACACGTTTTACAGGTATGTTATTGAGTGAATTTTTGTTGTGCTTAATTAAACGGGACTAGTGTCTGCCTTAATGTTTATTCTATGGTCTTAATATGGCTTGAATGTGATTCTCACCGTACAACCACATTTTTTAGATAATTTTGACGGGTCCTGGAAGTCCATTTCAGTCGGACATTATGTGACATGGGATGCAGATCCTCATGTCCTCGTGATTATATGGTGTCAAGCTCTGACTAGGTGTAATATCGGGATGATGGGTTTTATTTCGATATATTTTTTACTAAAAGTGAATTCACTATAACCCTTAGTAGATGTAAAGAAAGAATGATGTACGTGGTGCCTTTTTCCCGAGTGCGGATAAAATTAGTCAAATGCAATATGATAATTTTTTAAATTTTTATTTTATTCGCGTTATTATAATTTATTTTAAGAAGGTCCTCTAGTTTTCTGCAATTTTTTTTATTAAATTATTGTTGGGAAAGGGGTGTTACACCGTTGACTTCGAAATAATGCATTTAACTAAAGCTGAAGGAACCAAAGGGGGCCTTTGATAATTTTGAGTCCCCCTTCGTCCCTTAAATTTTGAACGACCTCAGGGAGACTTTCATACAAGTGGGCCAAGATAAAAGAACCTAAACAAATTGCCTTACCTTCATGAAGACATTGGGCAATAGGGAGCAGGTATTTCGAAATCTGTAGAGCTTTGCAGCAAATGACGATATAGGTCAACCAACAGTCCAACACCATAGAAAAGTAATGTGTTCGGAGTCAGTGACAACGCTCGTCCTCTGGTTTGACAAGGTGAATTTAATAAGGTTACCTTATCAAGGTTAGGAAGAATTGAATCATCATCTGGGGTTAAAATAGGGGTATACTGAAGACCAGTTGGTGTAAGGCCAAGAATAGCCACGATCTCAAAAAGGGTAGGTCTAAACATTCCACATGGAAAATGAAAGATGTTTGTTTCTGGGTGCCAAAAGTGAAGAGCAGCAAATATCTCTGCCTCATTGAAATTGAGATCATAGGAGTTGAGTTGAATAAGGTCATAAATGCCTTCTTGCCTCCAATTGCTTTCCTTGGCTTTGGTGACGTGTTTCAGCCACTTGCAGAAGGCATTGTTCGAAGATGAAGGATTGCCCTTGAAAACCGTCTTGAATTCTAAAGGAAATCGATCTTGAAGATCTTATTTAGCCCCAAGAATCAGGGTCGGCCATGGGCATGTGGGACCTATGCAGACATGTGCTACTGCATAGTTCCCCGGCCCAATGCCAATATTTTTTTTTTTTTTTTAATCAAACAGGCAGTCGGCCCGAATTTATTAATAAAATAAAGAGAGATATAAAAAGCACAAGGGGGGACTAGACCAAAACCCTTGGTAATAAGGACAATAATAGAATGCCCAACAAGGCCTCTAAAATAAACAACCATAGAACTCTAATGGAAGAAATTCTAAGGCGAACAAAAAACCCGAAAGGAGGCAGGGCAACACCTGAGAGTCCCCACACAACCTCCACCCACCACCTCCTGAACTCACACTCCAAACCACAACAGCCTGCATCACCTCGCTATCCTCACATTAAGCACATCACAAAGTATCGAGGTTAGAGGTGGAGGCCCGGAGACGATTGGGAGGGGGCAAAGAAGCAGAAGGCAAAGGGGGAGGAGCCCGGCGATCTGCAAACTGCAATCTGGCGTCCGACAAGGTACAAACTATCGAATCAGCACCCACCGACAGCACACCCCCAGACATCCGGCGCCGTGACTCCAACCACCATCGCGAAGTCGTGCTACCGGCCAACACCGCGACAACACCTAGCTTGATCGAGGTAGCCGAGCCACCAACCACCACCGCGGCCTTGCGCCCCCGGCCAACACCGTGGCACAATCAAGCAAAACCGCGAGCGACAGGGAGAAGTGCCCACGACAAACGGAGAGGAGGCGTGACTGCGGTCCAAAGTCCGAAACGACAGCCACCATTGCGAACATCAGACAAACCACCGTGAACCACCGCGAAACACCGCAAAAACACCGCATCCGAAACAACCCCTGCGCGAACAGAGCCACAAACCACCGCGAACAGAAGCACTCCATAGTACCTCCAAAAGCGCGCAGATCCACCAACAGGGAGATCCGACCAGCAACGCCTCGGGGGAGAGGCCGTGGACGTCACAGAGGAGATCAGATCCGATGAAAGGGAGCCCCCAACGGCGGTTCCAACCCAAGCAGCGCCCAACCCATTTTTATTAATTTACAGCCACCGGAACAACCGAAGTCGAACACGAAACGGCGACGGCGCAAGAACTTCTCCAGATCCAGATCGCGAAGAGATCCAAATCGCTTAACAACATATTCAACAGATCCAAAAGATGCGCAGATCAGAGGAGAAGGAGCACTGAGAGGAGAGGGGAAGAAACCGGGGAGGGAGCCCCCCCCCCCCCTCCCAGCGGCGGCGCTGTTTTCTTTTTCTTCAAAATGAATTTAGATAAGCACTTTGTTCAATGCCAATATTTTAGGGCCCAAAGTTAATTACATATTATATATAAAGTCGTTATTTCAACTAATAACATGGAAATCATCTTGGTTCAGTGGTAAAGTGCCTCTTTATCCCATAGCTCCGGTTGCGGGTTCGAACTCAGCCCTGATTTTTTCTCATCTAATTTCTATTCTTTAGGGAAAAAACAAAACGAACATAAAAACTCCATTTTGAGACTTGAACCCTGCTCTAGGTTTAAAATATCAGTCGTACCACTACATGATAACTGTAAGATGTCGCAAATAGTATATATACTTTATTTAATACAAAAATATATCTATATACCAATAGAAAAATAAGGCCTAATTAGGGGCCCAATTTTTAAAATTTGAACAGGGCCTCTGAATTGTTTGGGACGGCCCTGCCAAGAATGCATGAATGGTCCCATTACGAGCAAAGATTCGAATGGAACTTGAGAGCCTGGGGAGAAATTGTCGCCCAAAGGCTCTGTGATAACAGAAGAGTCCCACCAAGATTCAAGTTCTTGAGGATCAGGATATTTGAAGAAGAAGACATTAATTTTGAGCAAGGAAGGAAGAGAAGGGGATTGAATGCAGTGAATCTTTGATAAGTTGAACGTAAAGGGAGATTAAGAAGAAAGTGTGTTGATTATTTAAGGAATTAGGTATTTATAAGTTACGAGTTTTGAGCTGTTAGAGATGAATTAATAACAGTCAAAGTTAGTTAACGCGATTCTTGGAACTGACGCTGAAAATATGGAGTGTCATGCACGCCATTGAAGCGACTGGTAACAACTATTATTTACTGCAAGAAAAGACATTTGATGGAGTTACTGATGATAGAACCTATCAAAATGTTTATCCTCTCTCTACCCTCGAAACCAAACATTTGGGGGGCATCTATTACAGCTAAATTTTGAATTCGAAATTATCCTTAGGGACACTTCATCAAATGACTAAGGAAGGTTCGAAAGTTTGGCTTAAGGCAAGGAAATTCGCAGGGAGAGAGAGTTCAAAGAAAGCTAGCAGCACGAGGAAAGTCCAAGGCAGAATTTGAACTTACACGAGGAGAGCAAAGAAGAAGAGCAATTGTGGCAGTTTCTTCAGAAAGGTTTCAGGAAAGAAGATAAGTGTAAAGCATCTAAACGCCAAAAGACACGTGGAGACAATCACCACCCATCATTAGTTAGTTACTGCTTTTATTTATTTTCGAACCGGACATGTGTCCACCTTGGAAATAAGTTAGTTTTCGTTTTTACGCTCTATAAATATCTGTTTGTACGTAGTACTAGGGGCTATTACATAACATTCAGTAACCCATCACGCCTAACACATCCAATTACACGGGATCTCTGGCAATTGTGGTGAACAATGTATGTTTGAGCCAATCTATTGTATTTTCGAAATTTTTTTCAATTCAATGCATTTTTACTTTTGACAATCGGGTGTCTCACTTTTGTCTTTTTCTTTCATTTTCACACCTTGTTTTTACATCAATAATTACTGCACTTAAGGAATTTGTGATGTTCTTTCCTTCTCATGATTGATTTTCGCGAATTGTTTAACTTTGTTCTTATTTTATTAACACCAAAGAAAACCATTAGTGGGAAGTGCTTGAGGGATTCATGATGTCCAGCCTTCTCAGGGTCTGATTCCCATGTTTTGTTCAAGTGATTAGTACTAAATTTTTACTTCAAATTCAATTGAGTGACTAATCTAAAATTTCAGATTCGATTGATTGCACAACTGAGCTCTGTTTTAAACCACTTTCCTTTTCAAACCCACTCAAATTGGGGCCGGTGGTGTAAACCTGTCAATTGGTGAACCCAGAATCTAATTCGAGTCCTCTTATCTTAACCCTTTCGAATTCATTTGTTTGACAGAAAATCTTAATAAAATTTGCTGGGAGACACGCACACACACAGATAATTTTTACTATAACGAAATTATATTGAAGTTTTACTACTCGATGTGGGCCGGGTAGCCTGCTTTGCCACCTCTAACTCGGTGGGTCGGAACCAATCCACTCTTAGATTGTCGGGCCCGACATCCGGTGGGTAGGGCTCGTCGGTCACTGAACTCGCATGTCATTCGACCCTTGGGTAAAGTGAAGAATTTTAAAAAAATATAAAAAAGTAAAGAATTTTGATCACATTATCCAAACAAGGAATTTGAAGAATGAAGAATTTTAATTATCTTATCCAAAATAAATAATTTTAAAAATGAATGGATTTCAATTGATGCATTTGAATTGCCTAGAATTTGAAATTCCCAAGAATTTTTATATGAAATTTCACATCACAAGAATCAAGCATCGATGGCGGTTAATGTTGTTTTGGCTATATTCAAACATCATTTACCTTTTTGACAATCTAATAAGCTAAAGAAATTATCTTCCATAATACTCCATCAGTCTCAATTTATTTTCTTTGTCTCAAATTATTTTTCGCTTTAGAATAGGAATGCAACATTTATTATTTTTTCCAACAATACCCTAATTCTTATTTTCTTTTCCATTTCTCTCTCCTCATAATAATATGGGGGGTATTTTAGTCCTATCATATTTTTTGGCATAAAAAGTAGCATATCTAATCATTTTCTTAAGATCCGCGCATAACCTTAAACGACAGTTAAATTGAGACGGGAGGAGTAATGTATTTTCAATGATTAAAACTGTAACTAATAAACATAGAGGGTTTATCCCAAAAGCTTGTCCCTTGATATATAGTGACTTTAATAGTGCTGCAATATCTTTGTACTTCCGGGTTATTAAATTAAAGTTATTACTGAAATTATAAAAACCAATCTAGCTAAACAATTTCCTTGTTCTTTTGGCAGAACAAAAGCAAAAGGAAGCAAGCATTATTGGGAAAATATCCGTTACCACTTCACCATATCAGTGGTCCTCCTAATGAAGTGAGACCGGTAGTAGTCCTAACTCCTAATCCCCAAAGGATAATGTACTATGAAATTGACCAAACGAGTCAAAGCAACTTCTTCCGTATAAAAAAACAGCACTAGTTATTGGTTTGTCTATTAGCTTTCACATTGGAGATGTATGATTTTTTTTCTGGAAGATATAATTTATAGATAGAGTTATGTTGCTATGAACATCTTACAGCTTTTTTTTATAGAGAAATGTGAGTGGTTAATTAGTTAGAAGAAAATGTTAGTTTCTAGGAATCGAATTCTTGACCTTTTTTTTCAAACTTCTTCGATGTCTTTTAGCTAACCAACCTGAACAATATACTTCAAACTTTCAACTTCCTATTAGAGTGTAAAATAGGAACAAGAAGGGGGGATGATTCGAGACTGTACCTGGTAAGTTCACTCCTATATCTCTAGATATGTTTGTATTTGTACCGGAAGTGTCGGGACTGCCGACTTGGAAGGCTAAAGAACCAAAGAGAACCCCATAGGAACCGAATAGGATGATCTGAATAGCCCTTGAAGTACTGACCTAGCGCTACGGAGGTCGCACGAGCCCAGTCACATCTAACTAGAAGACTCTAGACTATTGACTCCTACTAAGAGCTAGTACAAGTATTTTACCCGTGCATACGCACGGGTGATGCTGTATTTGTAATAATTTGCTAGCATATGAATTGATTATACTATAGTATTAGATTAGTATTAGAGATTAGATTAGATTATATTAGATTAGTATTAGATAGATAATGGAATAAAATAGAATGAAATGAGAATAAATATAGATGGAAGAAGAAAAAGAGAAAGAAATGAGAGAGAGAATATTATGAAAGAAATTAGTATATTAGATTAGACTAGATTAGTGGCAAAATATCTAAAATGCCAAAAAAATGGGCGCATGGTGCACAAGGGGAATGTCTAAAAATGTCAATTTGCTAGCATATTGTTTTATTATATTAGTATTAGATTAGTATTAGATTAAATTAGATTAGATTAGATTAGATTAGATAAGATATTAGATTAGATTAATATTAGATAGATATGTTTGAAGTGAAATAAATATAGATGGAAGAAGAAAAAGAGAAAGAAAGGAGAGAGGGGATATTATGAGAGAGAGAAAAGAATAAAATAAATAAAAAATGATAAAGGAGAGAGATGATGGAAAAGTTTGTAAGAAAAAAAAGTAAAATATTGTAAAAAGTTGAGATTTTTTGTTTTTTAGTGGCAAAATATCTAAAATGCCCAAAAAATGGACACGTGGTGCGCTAGGGGAATATCTAAAAGGCTTAAATATATGTTTGGCCCCTCCAAATACGACCATAATCCACTTAATTAGGCCCCTGTAAAATTTTTTTTAAAATGGCCATTGCAAAAAATAAGCGTTTACAGTTAAAACCCATCTGTTAACTTTCTATCCAAAAAAACCGACGTGGCTAACGGAGATGACATTAGCATGACATCATCAATGATTAATAGAGAAAGATTAACACAGAAAGATTGAAACAATTCAGTTCCGCTTCAGACTATTCCAAAAAAAAGGGAATAATTTACAGAGAAAGATTGACACAATTCAAGAACGATAATCTTTCTCTATTAATTTTTCTCTGTTAATCTCATGATGTCATGCTGATGTCATCTTCGTTAGGCACGTCAGTTTTTTTAGATGGAAAGTTAACAGAGTGGCTTAACTGTAAACGCTTAATATTCTTAAGGGCCATTTTAAAAAAAATAATTTTACAGAGGCCTAAATGGATTATCGCCATATTTGCAGGGGCCAAACATATAATTAATTAAGCCTATCTAAAAATGTCAATTTGCTAGCATATTGTTTTATTATATTAGTATTAAATTAGATTAGATTGGGCATTACACTACTCTAGTGGCAGAGAAGGGGCATTGCTACTATGTAGTGGGAACACCATAGAGACACTAGAATATTATAAATAGGACATTATATTGTTGTATTAAGGATAATTTTTCCTACATCCTAGGAGTGTGCCTTAGACAATGTTGTCACTTTAGATGGTGCCCGATGATTTCACAACCTTAAGAGTTGCCTGATTCTGCGTGAGCCATGGTGTGGGAACACAACGTTCAATTCACACAACTAACAACGACATAGAAGACCAAGGAACTGAGATGCGCCGGATGCAAGAGGTTATCTGGGTATTGGATAAGCAGAACGAGGAGCAAGAACATAGAAACCAGACGCAACTCCTCGATACCCAGGTTATGGAAGCTCACGAGCGCGCACTTCAGAGCAACTAAGGGTGTTGTGTGCCAACCCCCAAGCCCTCGAGGGCGCGAGGGTTCCCCTAAGTGCTTTTCAATGATTATCAGAAGAGATATTGGTGGTACCTGTGCTGTCACGTTTTAGGGAGCCCGCCATCGAGCCATGGACGATTCGGGAGACCCTTATAACACCCCAACTTTTATTAAGGTGCAAAAATTAGTAATTTTGTGATATTTTGTGAGTACATATTTTAGTAATCATCTTATTTTAACGGTATTTTATTATTACTAAATGTAGCAATGATTTACTATTATTATTATTATTATTATTATTATTATTATGAAATAATTATATATTTTCATAAGTGTAGAAATAAGTTTGTATGAGTTAAAACTACAATAAAAATGAGTATTGTAGCCCATCTCATACTGGATTTTTAATGAAAATGCTGCGCACAACCCCCATTTTCCATTCCCACGCCCCTCAGCTCCTTTTAAACGTTACTGTTATGAAAAATGTTTACAAACGTGCAAATTACAGTTCTCATTTTGCTCCAGAATAACCCTGCTTTTCTTCAATTGCCAATATTTGTACTGTAATTTTGTACCGCAAAATCAATTAAAATCGTACCAACCCATTGACATGTAATTAGCACAAAAATTTGGCGACTAAAAGTAAAATACTATGAGTCTGTTTTATTTCTCTTTTTAGTTAAAAGAGTTCTTAGTTTTTTAAAATTAAAAAAGAACAAATTTATTCTTGGTTAATATTTATAAAACAAAAAATAAGTTTTAAAAACCAAATCAATCAACCCTAAAACATTCTGATAAAAAAAACAAATCAACCCTAAAAGTTTTTCATTTTAGATCTCATACGTACAATTTGTTTAAAACAACATGGAATCCAAATGCACATGCAAATAGACTAGAAAACCTAATCTTTAACCTAATCCAAATGTAGTTGTTTGCTGCTACAGATGATGCCAAAGTTTTAACCTAGTCTTTTAGAACAATGCTAAACCCAATAAATTTCAAATGAAAGTTTTGAAATAATAACAAGTTTATAGGGCAAATTGACAAAGGTTTTAGGATAAATTTGGCGACTAAAAGTAAAATACTATGAATCTGTTTTATTTCTCTTTTTAGTTAAAAAAGTTTTTAGTTTTTTAAAATTTAAAAAGAACAAATTTATTCTTGGTTAATATTTATAAAACAAAAAACAAATTTTAAAAACCAAATCAATAAACCCTAAAGCTTTTTCGGTGGAATACAAATGCATATGCAAATAGACTACAAAACCTATTTTCCCACACTCCATCTTTCGAGAAACGCAAATCAGAATTAACTTATAAATCAATGGAATATAAATTATATGGGTTCAATTTCTAATATAGACGTCATACTTAATCCTTGGTAGCAATTCTATAAAAAAATGTATGATGATGATAAATGATAGATAACATTACTCAAATGTAATTAAAAAGATCCAAAATAACATAAAATAGAGAACCTCTTTGGTCAAAAAAGAAAACAACAGAAATAGAGAAACTATTGAAATGATAAAATACCAAACATTGATTCTAAAAAACTGCAAGCATCATGGCAAGTTCATCATGGCAAGTTCATCAGCCCTTTCAGCAACTTTCCTCCTCAACTCATAAAGAGAAACCATAAAATGTTGAAGTTGATCACTGTTCATCTCATCAATAGGATCATTCCACCAATCTCCTCTCAAAACGTCAGGAAAACTTTCGACATCAGTTAACAACTTCTTTTCCATCTCTAACTTTTCCATTGCCTCTTTATATTGCCTATTGTACTTTTCACATATAACTGAGTTGTTGTTAGATGAATCTCCAGCCTCAAACTCCGTTGTTCCTTTGATATAGTTGTTGATAATGGTCTCAGTTTTTGGATGACCATAACAGTATAATTTATTAGCTGGAGAAAACACAATGATTGTTGCTTGAACATCGCATAAAATACATAGTTCACTTGCTTTTCTGAAAAGACCTACTCTTCTTTTTGAGAATGTCACTTGCTTGTTTGTCTCCTCCTCAATCTCCTTGATCTCAATCTTCTTCCGCCCTGAGGTTTTTTTCTTTTGCTTAAAGTTTTCCATATGGTGAAATATATTTGTGATTGTGAAAGGAATGCAATGTTGTATTTGAAAACTAAAAAGGGTTATTTATAATGGAAGATTAATCACGTTTGACCTATCATTTCATAAAGATCCTACAATTTTGCTCTGTCTATGATTCTAAATCAAATTTGATAAAAAAAAAAGATTCTAAATCAAATAAGCATTAATTTTACAAACCAAGGTTAGAAATTTAAAATTGCTATATTGATTAATTAGTTAAATGTAATCAGCGATTTGATTACATATTGATTTTAATTTCCTAACTAAATTAATTTGATTATCAATTAAGGGATTTTTTTTTCAATTTGAAATAAACTTGATTCACAATCCTCCTCCAAATATGCCTAATTTACGGGACTACATCACATATACCTGACCATCTAATTATTACAATCCTCATACAGAGTTGGAGCTGATTCACAACAGGCATCCCATCCATTACTCCACGCGATTTGGTAGTATTATTAAACACCATTATTGATTAGATTGCTTTCTTCATCACTTTTTTTTAAAAACAGCAAAGTATAATTATATATATATATATATATATATATATATATATATATATATACGCACTAGTGTATGACCCGTGTGATGCACGGATATACAATTCTTTTTGTGAAAATTTTAAAAATTGTAAACATATTTGATTTAACATTTTTTTATATTTTTAGATTTATGCATTAGTGAAATATCATGTAATTCACTAATAGAATATCTAATAGTTTTACGACTTAAAATTAGTGTACGAAATGATAGCCATGAGAATTTTAAAAATATGGTTAACAATATATAAACTACCCGAGTAATAAATTAAACCTTTTTTTCGTATAAATCAAGTATTCTCTGCATGTAATTTTAGAAACTAATCCCTCGAGCTGGGTAGGACCACAATGGGCGAAAAAACTCTCCCTCAACAAATTTAACACTACTGCAGTCGCAAAGCTGGATTCGAGTCCAAGACCTTGGTTAAGCTAGAAGAGACCATTATTATCATATGACCATTATTATTTTGGGATAAGTAATAAATACCATTATTATTAATATGAGAATTTGAATATAAAATTCAATTTTTTTCGACAAACTAAAAATCGATTTATTTATTGGTATATATGAATGATAATTAATGCTTTCATATTACTTTCAAACAAATAGTTAATGCCTTAATAATTGCTTTTTGCAAAATTAATGCCTTGATATTAAAATTGATTCACCTTGGACTTTTTTTTGGTTACCACATGTGCCTAGCCGGTGACTACTCTACGGCGGGGAATCTGGCTGGCCACAAGTTTCCGACTTTGCTGGCCCGTGTGGTTCTCCCATCCCAACAGAGTTTTTGCCACACCCAAGATTCGAACCCAAAATTTTGGGTGGGATAGGATCCAATTCCAATTACCACTTGGACCGACCCTTGTTGGTCACCTTGGATTTTTTCAATATTTAAAGTAGTTAGTCGTTTAAATTTTTTACTTAACTAGATTAAAGGGTAATTGTTTGAGAGCACCTATCTTTTTCGTAAATTATTTAAAATGCTTACGTAGTTCTTTTTGTACCTGCGTTATGATAAAATGCTGAGCATTTTTTGACATCTAAAAATGCTGAGTTGGATAATTGGATTATCATGGAAAGCATATGGAAGTTTTCTTAACAAATTCGGTTGTGAATATTTCTACCAAATTGAGATATTTTTTTTAGATAAGCAAAAATTGTATTGATGGGGCATTAGGGGTGCACCAATCCCATATACATTAATGAAAGGGGGAGGGCCTCCTCAAAACCTCCCTGAGCCAAAACCCAGTGGGAAAAAGACTCGGGCAGGGAAAAAGACACTAGTGGAAAAAAGTGATTGAAAGTCGGATATTTTGGACTTTTAAAGTCGGATGCTTGTCCGACTTCTATTAAAGGGACTTAGAAAGTCTGAAGATTTATAGTCGGACAAACGTCCGACTTAAAAAGTCTGTTTTTACGTCAGATAAGCAGCATCCGACTTTAATTAGCACTTGTATACAATGGTTTTGGCCTCTGCGAAACACTTTTAAAGTCAGATAACAGGAATATCCGACTTTACACGTCTATTTTTAACGCCAGGTGATTGGAATATCCGACTTTAAAAGTGTTTTTTTTGGTTTTTTTAGTGCTTCTTGCTTGAGTCTTATGTCAACAATATTGATGCTTTTATCTTTCCATGGTCTCCTAAATGTTGAGCAAATCAATATCAATAAAAACCATTATATAACAACATATGTACTCATTCCAGCAATATAAATCAAATTTGAAACAGAATAAGGAATTCCTAAAGTAATTGATAACATAAATATGGAATCTTTCCTACAAATTTCATACAAATAAACTAGGATCACCACACCTAACTAAACAATTCAAAAAATTTACATTTACAACTGAGTTCAATCTCTTACGGATACATTTACATTGGAACCTTGGTTTTCCACAGACCTGTAAATTGAATGACAATCATCAATGTCATGATATACACACAATAAAGGGAATTTTTTCAATCCCGAGGAAAATAACCTAACAAAAATGTCTGTACACAAAGATAAAACCTACCAATGCCTTTGACAGCAACACAATCAGTGTATTCTAGAAATGCAAGTATCACAAATTCATAACCTAAGGGCCTGAAGATTGCAATAACTAACCTTGCCTTCTCCAACTTTTCTACCACATCAACAATAGCATGTATAATCACCTATTGCTATAGAAGGCCCAATCAGGAAAAACAATACAATAAATCCTAATTTAATAAGAAACTATTGACATGACAACACACCACAACAATGTAGAAACTGAAATAGGTTGATGATCAAGACTTCAAACATTCAACAATGAATTAATCTAAATCTGAATAGAAACAGTTAATATTAGAAGCTTGTTAATTACATAAAAAAATATTTTTACATGGATATTACAAGAGAAAAATAAAAATTCGAAAACCAAGAATAAAGCTTTTTGCCTTAACTAGAGCTTTTAATAATTTTCAAAAGAGTAAGAAACAAGCAACTCAAGTATAAATTAACCAGCTATGAATAACTGAACCATTCATTTATCTTCCGTATTAATTACAAACTTTAATTTACAAACTCTTTAATATCAATGGCATCGCTGGTTGTCTTCTCGCTGAGTTCAAGTTCCCCGGCAATTATTGTTGTTTCATCATGCGCCAGTTCCCCACCTTTTCCAGCCTAATTAATTCAATCATGAAGAGCAACAACAAACACATGAAAGCATGAATGTCCATTGTCCAAGCGGGGGGGATTGTAAATAACAAGAGATGTAGATAGATAGCCCCAAGTGACATTTCACTCAACTTACATATATTTACATTAACATCAAAAGCTAGAAAACAGAATCATACTGATGAAATAAATAAAACAGGATTTTGTTCAACTACAAGCGCAAATCAGTAAAATCATAGTAAAACATAGACAGATGCAATTATTTAAACTAATGAAGTAATCAATTGTGCTGATACATACCTCATTACCATGCATATTTACAAGTGTTTTTAATTCAGCTCTACGGAAAAGGGCTTCATGTCGATGGCCCAGTAAATACACTACAAGAATAAGCTTATATTGCTGCAAAAGTTTCCCACGGACAACTACCCGTCGCTAATTTGCGACGGGTTTGCGACGGCAAGTGAAATTGTGCATTGGCGGTAACAATCCCGCTCATAATTTGCGACGGGAAGACATATTGGTCGCTAATTTGCGACGGAAGAGTATGTTGGTCGCTAATTTGCGACGGAGGGTTAGTCGCAACCCCGTCGCAAATTAACAATACCAATTCATTAACAAAGCTCACTCTCGTTCTCTCCCAAACCTCACTCCCACTCTCACTCTCGTTCTCACAGACTTCTCATTCTTTCAGCAACTCTCACCCTAAACCATTACCCTCGCTCTCCCTCAGCATCCACCGTCCTCCAACTTCCTCCACCGTCACTCTCGTCATTTCACCGCCAGTGACCGACTCTCTCTTCTCTCTTCTCTCTTCTTCCTCCGCGGCTGCGCGACGACCACCAACCACCCACGCACGCCACGACCACCACCACCGCACCACGACTGACTCTCTCTTCTCTCTTCAATCGTCCGTCCTCTTCTCTCTTCTCTCTTCTCTCTTCTCTCTTCTTCCCGTGCGCTGTGAAGGTGAGGAAGAAGCCAAAATTTCTGCGCACAATTTCTGTGAAAATGAAGCAGAAGCCACGAACTGAAGGTGAAGCAGAACTGCAAAAGCCACGAACTGAAGGTGAAATGGTGAAGCAGAAGCGGGCTGAACTACTGAAGGTAAACCCTAATTTCGGTGAAATCCCCAATTTCTGTTTGTTTGATTGAAAATTTTGATTAATCCCCAAATCCCAATCTGTGTGAATTGTGAATTACAAGCCATTGTTTTTTGTTGTTGTAATTGTTCTTTTAACAGAATTGCTTGTGTGTTTGTGAATTGTAACAAGATTTTTTTGTTTTTAATGTTCAGTGGTGAATCATAGCAAAATTGCTTTTGGTCCTTGTTTTTTATTTTAGTCCTTGAAATATCTTTCATGTCAGTTTAAGTTCTGTGATAATATGTGAATCATTTTGTTCTTAATCCTTAATTCAAACATGAATAAATATTACAGGAATTTTAAAATAAAAAATTAAAAAGGATCAAAATAACAAAAGATTCTGTGATAATATGTGAATCATATAAAAGATTTTGTGTGTACCTTAGTTGCCTAAGATTCTGTGCTTAACAAAAGAGGATATATGTTTTGAATGCTTTGCAGGAGGTTTAACAAGAACAAGAGAGAGGACGAACTCCTGGCAATTTTGTGGACAACCCTTGATCACCTGGGGTTCGAAATTTTGTGGACGAACTCCATAGCAACAAGATGATTTGGGGTTTCTTCGATTCGGATTTGTGTTCAATCTTCATCGCTGTTTCCTCAAAACAGCACCAGGTTCCATCGATCCTTTCTTTCTCTTTTTGACTGCTGAAATTAGTTTGTTTTGTTCTGTTGTTGTTGTGTTGTATCTCTGCCTTATACAAAAATTTGATTTGTTTCAGCAGATTTCAGCCTGTCCAATTCTCAGAGAGAACATGCACTGGCTATAGAGCGGTTGGTGCCTGAATTTGTTACACTTAGACAGAACCTTTGCAGTTACATGAATGTGGAAAAGTTTTGGATGATCTATTTTTTATTAATTATTCCAAGAGTTAATCAGCATGATTTTGAGCGTCTATCAACTCCCAAGGCAAGCCATGTTTATTCAATATTATCTTTCAAATAATTCACATGAATAGCAAGCAAGACCTTTGATTTTTATACAGTTATTGAAAAACCTTCTTTAGATCTTTTATTCATGTGCATTTTTATCATGCTTGTTATTCAGATTCGGTCATTATACTATTTGAAACATGTTATCTGTAATTTTACATTGTCGAATGTTATTGTGACTTGAAAAACAAACTATTACATCATGAGCATGTATTGTACACGCAGCAACAAAAAATTGTTTAAGCAAAGCACTATAAAAGCAGCATTGACATATATACAGATGTTTGTTCTATGGCATTCCATCCAAATGATTTGGCTGTGTAATAGATGTTCTGATTGTTTGGTCTATTGCTCCAAACATATATACAATTGAAGATTATCTTTGTTGCTCAATGTATGTTGGAGTGGAAACATTAACTAATATCATGCATATGTTTTTCTCTTTTTATTAGATTGTTGAAGCAAGAAAGTTATTCTTCAGAAACTTGGAGAGAGAAAAGACACGCAGGCTGGAGAGTGCGAAACCTCAAGTATTGTGGATACTCATCAAGAGGGTAGAGGGGACAGTGAAAGAGACATGATCAGTAGCAAAAAATGGTCAGAAAAAACAGCTACTGATGCTACTTCATTGACTTCCTGTACCAAACTGAAACAGGAAGAGGATGTCTCTTGTAGTGACCTTGAGGATTATAGAAGTGATAGCTCAGATAAATTATCAGGCCATGGGGAGGCCTTCAGGGGTTCATCACCTGATGGTTCAAGTGACTGGGTTCAGCTACGTGAACGTTCGGAGAGAGGTGGCAGGCAGAAGGCTGTCCCTTTTAAAGGTAAGGATTCTGAAGATGAGTCAAATGATTGCTGACTGTGTTGATGATTGTTTCTGTTCTCAATAAGTGAGTATGATATATACTATTTATTCAGTTTCGTTTTTTCCTCACACATTTGGTGATGTGTGCCTTGATGTCTCATTATTGGATTTTCTTTGGAGGCCACTTGCTATTGTTCTAATGAGTTTCTTAATTGCTATTATTTGGTGATGTTTAGTAGATGTTTAGTAGTTCATTTTGATTGTTTCTGTTCTCAATAAGTGAGGATGATATCTTTTGGTATAATATCATACTTATTCCATAGTCTCACTGTTTTTTGGTATAATATCTTTTGTTAGCTTATTCCATAGTTTCTATCTTCGACAGTCATTGCTAAATATATTCAAAGCTGCTTAATTGTCTTCCCCCATGGTGTTGGCTAACTTAGAGAACATTTTAGTATATGTTGGAAAATGGCAATACCTTTTAAGTATCTATTTGCGACATTTAAACAAATGACCTCCTTCCTCCCACTTCTCTTTCCTGATACTGGCCTGGATCTGCTACTGCTACACTATTTTTTTGACATTAAGAATATAGGAACTTAGTTAATATGATAGGTTTGTATTTAGGTTTTCACTTCATACTTTGTTGCTCTACAACTTCTTGTCAACTTTATTAAATAAATCACAAACAGTTTTAAGCCTTCTAATTTTTGTTTTCTGTTCAGCCTGTGTCAGCCTCTATGGTTCAGGGATTTGATTCTCTACGACTGTTGAATTTGGAAGATAACTGTATAGCCGAATGGAGTGAAGTCATGAAGCTTTCATCAAATGTCTGGTAATTGTTCTCTGGTCAAAAGTTGCACATACTACAGACGCACACCAATTCACATGTCTATCTATTTTATCTTCTAAATTACAAACTGATGTGCATGAAATCCCTTATCAGTTCGTTTTTCCTTTCATGATATCCATTTTGAATATTGCTGACAAAATATATGGATTGTATTCTGGTTCTTGTAGTGCATGTTAGAGTTTGATTAATATCATAGACTCATAGTAATAGAATAGTTACTTTGAACAGTCAGCACATATTATTGTTTCGCTGGAGTGCAAAGTGAAAAGGATGCTTGTGTATGCCTCTGATTCGTCCATTGACAATCTTCTTTGACTTGACTATTTTTTTTTTTGCATTCATCTTATTTTGGTATCTTCACTGCATGGACTGATTTCCATTATCATAGCCATCATTGAAAGTGATTTTAGGTTATGGACTGCTAGGCTGTAGATTTAAGTTTCAAACCTTCATTTTTCAGGATGGTAGCATGTGCAATGTAAAGACTGATGGACTTAAAAGGGGCTTACCTATTACAGTGTCTGATTATCCAATGATTGAAGCAACTGGTAAGACTCTTTCTTAGACTTGGATTTATTAATCTGTTATAATGCCAATTCTCAATGTTCACCTTGCTTCTATGGGTCTTTTCTGCTCTATTACTTGATTAACCTTACTGCCAAACATTTGTGTTTGTAATTGTTATTGTCTTTTTCTGCTTTAGCTCAGAAAATAACTGTGTGCTGTTTGAGTCCGACTACTTTACAATAAGCAATAACAATCCTTTAGTTAATTGATTAATTCACAAAGCATGGCTTTTTAACCCAGACAACAATAACAGTAAGCAATAACAATCCTAGAAACATGTGTTCTATTGTATTGTCACTGCCCAAACATTCACAGTATATTTGTTATGTCTAGATATATTCTCTTCTTAATCAATACATAAGATCAATGCAATGTTTCATACTCATATCCAGCATAGGGTTGAAACGTTTGTACAGACTTTTTCATGATTCTATCCATATGAGGTAGAAATTAAGAGATAGAGCAAGGAAACAATAGCCTGACAGTTTTAGAAAACTTCAGGTAAGTAAACATATTTAGAATGTGATAGGAAGTATTTACTTTCTGAATTTCTTCCAATGGCAATTTAACTTTAGCTAATTTCTTCTTGGTTATAGCCAATACAAGGTGGGTTGTGTCGTTTGTGTTAATATGTTGGTGCTTTTGGTTTCAGGTTCTAAGTTCTGAAGAAAGGAGAAAAATATTGCTGGATATGGCTGATGCATTAGAGAAAAATGAAAGTATGATAAGGATTGAGAATGGGGCTGATGTTGCTGATGCAGAGGAGGCTGGATATGAAAGATCATTGATATCACGTTTAACCTTGAGACCTGACGATGAAGATGAGGATGACAATCAGTCTGATAGGGAAATGGCGAAACACGTTCAGAAGCTAGGCTTGTCTTCCTTGACATTTACAACCCATTTTTGTATATCATTCAACACCCTGCTAATATGCAGTAGTTTTGTTTTTTTAACAAAAATCAGCAAATAGACAAGTAAAAGATAATTAGGCTGCTATTGGATAATCGAGGCAACCTTGTTCATATTGTACAAAATGCTTTCCAATTGATTAAATTTGTTTGGTGCTTGAGCTCTGCAATGTACTAGAATGATTTTATTATGGAAAAAATGTTCCCTTACAATTAAGCTGCATAAAATGTATAATTTAATTTTTTTTTAATTTTTTTTTAAAATTTTCGACGGATTTGCGACGGCTTTGCGACGTAAATTTGTTAGAGTTTGCGACGAGTTTGCCACGGAAATTTGCGACGGATTTGCGACGGATTTGCGACGGGTTTGCAATGGACAATTTGCGACGGGGAGTTCCGTCGCAAATAATTTGCGACGGGGAGTTCCGTCGCAAATCATTTGCGACGAGCTGTTTTGCGACGACTTTTTGTCCGTCGCAAATACCGTCGCAAAAGCGAATTTGCCACGGAAAAAGGCCCATTTGCGACGGAAATTGCCGTCGCAAATGAGCGATTTTCTTGTAGTGATAGTCCAACAACTGGAAAACCACATAAAGGCACAAAAAACTGAGAAGAAAAAGGAAAGAGACGAAAACAAATTAAATTTTCTCCTTTCTCATTCAAAGAAAAGTAATAGAAATTCTACTCAATGTATGTCACCTTACTAATTGGAAAAGCCATTGAATAACATATCCATACAAGCACGTGGAAAAGGTAGTCACTGATGCACCAATGGCTAAACCATATGTCAGAGCACTTTCATAGGAAATGGTAGGTAAGAATGCAAACGTATTCATATTAAATATATTAAATACTAGACAAATAAATGACATGCATAAATCCAAAATTCAAAGGGGTTAAAACCACCATTCAGCAAGGCCATACTGAGGATATCATTGGAAAATTTATTGGATAACGCACACCGGCAATTAGAAAATCGGAATTGCAGACTTAACTACTTTTCATGATTGAAATTATTTACTGATATATAAACCACAAATAATGATGAATTTCTGACTTCCATCACTACAAGAAAAGAAGCCATTAGCGACGGAAATTAGCGAGGGACTAATGGTCCCTCCCAAAAATTGGGATTTACGACGGAATTTGCGAGGGAATAGGGGCTGTCGTATTTTTGAGAATTAGCGACGGAAATTTAGACATTAGCGACGGAAATTTCCTCGCTAATGGCTTGGGCGGGAAAATTAGCGACGAAATTTCAGTCCCTCGTTAACTCCCTCGCAAATTTCTGACAGTTTTCAGATGATGGGACTCAGTGCAGGGGTTGGTAAATGTGCAACAATAAGCGACGGACAGTTCCGTCGCTAATTCCCTTGCAAATTGTTTTACTTTTTTTCCTTAAATCCGTTTACACCCTCACTCTTCTTTCTCACTCACAACACCCTCACTCTTCTTCTCTCCTCTTCACCCTTCCTCTTCCCTTACTCTTCTTCTCACTCACACCACCACCACACCACCACCACGCCACCACCACGCCACCACCACACCACCACCACGCCACCACCACGCCACCCTTCCTCTTCCCTCACTTTTCTCCTCTCCTCTTCTTCTCACTCACACCACCACCACACCACCACCACGCCACCACCGCCGCCGCCACCACTCTCACTCCTCTCTCTTTCGCTCTCTCTCTCTCTCTCTTTCTCCCTTACTCTTCTCCTTCTCTCTACCATCCACACATCTCCCTTACTCTTCTTCTTCTCTTTCTACCATCCACACATCACCACCACGCCACCACCACTCTCAGTAATAATAATAATAATAATAATAATAATAATAATTACTATTATTATTATTATTATTATTACTATTATTATTATTATTATTATAATAATAATAATAATAGTAATAATAATAGTAATAATAATAATTAAAATAATATAATATAAAAGCAGATTTAAAAAAAAACAGAAACAGTCAGACTTAGCGAGGGAATTAGCGAGGGATTCAAATTCCCTCGCTAATCCTAGTAGCGAGGAGGGAATTAGCGAGGGAACCAGTCCATCGCTAATTCCCTCGCAAATGACCATTAGCGACGGATTTAGGTCATTTTGCGAGGGAAATTTCCCTCACTAATGACCAGCTTTTTTGTAGTGCATATTCACTTAGTTTCAATAGGGTCATACCACCATCGCAGAACAAAGCAAAAGATGAGTCAGGCTGTCAATACATGATATGCATGTATTTAGTTGGAAACATATAAAGGACATAACTTACCTCACCGAATAGAAGAATCAATGTCACTGAAATCAGAATAGCACTCCAAGCTGTAACAAGACTATAAAAAAGTAGGAAGTCCCTGAAAAAACCAAAAACCAACTTGAATCCTAAATCCACGCCACAAATACACAGAGCAGCATATGATTTTAGCCGTACCTCCATGGCCGCAGCATTGCAAATTAGCAAGGTGCAAAGCAATAAATGCTGATTTCTGACAACTGGCAATATCTTCTCTGTATCAACAAAACACAAGTTGAAACAAGCAGAGAATCAATAACAGCATAACAAGAAAAGTTCTTTCCATTTCTATAATGCCAAAGCTCTCTCCAATTAGAGATAGCAACTATTCACTAACATACAACTAGAGTTACTGAGATGCTAAAGGGAGAGAAAGCTTGTGAATTTTATAGTTATTCTAAAATTCCCAAATGTTATATAGAGACGTTTATTTATGACCAGTAAGTTTCAATTAGGTAAAAATTTGACCCAAACATAAAAGGAAATAAAACAAAATAACAAATTATCTCTAAATTTTATGTGAATAAAGTGCATGATAGAATGAAATATTCAATAAACCAATCCAAAACAAGACCTATTGTGACCTAAAATTAAGAATTAAGAAATAAATCAAACCCAGTAAATCAAACCCAGTAAATCAAATAGACTACAAATTAGATACACAAACCCTAAAATAAACAATAATTTTGTCAACATTTGATTACAAAATCAGACAACAATAGAACCAAACAGAGAATATAGAAACCCCTCAATAGAAAAAGAGAAAGGGTGAGAACCAAACTGAAAAACATTTCTCCACAAACAACTAAGAAAGGAAGAGAAATTAGAAAAAGTGAAAAACAACATCTGGTTGTACCTTTCCCCTTCTTCCTCCATGGCAACAAAGATGGTGACGGTGATAGGGAGAGAAACGGCAACAACGGGAGATGGAGACAGCGGCAGAAAAGACATAGGGGGGAGGACGACGACGAGTTAGCGGAGAGTGCAAGGGAAATGCGATGGAGCATGTAGGGTTTCACTTTTAGTGTTGGAGTTGATTTGCGTTTTGGGAGAAGAGAGGAACGCGTGAGGGTTTCTGTGAGGGAGGGAGTTTTTGTTTCACGAAAAAAGTTTCAGTGAGAGGGAGTTTTCGTTGCACGCAAAAATTTCAGCGAGGGATATTTTCTTTCGACCAATTCGGCGTGGGAGTTATTATTTCACGCAAAAATAGCTTAACCATTTAAAGTCGGATAAGTTTCCATCCCACTTAAAAAGATGGGCACCAGAATTCTTTTTTCACGTTATTTACAAAATTGCCACCGCATCCAATTTCTAAGTCGGATATTTGGGAGTCCGACTTAAAAACTCTAATTCTTTTCCAATTTTTGCACTAGTGAGAGTACCTCAAAACAGAATAAGGTTGCTAACAATGTGAATGTCAACCCACCGTTTCTCCCCCTTCTAAGCATTGAAGTTGATTAGACCACCACATTGAAATTGAAATAGAGGAGCATAACTTCAATCTATAAACATACCAACTCCAAGTTAAGCATTTGATGCGGTTCACCACGGATTCGGCATTTGGTTCCTCGTTAAAAATAGAACCATTCCTTGCAAGCCACACACTCCAACATGTTGTTAACCAGAACATGTGTTTTGTATGCTTCGCCTTCTTCCCTTTGCATAAGCGACCACAACTAAGGAAGAAGTCAACAATATCTAGGGACATGTCGAAATCAACTCCAAGCCAATTGCAAACAAGCTGCAGCTGAGGAACAAGTGGCTGGCGGTCTCGCGAAAGTTACTGAACAGCGAGCAGCTAGCCTCCTGTTCAGAATGGAGGACATTTCTATGAGATAATTGGTCACAGACAGGCAGAGAATCAAGCAAAAGACGCCATCCAAAGATCGCAACCTTCGAAGGAACAAGCGATGTCCACAACGCCCCTAACAGACGCCGCTGAACCGAAGCAGTTGAAAGAATGTTGCTGCGGACCAGTAGCTGATATGCTGAATTCACCGTGAAACTCTTAGTCTGATCCTGCGGCCAAACACGTGTCTTCCTTCCCTCTCGTTGGCGTTACCGATTGCAAAATACTGTCCAATATCTCACCTTTTGATGCGCGGATAAAATTCGTAAAAACCTGCCACGGTTTGTTCCAACTCCAAGTATCTCCATGCCAAGACCCGAAATCTGCCACTGTAACAAGTTGCTGCCCACCTCCATCAAACAATAAGGGAAAGACTTTGAGCAAAGGCTCGGTACCTAACCATTGTTCCTTCCAAAAGTTTATTAAAGCGCCACCCAGAACTCTTTTAATGCACCAAGCGAACCTTCTCGGTTCCTCTAAGTTATCATCCAAAGTCACCAAGTGTCTCCACCAAATAGAGCCGAAATTCCGGGCGAGAATCTACAACCGAGTCATGAATGAAGCAAGAAGTGAATTCCCTATATCTATGTCTCAACAACTGACTCCAACTCGCATTACTATTCGCCAATGCCCTCCACTTCCATTTAGATAAAAGAGCTATATTAAATAACTCAAGATTTTTGATTCCAAGACCGCCATCTTTTTTGACTTGCAAACTCTATTAAATAACATGTTGTACCAAATGAGATATTATTTTGATACAATTATTTAATTTTCATTTTTTTTGGTCAAGACCAGGGTATCCACCGCCGAACGTAGTGACTAATCTCCTTGCTTGATTGGAGGCACCTCGAAGGGTGGATAGCTGGCCCAGAGATTTAAAACTGCTCCATACCCAAGACGATGATCGAACCCTCGACACTTGGTTAGGGGAGGATGAGCCCCAACCGCTCAACCACACCCTGGGTTTATTTAGTTTTCCTTTTGAACTTAGCTGACCAGTGTTTCATAACGAATCATTTATTCCTCATTATTTTATTTGTAATAAATTTGATTGGAATATTCTACATTTCCTTTTATATTCACTTATTCACTAATAAGTGTTGGACTATATGATAACCTTAGAGGGGGGGGGGTGAATAAGGTTATATGCCTAAAAATGAATTTTTTTTTCGATTTTCAAAACATTAACAATGCTCGTTTAAATCAAATGCGGAAACTAAGATTTAAACTATATGCTGTATCTAAGCAAGCTATACTTAACACAGATCTAGTCACAGTGCAAAATTACGCTAACGCTACTATTATCAAAATTCACGATAAACAAATATTTATAAGCAGCGCAATGATATAACAATAGACAAATATAAACGATAAAGAAAGTAAAGAGAAGGGAAATAGATACACCGTGAATTTTACGAGGTTCGAGATAAAAGCCCTACGTCCCCGGCCTCCGGCTTTGCAACCTTTGGACTTGATGACAACCACTATATGAGAAGAACCTCTTCAATGTTTTACAAACAAGCAACTTCCCCATAGCTAATCTCAATTATCCCAAATTGAGAACCCGAGCTCCCCGCTAAGGATTTCGCTACCACTTCAATCTCCCAGATTGAATGACCCACGAATGCTTCCTGGGATTTCGCAACCACTTCAATCTCTCTGATTGAACGACCCAAGAACACTTCCCAGGATTTCGCAACCACTTCAATCTCCCCTATTGAACGACCCAAGAACACTTCCCAGGATTTCGCAATAACCAAACAGAAGATGATTACAATAGAGAACCTATGATCCAATCACTTAAAAAGTATAACAATATAGTAGCTGAGAGAGTTGAGTGATTTGGATCTAGAAGAACTAAAATTGATATGACAATGAAAGTTCTTTTTTTCTTCTCTTTTTGTGATTTGGAAATCGTGTAGTGTTGGTTGTGTTTTGAAAGTGAAGCCCAGCTCCCTATTTATAGTATTTGCAAAAATATGACTATTTTGTAAAATGTTATAATCGATTTTGTTCCTGAAATAACTAGAAATGATGAAAATCGATTGATTTCTTTTTCAAAGGAAGCATGAAATCGATTCTTTGTGTAACACCCCGGTATTTCTAACGTGTAGAGACACCGAAGATGCACAGATGCGGAAGTTCAGAGGACACAGTTCCTGTTTAAGTATTGGACATACAAACTTTTTCCGAAATAAACACATAGTCGGAAATAACATTACTACATAAAATAGAAGTTTATCGGTTCCATACCGAACGAAGTACCATATCCAAGTCTAAATACCAAACAGAAAACATAAAACGGTTCGTAAAACTCATACCCAATACAAGTTTATACAACCAGATAGAACAACAAAAGAACGAAGGATAATGTGACTAATTCTTCAGCACCTCCGAGAGTATACCAACTACTCGTGCACAATAGTCTTCCTTTTTCCCTGCTTCTCTGCAAAAAAACAACAAATATGGATTGGGTGAGATAACATTATCTCAGTGAGTCCTACCGTGCCCCCCTCACTGACACTCGGTTCAATTTATTAAACCGCTATCAAAAGCTGACATAGCAATGTCTTATTTATCAATCGAAATGCCACGCACTTCGTGAATTTACTTAACACGTATCGACTGCAATCCAGTGCTAATCCCGGTAATCGTGTCTTCAACTTAGCATAAACCGGCTGCAATCCAGTGCTAATTCCAGTAACCCGTGAGTTGACCACGCCAAAACACATTCAGGGCCTAGGTAAGGGGTCATGACTACCCTCCCTAGTATGCTACTTGTCGGACCGTCACCCAACGCGATACATATGACAATACATATCAATTCTCGAGAGTTAGATAATTTATATCTTCTTTTTGATTTTGATCACCAAAGGATCAATCACATAATCTCATTAGATAATTTATATCTCTTCGATCACCAAAGGATCATTCACATAATAATTGGATAAAAAATATCCATATCGATCTATAATTCGTTTAGAGGAATTCATAAATTATACCTCCGGCAATATAATCATATTCAATCGACATATATAAATATGTATATTCAGTCAGTCCATCAGTCGGTGTACCCACAGGCGCACTAGGGTTTTCGGTTTTTCAATCAAATAGGCTTTCAAAACCCTTTTTCAAAATCATGAGTTGAATAAGTTCAAAATAAGGTTTTCAGTAGTGAAATTCCTTTTTAAATGATTGAGAAAGAGAATAGAAAAGGTTCGGGATCAAACGGAGCTTCGAAATGAGAAATCGGGAACCGGTGACAGAAGCTCACGCACGGTCCGTGCCCAGGGGCGCACAACCCGTGCGTGATTTGCCAAAATCACACAAGCAAACTGAAAGGGGCGCACGATCCGTGCCCAGGGGCGCACGACCCGTGCGTCCCGTTTTATTTCCAACTGAGCCAACCCGAAGCAGGCGCGCGGTCCGTGCCCAGGGGCGCACGGTCCGTGCGACCTGTATCTGTTACCAAAAATTCACCTATTTCTCAATTCCGCTTTCCGTTTCCGCCCGATTCGATTCCTAATATCAATCACTCCTGAAACTCAGAAAATTCCAGATATTCCAGATAGTATACAAATCATTTCATTTCAACAATTTAATCACAACTTCGTAAATTGTTCAACAATTCCATAAAAACCGTAAAAACACGATATTACTCAAAAACGGTTTTCGGTTCCAAAATCTTTCGAAAACTGAATAATGCCTTATGACTCAAAACCGATATATTTTCAAGACACGCAAAAACATCCCTATCCATGAGTAGAACTCGCCGTTTCACCGAAGTCCAAGAGTTGGGCCGAAAAGCGAAGTCACCGGATCGAAAATACACGAACGATCCCCGCTAGAACTCGAACCGATTTCCAAAGCGGCAATCTCCACCACTAGAGCAACAGAAACAGTTACTAGGATGACTGAAATCCTTCCAAACTCGAAATGTAGGCTTCAAACTTCTTCTCCCACAGCTTGATAAGGACATGCAAGGCCTCTAAGGGGTCAAAACTCCATTGTTACACTTGGAGCTTCAAGGGAGGTCGAACATGGTAGAGTGAGATATAGGGAGAGTTAGCTTCCGAAAATGGTATCAATGAAAAGGAAATCGAAAATGGAGTGGATGAGTGGAGAGAACACTTACATGCAAGAGGCTTGGTAGAGGTGATGGTGATTCCTCCCTCCTTTCTCCCCTTCGCCTCCCTCTCCTCTTTCTCTCCTCCCTTATTCTGTTTTCCTTTCTTTTATTTCCAGCTGGAGTAGAATGTTTGAGAGTGAGGTGAGTTCAGTTAGGTGAATATGGGCTAGGGGTTTAAATGATGGTGAAAAGACCGTTTTGCCCTTGGCCCATAAAATGATAGTTTAGGTGCTGAAAATTCCCTTCGGTACAAAACTTACTCGATTAATCCGGTTCCGATCCGAAATTCCTCAATTCTTTCGGTTCGTAATTAATTAAAATCTTCATAATTATATTTTAAATAACTAGGGACGTGAAAAGACAGATTTGCCCTTCAGCCCCAATTCCTCATTTAAAATTATGAATAAGCCACTATTTAATGGAGAATAGGTTTTCTTGACAAATTTCTCGACTATTAATCCCCGAGACACAACCAATTATTCCCACAAATAATTAATCGGTCTTAGGTATCATTGTACGAGCATTTAAAAAGTAGGGATGTTACACTTTGCTTAAAACAAGGAGTATGATAATCGATTCTTTTCTTTTTTGAAAGGAAGCGTGAAATCGATTTTGTATTCCAATGAATTAAGTATATAATCGATTTTATACTCCAATGAATTGAGTATATAATCGATTTTATACTCCAATGAAGCAAGATAAAAATCGATTCCTCCCTTTAAAAACATTAAGTCATAAATCGATTGTTTTCTTTCCAAAACATATTCCTTTAAAAAACCATAGGCATAAAATCGATTATGTGCTCTCTGAAGGAAGCATAAAATCGATTATATGCTTTAAAAAATTTTCTTATGTTAGGTGCCTTGTCTATGCATGCATGTGTTTGTATAAAATATTTTTCTAAGCTTTTAACGCTGCAATTATATTTTTAAAAACATCAACTCTCAACTACTAAAGGTTATATAACTGAGGTGATAGGATCTTACATTGTGTCCTATCAAAAGCAAATAACAATTAGGTCTTCATCTCTGGATAGCTTCTCCTCCAAGCCTCTGCACTTTAAGTTATCCTGCTCTTTGATTCATGTCCTGTACTTTTATACCACTGTAACGATTAGTAGACAAAATGTAATTTGTTATCATACAAAACAAAGAGTGTTTGTCCTTGGTTCAACAAACTCCCCCTTTTTGATGATAACAAATTACATTATGCAATTAGAGGTGATAAATAAGAAACAATAGCAAAAGCTCCCCCTAAGCATAAGCATAAATTTTTAACTAAATAGCAGCAAATATTTTCTCCCCATAAGCATAATAAATTACATTACGAGCAAGAATAGCACCAAATATTTTATCCCCCTTTGTTTTCATCAAAAAGGAGGGAACACATAGCATATGATATACCAAGCACATTTTAAAGCTATGCTCCCCCTTACTTGATGATCCCCATGACTAATTGTAGAATGCAAAGAGACAATCCTATATGCATCATACAACAATCCTATATTTTTCCGTTTTTGTCATGATCAAAAAGTGAACGTGAGGCACAGTTTGCAAATTGAACAGCACAGCTATTAGTCAAAAACTGGACCATCGCAGTTAAAAATAAGATATTAAAGAAAATAGTATATCCATGAGATAATACCTCATACTTGGTTCAACTAGTTTAAAAGAAAGAAGAAACAGTAACCAATTCTTCTTTTGCAGTGGTTTTTGTGAAAGTGTTAACTGTCTGTTTTCAACGAACTCAATCATACAATCACCTTTCTAAACATGAACTTTAAGAGAATGATACCTAATCTCTATATGCTTAGTCCTAGAGGTTGAACGAGGTCATTTGCATCGGACTGTGATCTATATGAATGAGATGTAATTTACCCGTTTCCTATTGTTCTTACATGCCTTACAAATATTGTTCTCAATGATGTATGAAACAAAAATTACTCTTTCACATACATGTCTAATATTTGATGAGTTATTTAAGTTCTTCTCAATAACACATTTTCAATAGAGGTAGATAGATCTAACCATCACCGAGGATTCTTCCTATATTGATATTATCACAAGTCACATGACCATTTTTCTGGGGGTGAGTATTAAGAACTTTTTGCGTCTGCAGTCATGAGCTTCGAGTCTCTGCTATCAAGGTTCCAATCAGACCCCCATACCTTGAAGCATACCTGCACTAAAATCAAGTTGAAGGTTTTGGTACCCAATTCTCTTTGGGTCCTTGTGGGTTAGTCATCAAGGGGTTTGTTTTCACAATCCACCTTGGTTTCTTACAAACAGGTGTAAGGGTACCACGCTCACACAATCTACGAATAGGGCATCTATGAGAGCTATGGTTACCTTTTTGACAATAAGTGCAAAGAAAATAGTAGGTGTATAACTTGAAGTGGCAGCTACAAAAGTTACTTTCTTTTTCAAAACAGAGGAGGTGGAATTACCTTCATACCCAATACCTCTCGTATCAACATATTCATGTTGGGAGTGAAGTATCTTGGTTAAGGTCTTTTCACCTACCTCAAACTTTTTTAAAGATTCTTTCCCAATTTCATTTTCAACCTTGACTTTTTCAAAATTTTGTTTAAGCTCAAGAAGCTCAAGGTTGAAAGGTTTAGTTTTATGTAGCTCATTGTTCAACTTAGCTACCTCATTTTCAAGAGTCTTAACTTGAGTGAACATGCTTTTGTTGCTCTTTTTCAAATCTTTATATTTAACCAAAAGAGTTTCATGTTCATTATAAAGATCTTCAAAAGCCTCACTCAAATCTTGACTACTATACATATCATCAAATAAATCATCATACTCAAGTGAATCAGAAAGACTATGGTTATCAAGGATTACCTTAGGTGTATCATTTGCCATAAGACAAACAACATTGGCAGTCTTCTCTTCTTCATCAGTTTCACTATCAGTGCCAAGACTGTCCCATGTAGCCTCAGGTATGTCACTTGCCATAAGACAAACAGCATTTGCGACTTCCTCTTCTTCATCTGTATCACCATCAGTATCTGTGTTTTCCCATGTGGCCTTCATGGCTTTCTTTTGTTTGTTCTTGGATTTTAGCTTTGGACAATTTACTCTGAGATGACCCGGTTTGTTGCATTCAAAACATTTTGGTTGATCATCTCTTTTCTCATAACTGTATTCTTTGTTGTACCCATATTTCTTTGAATAGTCACCCTTTCTAAGCTTGTTGAGTCTCATGAATTTTTTGAATTTCTTGGCATACATAGCCATGTCTTCATCATCAGATTCTTCATCTGGCTCAACCTCTTTCCTTGCAACCTTAGGAGTTTTAGTAGCAAGAGCAAGAGACTTCTTTTCTTTGACCACTTCTTTTTCTTGAACATTCTTAGCGGCCAACACCACCTCAAATGCAAGAAGTGACCCAATCAAGTCTTCTTGAGGTAAAGTGCCAATATCTTTGGCTTCAGTGATAGCACAAGTCTTAGGAAAGAATTCACTAGTCAAGGATGCAAGAATCTTCCCATTCAGATCTTTTGTGGAATACTTCTTCCCAAGTGCTCTCAAGTTGTTTACTATCAGATTCAATCTTTAGTGCATAGCTGCAACAGATTCACCTTCCTTCATTTTGAAAGCTTCATACTCGGAAGTGAGAATTCTAATTTTTGTATCTTTCACCTGACTTGTACCGACATGTGTTGCTTCCAAACAGTCCCAAATTTCTTTTGCTGTTTGACAACCTTTTACCCTTCCATACTCTTCTTCACATAAATATAAGTGAAGAATGTTCGTTGCCTTGGCATTTAAAGATATTTTATCTAATTCAGACTTTCTCAGCTCACTCAAGTCGATGGTATAGATATCTTCAATAGGTACTTCCTCTGCTTTACCAGTAACTTGAGATTTAGTAGTATCTCCCTCAACACCACCACCAGGTTTTGTAATTTTTATTTTCATAGAGGGGGGTGAATATGGTTATATGCCTAAAAATGAGGGGGGGGGGGGGGGTAATAGTGTTGGTTGTGTTTTGAAAGTGAAGTCCAGCTCCCTATTTATAGGATTTGCAAAAATATGACTATTTTGTAAAATGTTATAATCGATTTTGTTCCTGAAATAACTAGAAATGAAAATCGATTGATTTCTTTTTGAAAGGAAGCATGAAATCGATTCTTTGCTTAAAACAAGGAGTATGATAATCGATTCTTTTCTTTTTTGAAAGGAAGCATGAAATTGATTTTGTATTCCAATGAATTAAGTATATAATCGATTTTATACTCCATTGAATTGACTATATAATCGATTTTATACTCCAATGAAGCAAGATAAAAATCGATTCCTTCCTTTAAAAACATTAAGTCATCAATCGATTGTTTTCTTTCCAAAACATATTCCTTTAAAAAACCATAGGCATAAAATCGATTATGTGCTCTGTGAAGGAAGCATAAAATCGATTATATGCTTTAAAACATTTTCTCATGTTACGTGCCTTGCCTATGCATGCATGCGTTTGTATAAAATATTTTTCTAAGCTTTTAACACTGCAGTTATATTTTTAAAAACACCATCTCTCAACTACTAAAAGTTATATAACTGAGGTGATAGGATCTTACATTGTGTCCTATCAAAAGCAAATAACAATTAGGTCTTCGACTCTGGATATAACTGAACTCACCTCCAAGCCTCTGCACTTTAAGTTATCCCGCTCTTTGATTCATGTCCTGTACTTTTATACCACTGTAACCATTAGTAGACAAAATGTAATTTTTTATCATACAAAACAAAGAGTGTTTGTCCTTGGTTCAACAAAAACAGCTTTTAGGGTCGGCCAAAAGCCCACGCTAACAGGCCAAAAGCGGACGCTAACAGTGAATTAGCGTCGGAGTAGCGTCGGCCACGTGTCGAGGCTAAAATGTTCGAAGGTAAATGTAGTGTCCTGTAAATTTAGCCGACGCTAACTGTAGCGTGGGCTTGACCGACGCTAAAGCCGACGCTACTTGCATGGCCGATGCTACTTAGTTATATAAGAAAGTCAACGAATTAAGGTAGCGTCGGCGAGGCCGACGCTAAAGTCAACAACACAATAGTCAACTTAAAGGGTAGCGTCGGCCAGGCCGACGCTAAAGTCAACAACAGAATAGTCAACTTAATGCGTAGCGTCGGCTAGGCCCACACTAATGTAATTTAAAAAAAAATAATTGAGTGTTTCTTGTCATTCCATACAGGACCAATCTTAAAACTAATTATCCTACTTATTCTTCTACCACTTCTCCTAATGTAACAGAAACTACAAAATACCATAAAAATCTTAATCCCAAAATACCAAATACCATAAAACCGAACAATCTTGAAACTACAAAATATAAGATAGTCTTAAAATTACAAAATATAACAATCTCAAAGTAATAGAACTAACAGATCAGACACTACAAATAATGTAATACCAATATGGTATTAATCAATTTGTTTTTTTAACTTGACACATCTTCTCAAACTCCTCCTCTGTCCATTGCTCTTCATAGGAACGTACCTCTACATTGTGATATAAGAAATTAGAAAGTATACCTAACACATAAGGTACTACATGTGTACATTTTCAATCACATTTCCTTTTCTTCTGCTGTCATCATTATACAAGACTACTACCCCTAGGGAATCCCATTTAATATGTATATATATATGATATGATGATGCAGAGAGCACACACATAGAAAGAGAAAATAGCAAACATGGAAATTTAAATGTCAGAACAATCCAAATGAATAAAATCACTGTTTTAAAAACCGGCTCAGCCCGGCTGGTCGGACCGGTCGAACGGGGAACCTGGGGGTATCCGAGCCGGTCAAGGTTTTGGATCGGTCATGCAGCAAGCCGGTGGGAACCGGTGTGACTTGGCCGGTTTTTGGAAAAACCGGTGACCCGTTGACCCGGCTCGAACCGAACCGGGTTGTGCATTTTGCTTTTTTATTTTTTTTTATCAAATCTTTGAACTGTAATTGGGAGGGGCCGCACGAACGCAGGCCCCCACTAGTGATTGCCATCTAGGTAAGTATGTTTCCCATTGACATACGCCTTGCTTTTATATCTCATTCTCCTCCATGTTCCATTCATTCTATGCGATGTGGAACTATTTGTAAACTACTTAAAACAAAAGAGACTCAAAACCCTCAACAAACTGCCATTAGTGGGGTTTGAACCCCTGACCTGTTGAAAGCAAATGCTGAGCGCTACCATGAGGCTACAAATCTTATTGAGGATATTATTTATTTCAAATATATATAATTGGTACCTCTTTTCCTAAAAGTCAAGTACGCTCATCCTCATGGCATTAACTTGTAATATTAATATTATGTTTCAACAAACTTATTTAATATTAACTATTTTTTTAAAGATTTATTTAATATTAAGTTGTTAACTTATGAAATTTGTTCTAAATATTTATTGAAGCATGATATGAACTTTTAAAATTTATTTAATATATACCAAGCAAATAAAAATAAAATAGGCATGGTGTGTAATTTTAGCAAATTAAGTTTTACAAGTATGAAATATATAGGTCCTGAAAATTTGGGAATTTTTTATATTTTAGTAGATATAAAATAAACATAGTTATTAATTTTACAGGGACGAAATTTATATTATATACTATATAGGTATTGAAAATTCTCGAAATAGAGACCGGGTCCGAGTCATCCGGTCCCGGTTTTGGTCATGCGGTTCAACTGTCGACGCCTCGATCCGACCCTTGACCCAGTGACCCGGTACCTTCACCGAGTCGGTCACCGGTCCGAGTTTTAAAACATTGAATAAAATACATAGACAAACCTCCCTTGCACGCTTTCCCCTGCCGTAGTGTTTAGTATCAAGGCCCCCAAGATCTCTGCCCTTTAGGCACATCAGATATATTCATTGCTTCAGAGAACTTTTTCAGGTCTTCATCAGTGACAAGACGAGAAGGAAGGGGAGGATCAACATCAGACATCATTCATTGCATCATCATCCAAAACAGGAGCAGCCTCTTCTTTCTTACACTCACGCAGAAGAGATCCCAAGTGTTCTCTTCGATCTTCGGCACTGCAATAAACATAGACAGAGAAAATTCAGACCGGACTCAAAGACTTTTGTAAAAACTAAAAGGTGAATTACATCAAGGAAGTGCCTACCTTGTATTGTTGTCAAAAAATCCAGCAGTAATGCTCTGATTAGCAACACCAAGTTTGTGCTCAGCTGAAGCTCTGACTTGTTCTTCAACAGTTTGTACCTTGTTATATTGTAAGCAGGAGAAAAAACTTAGCATGCACCATATTGGTAATATGTAGCCAATATACAGTAATGTGATTCAACTCGCTCAGCAGATTGACGGAACAATAGAAGCATAATAAGAAAAAACATGATTTCATTTGGGTTATCCATCGCTATTCCCTAGATGGCAGGTTCTGGAAGAATACAATGGCTTCTACGGAATTCAAGAACCTTGACCTCTCCTAAATTCACTTCCTGGTTCCGAAGTCGACTTTCTCTCAGCCAGCTGCTTCTTATATGGTTACATCCCAACTAACTACTAACTCTTTCAGAAACATTCAGCAAGTTGTTCCCCACCTTCTTCCTAACATATGCCCTCTTAACTATCAGCTTGATACAAAATGTGCTACCAAACTAACACCTAAAAATACTACTATAACTATTCATCAAAACTGACAGGCTAAATGCAGGGAAAAAATATTAACGTGACTATGATGTAGCATACATGCAATTGTATCAACAATGATCCCAACAACGACAAACTGTAACTTAGAGCAAAAAGTACTAACTGTTTCAAAATGGAGAACAAGTACATCCCTCTTTTGACCAATTCTATGAGCAATTGCCCGGGCTTGCAGGTCAACCTGAAAATATACCAACAAACAGACAGACCATAAATAACGGGCAATAAAGCAAACAATTCAGAGAGTCATATAAAAGAAATTTCATTGCCTGTGGATTCCAATCTGTGTCAAATAATATAACTGTGTCCGCGGCTTGAAGATTCACTCCAACACCACCAGCTTGAATGCTGGCAAAAATAGATGCATATCATCAACATGAAAAATAGTATAACTTAAAGATAACCAAGAAAATAGGCCCAACTTCTTATGTCCTTATATCTCAAAATCATGAAACATAATGTGTGTGTTGGGGGAGGGGGGGGGGGGGACTTCCACGCCAACTCCCTCCCAAAAGTTACAAGAATGCGAGAAACATTTCAATCTGAATGACTTCAATCCAATTATTTTGAACTAGATGCAGTGAAATGTTTTCCATCCACAAATATCTAGAAGCGCATCCAAACAGGCAACAAAAATCTACAAAATATTTGGTGAGTAGGAGCAAATTTGCAATGAATATCACATCAATTATATTAGGTACAACTTATACTCATAAACACTAGGAACCTGTAAATTGCAAAGCACGAGTTTTAATTTTAGGCTTCGCGTGCAACTCGCAAATTTTCAGATTTCTAATTATACTTATCGAGTCTTTTTTGGTCAATTTGGCTGCATGCCTTAATCAATTTACTGAAAACCAAATAAACAAATTAACAAATAACAACTAATGAAAACTAAATCAAATAATCAATCACCTTAATCAATTTACTGAAAACCAAATAAACAAATTAACCCTCAAAATTAGAAATCAAGCAGCTACTGATACCCCCACCAGAATCCCCAAATCAAACCTAAATTAAAACCCTTCAATTCGATGTATTGTCACAGATTCCACAACAACAACTAATGAAACCTAAATCAAACCCTAACATCTACTGATTCCAAGTCCAATGAACAATAAAACCCAAAAAAATATGCTTGGAACAATAAAACACAAATTACCTGGAAGCTTCAAACTACTGGTTCAGCCGCTGAATGCCAAAGGAGCTGATAGGAAGAAGAATGACACAGTATTGGGGCCTGGAAAAAACATGAAGAGGAGTTAGGGTTATGATTCAACCAAAAATTGATGTCTTTCTGTCAATAAAAGTAGAGTAGAAGAAAACCACTTACCCAATAAGAAGAAGAGAGGAGAGGCGACCGAGAGAACGAGAACAACAGTGGTTGGCGGCGATGGTTGTCGCAGGAGCGGTAGTGAACGGCAGAGATAGGAGAGGGAGAAGGCTGGGACGACGCGGAGGCGAGGGTGGTGGTGAGGGCGGAGAGTGACAGTGAGGGTGGAGAGTGAGAGTGAGAGCAGAGAGTGAGCGTGAGAGCGGAGAGTGAGAGAGTGAGAAGCGTCAGAGCGGAGGTGGCGATGGTTGTCGCAGGAGCGGTAGTGAACGGCAGTGATAGGAGAGGGAGAAGGCTGGGACGACGCGGAGGCGAGGGTGGTGGTGAGGGCGGAGAGTGACAGTGAGGGTGGAGAGTGAGAGCAGAGAGTGAGCACGAGAGCGTAGAGTGAGAGAGTGAGAAGCGTGAGAGCGGAGAGTGAGAGAGTGACTGAGAACTGTGAAAGGAAAGTGAGAGAGTTAGGGTTTTTGGTAAAGTAAATCAAACTTAGCGTCGGCCATGAGCGACGCTAACTATAGTATTTAAAAAATAAAAAATTAGCGTCCGCAATATCCAATGTAGCATCTGCCATGGCCGACGCTAAATTTTTATTTTTAGAAAAAAAAAATTGTGGGTTAGCGTCGGTTTGACCGACGAAAATCCGACGCTATTAGCGTGGGTGTCGTGGCCGACACTAAAATATAGACGCTAAAAACGCTTTTTCTAGTAGTGACATATTAACTGGGCTCGGATCCCACTCAGATCTCGGGTTCGGTTCGAATATTGAGTGTGACAAAAATTCTGTTGGGAGGGACCACACAGTGATTGCAAATTAAATGACATATCTATTTGCAGTGATATTTCCAAAATGTTTCACCCAAGTGACACCGACAATTGCAAACAGAGGTAGTCTGTTTCGGTTGGATGTGGGAGTAATCAAAATGGAAATGTGGGAGTAAACAAAACAGCCTATGTGTTTTTGTTAGTAAAAAGCATGAGCAGATAGCCCATAAGTTGACCATCGAAAGGTTCAGTTTGTGGGCTTTCGACTTGGTTTGGCACCCCAAAACAAGCTGGATTGTATGGTTTGATTTTACAACCTCACATACCCCGTCCTAGAAAGGTAGCTCAGTTGGCGAGCAAAGAGACATGAAGGAGTTTCAAAGTTGCAAGAAGGAGGTCTAGGGTTCAAACCCCGGAAACTAACATTCCCCCACCCCCACTAACATTTGCTTATCAAAAAAACATCCCACATACCCTTAACAAAAATCAAAAATTCATCTCTAGCCCACATAACTCCGCCCCCCACAAAACCCAAAAGATCCCATTTTACCCCTCAACCCTTAAAAATAATTCTAGAAGTCATTTTGTGTTTCAGATTTATCCTCTTGAGATAAATCTGGAAAGAAACGTTCCGGAAGTGTCTCTAGAAGATAAATCCGGAACACAAATTGACTTCCGAATTTATCTTGGGAGTTAATTCTGGAAACTCTTTTAAAAATGACTTCCGGATTTACGTCTAGAAGATAAATCTGGAAAGTTTCCAGATTTATCTTCTAAAGATAAATCCGGAAATCATTTTTTTTAATATTTTTATGTTAATATTTTTTAATTATTTCTTTGTCACCTAGTATGCTATTCAACCCAGTAATTTCTTAAATAATTTTTCATGAATTTCAACAACAACAATTTTAAGATGTTTTTCAACTCAGGAATGACTACCAAAGATATTACTGGCTCTAGTTCTGTTGTTTCTGACTTCAACAAACCATTCCAGATTGAGGGATGTCATTTCAAACAATGGCAACAAAATATGATTTTTATTACATGTGAAAAATGTTGCATGACATTCAAATGCACACTGAAACAACTAAAGATGAAGAAAATGCATAAAATAGCTAAAAAATATTCTTATGAAAAGAGAATGATTATCTCTATACACTATATTAATGGAAAGACAAAAATTATCTCTATACAATCTTTTTTTGTATACATCTCTATACAGTTTATCAATGGAAAGTGTATGATTATCTCTCTATAATTTTTTTAGTTCTATGGAAATTGGAAAGAGAATAATTATCTCTATAACAGTGAAATTTTAATTCACGTTTTTTTTGTAAATTTGCTAAAAATTAAGGTTGTCTTTTAATACTAGTAATTATAAGGTGAAACAGATGTCATTAATGGACATTTTACACTCGTTATTGTCTAAAACTTGTGTCATACAACTAAACAAATTTAATACACTACTCATAATATGCAAAATATATCTTAGATGTACATACTACTCTATACATTGCTAGAAATTCTCAAAACAAATAGTTTAAAAAGAAGCATATGAATATTCGCCCTAATTCCCGAGCCCAACTTTTATCCATTTTTTCCCGACCTATGCCTTTTTTAAAAGGAAGATATGTATCATCCTAAGGAAGAATTTAGAAAGAGATAGGAACCTTGTGAGAAAGGGAAAACAGTACAAGAGAATTATGACATGTTAATTTTTTGAATTGAGGTAGTTCAACCAAAAAACTAGCACATTCACTACAACAGAAAAGGCTATGAGTAGCGCTTTTTTTGGCCATTGGTAGCGCTTTCGGGCGCTCCTAAAGCCGGCGCTCCTGTTTCCACTCCCCCAACAGCACACAAAAAGCACTACTAATGATTAGGAATGAGTAGCGCTTTTTAGTAAAAAAAACGCTACTTATGCGCTTAGCGTGTTTTGAGAATGAATAGCGCTTTTTAAATAGCGCTACTGATTCTCGACCATTAGTAGCACTTTTTTAAAAACCGCCACTGATTCTCGACCATTAGTAGCGCTTTTTTAAAAAAGCGCTACTGATGCTCGTTATAAAAAAACATTTTGAGCATATCCAATTCATATTTATCCTCAACTCAACACCATTACTATCAAAATTATTTACACCATTACTACCAAAATAAATTTAAAAAATACATATACTAAAAAAAATATTAAATTGGGCTTTTATTAATGAATTTAGGCCAAAGCTTAAGACAAGCCAAGGCCATGAAAATTACAACTTTGACCCTAAATAAAGTTGAAGCAAATGGACCACAATGACCTTACATAACAAAAACTACATTATACTAAGATAACATATAAATAAAACCTAACACCACTCATTACTCCAATCCTCCAAACCATAACTTGAAATAACAACAAAGTAGGGTGAACCAACACAACCACAAGTACACACAAAAACCACTCTCAAAATTTAATCACAGCTTCAATACCATTAGCCTGAGGAGTAAGTTGATACGTTCTCCATACATATTTTTACTTTTGAAGCCTTAGGACATTCTTTGTATCTCTTAAATGTAGTAATAGGAGCAAAGTGTTGGCACCAGCAAATTGTTCCTATCAAGAATGTTTCATAATCAGCAAAAGGAGCTAAGGTAAGATTGTAAAACAACAAAACAATAATCAGGAAAACAATAACCACTAGTTTTAGTGATTAGATAGACTGAAACAAATGAAAGACCTTGAAACATTATAGGCAAGTGAATCATAGAAATTGCAATTGACATGAATTCAACATAGGTACACAGGTTGACACAATCAATAGTGTCAATAAAATACCCCTGATGCAAATTAAGGCAGCCACAGTGTCAATAGAAGATATAAATAAAGTATGAAAATGTATGCTTGGTGGAGATTGACTAACCTATTCGTCTATTGCAGTGCTTAGAACATATTTTAGAGAAACAAACGAAGGTTTAAAATCTACAATCTATATAAGATTAAAAAACAAAATGAGTTCGCACTTAGAAAATATGAAGAATGAATGCATAGATCAACGCTCCAATAGTATCATTCATGCATAGATCAAAGAATGATTGCTCCAATACTTGCAACCGCTATATTCCATGGATGCCATGTTTTTCAACAATGAGCGTAGATGCATCTGGTGGGGGAGACACTTACGCTCATCAAATACTCATGTCCATTCATTCTTCAAATTTCTTTTAATTTTACTCATTTTTATTTCAACTATCTCAATTCAAAAAAATTAACATTACATAATTCTTTTATACTCTTTTTCCTTTCTGACAAAGTCTCTCTCTCTCTCTCTCTCTCTCTCTCTCTCTCTCTCTCTCTCTCTCTCTCTCTCTCTCTCTCTCTCTCTCTCTCTCTCTCTCTCTCTCTCTCTCTCTCCCTCCCTCCCTCTACATCCTTCCTCATCATTATATATCGATATACCATCTTTTTAAACTTGACACGGGTCGGGAAGCAAATGGATAAAAGTTAGACTCGGAAATTCAACATTTGAAAATATGATCGAGTATGTTAACTTAAAAATTGTCAACTTAATTGCAAAATTGTCATCATGTTTACCTATAACACCAGTTTTCACCAAACTCAGCATTAAATACCTAAAATTCAAGTCATTTTTGTAGTAGTGTTATCAGTGTTACGAGGTGAAGCCCTCCTAACATGGATCACACTATTAGTTCATTTTTATAAAAATGAAAGCCACAATTAATTGTAACCCACAAGATTTTTTGGAAAAATTTAGACATAGACCCTCGTTATAACATGTGTTTAGTAAGATTGACCTATATTTTAGTAATTTTATGATATTTTGTCAGACATATTTTAGTAATTATCTTATTTTAAGGGTGTTTTATTTTATTATTACTAAATGTAGAAATTATTTACAAATATTATTATTATTATTATGAAATAATTATATATTTTTATAAGTGTAGAAATGAGTTTTTATAAGTTAAAACTACAATAAAAACGAGTTGGGCCTTGTAAGTATTGCAGCCCATTGATTTTTATGTTTCAGCCCAATTTGGTCATTTATCCCATCATATTTTGTATGTTTCGGTCCATACTGGTTTTTCAATGAAAATGCTGCGCACAACCCCATTTTCCATTCCCACGCCCCACAGACCCTTTTAAACGTTACTGTCTTTGAAAAATGTTTACAAACATGGAAAATACAGTCCTCATTTTGCTCTAGAATAACCCTGCTTTTCTTCAATTGCCAATATTTGTACTGCAATTTTATACTGCAAAATCAATTAAAATCGTACCAACCCATTGACATGTAATTAGCACGAAAATAAGTCAATCAGAATATCTTAATATATTAAATTAGTTCATGAATGATCCCACTGTGGTGTCTTCTGGAAAGAGGCCCTAACTTATCCAGATTTCTGTCGGGAGGTAAGTAAGTCTGGTTCCAATTTATTCTATTTTCAGGGGTCGAACCTGGGTACAAGCCGAGTCCGTCGCTTTAAATCGAGTGTATTAACCACTTGAACCTAAGCTTGGATCATGGTATATATATGTAGTTGTTTGCTTCTACGGATGATGCCTAAGTTTTAACCTAATCTTTTAGAACAATGCTAAACCCAATAATTTTCAAATGACAATTTTGAAATAATAAATAATTTATAGGCTAAATTGCCAATGCTTTTAGGATAAATTTGGCGACTAAAAGTAAAATACTATGAGTTTGTAAAATACTGTGAGTCTGTTTTATGACTCAAAAAATTTATTCTTGGTTAATATTTATAAAACAAAAAATAAATTTTTAAAACCAAATCAATCAACCCTAAAACTTTGTGATAAAAAAAAATCAACCCTAAAACTTTTTCATTTTAGATCTCATACGTACAATTTGTTTAAAACAACTTGGAATCCAAATGCATATGCGCGCAAATAGACTACAAAACCTATTTTCCCACACTCTATCTTTCGAGAAACGCAAATCAGAATTAACTTATAAATCAATGGAATATAAAATGGGTTCAATCTCTAATATAGACGTCATACTTAATCCTTGGTAGCAATTCTATAAAAAAAATGTATGATGATGATAAATATAGATAACATTACTCAAATGTAATTAAAAAGATCCAAAATAACATAAAATAGAGAACCTCTTTGGTAAAAAAAAAACAACAGAAATAGACAAACTATTGAAATGATAAAATACCAAACATTGATTCTAAAAAACTGCAAGCATCATGGCAAGTTCATCATGGCAAGTTCATCAGCCCTTTCAGCAACTTTCCTCCTCAACTCATAAAGAGAAACCATAAAATGTTGAAGTTGATCACTGTTCATATCATCAATAGGATCATTCCACCAATCTCCTCTCAAAACGTCAGGAAAACTTTCGACATCAGTTAACAACTTCTTTTCCATCTCTAACTTTTCCATTGCCTCTTTATATTGCCTATTGTACTTTTCACATATAACTGAGTTGTTGTTAGATGAATCTCCAGCCTCAAACTCCGTTGTTCCTTTGATATAGTTGTTGATAATGGTCTCAGTTTTTGGATGACCAAAACAGTATAATTTATTAGCTGGAGAAAACACAATGATTGTTGCTTGAACATCGCATAAAATACATAGTTCACTTGCTTTTCTGAAAAGACCTACTCTTCTTTTTGAGAATGTCACTTGCTTGTTTGTCTCCTCCTCAATCTCCTTGATCTCAATCTTCTTCCGCCCTGAGGTTTTTTTCTTTTGCTTAAAGTTTTCCATATGGTGAAATATATTTGTGATTGTGAAAGGAATGCAAAGTTGTATTTGAAAACTAAAAAGGGTTTTTTATAATGGAAGATTAATCACGTTTGACCTATCATTTCATAAAGATCCTACAATTTTGCTCTGTCTAAGATTCTAAATCAAATTTGATCAAAAAAAAGATTCTAAATCAAAGAAGCATTAATTTTACAAACCAAAGTTAGAAATTTTAAATTGCTATATTGTTTAATTAGTTAAATGTAATCAGCGATTTGATTACATATTGATTTTAATTTCCTAACTAAATTAATTTGATTATCAATTAAGGGAATTTTTTTTCAATTTGAAATAAACTTGATTCACAATCCTCCTCCAAATATGCCTAATTTACGGGACTACATCACATATACCTGACCATCTAATTATTACAATCCTCATACAGAGTTGGAGCTGATTCACAACATGCATCCCATCCATTACTCCACGCGATTTGGTAGTATTAAACACCATTATTGATTAGATTGCTTTCTTAGTCATTTTTTTTAAAATACAGCAAAGTATAATATTATATATATATATATATATATATATATATATATATATATATATATATATATATACACACACTAGTGCGTATGACCCATGTGATGCACGGGTATACAATTCTTTTGTGAAAATTTTAAAAATTGTAAACAAATTTGATTTAACATTTTTTTATATTTTTAGATTTATGCATTAGTGAAATAATCATGTAATTCACTAATAGAATATCTAATAGTTTTACCACTTAAAATTGGTGTACGAAATGATAGCCATTAGAATTTTAAAAATATGGTTAACAATATATCAACTACCCGAGTAATAAATTAAGGCTTTTTTTTTTGTCTCAATCGAGTATCCTCTGCACGTAATTTTAGAAACTAATAACTCGAGCTGGGTAGGACTAAAATGGGCGGCAAAACTCTCCCTCACGAAATTTAACACTACTGCATTCACAAAGCTGGATTCGAGCCAAAGACCTTGGTTAAGCTAGAAAACACCATTATTATCATATGACCATTATTATTTTGGGATAAGTAAATACCATTATTATTAATATGAGAATTTAAATTTAAAATTCAATATTTTTCTCAAACTAAAAATCGAATTATTTATTGGTATATATGAATTATAATTAATGCTTTCATATTACTAACAAACAAATAGTTAATGCCTTAATACTTGTTTTTTGCAAAAATAATTCCTTGATATTAAAATTGATTCACCTTGGACTTTTTTTGGTTACCATGTCATTGGTGCGTAGTTTCCACCGGCTTCGCCGGTGACTAATCTACGCCGGGGAACCTGATGTGGGAAATATGTTCATATAAAAAGAGGTATTTGAGCTGCGAAATTAACGCTGCATTGGTTTGACATTAATGCATCGGTGATTTATTATTTTTTTATTTTTAAAGAAGTTATTATATAAGTGAATTCTTAAGTACCTATTACATAATGTGCGGTACCAACACCTAGGTGAGTTAACAATAAGAGCTCATTTGTTTAAACGTTGCCAACTCATTTAGCAATAGTCAATTTTGAGAAACGGCAAATATAAATTCAAATTTATAATTTAGATTTATTAATATTATTTAAAACATTAAAAGATAATGTATTTTCTTATTTTATTTTTTATACTTTTTAAGGCTAAGGTAATTTATTAAAATGTCGGGGTGCACATATTAATAGAAAAACAAAAAAATAGTATTTACATTATTTAATTATAGAAATATAATGGTCATCTTTGTAAAGTCGTTTAGGTTGTTTATTGAATGTTCAAACTAGATTAAAACTGATCACGATTTATTTAGGTTGTTGCTGTAACACCCAAAATAATTTAATTAATTATTTGATTAAATTATTTTGGTGTTGCATTATTACTGTTATATTAAATTAGTAATGTGTTGTTTTTATTTAAATTGAAGGGAATGGTGATGGTAATTCCGGAGTGTTAGGATTGGCCCAAGCCCAAGCCCGTTGACTTAGGCCTAGGCGAATTTAGCAAGGGTTGAGACAAGTGTCTCATTTGTGCCAAAGAAAGAAAAGAATTCGAAGGCAAGAGAGAAGGAAAGGGTCGCGACGGCTCACGGAGAGAAGAGAGAGGGTTTTGCGCAAGCTTGAGGAAGAAGAAGACTAGGGCTAAGGAGGGGATTCGCGTGGAGCCTAAGGAAGGAGGAGAGCTTGGATCGTTGGTGGTGCTGGTGAATCTCTAGGGGTCTTGCGAGTTCTTCAATTCCAAAGGTTAGGGGGCTCTCCTTTTCATCCTTAATAACCTATTTGATTAGCAAGTATAGGAATTAGGTGCTAGGGATGATTTGTGAATTTGAATTGTTATGTTGTTCCTTGCTAATTGCGAATATTGAGTTTAATGGATTGATTCTATGTTAATTAGCATTAGGGTGTATATGAAATTGAGTTCGCATGATAGGTGTTTGTTATAATGGAACAATAGGATTGAGAATGAGAACCTAAGGAATTGTTGAGTGTTATTGTGATTGCATGATTAACTTGGAGTGAAATTGGGTGATTGAAGTGTGTGTAATAGGTGTTGTGGTGTGATGTTGATTGGTGTGTGCATATGTGTGACGTAGAGCATGTGTGTGTGCTAGGCATGAGCGCCAAAAGTGGCTGCCAATGTGTGAGTTATGGTGTGGTGTGTGTGTTGTATTTTGGTGTAGGGTTGTTGGGGCGCCTAATGGCTGTCCCATGGCGCCTAGTGGCGCCGGTGTTGTTGTTTGGTGTGCGTGGGCGTGTCATGGTGAGGGGCGCCAAAATGTGGTTGCCCCATGGTGTGTTGTGGTGTTTCGGTGTGAGGGCGCCAAAATTGGCAAGCCCCTTGTGTGTGTGTTGCTTGGTGTGTCTTGTGCAAGGGCGCCAAATTGGCATGCCCATGTTGCATTTTGTTTTCGGTGTGTTACTGGGCGATGGGCGCCAAGGGCGCTGTGTTTTGCGTGGTGTGCGTGTGTTGCTGGGCGCTGGGCGCCAAGGGCGCTGTGTGTGTTGCTTGCGTGTGTTGCTGGGCGCTGGGCGCCATGGGCGCCGTGTTGCGTGTGTGTGGGTGTGTCTTGTGGCTGGGCGCCAGTTTTGGCTGCCCTGCGTGCTAGTTCTTGAATCAGTTGGTGAGACAATATAAATTTATTGGTGAGCTGAATGAAAATTGGTGATGTGATATAAAATTTATTGGTGAGTTAATATAAACTTTATGGGTGAGCTGAATAAATATTGGTGAGCTGAAATATTATTGGTGAGCATGTTTATGCAGAATTATGGTGATTTTGGTGTGTGTGACTGCATTGTACATGGCGTCCCATAGGCATATGCATTGTCAGGTGAGCAGAAGGCTTCGACCTTATTATAAATTATTGGTGAGCAGAAGGCTTAGGCCTTATTTGGTGAGGGCCCTCAAGGCAAGATATTGGTGTTGATGGATCCACATCCATAGGCCCTAGGAGTTGGGTTGCATTGCATGCATTACATATTTTTTCGGTGTTGTCTGTTGATTGACATAAGATAACAGTGTGCCATTAGTACTGTGTATTGGTGTTGTTAGTTGCCTGATCTATATGTTGTTGATCTTATATGTTATTACTTATGAAATGAGACTCACCCTACTGCTTTTATGTTGCTTCTCATGTCGGCAACGTGCAGGTGATAGCGAGTGAAGGTTACCTAGTACCTTCTTTCTAGTTGGTTGAGTCAGCTCTGATACGTAGCACCGGGGGGCGTCCTAGTTTACTCATTTTATTTAATTGATGTCTTTAGGCTGTTTAATTGGTGATGTAATTGAATACCTTGAGGTTCGATGTTTTTCCGCTGCGATGGTTTTTATACTGTGTTGATGTAAACTAAACAGGATGTTTATGCTGGCTGTGGTGCTATGTATCACGCACTTTGTGTCTTTATGAATTATTTTTGGAGTTATTATACGTTGTTGTTTTCGAAATGTGGCACCCTCTTGCGGTTACACTGAAAATTTTTGGAAACTCTGATTTTAAATTAACTAAATAGTAGTTATTAGAAGGGGGTGTTACATTAGTGGTATCAGAGCAGTTCGATTTGTCGGACCAAGTCGTTGAGTCTTTAGTTTTATGATCCTCGAGTCTTGCTACTCGTTCTGACTTGAATCTTGTTTCAGTGATTAGTTGCAATGGCCGGAAGAAATGATGCTGCTCTACAAGCAATGGCTCAGGCTGTGGGAAATCAGCAGGCTGCTGCTGATCCTGGTGCTCGTAATTTGGCCACATTCCAAAGGGAGAATCCACCCACCTTCAAGGGTCGGTATGATCCCGATGGAGCTTTGGCATGGTTAAAGGAGATCGAAAGAATTTTCCGAGTCATGGATTGCACGCTTGCTCAGAAAGTGAGGTATGGTACTCACATGTTGGCTGAGGAAGCCGATGATTGGTGGCTTGAGACTCTACAGAGGTTGGAAGCTACTGGTTAGGAGATCACGTGGGATGTTTTCAAGAGGGAGTTTACTAGAAAATACTATCCGGAAGATGTGAGAGGCAAGAAGGAGATTGAATTTCTGGAATTGAAACAGGGAACCAAGTCTGTGGCCGAGTATGCGGCGAAATTTGTGGAATTGGCTAAGTTCTACCCTCACTACAATGATGCTAATGCTGAATTCTCTAAATGTATCAAGTTTGAAAATGGTTTGAGGCCTGACATCAAGAAGGCAATTGGTTACCAAAAGATTTGGGTGTTTGCTGATTTGGTTGACAGCTGTAGGATTTTTGAAGAGGATAGCAATGCTGCCCATAAGGTTGTGAAAGAGAAGAGGAATTCTCAGTATCGTGGGAAGCCCTATGATGTTTCTGGTGGTAAGGGCAAGTGGAAAGCTGGTTCAGGCAAGAAGCCAAGTGGGGGAGATGCCCCTGCGAACATTGTGTGCTACAAGTGTAGTAAGCCCGGTCATAAGAGTTTTGATTGCCCGGATAACAAGTGTTTCAAATGTGGCAAAGAAGGTCACATAGCTGCTAATTGTGAGAAGAGGGATGTTGTTTGCTACAACTGTGGAGAGGTGGGACATATCAGTACTAAATGTACCAAGCCAAAGAAGGAGAAGGTGAGTGGGAAAGTGTTTGCTCTTGCGGGAACTGAGACAGCTAATGAGATCAGAGGTACGTGTTTCATTAATGATACTCCGTTGCTTGCCATTGTTGACACTGGTGCTACACACTCTTTTATTGCTGCTCTGTGTGCTGATAAGTTGAATTTAGTTCTGTCTGTTATGAAGAGGGAAATGGTTATCGATACTCCAGCTAAGGGTTCGGTGACTACTTCTCTCGTGTGTGCTAAGTGTCCTTTATCAGTTTTCGGTAGAGACTTTCTGGTTGATTTGATTTGCTTGCCGTTAGATGGATTAGATGTTATCTTGGGAATGGACTGGTTGGTGAATAACCATGTCCATATCAACTGTTTTAATAAGTCTGTGAGTTTCTCCTCTCCGGTCGAAGAGGACTCTGTTTTGTTGTTTGCTGGTCAATTGCATAAGGTGATGAAAGAAGAAGTTAAATTGTTTGCCTTGATGGCGTCGCTATCTATTGAGAGTCAAGCTAAGATTGATGAGTTACCGGTAGTGTGTGAGTTTTCTGAAGTGTTTCCGGACGAAATTCCTGATGTGCCGCCTGAGAGAGAAGTAGAGTTTGCTATTGATCTAGTACCTGGTACTAGACCTGTGTCTATGGCACCGTATAGAATGTCTGCGTCCGAGTTGTCTGAGTTGAAGAAGCAACTCGAAGACTTGCTTGAGAAGAAGTTCATAAGGCCAAGTGTGTCTCCGTGGGGAGCTCCGGTATTGCTGGTAAAGAAGAAAGACGGGAGTATGAGACTTTGCGTTGACTATCGGCAGTTGAACAAGGTGACATTAAAGAATAAGTATCCGCTTCCAAGGATTGATGACTTGAAGGATCAATTAGTGGGTGCCCGCGTATTTAGTAAAATTGATTTGAGGTCGGGTTACTATCAAATTAAGGTGAAGGATGGAGATATTCCTAAAACGGCGTTTAGGACTCGGTATGGTCACTACGAGTATTCGGTGATGCCATTCGGTGTTACGAATGCTCCGGGGGTATTCATGGAATATATGAACCGTATTTTTCATGAGTATCTAGATCGTTTCGTGGTAGTCTTCATCGATGATATTTTGGTTTATTCTAAGTCTGAGGAGGAACATGTTGAACATTTGAAGTCAGTGTTGGAAATCTTGAGGGATAGGAAGTTGTATGCTAAGCTATCTAAATGTGAATTCTGGTTGAAGAGAGTAAGTTTCCTTGGTCATATTATTTCGGGTGATGGTATTGCAGTGGATCCATCCAAGATTGATGCCGTGTTGCAGTGGGAGGCTTCTAAGTCGGTTACGGAGATTAGAAGTTTTCTGGGGCTAGCCGGTTATTATCGAAGGTTCATAGAAGGGTTTTCTAAGTTGGCACTCCCGCTGACTCAGTTGACTTGTAAGGGAAGGGCGTTTGTTTGGGATTCTCGTTGTGAAGAGAGTTTCAATGAATTGAAGAAGAGGTTTACAACTTCCCCTATTTTGACATTGCCTAAGTCAGGAGAGCCTTTTGTAGTGTATTGTGATGCTTCTAAGATGGGACTAGGAGGTGTTCTTATGCAAAATGGTAAGGTAGTGGCTTATGCATCCAGGCAGTTGAGGATTCATGAGAAGAACTACCCTACTCATGATTTGGAGCTTGCGGCAGTTGTATTCGCTTTGAAGATTTGGAGGCATTACCTGTATGGTTCTAAATTTGAAGTGTTCAGTGATCATAAAGGTTTGCAGTATTTGTTCGATCAGAAAGAGTTGAATATGAGGCAAAGGAGGTGGTTAGAATTGTTGAAAGATTATGACTTCAGTTTGAATTATCACCCGGGAAAGGCTAATGTTGTAGCCGATGCTTTGAGTCGGAAGTCGTTGCATGTGTCGGCAATGATGGTGAAGGAACTTGAATTGGTTGAGCAGTTCAGGGACATGAGTTTAGTCTGCGAGGTAACACCTCAGAGTGTTAGACTAGGAATGTTGAAGATTCATAATGAATTTTTGGATGTCATTCGAGAGGCTCAGAAGCAAGATATCAAGCTAGTTGAATTGGCGGTGGGGATTGACCGTTCCGAAAATAAAGACTATGAGATTGATGCGCAAGATGTGTTGAGATACCGTGGAAGGATTTGTATTCCGAGTGATGAGGAGATTAGGAAGGCAATTCTAGAAGAAGGGCACAGAAGTAAGTTGAGTATTCACCCGGGAGCCACAAAAATGTATCAAGACTTGAAGAAGCTGTTTTGGTGGCCTGGTATGAAGAGGGATGTAGCTCAGTTTGTATATGCGTGTTTGACTTGCCAGAAGTCGAAAGTGGAGCATCAGAAGCCTGCGGGGTTGATGCAACCGTTAGAGATTCCGAAATGGAAGTGGGATAGCATTTCCATGGATTTTGTGACTAATTTGCCTAATACCGTAAGAGGATTTGACGCTATTTGGGTGATTGTTGATAGGTTGACGAAGTCTGCTCACTTTTTGCCAATTAGTATTACTTATCCGGTTCCGAAGTTGGCAGAGATTTATGTTAAGACGATTGTGAAGCTGCATGGTGTTCCATTGAGTATTGTGTCTGATAGGGATCCTAGATTTACTTCTGAATTTTGGAAGAGTTTACAAGAAGCTTTGGGTTCTAAGTTGAGATTGAGCTCAGCGTATCATCCGCAGACAGATTGTCAGACGGAGAGGACTATTCAGTCGCTAGAAGATTTGTTGAGGGCGTGTGTTCTTGAGCAAGGAGGGTCGTGGGATTCTCATCTTCCATTGATAGAGTTTACTTACAATAACAGTTTTCATTCTAGCATTGAGATGGCGCCTTTTGAGGCATTGTATGGTAGAAGATGTAGGACTCCTCTGTGTTGGTATGAATCGGGAGAAAGTGCGGTACTTGGTCCTGAGATTGTTCGTGAGACTACAGAGAAGGTGAAGATTGTAACACCCAAATAATTTAATTAATTTATTTAATTAAATTATTAGGGATTTATTTTATTTAGTGATTTAATTAAATTTAGAAAATAATTGAGTGGGTGCATATTATTATTTAGGGCATGATGTTGGCTTGGAGCGCACATAGGGCTTGAGTTGGATAAGCCCATGACCCAATACCCAACATAGGCGAGTTTGGCTAAGTGAATGGGGTTAGGGTTTGAGGCTTGGCATTGGCGAAATCCCTAGAGAGAGTGGAGAGAGTGAGCCGTTTTGGAGAGCAAAGGAAAGGAGAGAAAACGCAAAACTTCAAGAAAGAAAGAAGAAGGAAGGGCGAGGATCAAGAAGAGAAGGGGGCCTCCATTGTTGCTGAATTTTTTGGTGGTGATTTCCTCTCAAGAACTCCTACTTCTTCTAACATAAGGTAAGGGGGGATCATCTTTCTCTATAATAGATTGTGTGATGGGTTTTAGGATGGGATTTAGCCTAGATCTATCCATATTATTGTTGATCCTTAATCATTGCTATCTTGATGAATATATGCGACTTATGATCTTGGTGATTGCTTGATGTTTATGTGTTTTTGATTATATTCATGTTGATTGAGATTAATGATATGATCATATATGTGTTGTTGAATTCACTGTTTTGAGATGTTCTGACATAGGTTTAGTATTTCAGTGACTGAGAACGTTTTACTAATTGAAAAATTATGTGGTTTGTCATTTCGAAAACTTGATTGAATGTTTGTTAATTTGACGCTGGTTTGGTTGCGTTTAGAGCTGTGAAGATCGAGTTATGAATTCCACAAGTTAGGGTAATATTCTGGAAGCATTCTGGACATAGGTTCGGTATTTTTAAAACTGGGAACTTTCTGTTCGTCAAAAAATTATGGGACTTTTTTTGTTAGAAAACAGACTTAATTTTGGTCACTTTGGCACTGGTTTGGTTAAATTTGGAGTAGTGTAGCTCGAGTTATGAGCGTCCCAAGTCAGGCCAAATTTCTGGACTTAAACTAGGTATAGGTTCAGTGTTTCAGGTCTTGTGTCTTCAATTGAACTCTTATTTGAACGATTCTTTTTCCATTAGAAACTATACTCAAATTGATTTTGTTAAGGCTAAGGTTTTGTTCCATTTGGTCAAGTGTAAGTCAGTTTAGAGTGATTTGAAGTGGAAGGACAGAATCTGTCCAGTCTGGGAACCATTCGGGTTGTTTCTAAAAACTGTACTAACTGGCTCATTGTTTTGAAACTTTAAATATATGTTCAGAAACTACACATCTGTAGCTTTCCAACGAGGGGTCTTTTGTAATTTTTTGATGTCGTTTACTATTTTAACTAATTCGCCGAATTCTGGCTGCCGTGTTCGCGTAGCCCAGGGTGTCGCTGTTGTTCCCAAATTTGTTTTTCGAATATCTTTTGACTCGGGACTCCGTTTTAGGCGTTTCAAAATGTTTTGGAAAGCTTATTCAGACGCCCATCTGAATATTCTAATTTGGGGCTCAGTAAAGTATTTTCTGGAAGAAATGTTGATGATTAACTCAAACCCTAAAAGTTGTCATTTTGAGAAAATGTCGAGTCGCAATCATTTTGGAAAATGAATCATTCTGAGGAAAAATATGTTAGTTGCTGTTGTATGGACGCCCGTGTGGCTGTCCCGGTAGAATAATGAAATTTTATGAATAAAGTGACGAAAATGCCCTTGGTGGCCAATGTGTGAGTGTCTTGACGATGATGCCCTTAGTGGCTAGTTTTGTTGACAAAAATGCCCTTAGCGGCCAATGGGTGAGTAACATGATTAGCGATGATGTGATATAATTGGCGATGATGTGATATAATTAGCGAAGATGATTAGCGGTGATGATTAGCGGTGATGATTAGCGGTGATGATTAGCGATGATGATTAGCGATAATGATTAGCGATGATGATATAAATACTGATGTGATATTTTTAGCGATGATGAGATATAATTGATGATGATGATGATGTAATGTGATTGATGCATGTTCATAGTGTCGCATGCATCCATGTGCATTCAGCGGTGATGTAGGCTTCGGCCATGCGGTGAGTAGGCTTCGGCCAAAGCGGTGATGTGCCCTCAAGGCTTATTGCGGTGATGATGGATCCACATGTATATATTGCATTCTCATACATCTACATGCCATAGTGACGGATTGCCTTAATGAGTGACTTTCGAGTGATTATGTGATGACTGTAGCATGGTTGTTCTAGTCCTGTAATTCTAGCCTGAGACTTATCACATGTTCTATTATATGGTTAGATTGAACTCACCCTTTCTCTGTTGAATGTTACCCTACGTGGTAACTGCAGGTGATCACGAGTGAAGGTATTCGTACTCTTCACTATTTGGAGTCGGGTCGTCATGCTCTGATACGTAGCACTCAGTGGGGAGGGATGTACCTTAGTTTTCTGATGACTGTTTAACTGTTATGATTCATCGATGATTTAATGATTTTCCGCTGCTTGAATAAATGAGAATTTAAGTGCTATGTATTAGCTTTTCGGAAAATGACGTAATTAAGCTATTAGCGTTTTGACGAAAATGTGACACTCCTCTTGTTGAAAATAAGAATAAAAAGATTTTTGTAAACTCTTGTTTTATAATAATAAATAACGGGTAGAAAAGGGGTGTTACATTAGTGGTATCAGAGCAATGGTTGGTCCGTCCGGCCAAGTCGTCGAGTCGTTGTGTCGGTTAACGACCAACTGTTGTCTTTTGAATCTAACGGTTGTTTGTGTTGTACGAACGCTTCTGCAGGTAAAGGTAAAACAAAAATTGCTAATGGTAAGTGAACTAGTGGGGGAGAAGTCCCTACTAGTGTTGTGTGCCTATGTCGTATGTCTGTGTGTAGATTCTGTGTTTCGTTTTTGGTTATGTTTTCCTTTGACCTCCTTGTTGCATGCTGTTAAAAGACTTGCCCCGTCGCTTAGTGCTCGCATGTGTTTTGATTTGCCTGAACTGTTTTAATCTTGATGCTAAGGCTAATCGTATTGTAAAATGGTTTTGCTGATTATTTAAGTTGCTACTTCGTCGATGACGTGCAAATAATGTTTTGATTTAGTATTGGACCTTGCGTGTTCTTCATGATATTCATTGATTGCGAACTTGTTTTGTTAAATTGTGTTAAATTGTTTTTATCACTCTCAGTAATGACATCCATGCTTAAAAATGTTGAGTCTTGCATCCCTTGACTTATAACTATTTTCTATTGAAGGGTTAACTTCGCTATCACCAGAAATTGACTTATGCGTGTCAGTTAGCCTATCTTTCTTTACCTTGTGTCCCTGATTGTTTTGTCATGCACTGCTGTGAGTTTAGAGCCTTCACAATTGTTTTATAATAATGCTTGCAGTTTATTATTTTTGCACTTGAATTTTTTTGACAAAGTTTTGGTTATTACTTCTTGAGTTGTGTTATGTGGTTTTAGAACCTAAGAATAAAAAGATTTTCTGAGAACTGCTTGTGAAAATCTTGTTAAACAAATTTAATGTCGGATACCAATATTGATATTAAAATTATTTTGATGCTAGCCGTGTGTAAGGTTCTTACCGTAACGTCTTCTTGATTTCATATTGGCATTGTATACCAAATGTTTTATGAACTTCTCGGTAGTGTGTTTTAAGGTTCGAAAACTGATTACAATGAAAAGTTGCCTTGCGGAATTATTTTTTTAAGTCACTGCCTCGCTATTAACCGCTGTGGCGTCTTAAACCAATAAAAGTGAAAATGTGTTTGTTCAAATGCTGTGACTTTATTTCCAACGTGAAGGTGTCTTTTGTAAATCAAGCGTAACGATTTTAGCAGTAGGCTGTGCCATCCCTACTTTCGTTTTCTCCCCTATTTGCCCAGTTTTCCTCGAGGTGTGATCTTGTGCGCTTGAAAATCTATGACATGATCTTAGTTGTTGCCTCTTGAATTATGCTATGTGGTTCTATGTTCCTAAAAGGCAAAGTGACTTCTGGAAATGTTTTTGAACATCTAGTGAACGATTTTACGGTTAGATACTGATATTAGTGTTGAAAGTCATTTTAGTAAATGGACGTTGATCTCGTGTCAAGTTTTAATACGGTATTTGATTGCACAATGGTGCTACACGGTCTTACTGTCTTGACTGTTGCGAATGATAAAAATTTTGGTTTGAAAACTGCAACTATTGTCGCCTCCTATTTTGCTACCACGTGAAATGACATTAAAAGTGGGCTGAATTTTATGTTGTTAGTATTACCCCACATATTTTACTCTATTTCGGTTTTCACAATGGTATGGGAAAATTTCCTTTGGCAAAATAATAACTATGACCGTAACCGTCTACAACGAGTTTCCCGGATTTTGCTCTAGCTGTTGCACTCTTTGTAATTGTACCCCGTGATTTTGAAAACCTTAAAAATTTAAGATGTGCATTGGCACTGTTTGTGCACTTCCTTGAGTTAGCTTTTATTGCCGTATACTCTTAAGAATATTTTATTCAAACTATTTAAGCTGACGACTAGTCTTGTAGAGGGAAAATCAATTTCTATGACATGTGTTGTTTCTTGTGTCGAAAAACTCTGAACAAAGTGTTTAGTGCATGTATTTGGTCGTACATTTTGTTTATGTGCCTGTTTTGCTGTGTTGCTTGCGGCGCCTTAGCGCCCACTGTTGTGACTAAGTTGTTAGTCCTGATGCTGCCGATTATTATCATAATTGTTGAGGTTGTGGTTGTTGCCATGTCGTATGCGGATGTTTTGCTATTGTTGCCTTGGGTACCGCCGAATGGCCCGCGTTGTCATCGATTTATGTTGTCGGCCGGTGGCCATTGTTGTTGAATTGCATTGTGTGCACTCTGTGAGTCTTGCATTGATGGTGTGATGGTCGGTATACGCTGTGTCCGTAAGGGTAGATGAGTGAGGTAGAACCCAGGTCAGCTTATCAGAGTAGCGCAGCGAAGTTTTGGCAGGTTATATTAGGAAGGAACTCTAATAGAGTTTTGGGGTGATCATGTGGTACCGGCATGATTGCGCTCAAAAACCCTACCGGTGGACCTGAGGGAGGAGAGGTCTGGTTGATATTTCCGGAGTTACCTGGCCGAGTAAGTAGGAGGGACGGCCGCCCAATCACTTATCGCCGGTAACCAAGGAAATAATGATCAGCTTGATGGATCGTTGGTTTATTAGTGGAGGAGTGTTGGCTTAGGCGGTTAAGTTTTCGAGGACGAAAACATTCTAAGTGGGGGAGAGTTGTAACACCCAAATAATTTAATTAATTAATTTAATTAAATTATTAGGGATTTATTTTATTTAGTGATTTAATTAAATTTAGAAAATAATTGAGTGGGTGCATATTATTATTTAGGGCATGATGTTGGCTTGGAGCGCACATAGGGCTTGAGTTGGATAAGCCCATGACCCAATACCCAACATAGGCGAGTTTGGCTAAGTGAATGGGGTTAGGGTTTGAGGCTTGGCATTGGCGAAATCCCTAGAGAGAGTGGAGAGAGTGAGCCGTTTTGGAGAGCAAAGGAAAGGAGAGAAAACGCAAAACTTCAAGAAAGAAAGAAGAAGGAAGGGCGAGGATCAAGAAGAGAAGGGGGCCTCCATTGTTGCTGAATTTTTTGGTGGTGATTTCCTCTCAAGAACTCCTACTTCTTCTAACATAAGGTAAGGGGGGATCATCTTTCTCTATAATAGATTGTGTGATGGGTTTTAGGATGGGATTTAGCCTAGATCTATCCATATTATTGTTGATCCTTAATCATTGCTATCTTGATGAATATATGCGACTTATGATCTTGGTGATTGCTTGATGTTTATGTGTTTTTGATTATATTCATGTTGATTGAGATTAATGATATGATCATATATGTGTTGTTGAATTCACTGTTTTGAGATGTTCTGACATAGGTTTAGTATTTCAGTGACTGAGAACGTTTTACTAATTGAAAAATTATGTGGTTTGTCATTTCGAAAACTTGATTGAATGTTTGTTAATTTGACGCTGGTTTGGTTGCGTTTAGAGCTGTGAAGATCGAGTTATGAATTCCACAAGTTAGGGTAATATTCTGGAAGCATTCTGGACATAGGTTCGGTATTTTTAAAACTGGGAACTTTCTGTTCGTCAAAAAATTATGGGACTTTTTTTGTTAGAAAACAGACTTAATTTTGGTCACTTTGGCACTGGTTTGGTTAAATTTGGAGTAGTGTAGCTCGAGTTATGAGCGTCCCAAGTCAGGCCAAATTTCTGGACTTAAACTAGGTATAGGTTCAGTGTTTCAGGTCTTGTGTCTTCAATTGAACTCTTATTTGAACGATTCTTTTTCCATTAGAAACTATACTCAAATTGATTTTGTTAAGGCTAAGGTTTTGTTCCATTTGGTCAAGTGTAAGTCAGTTTAGAGTGATTTGAAGTGGAAGGACAGAATCTGTCCAGTCTGGGAACCATTCGGGTTGTTTCTAAAAACTGTACTAACTGGCTCATTGTTTTGAAACTTTAAATATATGTTCAGAAACTACACATCTGTAGCTTTCCAACGAGGGGTCTTTTGTAATTTTTTGATGTCGTTTACTATTTTAACTAATTCGCCGAATTCTGGCTGCCGTGTTCGCGTAGCCCAGGGTGTCGCTGTTGTTCCCAAATTTGTTTTTCGAATATCTTTTGACTCGGGACTCCGTTTTAGGCGTTTCAAAATGTTTTGGAAAGCTTATTCAGACGCCCATCTGAATATTCTAATTTGGGGCTCAGTAAAGTATTTTCTGGAAGAAATGTTGATGATTAACTCAAACCCTAAAAGTTGTCATTTTGAGAAAATGTCGAGTCGCAATCATTTTGGAAAATGAATCATTCTGAGGAAAAATATGTTAGTTGCTGTTGTATGGACGCCCGTGTGGCTGTCCCGGTTGAATAATGAAATTTTATGAATAAAGTGACGAAAATGCCCTTGGTGGCCAATGTGTGAGTGTCTTGACGATGATGCCCTTAGTGGCTAGTTTTGTTGACAAAAATGCCCTTAGCGGCCAATGGGTGAGTAACATGATTAGCGATGATGTGATATAATTGGCGATGATGTGATATAATTAGCGAAGATGATTAGCGGTGATGATTAGCGGTGATGATTAGCGGTGATGATTAGCGATGATGATTAGCGATAATGATTAGCGATGATGATATAAATACTGATGTGATATTTTTAGCGATGATGAGATATAATTGATGATGATGATGATGTAATGTGATTGATGCATGTTCATAGTGTCGCATGCATCCATGTGCATTCAGCGGTGATGTAGGCTTCGGCCATGCGGTGAGTAGGCTTCGGCCAAAGCGGTGATGTGCCCTCAAGGCTTATTGCGGTGATGATGGATCCACATGTATATATTGCTTTCTCATACATCTACATGCCATAGTGACGGATTGCCTTAATGAGTGACTTTCGAGTGATTATGTGATGACTGTAGCATGGTTGTTCTAGTCCTGTAATTCTAGCCTGAGACTTATCACATGTTCTATTATATGGTTAGATTGAACTCACCCTTTCTCTGTTGAATGTTACCCTACGTGGTAACTGCAGGTGATCACGAGTGAAGGTATTCGTACTCTTCACTATTTGGAGTCGGGTCGTCATGCTCTGATACGTAGCACTCAGTGGGGAGGGATGTACCTTAGTTTTCTGATGACTGTTTAACTGTTATGATTCATCGATGATTTAATGATTTTCCGCTGCTTGAATAAATGAGAATTTAAGTGCTATGTATTAGCTTTTCGGAAAATGACGTAATTAAGCTATTAGCGTTTTGACGAAAATGTGACACTCCTCTTGTTGAAAATAAGAATAAAAAGATTTTTGTAAACTCTTGTTTTATAATAATAAATAACGGGTAGAAAAGGGGTGTTACAAAGATGATTCGTGAGAAAATGAAAGCTTCGCAGAGTAGACAAAAGAGTTATCATGATAAGAGGAGGAAGGATTTGGAGTTTCAGGCCGGTGATCATGTGTTCCTGAGAGTCACTCCGGTGTCTGGTGTTGGTCGTGCCTTAAAATCTAAGAAGTTAACTCCTCGCTTTATTGGTCCGTATCAAATTTTGGAGAGGGTTGGGAAAGTTGCTTATCGGGTGGCTCTGCCACCTAATCTTTCGAATTTGCATGATGTATTTCATGTGTCCCAGTTGCGGAAATATGTTCCTGACCCGTCTCATGTGGTTCAAATGGATGATGTGGGGGTGAGAGAAAACCTCACCGTGGAGACAATGCCGATTAGAATTGAAGATCGTGAGGTGAAGGTGTTAAGAGGTAAGGAGATCAATTTGGTGAAAGTGGTTTGGTTGGGAGCCGTTGGAGAAAGCATGACTTGGGAATTGGAGAGTAAGATGAAGGAAGCATATCCGGAGTTGTTTGAATCAGGTAAGAATTTCGAGGACGAAATTTTCTAAGTGGGGGAGAGTTGTAACACCCAAAATAATTTAATTAATTATTTGATTAAATTATTTTGGTGTTGCATTATTACTGTTATATTAATTTATTAATGTGTTATTTTTATTTAAATTGAAGGGAGTGGTGATGGTAATTCCGGAGTGTTAGGATTGGCCCAAGCCCAAGCCCGTTGACTTAGGCCTAGGCGAATTTAGCAAGGGTTGAGACAAGTGTCTCATTTGTGCCAAAGAAAGAAAAGAATTCGAAGGCAAGAGAGAAGGAAAGGGTCGCGACGGCTCAAGGAGAGAAGAGAGAGGGTTTTGCGCAAGCTTGAGGAAGAAGAAGACTAGGGCTAAGGAGGGGATTCGCGTGGAGCCTAAGGAAGGAGGAGAGCTTGGATCGTTGGTGGTGTTGGTGAATCTCTAGGGGTCTTGCGAGTTCTTCAATTCCAAAGGTTAGGGGGCTCTCCTTTTCATCCTTAATAACCTATTTGATTAGCAATTATAGGAATTAGGTGCTAGGGATGATTTGTGAATTTGAATTGTTATGTTGTTCCTTGCTAATTGCGAATATTGAGTTTAATGGATTGATTCTATGTTAATTAGCATTAGGGTGTATATGAAATTGAGTTCGCATGATATGTGTTTGTTATAATGGAACAATAGGATTGAGAATGAGAACCTAAGGAATTGTTGAGTGTTATTGTGATTGCATGATTAACTTGGAGTGAAATTGGGTGATTGAAGTGTGTGTAATAGGTGTTGTGGTGTGATGTTGATTAGCGTGTGCATATGTGTGACGTAGAGCATGTGTGTGTGCTAGGCATGAGCGCCAAAAGTGGCTGCGAATGTGTGAGTTATGGTGTGGTGTGTGTGTTGTATTTTGGTGTAGGGTTGTTGGGGCGCCTAATGGCTGTCCCATGGCCCCTAGTGTCGCCGGTGTTGTTGTTTGGTGTGCGTGGGTGTGTCATGGTGAGGGGCGCCAAAATGTGGTTGCCCCATGGTGTGTTGTGGTGTTTGGGTGTGAGGGCGCCAAAATAGGCAAGCCCCTTGTGTGTGTGTTGCTTGGTGTGTCTTGTGCAAGGGCGCCAAATTGGCATGCCCATGTTGCATTTTGTTTTCGGTATGTTGCTGGGCGATGGGCGCCAGGCGCTGGGCGCCAAGGGCGCTGTGTTTTGCGTGGTGTGCGTGTGTTGCTGGGCGCTGGGCGCTGTGTGTGTTGCTTGCGTGTGTTGCTGGGCGCTGGGCGCCAAGGGCGCCATGTTGCGTGCGTGTGGGTGTGTCTTGTGGCTGGGCGCCAGTTTTGGCTGCCCTGCGTGCTAGTTCTTTAATCAGTTGGTGAGACAATATAAATTTATTGGTGAGCTGAATGAATATTGGTGATGTGAAATAAAATTTATTGGTGAGTTAATATAAACTTTATGGGTGAGCTGAATAAATATTGGTGAGCTGAAATATTATTGGTGAGCATGTTTATGCAGAATTATGGTGATTTTGGTGTGTGTGACTGCATTGTACATGGCGTCGCATAGGCATATGCATTGTCAGGTGAGCAGAAGGCTTCGGCCTTATTATAAATTATTGGTGAGCAGAAGGCTTAGGCCTTATTTGGTGAGTGCCCTCAAGGCAAGATATTGGTGTTGATGGATCCACATGCATATGCCCTAGGAGTTGGGTTGCATTGCATGCATTACATATGTTTTTGGTGTTGTCTGTTGATTGACATAAGATAATGGTGTGCCATTAGTATTGTGTATTGGTGTTGTTAGTTGCCTGATCTATATGTTGTTGATCTTATATGTTATTACTTATGAAATGAGACTCACCCTACTGCTTTTATGTTGCTTCTCATGTCGGCAACGTGCAGGTGATAGCGAGTGAAGGTTACCTAGTACCTTCTTTCTAGTTGGTTGAGTCATCTCTGATACGTAGCACCAGGGGGCGTCCTAGTTTACTCATTTTATTTAATTGATGTCTTTAGGCTGTTTAATTGGTGATGTAATTGAATACCTTGAGGTTCGATGTTTTTCCGCTGCGATGGTTTTTATACTGTGTTGATGTAAACTAAACAGGATGTTTATGCTGGCTGTGGTGCTATATATGTATCACGCACTTTGTGTCTTTATGAATTATTTTTGGAGTTATTATACGTTGTTGTTTTTGAAATGTGGCACCCTCTTGCGGTTGCACTGAAAATTTTTGGAAACTCTGATTTTAAATTAACTAAATAGTAGTTATTAGAAGGGGGTGTTACAGTTGCAAATACATTATATAAAATTTATTTTATATACTTTTATTTAAATACATTTTAAATACATTTTAAAATATATTTTAAATACATTTTAAAATATATTTTAAATACATTTTAAATACACTATTTCGATTATAATGTATTTTAAATACATTTTAAATACATTTTATTTAAATACATTTGAAAATATAATTATTTCGATTATATTTAGTAAATATAATTTTAAAAATAAGTTGTTGCAAATACATTATATTTTTTACACATATATTAAATACATTTTATTTGTTGTCCAACGTTAATATCTAAACATATGCTAACATACTTATTTAAGTAGTAAAATTAAAAATTTGTATTAAATATAATATAATTTATTAACTTTCACATGTACCTACTTTTATTGTATTGTTGCAAAAAAAAACTATTTTTATTGCAATCGGTATTAGATTTAACGATGACAATGGTACGGGGTGGAGGCAAGGAGTACTCCACCGCTCGCCGTCTCCACCCCCCAAACTTTCCCCCGTTCATGTCATTGTTCCCCTAGATCCTCGCAGTCCTTGTGGGGACCCCAAAAAATCATTAAAATTTGTAAAAAAATATAAATTGAAATCTAATAAAATTGAAAAAAAATAAAAATCTGACTAAAAAAGATAGTTTAATATTTTAATATAGAAATATAGTAGATTGTCTTCTTTTTATATTTTGATATTCTAAAAAATATCAAATGAATCAAAACATAAAAGTGAGCATATTTTAATATTTTACTAATATTTTTAGTTTAAAAACTTATGATAAGACAAAAAAATCAATTACTAATAATATAGTATACATGTTTATCTTCTCTGAGGAAGAGACTCAATGGCCCATGAGTAAATCCATGAGATGAATGTCCACTCAAGTCTTGTATGTAGGACACCCAGAGGAGGCTCCATCAAATAAGTAGCAACGACAATATGTCGATTTGAGCTTTGGTAGACTACAACACTTGCAAAAGAAAACACAGAAGAGGAGAAATAATGAGTGAAAAAAATTATCGAAATAAAAGTGATGGAGAAACGAGGTTCCCTTTGATATCAAAAGAAATAATGCGAAGCCCCAAAAAACCATATAACAATAGATATGGAGAGTAAAAAATGGAGATCATTATCAAAGGCAAAAAGTCTCCGGGTGGAGATTAACAAATCGATGGAGATTATTCTTATGAACGGTTTTAAGATGTACAAATAATTTGTAACTGAGATCAAGGAAAAGAGAGAGAAAATGGAGCCCCAAAAAGATTTGGGGAAAATTCCATGGTATCTTAGAAATAATTTGAAAAAAATGGAAGTTGAATTAATATTAGAATTAGAAGTGATGTGTTCTTAAGGAACACAAAAACCTGTATACATATTAACTGGGCTCGGATCACACCCAGGTCTCGGGTTCGGTTCGAATATTGAGTGTGTCAAAAATTCTGTTGGGAGGGACCCCACAGTGATTGCAAATTAAATGACATATCTATTTGCTGTGATATTTCCAAAATGCATGAGCAGATAGCCCATAAGTTGACCATCGAAAGGTTCAGTTTGTGGGCTTTTGACTTGGTTTGAGACCCCAAAACAAGCTGGATTGTATGGTTTGATTTTCCAACCCACATACCCTTAAAAAAAATCAAAAATTCATCTCTAGCCCACATACCCCCCCTCGCCATAAAACCAAAAAGTTCCCATTTTACCCCACAACCCTTAAAAAAATCAAAAATTGATCTCTTCTCACATATATCTGAAAGCACAAAAGTAAGGAAAAAAATTATTTTCGGAATTATCTCCAAAAAGATAATTCTAGAAGTCATTTTGTGTTTCAGATTTATCCTCTTGAGATAAATCCGGAAAGAAACATTCCGGAAGTATCTCTAGAAGATAAATCCAGAACACAAAATGACTTCTGAATTTATCGTGGGAGTTAATTCTGGAAACTCTTTTAAAAATGACTTTTGCAAAAAATTAAGGTTGTCTTTTAACACTAGTAATTATAAGGTGAAACAGATGTCATTAATAGATATTTTACACTGGTTATTGTCTAAAACTTGTGTCATACAACTAAACAAATTTAATACACTACTCATAATATGCAAAATATATCTTAGATGTACATACTACTCTATACATTGCAAGAAATTCTCAAAACAAATAGTCTAAAAAGAAGCATATGAATATTCGCACTAATTTCCGAGTCCAACTTTTATCCATTTTTTTCCCGACCTATGCCTTTTTTAAAAGGAGGGTATATCGCAGTATCATCCTAAGGAAGAATTTAGAAAGAGATAGGAACCTTGTGAGAAAGGGAAAACAGTACAAGAGAATTATGACATGTTAATTTCATGTTAATTTTTTGAATTGAGGTAGTTAAATCAAAAAACTAGCACATTCACTACAACAGAAAAGGCGATGAGTAGCGCTTTTTTTGGCCATTGTAGCGCTTTCGGGCGCTCCTAAAGCTGGCGCTCCTGTTGCCACTCTCTCAACAGTAGCGCACAAAAAGCACTACTAATGATTAGGAATGAGTAGCGCTTTTTAGTAAAAAACGCTACTTATGCTCTTAGCGTGTTTTGGGAATGAGTAGCGCTTTTTAAATAGCGCTACTGATTCTCGACCATTAGTAGCGCTTTTTTAAAAAGCCCTACTGATTCTCTGTAACCTCCCCAATTTAACTAATTTCATTTATTGAAATTAGGAAGAGGTCAAGATAATTAATAAGCATAATTGACTAATTATGAGATGAAATTCTTGATTAAGTGAATTAGGTTGTGCTTGTGTGCTAAAATATATTAAGTACTCGAATTGTTGATTGATTGGTGAGCTAATTGGGATTTTAAGTGAGAATACTAGGATAAGCGTATTTTCGTCTTTTCCACCCATAAGTGAGTTTCAGCTGACCCACCTTCTACAAAACACCCACATATGCATTAATTAATTATTGTATAAGTATTGTTTGATTATGTGATTAGAAATGACTTAAGAAGAGTTTAAGGAGAGTTAGGTAAAAATTGGACATAAGGGCAATATGGTAATTTTGCCCCCATTAAAAATCCCCTCAGCTGAGTCACTCACACTTACACTTACACTCACTCTCATTAAAACAAAAAACACAACACTCCTCACTCCCACAATTGCTGAAAACTGAAATAAGGAGAGCTAGAGAGAGAGGAGAATTCGCAGGAGAGGGAAGGAGAAGAAGAGGGGAGACATTCCTCAAACCTTGATGCATGTCTTGTTTCTCACCACCATTATAGTCAGTTTCTCATCCTCTTTCTGTTGATGCCAAAATCGCGCCCCACACCCTTCTCCATCTCATTTCTCCATTATAGACCCTCAAGCTCAAAATGGACAAAAATGAATCCTAGGAGCTGAATGTGACTTGCAAGTTGGACTGATAGCTAGTTTCACGTAGTTCAGAACCAACATTGTGTTTTCAAGCATTAGGAAGAAGGTTTGGTAGCTTTGGGTCGAATTTGGATATTGTTGGTGCATAGGACTCGAGTTTGGGAACGTTCGTGACATCTCGTGGTCGTAGAAACTCCGTTTGTTGTTGTTGTTGTTGTTGTTGTTGTTGTTGTTGTTGTTGTTGTTGTTGTTGTTGTTGTTGTTGTTGTTGTTGTTGTTGTTGTTGTTGTTGTTGTTGTTGTTGTTGTTGTTGTTGTTGTTGTTGTTGTTGTTGTTGTTGTTGTTGTTGTTGTTGTTGTTGTTGTTGTTGTTGTTGTTGTTGTTGTTGTTGTTGTTGTTGTTGTTGTTGTTGTTGTTGTTGTTGTTGTTGTTGTTGTTGTTGTTGTTGTTGTTGTTGTTGTTGTTGTTGTTGTTGTTGTTGTTGTTGTTGTTGTTGTTGTTGTTGTTGTTGTTGTTGTTGTTGTTGTTGTTGTTGTTGTTGTTGTTGTTGTTGTTGTTGTTGTTGTTGTTGTTGTTGTTGTTGTTGTTGTTGTTGTTGTTGTTGTTGTTGTTGTTGTTGTTGTTGTTGTTGTTGTTGTTGTTGTTGTTGTTGTTGTTGTTGTTGTTGCTGTTGTTGTTGCTGTTGTTGTTGCTGTTGTTGTTGCTGTTGTTGTTGTTGCTGTTGTTGTTGCTGTTGTTGTTGTTGTTGTTGTTGTTGTTGTTGTTGTGTTTGTCATTGCAAGAGGTGAGTTCTATACTCGCATAGAGATTTGTTTTTCGAATATGTGATTGCATGTGTTCTGAATCGAGTCATTGTGTTTTCGTTTCGTAAATTTTGAGTCAAAAATCGTATTTCGAACTTATGGAAAATGCATGTGTTTATGTTCATGATTAAATGATTGAATGAGATTGTTGGACTGAATGTGTTTGATGCTATGTGCTGTTTTGTGTGCATGTAAGAATTTGGTATCGATCGGAACGGACATTGGAATCGGAATGGAATGGAAAATTACACGAAAAACTGTTTTCTGGAAAACTGATAAGGAACCACGGGTCGGGTGCCCACGCGCACGGACCGTGCGCCACTTTCTGATACTGTGGGCAATGAGATTGCAAAATGCGCACGGGTCGTGCGTCTTCACGCACGGACCGTGCGCCAAGTTCTGTAACTTTATGAAAAAATTAATAAAACACGCACGGGTCGTGCGTCTATACGCACGGACCGTGCGAAAGCTTTTGTCACCCTATTTCAAAATGCACTTTTGTCCATTCCAAATGATTCCAAGTTTCTTCTAATCATTTCCCCAATGATTGTAATGTATGATTATCATGAAATGGTGTGTGCTTGAGATAAAATTCTTATGTTATGAAAGTTATGAAAACCGTACTTTAGTGTACGCGAGTGTACACAAGTTAAGTCAAGATAAGGACTATCAGTCCATACAAGTCATGTAAATATTCTAAATTCATGTAATAACAAGTGAAGTTACTTTCCCTTGAGGAAAGGAAGGATGGCATACATAAAATAATATATGTATATCAAGGGTGACGACCCTAAGGATTAGCATACTAGGGGAGGGGAAGTCATGAGCCCCAAAACCTAGGCCCTATGAGGTTTACCCGCTAATTAGTGGTTAGTGGATAGGGTTCACCAAAAGCCAAAGAAATAACCGGATAAGGTAGGCTTGAGGTGTTGTGCTAAGTTAAAGCAAATATAAGACATGAAATGTAGCCGCTTATTAGGGCTACAAGACAGAATAAAGAAAGATATGTCCACATGGTCGCTTATTAGGGCCATGATGTTTAAAGTACAAATCATAATGAACCGCTAGAGTTAGTAAGGGGTCTCGATAGGACTCACTGAGATAATGTTTATCTCACCCTTTATTATTGTGGTTTTTATAGAGAAATAGGGAAAAGCAAAGGCGAAGTAGCAAGGCTAGCCAGTGTGACTCTTGGAGTCGTCAGAGATTCAGTTTTACATTTAGGCCTTTGCCCCTTTTGTTGTCTTTGTATTATCGATTGCATAACTATTATTGATAACAATTGTAAATCGTTTCCGCTACTTATGTTTTGGGTATTGAACACCAGGATTGTATAAGTTTTAAGTCACGTGACTTAAGTACTTCGTTAAGTTTAATGAGGTTCATGGAACCACTTGATAATTATTTATCGGAAGTTTTTAGTTGTGTTCAATATTCAATAACAAGAAGTTACTCTGATGTATGCCAAGTGGTGCTCTTTGGTATTTCTACAAGCTAGAAATATGCGGGTGTTACATTCTCGACCATTAGTAGCGCTTTTTTAAAAAACACTACAAGAATAAGTGCTGTTTCCTGCCATTTTTTCCGACGAACTCTAGTCCGTCGCAATTTCCGAAGGATTTCCGACGAAAAAGTCGTCGCAAATGTTCAGAAAAAGAGGCGCTAAAATTCCCGCTTACATTTGCGACGAAGTTGTTTTCCGTCGCAAATTTCCAACGGCTATTTTCGTCGAAAAACGCTTAAAATCCGTCGAAAACAAAAATACCCAATTAAAAGAGAACCCCTTCCCTCGAACCCTCTCGTTCAGCAAACCTCACGCTTATAAAAAAAAAGTAAACCCTCCTCTCCTTCGCGAAACTTCATTCTCTCCCTCGTTCTCTCCCTCATTCTCCTCAGCCCTTCACCACCCTCAGCCCTTCTGGTGTGAACACAACCTCTTCATCTCACCATCAGCCAAAACCAAACCTCTTCACTTTACGACCGACCCATCAGCCACGACCCATCAGTCAGAACCGTGCTCCACTCTCCTCCATCGACCTCCACTCTCCTTCCTTGACCGCTATCCTTCTCCGCCCTTCTCCGTTGTCAAACTGTGCTCCACGGCCACGAAGATCTCCCTCTCCTCGCGCCTCCACCACTCTCCCTCTCCGCCGTTTCTAGGCCTTTCACCATCGTATCTCTGCCTCTTCACCTCCACAACCTTCTTCTACTCAGGTATTCCATTAGTTTTCTTAATTTGTCTCAAATTTCACTGATTGCAAAACCCTAAATGTCCCAATTTTTTTTGGAAACGAACCCTAACCCTCTTCCCTTCCAATCTGTTGCAGCATCAACCACAAAGAACCCTGGATTCTTTATGTCTTACTCTCTCAGTCAGTCCAGGTTAGTATTGATTTTGATTTTTGAGTTTATTTTTTTATTGGTATTGATATTGGGGTTTTTGCTTGAATCTTAATCTGTTATGTATTGGTTTTGTTTCTGGTTTTTTCCCCTTTCAAAAGGAAGTTCGATTCCTTGTAGGATTTTTTCCCTTTTCAAAAGGAAGTTCGATCCCCTTTCTGGTTTATTGGTTGTTTTCCCCTTTTTTGTGATAACTATGATCGTCTACTTGCGTATTTTGCTGACTTATTCTCTTTTCTCATGCTTTATCTAATTCTTGCTTATGTTTTGGGGATGTTATTAATTTGTTAACCCTATATTAGAAATGCTACTTCCAATATAAATGAAGCCATGTATTTTCAACATCTTTATATACCCACCTTTGCTGTATTATGATTTATGCACCAAGTTTGCCTACAGATCATCATTGGTTGTTTCTTAGTCTTCCATTATATTCATTTTTGGTCACCAACATGCTACTTCAATAGTTATTGCAGAAAGATTTTCTTGACCATGCTCATCAAATTGATTTGAATTTCTTGCTTTTCTGTTTTTGAATTTGTACTAGCTTTTTTTAAACTCAATTGTACTTTATCTACTTATGCAAGCGAATTGTCTACTCCACTAAAAGATATTTGTTAACTTGATTCAACTTGAGTCATAATGATTAATTTGTCTGCTGTTAGAGCTCTTTAATCTGTTTATGACTATGGTTGCTAATTTTTAAGTGTATTTGTAGTAAATAAGTTTATATTGATTCTCTTACCATTTTATGTATTTGGGCTAATATTTTCAATTTTGTTCTTTTGCAGTCCAATATTTTTGCTACTTTTAGGAGAAAATAAGGAAAAGTCAAGATGGTAAGTTGATAAATGATGCTTAAAGATCCTTGTTTTGGTTATTTTTTATATTTCATTGATTACCTAGTAGAAACTCCGTTTGTTGTTGTTGTTGTTGTTGTTGTTGTTGTTGTTGTTGTTGTTGTTGTTGTTGTTGTTGTTGTTGTTGTTGTTGTTGTTGTTGTTGTTGTTGTTGTTGTTGTTGTTGTTGTTGTTGTTGTTGTTGTTGTTGTTGTTGTTGTTGTTGTTGTTGTTGTTGTTGTTGTTGTTGTTGTTGTTGTTGTTGTTGTTGTTGTTGTTGTTGTTGTTGTTGTTGTTGTTGTTGTTGTTGTTGTTGTTGTTGTTGTTGTTGTTGTTGTTGTTGTTGTTGTTGTTGTTGTTGTTGTTGTTGTTGTTGTTGTTGTTGTTGTTGTTGTTGTTGTTGTTGTTGTTGTTGTTGTTGTTGTTGTTGTTGTTGTTGTTGTTGTTGTTGTTGTTGTTGTTGTTGTTGTTGTTGTTGTTGTTGTTGTTGTTGTTGTTGTTGTTGTTGTTGTTGTTGTTGTTGTTGTTGTTGTTGTTGTTGTTGTTGTTGTTGTTGTTGTTGTTGCTGTTGTTGTTGGTGTTGCTGTTGTTGCTGTTGTTGCTGTTGTTGTTGCTGTTGTTGTTGCTGTTGTTGTTGCTGTTGGTGTTGTTGTTGGTGTTGTTGTTGTTGTTGTTGTTATTGTTGTTGTGTTTGTCATTGCAAGAGGTGAGTTCTATACTCGCATAGAGATTTGTTTTTCGAATATGTGATTGCATGTGTTCTGAATCGAGTCATTGTGTTTTCGTTTCGTAAATTTTGAGTCAAAAATCGTATTTCGAACTTATGGAAAATGCATGTGTTTATGTTCATGATTAAATGATTGAATGAGATTGTTGGACTGAATGTGTTTGATGCTATGTGCTGTTTTGTGTGCATGTAAGAATTTGGTATCGATCGGAACGGACATTGGAATCGGAATGGAATGGAAAATTACACGAAAAACTGTTTTCTGGAAAACTGATAAGGAACCACGGGTCGGGTGCCCACGCGCACGGACCGTGCGCCACTTTCTGATACTGTGGGCAATGAGATTGCAAAATGCGCACGGGTCGTGCGTCTTCACGCACGGACCGTGCGCCAAGTTCTGTAACTTTATGAAAAAATTAATAAAACGCGCACGGGTCGTGCGTCTATACGCACGGACCGTGCGAAAGCTTTTGTCACCCTATTTCAAAATGCACTTTTGTCCATTCCAAATGATTCCAAGTTTCTTCTAATCATTTCCCCAATGATTGTAATGTATGATTATCATGAAATGGTGTGTGCTTGAGATAAAATTCTTATGTTATGAAAGTTATGAAAACCGTACTTTAGTGTACGCGAGTGTACACAAGTTAAGTCAAGATAAGGACTATCAGTCCATACAAGTCATGTAAATATTCTAAATTCATGTAATAACAAGTGAAGTTACTTTCCCTTGAGGAAAGGAAGGATGGCATACATAAAATAATATATGTATATCAAGGGTGACGACCCTAAGGATTAGCATACTAGGGGAGGGGAAGTCATGAGCCCCAAAACCTAGGCCCTATGAGGTTTACCCGCTAATTAGTGGTTAGTGGATAGGGTTCACCAAAAGCCAAAGAAATAACCGGATAAGGTAGGCTTGAGGTGTTGTGCTAAGTTAAAGCAAATATAAGACATGAAATGTAGCCGCTTATTAGGGCTACAAGACAGAATAAAGAAAGATATGTCCACATGGTCGCTTATTAGGGCCATGATGTTTAAAGTACAAATCATAATGAACCGCTAGAGTTAGTAAGGGGTCTCGATAGGACTCACTGAGATAATGTTTATCTCACCCTTTATTATTGTGGTTTTTATAGAGAAATAGGGAAAAGCAAAGGCGAAGTAGCAAGGCTAGCCAGTGTGACTCTTGGAGTCGTCAGAGATTCAGTTTTACATTTAGGCCTTTGCCCCTTTTGTTGTCTTTGTATTATCGATTGCATAACTATTATTGATAACAATTGTAAATCGTTTCCGCTACTTATGTTTTGGGTATTGAACACCAGGATTGTATAAGTTTTAAGTCACGTGACTTAAGTACTTCGTTAAGTTTAATGAGGTTCATGGAACCACTTGATAATTATTTATCGGAAGTTTTTAGTTGTGTTCAATATTCAATAACAAGAAGTTACTCTGATGTATGCCAAGTGGTGCTCTTTGGTATTTCTACAAGCTAGAAATATGCGGGTGTTACATTCTCGACCATTAGTAGCGCTTTTTTAAAAAACACTACAAGAATAAGTGCTGTTTCCTGCCATTTTTTCCGACGAACTCTAGTCCGTCGCAATTTCCGAAGGATTTCCGACGAAAAAGTCGTCGCAAATGTTCAGAAAAAGAGGCGCTAAAATTCCCGCTTACATTTGCGACGAAGTTGTTTTCCGTCGCAAATTTCCAACGGCTATTTTCGTCGAAAAACGCTTAAAATCCGTCGAAAACAAAAATACCCAATTAAAAGAGAACCCCTTCCCTCGAACCCTCTCGTTCAGCAAACCTCACGCTTATAAAAAAAAAGTAAACCCTCCTCTCCTTCGCGAAACTTCATTCTCTCCCTCGTTCTCTCCCTCATTCTCCTCAGCCCTTCACCACCCTCAGCCCTTCTGGTGTGAACACAACCTCTTCATCTCACCATCAGCCAAAACCAAACCTCTTCACTTTACGACCGACCCATCAGCCACGACCCATCAGTCAGAACCGTGCTCCACTCTCCTCCATCGACCTCCACTCTCCTTCCTTGACCGCTATCCTTCTCCGCCCTTCTCCGTTGTCAAACTGTGCTCCACGGCCACGAAGATCTCCCTCTCCTCGCGCCTCCACCACTCTCCCTCTCCGCCGTTTCTAGGCCTTTCACCATCGTATCTCTGCCTCTTCACCTCCACAACCTTCTTCTACTCAGGTATTCCATTAGTTTTCTTAATTTGTCTCAAATTTCACTGATTGCAAAACCCTAAATGTCCCAATTTTTTTTTGGAAACGAACCCTAACCCTCTTCCCTTCCAATCTGTTGCAGCATCAACCACAAAGAACCCTGGATTCTTTATGTCTTACTCTCTCAGTCAGTCCAGGTTAGTATTGATTTTGATTTTTGAGTTTATTTTTTTATTGGTATTGATATTGGGGTTTTTGCTTGAATCTTAATCTGTTATGTATTGGTTTTGTTTCTGGTTTTTTCCCCTTTCAAAAGGAAGTTCGATTCCTTGTAGGATTTTTTCCCTTTTCAAAAGGAAGTTCGATCCCCTTTCTGGTTTATTGGTTGTTTTCCCCTTTTTTGTGATAACTATGATCGTCTACTTGCGTATTTTGCTGACTTATTCTCTTTTCTCATGCTTTATCTAATTCTTGCTTATGTTTTGGGGATGTTATTAATTTGTTAACCCTATATTAGAAATGCTACTTCCAATATAAATGAAGCCATGTATTTTCAACATCTTTATATACCCACCTTTGCTGTATTATGATTTATGCACCAAGTTTGCCTACAGATCATCATTGGTTGTTTCTTAGTCTTCCATTATATTCATTTTTGGTCACCAACATGCTACTTCAATAGTTATTGCAGAAAGATTTTCTTGACCATGCTCATCAAATTGATTTGAATTTCTTGCTTTTCTGTTTTTGAATTTGTACTAGCTTTTTTTAAACTCAATTGTACTTTATCTACTTATGCAAGCGAATTGTCTACTCCACTAAAAGATATTTGTTAACTTGATTCAACTTGAGTCATAATGATTAATTTGTCTGCTGTTAGAGCTCTTTAATCTGTTTATGACTATGGTTGCTAATTTTTAGGTGTATTTGCAGTAAATAAGTTTATATTGATTCTCTTACCATTTTATGTATTTGGGCTAATATTTTCAATTTTGTTCTTTTGCAGTCCAATATTTTTGCTACTTTTAGGAGAAAATAAGGAAAAGTCAAGATGGTAAGTTGATAAATGATGCTTAAAGATCCTTGTTTTGGTTATTTTTTATATTTCATTGATTACCTTATAGAATGTTAATCGCTCTTTGTTGATTAATGGAATAATGACTATAGAATATGAGAAGTGTTTTTTGAACATCGTGTAAGTTCCTGTTTCGTCACATTTTAACTCCTTTTCCTTTGATCACAGATGAATTAATATCTCCCTCGGTTGTGGAGAAAGATTTATCTACTGTGCATCATGAAAAGGAAGAAGTGGGTATGCTAGAGAATGAGGACAAGTTCGTAAAGGAAAATGGAGAGCGGCCTAGCAATGGTATTGGAGCTGATTATGGATCTGACAGAAGTGAAGAAAGGAAGCCTGATACTATAGATGTTCATTTGGGCAAATCTAGGTATACTTCCCTCTCTTGTTATATTTTATGCTTACCATAAGAGCCATGGTATTTTTTATGGTATTTTTTATGCTTACCATAAGAGCCGAAGTCTTACCCCAAAAAGGAGATCGGGTAAGAGTCCAAGTGTTAGTAGAATCCCTCCTCCTCCTCCTCCATCAAGGAGGAGTTTGAGCCAGAGCCCTGTTAGAAGCATCAGCCGGAGTCCAAGCAGAAGCATCCGCAGGAGCCAAGTGAGAGGCAGGATTGTTGAGAGAAGTATCAGTAGAAGCCCTGTGAGAAGGTATGCTCTTCAAATGGGACTTTAAAATCTGTGTTATCTGATTTTTTATGGGATCTTTTCGCTGTGTTCATGTTATAGCTGCAGTTGAGGAGTCTGCAAAAGCACCACTTCAAATGGGATTTTTTATGGTATATCTGATTTGGGGGGTTTTGAGACACCATTCCTTATTCTTGGAGAGCACTTGCGTGCTTGTCAAAGAACTTCTTGCATGTGAGTTCCTCTTCTTTTCCCCTAGCTATTTTAGTGTTGTTTGTCTAGTTGATGTGTTGAAATCATGATATATGAATATGCATGCTCATATATTACAAGTAGACATGTTAAAGTTCCTGCCTCTGTCCCTGCTAAGTCACTCCCCACTGAATCATTTATGTTGCAAAATTTAAGTTGTACTGTATAATTTTAACCGATTTGAACATGATTGACATGAAGTAGTTGGTTTGATGCTTATAATCCGTGAATGGTTTGATGGTTATATCAGAAACTTACTTTTGTTAGTGTTATCTGCTACTTCAATAAACCTAAAGCACATTTATTCTGTTTGTTTTTGCTTCTGTTAGTATCTCTTTTGCGAATACTTTTAAGCATCTAGATGCTAAAGGAGTTCAATCAGATTTTCTATATCCAGCAGTCAACGTGGATCAGTTCAATGAACCCACTTCCTCTAAGTAAATGACAATATTGTATCTTATCACATATTTTAAATGGAAACCCATCTTCTTCCTTTCATGATTGTGTGGCTCCAACATTGAAGCTTAGTGAGTTGTTTGCATAGGCATTGAGTCTGTTCATATTATCTAATTCTTAGTGCTATCTTATTTCCTAGTGATACTAATTTCAGTTAATTATGCCAGCACATATCTCTTGTCCATTCTCAAGTGTCCTTGATCATTGAAGCCAGCAAATATACAGTATGTATTCTTTCATATAAATTTCTGGAGTTCCCTCACCTTTCACTACAAAAAATGGAACAGATTGCAGGGGTTTTTAAGTCGCTTAGTGGGGGTTTTAAACCCCCGCAACGTAATCTGCGGGAGTTTTAAATAACGCCGGAGTTTCAAGTGCCGCAATCGTTTTGCGGGGGTTTTTAGAAAACGCTGGTATCATGTCTTTTAGCGGGGATTTTACTGCGGGGGTTTTTAACCCCCACAATTAGTGGAGGTTTTTTTTAGGGGGTTATAAACCTCCTGAGATCTTGAGTGATTTTACAAGAGTTTTTTTCTTGCAATTTGATATTTTTTTTTCTTTTCTCATTACCACATTTTTATTACCAGCAACTATCCATACATCTTCGGGAATACTTATTAAGCTTAATCAAAAAGACCAAAAATTTCATTAAGAATATAACTGTGATAACATACATGTAATGTCAAATTTCTAAAAATTATAATAAAAATAAACATTTGTAGCTCAAATATCTAATGTCATACAACTCAATTTATAGTAGCTTAAAAAAATTCTAATGCTAAAAGATCCTAAAAAATATATCAAATTTGGCTAGCACTAGATGATCCTCTTGCAGATTCTTCATGTTCGTTGTCGTGAAGAACTTCCAATATTTGTGTTTTGTCACAACCTCAACTTAAAAGGCACAATGGGAAATTGGTTGAGTGAGTTAACCTATCCACAGCTGCTCTTATTGAATCTATTACAGGATCCTGCATATAAAACCAAATAATTATGACAGAATATGACCAAGCTTTATGCTGCCAGCTATTAAGGCTTGCATGGAAATATTAAGAGAAAACATGACAAATAAAATTCAGTGTATGAAACAGAATAAATGCAAAATAAACCTGAAGGTGAAGAGTAGGCTGATCATAAATTGATAAGTAGCTTCCTTGACGGTCCTCCTGAAGCTCGTGAAGGTTGCGAGATATGGCTCCTACAACAGCTCCAAGTCCCTGCAAGATTAGCATATGTTAGTCGGCGTTCATTTGTATGACAAAAATAAAAGCAAAGTAGTTTATTTATGATCTATGTTATTCTATTAAGGTCCATATGAAGATTTATGTATAAACTAAACATGTTATCACATGCTTGAACACTTGTTGCAGCTGAGAGTAAGGATGATTTGAACGAGTTTTAACATGGTAATCAGTAAATCTATAGCCAAAGCATTTGTCAAACTTCTTCAAGATCTTCCGCAAACCAACAGCATTGATCTCTACAAAATAGAGTAGCTTTATTAGATCTCATCCCACTGTTCTATATGCTTCTCGCAGTTCAGATATTTTTCCTTTTTCAGGCTCCTGCTGAATAGCATCCTGTTGCTCTCCCAGATTTGCTATCCTACTTGCCAAAAGCCCTTGTTGTTCTAATAGGAAAAGAACAATCTTCTCAATCTGTATTGTAACAAGAGAGTGAAACTAATATAATCACAACTGAAGAATGCCATACATTATATAACCAATATCCTTTGCTCACAGACATTCACTTATAGATAACTAGAAGGTAAATTGAGCAATTATTAAATACTTAAAAAAGTTAAATGTAACTGAAAAGGTTAGAATTTTATATAGTATGTGACTCTGACTCATAATCATCCAATCAACACTGAGAACAAACCTGATTATCTAGCATTCTTGAGAAATCCTTGAGTACATTTCGTCGATCGTGTGTTCCGAGTTCAATTTGCTGAGCATAGTTCTTTACTCGTCTCTTCATTAGTTTGTAGTTTATGTAATATCTAAATCAAAAGTCAAACTTTATGAGTTATGAGCTTGCCTAAAAATGAATCCAAACTACTCCAAACATGGCACTAATATTTGACTTGCCACCCACAACACAAAATCAGAAAACATACCCTTGCCATTCCTGAAGTTGTCTTTCTTTCAACTTCTTCCCAAAGGCAACCATCTCTATCTAGTCTCTGCAATAGTCAAGATTTCATTTTTAACCAAAAGTAAATCAAAACAGCACTAACAAGATGAGCATTTACAAATAATAATAATTTCCTTTCATCCAATCTTCTTTCTCTACTGCACAACACACAGCTGTTTTTGTCTTCCGAACATTGCTATGACTGACTATTCAAAAGCAAGGTTCTCTTCTCATATAGCTAGAGTTCTTCTACAACTTTCCATACTTTTCAAACAAAAACCCTAAAGAAAGGAAATAGGAGACAACAAAGTAGAAAGAATCGAAGATTGTGGTGCTTACCCTAAAAATCAGTTCACCTCAAATGGAAGAGAAGATCTTCGTGCTTGTAGTGAGAGACAGAATCGAAGATTGAAGAACTGTGCAACTGGAGCGCGAGATGGGAGAATCCTTATCAAGTTGATTACAGGGTTCACTAAAAACAAATTCCAGCAGTACGGCAGTTTGCGTGCAAGTCTGCTAATTTATTGCAAGAAGCGGACATTTCATCCATAAGTACAAGCAACACATGAGGTGAAAATACATCCACAAGCACATCAAAGATATTTTCTACACAGCATGGTATGGATACAGACATATAACTACCTATGCATAAAGAAAAGTTGAGAATGATAGGAAATAATACCTGTACAATAGAAGAATGAAGGTAAAAGTTGTGAGGCACAAGAGTTGCTCCTAGAAGACTCATTAGCATAAACGCACTCTCCCCACTCAACTTTATTTGAATCCCATTCATCGAAAGTGGATTTTCTGATTGATTGATGAGTAGTCCAAGTATAAAAGAAAGCAAAACAAATCCTGCCACAAACTGACCTAGGAGTTTTGCCTTCTCAATGTCCTAGGCAGAGGCAATATATTAAGTACAGTGTTGATCAACAGGAAATGACGAATAAGTGAAGAATGATACTTACAAGGAGGATAGAAAGAAGTATATGGAAAACAGCACCGGTAGAAGTTAAAAAGACACAAGTGAATAAGTCCCACCCAAAAATAAGATTTAATCCTTGCGCCATGCCCAAGATCTTGCAAAACAGTTTAAACCATAGTTTCAAGTCAAAACAAATTTGACAAATAGCAGATGAACATGTGCAAATCAAATTCACTGGCAGAAAGCCAGCAAAATTTTTAAGGTTAATCAAGAGCAAGAATATTACCATGTTAAGATCTAGCATAATCACTGAAAGTTCTGTTTGAATTCCAAGGAGCATGCATGTCCATGTATCATACTCGTCACTGCAAATCTTTGGAGAAAAAATGTGAAATTAGTCTATTAACAAAATTAAGTGTAATCATAATGTTTTATCTGAGCTTGCTCATGTAAGCATCATATGTCAGCCCGTGTCTGCATAATCTTGAAAAAGAAATACAAAAAAGACAAAAAAAAACCCACTATAAACTCGGTAATCTACTCAACAAACAGATTGAAGAGAAGACCACTCAACCTGGCTCACAGGCCACAGCCACCACTATTGAACTAATATCACAACCGTAACAAAATGGAGAAAGAACTTAAAAGAAAAAAAAGGAGCATAACAAAGAACCATGAGCATAACAATCGAAATCAATAGCAACAATCGAAATCAACAATCGAAATCAATAGCATCCTAAATAGCAACATTATACTGTAACATCCTAAATTGCATCCTAAATAGCAACAATCGAAATTAATAGCAACAATTAAGTTTGAATTTCAATAAAATAAAATAAATGGAAACAATCGAAATCAATAGCAACAATCGAAATCAACAATCGAAATCAATAGCATCCTAAATAGCAACATTATACTGTGACATCCTAAATTGCATCTTAAATAGCAACAATCAAAATCAATAGCAACAATCGAGAGGGAAACAGTGAGATCGGGAGGGAAAGATAGGTAGAGCGATTAGCGAAGGAGAATAGGAAACGAAAATGAGGGAAAGAGTGTTGCGCCCGAAAAAGTCCCCGAGGGAGAACCTTCCTTGTTCACAACTTTTCTTAAGACAATGAAGCCGCCACCAATATTTATTAAGGAAAATATTAGGAAAACCTTTTTTGGAAAGCGATTGGTCTTGCGAAACTAGAGAATAGGGTTCGGGGGTCGGTTACGTGCAGGGAAGGTGTTAGCACCCCACACGTCCTCTCTACTGAGAGGGAACCTTTAATTAAATGTGTGGTTTTAGTGTGTTGACTTGAATATACTTAATTTTGCCTCCCTACTTCTTATTGAAAAATTCTTAATGAAAATCTTTATTTATTATGAAAAAGAAAAGGGGGAAGAATGGGTTTTTAGAAAAAAAAAACGCTTGACGGGACGAGGCCCGCTCCTACGTATCTCCCGGTGCGATGGAGAACTCAAAGCTACGTAGTTCTTCTTTATCCTGAAAAAGGTTTTTGTCTTTTATCTTTTTAGTGAGTTTTCGAAATAGGACGAGCATTTAGTGAATGATTAAACTAACCAAGGTTATGGGTAATCATTGCTAAGTACTCTTGAAAATGAGAGTCACTACCACCAGTCAGACGAAAAAGGTTCTGATTGACTATTAGTAGCAACCCGTTTTTTATTTGCCTTTTTGAAAGTGGTTTTCGAATGAGATTGATTTGCATGAATGATCAGACTAACAAAGGTTATGAGTGATCATCGCTTGTTGTTCTTTGGGGAAAAAGGGCATCGCCACCAATGGATAGACGAACAAAGGTTCTGATTAACCACTAGCGACGATGGGTTGAAAATGATTTTAGAAAGGAAAAGGTTTTTGTTCTGAAAAAGATCTTGGTTTGCGAAAGTGATTCTTTTTTGTTACGAAAATAACTTTTCTCTTTTCGTTATGAAAATGCTAAACTTTTTATAGTTGCGCTTGACGAGAATGTGACTCGCTCCTACGTATCCCAAATGGGAATCAAAGCGACGTAGTTCTAGCGAGCCTCGAAAGTGAAAGTCTTTTTGCTTAGGTTTTGAAAAGTGGGGGGTGCTCATAATGATCAAACTAACAAAGGTTATGGGTGATCATTACTAACACTTGCCATGATTTTTGATGCTTGGAAAATGTCTTTTGAAATTGAAAGCATTCATGACGGTTATGGTTGATTATCACTAGCACTCCATTGTTAATAATCATGCAAGCAGAGGCTTCGCAAGACTACTGACAAAGTTTTGATTTTGAAGAGTTTTCGTAATTGGATTAATTTTCGTTCGGGGAAACATTTATCCATCATTGGGAAAAAAAAGGTTTGTGAAAAAGAAAAGTTCGCTTAGGGAAAAGAAACGAAAATTAAAAAAAAAAGAAACAGGAGGGCGTGGTAGTAAAATAAGGGTGTAAATAAAAGGAGGGGTGTATTATTAAAACTGGGGTGCAGATAGTGAGCCCAGCTCGTTTTTGGTAAGCTGGGCTGCGTTTTTTATTTTCTCTCTTCTCCCACGGTGCGCCTCCACCCCCAATTAGCCAAAACCTAAATTTCTCTCTCTCTCTCTCTCTCTCTCTCTCTCTCTCTCTCTCTCTCTCTCTCTCTCTCTCTCTCCTTGCTGTGGCCAGCCCTCCCTCTCTCATCCCCTGCCCGTCGCTTCCCCCCTTTCCTCCACCTCTTCTTCGCCGTCCTCCGCCTCACTCCGATCTCGCCCCTCTCTCCCTTGCGCCGTCGTGACCTCAACTCCCCTCTCTTGTTCGCCGTTTCACGCCTCCTAACCATGGCAAACCGAATCCATTCGCGTTTTTTCTCTTTCTCTCCACCACCAAATCCCAACCTCTTTCCCCTGGTCTTGTTCTATCCTCCTCTCACCAAACGCAAAATTTCCTTCAATGGGACGGAGGCGAGAGGGGTGCGGAGAAAGGAAGCAAGAAAACGAGGGAGAGTTCACGGCGTGGCCAGCAAAGACTTTGCCTATTTTAAGCTTTGGAGCTAGACAATGCTAAATTTGCTGCTGAGGCATGTTGCTGCCACAATTTGGCTCCTTCTCTTTGTCCATTCTACTGACGTTCTGACTTTTGGGTTGCTGACTTTTGGGTTGCTGTGATGCAGCAGGGGGCGCCCCTGCCCTCTTGTTTTTATTTGACTTACTTTTTTATTATTTTTGATGTGTAACAAAAAAAAATGTAATTTTGTATTATTTTAAATAAATAAAGGAAAACAGATTTTAGCAAAACAACTATTTGACTAATTTTCTTTTTATAGATAACTACTAATTAACCAAAAATAATACCGAAACAAATAACAATAACGCTAAATTGCTAACAACCTTCGAGCAGAACGCACAATTAAATGACTCTCGCACGACAAACACGCACTTGATTAGCAAAATAATGCACACAACGAGAATAAACACGCGTACTCAAATAAACACGCGTATCTAAATAAACATGCGTCTAAATAAACACGCCCCATTAATTTAGGAGCAATACACACCTGATGGAAGTGACATGCGTACCATGGGAATGAAATGCATACGCGAATAGACTCAAATGACAGTATACTTTTAAAAATGAGAAAATACTGATTAAAATCGGACGTTTACGAAAAACAATTTTATTTGATTTTCAACTAGTTGGACAAAATTGGGGTATGACAGCTGCCCCTCTTTCTTTGGATTTTACCAAGAAATATGAATTGGCCGAGACATATTTCGAAGATAAAATAGAAATAAAGAATTCAGAAATTATACCAATTTTGTCTACTTGGTGAAACCCGAATTTTCTTTTTCTTTTTCTCCTTTTTTTTGAATCAACACTTGGAGTGTTGACGAGGAAACAATAAACGAAAGGGGTTAACAACATGCACGCTAACTGCGAAAGGCAAGGAAGGCGCTAAATGAAGAAAGCGATAAAGAAAGCGGTAAAATGCCAGGCTGCCTAAAACCTGTAAACGAACCCTTGCGAATCCGAGTTTGCACGTGGCTTTGAGGAGCACGCATCCTGAGAATCTCTGGTCTTTTGAGCGACCGGGGGGGATCGTTATCAGCTCCAGAACTGATATACTGATCAATGCACGACGTCCACTGTATCTTAGGCTGATACAACTATTCCGTTGAACCTCACATGGGGCTGCGGTCCATCGCGTTGCTCGTACACGATGTGAGACCTGGGCAAAAGGGAGCGATGATATCTCTGGGCTCCAATCCGCAATGCGCGCCTGAGCGCTCTCTTTTCTTTTCTCTTTTTTCTTTTCTTTTTTGTTTCTCTCTTTTCTTTTTTTTGAACTCCCAACTTGGGGGAGCATTTTCTGGAATCTGAAGGCGAGCATTAACACCGCGGTGTTTATCCTCTCTCACTTGTCTGCAGCTAAAAAAATGAGCCCATACATGCAATGCAAATGCCATGATTGCCATTTTCTTTTTCTTTTCCTTATGATGAATGTAATGCAAATGCCTGAATTTCTCTTTTCTTTACTTTATTATTATTATTATTTTCTATGTCTGATGAGTGCATGATTTTATGCTTGGTGAATGTAATGCATGACTTTATTTGTTTATTGCTCTTTTGCTTTTTCAACCTTTTCTTTTCTCTTCTTTTTTTTTTATTTTTCATATATATTTTTCTTTTTGTGCTCTTTTGCTCTTTTGGCTTTTCCTTTGCTGGTCCGACCCACTCGCGGGACCTGCGTTATGAGACACCATGATTATCTATGATAATTATTCGGGAACCGAGCTTCGTCCTCTTGTTTTAATGCAATCAGCGTTTCTTATTTGATTTTTGTGAGCTTTCTTGACTGAAAGATCGTCTCTTTTTGTTGTCATTTTCAAAAATTTCGCAATGATCTTAATGCTATGACTTATGCACATTTCCATGATTTATTTATCATCTATCATAAAACGTAGTTTAAAATCAGCAACGAAAAGAAAGCAATGATAAGACAACAAACTGATAGAGTGAAAAATTTGGGCTTTTATTCATACGGGAGTCAGATGCGCGTAATGTCACACTGACTGAAAAGGGTACATTGGAAATTTTCCTGAAACTAAGAAAAAGAAAAAGGAGAATGGACGCAGCAGATCTTATGAATATTCTTTTTCTCTGGAGCGTTCGATGCCAACCGCTCATACTTGCAGCCTTGATCATCCTTTTATCCAAGCTTTTGGAAGCACTGCTTGCCCCTTTTCTTTTTATGTCCAACTTTTCTGACCCTAATTTTTGCTTGGATCGCCCTTTTGGGTTTTCAATCCACCGGGTCTCTCAATTTTGCCTAGGCCGCCCTTTCGGGTTTTCAACCTAGCGAGCTAATTCTTGCTTGGATCATCTTTCTCTTTTTTTCTATATATTTCTTTTAGGCATAGTACTTCTTGACTGCATCTGAGTTCACTGGGAGTGGGAGGTCTTCACCATCCATTTTTGTGAGGATTAATGCCCCTCCAGAGAATGCTTTCTTCACCACATAAGGTCCTTCATAATTAGGGGTCCATTTTCCCCGGGAATCTTTTTGGATAGGCAGGATTTTCTTGAGCACTAGGTCTCCCTCCTGAAACTGTCGAGGACGAACGTTCTTCTCAAAAGCCTTCCTCATTCTTTGCTGGTACAACTGCCCATGGCACAGAGCGACTACTCTCTTTTCTTCAATGAGATTCAACTGATCTAGACGAGCTTGAACCCATTCTGCTTCTTCTAACTTTGTTTCCATTAGCACCCGTAGGGAGGGTATCTCAACTTCAATAGTGAGGACTGCTTCCGACCCATACACCAAAGAGAAGGGAGTTGCTCCGGTTGAGGTACGCACTGAGGTACGATACCCGTGCAAAGCAAAAGGAAGCATCTCGTGCCAATCTTTGTAGGTTACTACCATCTTTTGCACAATCCTCTTAGTATTCTTATTGGCTGCTTCGACTGCCCCGTTCATCTTAGGACGGTATGGAGAAGAGTTATGATGTTTGATCTTAAACTCTGTGCACAATTCTTTCATCATTTTACTATTCAGATTGCTACCATTGTTCGTGATGATTTTATCCGGGAGACCATAGCGACACACCAGGTCCTTCTTTACAAACTTGGCAACCACAGAACTGGTTATGCTGGAATATGAAGCAGCTTCAACCCATTTGGTGAAGTAATCAATTGCAACTAGGATGAAGCGGTGAAGTAGCCAGCCCTTAATATCTTCCTTGCCATAGTATGCCCGTTGGAATGAGTCCCAAACGAGCCCTCATGCACTTCCCTCATGATCCTTTCTGCTTCCTCTTTTTCCACACACCTAAGGAGTACTTTATCATGATTCCTCTTGTAAAGCACCTCGCCACTCGGGAAGAAATTCATTGACAGTCTTTTAAGTGTTCTTTTATCATTTTTCGATGCCCCTGGAGGATACTCTCTGTTCAGGATATACTGCTTGATGTCATGATACCAAGGTTTATCATCTCCGCTATCTTCAATTGCTGCGCAGGAGTAGGAGTGTGCCGGCAAACCTCGATGCTGGATTCTGATCTGGGTCAAGTTCTTATCACAATTGATATTAAACATTGAAGCTAAAGTGGCCAGTGCATCAGCCAACTGATTCTCTCTGCGAGGAAGATGTTGAAATGTGATTTCTTCGAAGGACTCAACCAATTCTCGGATGTAGTCTCTGTACAGTATCAACTCAGGATCTCTGGCTTCTCAATCTCCGTTCACTTGATGGATAACTCGGGCCGAGTCTCCATACACATCTAATCTTTTAACTTTCCAGTCTAGAGCTGCCTGAATACCCAGAATACATGCCTCGTACTCCGCAATATTATTTGTGACATAGAAGCTCAATCTAGTAGTGAATGGTATGAAGCGATTGTCAGGGGACACCAGCACTGCCCCAGCCCCGTGCCCATAGCTGTTGGAAGCACCGTCGAACACTACTCTCCACCTTTCATTCTCTGGGGACCTTCCTTCTTCAAATAAAGCCATAATGTCCTCATCTGGGAAATCGCACTGCATCGACTGGTAATCTTCAATAGGCTGATGTGCCAAGTACTCAGCTAGCGCACTACCTTTGATGGCCTTCTGAGTGACATACAGAAGATCATATTCTGACAACTGCATCTGCCATCTGGCAATTCTTCCTGTAAGCGCAGGCTTCTCGAAGATATACTTGATAGGATCCATCTTTGACACCAACCAAGTGGTGTGACTCAACATGTATTGCCTCAAGCGATGAGCAGCCCAAGCCAAGGCGCAACAAGTCTTTTCTAGTAATGAATACCTTGTCTCACAATCGGTGAACTTCTTGCTCAGATAATAAATCGCGTGCTCTTTCTTGCCAGTTTCGTCATGTTGTCCTAACACACAACCCATTTAATTTTCTAGCACGGTCAAGTACAGGATCAAAGGTCTGCCATGCACCAGAGGCATTAAAATAGGCGGATCTTGCAGGTACTTCTTAATCTTCTCAAAAGCTTCCTGGCAATCATCATTCCACTTAGTCTCTTGATTCTTGCACAGCAATTTGAAAATCGGCTCACATGTAGCAGTTAGCTGGAAGATAAACCTGGAAATGTAGTTCAGTCTTCCGAGAAAACCCCGAATTTCTTTTTCTGTCTTAGGAGCAGGCATCTCGAGAATTGCACGCACTTTGTCTAGGTCAACCTCTATCCCTTTTTGACTGACAATAAACCCCAATAGTTTTCCTGATCTCACCCCGAAGGTGCATTTAGCTGGATTTAACCTGAGCTTGAACTTTCTCAACCGTTCAAAGAGCTTCCGCAAATTAACAACGTGCTCTTCATCTGTTCTGGACTTTGCGATCATATCGTCCACGTACACCTCGATCTCTTTGTGCATCATATCGTGGAACAACGTGACCATAGCTCTTTGGTAAGTAGCGCCGACATTCTTCAACCCAAACGGCATGACCTGATAGCCGAACGTTCCCCAGAGAGTTGTGAAAGTAGTCTTCTCCATATCCTCAGGAGCCATTTTAATCTGATTATACCCTGAATACCTGTCCATGAAGGAGAAAAGGGAGTGCTGTGCTGTGCTGTCTACTAGGACATCAATATGGGGCAAGGGAAAATCGTCTTTGGGACTGGCACGATTCAGATCTCTGTAATCGACACACATTCTAACTTTTCCATCCTTTTTGGGAACTGGCACAATGTTAGCCACCCACTGGGGATACTTGGCTACGGCTAGGAAACCAGCGTCAAATTGTTTCTTCACTTCGTCTCTGATCTTTAAAGACATCTCAGGCTTCATCCTCCTTAGCTTTTGTTTAATCGGAGGGCACTCAGGCTTGACTGGCAGCTTGTGCACCACTATATGAGTATCTAACCCGGGCATATCTTCACACGACCATGCAAAGACATCAATGTAGTCACGCAGGAGTCGAACCAACTTCTCATGCTCACTCTTTTTCATTGAAGTGCCAACCTTGACTTCTTTCTTTTCGCCCTATGTGCCTAAATTGATGATCTCAATAGTTTCCCCATGTGGCTGAATAACCTTTTCTTCTTGCTCAACCATTCTCATCAATTCCGGAGGAGTTTCCCAGTCATCCTCGGCATCCTTCTCAGCTTGATTAACGGGGTAATCAAAATTAACATATGGACCGCTGACATCATTATTTTCAGAGGTATTCATTTTAGATCTGCATTTGCGGGAATAGAAAAGCAATGAACAAGCAAAAATAGAGACACAAAAATGAAGACGCAAAAAAGCAATTTTTATTCATTTGAGAATTCAAAACTACATTTTGTCGATAGATGATATCTAAAAGAAAACATGCATGCCCCTAGGAAATTGTCCTAAGGCCTTGGGCAGAGCCAAAGGATTTGCATTACAAAGATCATTAATTTGAAATGAAAACAACAGGGAAATCGACGATCTTCCAGTTGCCAATTTCTTCTCCTGCAACACTGCGACGAACCAGGCCCCGACCCTCGCCTTCTTCAACTAACTCTTCCCCGATGACAGCTATCTGATTAGGGATCAGCATGCCAGCACTCCTGAAATTCCGCTTGAGGTCATCTATGGGGACCATCATCAATCTGGGTTCTCTCCCCTGAAGCCTAGCCAATCTCTTCTCACGCTTTTCCTCAGCCATTCTTCTCTTATCAGCTGGAGTGGGCCCATAGCCTAACCCACGTCTGTCCTTGTATTCCTGCAGATGTACGGGTGACAGAATTCCTTGCTCAGATCTTCCTAGCCCCTTCCCAATCTGATAGCCACTCTTCAGCATAACTTTTGCTACCATAACATCAGCATTGGACCACTTGGGTACATGTACTGGGGATTCTCCACTTACGAACACAGCATTCGCAATTTCTAAGGATTGAAAGGCGGATTCGAGGGATTCCTCTGCAGCTTCAATATAATGAGAGGGGACAGGTTTGCTGACTGTGAACTCTTCCTCCCCAGAGACAACTACAAGCTTATCGTCGACTACAAACTTGAGTTTTTGGTGAAGTGTTGAAGGGACAGCGCCTGCTGCATGGATCCAAGGTCTCCCCAAGAGACAACTGTATGAAGATTCAACATCCATAATTTGAAAAGTTACATAGAACACCTCAGGCCCTATTTGCATTGGGAACTCCATTTCCCCTATGACTTCTTTCTTAGACCCATCAAAGGCTCTGACCAGGGTTGAGCTGGGTTTCATGTAGGAACAATCCACGTCTAACTTGTTCATCGTTGATCTGGGCATAACATTCAATGAGGATCCATTGTCAATGAGAACCCTGGAGAGTGTATATTCACCGCACTTCACTGAGATATGCAACGCCTTATTGTGCCCCTTCCCCTCTGGGGTGAGCTCACCATCAGTGAAAGTAATGTAGTTAGATGCAACGATATTCCCAACTATGCCATCCAACTGATTGACAGTAATATCTTGGGCGACATGGGCCTCATTCAGTACTTTAACCAAGGCATCACGGTGGGCTTCTGAGTTTAGTAGTAGGGACATGATGGAAATTTTGGCCGGGGTGTGGTGTAGCTGATCCACCACTTTGTAGTCTCTCTTCTGTTGCCTTGGAAGGACCCTCTTCCTGAGCTTGGGGAACATACACACGCCCACTTCTAGTTACCCCACTACTTCCTGCAATATTGGTGATGTCAAGAGCAGCTTGAGATCTCGGAGCTGGAATTGGCACACCATAGCTCCATGGGACATCAGTGTTCTTCTGGCTAGGAGCTGGAACTGGGATCACAATAGTCTTTGGTCTTGCCACTGCCGAATTCCGACTGTATGGAACCTCGATAGGTCTCTGCACATCTCTGCCCCCTTCTGATTGGAGGGTCAGAACATCCTCCTCTTTCCCCTGTATACCCACCTGGATGATGTGGCGATCCATCAGATCCTGTAACACCACCTTGAATACTTCACATGCTCCCACACAGCTGACATTAGCACAAACTCCTTTCTAAACACAACCCATCCTAATAATCCCGCATTTGCACAATTCTGCATGAATGATCTCTAGGGGAGTCTGAATATCTTCTACTGATCTGATTAGGGATTGCTCTTTCATATCCATGATTGCATTAGTGGCATGCTTCCCATGACCAGGCAGCGGGTTAGTCGTGATATTTGGATCCTCCTGCTTGAAAATTATGCCTTTTTTGTCTATCAAGTCCTGCACCACTATCTTGAAGGCTTTGCAATCCTCCACAACATGCCCAACTACCCCTTCGTGGAAAGCACGGGTACTATTGGGGTTGTATCCTCTAAAGTAAGGTGGTTGAACAGGTTTCATGGGTCTTGTATTGATGAGCTTATTGGTGATGAGGTAGTTGAATAGGTCTGTGTATGACATGGGAATTGGGTCAAAGGTTGTTCTGTTCTGATAGGTCCTTTGGTGGTTGCTTTGGTTGTTGTTTTGGAATGGATGGGCTGTTTGTGTGGGAGTGGGGACTGGGATGTTGGGTGGCTGGTATGGTGGGCTGATAGTGATGGAATTGGTTTCCCCCTCTTTCTTTCTGGGAAAGCCGGAGAATGACTTCTTTTGGGAACTTGTGCTACTTGTGGACCCCTGTGCAATCTTTCCACTTCTCAATCCGTTCTCCACTCTCTCTCCCACAATCACCACATCTGAAAAATTGGATGATGCACTGCTGATCAGACGGTCATAATATAGCGGTAGTAAGGTTTCCATGAACATAGAAACCAATTCTTTGTCTAAAAGAGGAGGTGTGACTTGTGCGGCCAAAGCCCTCTATCGCTGGGCGTACTCCTTGAATGATTCATTTTCCTTCTTGCTCATATTCTGCAGCTGTGTTCGGTCTGGCGCCATGTCCGTATTGTATTGATATTGCTTGAGGAATGCATCTGCTAAATCCTTCCAGCAGGGGACTTGGGATGGCTCTAACTTCATATACCAATTAAGGGATGCCCCGGCAAGGCTATCTTGGAAGCAATGGATTAGCAATTTGTCATCACGGGAGTAGGTAGCCATCTTCCTACAATACATCGTCAAGTGAATCTTTGGGCAGGTCGCACCTCTGTACTTGTCAAAATCGGGGACCTTGAATTTTGGCGGCAACACCACATCAGGAATAAGGCATAGGTCTCTGGCCTCCCTAGCCCTGGAGCCAAAGCCTTCAACCATTCTTAGCCTTTCTTCTAACACCTGGAACTGCTCTCTGGTCTGTTGGTGCTCAGCGGAATAGACTTGAGGGGAATGACTTACACCATAAGGAAGTGGCGGCATTGAGTGCTGAACCTGAGGGTAAACGGAGTTTCCGGATACGAAACCTTGAGTCTGTGGAAAGGCAGCTGGCTGTGGACTGAGGTTCTGAGGAGGAGGCTGAGGTATAACAATTGGATGCGGGATCTGAACCTGGGGTTCGCCAGTCATTCCTTCTGACCCGACAGACGTTGGCTGTACATTCTCATCTATTGCCACGGGACCAGCTCCTGGGTTAGCCCCTTGATTTGGAGGACTATAACCCAAAGGAAGGCCATAAGGAGGCCACTGAGCAGCTTGAATGTCATTTCCATTCTTCAAGGACAACAGGAGTCTCATCATCTCGCTCATCTGTGCCTTCATGGCATTCATTTCATTTCTCAACTCTGGATCACCTTGACTGGAGCTACCAGGAGCTGAATGGTTCTGATTCTGCACCTCGGGGCCTTGGCCTGTTCCATTTCAATTCTCTGAGCCTGAAGCTGGAGGATTCTGATTCTCTGGTTGAGGTCGATCGGGGTCACTTAAGATTGCCATTCTTCTGGCCTGTGAACGTGTCCAATACGGATGTGGTCGCACCAGCTTGCCTTATCTTCTGTTTGAGTTGAAAACATTTTTATAAGCAAAGGAGCAAATTAATGAATGCAATGTAATGCACATGATTTTTTTTTATGTTATTTGTTGTTTATTGCCGGGAATCACAGTGCAACTTGCTCTTGTCGTAGGTGTATATTCAAATATTCTCAAGAACATAACGCGGCAGGGATCAACAAGTGAGATAAATGTACTTCATTCAAACAAGATACAACATCCTTAAATGTGCAATACAACGCTTTGAAAAGAAAAACACAACATACTTTAAGAAAAGAAAAATTACAATTTCCTAGTGAACATTCTAAAAAAGGGAAAATTTAAATCTAAAAACCTATTGCCTTCATCTTCTCTCGGTTCTTCTCCTTTTTGCTAGCTGCAGCAGCTTCTCTTGCCCTTTCCGTGAGTTCCTCAGTCAGAGACCTGCAGTACTCCACGAATTCATATATTCACACCGGAGTGTTGTAGGGCAGCATCTCAGCTTCTGCCTTTCTCAACTTCTTGGGAACATCTCTCACCGCCTGGTTAGCCAACCATGCCAATTTGGAGAACTTGTTCTTCCACTGTTGAATTTCTGCCCTCATCTCAACTATGATCTCTTGCTTTTCAATCCTACCCATTAGCTCGAGAAGACGGTATTCCCAGTACTGACTCTCCTTTCTTACCTGTCGGTAAGCATCACTGATGTGACTCAGATTCCTCCTTAGCTCATCTGAATTCTCTTGCTCCATCCTTAAAGCCTGCTGATACTCTCTAAGGATGTTCACAATTGCATCTCTATCTTGTCTGATGCACCCTATTTGACTTTCAAGCTCACACGTCACAGACTGAGACTTTTTCTTGAATTCCTCTAGTGATTCCTTTGCAGCTCTCTCACTTTGCGCAGACTTCTTGAACAACTTCCTCCATTCGTTTGCTCTAACCATGGCCTCACCCACCTTGGCATTCGATCTTTTCAACTCATCTTTGGTACTTTTCAGATATTCCTTCATTTTTTGATTACTTTCCTCTTCTTTCTTAAGTTTCTTGCTGCTTTCTTTGAGAGCTTCGGCCTTGCGTTCGTTCTCGTTCTCTAACTTTCTCTTCTTAGAAATTACTTTCCCTAACTTATCCTGCAAGACTTTCTTTTCTTCTTCTACCTTGAACAAAGCAGACTTGACCTCACTTAGCTCTTTGGGACTTGGAATGTGAAGCTCTGGGACTTCTTTCCCAACTGACGATGAATTCTGACGAGGCGGACCAACATTTTGACTTCTTTGGTGAAGCCATTGGTAGAAAGTAACATCACCCGTTTTCTTTGTGATCTCCACTTTATCCTTGTAAACTACATCCTCCCAAGCCTTTGAAATTTTCTGAAGCAAGCCTTGGTTCTTTGGATCTTCTTTATCGAGAAAGACTGGGGCCAACATGTCTTCAGTGGGTGCATTCTTCATAGGATACCCAAGCTGTCTGATGGTGAGAGAAGGATTGTAATTGATGCAGCCTTGGGTTCCCATTAAGGGTACATTCTGGAAATTGCCGCACTGGAACAGTATTGAAGGCCTATCTTTCCAACACGGATGATTGAACCAACAGACTTTGAGAGCACTGAGATTCTCTAAAGTGTGCACCCATTCTCGTGCACTTCTGGCTTCTACATCACAACACAGGGCATATTCTACTAAGTCCGCAGCTTTCGTCTTATGAGTGACAACATGGTTGAGGAACCAGGTGTAGAGAACATGGAAAGAGCAACAACCTTCTTCTTTCCTAACACACGGTGATGAGTGAAGGAATAGTAGGTATCTGCAAGGATTGCTGGTACAGGGTTAATCGGATTTTCTTTACTTATGAATGCTAGAAAAAGCCTAATAGCGGTCTCATCAATGAACCTCTCGACCTGAGGTAAAAGGACGATCCCGAAAATAGTTAGGGCTAACAGCTGCTTGAAAGGACCCCACTTCTTATTCTGGGCATAAAACTTCAATAAACCTTCGAAATAACTTAGCGGGAAACCCCTGATACGGTTCTTCTTTTCCTTATGAAGCTCTAATTCCTTCACACTGACTTGCAACAACAAAGAGAGTCTCTGGTCTGAATACCGATGTTTCTGATATTGGTAAGGTGCTAACTCTGACTTTGAGAACCCCAGAATCTGTTCATATTCCTCGAGAGTTGGTGATAACTGAAAGTCTTTGAAGAGGAAGCATCGAATGTCCGGATCATAGAATCGGCTCAAGGCCATAATAGCACTCTCTTGGACATCTAATTGTAATAATCTGAGGAGGTTACCATAAGCCTTCCCGAATAGATCCCTCTCTTCTGACTCCATTAGGGAAACAAACTCTTTCAAACCCTCTACATCTATTCTCCTGACAACCGGGAACCTTGAATTAAGTACAATCTCGCTTCTTGATCCCATGTCGCTTTATCTTTCTCGCCTAAGACAAGATTCCAAGTTACTTTACAATCCCGGCAAAGAGCTTAGATGCGTGACGAATGATTTTCAAAATTTGGTTTTATTTAATGCAAATGATGCAAATGACGTAATGATGCAATGATGCCATGATGCATGATGCAATGATGCTTCTTTTCTTGTTTTTGCAGAAAGAGGATATTTACAGGTGGTGATTTGAAAATTTTCCCACTATATGTCACCTCATATAGGCGTTTATTGAAAAGGAAAAGCATATTTTTTTGATTTTCGAAAATTCTGAAGGAAAAATTGATTGAACCGAATGCAACGATGCAGCACACAATTTGGAAAGCCCTTGTGACCTAAAAGGGGGTAGAACCTATGATCTAAGGTATTTTAGGGATAATCTTCTCATGTAGCTCTATTCACACCCTCACAAAGGTCATCAGAGCCACAGTCCCTCTCATGAAAATCCCCGTAAATGCAGCAAACTGCTAGATACGAAGCATCATGAAAGAGCACAACTCTGATTGAAACTTTCGCGCGTAGCCAAACGGACAAAGGTCCTGATGGGCTCCCACTACTCGAATCCACTCATCCTAAGGTACCCTAACAGACCTGGGTTATGGTCTCTTTCTCCAATCATATAATCTCAAGGTACAAGTGTGTGTGTGCGAAGGGCATTTCCTCAAAACTACCCCACCTGCAAATGAAAATCTAGACAGTCCAGACAATAGCATGTCGTCTACCCTAGGGTTCAATATCATTCAAATACAACTAGCCTAGGGTACCAACAACAAACTCATTACTTACCTCAGAAAGCAAGCAAAGAAGAAGGGAACATGACAAGAGAGGGGAAATATGCATGAGGGAACTAAGCATTTAAGCAAAGAAGTAACTATCTATTATTTTAAACAAAAGCAAACATAGAAGAAGAATGCATATGGATGCAACATGCTTATGAAAAAGAAGAAGAATAGAGGCAAAGCAAGATGTTCAAATCAATCACACAAACCACACACTTAATTAATTAGGCTTGACCCACTTTTGAAAAAAATGTTTTTTAATCCCCAGTGGAGTCGCCAGCTGTTGCGCCCGAAAAAGTCCTCGAGGGAGAACCTTCCTTGTTCACAACTTTTCCTAAGACAATGAAGCCGCCACCAATATTTATTAAGGAAAATATTAGGAAAACCTTTTTTGGAAAGCGATTAGTCTTGCGAAACTAGAGAATAGGTTCGGGGGTCGGTTACACGCAGGGAAGGTGTTAGCACCCCACACGTCCTCTCCACTGAGAGGGAACCTTTAATTAAATGTGTGGTTTTAATGTGTTGACTTGAATATACTTAATTTTGCCTCTCTACTTCTTATTGAAAAATTCTTAATGAAAATCTTTATTTATTATGAAAAAGAAAAGGGGAAAGAATGGGTTTTTAGAAAAAAAACGCTTGACGGGACGAGGCCCGCTCCTACGTATCTCCCGGTGCGATGGAGAACTCAAAGCTACGTAGTTCTTCTTTATCCTGAAAAAGGTTTTTGTCTTTTATCTTTTTAGTGAGTTTTCGAAATAGGACGAGCATTTAGTGAATGATTAAACTAACCAAGGTTATGGGTAATCATTGCTAAGTACTCTTGAAAATGAGAGTCACTACCACCAGTCAGACGAACAAAGGTTCTGATTGACTATTAGTAGCAACCCGTTTTTTATTTGCCTTTTTGAAAGTGGTTTTCGAATGAGATTGATTGGCATGAATGATCAGACTAACAAAGGTTATGAGTCATCATCGCTTGTTGTTCTTTGGGGAAAAAGGGCATCGCCACCAATGGCTAGACGAACAAAGGTTCTGATTAACAACTAGCGACGATGGGTTGAAAATGATTTTAGAAAGGAAAAGGTTTATGGGTGATCATTACTAACACTTGCCATGATTTTTGATGCTTGGAAAATGTCTTTTGAAATTGAAAGCATTCATGACGGTTATGGGTGATTATCACTAGCACTCCATTGTTAATAATCATGCAAGCAGAGGCTTCGCAAGACTACTGACAAAGTTTTGATTTTGAAGAGTTTTCGTAATTGGATTAATTTTCGTTTGGGGAAACATTTATCCATCATTGGGAAAAAAAAGGTTTGTGAAAAAGAAAAGTTCGCTTAGGGAAAAGACGAAAATTAAAAAAAAAAGAAACAGGGGGCGTGGTAGTAAAATAAGGGTGTAAATAAAAGGAGGGGTGTATTATTAAAAATGGGGTGCAGATAGTGAGCCCAGCTCGTTTTTGGTAAGCTGGGCTGCGTTTTTTTATTTTCTGATGGGCTTAGGGGGGTGCGCGTTGAGTAAAATGCAGGGGTGTGAGTTGTAATCTGAAAAATAAAAAGAAAGGAAATGACGAAAACGCCCTTAATGCCCTACACTATATATGCCAAAGCTAAAAAGGGAAACCCTAATTTGCTCTCTCTTCTCCCACGGCGCGCCTCCACCCCGAATTAGCCAAAACCTAAATTTCTCTCTCTCTCTCTCTCTCCTTGCTGCGGCCAGCCCTCCCTCTCTCATCCCCTGCCCGTCGCTTCCCCCCTTTGCTCCACCTCTTCTTCGCCGTCCTCCGCCTCACTCCGATCTCACCCCTCTCTCCCTTGCGCCGTCGTGACCTCAACTCCCCTCTCTTGTTCGCCGTTTCACGCCTCCTAACCATGGCAAACCGAATCCATTCGCGTTTTTTCTCTTTCTCTCCACCACCAAATCGCAACCTCTTTCCCCTGGACTTGTTCTATCCTCCTCTCACCAAACGCAAAATTTCCTTCAATGGGACGGAGGCGAGAGGGGCGCGGAGAAAGGAAGCAAGAAAACGAGGGAGAGTTCACGGCGTGGCCTTCTTCGTTCGATCTGGTCTCGCTCCGTGACGGTGTTGTCGATTTGTGACTGTGGTGCGATTTGTAGCTGTGGTGCGATTTACGGCTGTGGTGGTTGATGGTGTTTGGAGTTGGCTGCGGAGGTGAGGTGGTGTAAGGGAGGTTATGGTGGTCTTAGGTGGCTGACTTGTGATGTGGTGGTTTGGGGCCTACACGGTGGTTCTGTGGGTGGTTGACAGTGAGGCTATGGCGGCGGTCTACGGCCAACGGTGGTGGCCACCGCAAGCGGTGGCCGGAGGTAAAATATTTCCACTCTCTCTTATTCTACTGTTCTGGTTTACTGTTTTGGTTCATAAAAAACCTTCTCCTTTTTTGTTTCGAAAAAATTTTCCTCAAAACCTTCTCTTATTCTACTGTTTACTGTTCTGGTTTGCTGTTTTGGTTTACTGTGTTTGATTTATTAGTCTATTTACAGCTCTGTTTCCTCAAAAATAATAGTGTATGTATACATGTATGCATATATATATATACTTTGAGAAGAGAAAAACTTTATTGCAGCATGATACAGGAACCGGAACCTAAGCTAAACACATCAGTGAAATTCTTTAAAACTATACTATATCATCTATATAACATGAGTAGAGAACAAGTAAATTGGGGGACACGAAAATGACTGAATAAATTTGGGAACTAACCTAGCTCCAAAAAAAAGACTGCTTCTTTCTTTTGAACCAAGTCTTTGATCCTCTGTCTCTTTAGAATATGATTTCTCCCAATTATTTTGTATGCTTCAGTTACTGTGTGTGTATCTGGCTGTGTGTATGTTGCTATGTTTGCTGTGTGTCTCCTGTAACACCCCTTTTCTAATAACTTAGCTTTTAAATAAAATCAGAGTCTCTTTTTTTTTTTTTGAAAACATTTCAAGCGAGTGCTACATTTACTCCATAAATATCAAGATACATAACACCGTAAGGAAGGTTCAGTTCGCATCACTAAAACCAATCACCACCAGCAGCGGAATAATAAAGAGTTCAAAAATTAAAACCAATACATCACCAACAAAGTCTAGCAGTTTTAAGAAAATAAAGCATAAACCTAAGACACCCCCCCATGGTGCTACGTATCAGAGCGTGACACTTCCTACCAGACGAAGGCATACAGGAAACCTTCACTCATCATTACCTGCACGTTGCCGACATAAGAAGCAACATAAAGGCAGTAGGGTGAGTCTCTTTTCATAATTAATAACATATGGACATTAAGCAATGCATAGGAAAAAGGAAGTCAGGCACACCAATTCACAACAATGGAACAATCACATCAATATTGTATTTCCAAACAGCACCACACAATATATGATTTATGCATGTAATGCAACCCAAACTCCACGGGTACATGCATGTCGGATCCGTCACCAAATACAAATAGGCCGTAGCCTTTGCTCACCAAATACAAATTAGGCCGTAGCCTCTGCTCACCAATAATGCACATGCTTCATGCGGTGTTATGGAGAATGCATCACAACACACCACAAATCAGTCAATTTCACATTTTAAATTCTAGTCTCACCATAGTGCATTAATTAACTCACCAAATTAAAATTAGGCCGAAGCCTCTGCTCACCAATCTCACCTCATCATCACTCACCAAGTCAGCTCACCACTCACACCAACACCCATTCAAATAGACCAACTTAGGACATTGACAAGACATAGGGAAAGTGGGTAAAAATAGCCATTTGGACACTTGAACACCATCAGCCAGAAACACCAGTAAAAATAAATTATTTTTGCATAAAATTGAGACTATTGGATAGGCACTGAAATTAGCTTCAAAACGCATTTTGAACCGTTGAATTTGGATAACCGAGTCAAAAGTTACGTTAAAAACAATTTTAGGAAAAATGTTAGACATCCTGGAAACTGGCGCATGGGCGCTGGGCGCCCAGGGGCAACACAGCGCTTGGCGCATGGGCGCTTGGCGCCCAGGAGAGGCAACACGCACAGGCGCATGGGCGCTGGCGCCCAGGAACAACACGCGCAACAGCGCACAGGCGCTAGGCGCCCAGGAGGCAACACGCGCACATAGGCGCTGGGCGCCCAGGAAGGCAACAAGCGCATAGGCGCGCCCAGGGAGCATCAGCAACATGGCGCCCAAGCACTAGGCGCCTAAGACCAACATGCTACAAAATTTATTTTTCTTTGAAATTAATTTTACACGAGCCAAATGCTCAGAACATGAAAACCCAATAATATTTTCATCAAAAATTGAACATCATTTTTGGCGCCCATGCACTAGGCACCTAGTGAAAACACACAACTCAACTCCTTTGTTGCCCAAAATCAGTTTTCATGAGCCATTTTACCTGAGTATAAACCTGAAAACAATTTTCGCAAAACTATCACCCGGACTTTGGGGCCCTTGGCGCCCATGACACAAGCAACATGTGCCAAAACTGGCAGCACAGGAACACAGAATGGCAACACAGGCAACAGACACAGCAACACAGATTGGCAACACAGGCAACAGGCACAGCACACAGTGACACAGAATGGCAACACAGGGCAACAGAATTTTTTTGGAAACAGGCGCAGCACACTGCTGGGCGCCTGGCGCCCATGACTAGGCGCAACACTGAAAATTTCAGCAACATGCTTATGGCGCCCAAGGCACCTAGGGGCTTCTAAACAGAATTTTTTCTCACTTTCATTCACCAAATTAAATTCATCAAAATGCCCAATTACATATATATCACTAAAGTGTCACCATGATTCTCAAATTCACCAAGCAAACATCAACAAATCATATTCTCAAACATGTGTCATGCGAATCACTTAGCAACGATTCAATTCACCAATTATACGATTTCAACATGAGCAATTCCTAATCAAGTATCACAACATTATAATTTAATCATCAAAACAACAATTCGTTCATGGAAATTATTCTAGAACCCTAACCCTAAGCATCACTAATTCGCATATCTATTAAGAACAAAAAGAGGACCCCCTAACCTTATGGAAAATCGAATTGCTAGCCAAGCTCCAAGGGAAGAATGCAAGCCACCAATGAGCCTCCTCCTCTTCTCTATGTGCTTCGCCTTCTCCTCTTCTTCTCTCCTTCTCTTCGCAACTTTCTCTTCTCACTCTCTCTACGTTACTTTCTTTTCTTTTTTTTTTTCCACTTGAGTCAAAATGAAACTAGCTTCTAGGACCCCTTGAGAGTCGAATTACTTGACTAAGCAATGGGCCACGGGCCTAATTGTGGATCACGGGCCCTTGCTCGCACCACCTAAATAGTGACACCATCTCCTAATAAAATAAAATAAAATAATTAACTTGAATTATTTAATTAAATTAAATAAATATTGTAAGCCTTAAATAACTTAATTAAATAAATAATTAAATTATTTTGGGGCGTTACAACTCTCCCCCACTTAGAATATTTCGTCCTCGAAATTACCTGAATCAAACAACTCCGGATATGCTTCCCGCATCTTGCTCTCCAACTCCCAAGTCATACTCTCGCCAGCAGCTCCTAACCAAACCACTTTCACCAAAAGAATTTCTTTCCCTCTCAGAGTCTTCACTTCTCCATCTTCAATCCGCACAGGCATAGTCTCCACGGTGAGATTATCCCGCACCTCTACTTCATCCATCTGAATCACATGGGACGGGTCCGGAACATACTTTCGAAGTTGTGACACGTGAAACACGTCATGCAAGTTTGAAAGATTAGGTGGCAAAGCCACCCTATAGGCAACACTTCCCACCCTCTCCGTAATCTGATACGGACCAATGAAACGGGGAGTTAACTTCTTAGATTTCAAGGCACGCCCAACACCAGTCACCGGAGTGACTCTCAGAAACACATGATCACCGGCCTGAAACTCTAAATCCTTCCTTCTATTATCATGATAGCTCTTTTGTCGACTCTGCGACGCTTTCATCTTCTCACGGATTAATTTTACCTTCTCAGTTGTTTCTCGCACAATCTCAGGCCCCAACACTGCACTCTCCCCCGATTCATACCAACACAACGGAGTCCTACATCTCCGACCATACAACGCCTCGAACGGTGCCATACCGATACTAGAATGAAAACTGTTGTTATAGGTGAACTCTATCAACGAAAGATGAGAATCCCATGAACCTCCCTGCTCAAGAACACATGCTCTCAACAAGTCCTCTAACGACTGAATAGTCCTCTCCGTCTGACCATCTGTCTGCGGATGATAAGCGGAGCTCAACCTCAACTTAGAACCCAAAGCTTCCTGCAAACTTTTCCAAAACTCAGATGTGAATCTTGGATCTCTATCAGACACAATACTAAGCGGAACGCCATGCAACTTCACAATAGTCTTGATATAGATTTCTGCCAACTTTGGAACTGGATAAGTCATATTAATTGGTAAGAAATGAGCAGACTTAGACAACCTGTCCACAACCACCCATATAGCATCAAACCCTCTCACTGTATTTGGCAAACCAGTTACAAAATCCATGGAAATGCTATCCCATTTCCATTCCGGAATCTCCAATGGTTGCATCAACCCCGCAGGCTTCTGATGCTCAATCTTAGACTTCTGACAAGTCAGACACGAATACACAAACTGCGCCACATCCTTCTTCATACCAGGCCACCAGAACATTCTCTTCAAATCTTGGTACATTTTCGTAGCCCCGGGATGAATACTCAACTTGCTCCTATGGCTCTCCTCAAGAATCATTCTCTTCATCTCAGCATCGTCAGGAATGCAGATCCTATCTCTGAATCGTAATACACCTTGGGAATCTAACTTGAAATCTCCATCCACATCTTGATCATTCTCAACTAACAGGTCTACCAACTTTACATCTAACTTTTGGGCTTCTCGGACACTAACCAAAAATTCATTGCCGATCTTCAACATCCCCAATCTGACACTCTGCGGTGTCACTTCACAAACCAGACTCATGTCCCGAAACTGCTCAATCAATTCTAACTCTTTCACCATCATAGCCGACATATGCAAACTCTTCCGACTTAAAGCATCAGCCACGACATTAGCTTTGCCGGGGTGATAGTTCAAGCCGAAATCATAATCCTTCAGCAATTCTAACCAACGTCTCTGTCTCATATTTAGCTCCTTCTGATCAAACAAGTATTTTAAACTCTTATGGTCGCTAAACACTTCAAATCTGGTACCATACAGGTAGTGCCTCCAAATTTTCAGCACAAACACAATCGCAGCCAGCTCTAAATCATGAGTAGGGTAGTTCTTCTCATGGGTCCTCAACTGTCTGGACGCATAAGCTACTACCTTACCCTCTTGCATCAATACACCTCCCAGACCCATCTTGGAAGCATCACAATATACTACAAACGGTCGATCAGGAACAGGCAAAGTCAAAACGGGCGACGTAGTCAACCTCTTCTTCAACTCAGTGAAGCTCTCCTCACAGCGTGCATCCCACACAAAAGCTTTTCCCTTACATGTCAATTGAGTCAACGGAAGTGCCAATTTCGAGAAACCTTCAATAAATCTCCTGTAATAACCAGCTAATCCCAAGAAGCTTCTGATTTCTGTAACTGACTTCGGGCTCTCCCATTGGGACACAGCATCAACCTTGGCTGGGTCCACAGCTATACCATTACCAGAGATAATATGACCAAGGAAACCTACTTCATTCAGCCAGAACTCACACTTAGACAATTTTGCATACAATTTCTTTTCTTTCAACACTTCTAGCACTAACCTCAAATGTTCTGCGTGCTCCTCGTCTGTCTTAGAGTACACCAGAATGTCGTCAATAAACACAACTACAAACCGATCCAAGTAACTATGGAAGGTACGATTCATGTACTCCATAAACACACCCGGCGCATTGGTAACACCAAACGGCATAACAGAATACTCATAGTGCCCATATCTCGTTCTGAAAGCGGTTTTCTGAATGTCTTCATCCTTTACCTTGATCTGGTGATAACCCGACCTCAAATCGATTTTACTAAACACCTTGGCACCTACCAACTGGTCCATCAGATCATCAATTCTGGGAAGCGGATACCGGTTCTTTATTGTCACTTTGTTCAATTGCCTATAATCGACACAAAGTCTCATACTCCCGTCCTTCTTTTTCACTAACAATACCGGAGCACCCCACGGTGACACACTTGGTCTTACAAATTTCTTCTCAAGCAGATCTTCTAATTGCTTTTTCAATTCAGACAACTCTGAGGCTGACATTCGGTACGGTGCCATAGACACAGGCCTAGTACCAGGTATAAGATCAATGGCAAACTCAACCTCCCTCTCAGGCGGAACACTTGGAATTTCATCCGGGGACACTTCAGGGAACTCACACACTACTTGAACCCTTTCAATGATTGCCTGATTTTCAGCAGACAATGACGCCATCAAAGCAAACAGATGAACTCCCTCTTTCATTACCTTATGCAAATGACCAGCAGGCAACAACACCGATTCTTCCTCTTCGGGAGGAAGGAAACTCACAGATCTCCGGAAACAATTAATATGCACATGGTTAAATACTAACCAGTCCATACCAAGAATGACATCCAACCCTCCCAACGGCAAACAAATTAGATCAACAAGAAAGTCTCTGCCGAAGATTGACAGAGGGCACTTAGCACACACAAGAGAGGTAGTTACTGAACCCTTAGCTGGAGTGTCAATAACCATCTCCCTCATCATAGAAGATAAAACAAGGTCCAATTTCTCAGCACACAAAGCAGCAATAAATGAATGCGTAGCACCAGTATCAATAATAGCAATCAAAGGAATACCATTAATAAAACATGTACCTCTAATCTCATTAGTATCCTCTGATCCTGCGAGAGCAAACACTTTTCCATGGGACTTCTCTTTCTTCGGCTTAGTACACTTAGTACTAATATGACCTGATTCCCCGCAATTGTAGCACACCACATCCTTTTTCTCACATTTCGCAGCCACATGACCCTCTTTACCGCATTTGAAACATTTATTATCTGAGCAGTCAAAACTCTTGTGACCCGGTTTGCCACACCTGTAGCACACAACCTTCGCAGGGGCATCTCCCCCACTTGTTTTCTTATTATCAGCATACCTCTGCTTACCTTTACCAGCTGGAACCTCATATGGCTTACCCCGATTCTGAAATTTACCTCTCAGATCCCTCATGACCTTAGAATGAGCATTACTATCATCCTCATATATCCTGCAACTGTCGATCAAATCAGCGAATACCCGAATCTTCTGATACCCTACAGCTTTCTTGATATCAGCCCTCAGTCCATTCTCAAACTTAATACACTTTGAGAACTCAGAATCAGCATCAGCATAATGGGGATAAAACTTAGCCAATTCAGTGAACTTGGCAGCATACTCTGTCACTGACATGCTTCCTTGCTTCAGCTCAAGGAATTCTATTTCCTTCTTACCTCTCACATCTTCAGGAAAATACTTCCGCAAGAACTCTCTACGGAAAACAGCCCAAGTTATCTCTTCATCAGCAGTTTCTAATCTCTGCCTCACCTCCATCCACCAATCATCAGCTTCCTCTGCCAGCGTATGGGTACCATACCTGACCTTCTGCGCATCATCACAATCCATGACCCGGAATATTCTTTCAATCTCTTTCAGCCATGCCAAAGCACCATCTGGATTATACTTGCCCTTAAAGACAGGTGGATTCTCTCTCTGGAACGTAGCCAAATTGCGCGTTCCATCATTAACAGCACCGGGTATATTACCCATCGCCCCGGCTATTGCCTGCAAGGCAGCAGCAAGTGCAGCATCGTCCCGTCTGGCCATTCTAGCACTGCAACAGAAAACAGAACTCAGAAACGAGTAACAAACTCAATGTTACTCAACACGACGACTCGACTACCGGCCGGACAGACCGAACTGCTCTGATACCACTAATGTAACACCCCTTTTCTAATAACTTAGCTTTTAAATAAAATCAGAGTCTCTTTTTTTTTTTTGAAAACATTTCAAGCGAGTGCTACATTTACTCCATAAATATCAAGATACATAACACCGTAAGGAAGGTTCAGTTCGCATCACTAAAACCAATCACCACCAGCAGCGGAATAATAAAGAGTTCAAAAATTAAAACCAATACATCACCAACAAAGTCTAGCAGTTTTAAGAAAATAAAGCATAAACCTAAGACACCCCCCCCCCCCTGGTGCTACGTATCAGAGCGTGACACTTCCTACCAGACGAAGGCATACAGGAAACCTTCACTCATCATTACCTGCACGTTGCCGACATAAGAAGCAACATAAAGGCAGTAGGGTGAGTCTCTTTTCATAATTAATAACATATGGAAATTAAGCAATGCATAGGAAAAAGGAAGTCAGGCACACCAATTCACAACAATGGAACAATCACATCAATATTGTATTTCCAAACAGCACCACACAATATATGATTTATGCATGTAATGCAACCCAAACTCCACGGGTACATGCATGTCGGATCCGTCACCAAATACAAATAGGCCGTAGCCTCTGCTCACCAAATACAAATTAGGACGTAGCCTCTGCTCACCAATAATGCACATGCTTCATGCGGTGTTATGGAGAATGCATCACAACACACCACAAATCAGTCAATTTCACATTTTAAATTCTAGTCTCACCATAGTGCATTAATTAACTCACCAAATTAAAATTAGGCCGAAGCCTCTGCTCACCAATCTCACCTCATCATCACTCACCAAGTCAGCTCACCACTCACACCAACACCCATTCAAATAGACCAACTTAGGACATTGACAAGACATAGGGAAAGTGGGTAAAAATAGCCATTTGGACACTTGAACACCATCAGCCAGAAACACCAGTAAAAATAAATTATTTTTGCATAAAATTGAGACTATTGGATAGGCACTGAAATTAGCTTCAAAACGCATTTTGAACCGTTGAATTTGGATAACCGAGTCAAAAGTTACGTTAAAAACAATTTTAGGAAAAATGTTAGACATCCTGGAAACTGGCGCATGGGCGCTGGGCGCCCAGGGGCAACACAGCGCTTGGCGCATGGGCGCTTGGCGCCCAGGAGAGGCAACACGCACAGGCGCATGGGCGCTGGCGCCCAGGAACAACACGCGCAACAGCGCACAGGCGCTAGGCGCCCAGGAGGCAACACGCGCACATAGGCGCTGGGCGCCCAGGAAGGCAACAAGCGCATAGGCGCGCCCAGGGAGCATCAGCAACATGGCGCCCAAGCACTAGGCGCCTAAGACCAACATGCTACAAAATTTATTTTTCTTTGAAATTAATTTTACACGAGCCAAATGCTCAGAACATGAAAACCCAATAATATTTTCATCAAAAATTGAACATCATTTTTGGCGCCCATGCACTAGGCACCTAGTGAAAACACACAACTCAACTCCTTTGTTGCCCAAAATCAGTTTTCATGAGCCATTTTACCTGAGTATAAAAACCTGAAAACAATTTTCGCAAAACTATCACCCGGACTTTGGGGCCCTTGGCGCCCATGACACAAGCAACATGTGCCAAAACTGGCAGCACAGGAACACAGAATGGCAACACAGGCAACAGACACAGCAACACAGATTGGCAACACAGGCAACAGGCACAGCACACAGTGACACAGAATGGCAACACAGGGCAACAGAATTTTTTTGGAAACAGGCGCAGCACACTGCTGGGCGCCTGGCGCCCATGACTAGGCGCAACACTGAAAATTTCAGCAACATGCTTATGGCGCCCAAGGCACCTAGGGGCTTCTAAACAGAATTTTTTCTCACTTTCATTCACCAAATTAAATTCATCAAAATGCCCAATTACATATATATCACTAAAGTGTCACCATGATTCTCAAATTCACCAAGCAAACATCAACAAATCATATTCTCAAACATGTGTCATGCGAATCACTTAGCAACGATTCAATTCACCAATTATACGATTTCAACATGAGCAATTCCTAATCAAGTATCACAACACTATAATTTAATCATCAAAACAACAATTCGTTCATGGAAATTATTCTAGAACCCTAACCCTAAGCATCACTAATTCGCATATCTATTAAGAACAAAAAGAGGACCCCCTAACCTTATGGAAAATCGAATTGCTAGCCAAGCTCCAAGGGAAGAATGCAAGCCACCAATGAGCCTCCTCCTCTTCTCTATGTGCTTCGCCTTCTCCTCTTCTTCTCTCCTTCTCTTCGCAACTTTCTCTTCTCACTCTCTCTACGTTACTTTCTTTTCTTTTTTTTTTTTCCACTTGAGTCAAAATGAAACTAGCTTCTAGGACCCCTTGAGAGTCGAATTACTTGACTAAGCAATGGGCCACGGGCCTAATTGTGGATCACGGGCCCTTGCTCGCACCACCTAAATAGTGACACCATCTCCTAATAAAATAAAATAAAATAATTAACTTGAATTATTTAATTAAATTAAATAAATATTGTAAGCCTTAAATAACTTAATTAAATAAATAATTAAATTATTTTGGGGCGTTACATCTCCTCCCCCTTTTTTGCTGTGACTGAGTGTGTATTTATAGTGAAATTGCATAGGTTGATGCACTGTGTGATCAATTTTTCCTGAAACTCTGATTTGTATTTTCTCAAAATGTTTCATGTTTTGGTGCTCTAAACTTTCTGAGCAAAATTTTCTCCCTCTCCAACCTCTGGTGCTTTCACAACTTAGTGTATTTGACTGTTATAAACATTGTTTATGTGTGTGCAGGCTATGGATAACAAAAGGCCAGCAAATACTTTGCCTATTTTAAGCTTTGGAGCTAGACAATGCTAAATCTGCTGCTGAGGCATGTTGCTGCCACAATTTGGCTCCTTCTCTTTGTCCATTCTGCTGACCTTCTGACTTTTGGGTTGCTGACTTTTGGGTTGCTGTGATATGCAGCAGGGGGCGGCCCTGCCCTCTTGTTTTTATTTGACTTACTTTTTTTTATTTTTGATGTGTAACAAAAAAAATGTAATTTTGTATTATTTTAAATAAATAAAGGAAAACAGATTTTAGCAAAACAACTATTTGACTAATTTTCTTTTTATAGATAACTACTAATTAACCAAAAATAATACCGAAACAAATAACAATAATGCTAAATTTCTAACAACCTTCGAGCAGAACGCACAATTAAATGACTCTCGCACGGCAAACACGCACTTGATTAGCAAAATAATGCACACAACGAGAATAAACACGCGTACTCAAATAAACACGCGTATCTAAATAAACATGCGTCTAAATAAACACGCCCCATTAATTTAGGAGCAATACACACCTGATGGAAGTGACATGCGTACCATGGGAATGAAATGCGTACGCGAATAGACTCAAATGACAGTATACTTTTAAAAATGAGAAAATACTGATTAAAATCAGACGTTTACGAAAAACAATTTTATTTCATTTTCAACTAGTTGGACAAAATTGGGGTATGACAAAGAGGGGTAGAGCGAGAGAGATGAGAGAAATGAAAATGAGGGAGAGAGAGTTCTTACCTGAGGGAAGACACAAATTGATCGATGGAGTTGGAGAAGAAGACACAGGCGAGGCGAGGCGCTGCAACTTCACTGTTGGAGTCGTGAGGGAGTGAGGTGCTGTTTAGGGGAAACAGGAAACAGGAATGGGGAAACAGGAAACAAGCACACAAAATGGAAGGGATTCATGTTGTAGTCTTGGATCTGAAGTGGAAGCGAGAGAGACGAAGTGAGCAGATGGAGGCGAGAGAGGCGGAGTGAGGAGATGTAACATCCGCAAAATAATTAACCGAATTATTGGGATGTTAACCCAATTGAATTAATTTAGTACTTAACGGGTAAATTTACTGAGTGCTAAAATTATTTATTGGTTGTCATCGGATCGTTAACCGGATAATACGGATCAAGGAAGTTTCGGAATCGAAATAGGAGATTTCGATCAATATGGTAATTTGACCGCGTTACAATTATATATTAATAAATATATATATGTATGCGTGTAAGTGAGTGAGGAGGAAAGAAAGAATTAATTTAAGAAGGGAAGAAAGAAAGAGGAGGCGAGAAACAGAGAGGAGAAGAGAAAAAGAAAAGAAGAGAGAAAGAAAGGGGGAGGAAGAAGAAGAGGAAAAAAGGGGTAATTCCGCTCATCAAAACGACTTCCGTCCAACACGAAAAACGTTCAGCGTTACTTCCTCTTCGATTTGGTACCAAGATCTTCATCATCAACTCACTCTCTCTCACTTTGCCATTTTCGAATTTGAGAGGAAAAATGGAGGTTTTGTGGTTCAAGCTCAAAGGAAAGCCTAGAATGGTGGTGAGGAGCGAGCTCAAGGTCGAATACGCAAATATTGGAGTCCGATTTGGAGTTTTTGAAGAATTGAAGGTTAGGGTTCAAATTGGGGTTTTTGGTGAATAGTAGCTTTTGGAGGTTAGGGATGATGAATAGTGTTCGTGGAAGATTTCGTGGAATTCGGTATTTCGGTCAAAAGCGGTTTCGTGATCGAGTGGGAAGCTTTGGAAGCGGATTGGGTGTCGCCGGAGCGGGGAGCGTTCGTGTGACTACTCGGTGATTTCGGCTCGATCGTGGATCACGCGTCAAGGGTGAGTTCTACTCACGTTTAGGATTTTTGTTTTTCGAATTAATTAATTAACTGTTTTATCGCTTTCGCTGGACTGGAATATTTCTGGATATTGTCTGTTTCGGGTTAGGAATCGATCGGAGCGAGTCTCGAGTTGTGTCGCGTTGAAATGGAATTTTTGGTGATTTGATTTCGAAAGATTTTGACTTAAAAACCGTTAATTGGAAAATATGTCGTTTTTGATAAAATCCGTTTTGATTGAGTTTTTGATTGGATAGATTGATTGTGTGACTTTGATTGGGACTGGTTTTATGGTTGTCAAATCTGTTTTCAATCGGAACGAAAATCGGAATTGAGCGGAATTGCGGTTTTCGCGCGAAACCGCCAAAATCTGCCCTTGACAGACCCACCTGCTGTCTGTTCGCGCATCGTTTGCGCGCCACGCGCCACTCGCGCGCCAGTTGGCAGAACCTGCTGTTTGTTCGCGCGCCGTTTGCGCGCCACGCGCCACTCGCGCGCCAGATGGCAGAATTTCAGCAACCAAACACTGTTTTTCGTTTCGCGATAACTTTTGATCCGGGAACCCGATTGAGGTGTTCTAAGATGCGTTGGAAAGCTTATTCAGAGGCCTAACTGAATATTCTATTTTTAAGGTAAAACTAAACTGTTTTCGATATTGGAAATTGTGTCGAAAGGTGGTCAACTAGAGTGCGAGTGTGAACTTGAATTTTATAAAATGTGGATTAAAGTGTTTCATTGATTATCTGATTTGACGGACTGTGGGTTCATAGTATTGTAGATATACGTATATAGTATATCGAGTTGGGTGACGACCCATGTGTAACATACTAGGCGGGGCAGTCATGATCCCCTTCCCTAGGCTCCATGCCAATGGGAGAATGTACTATTGGTAGGGGGGTTCACCGGGGTTAGCGATGTTCCGCAGTCGGTGTTATGTTAAAGATTATTGTACGATACACCGGGGTTAGCGATGTTCCGCAGTCGGTGCCGTACTTTGTTTGTTGTGCGATACACCGGGGTTAGCGATGTTCCGCAGTCGGTGCCGTACTTTGTTTATTTTACGATATACCGGGGTTAGCAATGTTTTGCAGTCGGTGTCGTGTTAAGTTGTAAAATAACTAATAACTGAACCGAGAGTGTTAGTAGGGGTCTCGGTAGAACTCACTGAGATTGTATCTCACTGTTTAAATGTTGTTGTTTTACAGATAAACAGGGACAGAAGAAACCTCAGAGGCACGAGTAGGTGGCCCCGAGTCATGGATGATGACTTAGTTTTACGTTTAAGTTTATTTTCCTTCTGTTGTCCGTGTATCACAATACTATGGCACTAGTATTATGTTATCTTTCATTCCGCTTTCTTGTATGACTCTGACTACCATAGTTGCTGACAGGTTATGGTCTGAGTACCGTATGGTCTTGTTAGTATATAAGACGGTTTTGTATTATTCAGCGAAAAATTCATAATGGTATTCAGTGTCTGAGCAGGAAATAATACCTCTGATGTATGTTTAATGTGCACTTGGGTGTTTTTAACAAATAAAAATACCAGGGTGTTACAGGAGATGGATGGAGGCGAGAGAGTCGGAGTGAGGAGATGAGACTCAGAAGAGAGAAATGAATTTTTATCAAATGAATTTTTGGGAATTGGGTTTGACTGAAGCGGGAGTGTGAAAGTGAAGAGGGAAATGTTTTTTTTTGTTTTTTTTTACAATTAGCGGGGGTTTTTCTTGACAATCAGTGGGGGTTTTAAAACACCGTAAATTGAAACGAAATTTTTAACTAGATGGACGAGAAGTTCCTTTTTTAATGTTAAACTGAGGGGGTTTTTAAAACCTCCGCAAAAAAACCCCCGCTATTTGATCAGTTTTTTGTAGTTTTTCCGAGACTTATGCTATCATAGGCAATGATCAATTTGCACAACTCATATCTTTCTAAAACAATTTCTAGATTGACTGACATGATACGAGGAGGACCTGGAAGTTATAGACTGAAAATGAATCAATCAGATATTGAGGCGGAGATACATACTTTACGTGATGGTGGTTTGCTGATGTAGACAAGTATTTTTCTCTGAACTATCTATGTTGATTTGCTGTGCAGTTTCTCCATGGCAAACACTATGACTGGTCCTTTGTTCTGTATTTGTTTCTTTATTTTTTAACTGGTAGTTTCCACTTGTTACAGTTGGACGGATGATTCTTGCTGGCTATGAGCACAATATTGATGAACTGAGTAATTCCTTCACCTTGAATGATTAACAATGTATTTTGATAGTATTTTTCGGTGTTTATATTCTACCATCATTGAATGGGAGATTTTTGGATTCTATTATTATTTAGAGATTAGAGATTTGCATATGCTTAACAAGGTTAAGCTAGACATCTGTCTCAGGTTGTGCAAAGTTTGCTCAATTGCCTTGACAGCCCTGAATTGCCCTTTCTTCAATGGCAAGAATGCTTGATGGTTATGTTGTCATGCTCTAGGTGAATATAATGTAGAACTGAGCCTAGAGCATTAGTTCCAGTAAATTTATGAATTTTTCAAAATGCTCTATGCTTCCAATGAGGATTTATTGCAAAAATATCCGCCACTCTTTGGGTCATTGTTTTAGGAGGATTTGATTTGATTTGTATATTAATCACAGGAGGCATAGAGAGAACATGTTCAGATCTTGAAAACAAAGCAGCAAGTCTCTTCAATCTCAAGCTCATAGCTATAATGGATTCTCTTCAAAAAAAAAATTCAGAAGCTAGGCTTGTCTTCCTTGACATTTACAACCCATTATTGTATATCATTCAACACCCTGCTAAATATGGTAATTATTACCTGTAGTTGTAATCTTTTGCATTCTTTTGACAAATTTGTTATCAAGGAAGAGTTGGGGACATTGTTTATAATGTAATTCATTTGATGATGCATTTGGATGGATATGTGTATCATGTTATATATTTGCTTGGATCCTTGTCATATCTGAATTCATTACCCACATTTTAATTGAGTTGAATATAGTCTTTTGTATGTTTGTATGAGAAATTAGAAACAAATTCTCATGTGATTTACATAATTTCCAGAATTTCCAGAATATAGTCTTGTGAAGTTCCAGAATAATTGAGTTGAATATAGTGTTATGAATTTCCAGAATTCTCATGTTGATTTACATCTATGGTAATCTTACATTTGTAAGTAGTTAATTGTTCATATTGATTTAAAAAAAAAACCTTGTTCATATTGTACAAAATCCTTTCCAATTGATTAAATGTTTGGTGTTTGAGCTCTGCAATGTACTAGAATGGTTTTATTATGGAAAAAATGTTCTCTTATAATTAAGTTGCATAAAACGTATAATTTAATTTTTTTTGTTTTTTTTTTAAATTTCCGACGGATATCCGACGAAAATGTGTTAGAGTTTGCGACGACTTTGCCACGAATATTTGCGATGGATTTTCGACGACTTTGCGACGAAGACATTTGCAACGACAAAATCCGTCGGAAACGATTTGCGACGAGCGATTTTGCGTCGAAAATTTGTCCGTCGGAAAGTCCGTCAGAAATGTTAATTTGCGACGAAAATCAGTGCGTTTCCGACGGATTTTGTCGTCGGAAATCGTCGATTTTCTTGTAGTGAAAGCGCTACTGATGCTCATTATAAAAAAAACATTTTTGAGCATATCCAATTCATATTTATCCTCAATTGAACACCATTACTATCAAAATTATTTACACCATTACTATTAAATTGGGCTTTTATTAATGAATTTGGGTCAAAGCTTAAGACAAGCCAAGGCCATGAAAATCACAACTTTGACCCTAAATAAAGTTGAAGCAAATGGTCCACAATGACCTTACATAACAAAAACTACATTATACTAAGATAACATATAAATAAAACCTAACACCACTCATTACTCCAATCCTCCAAACCATAACTTGAAATAACAACAAAGTAGAGTGAACCAACACAACCACAAGTACACACAAAAACCACTCTCAAAATTTAATCACAGCTTCAATACCATTAGCCTGAGGAGTAAGTTGATACGTTCTCCATACATATTTTTACTTTTGAAGCCTTAGGCCATTCTTTGTATCTCTTAAATGTAGTAATAGGAGCAAAGTGTTGGCACCAGCAAATTGTTCCTATCAAGAATGTTTCATAATCAGCAAAAGGAGCTAAGGTAAGATTGTAAAACAACAAAACAATAATCAGGAAAACAATAACCACTAGTTTTAGTGATTAGATAGACTGAAACAAATGAAAAACCTTGAAACATTATTGGCAAGTGAATCATAGAAATTGCAATTGACATGAATTCAACATAGGTACACAGGTTGACACAATCAATACTGTCAATAAAATACCCCTGATGCAAATTAAGGCAGCCACAGTGTCAATAGAAGATATAAATAAAGTATGAAAATGTATGCTTGGTGGAGATTGACTAACCTATTCGTCTATTGCAGTGCTTAGAACATATTTTAGAGAAAATCCTTCTTCAAATTAGGCCTTGCAAAATGAGTTCCCACCTAATAGTAAATTCAAAGAAACAAACGAAGGTTTAAAATCTACAATCTATATAAGATTAAAAAACAAAATGAGTTCGCACTTAGAAAATATGAAGAATGAATTCATAGATCAAAGCTCCAATAGTATCATCCATGCATAGATCAAAGAATGATTGCTCCAATACCTTCAACCGCTATATTCCACGGATGCCATGTTTTTCAACAATGAGCGTAGATGCATCTGGTGGGGGAGACACTTACGCTCATCAAATACTCATGTCCATTCCTTCTTCAAATTTCTTTTAATTTTACTCATTTTTATTTCAACTATCTCAATTCAAAAAAATTAACATTACATAATTCTTTTATACTCTTTTTCCTTTCTGACAAAGTTTCTCTCTCTCTCTCTCTCTCTCTCTCTCTCTCTCTCCCTCTACATCCTTCCTCATCATTATATATCGATATACCATCTTTTTAAACTTGACACGGGTCGGGAAGCAAATGGATAAAAGTTAGACTCGGAAATTCAACATTTGAAAATATGATCGAGTATGTTAACTTAAAAATTGTCAACTTAATTGCAAAATTGTCATCATGTTTACCTATAACACCAGTTTTCACCAAACTCAGCATTAAATACCTAAAATTCAAGTCATTTTTGTAGTAGTGTTATCAGTGTTACGAGGTGAAGCCCTCCTAACATGGATCACACTATTAGTTCATTTTTATAAAACTGAAAGCCACAATTAATTGTAACCCACAATATTTTTTGGAAAAATTTAGACATAGACCCTTGTTATAACATGTGTTTAGTAAGATTGACCTATATAAGCAGTCAAATTTCTGTATGCGCTTATGTTTGAGATTTTGCTTACCCTACGACAGTTCGGGTGACCCTTGTAACACCCCAACTTTTATACTAGGTGCAAAAATTAGTAATTTTATGATATTTTGTCAGTACATATTTTAGTAATTAACTTATTTTAAGGGTGTTTTATTTTATTATTACTAAATGTAAAATTATTTACAAATATTATTATTATTATTATTATTATGAAATAATTATATATTTTTATAAGTGTAGAAATGAGTTTTTATAAGTTAAAACTACAATAAAAACGAGTTGGGTCTTGTAAGTATTGCAGCCCATTGATTTTTATGTTTCAGCCCAATGTGGTCATTTATCCCATCATATTTTGTTTGTTTCGGTCCATACTGGTTTTTCAATGAAAATACTGGTTCTTCAATTGCCAATATTTGTACTGCAATTTTGTACTGCAAAATCAATTAAAATCGTACCAACCCACTGTGGTGTCTTCTGGAAAGAGGCCCTAACTTATCCAAATTTCTGTCGGGAGGTAAGTAAGTCTGGTTCCAATTTATTCTATTTTCAAGGGTCGAACCTGGGTACAAGTCGAGTCCGTCGCTTTAAATCGAGTGTATTAACCACTTGCACTCAAGCTTGGATCATGGTATATGTAGTTGTTTGCTTCTACGGATGATGCCTATGTTTTAACCTAATCTTTTAGAACAATGCTAAACCCAATAATTTTCAAATGACAATTTTGAAATAATAAAAAATTTATAGGCTAATCTGCCAATGCTTTTAGGATAAATTTGGCGACTAAAAGTAAAATACTATGAGTTTGTAAAATACTGAGTCTGTTTTATGACTCAAAAAATTTATTCTTGGTTAATATTTATAAAACAAAAAATAAATTTTAAAAACCAAATCAATCAACCCTAAAACTTTCTGATAAAAAAAAATCAACCCTAAAACTTTTTCATTTTAGATCTCATACGTACAATTTGTTTAAAACAACATGGAATCCAAATGCATATGCGTGCAAATAGACTACAAAACCTATTTTCCCACACTCTATCTTTCGAGAAACGCAAATCAGAATTAACTTATAAATCAATGGAATATAAAATGGGTTCAATCTCTAATATAGACATCATACTTAATCCTTGGTAGCAATTCTATAAAAAAAATGTATGATGATGATAAATATAGATAACATTACTCAAATGTAATTAAAAAGATCCAAAATAACATAAAATAGAGAACCTCTTTGGTAAAAAAAAACAACAGAAACAGAGAAACTATTGAAATGATAAAATACCAAACAATGATTCTAAAAAACTGCAAGCATCATGGCAAGTTCATCATGGCAAGTTCATCAGCCCTTTCAGCAACTTTCCTCCTCAACTCATAAAGAGAAACCATAAAATGTTGAAGTTGATCACTGTTCATCTCATCAATAGGATCATTCCACCAATCTCCACTCAAAACGTCAGCCAAACTTTCGACATCAGTTAACATCTTCTTTTCCATCTCTAACTTTTCCATTGCCTCTTTATATTGCCTATTGTACTTTTCACATATAACTGAGTTGTTGTTAGATGAATCTCCAGCCTCAAACTCCGTTGTTCCTTTGATATAGTTGTTGATAATGGTCTCAGTTTTTGGATGACCAAAACAGTATAATTTATTAGCTGGAGAAAACACAATGATTGTTGTTTGAACATCGCATAAAATACATAGTTCACTTGCTTTTCTGAAAAGACCTACTATTCTTTTTGAGAATGTCACTTGCTTGTTTGTCTCCTCCTCAATCTCCTTGATCTCAATCTTCTTCCGCCCTGAGGTTTTTTTCTTTTGCTTAAAGTTTTCCATATGGTGAAATATATTTGTGATTGTGAAAGGAATGCAATGTTGTATTTGAAAACTAAAAAGGGTTTTTTATAATGGAAGATTAATCACGTTTGACCTATCATTTCATAAAGATCCTACAATTTTACTCTGTCTAAGATTCTAAATCAAATTTGATCAAAAAAAAAGATTCTAAATCAAATAAGCATTAATTTTACAAACCAAAGTTAGAAATTTTAAATTGCTATATTGATTAATTAGTTAAATGTAATCAGCGATTTGATTACATATTGATTTTAATTTCTTAACTAAATTAATTTGATTATCAATTAAGGGAATTTTTTTTCAATTTGAAATAAACTTGATTCACAATCCTCCTCCAAATATGCCTAATTTACGGGACTACATCACATATACCTGACCATATCTAATTATTACAATCCTCATACAGAGTTGGAGCTGATTCACAACATGCATCCCATCCATTACTCCACGCGATTTGGTAGTATTAAACACCATTATTGATTAGATTTCTTTCTTAGTCATTTTTTTTAAAATACAGCAAAGTATAATTATATATATATATATATATATATATATATATATATATATATATATATATAGACACACACACACACTAGTGCGTATGACCCATGTGATGCACGGGTATACAATTCTTTTGTGAAAATTTTAAAAATTGTAAACATATTTGATTTAACATTTTTTTATATTTTTAGATTTATGCATTAGTGAAATAATCATGTAATTCACTAATAGAATATCTAATAGTTTTACCACTTAAAATTAGTGTACGAAATGATAGCCATTAGAATTTTAAAAATATGGTTAACAATATATCAACTACCCGAGTAATAAATTAAGGCTTTTTTTTGTATCAATCGAGTATCCTCTGCACGTAATTTTAGAAACTAATAACTCGAGCTGGGTAGGACTACAATGGGCGGCAAAACTCTCCCTCACGAAATTTAACACTACTGCATTCACAAAGCTGGATTCGAGCCAAAGACATTGGTTAGGCTAGAAAAAACCATTATTATCATATGACCATTATTATTTTGGGATAAGTAAATACCATTATTATTAGTATGAGAATTTAAATTTAAAATTCAATATTTTTCTCAAACTAAAAATCGAATTTTTTATTGGTATATATGAATTATAATTAATGCTTTCATATTACTAACAAACAAATAGTTAATGCCTTAATAATTGTTTTTTGCAAAATTAATTCCTTGATATTAAAATTGAGTCACCTTGGACTTCTTTTGGTTACCATGTCATTGGTGCGTAGTTTCCACCGGCTTCGCCGGTGACTAATCTACGCCGGGGAACCTGGCTGGCCACAAGTTTCCGACCACAAGTTTCCGATATTTGGTCAAATATCGGAAAAATGGTATACGAATGTTACGGGCTGTGTTATACACTGAATGGTGTAATTATGTTTTTATAAATTTTGGCTAAAAGCATTTAGCAGTTGTGAGTGGGTTGATTAAAAAAAAGGATATGTTAGTTGGAATGAATATCAATGAGGGAGTTGTTGAATATGTGGACATGAAATGAGGTATTTGATGTGGGAAATATGTTCACATGAAAAGAGGTATTTGAGCTGCGAAATTAACGCTGCATTGGTTTGACATTAATGCATCGGTGATTTATTATTTTTTTTATTTTTAAAAAAATTATTATAGACTTAATTACAATTTTGGTCCCCCTATTATGACTAACTCACGATTTTGGTCCCTAAAGTTTTAATTTGACGATTTTGGTCCCCCTATTTTCCCAATTTGAAAACTCATAGTCCCCCTGTTGAATTTTGACTGACTTATCCTACGTGGAACCCCACGTGGACTACCACGTAGGCGCACCCCCCCCACCCCCCCACCCCCACCCTCTTCCTTCGATCTTCTCCTCTGCTTCCTTCGATCTTCTCCTTTCTTCCTTCGCAGAACCCACGCATCACCACCCGCAACCACCTGCCCTCCATCACCCCTCCCTCTCTCGCTCACCGTCGCTCTCCCTCCTCTACCAATCACCGTCGCTGACTACCGCCTTCACTTCTCCCCCATTTCGTTCGCATCGTCGTCGCCAAACCAAACCACTGATCCTCCTCCCTCTTCTCATTTTCGCATCCCCGTCGCATCCCCGTGGCCAAACCGTCGCATCCCCGTCGCCAAACCGTCGCTCCCCCTCCTCTCTCAAACGCCGGCGCCAAACTGTCGCTCCCTTCTCTCTCTCTCTCTCTCTCTCTCTCTCTCTCTGCGAAGGTTTCTCTCTCTCTCTCTCTCTCTCTCTCTCGCCCTCTCTACGAATTGAAGGCTTCTCTCTCTCTCTCTCTCTCTCTCTCTCTCTCTCTCTCTCTCTCTCTCTCTCTTGTTCCAGATCCAGAATTCAGAGTGAGGAGAGATCTGTGGGGAGCGTCACAGTGGGGGGAGCGTCACGGAGAGGGGAGGGGGGTCACGGTGGGGGGAGGGGTAGAGGAGGGAGAGCGACGGTGATGGGTAGAGGAGGGAGAGCGACGGAAGGGGGGTGGGGGGTGGGGGTGGGGGGGTGCGCCTACGTGGCAGTCCACGTGGGCTGCCACGTAGGATAAGTCAGCTTTCAATTTTGACCAATTAAGAGGGGGACTATGATTTTTCAAATTGGGAAAATAGGGGGACCAAAATCGAGAATTGGTGAAAACAGGGGGACCAAAACTGTAATTAAGCCATTATTATATAAGTGAATTCTTAAGTACCTATTACATAATGTGCGGTACCAACACCTAGGTGAGTTAACAATAAGAGCTCATTTGTTTAAACGTTGCCAACTCATTTAGCAATAGTCAATTTTGAGAAACGGCAAATATAAATTCAAATTTATAATTTAGATTTATTAATATTATTTAAAACATTAAAAGATAATGTATTTTCTTATTTTATTTTTTTTACTTTTTAAGGCTAAGGTAATTTATTAAAATGTCGGGGTGCACATATTAATAGAAAAACCAAAATAATAGTATTTACATTATTTAATTATAGAAATATAATGGTCATCTTTGTAATGTCGTTTAGTATCTAACTCTATCATTTAGGTTGTTTATTGAATGTCCAAAATAGATTAAAACTGATCACGGTTTATTTAGGTTGTTGCAAATACATTATATAAAATTTATTTTATATATTTTTATTTAAATACATTTTAAATACATTTTAAAATATATTTTAAATACATTTTAAATACATTATTTCGATTATAATGTATTTTAAATACATTTTATTTAAATACATTTGAAAATATAATTATTTCGATTATATTTAGTAAATATAATTTTTAAAATAAGTTGTTGCAAATACATTATATTTTTTACACATATATTAAAAATTTGTAATATAATTTATTAACTTTCACATGTACCTACTTTTATTGTATTGTTGCAAAAAAAAACTAATTTTATTGCAATCGGTATTAGATTTAACGATGACAATGGTACGGGGTGGAGGCAGGGAGTACTCCACCGCTCCCCGTCTCCACCCCCCAAATTAACTTTCCCCCGTTCATGTCATTGTTCCCCTAGATCCTCGCGGTCCTTGTGGGGACCCCAATAAATCAGTAAAAATTTGTAAAAAAATATAAATTGAAATCTAATAAAATTGAAAAAAAAATAAAAATATGACTAAAAAAGATAATTTAATATTTTAATATTGAAATATAAAAGATTGTCTTCTTTTTATATTTTGATATTCTAAAAAATATCAAATGAATCAAAACATAAAAGTGAGCAAATTTTAATACTTTACTAATATTTTTAATTAAAAAACTTATGATAAGACAAAAAAATCAATTACTAATAATATAGTATACATGTTTAACTTCTCTGAGGAAGAGAACTGTAACACCCCGGTATTTCTATTTATTTAAAATACCCAAGTGCACATTAATAACACATCAGAGATATTATTTCCTGCTCTGACACTGAATACCACTACGAATTTTTTTTTGCTGATTAAAAACAAAACAGTCTTATTTACAAACAAGACCATACGGTACTCAGACCATACACTGTCAGCTACTAAAGTATTCAGCATCATACAAGAAAGCGGAAGAAAACATAATACTAAAGTCATGGTGTTGCGATACATAGACAGCAAAGGAAATAACAGATAACTTAAGCATAAATGCTAAGTCTTCAACCACCATCCGAGTGCCACCTACTTGTGCCTCTTAGATTTCCACTTTCCCTGTTTATCTCTAAAACAACAACATATAAACAATGAGATACAATCTCAGTGAGTTCTACCGAGACCCCTACTAACGCTCTCGGTCCAATTATGGATTTGTTTTAACTTAGCACGACACCGACTGCATTACTGCTAAACCCCAGTGAACCACGTGCAATTACATTCAACACCACACCGACTGCATTACTGCTAAACCCCGGTGAACGTGTTATAAGTCTGTACGACATCGACTGCATGACTGCTAAACCCCGATGAATCGCACAACAAACTTTTTAACATAACACCGGCTGTATTACTCTGCTATATCCCCGGTGAACCCCCTTACCAATAGCAGTTTTCCTAATGGCACGGAGTCTAGGGTAAGGGATCATGACTGCCCCGCCTAGTATGTTAACATGGGTCGTCACCCAAACTCGATATAATATATATATCTACAATCATATGAACTCAAGGTTCATTTACCTCAGACAAATAATTGAACATTACAAGTTAAATCCACATTCACTCTCGCATACTAATTCGTCACTTTTCAACACAATTTACGACTCCAAAAACAGTTCATTTTACCTTAAAAATAGAATATTCAGTTAGTCCTCTGAATAAGCTTTCCAACGCATTTTAGAACACCCCAATCGGGTTCCCGGATCAAAAGTTATCGCAAAAACAAAATCAGTGTATCGATGCTGAAAATCTGCAAACCGTCGCGACGCGGACTGCAAACCGTCGCGACGCGAAAAGAGTTAGAAAAATTTGCGTTGAAAAATTATACCTGGCCGCGACGCGATGGGTGCTGGGAAAGTGCAGATTTTGCGGTTTCTCGCGAAATCCGCTATTCCGCTCAATTTTGATTCTTGTTCCGATTGAAAACAGTCCAAACCACCATAAAAACAGATTCAATCAATGTCACACAATCAATCAAATCAAATAAAAACTCAATCTAAACGAATTTTATCAAAATACGATTTATTTCGAAATAACGGTTTTCGACTCAAAATCTTCCGAAACCAAATCACGAAAAGTTCATTTCAAAACGGAACAATCCTAAACGTGAGTAAAACTCACCCTTGACGCGAGAGCCCTTACCGAGCCGAAATCACCGAGACTCCACAAATCCCCAAACGAAACCCTATAATCACCAATCCGCTCTCAACTTCGAATCGAGCTTCAATCCACTTTCAATCTTCCTTGGGCTTGCTTCAAATCATGAATAACCAACCAAAATCATCATCAATCCCCCAAATCATTTCAAATTTGAAATTCAAATAGAGGGGAAAAGAGGAAAATAAGCTCACCAAAACTAGGCGAAAGGAAGCTAGTAGGAAGATGATGATGATGGTGAAAAACTTGGAGTTTGGGTGGTGATGGAAACCCTTCTTCTCCTCTTTCTCTTCTTTCTTCTTTCTTTTCTCCTCTTCTCTTCTTTTCTCCTCTGCTTCTTTTCAATTCTTCGTTTCCTTTCTTTCTTCTTTTTCTTTCTTTTATTCTTTCCTTTCTTTCATTTCAATTAAGTGGTAATATGGTCAAATGACCATATTGCCCTTAATCTCTTATTTCTTTCCCAAATCACCCTTATTCCGCTTTATCGGCTTAACGTTCCTGAGACATCCAAATAATTAACTTTAGCACTCGTTAATTACACCAATCAAGTACTAAAAATAATTAATTTGGGTCAACATCCAAATAATTCGATTAATTATTTTTGAGGATGTTACAAGAATCAATGGCCCATGAGTAAATTCATGAGATGAATGTCCACTCAAGTCTTGTACGTAGGAAACCCAGAGGAGGCTCCATCAAATAAGTAGCAATGACAATATGTCGATTTGAGCTTTGGTAGACTACAACACTTGCAAAAGAAAACACAGAAGAGGAGAAATAATGAGTGAAAAAAATTATCGAAATAAAAGTGATGGAGAAACGAGGTTCCCTTTGATATCAAAAGAAATAATGCGAAGCCCCAAAAAACCATATAACAATAGATATGGAGAGTAAAAAATGGAGATCATTATCAAAGGCAAAAAGTCTCCGGGTGGAGATTAACAAATCGATGGAGATTATTCTTATGAACGGTTTTAAGATGTACAAATAATTTGTAACCGAGATCAAGGAAAAGAGAGAGAAAATGGAGCCCCAAAAAGATTTGCGGAAAATTCCATGGTATCTTAGAAATAATTTGAAAAAAATCGAAGTTGAATTAGAATTAGAATTAGAAGTGATGTGTTCTTAAGGAACACAAAAACCTGTATACATATTAACTGGGCTCGGATCACACCCAGGTCTCGGGTTCGGTTCGAATATTGAGTGTGACAAAAATTCTGTTGGGAGGGACCCCACAGTGATTGCAAATTAAATGACATATCTATTTGCAGTGATATTTCCAAAATGCATGAGCAGATAGCCCATAAGTTGACCATCGAAAGGTTCAGTTTGTGGGCTTTTGACTTGGTTTGAGACCCCAAAACAAGCTGGATTGTATGGTTTGATTTTCCAACCCACATACCCTTAAAAAAATCAAAAATTCATCTCTAGCCCACATAACCCCCCCTCGCCATAAAACCCAAAAGTTCCCATTTTACCCCACAACCCTTAAAAAATTCAAAAATTCATCTCTTCTCACATATATCTGAAAGCACAAAAGTAAGGAAAAAAATTCTTTTCGAAATTATCTCCAAAAAGATAATTCTAGAAGTCATTTTGTGTTTCAGATTTATCCTCTTGAGATAAATCCGGAAAGAAACATTCCGGAAGATAAATCCAGAACACAAAATGACTTCCGAATTTATCGTGGGAGTTAATTCTGGAAACTCTTTTAAAAATGACTTTTGCAAAAAATTAAGGTTGTCTTCTAACACTAGTAATTATAAGGTGAAACAGATGTCATTAATAGACATTTTACACTGGTTATTGTCTAAAACTTGTGTCATACAACTAAATAAATTTAATACACTACTCATAATATGCAAAATATATCTTAGATGTACATACTACTCTATACATTGCAAGAAATTCTCAAAACAAATAGTCTAAAAAGAAGCATATGAATATTCGCACTAATTTCTGAGTCCAACTTTTATCCATTTTTTTTCCGACCTATGCCTTTTTTAAAAGGAGGGTATATCGCAGTATCATCCTAAGGAAGAATTTAGAAAGAGATAGGAACCTTGTGAGAAAGGGAAAACAGTACAAGAGAATTATGACATGTTAATTTCATGTTAATTTTTTGAATTGAGGTAGTTCAATCAAAAAACTAGCACATTCACTACAACAGAAAAGGCGATGAGTAGCGCTTTTTTTGGCCATTGGTAGCGCTTTCGGGCGCTCCTAAAGCTGGTGCTCCTGTTGCCACTCCCTCAACAGTAGCGCACAAAAAGCACTACTAATGATTAGAAATGAGTAGCGCATTTTAGTAAAAAACGCTACTTATGCTCTTTGCGTGTTTTGGGAATGAGTAGCGCTTTTCAAATAGCGCTACTGATTCTCGATGTAACACCCCATTCCTGAAGTGTCACCTCTCTAACTTAAACTCCTCTTTCTTTGTATTTATTTAAAAAAATTGACCAATTTTTTTTTTTTAAAACGAATTTGAAAATGTTTTTTTTTTAAGAACTTAAAAATAAGCTAGAGTATGACTCACTATCAAGAATGACTCCAAATAGGTCCAACATAAAGGTTACTCATATATTAAACATATGCATCATAATTACAACAAACTACAGGGCACGCTCACAAGCGGCATGGTCAACGCTAATACAAAAGACACGCACTCAGGCGGCATCATATCTACATGAAGAGGTATACTCCATCCCTAAATACATATGGGAGGTAAGATGCAAAAGAACTATGTACAAGGATACCTATCCTCAAAAAGACTTACTTGACATTACCATTCTCTTGTCAGTACGTCACAACCCACTATCCTACGCCATCCCAATACCTGACAATATCACACACACACACACCATCACTATACCTCTGCTCAGCTGATCTCACCAAAGATAATAAGACGGACTCACCTCCGGGTCATCCTCATCGTCGAACTCCTCATCACTAGAAATATAAATCAACTCATGTGCTCCAGAGAATGATCCTGCACACGAGACTCACTCACTGCCTTCCAGACTGGAAGGGCAGGTACAGGATGAGGTGAAAACATGTGCAAAGGTGGCGGAGAAGTATGAGCAAACTCTGGAATGATAGGTGACTTTGGAATGTCATCAGCAGTACCATCATGGACATCACTATCAACAAAATCCCTAGCACCACCCTCAGCAATGGGGGCAAAGGGTACCTGAATCACCGGGACGGGGTCTGTAACACCCTAAATGATTTAATTAAGTAATTGATTAAATTATTTAAAGTGTTGCACTAATTTTTTTGATTAAATTATAATAGAGCATTTTATTTAAATTGAAGGGGATGGCGTTGGAAATACCGGAACTGCAAGTGATGGCCCAAGAAGCCCAAGCCCATTGGCTTAAGCGCTCCTTAGGCGCTAGGGGTCTAGGTTTCGCCTTAGTTGTGCCAAAAGAGAGAAAGAAAGTCGAAGGAGAGGAGAAGAGAAAGAAAGTCGAAGGAGAGGAGAAGATAAGGAAGAAGGCGATCTCAAGCTAAGGAGTTAGGGTTTCGTTCATCTTGACTCTAGGTAAGAGTTCCTAGTCCTTTTCTTATTCGATTTTCCTCCTCTTTCAAATGTTTAGGTTTTCGATTTTCCTAACCCTTACTCTTGTTGAATCCTTCGTGATGGTCCAAGAGAGAGGGCGTGATCGTGAGAAAGGGGAGAAGAAGGAGAAGATTCCTTGTTGCGGTGGTTTGTCGGTGCTTCGGTGGAAAGAGCTCTAGTTTCGTCATAAATCAAGGTTAGGGGAGTCTCACTCTATAATAGAGAGTATAATAGGTTGTATGTAGATCATAGGGTCCTATTTGATGTTATATGATATTTGTTGGATTGTTTGGATTGGTTGAAATTGACGAATTGTAGGAGAAAATCGATTTAGGCTTGAGTTAGGATTTATAACATGTTGATTTCGCATTTTGTTGTGTTTTTAATGTATAAGTGTGAAATTGAATGTTGTTGGTATGAGCATAACATGTTTTATGATTGTTGTTGTGATTTGATTTGGAAAATAAATTGAGAATTTGATGTGGGTTAGTGTTGGGGCGCCTGGGCGCCAAGTTGCTGGGGAAAAATGGCGCCCTGGGCGCTGTTCTGGTTGCTGGGTGCGTGTGTGGTCTGTGCAGGGCGCCCATGTTGCTGCCCTGTGGCGCCTGGGGTGGCGCCAGGTTGCTGCCTGTGCCTAGGCAAGGCGCACAAAATATGTTTTTGGGTAAAACTCAGTTTCTAAACATAATTCCCCGAGCCAAATTTTGTATTCACCAGACCAAATTGTATTTTAAGCACTTTGGCTAAAGAATTTCCAGTTTTGCACGCGTTGTTTTGAAATGGTCCTATTGGGCATCGTTTTAGCTTGTGTAAAGGGGGCTTTGTGTGCAAATCAATTTCTGAGCATATTTTCCCGAGCCAAATTTTGTATTCACCTGACCAAATTGTATTTTAAGCACTTTGGCTAAAGAATTTCCAGTTTTGCACGCGTTGTTTTGAAATGGTCCTATTGGGCATCGTTTTAGCTTGTGTAAAGGGGGCTTTGTGTGCAAATCAATTTCTGAGCATATTTTCCCGAGCCAAATTTTGTATTCACCTGACCAAATTGTATTTTAAGCACTTTGGCTAAAGAATTTCCAGGTTTGCACGCGTTGTTTTGAAATGGTCCTATTGGGCATCGTTTTAGCTTGTGTAAAGGGGGCTTTGTGTGCAAATCAATTTCTGAGCATATTTTCCCGAGCCAAATTTTGTATTCACGTGACCAAATTCCATTTTGAACATTTTGGCTAGAGTGGTTTTAATTTTCAGGTGGCCTACTCCGTTGTGTGCGTGCGTGGTTGTGTTGGGCGCCAAGTGTGGCCGCCCAGGGCGCCCAGTGGGGCGCCCGTGCAGTGTGTTTTGTTTCGGTCCTAAAAGTGACGGATTTGGTCCCTAAGTGCTAGCCTAGTCCTAGAGACGTGATTGAGATGAGAAAATAAATGAGTTGATTGATGATGAGGCCATGGGGGCTACAACTAAGATTAATAAAGAGGTGATATAGGATGTATGGACCGTGTCGTTAAGAATTATGATTGTGGTTTTTGTCATGGAGTCTCATGCATACATAAGGCTGCGGTCTGAGTTTTACATTGTGATGGTAAGGCTGCGGTCTGAGTTCTATATTGAAATGGTAAGGCTGCGGTCTGAGTTTGATATTATGATAATAAGGCTGCGGTCTGGGAAAATGGTACCACATGCATAACCGTATTGCATACATCCTCATGATAAGCATGTGAGTTGTTGATTGTATGAACTATGCTACTGTGTGACTGTATGAGTACGATACTATGATAAAATATACTTCTTATTATAGTCTTTATTATATGGTTTGAGACTCACCCTTCTGTTGTTGTTTACCACAGGTAGCCCTGAGTGAAGGCTTACTCCCTTCATTCCCGAGTCGGTCTGCTCTGATACGTGACACCTAGGGGGTGGGCTTAGGATTCTAGTGTTATTCATTTGCTGTTGAATTTTTATGTGCATTGATTTAATGATTTTGATGAGGCTGTCGTTCGGCACTTTTGAGATTATGTTATTTCCGCTACGAGACATTCATTTTCTAGTGTGTGGATTTTATTGATGAATTTTTGAGCATTCCATCCCATTTAAGGGTGTTGCGTATTATAAAGATGTAATGAACGCTTAATGCTGATTTCGTCGTTGCTAGATTATAGTTATGTGTAACATTCCATTGAAATAAAATTTCGAAACTCTGATTCTTACAAATAATAGCCGGGTAGAATGGGGTGTTACAGGGTCAACAGGTTCAGAAAAATCTCGGGTCACTGATGATCTAGCAAGTCTCCTAGGAATGGCGCTCTTCTTCAGAGTGGTGATCGTACGTGGTCCACTGCTACCTCCACGCGTAGGCTGCAATGGACGCCTAGTCCCAGAATAGGATTTTCGCACAGGAGGGGTCCAAGGTACATCCCAGAAAAAGTCGAACGGCATATTAATAGTGTACTTAGTCTTGTAACGTAACTGTGAGAGACGGTTACCTTCATCATCTATACTGGTCGATACTACTACCCCCTTAAACCGGATCTTTTGGGAGACGGGGTCGAACTCCCAATCATCCAAATTTCCACCACTAGGGAAATCAAGAACTTGTTCCCCCTTGAGATCCAAGGGCAAGTCCATCTCCTGCAAATCCTTCATAACCATCTTGTCCTTCGAAGCCATCTTCTGAACCCAATTTTAAATATACCACATACAAAATAAAACACAGCATGGGTGAATTCCTCGTCCACGAGTTCATCATAAGCTATACATAGGTAAAACCAAAATAATACATACATGCAGATACCATGCATTACTTACTTATCTTTAGATATCATTCCAAAATCGAAAAAAATAACACATAGGATTCATAAACAATCTCAGCACCTCAACATAATGGAGTTAGTCAATCAAAGGTATTCTGATCCGTGTTAGTAATCGTTCCTCACATCGATTATCAATATCATCAAAATTTCCATACGAAATGGAATAGCACTAGATCGTCACCTAGGCCAATACTGTGATCTAGATTCTCCGTTAGATCAACACCGACAGACATAACATTTACATATGTCTCCGTGTCCCTTGTAACCTAGATCTGGATTCCCCGTCAGACCTACAGCAATTACTCAGGCAGTCTTCAACACAGGACCATCTAGCATCCAGGTTGGAACAACGCCCTAAAAACGTTCTAAACTCTCAACGCTCTAGGTCCTCGATGGTACCTAGATAGTCAATACGAATCTTTGCTAGATTTCCTCACATCTAGATTGAGATTCGTCCCCAAGTTCTCATCTCAAAACAACGCTTAACTTCGAAAGTCTCATTACATATCAATAATTATCGAGTATCCCATTTTCATAAATTCTCTTTTTAACATGATGCGCTCAAAGTTTTAGAGAACCACACTAAGCGTCCCATTCCACTTAGCATAGCTTTCCGGGTATTCTTATCTTTTGACGGACGAGAGTACCACTTTGAGTTTTCGAAAACGTTTCTCTTTTATAAAGTCGGAATACTCAATTATTATCTTTACTAACATACTTTCATTGTTAACCACAACTCTTAAATCAACTCTTTGTTCTCCATTTTTCAAATGCCTAAGGTTTCATTTTCAAAATACGAGCGTGTTTGTTCAAACGAGGTTACACCGAAGATCCATTGGAGAAATTCGGGTTTTCACAATTGATACGCTATTTCATAAAGTCTGTTTTCTTTTTATTCTGTCAAAAATATTTATTCTGTTTTACCATGACTAATTCCTATTAACTCTCGAAATTCAGTTTTCCTATTTTCGAACCTCACACGATCTGTCACTAAAATGTCACGTTCCCTTTATCTTTTTACCGTTACGATTCCTCTGCTCGAGTCCAATTCAACTCAAGTTACAAAACAATTGGTCATAACAATAGTTATGACTCCAACACTCAGACAATTCAGCACAACCAGTCATTCACATCTTCACAATCATCAATCACAGGGATATTCAATATAAAATCTCACATAATAATACTACAAATATTATCAGGCAAAACAATCCAGCACACAGTTCAAACAATCACACAACACCCATGAAGCTAAAACTCATTATGCAGAAATTCCCCTTACCTGAAACGTGCTCTGACTAGTAGCGAGGTATCCGAGCAAGGGCCGGTCCAGATGTCGCAGAACCTTCAACGCATAAACATAAAGTCCAAAGGCCTTAGATTACAATACTAGTACTCGTTTTAAGGGTGGTAACTATAGCGTGATAAGCTACTAGTCCCGTTCTCGATATTTCTTTTCCTAACGCTTTATCCTAAAAAAATCATTTGAAAACATGAAAAGCGAAAAATCTTTTTCCTTTATATTAAAGATTCGATTTTTTTTATGGCGATCAAAAGTGCTCGAAGAACATTATGAAAACTTTTGGTGACTCTAAATTTTAAACTTTACTAAAAATTCAAACTTCTACACAAATCTTCATCCTCCTTTTTCATAAAAGCTGAATTTTTTTCTTTTAAAACTACTCCATTTGTTTGACAACATATCTTGTTACAACTTCTAATGCTTTAAGATCAAAGCTTTTCTCAATACCATAACTTTTGTCAAAACCTGTATATTCCTCCGTATTAAACTTAAGTTTTTTTTTTCTTCAAACTCAAAGTGACGCTTGTTTGAAAAAAAATAAATAATGGGAATCTAGATGAAAAGCTGTTAAAACTTTGATTCAAAGCTTAGACTAATCATACCCCTAAAAACATTTCCGTTAAAACCAAAATCAGTTTTTTTTTTTTTATATACATGTCATCTTAGAAGACTCTCGGCCAGGGAATTGGTGGTGAAAAATACTAAATAGTCATGATTATTGGTATATATATAGAGAGAGAGAGAGTTTTTTTTAAACTAAATAAGGTGAAGTAAGGTATGAAAACACATTTTAAACCAAGAAAATAAAGTAACATAAATTTAATGGTCTGATCAAAGAAATAAAAAAAAGGAAAGGGTATGTATTTCCTTACCAAGTTTACAAGTAGAAATAGCTAGAACACAAGTTGAGAAAGTGTCACTTGAGTTTTCCAAGTGTTCTTCATGATCAAAGTGGTAAAGTATGAAAATGGGAGAGTGAATGTTTCAGTTGATGATTGAAATATAGATGTGGAATGTAACACCCCGGTATAATTTATCGATTAAAAATACCAAAGTGCACATTAGTAACACATCAGAGATATATTTCCTGCTTAGACACTGAATATCACTATAAATTTTTCGCTGAATAAAACCCAAACAGTCTTATTTACAACAAGACAATATGGTTCTCAGACCATATACCGTCAGCAAATATAGTATTCAGTATCATACAAGAAAGCGGAAGAAAGATATACCTTAAATACATAATGTCTTAGTATACAGACAACAAAAGGGAAATAAGCATAACATAAAGCTAGGCTATCAGCAACCAATCCGAGCTCAACCTACTCGTGCCTCTTGGATTTCCGCTGTCCCTGTGTCTCTGTAAAACAACAACATTTAAACAGTGAGATACAATCTCAGTGAGTTCTACCGAGACCCCTACTAACTCTCTCGGTTCAATTAAAAATCCTTTTTAAAATCATCACGACACCGACTGCAATAAAGTGCTAACCCCGGTGAACGTGAACAAACAAAGTGCGGCACCGACTGCAATAAAGTGCTAAACCCCGGTGTATCGCACAGTACGACACCGACTGCAATAAAGTGCTAAACCCCGGTGTACATACAACAAACAAAGTGCGGCACCGACTGCAATAAAGTGCTAAACCCCGGTGTATCGCACAGTACGACACCGACTGCAATAAAGTGCTAAACCCCGGTGTACGTACAACAAACTCATGACATAACACCGACTGCAATCCAGTGCTATATACCCGGTGAACCCCCTTACCAATAGTACATTCTCCTATTGGCACGGAGCCTAGGTTGGGGGAGCATGACTGCCCCGCCTAGTATGTCAAAACATGGGTCGTCACCCAACTCGATATAATATATATATCTACAATCATATGAACATTTAGTTCATTAAATTTTACTTTACCACACAGGACTCATAGTCCATTTGTTATCAATAAAACGTATCCGCACACGTGTACTATTATTCGGTTTTTCGAAACGGTTTAGACATCCAAAAAGCGTTTTATAAAACCCTTTGTAACACACCCAAAATCATGGCGTCATAAGCCTAATATCATTATATAAGGGTTAGGAAAGGATTAGGAGAGGATTGGAATCGAAACGGAATCAATTAGGGCACTTTGAAAAATTTGGACAGAACACAACGCACGGTTCGTGCGCCCATACGCACGGGTCGTGCGCCCTGTAATGCACCTTTTTAAAACACAAACCGAAAGGGGCGCACGGTCCGTGCGCCTGGGACGCACGGGTCGTGCGCTTTTGACAGCACTGAATTTTATCCCGTTTTCGCAATTTTTGTCATTCCGATCAATTCCGATACCTGTTCCAGTCCAAAACAGATTTGACAACCAATACGACAGACCCAATACAAACCACACAATCAATCAATCCAATCAAAAATTCAATCAAAACGGATTTTACCAAAATACGACATATTCCGATATAACGGTTTTTAAGTCAAAATCTTCCGAATTCAAATCACTAAAAATTCTATTTTTAACACGACGCAACTCGAGACTCGCTCCGATCGATTCCTAATCCGAAACAGACAATATCCAGAAATATTCCAGTCCAGCGAAAGCGATAAAACAGTTAATTAATAATTCGAAACATAAAATCCTAAACGTGAGTAGAACTCACCCTCGAAGCGTGTGTCGACACCGAGACTTCAAAATCACCGAGACTTTCCGCGACACCGCTTTTCTGACAAAACCACACGAACGTTCCCCGCATAAACTTTCCGTTCCGACGTCGCTCCAATCCGCTTCCAAAACTTTCCGCTCGATCACGAAACCTCTTTTTGACCGAAATGCCGAATTCCTTGAAATCTTCCCCGAATACTATTCATCTTCTTCCTCAAGCCCAAAATCACTATTCATCCAAAAACCCAAAATTTGGATTCTCAAACCCTAACTCTCCCAACCTTCCAATCGAACATCAATCCGCTTTCCACCTTCATCGGGTTGCCTTCTAATCATCCGTAAACCATCACATCATCATCAAAAACCGAAATCCTTCACCAAAACCTTCAATGTTCGAAAATGGCAAAGTGAGAGAAAGTGAGTTGATGATGAAAATCTTGATACCAAATCGAAGAGGAAGTAACGCTGAGCATTTTTCATGTTGGACGGAAGTCGTTTTGATGAGCGGAATTGCCCCCTTTTTCCTCTTCTTCTTCCTCCCCCTTTCTTTCCCTTTTCTCTCTTTTCTTCTCTGTAACTCTCTCTCGCTGTTTCCTTTCTTTTCCTTCTTTCTTTCATTTCTTTCCTTTCTTTATTAATACACACACACACACTTATATTTATTTATTTAATTAATTCTTCTCCTCTCACATGCACACACGTATACTCATATATATTTATTTAATATATTTGTTGTAACGCGGTCAAATTACCATATTGATCGAAATCTCCTATTTCGATTCCAAAACTTCCTTGGTCCATATTATCCGGTTAACGATCCGATGACAACCAATAAATAATTTTAGCACTCAGTAAATTTACCCGCCAAGTACTAAATTAGTTTAATTGGGTTAACACCCAAATAATTCCATTAATTATTTTGAGGATGTTACATTCTCCCCAAATTAAAAGAATTTTGTCCTCAAAATTTCGTCACGCCTTTTATCCGACTAACCGAGAATCGACATTCTCAGAAAGGTCTTAAGTTGCTGAAAAACAACCTCGAACTAACGAAATGAGCGTAGGAACTCTTCCCAAGTGGGCACATCAATCTCCAAGTATGATCCACTACCACCTTGATACGAACTCTCTGGTCACGCATCTACACGAGAAACTCATCATTCGCCTACATAGGTCCGGCACCGCATTTGAAAACGCTTCCGAAACTTCATTCCAATTATCCTCGTTTACTCCCCAACTTTGATTAATCTAAATCAAAGGGTTTAATACAAGACGCTTAGTAGAATATATGTTGAATATGAGATCCACAAACTGGTACTCCCCGGTAAAGATAAAAACAAACACAAGTTCTTCGAAGGGTGTAAATACGTTCTCAACAAATCTTCTAAAATCCATAACAGTTCTCGTACACACCGACAATGTGACGAAAAGTCACTTGTGAAACTTCTTGACTCGCCCCCAAGATTTCGAGATAATACTTCTCGAAAGGAGATGAAATGAGGATTTACCAGAAACGCTTATCTTAAACGCAGAAATAAACCACGGGGACTTCAAGTAAATTGAACGTAATGAAAATCACCTCAGTTGTTCTCCAAACAACTATCAAACAGAACTCAGAGCTCCTTTCCGAATTAGTCAATAGCGTTGAGAGCTTCCCTTCAACCTAAGTGCGCCTCCTATGATTTTCTTCAATCAGGTCCTATTAGCCTCTTGATTCGTTCCCAAAATTAACTTTAGCATGCGGGTTTTCACAACAACGATTTTTCAAAACTATTATACCGCACGCCAAGCTTCACTTCGGAAATTTCAGTCACTTACAAGCAGATCCATCAATTAATCCTTTGATGGTTATTCGCAACGTGAAAACAGTCAGCAGTTACCTCACCTACATATTCGTGTTCACGTTCGACTTGTCAAACAGAATCTCATAATACTATCTCATCATCGGCCGCACAGATTCTACCGTTGAAACAATTGACTCCATCACTATCCATGGTAAAAATCTGGAAATACCTTTTGTGATTGTAGCTTCACATCAACTTCCTATGCTAAGCGTATAGAATCCTTTAGGGAACTAGAGATCCTCATATGGCTCAACACTAACCGGATTCTCCTTGATCTTGAATTCAGATTTAAGTCTCTATCAGACTCTAATAATTCCATCTAATGCATCATAATACTGCCGTGTGTAGCGATTTCCTATTACTCGCATCAGCTACACATTGGAATTTCCTGGATGATACTTCAACCCGAAGTCATAATCCTTCAGAAATTCTACACACTCCTCTGCCTGCTATTCAGTTCTTTCTGATCAAACAGATACCTTAAACTCTTGTGACCACTAGAGACTTCGAAACGAGACCCATACAGGAACGTCTCCAAATCTTCGGTGCATACACAACAGCTATAAACCACAATTCATGAGTCGGATAAATCCTCTCATGAGACCTTAATTGTCTGGACGCCTAAGTCACCACTTGTTGATCCTTGCATTAGAATACATCCTAAACCCTTCCCCGAAGCGTCATCGAAAATTTAAAATTCCAATGACGGATCCGAAAGAATCAGGATTGGAGCAGAAGTCAAAATCTTCGACTCTTGAAAACGTTCTTCACAATCAGCATCCCGCGTAAACGGTTGACCCTTACGAGTTAACCGAGTAAGTGGACGAACCAATTGTGAGGATCCTTCGATAAACTTCCTGTAGTAACCGGCTAGACTTAGAAAACTTCTGATTTCAGTGACTGACGTTGGTCGTTCCCCATTCAACACCGCTTCCACCTTACTAGGATCCACCGAAACTCCCAATTGGGAAGTCACGCGTCCCAAAAACTTCACTTCCGGCATCCAGAAGTCACTCTTCGACGGCTTGGCATACAATTTCCTTTCTCGGAGTACATTCAGATTAAAGCGGAGATGTTGGGCATGCTCCCCAATAGTCTTAGAGTACACCAAGATATTATCAATGAAAACTACAACAAACTGATCCAGGTAAGGGTAGAAACTCTGTTCATGTAATCCGTGAATACCGCTGGAGCATTAGTCAAACCGAAGGGCATCACTACGAACACGTAATGTCCATACTAAGTACGGGAAGCTGTCCTCGGAATATCTAAGGCTCTAACTTTTAATCGATGATGTCCTGACCTCAGATCAATTTTAGAAAACACTGCAGCGTCTCAAATTGCTCAAGCAAGTCGTCTATCCTTGGCAAGGGATATTTATTCTTGATCGTCACTTTCTTAAGTTGTCGATAATCGATGTACAATCTCATGCTACCATTTTTCCTTTTGACTAACTACACCAGAGCACTCCTTAGCGAAGTACTCGGTCGAATGAATTTCTTTAGCATCGACTCTTCAAGTTGGGACTCCATTTCCTTTAATTCTGAAGAAACATTCAATAAGCAACAATAGATATTGATCCCGTGCCAGGAACCAATTCTACAGTAAGCTCTACCTCTCGCTCTGGAGGTTCGGAAGAAACTTCATCGTGAAAACATCCAGAAAGTCATTCACGACCTGAACGTTCGCCAAATCTAAACTAATTTCAGTGGATGCAGATAACATACCAACATGTGCTTCCGTACCTTGGAATGAAGATTGACCGTCTAAGGTGAACTAGGTAACCGCTTCGGAATTTGTCCTAGACAATTCAACTGATTCTGAAGCGAAGCTGATAGCTGATTAACACAGTCGATTGCAACATGATTTGCAGTCATCCAATTCATACCCAAAGTGGTGTCCACACTTCTCGTAGACAAACAATAAATTCTACAACGAAATTTCTGCCTTGTATGACAAGTAGACAATCCTATACAAGGATTAGGTCTGGACACGACCCTTAGCAGCAGTTAAAATAGTCATCGGCTCGGATAGCGATGATAAGGCTAATCCCAACCGATTCACACGCGATCGGGATATACAGCAATGGGTTGCACCTGAACCATATAATATACTGACAGAGTTATTGAAGACTGATCTCATACCCCTCAATAGATTGTCTGCAGTCGTAACTATCTAAACATCCAGAATGTTGACTCGTCCTTGCCTTAGAGCTGCTTGTAATTCCTTGGAACTTTTCCTTGCAGGACACTCTTTACCTTAGTGACCCCCCTTCATTACAATAATCGCACCGATTAGATCTTCGCTTGCAATCACCGCTGTGAGGCTTTCCACAGTTAGAACATCTTCTGACCTTTGAAGAATCAAAGAATTGCATCTGCTTTTCCTTTGATGAAATTATCTTAGGACTTTCCATTCGGAGCTGATAATTCAACTACTTCCTTTCCTTTCCCATATTTCCTATGAGATCATCCTCGGTGACATAGGATGATTGCACCAAGGCAACATAATTGGTAGCAGTATAAGAACTGAGACCATAAATCCTAAAGGCACTTATGCCCGTCTTATACTTCTGCATTCTCCGTCCGTCATCCGAAGCTTACATTACCACTTGGTAAAACTGAGACAACTTCTCAAACTTAGCGGTGTATTCTCCCGCCGTCATGTCACCTTTCCTGAGGATGCACCGGTTGAATATTCCGATTGTGGTCGAGGATTGCATCTTGATCATCCAGTCATAATTCCGCTTATGATGCACTAAGTATTAAGTTGATCAGGCTCAATGTCTCTTAGCATCACAAGTGTAATTACAAAAAGGACTAGCAAGGAATCGACTCAACCCTAAACTAAGTCCGACTAGGTCGAACTGCTCTGATACCAACTGTAACACCCCGGTATAATTTATCGATTAAAAATACCAAAGTGCACATTAGTAACACATCAGAGATATATTTCCTGCTTAGACACTGAATATCACTATAAATTTTTCGCTGAATAAAACCCAAACAGTCTTATTTACAACAAGACAATATGGTTCTCAGACCATATACCGTCAGCAAATATAGTATTCAGTATCATACAAGAAAGCGGAAGAAAGATATACCTTAAATACATAATGTCTTAGTATACAGACAACAAAAGGGAAATAAGCATAACATAAAGCTAGGCTATCAGCAACCAATCCGAGCTCAACCTACTCGTGCCTCTTGGATTTCCGCTGTCCCTGTGTCTCTGTAAAACAACAACATTTAAACAGTGAGATACAATCTCAGTGAGTTCTACCGAGACCCCTACTAACTCTCTCGGTTCAATTAAAAATCCTTTTTAAAATCATCACGACACCGACTGCAATAAAGTGCTAACCCCGGTGAACGTGAACAAACAAAGTGCGGCACCGACTGCAATAAAGTGCTAAACCCCGGTGTATCGCACAGTACGACACCGACTGCAATAAAGTGCTAAACCCCGGTGTACATACAACAAACAAAGTGCGGCACCGACTGCAATAAAGTGCTAAACCCCGGTGTATCGCACAGTACGACACCGACTGCAATAAAGTGCTAAACCCCGGTGTACGTACAACAAACTCATGACATAACACCGACTGCAATCCAGTGCTATATACCCGGTGAACCCCCTTACCAATAGTACATTCTCCTATTGGCACGGAGCCTAGGTTGGGGGAGCATGACTGCCCCGCCTAGTATGTCAAAACATGGGTCGTCACCCAACTCGATATAATATATATATCTACAATCATATGAACATTTAGTTCATTAAATTTTACTTTACCACACAGGACTCATAGTCCATTTGTTATCAATAAAACGTATCCGCACACGTGTACTATTATTCGGTTTTTCGAAACGGTTTAGACATCCAAAAAGCGTTTTATAAAACCCTTTGTAACACACCCAAAATCATGGCGTCATAAGCCTAATATCATTATATAAGGGTTAGGAAAGGATTAGGAGAGGATTGGAATCGAAACGGAATCAATTAGGGCACTTTGAAAAATTTGGACAGAACACAACGCACGGTTCGTGCGCCCATACGCACGGGTCGTGCGCCCTGTAATGCACCTTTTTAAAACACAAACCGAAAGGGGCGCACGGTCCGTGCGCCTGGGACGCACGGGTCGTGCGCTTTTGACAGCACTGAATTTTATCCCGTTTTCGCAATTTTTGTCATTCCGATCAATTCCGATACCTGTTCCAGTCCAAAACAGATTTGACAACCAATACGACAGACCCAATACAAACCACACAATCAATCAATCCAATCAAAAATTCAATCAAAACGGATTTTACCAAAATACGACATATTCCGATATAACGGTTTTTAAGTCAAAATCTTCCGAATTCAAATCACTAAAAATTCTATTTTTAACACGACGCAACTCGAGACTCGCTCCGATCGATTCCTAATCCGAAACAGACAATATCCAGAAATATTCCAGTCCAGCGAAAGCGATAAAACAGTTAATTAATAATTCGAAACATAAAATCCTAAACGTGAGTAGAACTCACCCTCGAAGCGTGTGTCGACACCGAGACTTCAAAATCACCGAGACTTTCCGCGACACCGCTTTTCTGACAAAACCACACGAACGTTCCCCGCATAAACTTTCCGTTCCGACGTCGCTCCAATCCGCTTCCAAAACTTTCCGCTCGATCACGAAACCTCTTTTTGACCGAAATGCCGAATTCCTTGAAATCTTCCCCGAATACTATTCATCTTCTTCCTCAAGCCCAAAATCACTATTCATCCAAAAACCCAAAATTTGGATTCTCAAACCCTAACTCTCCCAACCTTCCAATCGAACATCAATCCGCTTTCCACCTTCATCGGGTTGCCTTCTAATCATCCGTAAACCATCACATCATCATCAAAAACCGAAATCCTTCACCAAAACCTTCAATGTTCGAAAATGGCAAAGTGAGAGAAAGTGAGTTGATGATGAAAATCTTGATACCAAATCGAAGAGGAAGTAACGCTGAGCATTTTTCATGTTGGACGGAAGTCGTTTTGATGAGCGGAATTGCCCCCTTTTTCCTCTTCTTCTTCCTCCCCCTTTCTTTCCCTTTTCTCTCTTTTCTTCTCTGTAACTCTCTCTCGCTGTTTCCTTTCTTTTCCTTCTTTCTTTCATTTCTTTCCTTTCTTTATTAATACACACACACACTTATATTTATTTATTTAATTAATTCTTCTCCTCTCACATGCACACACGTATACTCATATATATTTATTTAATATATTTGTTGTAACGCGGTCAAATTACCATATTGATCGAAATCTCCTATTTCGATTCCAAAACTTCCTTGGTCCATATTATCCGGTTAACGATCCGATGACAACCAATAAATAATTTTAGCACTCAGTAAATTTACCCGCCAAGTACTAAATTAGTTTAATTGGGTTAACACCCAAATAATTCCATTAATTATTTTGAGGATGTTACATGGAAGCTTTAATAACTAAGACATGATGTAAAGATTGAAGATGGCTTAGGGTGGGAGTCGCTGTTCATAGCTTTCTTACAGAAGATAGAAGAAGGTTTTACTTAACTTAGTTGAGAATAAAAAGATCAAGAGTGAAATGAGGGGAAGCATCGGCAGAGGGGTTTCTTAAAAGAAAAGGAATGCATATTATTTTTTTGTTTCAAAAGTTGTCACCAAAATATCTAGATATTTATTTGATATATATTAATATAATAATACGGTTAAACGATAGTTAGCGTTTTTGCGGAATTAACCTCGCATCGGATGTTAACTAAATTATTCCAACTCTCGATTAAAACCTTGACGTCGAACGTTTTCAGATTCGGGTCACGGTTAGGGTTTTTAAGCGGGTAACTTTCGTCCGGCAGGTCCAAAACGCGTGCAAATTCTGGTGGAATTTTGGAACGAAAATTAAACCTCAACCTAATATAATATATTAGGTCCTATATCTATTTTCGGTTTGGTGAAAACACACAGAAATTCTGGGGCTAAATTCACACGCGCTAGCGTGAGAAAACACACAAGTGAAAACATATAAAAGAAATTAAATAGAAAATTGAGGGTGTTACATTACTGCCCTCCTAAAAAAATTTCGTCCTCGAAATTACTAACCTGGAAATAAATCTGGATACATCGTCTTCATTTTGTCTTCTAATTCCCATGTTGTATCTCCCGTTGTTTGGTTCCACACAACTTTCACCAAAGGGATTTGTTTTCCCCTCAAGTGTTTAATTCTCCTGTCCTCGATTCGTACAGGCGAAGCTTCATAAGACAGGTTTTCTCTCAGTTGTACTACATTGGGTTCTATGATATGCGACGGATCAGAAATATACTTCCTCAATTGTGAAACATGAAATACATTGTGAATATTTGAAAGAAAAGGTGGTAAAGCTATTTGATATGCCACGGGGCCAATTCGGCGGATGATTTGATAAGGTCCAATAAATTTGGGAGTGAGTTTTCTGGACTAAATCGCTCTGCCTACACCGGTGGTAGATGTGACTCTCAAAAATACATGCTCTCCTTCTTGAAATTCGAGAGGTCTCCTTCTTTTATCTGAGTAGCTCTTCTGCCTGCTCTGAGCAGCTTTCATCTTTTCACGAATCTGTTTGATCTTTTCTGTTGTTTGTTGTACAATCTCTGGTCCTACAAGCATACTTTCTCCATCCTGATACCAACACAATGGTGTCTGACATTTTCTTCCATATAAAGCCTCGTAGGGTGCCATTCCTATGCTTGAGTGAAAACTATTGTTGTACGTAAACTCTATCAAAGGTAAAAGATCGTCCCAACTTCCTCTATTGTCTAAGACACAGGCTCTCAATAAATCCTCTAAGGATTGGATCGTCCTTTCCGTCTGTCCGTCTGTTTGGGGATGATACGCAGAACTCAATCTCAACTTTGTCCCTAAGGATTGGTGTAAACTCTTCCAGAAATTAGAAGTAAACTTTGGATCTCTATCAGAAACTATACTAGAAGGTACTCCATGCAATCTAATGACTTCTTTGATGTACAATTCTGTCAGCTTCTCCACATTATATGTTGTCCTAATTGGTAAGAAATGGGCAGATTTAGTCAACCTATCGACGATTACCCAAATTGAATCAAAACTCTTTGGGGTCCTTGGTAATCCTATAACAAAATCCATTGAGATACTATCCCACTTCCATTCAGGTACATCCAAGGATTGGAGCATTCCAGCAGGTCGCTGATGTTCTACTTTAGCTTTCTGGCACGTGAGACATGATGCTACGTACTCTGCCACTTGTTTCTTCATTCCTGGCCACCAAAATCTTTGCTTTAAATCTTGGTACATCTTCGTTGTTCCGGGGTGAATGCTCAGTTTGCTTTTGTGTGCTTCATCCAAAATTAACTTTCTCATCTCGATATTGTTTGGCACACAAACTCTTCCATTGAATCTCAGAATTCCATCAGTTCCTATATTAAACTCAGCTGCTTTCTCTTGACCTATCTGCTCTCTTTTCTCCTGAAGGTGTTCGTCAGTTGCTTGCTGTTCTCGGATGGTTTCCATAAGGTCGCTTGACACGGTGATCATACCAAAGCGCATCCTTTTTGGAAAGATTTCCACTTTCATACTTAAATCACGAAATTGCTCCAACAATTCTAATTCTTTGACCATCATTGTAGACACATGAATACTTTTCCTACTTAGCGCATCAGCTACAACGTTAGCCTTCTCTGGATGGTATTGTAGAGAAAAATCATAATCTTTTAGAAATTCCATCCAACGCCTCTGTCTCATGTTAAGCTCCTTTTGACTGAAAAGATATTTCAAGCTCTTGTGATCGCTAAAAACGTCAAATTTGACTCCATACAGATAGTGCCTCCATATTTTCAACGCGAACACGACCGCAGCTAACTCCAAATCGTGTGTCGGATAATTCCTTTCATGAATTTTCAGTTGTCTCGAAGCATAAGCCACAGCCTTTCGATGTTGCATAAGCACACATCCTAGTCCTTGGTGAGATGCATCACAATAAACTTCATATGGCTCATGAGATAATGGCAGAACTAACACAGGTGCAGTGGTTAGTCGGTTCTTCATCAGTTGGAAACTCTCTTCGCACTTCTGAGTCCACACAAACGGTTGATCCTTTCTTGTGAGTTGTGTCAATGGGGCCACGATCTTCGAGAATCCTTCAATGAATCTTCGATAATATCCAGCCAAACCTACGAAACTACGGATTTCAGTCACAGTCTTTGGTCGTTCCCAAGCAAGAACTGTTTCTACTTTGGCAGGGTCAACAGCAATGCCTTCCTTCGAGATCACATGACCTAAAAATTTGACTTCTTCAAGCCAGAATTCACACTTTGATAACTTTGCAAACAATGTTTTCTCCCTTAGAACTTGAAGAACTTGACGTAGATGCTCATGATGTTCCTCAGGGGTTTTTGAATAAATGAGAATGTCGCCGATGAACACCACAACGAATTGATCAAGGAACGAGTGAAAAATCCGATTCATGTAATCCATAAATATTGCAGGCGCATTTGTGACTCCAAAGGGCATTACAAGGTATTCATAATGACCATATCGTGTTCGAAAAGCAGTCTTTGGAACATCTTCAGCCTTTACACGAATCTGGTGATATCCGGTCCTCAAGTCGATCTTTGAAAAGGTCGTAGCTCCTTGCAATTGATCCATCAAATCATCGATGCGGGGTAAAGGATACTTGTTTTTAATTGTCACTTTGTTGAGTTGTCGATAGTCTACACACAGCCTTGAACCACCATCCTTCTTCTTTACTAACAAGACAGGTGCCCCCCAAGGGGATACACTTGGTCGGATGAACTGTTTCGACAAGAGATCTTCTAGTTGGGCTTTTAAATCTGTTAATTCTACCGGGGACATCCTATAAGGGGCTATAGAAATAGGTCCAGTTCCAGGAACTAAGTCGATCGAAAATTCTACATCTCTGACTGGCGGCAAACCTGGAACATCTTCGGGAAATACTTCAGGAAAATCCTTCACAACAGGCATGCTATCCAATTCTACCTTCCCCTCGATTTCCAAACTAGATAACAGTATGTATCCTTGTGATCCTCCTTTCAAAGACACTCCCACACGATTGGCAGACAAAAATCCAGAAATCTCAGGGTCAGGAAAAACTAAGGTTTTATTTGCACAATCTAAAAGAATGTGGTTGGATGCTAACCAATCCATACCCATAATTACATCTAGCTTTTTCAAAGGTAAGCATATCAAGTCAACCAAAAAGTGTCTATCAAGAATAACAATGGGACAATTTAAACACACGGTATTTGCAGTGATAGGCTTAGCAGTGGGTGTAGAAACAATCAAGTCAAAAGACAGAGAAGACACAGGCAATCCTAATGGTTTCACACAATCTAAAGAGATGAAAGAATGTGTCGCACCCGAATCAAATAGTACAGTTAAGATATTACCGTTTATGTCGCCTTCTCCCTGTATGAGATCCTTAGACTCTGGATCCTCAACACCATTCAGGGTGTAAACTCTTCCCCTGGCTATTGGTCTAGCAGCTTTCAGATTGTTCATGTTTGGTTCCGCCTTTGGGGCAGTGCAATCCCTAGAAAAATGTCCGGGTTTCTGGCAGTTGAAACAAAGAGATGTCTTCAGCGCACATTTGTCAGCCAAGTGCTCTGGTGAACCACACTTATAGCAAAAGCGATTTCCAAATGGAGCTTGGTTAGGTCAAGTTCCACTTCCACTAGCTGTCAGTGCTAGACGGTTTGGTTGCTTAGCCACTTGATTTCCTGGGGGTCGAAAATAAGGTTTCCTTTGTTGAGGCTGGGGTTGTCTTCCTCTATTATTGTTGTTGTTCCACTGATTTCTTCCAAATGACCTAGACGGTCCTCCAACGTTCTCTCTATTGGCCCTTCTGTTCTTCATCACTTCTATTTCTCTACACTTCTCCACTAGAGGTTGAAATGTACGGATGCTCAAAGGTCTCACGGATTCTTCAATTTCATATTGCAGTCCACTTAGGAACCTTTCACATAAGTAATCTTCATCCACTTGATGCTGAAAGAAACGGAAATACTTCGAGAGGTTCTCGAACTTTGCAGCGTATTCCGGTATAGTTTGATTCCCTTGAAAAACTCTCAGAAATTCTTTCTCCTTCTCAACCCTTGCACTGTGGGGGAAATACTTGTCAAGGAAAGTACTACGAAATGATTCCCAGTTTACCTCTTGATTCCTTGTTTCCATGAGTAGTCTAGCGCCCTTCCACCAGTACTCGGCATCTCCCAGTAAAAGATAGGTTGCATAAGTTACCTTTACTTCCGCAGGGCAATGAAGTACTTCAAAAATTTTCTCGATTTCTTGCAACCACAGATCCGCCTTCTCGGGATTGGTGTCTCCATGGAACTTAGGAGGGTCATGACGGCGAAAATCAACTAGTCCTTTGGATTCGGCAGCACGTTCTTCCCTCTGTTGTTTCTGCAGATCCCTCTGAGTCTTTGCAGTAGCTTGCTGAGCCATGGCAGCGGCCATGTCAGTCAACACTTGAACCAATCGTTCTGCATTGCCTCCATCGTTACCTCCTTGGGATCCTGATGCTCCTTGTGGTCGAGACATTGGGTTTCTACAAGGTAAAACCGGTCAGAACCCAAAAGGAACAGTTAATTGTGTGTCAACACACATTACTTTTGTTAAGAGTGATTGCAAACAATTCAAGCAATGTTTCTCCAAGAGAAACGATTCAGACAATCAGCACAGAGTTCACACAGTCTTAAGCAATCAATGCTACCCAAGTCATCCTAGAGACGCGATCAGCTGAGGCTACCCAAACTCACAGTCCGGTTAGAACCGAACTGCTCTGATACCACTAATGTAACACCCCATTCCTGAAGTGTCAAAAAACTAGCACATTCACTACAACAGAAAAGGCGATGAGTAGCGCTTTTTTTGGCCATTGGTAGCGCTTTCGGGCGCTCCTAAAGCTGGTGCTCCTGTTGCCACTCCCTCAACAGTAGCGCACAAAAAGCACTACTAATGATTAGAAATGAGTAGCGCATTTTAGTAAAAAACGCTACTTATGCTCTTTGCGTGTTTTGGGAATGAGTAGCGCTTTTCAAATAGCGCTACTGATTCTCGATGTAACACCCCATTCCTGAAGTGTCACCTCTCTAACTTAAACTCCTCTTTCTTTGTATTTATTTAAAAAAATGGACCAAATTTTTTTTTTTTTTTAAAACGAATTTGAAAATGTTTTTTTTTAAGAACTTAAAAATAAGCTAGAGTATGACTCACTATCAAGAATGACTCCAAATAGGTCCAACATAAAGGTTACTCATATATTAAACATATGCATCATAATTACAACAAACTACAGGGCACGCTCACAAGCGGCATGGTCAACGCTAATACAAAAGACACGCACTCAGGCGGCATCATATCTACATGAAGAGGTATACTCCATCCCTAAATACATATGGGAGGTAAGATGCAAAAGAACTATGTACAAGGATACCTATCCTCAAAAAGACTTACTTGACATTACCATTCTCTTGTCAGTACGTCACAACCCACTATCCTACGCCATCCCAATACCTGACAATATCACACACACACACCAACACTATACCTCTGCTCAGCTGATCTCACCAAAGATAATAAGACGGACTCACCTCCGGGTCATCCTCATCGTCGAACTCCTCATCACTAGAAATATAAATCAACTCATGTGCTCCAGAGAATGATCCTGCACTACGAGACTCACTCACTGCCTTCCAGACTGGAAGGGCAGGTACAGGATGAGGTGAAAACATGTGCAAAGGTGGCGGAGAAGTATGAGCAAACTCTGGAATGATAGGTGACTTTGGAATGTCATCAGCAGTACCATCATGGACATCACTATCAACAAAATCCCTAGCACCACCCTCAGCAATGGGGGCAAAGGGTACCTGAATCACCGGGACGGGGTCAACAGGTTCAGAAAAATCTCGGGTCACTGATGATCTAGCAAGTCTCCTAGGAATGGCGCTCTTCTTCAGAGTGGTGATCGTACGTGGTCCACTGCTACCTCCACGCGTAGGCTGCAATGGACGCCTAGTCCCAGAATAGGATTTTCGCACAGGAGGGGTCCAAGGTACATCCCAGAAAAAGTCGAACGGCATATTAATAGTGTACTTAGTCTTGTAACGTAACTGTGAGAGACGGTTACCTTCATCATCTATACTGGTCGATACTACTACCCCCTTAAACCGGATCTTTTGGGAGACGGGGTCGAACTCCCAATCATCCAAATTTCCACCACTAGGGAAATCAAGAACTTGTTCCCCCTTGAGATCCAAGGGCAAGTCCATCTCCTGCAAATCCTTCATAACCATCTTGTCCTTCGAAGCCATCTTCTGAACCCAATTTTAAATATACCACATACAAAATAAAACACAGCAAGGGTGAATTCCTCGTCCACGAGTTCATCATAAGCTATACATAGGTAAAACCAAAATAATACATACATGCAGATACCATGCATTACTTACTTATCTTTAGATATCATTCCAAAATCGAAAAAAATAACACATAGGATTCATAAACAATCTCAGCACCTCAACATAATGGAGTTAGTCAATCAAAGGTATTCTGATCCGTGTTAGTAATCGTTCCTCACATCGATTATCAATATCATCAAAATTTCCATACGAAATGGAATAGCACTAGATCGTCACCTAGGCCAATACTGTGATCTAGATTCTCCGTTAGATCAACACCGACAGACATAACATTTACATATGTCTCCGTGTCCCTTGTAACCTAGATCTGGATTCCCCGTCAGACCTACAGCAATTACTCAGGCAGTCTTCAACACAGGACCATCTAGCATCCAGGTTGGAACAACGCCCTAAAAACGTTCTAAACTCTCAACGCTCTAGGTCCTCGATGGTACCTAGATAGTCAATACGAATCTTTGCTAGATTTCCTCACATCTAGATTGAGACTCGTCCCCAAGTTCTCATCTCAAAACAACGCTTAACTTCGAAAGTCTCATTACATATCAATAATTATCGAGTATCCCATTTTCATAAATTCTCTTTTTAACATGATGCGCTCAAAGTTTTAGAGAACCACACTAAGCGTCCCATTCCACTTAGCATAGCTTTCCGGGTATTCTTATCTTTTGACGGACGAGAGTACCACTTTGAGTTTTCGAAAACGTTTCTCTTTTATAAAGTCGGAATACTCAATTATTATCTTTACTAACATACTTTCATTGTTAACCACAACTCTTTGTTCTCCATTTTTCAAATGCCTAAGGTTTCATTTTCAAAATACGAGCGTGTTTGTTCAAACGAGGTTACACCGAAGATCCATTGGAGAAATTCGGGTTTTCACAATTGATACGCTATTTCATAAAGTCTGTTTTCTTTTTATTCTGTCAAAAATATTTATTCTGTTTTACCATGACTAATTCCTATTAACTCTCGAAATTCAGTTTTCCTATTTTCGAACCTCACACGATCTGTCACTAAAATGTCACGTTCCCTTTATCTTTTTACCGTTACGATTCCTCTGCTTGAGTCCAATTCAACTCAAGTTACAAAACAATTGGTCATAACAATAGTTATGACTCCAACACTCAGACAATTCAGCACAACCAGTCATTCACATCTTCACAATCATCAATCACAGGGATATTCAATATAAAATCTCACATAATAATACTACAAATATTATCAGGCAAAACAATCCAGCACACAGTTCAAACAATCACACAACACCCATGAAGCTAAAACTCATTATGAAGAAATTCCCCTTACCTGAAACGTGCTCTGACTAGTAGCGAGGTATCCGAGCAAGGGCCGGTCCAGATGTCGCAGAACCTTCAACGCATAAACATAAAGTCCAAAGGTCTTAGATTACAATACTAGTACTCGTTTTAAGGGTGGTAACTAGAGCGTGATAAGCTACTAGTCCCGTTCTCGATATTTCTTTTCCTAACGCTTTATCCTAAAAAAAATCATTTGAAAACATGAAAAGCGAAAAATCTTTTTCCTTTATATTAAAGATTCGATTCTTTTTTATGGCGATCAAAAGTGCTCGAAGAACATTATGAAAACTTTTGGTGACTCTAAATTTTAAACTTTACTAAAAATTCAAACTTCTACACAAATCTTCATCCTCCTTTTTCATAAAAGCTGAATTTTTTTCTTTTAAAACTACTCCATTTGTTTGACAACATATCTTGTTACAACTTCTAATGCTTTAAGATCAAAGCTTTTCTCAATACCATAACTTTTGTCAAAACCTGTATATTCCTCCGTATTAAACTTAAGTTTTTTTTTTCTTCAAACTCAAAGTGACGCTTGTTTGAAAAAAAATAAATAATGGGAATCTAGATGAAAAGCTGTTAAAACTTTGATTCAAAGCTTAGACTAATCATACCCCTAAAAACATTTCCGTTAAAACCAAAATCAGTTTTTTTTTTTATATACATGTCATCTTAGAAGACTCTCGGCCAGGGAATTGGTGGTGAAAAATACTAAATAGTCATGATTATTGGTATATATATATAGAGAGAGAGAGTTTTTTTTTTAAACTAAATAAGGTGAAGTAAGGTATGAAAACACCTTTTAAACCAAGAAAATAAAGTAACATAAATTTAATGGTCTGATCAAAGAAATAAAAAAAAGGAAAGGGTATGTATTTCCTTACCAAGTTTACAAGTAGAAATAGCTAGAACACAAGTTGAGAAAGTGTCACTTGAGTTTTCCAAGTGTTCTTCATGATCAAAGTGGTAAAGTATGAAAATGGGAGAGTGAATGTTTCAGTTGATGATTGAAATATAGATGTGGAAGCTTTAATAACTAAGACATGATGTAAAGATTGAAGATGGCTTAGGGTGGGAGTCGCTGTTCATAGCTTTCTTAGAGAAGATAGAAGAAGGTTTTACTTAACTTAGTTGAGAATAAAAAGATCAAGAGTGAAATGAGGGGAAGCATCGGCAGAGGGGTTTCTTAAAAGAAAAGGAATGCATATTATTTTTTTGTTTCAAAAGTTGTCACCAAAATATCTAGATATTTATTTGATATATATTAATATAATAATACGGTTAAACGATAGTTAGCGTTTTTGCGGAATTAACCTCGCATCGGATGTTAACTAAATTATTCCAACTCTCGATTAAAACCTTGACGTCGAACGTTTTCAGATTCGGGTCACGGTTAGGGTTTTTAAGCGGGTAACTTTCGTCCGGCAGGTCCAAAACGCGTCCAAATTCTGGTGGAATTTTGGAACGAAAATTAAACCTCAACCTAATATAATATATTAGGTCCTATATCTATTTTCGGTTTGGTGAAAACACACAAATTCTGGGGCTAAATTCACACGCGCTAGCGTGAGAAAACACACAAGTGAAAACATATAAAAGAAATTATATAGAAAATTGAAGGTGTTACACTCGACCATTAGTAGCGCTTTTTTAAAAAGCCCTACTGATTCTCTGTAACCTCCCCAATTTAGCTAATGTCATTTATTGAAATTAGGAAGAGGTCAAGATAATTAATAAGCATAATTGACTAATTATGAGATGAAATTCTTGATTAAGTGAATTAGGTTGTGCTTGTGTGCTAAAATATATTAAGTACTCGAATTGTTGATTGATTGGTGAGCTAATTGGGATTTTAAGTGAGAATACTAGGATAAGCGTATTTTCGTCTTTTCCACCCATAAGTGAGTTTCATCTTACCCACCTTCTACAAAACACCCACATATGCATTAATAAATTATTGTATAAGTATTGTTTGATTATGTGATTAGAAATGACTTAAGAAGAGTTTAAGGAGAGTTAGGTAAAAATTGGACATAAGGGCAATATGGTAATTTTGCCCCCATTAAAAATCCCCTCAGCTGTGTCACTCACACTTACACTTACACTCACTCTCATTAAAACAAAAACACAACACTCCTCACTCCCACAATTGCTGAAAACTGAAAATAGGAGAGCTTGAGAGAGAGGAGAATTCGCAAGAGAGGGAAGGAGAAGAAGAGGGGAGACATTCCTCAAACCTTGATGCATGTCTTGTTTCTCACCACCATTATAGTCAGTTTCTCATCCTCTTTCCGTTGATGCCAAAATCGCACCCCACACCCTTCTCCATCTCATTTCTCCATTATAGACCCTCAAGCTCAAAATGGACAAAAATGGATCCTAGGAGCTGAATGTGACTTGCAAGTTGGATTGATAGCTAGTTTCACGTAGTTCAGAACCAACATTGTGTTTTCAAGCATTAGGAAGAAGGTTTGGTAGCTTTGGGTCGAATTTGGATATTGTTGGTGCATAGGACTCGAGTTTGGGAACGTTCGTGACATCTCGTGGTCGTAGAAACTCTGTTTGTTGTTGTTGTTGTTGTTGTTGTTGTTGTTGTTGTTGTTGTTGTTGTTGTTGTTGTTGTTGTTGTTGTTGTTGTTGGGTTTGTCATCGCAAGAGGTGAGTTCTATACTCGCTTAGAGATTTGTTTTTCGAATATGTGATTGCATGTGTTCTGAATCGAGTCGTTGTGTTTTCGTTGCGTAAATTTTGAGTCAAAAATCGTATTTCGAACTTATGGAAAATGCATGTGTTTATGTTCATGATTAAATGATTGAATGAGATTGCTGGACTGAATGTGTTTGATGCTATGTGCTGTTTTGTGTGCATATAAGAATTTGGTATCGATCGGAACGGACATTGGAATCGGAACGGAATGGAAAATTACACGAAAACCTGTTTTCTGGAAAACTGATAGGGAACCACGGGTCGGGTGCCCACGCGCACGGACCGTGCGCCACTTTCTGATACGGTGCGCAATGAGATTGCAAAATGCGCACGGGTCGTGCGTCTTCACGCACGGACCGTGCGCCAAGTTCTGTAACTTTATGAAAAATTTTATAAAACGCGCACGGGTCGTGCGTCTATACGCACGTACCGTGCGAAAGCTTTTGTCACCCTACAACAGAAAAGGCTATGAGTAGCGCTTTTTTTGGCCATTGGTAGCGCTTTCGGGCGCGCCTAAAGCCGGCGCTCCTGTTTCCACTCCCCCAACAGTAGCACACAAAAAGCACTACTAATGATTAGGAATGAGTAGCGCTTTTTAGTAAAAAACGCTACTTATGCGCTTAGCGTGTTTTGGGAATGAGTAGCGCTTTTTAAATAGCGCTACTGATTCTCGACCATTAGTAGCACTTTTTTAAAAACCGCCACTGATTCTCGACCATTAGTAGCGTTTTTTTAAAAAAGCGCTACTGATGCTCGTTATAAAAAAAACATTTTGAGCATATCCAATTCATATTTATCCTCAACTGAACACCATTACTATCAAAATTATTTACACCATTACTACCAAAATAAATTTAAAAAATACATATACTAAAAAAAATATTAAATTGGGCTTTTATTAATGAATGTAGGCCAAAGCTTAAGACAAGCCAAGGCCATGAAAATTACAACTTTGACCCTAAATAAAGTTGAAGCAAATGGACCACAATGACCTTACATAACAAAAACTACATTATACTAAGATAACATATAAATAAAACCTAACACCACTCATTACTCCAATCCTCCAAACCATAACTTGAAATAACAACAAAGTAGAGTGAACCAACACAACCACAAGTACACACAAAAACCACTCTCAAAATTTAATCACAGCTTCAATACCATTAGCCTGAGGAGTAAGTTGATACGTTCTCCATACATATTTTTACTTTTGAAGCCTTAGGCCATTCTTTGTATCTCTTAAATGTAGTAATAGGAGCAAAGTGTTGGCACCAGCAAATTGTTCCTATCAAGAATGTTTCATAATCAGCAAAAGGAGCTAAGGTAAGATTGTAAAACAACAAAACAATAATCAGGAAAACAATAACCACTAGTTTTAGTGATTAGATAGACTGAAACAAATGAAAGACCTTGAAACATTATTGGCAAGTGAATCATAGAAATTGCAATTGACATGAATTCAACATAGGTACACAGGTTGACACAATCAATAGTGTCAATAAAAAACCAAATGAGTTCGCATTTAGAAAATATGAAGAATGAATGCATAGATCAAAGCTCCAATAGTATCATCCATGCATAGATCAAAGAATGATTGCTCCAATACTTGCAACCTCTATATTCCATGGATGCCATGTTTTTCAACAATGAGCGTAGATGCATCTGGTGGGGGAGACACTTACACTCATCAAATACTCATGTCCATTCATTCTTCAAATTTCTTTTAATTTTACTCATTTTTATTTCAACTATCTCAATTCAAAAAAATTAACATTACATAATTCTTTTATACTCTTTTTCCTTTCTGACAAAGTTTCTCTCTCTCTCTCCCTCTACATCCTTCCTCATCATTATATATCGATATACCATCTTTTAAAACTTGACACGGGTCGGGAAGCAAATGGATAAAAGTTAGACTCGGAAATTCAACATTTGAAAATATGATCGAGTATGTTAACTTAAAAATTGTCAACTTAATTGCAAAATTGTCATCATGTTTACCTATAACACCAGTTTTCACCAAACTCAGCATTAAATACCTAAAATTCAAGTCATTTTTGTAGTAGTGTTATCAGTGTTACGAGGTGAAGCCCTCCTAACATGGATCACACTATTAGCTCATTTTTATAAAACTGAAAGCCACAATTAATTGTAACCCACAAGAATTTTTGGAAAAATTTAGACATAGACCCTCGTTATAACATGTGTTTAGTAAGATTGACCTATATAAGCAGTCAAATTTCTGTATGTGCTTATGTTTGAGATTTTGCTTACCCTACGACAGTTCGGGTGACCCTTGTAACACCCCAACTTTTATACTAGGTGCAAAAATTATGAATTTTATGATATTTTGTCAGTACATATTTTAGTAATTATCTTATTTTAAGGGTGTTTTATTTTATTATTACTAAATGTAGAAATTATTTACAAATATTATTATTATTATTATGAAATAATTATATATTTTTATAAGTGTAGAAATGAGTTTTTATAAGTTAAAACTACAATAAAAACGAGTTGGGCCTTGTAAGTATTGCAGCCCATTGATTTTTATGTTTCAGCCCAATTTGGTCATTTATCCCATCATATTTTGTATGTTTCGGTCCATACTGGTTTTTCAGTGAAAATGCTGCGCACAACCCCATTTTGCAGCCCATTGATTTTTATGTTTCCTTTTAAACGTTACTGTCTTTGAAAAATGTTTACAAACATGGAAAACAGTCCTCATTTTGCTCTAGAATAACCCTGCTTTTCTTCAATTGCCAATATTTGTACTGCAATTTTGTACTGCAAAATCAATTAAAATCGTACCAACCCGTTGACATGTAATTAGCACGAAAATAAGTCAATCAGAATATCTTAATATATTAAATTAGTTCATGAATGATCCCACTGTGGTGTCTTCTGGAAAGAGGCCCAAACTTATCCAGATTTCTGTCGGGAGGTAAGTAAGTCTGGTTCCAATTTATTCTATTTTCAGGGGTCGAACCTGGGTACAAGCCGAGTCCGTCGCTTTAAATCGAGTGTATTAACCACTTGCACCTAAGCTTGGATCATGGTATATGTAGTTGTTTGCTTCTACGGATGATGCTTAAGTTTTAACCTAATCTTTTATTTTTTTTTTGAGATTATTTTAACCTAATCTTTTAGAACAATGCTAAACCCAATAATTTTCAAATGACAATTTTGAAATAATAAAAAATTTATAGGCTAAATTGCCAATGCTTTTAGGATAAATTTGGCGACTAAAAGTAAAATACTATGAGTTTGTAAAATACTGTTAGTCTTTTTTATGACTCAAAAAATTTATTCTTGGTTAATATTTATAAAACAAAAAATAAATTTTAAAAGCCAAATCAATCAACCCTAAAACTTTCCGATAAAAAAAAATCAACTCTAAAACTTTTTCATTTTAGATCTCATACGTACAATTTGTTTAAAACAACATGGAATCCAAATGCATATGCGCGCAAATAGACTACAAAACCTATTTTCCCACACTCTATCTTTCGAGAAACGCAAATCAGAATTAACTTATAAATCAATGGAATATAAAATGGGTTCAATCTCTAATATAGACGTCATACTTAATCCTTGGTAGCAATTCTATAAAAAAAATGTATGATGATGATAAATATAGATAACATTACTCAAATGTAATTAAAAATATCCAAAATAACATAAAATAGAGAACACCTCTTTGGTAAAAAAAACAACAGAAATAGAGAAACTATTAAAATGATAAAATACCAAACATTGATTCTAAAAAACTGCAAGCATCATGGCAAGTTCATCATGGCAAGTTCATCAGCCCTTTCAGCAACTTTCCTCCTCAACTCATAAAGAGAAACCATAAAATGTTGAAGTTGATCACTGTTCATCTCATCAATAGGATCATTCCACCAATCTCCTCTCAAAACGTCAGGAAAACTTTCGACATCAGTTAACAACTTCTTTTCCATCTCTAACTTTTCCATTGCCTCTTTATATTGCCTATTGTACTTTTCACATATAACTGAGTTGTTGTTAGATGAATCTCCAGCCTCAAACTCCGTTGTTCCTTTGATATAGTTGTTGATAATGGTCTCAGTTTTTGGATGACCAAAACAGTATAATTTATTAGCTGGAGAAAACACAATGATTGTTGCTTGAACATCGCATAAAATACATAGTTCACTTGCTTTTCTGAAAAGACCTACTCTTCTTTTTGAGAATGTCACTTGCTTGTTTGTCTCCTCCTCAATCTCCTTGATCTCAATCTTCTTCCGCCCTGAGGTTTTTTTCTTTTGCTTAAAGTTTTCCATATGGTGAAATATATTTGTGATTGTGAAAGGAATGCAATGTTGTATTTGAAAACTAAAAAGGGTTTTTTATAATGGAAGATTAATCACGTTTGACCTATCATTTCATAAAGATCCTACAATTTTGCTCTGTCTAAGATTCTAAATCAAATTTGATCAAAAATAAAGATTCTAAATCAAATAAGCATTAATTTTACAAACCAAAGTTAGAAATTTTAAATTGCTATATTGATTAATTAGTTAAATGTAATCAGCGATTTGATTACATATTGATTTTAATTTCCTAACTAAATTAATTTGATTATCAATTAAGGGAATTTTTTTTCAATTTGAAATAAACTTCATTCACAATCCTCCTCCAAATATGCCTAATTTACGGGACTACATGACATATACCTGACCATCTAATTATTACAATCCTCATACAGAGTTGGAGCTGATTCACAACATGCATCCCATCCATTACTCCACGCGATTTGGTAGTATTAAACACCATTATTGATTAGATTGCTTTCATAGTCATTTTTTTTAAAATACATATATATATATATATATATATATATATATATATATATATATATATATATATATATACACACACTAGTGCGTATGACCCATGTGATGCACGGGTATACAATTCTTTTGTGAAAATTTTAAAAATTGTAAACATATTTGATTTAACATTTTTTTATATTTTTAGATTTATGCATTAGTGAAATAATCATGTAATTTACTAATAGAATATCTAATAGTTTTACCACTTAAAATTAGTGTACGAAATGATAGCCATTAGAATTTTAAATATATGGTTAACAATATATCAACTACCCGAGTAATAAATTAAGGCTTTTTTTTTGTATCAATCGAGTATCCTCTGTACGTAATTTTAGAAATAAATAACTCGAGCTAGGTAGGACTACAATGGGCGGCAAAACTCTCCCTCACGAAATGTAACACTACTGCATTCACAAAGCTGGATTCGAGCCAAAGACATTGGTTAGGCTAGAAAAAACCATTATTATCATATGACCATTATTATTTTGGGATAAGTAAATACCATTATTATTAATATGAGAATTTAAATTAAAAAATTCAATATTTTTCTCAAACTAAAAATCGAATTATTTATTGGTATATATGAATTATAATTAATGCTTTCATATTACTAACAAACAAATAGTTAATGCCTTAATAATTGTTTTTTGCAAAATTAATTCCTTGATATTAAAATTGATTCACCTTGGACTTTTTTTGGTTACCATGTCATTGGTGCGTAGTTTCCACCGGCTTCGCCGGTGACTAATCTACGCCGGGGAACCTGATGTGGGAAATATGTTCATATGAAAAGAGGTATTTGAGCTGCGAAATTAACGCTGCATTGGTTTGACATTAATGAATCGGTGATTTATTATTTTTTTATTTTTAAAGAAATTATTATATAAGTGAATTCTTAAGTACCTATTACATAATGTGCGGTACCAACACCTAGGTGAGTTAACAATAAGAGCTCATTTGTTTAAACGTTGCCAACTCATTTAGCAATAGTCAATTTTGAGAAACGGCAAATATAAATTCAAATTTATAATTTAGATTTATTAATATTATTTAAAACATTAAAAGATAATGTATTTTCTTATTTTATTTTTTATACTTTTTAAGGCTAAGGTAATTTCTTAAAATGTCGGGGTGCACATATTAATAGAAAAACAAAAATAATAGTATTTACATTATTTAATTATAGAAATATAACGGTCATCTTTGTAAAGTCGTTTAGGTTGTTTATTGAATCTTCAAACTAGATTAAAACTAATCACGGTTTATTTAGGTTGTTGCAAATACATTATATAATATTTATTTTATATACTTTTATTTAAATACATTTTAAATACATTTTAAAATATATTTTAAATACATTTTATTTAAATACATTTGGAAATATAATTATTTCGATTATATTTAGTAAATATAATTTCTAAAATAAGTTGTTGCAAATACATTATATTTTTTACACATACATTAAATACATTTTATTTGTTGTCCAACGTTAATATCTAAACATATGCTAACATACTTATTTAAGTAGTAAAATTAAAAATTTGTATTAAATATAATATAATTTATTAACTTTCACATGTACCTACTTTTATTGTCTTGTTGCAAAAAAAACTATTTTTATTGCAATCGGTATTAGATGTAACGATGACAATGGTACGGGGTGGAGGCAAGGAGTACTCCACCGCTCGCCGTCTCCACCCCCCAAACTTTCCCCCGTTCATGTCATTGTTCCCCTAGATCCTCGCAGTCCTTGTGGGGACCCCAAAAATCATTAAAATTTGTAAAAAAATATAAATTGAAATCTAATAAAATTGAAAAAAAATAAAAATATGACTAAAAAAGATAGTTTAATATTTTAATATAGAAATATAAAAGATTGTCTTCTTTTTATATTTTGATATTCTAAAAAATATCAAATGAATCAAAACATAAAAGTGAGCATATTTTAATATTTTACTAATATTTTTAATTAAAAAACTTATGATAAGACAAAAAAATCAATTACTACTAATATAGTATACATGTTTAACTTCTCTGAGGAAGAGAATCAATGGCCCATGAGTAAATCCATGAGAAGAATGGCCACTCAAGTCTTGTACGTAGGACACCCAGAGGAGGCTCCATCAAATAAGTAGCAACGACAATATGTCGATTTGAGCTTTGGTAGACTACAACACTTGCAAAAGAAAACACAGAAGACGAGAAATAATGAGTGAAAAAAATTATCGAAATAAAAGTGATGGAGAAACGAGGTTCCCTTTGATATCAAAAGAAATAATGCGAAGCCCCAAAAAATCATATAACAATAGATATGGAGAGTAAAAAATGGAGATCATTATCAAAGGCAAAAAGTCTCCGGGTGGAGATTAACAAATCAATGGAGATTATTCTTATGAACGGTTTTAAGATGTACAAATAATTTGATACTGAGATCAAGGAAAAGAGAGAGAAAATGGAGCCCCAAAAAGATTTGCGGAAAATTCCATGGTATCTTAGAAATTATTTGAAAAAAATGGAAGTTGAATTAGAATTAGAATTAGAAGTGATGTGTTCTTAAGGAACACAAAAACCTGTATACATATTAACTGGGCTCGGATCACACCCAGGTCTCGGGTTCGGTTCGAATATTGAGTGTGTCAAAAACTCTGTTGGGAGGGACCCCATAGTGATTGCAAATTAAATGACATATCTATTTGCTGTGATATTTCCAAAATGCATGAGCAGATAGCCCATAAGTTGACCATCGAAAGGTTCGGTTTGTGGGCTTTTTACTTGGTTTGAGACCCCAAAACAAGCTGGATTGTATGGTTTGATTTTCCAACCCACATACCCTTAAAAAAAATCAAAAATTCATCTCTAGCTCACATACCCCCCCTCGCCATAAAACCCAAAAGTTCCCATTTTACCCCACAACCCTTAAAAAAATCAAAAACTCATCTCTTCTCACATATATCTGAAAGCACAAAAGTAAGGAAAAAAATTAATTTCGGAATTATCTCCAAAAAGATAATTCTAGAAGTCATTTTGTGTTTCAGATTTATCCTCTTGAGATAAATCCGGAAAGAAACATTCCGGAAGTATCTCTAGAAGATAAATCCAGAACACAAAATGACTTCTGAATTTATCGTGGGAGTTAATTCTGGAAACTCTTTTAAAAATGACTTTTGCAAAAAATTAAGAACGTCTTTTCACACTAGTAATTATAAGGTGAAACAGATGTCATTAATAGACATTTTACACTAGTTATTGTCTAAAACTTGTGTCATACAACTAAACAAAGTTAATACACTACTCATACTATGCAAAATATATCTTAGATGTACATACTACTCTATACATTGCAAGAAATTCTCAAAACAAATAGTCTAAAAAGAAGCATATGAATATTCGCACTAATTTCCGAGTCCAACTTTTATCCATTTTTTTTCCTGACCTATGCCTTTTTTAAAAGGAGGGTATATCGCAGTATCATCCTAAGGAAGAATTTAGAAAGAGATAGGAACCTTGTGAGAAAGGGAAAACAGTACAAGAGAATTATGACATGTTAATTTCATGTTAATTTTTTGAATTGAGGTAGTTCAATCAAAAAACTAGCACATTCACTACAACAGAAAAGGCGATGAGTAGCGCTTTTTTTGGCCATTGGTAGCGCTTTCGGGCGCTCCTAAAGCTGGCGCTCCTGTTGCCATTCTCTCAACATTAGCGCACAAAAAGCACTACTAATGATTAGGAATGAGTAGCGCTTTTTAGTAAAAAACGCTACTTATGCTCTTAGCGTGTTTTTGGAATGAGTAGCGCTTTTTATTTAGCTAATTTCATTTAGGAATGAGTAGCGCTTTTTAGTAAAAAGCCCTACTGATTCTCTGTAACCTCCCCAATTTAGCTAATTTCATTTATTGAAATTAGGAAGAGGTCAAGATAATTAATAAGCATAATTGACTAATTATGAGATGAATTTGTTGATTAAGTGAATTAGGTTGTGCTTGTGTGCTAAAATATATTAAGTACTCGAATTGTTGATTGATTGGTGAGCTAATTGGGATTTTAAGTGAGAATACTAGGATAAGCGTATTTTCGTCTTTTCTACCCATAAGCGAGTTTCAGCTGACAGCTGACCCACCTTCTACAAAACACCCACATATGCATTAATTAATTATTGTATAAGTATTGTTTGATTATGTGATTAGAAATGACTTAAGAAGAGTTTAAGGAGAGTTAGGTAAAAATTGGGCATAAGGGCAATATGGTAATTTTGTCCCCATTAAAAATCCCCTTAGCTGAGTCACTCACACTTACACTTACACTCACTCTCATTAAAACAAAAACACAACACTCCTCACTCCCACAATTGCTGAAAACTGAAAATAGTAGAGCTTGAGAGAGAGGAGAATTCGCAAGAGAGGGAAGGAGAAGAAGAGGGGAGACATTCCTCAAACCTTGATGCATGTCTTGTTTCTCACCACCATTATAGTCAGTTTCTCATCCTCTTTCTGTTGATGCCAAAATCGCACCCCACACCCTTCTCCATCTCATTTCTCCATTATAGACCCTCAAGCTCAAAATGGACAAAAATGCATCCTAGGAGCTGAATGTGACTTGCAAGTTGGACTGATAGCTAGTTTCACGTAGTTCAGAACCAACATTGTGTTTTCAAGCATTAGGAAGAAGGTTTGGTAGCTTTGGGTCGAATTTGGATATTGTTGGTGCATAGGACTCGAGTTTGGGAACGTTCGTGACATCTCGTGGTCGTAGAAACTCCGTTTGTTGTTGTTGTTGTTGTTGTTGTTGTTGTTGTTGTTGTTGTTGTTGTTGTTGTTGTTGTTGTTGTTGTTGTTGTTGTTGTTGTTGTTGTTGTTGTTGTTGTGTTTGTCATTGCAAGAGGTGAGTTCTATACTCGCTTAGATATTTGTTTTTCGAATATGTGATTGCATGTGTTCTGAATCGAGTCGTTGTGTTTTCGTTTCGTAAATTTTGAGTCAAAAATCGTATTTCGAACTTATGGAAAATGCATGTGTTTATGTTCATGATTAAATGATAGAATGAGATTGCTTTTTTAAAAAACACTACAAGAATAAGTGCTGTTTCCTGCCATTTTTTCCGACGAACTCTAGTCCGTCGCAATTTCCGACGAAAAAGTCGTCGCAAATGTTCAGAAAAAGAGGCGCTAAAATTCCTGCTTACATTTGCGACGAAGTTGTTTTCCGTCGCAAATTTCCGACGGCTATTTTCGTCGGAAAACGCTTAAAATCCGTCGAAAACGAAAATACCCAATTAAAAGAGAACCCCTTCCCTCGAACCCTCTCATTCAGCAAACCTCACGCTTATCAAAAAAAAAACGTAAACCCTCCTCTCCTTCGCGAAACTTCATTCTCTCCCTCGTTCTCTCCCTCATTCTCCTCAGCCCTTCACCACCCTCAGCCCTTCTAGTGTGAACACAACCTCTTCATCTCACCATCAGCCACAACCCAACCTCTTCACTTTACGACCGACCCATCAGCCACGACCCATCAGTCAGAACCGTGCTCCACTCTCCTCCATCGACCTCCACTCTCCTTCCTTGACCGCTACCCTTCTCCGCCCTTCTCCGTTGTCAAACCGTGCTCCACGGCCACGGAGATCTCCCTCTCCCTGTGCCATCCATTCTCCCTCTCCTCGCGCCTCCACCACTCTCCCTCTCCGCCGTTTCTAGGCCTTTCACCATCGTATCTCTGCCTCTTCACCGCCACAACCTTCTTCTACTCAGGTATTCCATTAGTTTTCTTAATTTGTCTCAAATTTCACTGATTGCAAAACCCTAAATGTTCCAATTTTTTTTGGAAACGAACCCTAACCCTCTTCCCTTCCAATCTGTTGCAGCATCAACCACAAAGAACCCTAGATTCTTTATGTCTTACTCTCTCAGTCAGTCCAGGTTAGTATTGATTTTGATTTTTGAGTTTATTGGTTTATTGGTATTGATATTGGGGTTTTTGCTTGAATCTTAATCTGTTATGTATTGGTTTTGTTTCTGGTTTTTTCCCCTTTCAAAAGGAAGTTCGATTCCTTGTAGGATTTTTTTCCCTTTTCAAAAGGAAGTTCGATCCCCTTTCTGGTTTATTGGTTGTTTTCCCCTTTTGTGTGATAACTATGATCGTCTACTTGCATATTTTGCTGACTTATTCTCTTTTCTCATGCTTTATCTAATTCTTGCTTGTGTTTTGGGGATGTTATTAATTTGTTAACCCTATATTAGAAATGCTACTTCCAATATAAATGAAGCCATGTATTTTCAACATCTTTATATACCCACCTTTGTTGTATTATGATTTATGCACCAAGTTTGACTACAGATCATCATTGGTTGTTTCTTAGTCTTCCATTATATTCATTTTTGTTCACCAACATGCTACTTCAATAGTTATTGCAGAAAGATTTTCTTGACCATGCTCATCAAATTGATTTGAATTTCTTGCTTTTCTGTTTTTGAATTTCTACTAGCTTTTTTTAAACTCAATTGTACTTTATCTACTTATGCAAGCGAATTGTCTACTCCACTAAAAGATATTTGTTAACTTGATTCAACTTGAGTCATAATGATTAATTTGTCTGCTGTTAGAGCTCTTTAATCTGTTTATGACTATGGTTGCTAATTTTTAAGTGTATTTGCAGTAAATAAGTTTATATTGATTCTCTTACCATTTTATGTTTTGGGCTAATATTTTCAATTTTGTTCTTTTGCAGTCCAATATTTTTGCTACTTTTAGGAGAAAATAAGGAAAAGTCAAGATGGTAAGTTGATAAATGATGCTTAAAGATCCTTGTTTTGGTTATTTTTTATATTTCATTGATTACCTAATATTGCATGACGTGAACTGTGAACTGTCAACTCTCTTCAAATCATAATCCGAATTTTGAGTTATTTTAAATATTGTTCTTCAGTTTGATTGTGTCATAGTAATTAGTTTTTTGATCTCTAATCTGTATTTACCTAATTGGCATTTTAATCTTCCTTTATTGATCTAATTGCCTTTACTGTTTGGTGCTTATAGAATGTTAATCGCTCTTTGTTGATTAATGGAATAATGACTATAGAATATGAGAAGTGTTTTTTGAACATCGTGTAAGTTTCTGTTTCATCACGTTTTAACTAAGCATCAAATTTTGACTCCTTTTCCTTTGATCAGATTTATGATTATTATCTTCCATAAAAGGAAATGATGAAATATGAAGTTATTTTTCTTTCTCTTTTCAGTATTTAGGTAATTTGTATAATGTGTTTTTATCTCTGATTTTGCTTCTAGATGAATTAATATCTCCCTCGGTTGTGGAGAAAGATGTATCTACTGTGCATCATGAAAAGGAAGAAGTGGGTATGCTAGAGAATGAGGACAAGTTCGTAAAGGAAAATGGAGAGCGTCCTAGCAATGGTATTGGAGCTGATTATGGATCTGACAGAAGTGAAGAAAGGAAGCCTGATATTATGGACGTTCATTTGGGCAAATCTAGGTATACTTCCCCCTCTTGTTACACCATGGTTATTTTTTATGCTTACCATTTCTTCCACTTATCAAAAGGTCAATGAGCAGGAGTCGAAGCATCAGTCCTAAGCGAGCCATGAGTAAGAGTATGAGTATCAGTCCCAGAAGGAGTAGCAGCAAGAGCCAAAGTCTTACCCCAAAAAGGAGATCGGGCAAGAGTCCAAGTGTTAGTAGAAGCCCTCCTCCTCCTCCATCAAGGAGGAGTTTGAGCCAGAGCCCTGTTAGAAGCATCAGCCGGAGTCCAAGCAGAAGCATCAGCAGGAGCCCAGTGAGAGGCAGGATTGTTGAGAGAAGTATCAGTAGAAGCCCTGTGAGAAGACATGCTCTTCAAATGGGAGTTTAAAATCTGTGTTATCTGATTTTTTATGGGATCGTTTCGCTGTGTTCATGTTATAGCTGCAGTTGAGGAGTCTTCAAAAGCACCACTTCAAATGGGATTTTTTATGGTATATCTGATTTGGGTGGTTTTGATACACCATTCCTTATTCTTGGAGAGCACTTGCGTGCTTGTCAAAGAACTTCTTGCATGTGAGTTCCTCTTCTTTTCCCCTAGCTATTTTAGTGTTTTTTGTCTAGTTGATGTGTTGAAATCATGATATATGAATATGCATGCTCATATATTAGTAGACATGTTAAAGTTCCTGCCTCTGTCCCTGCTAAGTCACTCCCCACTGAATCATTTATGTTGCAAAATTTAAGTTGTACTGTATAATTTTAACTGATTTGAACATGATTGACATGAAGTAGTTGGTTTGATGCTTATAATCCGTGAATGGTTTGATGGTTATATCAGAAACTTACTCCTGTTAGTGTTATCTGCTACTTCAATAAACCTAAAGCACATTTATTCTGTTTGTTTTTGCTTCTGTTAGTATCTACTTTTGCGAATACTTTTAAGCATCTAGATGCTAAAGGAGTTCAATCAGTTTTTCTATATCCAGCAGTCAACGTGGATCAGTTCAATGAACCCACTTCCTCTAAGTAAATGACAATATTGTATCTTATCACATATTTTAAATGGAAACCCATCTTCTTCCTTTCATGATTGTGTGGCTCCAACATTGAAGCTTAGTGAGTTGTTTGCATAGGCATCGAGTCTGTTCATATTATCTAATTCTTTGTGCTATCTTATTTCCTAGTGATACTAATTTCAGTTAATTATGCCAGCACATATCTCTTGTCCATTCTCAAGTGTCCTTGATCATTGAAGCCAGCAAATATACAGTATGTATTCTTTCATATAAATTTCTGCAGTTCCCTCACCTTTTCTGAGACTTATGCTATCATAGGCAATGATCAATTTGCACAACTCATATCCTTCTAAAACAATTTCTAGATTGACTGACATGAAACGAGGAGGACCTGGAAGTTATAGACTGAAAATGAATCAATCAGATATTGAGGCGGAGATACATACTTTACGTGATGGTGGTTTGCTGATGCAGGCAAGTATTTTTCTCTGAACTATCTATGTTGATGTGCTGTGCAGTTTCTCCATGGCAAACACTATGACTGGTCCTTTGTTCTGTATTTGTTTCTTTATTTTTTAACTGGTAGTTTCCACTTGTTACAGTTGGACGGATGATTCTTGCTGGCTATGAGCACAATATTGATGAAGTGAGTAATTCCTTCACCTTGATTGATTAACAATGTATTTTGACAGTATTTTTCGGTGTTTATATTCTACCATCATTGAATGGGAGATTTTTGGATTCTATTATTATTTAGAGATTAGAGATTTGCATACGCTTAACAAGGTTAAGCTAGACATCTGTCTCAGGTTGTGCAAAGTTTGCTCAATTGCCTTGACAACCCTGAACTGCCCTTTCTTCAATGGCAAGAGTGCTAGATGGTTATGTTGTCATGCTCTAGGTGAATATAATGTAGAACTGAGCCTAGAGCATTAGTTCCAGTAAATTTATGAATTTTTCAAAATGCTCTATGCTTCCAATGAGGATTTATTGCAGAAATATCCGCCACTCTTTGGGTCATTGTTTTAGGAGGATTTGATTTGATTTGTATATTAATCACAGGAGGCATAGAGAGAACATGTTCAGATCTTGAAAACAAAGCAGCAAGTCTCTTCAATCTCAAGCTCATAGCTATAATGGATTCTCTTCAAAAAAAAAATTCAGAAGCTAGGCTTGTCTTCCTTGACATTTACAACCCATTATTGTATATCATTCAACACCCTGCTAAATATGGTAATTATTACCTGTAGTTGTATTCTTTTGCATTCTTTTGACAAATTTGTTATCAACGAAGAGTTGGGGACATTGTTTAGAATGTAATTCATTTGATGATGCATTTGGATGGATATGTGTATCATGTTATAGATTTTCTTGGATCCTTGTCATATCTGAATTCATTACCCACATTTTAATTGAGTTGAATATAGTTCTTTTGTATGTTTGTATGAGAAATTAGAAATAAATTCTCATGTGATTTACATAATTTCCAGAATTTCCAGAATATAGTCTTGTGAATTTCCAGAATAATTGAGTTGAATATAGTCTTATGAATTTCCAGAATTTCCAGAATTCTCATGTTGATTTACATCTATGGTAATCTTACATTTGTAAGTAGTTAATTGCTGCAAGTAGTTAATTGTTCATATTGATTTAAAAAAAAACCTTGTTCATATTGTACACAATCCTTTCCAATTGATTAAATTTGTTTGGTGCTTGAGCTCTGCAATGTACTAGAATGATTTTATTATAGAAAAAACGCTCCCTTATAATTAAGTTGCATAAAACGTATAATTTAATTTTTTTTATTTTTTTTTAAAATTTCTGACGGATTTCCGACGAAAATGTGTTAGAGTTTGCGACGACTTTGCCACGAATATTTACGACGGATTTTCGACGACTTTGCGACGGAGACATTTGCAACGACAAAATCCGTCGGAAACGATTTGCGACGAGCGATTTTGCGTCGAAAATTTGTCCGTCGGAAACGTTAATTTGCGACAAAAATCAGTGCATTTCCGACGGACTTTGTCGTCGGAAATCGTCGATTTTCTTGTAGTGAAAGCGCTACTGATGCTCATTATAAAAAAAACATTTTTGAGCATATCCACACTAGTGCAAAAAGGGGATTTAAAGTCAGGCGAAAAGGGGATTTAAAGTCAGGCGGGCGCTTGACTTTTATTAAGTCGACTTTGTATGTCTGGAGTTTTAAAGTCAAGCGATAGCCTGACTTCGTAAGTATGTTTTAAAGTCAAACATTTATTGCGCCTGACTTCGTAAGTATGTTTTAAAGTCAAACATTTATTCTTGCCTGACTTCGTATGTATGATTTAAAGTCAAGCATTTATTCTTGCCTGACTTCGTATGTATGATTTAAAGTCAAGCATTTATTCTTGCCTGACTTCGTATGTATGATTTAAGGTCAAGCTTTTTTTATTGCTTGACTTTAAATCATACTTACAAAGTCAAGCAAGAATAAATGCTTGACTTTAAATCATACTTACGAAGTCAAGCATTTATTCTTGCCTGACTTCGTAAGTATGATTTAAAGTCAAGCTTAAACTTGCTTGACTTCGTATGTTTGATTTAAGGTCAAGCTTTTATTATTGCTTGACTTCGTATGTATGATTTAAGGTCAAGCATTATTGCGCCTGACCTTAAAAGTTTTTTTTTTTAAAATTTTGGTTTAATCTATACACCCTGGTTATACAAATTTTTCATTAAAAAGAAGCGACTCCACTGGGGATCGAACCCAGATCTCTGGTCCCGTAGACCAGCGCCTTATCCATTGGGCCATGGAGTCATATATCAGTAAAGCAACGCTTAATGAATGTAACCAATCAAGTGCTAGTCAACTTGCATTCTCAAAATAGAGTAAAACATATATATTTCTCAAAACAAGCATAATTTCCCAAAACAACTCTGATTTCAACATTAACCTTGAAAATTCTCAAGGCAAACTAGCAGTATACACTATACAGAGGCTGTTAGCAACAGGAAAATAACTAGAACAAAACAATTGGGATCTTAATAAAATTCATGATTTAAATTACATGAAGACTTTGCCTAATAGAACTGAATATTATACTTGTACACTGAATACAGAAGCTGCATAAAGAAAGTAGTGTTGGTGTTATTCATTCATAATATGCAGAATTTTAGAAAAGATAAAGAAACAGGCTGCCTACAGCACAAAGTTCCCCTTATCATGATGGCTGGGGACGGTCAAACACACAGCCTCACCCCCACGACAGATAGACTGTTTCCATAACTCGAATCTGTGACCACCAGGTCATATGGCGACAACCTAACGGTGGTGCCAACAATTACCATCTAATTTGCACAAATTATCAAGCAGATTAAATTCAAAAGCAGGCATTTATAGTAGATTTTGTCATAGGACTCACAATGGAGAGTATTTTGGCTTTTAGCCTTGAAATTCCAGCCACAATCCTAGTTGGAAAGGATGATTGAATGTTCAACTTCAAGATAGACTGAGCAAGGAAAAGAATGCTTCCCTTTCTACAAAGTTCCTGCAAGTAAACAAAAAACATGGCTGTGATCTGACAGTATATTGTTTCATAAATTTTTTTTTTAGATAAGCAACATAATTTTTTTTTAAATATCATAAGGAAAAAAGGACGCACAAAAGAACAGAGGAGGAGGAATCCCCCTCAGAAAACCTAAGGGGAAAACCAACAACCAAATACAAGAAACCTATCAATAAAAGAGCCTTCCTGTTCCACTGTAAATCTACCAAAGAAACACCTCAAAAGTATGCTGTATACCAGAGTCATAGAAATTAGAAACCAAACTAGATATACTGCTCCATTCTTGGCAATTTGACCATTAAGGGTGAAAGAAAATGATTTGGCTCCTCTAAAGTGATTAAAGGATGAAGTGAGAAAATCAAGGTTGTTATTTTAAGTTTTAACAACTGTGATCTGTTATAATGTGCTTGTAATATTAACCATTGGGTTGTTATTACTTATTACTTACTTTATGCTCTAAAGTGTATTGCTATAGAAAAGCTGAATACAAAAGAAAAAAATGATAGCTTGAAAGGACTGTATACAGCTACCGACATCAGAGCCATAATTATACTAAAGAAATAATAACATCTCATGACATATAATTACATTAGTGCAATGAAAAACAGGAACCAAAGCATCCAAGATCAGTATGGACAAGCAGAACTTCTAAAGTACTACTACCCTTATATTACACTCCTTTGAGGTCCGAACCTTATGTGAAAATTAGTAATATTAGTAATAAGTCTGAAATTAATAGGTAATCTAGAATATCATTAGCCGCAAATTCAAGATCAGTATGGAGGCTGTATCTTTCATAATGAGCTACGAAGTCATCATAAACATTAATATCAAGCCCCGAATAATAGAACCCGGACAAACATCATGGTTCCAATTACATGAAGATAAACAACAACAAATTGGAGAAAGATAGAAGTACCGCAGTCAGTCACATACCAATAAGCATCTCCATTTTGATCCTGGCCATCTAACCGGATCAGCATCACTTATTCCAGCAATTAATCCGGTGAGCCTGTGCAACAAAAAAAAGAGAGATCAAGATCACTATTTGATAAGTGTATCAAGAATAAGCAATAAGCATAATAATCAACAAACCTCCGCTCTGCAGAATCTTCAGTTTCAAAGCGCATCCTGAATCTCATTCCAGCTGAATAAGAACATTCAAGGCTCTTTAAGAATTTTTGCATAGGAATTATGAATTCCGAAGAGCTGGCCCTACAAAGAAACGAAAAAATATACAAGACATCAATCACACACTTGGGTCAGCAAGAAAACAATGGAGAGGGAGACCAAACCAGTAATATTCGAAAAAGAATAGAATTAAATATAAATGACAGTCATAAAGCAGAGCTTCCTGTAAAAAAATACTTTGAATGCATGAAATGGTGGATTAATTAGCTTGACTTTTCTTGCTCTCTGATTGTAATTTAACACCTATACATACAAAGCTTGCGGAGCAACCAGAAATGTCGAGAAGCATTCAAGTATATGTAATAGGAATGATCACAACTTCATATACTTCTTCTATCCAACCAAATCTCTTCGCTAGAACAGAGGTGAAACCAGAAACTGTTCATTATTATGTATTAAAAGGAAACCACCTTCTGACTTCCGAGTCCCCCAATCCTCTTCTCATACAAACAAAAATCATTCCAACATTATAGATATAAGCTAACAGGTGTACAGATTACACTCACCAACTCATGAGGAAAATACTAGTGAGTAACAAGAAAAATTACCTTGGATTATAGCAAACATTAAATGCACATCTTTTCGACAACGCATTGACAACATCCATGAGAGTCCCGGGATTCAATTGCAGGCCAGAGGGAGCTGCAACAGCACTTTTTAACTGAGTTGCCCTACGAATCCCCAATCTCAGCTCTCCGTCATCACCCCTGAATTTATGGTAAAATGTTAGTCGCGGTTCAGAATATGATAGAACTAGTACAAAACAAAGAGAAATGGAGACAATTTTCTGAATTTATCATAACAGAAACAAAATTTACAACACTTCTACTGCACAACAACAGAATTACACAGACACACTTCTGCAGTGCATTCAAGAGGCTTTGTTTCTATCCCTTCCCTATTCTTCACTCCATTTCTGGATAACGGTTTTGGACAGCAGTTTTTCCTTTTATTCTTATATACTAACTGCTAACCTGACTACTTGCACACAAACTGCTTTTTTTATGAAACAATTACTGCCCTATAATACATAACAGAGTAATTAATCCCCCACCTCTTAAAAACATTTCCTGTAAGAGGTTTAAAATTTAGATCATTATTATACCTAAGAAACAACACAGCATCACCAGACACAAGCTTTTTTTTGTTCACAAATGCACTCCATCCAGTTGTGAGCAAATGCCTCCGTGGCTGCCCTGTTCACGCAACGACAGAAAATTAAATCCCAAGCAATCCAATTGGCAATGTACCAAATTAAATCCTAAACAATCCAGTCGGCAATGTATTGTGAAATAAGTGACATACCCCTGTATATATGTCGAAACTTCCATTCCAGGCCGTGGAGATCCTTAGCCACAAGTTCTTGTGAAGGTCTTTGTTGCGTGTAATCCTAAAGTAACAATATACATTAAATTTAAAATGCTACCAAAGTACTTCCAAGAATTTAAAACTACGATAGAATGCACACTTTGAACTTGGGGTAAGGCCAAAGCATTCATAAAAAGATTATACTCTAGTGTAGTATATCAGAATAGAATGCATCATATAATTCAAGTTTACCAGGGGAGGAAAGCAATCTTCAGCTGCTCGACGAGGCACCGAGAATCCACCATGAGTGCTAGTGTCAGAAGCTGTGAGAGTTTTGCAGAACATATGGGGTGTTGTTGACTTCACAATAGCTTCGGTATCATCCTCTTCCCCATCAGCATCATTTTCACCTTCCCGCAAGTTTTGCTCCACTTGCTATGATCAAAGACCAAGTTCAAACAAAATTAATCTTAAAATCTATTAAAAAAAGGCACTCCATTTAGTACACCATCAGAATCTTCATTTTCTCCAGAGTTCTCACTAAGGCTTACTGCATCAGCCTGAAAATCCTGTTCCATCTCAATCCCTGTATTATTCTTATTTGGCACATCCCTGGAGTCATCTTGTTTATCCATTTGCTGCAGCATCGACAAAAGAACATGATGAATAACTTGAGAAACCAAATCCGAGAGACAGACTACCATATGCAAAAATATAAGCCACGGTACTAACCTGTTCACGTGTTCCCAGCAGCTGATCTTCATCAGTAATCTGATCACTGACATCGTTTAATCCAACACCCTCCCCCATGCCAGTTCCACTTGCATCTCCGGTTGTATCTAGGGTTCTATCGTCCTCCTTGTTTTCAGTTGAAGTTCCACAACCTTTCGAAAATAAAGAAACTAAGATATTTGCAATCACATGAGTTGTTAGTGATACCTGCAAAACGACATACCGAATTAGATTATCCAACTCAATTATGTTCAAACAAGTTATTAACAAATTACAAAAATATAATAAAAAAAAAGTATAGGATATTCCAATTACATAGCATATATCATATTATCAGAGGAAAAACAAATTATGCTTATCCACAGAAGGAGGTGAGTGAGTATTAAGCTTACTGATCTGTGCATAGCTAAGAAATTTTTCAGGAGCTCATCACAGAATTTCAGTAAAAGATCCACGAGCATATGAAGATTTCTGAAATGCGCTCCTACTTTACTAGAAAAGCTTCCAATTTTATGATCACGGTGATTCACCAGCTTCTCCTACATAGAAAACGTTTCATCAGTTTAGTCATCCATCGAGGAAGTATTAAAATAACCTGCAATGAAACAAAACCTACCCCAAAACTGATTGTTTTGAAAAGATTATCACATAGCATGTCCAAGCTGAGATTTGAGACAAATGAGTCAAACAGCAGTTCCCATGAAGCAATGTTTACCACGGATTCTTCAACCATAGGGATACTGCTCGGCAAACATAAGTTCTGCAACACAGATGCAATTTCTTCATATGTAGACTTGAGGGATTCATCAAACCTAGCATTCAGCTCAGCAAGCTCTCTCTCACAAAAACAGTCCTCCACAGATGGATCTACTGAATTAAAATTTCCCTTAATTGCAGTGGTAAACTCTTCCTCAACTAGTTTTGCCTGAAAAGAGAATGTTTTTAAATCCTAGGTTTCATTCAAATTACAAGGTTCCAAAGAAAGTTGAGTCAAAATATTAAATACCTTGTCAATTATTTCTTTAAAATGATGAATAAGAACACTTTTTGTGGAGCTTTTATCTATATCTTGCTCTTGTAATGGAAGAAAATGCTCCTTGAACTCCTTTACGGCCTTGAAATTTTCAGATATCAGCTGCTCCATTTCTTGAGTAACAACGAAAAAATGTGGAGGAGCTACTGCAGTGACAGCTTTCGACCCCCCAATTAGGTAACAATCCAATGATTCCTGTGATTGTGTTTCCATAAATATAAGGCCATAGGTAAGTATGCAAATCTAACGCAACTCGCAAAGAAAAACTATTATATATGCACCTTTGCTTTACAGAACACTTGTAAAAATGCTTCAATGGAAGAAGTCATCTGACTAGCTGAAGGTCTTGTTCTTTGACAAGTGTTCAGATGGCTATTCTCTAACATTCTTAGTAAAAGCAATTCTTCATTTGATATAGCACACAGACTATCAAATATTTCCTGCATTATTAAAACAACATATATATATATATATATATATATATATATATATATATATATATATTAATATCAGGTATTTAAAACATTGTACCAAAAACAACAATCCTAATCATTTACCTTCTGCTGCCACATGCATTTATAAGTAGGAAATTGATTTGGTGTAATAGAGCATGTGTAGATATTACTGTTTTCAATGGGAGTGGAAAACAACTTTCCCAATGTAGACACACACACTCTAAAGCATTTCAATTTCTCGTCAAATGCACTGGCAGCGACGAGTTGCTTCTGTTGTATCTGGATTAGCTGACAGAGGAAAGAACTCGACCTATCAACCTACAGAAGCCAAGCTCAGATTCAATATACCAAACTAAGGATCATATATCACATCCGGAAGGGCACAGAAAAAGGTGGCTCACTCAAATATTCAGCCCTGCCATTGAAATAATGACAAAAGCAATATAGACATGTAAAATTCAGTTACGAAATAACACAAACCAAAACCCCAGAAAAAAAAATCAATTTTAAGGGATAAGAAAAGGAATAGAAACACGTACATGAAGTTTGACATCAAGAACTCGACAGAATAAAAATTGAAAAATAAAAATAAATTAAAAGGAAAATCAAACTAATTGAGGAACCTGCTCGTCGTCGTCGTTAGGGTCACCACCACGTTCGCCGTCACCTGCTTCTTCTTCATCTTCTTCATCGTCCTTATCATCGTTGCCGCCTTCAGGAGCATCTTCGTCATCCTCATCTTCATCATCGTCGTCTTCGTCGTCACCATCGTCTCCATCGTCTACTACTTCGCCGGCGACATCCTCTTCATTATCCTCACTCAAAACGATGACTTCGTTTTCCTCAACTTGTTCTTTTGATTCCGCAACGGTGAGAGGTGAGGGGGAGGAGAAACGCGAGTGAGCGTGATGACTGATGAGGGAGTGAGAGGTGAGATCTGAGATCTGACGATGAGAGGTGAGGGGGAGGAGAAACGCGACGGTGAGAGGTGAGGGGGAGGAGAAACGCGGCGGTGAGACAAGCACCACGGCGAACACGAACTGGGGAGAGAGCGGAAGGGTCTGAGAGTGAGAGTGAGAAAGCTTAGGGTTCGCATATGAGAGAATGTGAGAAGAGCTTAACGATTCTGAGAGTGAGAAGTGTTCGCGTAAGTGAAACTGTTTTTTTTTTTTTTTTTATTTTAGTACTTTAGAAGTCAAGCGAATACACGCCTGACTTCTAAAGTATTAAAATAGAAACAAATAATTTCACCCTTAATTACAAGTTTGCCACCGCGTCATTTATGTAGTCAGGCGAATACACGCCTGACTTCTAAAGTCTACTTTTTTCCCTATTTGTTCACTTTAGAAGTCAGGCGTGTATTCCGCCTGACTTTAAAACTCGCGAGTTTTGCCTTTTAATTACAAGTTTGCCACCGCGTCACTTATGTAGTCAGGCATTTGAGCGCCTGACTTTAAATGTCTAATTCTAATGTCATTTTTGCACTAGTGCCAATTCATATTTATCCTCAATTGAACACCATTACTATCAAAATTATTTACACCATTACTATTAAATTGGGCTTTTATTAATGAATTTGGGTCAAAGCTTAAGACAAGCCAAGGCCATGAAAATTACAACTTTGACCCTAAATAAAGTTGAAGCAAATGGTCCACAATGACCTTACATAACAAAAACTACATTATACTAAGATAACATATAAATAAAACCTAACACCACTCATTACTCCAATCCTCCAAACCATAACTTGAAATGACAACAAAGTAGAGTGAACCAACACAACCACAAGTACACACAAAAACCACTCTCAAAATTTAATCACAGCTTCAATACCATTAGCCTGAGGAGTAAGTTGATACGTTCTCCATACATATTTTTAACTTGAAGCCTTAGGCCATTCTTTGTATCTCTTAAATGTAGTAATAGGAGCAAAGTGTTGGCACCAGCAAATTGTTCCTATCAAGAATGTTTCATAATCAGCGAAAGGAGCTAAGGTAAGATTGTAAAACAACAAAACAATAATCAGGAAAACAATAACCACTAGTTTTAGTGATTAGATAGACTGAAACAAATGAAAGACCTTGAAACATTATTGGCAAGTGAATCATAGAAATTGCAATTGACATGAATTCAACATAGGTACACAGGTTGACACAATCAATAGTGTCAATAAAATACCCCTGATGCAAATTAAGGCAGCCACAGTGTCAATAGAAGATATAAATAAAGTATGAAAATGTATGCTCGGTGGAGATTGACTAACCTATTCGTCTATTGCAGTGCTTAGAACATATTTTAGAGAAAATCCTTCTTCAAATTAGGCCTTGCAAAATGAGTTCGCACCTAATAGTAAATTCAAAGAAACAAACGAAGGTTTAAAATCTACAATCTATATAAGATTAAAAAACCAAATGAGTTCGCACTTAGAAAATATGAAGAATGAATGCATAGATCAAAGCTCCAATAGTATCATCCATGCATAGATCAAAGAATGATTGCTCCAATACTTGCAACCTCTATATTCCATGGATGCCATGTTTTTCAACAATGAGCGTAGATGCATCTGGTGGGGGAGACACTTACACTCATCAAATACTCATGTCCATTCATTCTTCAAATTTCTTTTAATTTTACTCATTTTTATTTCAACTATCTCAATTCAAAAAAATTAACATTACATAATTCTTTTATACTCTTTTTCCTTTCTGACAAAGTCTCTCTCTCTCTCTCTCTCTCTCTCTCTCTCTCTCTCTCTCTCTCTCTCTCTCCCTCCCTCCCTCCCTCCCTCTACATCCTTCCTCATCATTATATATCGATATACCATCTTTTAAAACTTGACACGGGTCGGGAAGCAAATGGATAAAAGTTAGACTCGGAAATTCAACATTTGAAAATATGATCGAGTATGTTAACTTAAAAATTGTCAACTTAATTGCAAAATTGTCATCATGTTTACCTATAACACCAGTTTTCACCAAACTCAGCATTAAATACCTAAAATTCAAGTAATTTTTGTAGTAGTGTTATCAGTGTTACGAGGTGAAGCCCTCCTAACATGGATCACACTATTAGCTCATTTTTATAAAACTGAAAGCCACAATTAATTGTAACCCACAAGAATATTTGGAAAAATTTAGACATAGACCCTCATTATAACATGTGTTTAGTAGGATTGACCTATATAAGCAGTCAAATTTCTGTATGTGCTTATGTTTGCGATTTTGCTTACCCTACGACAGTTCGGGTGATCCTTGTAACACCCCAACTTTTATACTAGGTGCAAAAATTATGAATTTTATGATATTTTGTCAGTACATATTTTAGTAATTATCTTATTTTAAGGGTGTTTTATTTTATTATTACTAAATGTAGAAATTATTTACAAATATTATTATTATTATTATTATTATGAAATAATTATATATTTTTATAAGTGTAGAAATGAGTTTTTATAAGTTAAAACTACAATAAAAACGAGTTGGGCCTTGTAAGTATTGCAGCCCATTGATTTTTATGTTTCAGCCCAATTTGGTCATTTATCCCATCATATTTTTTATGTTTCGGTCCATACTGGTTTTTCAGTGAAAATGCTGCGCACAACCCCATTTTGCAGCCCATTGATTTTTATGTTTCCTTTTAAACGTTACTACTGTCTTTGAAAAATGTTTACAAACATGGAAAACAGTCCTCATTTTGCTCTAGAATAACCCTGCTTTTCTTCAATTGCCAATATTTGTACTGCAATTTTGTACTGCAAAATCAATTAAAATCGTACCAACCCGTTGACATGTAATTAGCACGAAAATAAGTCAATCAGAATATCTTAATATATTAAATTAGTTCATGAATGATCCCACTGTGGTGTCTTCTTGAAAGAGGCCCTAACTTATCCAGATTTCTGTCGGGAGGTAAGTAAGTCTGGTTCCAATTTATTCTATTTTCAGGGGTCGAACCTGGGTACAAGCCGAGTCCGTCGCTTTAAATCGAGTGTATTAACCACTTGCACCTAAGCTTGGATCATGGTATATGTAGTTGTTTGCTTCTACGGATGATGCTTAAGTTTTAACCTAATCTTTTATTTATTTTTTTGAGATTATTTTAACCTAATCTTTTAGAACAATGCTAAACCCAATAATTTTCAAATGACAATTTTGAAATAATAAAAAATTTATAGGCTAAATTGCCAATGCTTTTAGGATAAATTTGGCGACTAAAAGTAAAATACTATGAGTTTGTAAAATACTGTGAGTCTGTTTTATGACTCAAAAAATTTATTCTTGGTTAATATTTATAAAACAAAAAATAAATTTTAAAAACCAAATCAATCAACCCTAAAACTTTCCGATAAAAAAAAATCAACCCTAAAACTTTTTCATTTTAGATCTCATACGTACAATTTGTTTAAAACAACATGGAATCCAAATGCATATGCGCGCAAATAGACTACAAAACCTATTTTCCCACACTCTATCTTTCGAGAAACGCAAATCAGAATTAACTTATAAATCAATGGAATATAAAATGGGTTCAATCTCTAATATAGACGTCATACTTAATCCTTGGTAGCAATTCTATAAAAAAAATGTATGATGATGATAAATATAGATAACATTACTCAAATGTAATTAAAAATATCCAAAATAACATAAAATAGAGAACACCTCTTTGGTAAAAAAAAAACAACAGAAGTAGAGAAACTATTAAAATGATAAAATACCAAACAATGATTCTAAAAAACTGCAAGCATCATGGCAAGTTCATCATGGCAAGTTCATCAGCCCTTTCAGCAACTTTCCTCCTCAACTCATAAAGAGAAACCATAAAATGTTGAAGTTGATCACTGTTCATCTCATCAATAGGATCATTCCACCAATCTCCTCTCAAAACGTCAGGAAAACTTTCGACATCAGTTAACAACTTCTTTTCCATCTCTAACTTTTCCATTGCCTCTTTATATTGCCTATTGTACTTTTCACATATAACTGAGTTGTTGTTAGATGAATCTCCAGCCTCAAACTCCGTTGTTCCTTTGATATAGTTGTTGATAATGGTCTCAGTTTTTGGATGACCAAAACAGTATAATTTATTAGCTGGAGAAAACACAATGATTGTTGCTTGAACATCGCATAAAATACATAGTTCACTTGCTTTTCTGAAAAGACCTACTCTTCTTTTTGAGAATGTCACTTGCTTGTTTGTCTCCTCCTCAATCTCCTTGATCTCAATCTTCTTCCGCCCTGAGGTTTTTTTCTTTTGCTTAAAGTTTTCCATATGGTGAAATATATTTGTGATTGTGAAAGGAATGCAATGTTGTATTTGAAAACTAAAAAGGGTTTTTTATAATGAAAGATTAATCACGTTTGACCTATCATTTCATAAAGATCCTACAATTTTGCTCTGTCTAAGATTCTAAATCAAATTTGATCAAAAAAAAGATTCTAAATCAAATAAGCATTAATTTTACAAACCAAAGTTGGAAATTTTAAATTGCTATATTGATTAATTAGTTAAATGTAATCAGCGATTTGATTACATATTGATTTTAATTTCCTAACTAAATTAATTTGATTATCAATTAAGGGAATTTTTTTTCAATTTGAAATAAACTTGATTCACAATCCTCCTCCAAATATGCCTAATTTACGGGACTACATCACATATACCTGACCATCTAATTATTACAATCCTCATACAGAGTTGGAGCTGATTCACAACATGCATCCCATCCATTACTCCACGCGATTTGGTAGTATTAAACACCATTATTGATTAGATTGCTTTCTTAGTCATTTTTTTTAAAATACAGCAAAGTATAATTATATATATATATATATATATATATATATATATATATATATATATATATATATATATATATATATATATACACACACACTAGTGCGTATGACCCATGTGATGCACGGGTATACAATTCTTTTGTGAAAATTTTAAAAATTGTAAACATATTTGATTTAACATTTTTTTATATTTTTAGATTTATGCATTAGTGAAATAATCATGTAATTTACTAATAGAATATCTAATAGTTTTACCACTTAAAATTAGTGTACGAAATGATAGCCATTAGAATTTTAAAAATATGGTTAACAATATATCAACTACCCGAGTAATAAATTACGGCTTTTTTTTTTGTATCAATCGAGTATCCTCTGCACGTAATTTTAGAAATAAATAACTCGAGCTAGGTAGGACTACAATGGGCGGCAAAACTCTCCCTCACGAAATTTAACACCACTGCATTCACAAAGCTGGATTCGAGCCAAAGACATTGGTTAGGCTAGAAAAAACCATTATTATCATATGACCATTATTATTTTGGGATAAGTAAATACCATTATTATTAATATGAGAATTTAAATTAAAAAATTCAATATTTTTCTCAAACTAAAAATCGAATTATTTATTGGTATATATGAATTATAATTAATGCTTTCATATTACTAACAAACAAATAGTTAATGCCTTAATAATTGTTTTTTGCAAAATTAATTCCTTGATATTAAAATTGATTCACCTATTGGTGCGTAGTTTCCACCGGCTTCGCCGGTGACTAATCTACGCCGGGGAACCTGATGTGGGAAATATGTTCATATGAAAAGAGGTATTTGAGCTGCGAAATTAACGCTGCATTGGTTTGACATTAATGAATCGGTGATTTATTATTTTTTTATTTTTAAAGAAATTATTATATAAGTGAATTCTTAAGTACCTATTACATAATGTGCGGTACCAACACCTAGGTGAGTTAACAATAAGAGCTCATTTGTTTAAACGTTGCCAACTCATTTAGCAATAGTCAATTTTGAGAAACGGCAAATATAAATTCAAATTTATAATTTAGATTTATTAATATTATTTAAAACATTAAAAGATAATGTATTTTCTTATTTTATTTTTTATACTTTTTAAGGCTAAGGTAATTTATTAAAATGTCGGGATGCACATATTAATAGAAAAACAAAAATAATAGTATTTACATTTTTTAATTATAGAAATATAATGGTCATATTTGTAAAGTCGTTTAGGTTGTTTATTGAATGTCCAAAATAGATTAAAACTGATCACGGTTTATTTAGGTTGTTGCAAATACATTATATAAAATTTATTTTATATATTTTTATTTAAATACATTTTAAATACATTTTAAAATATATTTTAAATACATTTGAAATACATTATTTCGATTATAATGTATTTTAAATACATTTTAAATACATTTTATTTAAATAAATTTGAAAATATAATTATTTCGATTATATTTTGTAAATATAATTTTTAAAATAAGTTGTTGCAAATACATTATATTTTTTACACATATATTAAAAATTTGTATTAAATATAATATAATTTATTAACTTTCACATGTACCTACTTTTATTGTATTGTTGCAAAAAAAAACTATTTTTATTGCAATCGGTATTAGATTTAACGATGACAATGGTACGGGGTGGAGGCAGGGAGTACTCCACCGCTCCCCGTCTCCACCCCCCAAACTTTCCCCCGTTCATGTCATTGTTCCCCTAGATCATCGCAGTCCTTGTGGGGACCCTAATAAATCATTAAAATTTGTAAAAAAAATATAAATTGAAATCTAATAAAATTGAAAAAAAATAAAAATATGACTAAAAAAGATAGTTTAATATTTTAATATTGAAATATAAAAGATTGTCTTCTTTTTATATTTTGATATTCTAAAAAATATCAAATGAATCAAAACATAACAGTGAGCAAATTTTAATATTTTACTAATATTTTTAATTAAAAAACTTATGATAAGACAAAAAAATCAATTACTAATAATATAGTATACATGTTTAACTTCTCTGAGGAAGAGAACCGTAACACCCCGGTATTTCTATTTATTAAAAATACCCAAGTGCACATTAATAACACATCAGAGATATTATTTCCTGCTCTGACACTGAATACTGTCATACCCCAATTTTGTCCAACTAGTTGAAAATCAAATAAAATTGTTTTTTCGTAAACGTCCGATTTTAATCAGTATTTTCTCATTTTTAAAAGCATACTGTCATTTGAGTCTATTCGCGTACGCATTTCATTCCCAAGGCACGCATGTCACTTCCATCAGGTGTGTGTTGCTCCTAATTAATGGGGCGTGTTTTTTTAGACGCATGTTTATTTAGATACGCGTGTTTATTTGAGTACGCGTGTTTATTCTCGTTGTGTGCATTATTTTGCTAATCAAGTGCGTGTTTGCCGTGCGAGAGTCATTTAATTGTGCGTTCTGCTCGAAGGTTGTTAGCAATTTAGCGTTATTGTTATTTGTTTCGTTATTATTTTTGGTTAATTAGTAGTTATCTATAAAAAGAAAATTAGTCAAATAGTTGTTTTGCTAAAATCTGTTTTCTTTTATTTATTTAAAATAATACAAAATTACATTTTTTTTGTTACACATCAAAAATAAAAGAAGTAAGTCAAACAAAAACAAGAGGGCAGAGGCGCCCCCTGCTGCATCACAGCAACCCAAAAGTCAGCAACCCAAAAAGTCAGCAAGCATAAACAAATACAACATGACAAAAGCCAGCAGTACAAACAAGGGGAAAAATCCAATTTGTCGCAGCAGTAGACATAGGCTCCAAAGCTCCAAATAGGTGGTCATTCTTTCCTTTGTATTTGTGTTCCTCTGTACAGATACACAAAAAGAGAGAGGTTAGGTAGGTGGGTCAAATGAAGCTATTTTCGTGAATGCTACAAAAGCTCGAAATAAGGAATTGTCTGAAAAAAAGTTTAGAGCACCAAAACATGAAACATTTTTGAGAAAATACAAATCAGAGTTTCAGGAAAAATTGATCACACGGTGCAATTTCACTATAAATACACACTCAGTCACAGCAAAAAGGAGGGGAGACACTCAGCAATTTACAAAAAATACACATAGCAACAAAGACTAACAACACACAAATAGAGAGAAAATTCCTCTTAGGAAGAGGTGGTTTGAAGATTTAGAGAGACGGAAGCTAAAGCTGTAGGAGTGGCGGTGTTTTCCATTTCAAAGAGTTGGAACTAGGTTAGTTCCTAATTTATTTGCTTATTCATAAGACCAGCTTTCAATATTGTTTTTACCTCATTTATTCATTATTATAAATCATGTAGCCTCAGAAAATCTTTCAGTCACTGAGCATGTATATACGTATATAGTCACAAATTAAAAGGAAATTAGAAAGGCAAGGGAAACATAATAGGAAACAGGGGAAAGAGGAGAAATCGCATTTTCATGTCCAAAGAAAATAGAGTGTGTTTTCATTACTTAAATAAATAAATAATAATAATGATGTAAAAGAACACATCAAAAGTTAGAAACAGGTTCAGTAAAGGGAAAATGGGTTTTGCTGAAATTTTTTTTAGAAAAAAAACATAGTCAAAACCAGAATCAGTTTCAACAAATAGGAGAGCAAAAATCAAACATTAACAGTAGAATGAGAGAGAGAAAAAGGGAAGACAGTATACCTACACTCCGACCACCGCGTATGGTGGTCGTCACCGCCGCACCACCACCGTCCGTCAAAAAAATACCACCACTGTCCACCACACGGCCGCCGTCACCTCCCCAAAACAGAACACCTCTTCACGACCAACACAGAAACCAAGGCTCACGGCCCCACCTCCCCTCCTCCTCGCGAACCCCCGCATCACCGCTGCCACCTTCGCGGAGCCATGTCCGGATCGAACGAAAAAGGCCACGCTGTGAGCTCTCTCTCTCTCGTTTCCTTGCTTCCTTTCTCCGCGCCCCTCTCGCCTCCGTCCCATTGAAAGAAATTTTGCGTTTGGTGAGAGGAGGATAGAACAAGATCAGGGGAAAGAGGTTGCGATTTGGTGGTGGAGAGAAAGGGAAAAACGCGAATGGATTCGGTTTGCCATGGTTAGGAGGCGTGAAACGCCGAACAAGGCAGGGGAGTTGAGGTCACGACGGCGCAAGGGAGGTGAGGGCGAGATCGGAGTGAGGTGGAGGAGAGAGTGAGCGGAGCTGTTTATAAGGAGAGAGAGGGGGGGTTCGCACGGAGCAAGGAGAGAGGGAGAGAAAAATTAGGTTTTGGCATTTTAGGGTGGAGGCGCCGTGGGAAGAAGGAGAAGAAATTAGGGTTTCCACTTTTAGTTTAGGCTTTTTATAGTATAAGCGCAGGGGCGCTTTCGTCTTTTCACGTTTTTTTAATTTTTCAGATTTCTATTTGCACCCCCTGCGTTTTACTTCGCACGCCCCCTGAAGCCCATGATTTTTGGAGCGCAGCCCAGCTTACAAAAACAAGCTGGGCTCACTGTTTACACCCCAATTTTAATAATACAACCCTCCTTTTACTTACACCCTTATTTTACTACTACACCCCCTGTTTCTCCTTTTTTTTTTAAATTTTGTTTCTTTCCCCTAAGCGAATTTATTTTTTTTTCACAAACCTTTTTTTCCAAATAATAGATAAATGCTTCCCTAAATAAAAATTAATCCAATTGCGAAAACTCTTCAAAAAAAAACTTTGTTAGTAGTCTTGCGTAGCCTTTGCTTGCATGATTATTAACAATGGAGTGCCCATGGTGGTCACTTGGAGCCTTTGCTCAATTGGTCATCATGAAGGCTCTCATTTTTCAAAAGGAGATTTTTTACATGCACCTAAGTGGGTTTTAGTAATGATCACCCATAACCTTTGTTAGTTTGATCATTATGAACGCCCTTCACTTTTCAAAGCCAAAGCAAAAAGACTTTCCTTTTCAAGGCTCGCCCAGAACTACGTCGCTTTGATTCCCATTTGGGATACGTAGGAGCGAGTCACATTCTCGTCAAGCGCAACCATAAAAATTAGCATTGGCATAGCAAAAAGAAAAGAGTTATTTTCGTAACAAAAAAAGAATCACTTTTGCAAACCAAGATCATTTTCAGAACAAAAACCTTTTCCTTTCTAAAATCATTTTCAACCCATCGTCGCTAGTGGTTAATCAGAACCTTTGTTCGTCTAGCCATTGGTAACGATGTCTTTTTCCCAAAAGAACAACAAGCAATGATCACCCATAACTGTTGTTAGTTTGATCATTCGTGCCAATCAATCTCTTTCGAAAACCCCTTTCTAAAGAACAAATAAAAACGAGTCGCTACTAATAGTCAATTAGAGCCTTTGTTCGTCTGACTGGCGGTAATGACTCTCATTTTCAAGAGTACTTAGCGGTGATTACCCATAGCCTTGGTTAGTTTAATCATTCACTAAATGCTCGTCCTATTTCGAAAACTCACTAAAAAGATAAAAGACAAAAACCTTTTTTCAGGATAAAGAAGAACTACGTAGCTTTGAGTTCTCCATCGCACCGGGAGATACGTAGGAGCGGGCCATGTCCCGTCAAGCGTTTTTTTCTAAAAACCCATTTCCCCCCCCCCTTTTTTTATTTTATAATAAATAAATATTTTCATTAAGAATTTTTCAATAAGAAGTAGAGAGGCAAAATTAAGTATTTTCAAGTCAATCGCTTAACCGTTCCCTCTCGGTAGAGAGGACGTGTGGGGTGCTAACACCTTCCCTGCGCGTAACCGACCCCCGAACCTTATTCTCTAGTTTCGCAAGACCAATCGCTTTCCAAAAAAGGTTTTCCTAATATTTTGCTTAATAAATATTGGTGGCGGCTTCATTGTCTTAGGAAAAGTTGTGAACGAGGAAGGTTCTCCCTCGGGGACTTTTTCGGGCGCAACAGCTGGCGACTCCACTGGGGACTAAAAAAAGAAAAAACATTTTTTTTAAAGTGGGTCAAGCCTAATTAATTAAGTGTGGGATCTGTGTGATTGATTTGAATATCTCATTTTTCATGTTGCTTTTCTATGCATTCTTCTTTTTCTCTTTCTATGTTTGCTTTTGTTTAAAGTAATAGATGGTTGCTTCTTTGCGTATATGCTTAGTTCCCTCATGCATTTCCCCTCTCTTATCATGTCCCCCTCTTCTCATCTCCCCTTCTTAAGCAAGTAGTGCATTGTTGTTGGCACCCTAGGCTTGTTTGTATGATATTGAACCCTAGGGTAGACAACATGCTATTGTCTGGACTGTCCTGGATTTTCATTTGCAGGTGGGGTAGTTTTTAAGGAAATGCCCTTCGCACACACACACACACACACACACTTGTACCTTGAGATTATATGATTAGAGAAAGAGACCATAACCCAGGTCTGTTAGGGTACCTTAGGATGAGTGGATTCGAGTAGTGGGAGCCCATTGTCATACCCCAATTTTGTCCGGCTTAGGTCCAAACTTTAATTTTCCACACAAAAATAAACTATGCATTTTGGGTCCTAGAAACCGCTCCAAAGTTTTTGAAATCATTTTTAGGGTCAGAATGCACTTTTTAAGAAATTAGGGTTTTGAAAGATATGTTGTGCATGCATGGCAAGCTTTGGAAAATATTTTATGCAAGCATGGCAAAGACCTAAAAGCATTTTTGTGGAAAGCAAGAATTGATTTCTATTTTTGTTCCAAAGGCCAAGAATCGATTTATAGTATATTGCATAGGCCTTGAAATCGATTTTCAGGCTATTCCATAGGCCAAGAATCGATTCCTAATTGTTTTAACTAAGTGAAGAATCGATTTTCACCTATTTAGGATGTCCTGAAAATCGATTTCCCTCTTCTTGCATAGGCCTTGAAATCGATTTTCAAGCTCTTCCTTAGGCCATGAATCGATTCCTCATTGTGTTAACTAAAGCAAGAATCGATTTTCACCTATGCAAAAGGTCCTGAAAATCGATTCCTCTTGTTTTCAAAGGAACCAAGAATCGATTCTTTATTATTTCCAAAGGCTCAAGAATCGATTCCCACTATTTTAACTAAAGCAAGAATCGATTTTCACCTATGCAAAAGGTCCTGAAAATCGATTCCTCTTGTTTTCAAAGGAACCAAGAATCGATTCTTTATTATTTCAAAAGGCTCAAGAATCGATTCCCACTATTTTAACTAAGCTTGGAATCGATTCATGTGACTTTTCAAAGGCAAGGAATCGATTATGCACTTGTTACACTTCATCAAACAATCGATTCATCCTTGCAATAAATGTTTTTAAAAAATTCTACGCTTTCCTAAGCCTATAAATAGGCAGCCTCAAATCACATTTGGAGGGGGGGAATTCACGAGATCATACACACACAAAGCTCACAAGATCAGAGAGGATTTCACGAAATCAGAGAACACACACATTTTTCACAGATTTCAGACACACAGATCTCACAAGATCAGAGAAGAATTGCTCCAGACATTTTTCACGAGATCTGAGAAGACAACTCTTGCAAATCTCATTTTCCAGTTCTACGCTTCATTTTTGCTCTATTCGCGCCGTTGGTCCGTCTGAGCTGATCTCCTGCAAGGGTTAGTCGGGATTTGCGTTCTTCAGAATTGTAATATCTGCCTTCATCAGAGGTATTTCTGTTTTTATATTTGTTAAAATTCAATCATTCTGATCCATGCCAAAATTGCCCTATGTGATTTAATTTAGCTGTAGTGTCCTTGTTGATGATGAACCACATGATTCCCACTTATGCCTAGTGCATCATTTTCTAAGTGGTGAAGATGGTTTCAGATGATTCAACCTCCCCCTTTTTAACTTCTTAATGAATAAAAGATAGTTAGGTTTATGGTTTAAGGTCCATAGGGTATTGCAAAGGATAGGTTACCCAAAACCTTGATGCTCCCTCCCCTTTGATTGTGTTACTAGCCTTTGGGCATTTATTCATGAATGCAAGGGATAGGCTTACCTTAGCCTTGATGCAATTTCCCCTTTTGTTCATGTTATGGAGAAATCGTGCTCATATGTTCCTTAGTTTAATTAAGATCATTCTATGCCTATGATCAATTGCTTGCTTGTTTCTGATGCATTTTAAAATGTCTCAATTCAATATGCCATTCCATCCATGTGTATGACCTCCTGATGAAGACGTAAGTCTACATGCCTGTTGTAGCATAGAGTCATTAGGGTAAATACACTCCTTCCTACGCACACACACTTGCTTTGTGTATGACCTCCTAATGAAGACGTAAGTCTACATGCCTGTTGTAGCATAGAGTCATTAGGGTAAATACACTCCTTCCTACACACACACTTGCTTTTGAGAACTTTACCTTGCATCCCTGATAAGTGGGTCTTTTGATTATATTGGCATGTTTAGTCTTGATTAAATGATCAACATATGCATGATTTCGTGATTATTGAACGTGCTCGAACTTTTGTAATCAATCATTGATAGTGCCTTCACCCTTTTTCCAAAAATCTTTCAAACTCTTTCAAAAAAAAACATTTTCGTTAGAACTACGTCGCTTTGATTCCCATTTGGGATACGTAGGAGCGAGTCACATTCTCGTCAAGCGCAATCATAAAAAGTTTAGCATTTGCATAACAAAAAGAAAAGGGTTATTTTCCTAACAAAAAGAATCACTTTCAAAATCATTTTCAACCCATCGTCGCTAGTGGTTAATCAGAACCTTTGTTCGTCTAGCCATTGGTGGCGATGTCTTTTTCCCCAAAGAACAACAAGCGATGATCACTCATAACCTTTGTTAGTTTGATCATTCGTGCCAATCAATCTCTTTCGAAAACCCTTTTCAAAAGAATAAATAAAAACGAGTCGCTACTAATAGTCAATCAGAACCTTTGTTCGTCTGACTGGCGGTAGTGACTCTCATTTTCAAGAGTACTTAGCGGTGATTACCCATAACCTTGGTTAGTTTAATCGTTCACTAAATACTCGTCCTATTTCGAAAACTCACTAAAAAGATAAAACACAAAAACCTTTTTCAGGACAACCAAGAACTACGTAGCTTTGAATTCTCCATCGCACCGGGAGATACGTAGGAGCGGGCCATGTCCCGTCAAGCACTTTTTTCTAAAAACCCTTTTTTCCCCCCTTTCTCACCAAAAATAAAATTTCCAGTAAGTTTTCTCATTCGCCTTCAAACAAGAAATAAATAGACAAATCTAGTTATTTTTCAAATCAAACGTTAAAACCACACATTTAATTAGAGGTTCCCTTTCGGTAGAAAGGACGTGCGCGGTGCTAACACCTTCCTCGCACGTAATCGACCCCCGAACCTATATCTCTAGTTTTCAAAGACCACCCGCCTTGTCCAAAAGACCTTTTTTCAATGTTTTGGTCTTAAAATTAAAATATTGGTGGCGGCTCCAAAATTTTTCCACGTTGTACATCGAGAAACCCAAACCCGGGATTTTTCGGGGTGCAACAGCTGGCGACTCCACTGGGGAACCTTTATTTTTTAAAGACGAGGGTCAAGCCTAACTAATTAAAATGTGTGGTTTATTGTATTGTTGATTTGATTAATACCTTGTTTGCCTTTCTTTCTTATCATTGATTGTAGGCATATGCATTTGTCTTCTTTGTTATTCCCTATCTCCTCTTCTACTCCTATTGTTTTATTGCTTATGCTCATGCATTCTTCCAATCCCCATGTTCCCTTCTTTTTTTGCCCCTTTTCTTCAAGGTAAGCTCATGCATCTCTCCCCAATTCTATCATGTCCCTTCTTCTCAGCTCCCTTTCTGAAGTAAGTAATGTGTTTGTTGTTGGTACCCTAGGTTAGTTGTATTTGAATGATATTAAACCCTAGGGTAGACGACATGCTATTGTCTGGACTGTCTGGATTTTCATTTGCAGGTGGGGTAGTTTTGAGGAAATGCCCTTCACACACACTACACTTATACCCTGTGACTATGTGTTTTGAGTGGGACCATAACCCAGGTCTGCAAAAACTTAGGAGAATGGATTCGAGTAGTGGGAGCCCATCAGGACCTTTGTCCGTTTGGCTACTTGCGAAAGTTTCAACCAGAGTTGTGCTCTTTCATGATGCCTCACATCTAGCAGTTTGCTGCATTTGTGGGGAGTTTTGTGAAAGGGACTGTAGCTCTGGTGGCCTTGTGAGGGAGTGAATAGAGCTACACGGGAGGATTACCCTTTAAATTGCCCTAGATCATAGGTTCTACCCCCTTTTAGGTCACAAGGGCTTTCCAAATTGTGTGTTGCATCGTTGCGTTCAGTTCAATCAATTTTTCCTTCAAAATTTTTGAAAATTAAAAAAGATATGCTTTCCCTTTTCAATAAACGCCTATATGAGGTGCAATATAGTGTGAAAATTTTCAAATCACCACCTGTAAATATCCTCTTTCTAAACACAAAAAAAGCATCCTTGCATCATCGCATCATTGCATCACTGCATCATTTGCATTGCATAAAATTCCAATTTTGAAAAAAAACCGTTCATCTTGCATTTCATTTCATTGCATAAAAATGAAAAAACAATTGTCATCTGCATAGCATAAGCATTTCATTTATAATCATACAGAAAAATCCTCGTCAAGTTCATCCAAGATGAGACATTCATGCATAAGCATTATTTCAAAAAAGACACAGTAGAACTACGTACGCTTTGATTCCTCATCACAGGGAGGATACGTAGGAGCGGGTCCGCCCCGTCAAGCATAACAAATAAAAATCTCATTTTGAAAAGCGTCTTTCTCGCACCATTCAAAATGCATTTCATTTTGCATCAAAATCATAAAAACCTTTTAGAATAAGCCACACTTTTCGAGTGGTCGTTCTCCACGCATTTGCATCATACTTGCATATCATAATTTGTTCATTCATTGCATAAAATAAAAGTTGTGATGAGAAGCGAAATGTTCTTGCAAAACAATCATCCTTTTGAAAAGATTATCCTTATTTGGTTGCAAACTCAAGGTGTTCCAAGGCACTCAGTTTTTCAAATCAATAGCTCATTTGCATTTCTTTCAAAAGCACTGCATCCCATCCATTCTATGACAAAAGACTGAAATAGTGTGTCAAAGAAAAAAACAAATTTTTTTAACTGATGTTAACTCTCTGTGAAGCATTCTTCTAATGAGCATGCATGCTATGAGTACAGCCTCTTGTTTGAGTCCGTTGGTTTTCCTCCCTTACCACAGTTTCCCGTCCAAAGTCTAGTCCCGCCCCGTCCACCCATAAAGTGCATATTCGCCCCATCAGTGCGTATTTGACTTCTGGTTCAAGTCCTCCATGCTGGAGCAAGTCTGTGATCATTAATTCCCCTTGATTAATATCATATTCCTTCAGTGCAAGTCTCTCAAAAAAAATAATAAATATATAATAAACAAGAAGACAAGCTCGCTAGGTTGAAAACCCGCAAAGGGCGGCCTAGGCAAAAAGGAGCGCCCGGTGGGCTGAAAACTTGCAAAGAGCGGTCCAGGCAAAAATTAGGGCACAAAAAAGGAAAAAGAGCAAACACATAAAGATAGATAAACTATTGTTCTAAAGTTAAGTCTTATAGAAATAAGCAATCGGGATTTGAAATGAAGTTTGGCCATCTCCTCAAAAACCCCAAAATCCCAGAAAGTCCCTTTCCTACCCACCTTGAGCCAAGAAAAACCAAAATCCAAAAATCACCCTAGACAAGGATCACCCCAAATAAAAAAACTGTGCATCACTTTTTATCAGCTCAAGCGAGTCAAAAAAAAAAAAAAAAAGGGGGGGGGGATTCAAAAATAAAATCCCAAAACAAAAGAAAATGGTGAGCTGGTACATGTTACCACAAAGTACAAGAGATCCTTATCTAAATAAACCTTCAAACACTTCAACACCTGGTTCCATAAACCTTCAAACACTCCCTTTGGCCTCAACATCAAACCCCTTCGTCATCCTACCATGAGACACGAATTTGCTTTAACAGAGCCCAAACAAGCCCAACAACCATCTTCCTCATAGACCATTAACCGTCAATCAACGCCGAACAAAACTCATCCTCCCATTAGCCTCAAACACTTCATTAAGCCTAACCCTCCTTCCTCCACAAAACACCACAATCCCGAAAAGTCCATTCCGATCAATGACCGGTTGCTTTTGTTCACTCAAATTCTAATCTTAGGACGAACAGGCTTATCTATGTACAATGTGTTTGCTCAAAAGAAAAACAAACGATCAGAAAAAAGAAAGCTGATCAAGAAAGAATGAACCCTCAGAAAAAAGAGAACTGAGGAAACAAAAACAAACAGTCAGAAAAAAGAAAGCTGACAAAATAAAAAAGGAGGGACTTGCACCCCAAAACACATTCAAGATGCACTAAAACAAGGTTTAGTGATCACCAGGTAAGGATTCTTTCGCACCAAAAGTCAAGACATCAGTAGAGAACCAAAAATTTGCACTGAGAATACCACTCAGACCCAAAAGTTGGGGCATTCTCTTCACCACCCACACACCCTAGTCTTGGGAAAGTCTGTTCAATGCCCATCCCATGTCACTCCAGTTGTCAATGTCATTCCAAAGTGGTGCAAGTGCATTCCCATTCCTTCACCTCATTCATTCCCATAAAAACCTCACCGGGGCAATCTCTCAACTCACTATCCCAAAAAAAAAGACCTTGTCATTCTGATTGGGGCATGCTTTGTCCTTGTTATGACGAGGGCAACATCAAATTCTGTGGGTTGAAGCAAAACCCCTTTCATTCCAGCTTTCATCCCAAGAGCCGAAGTGTTCCCAATTCATCATCTTCTACACCCCTAGTTGTTGTCACCACTAGACAGGGGCATGTTATTCACTCGTCAAAGACCTGAATTGGGGCAATCTTGTATCTCTTGGTCCCTCAAAAGCTTCGGCAATAGCCATGTCGGTCATTCCTTCACTTGCCATAAAAGTCCAGGCCCCAAACCAATTCCAAGTTAACGGACTCACTCATTCACATTTGCACCCCTATGCATGCTTACTAGATAATGCTTCAAAGAGAGAGAACACAAGTTAGTCATGTGATACTTAAGATTCAGTCGTCATTGGAAGGAAGAGAAAACAAGTGAGCTTGTTTGTAAATAAAATCTTGAGAACACCGGAGTTTGAATCAAATTCCATTTTTTCTCAACAAAATGGTCAATAATCATCTCAATTCCTTGCATTCAAAGTCTTGCATCTCATCATCACAAAAATGTTTAATCATTCATATCCTATTTTTCGCCTCATGCATTTAGGCGTTCCATTTTGTTTATCATAGTTTGCATCGTGCCAACATCATCATTTCATGAAAGGCAAAAAAAAAAAAAGCAACGGATAAAAGCAAAATCTTCCATCTCATTCCATCAAGCATCAAAGTATTGCATCATAAAAGCAAAAACACGTCATCCCGTGTCGTAACATTTGCATCCAAGCATTTCATTCATCTCGTATTCACATTCGCATTTCATGCATTCATCGCATGTCATCCAAAATGCCTATGTTTCCCAATCAACCATTTCATATCATTACACTATGCATCATAACATTAGCATCCAAACATTTCATTTGCATTCGCATTTCATGCATTCATCCCATATGCCTATGTTTCCCAATCAACCATTTCATATCATGCATCAAAGTATTGCAATGGCATCCTCACATAGCAAAAAAGAGCAAATAAAAAAAAAAACAGATCAAGAAAAACCAAATCAAAAGGAAAACCTCAAGAATGTTCCACCACATGCATCGTTACACCAAAATCATAGCATTGCATGCACACGCATAACATGCCCTTGCATAACATGCACCCATACTCCATGCACTATTCCTTGCATCAACTGACGTATGCAGGTACCTCAATCCAGTGCACAAGCGTCGGTCATTTCAAATCAACCAATCAACAGAACTCCTGAGCCCTCTGTGCTTATCCTCCTGAGCCCTCTGCGCTCGTCCTGAACCCTCTGTGCTCATCCCAAGCCCTCTGCACTCCTCCTGAACCATCAGTGCATCATCCTGAGCCCTCTGTGCTCATCCTCCTGAGCCCTCTGCGCTCGTCCTGAACCCTCTGTGCTCATCCCAAGCCCTCTGTGCTCCTCCTGAGCCCTCCGCGCTCATCCTGAGCCCTCAGTGCTCCTTCCTTACTGCTTTCTTTACCGCGTTCTTTACCGCTTTATTTCCTGCTTCTGCACGCCAAGTGCCCATTTACTTTTCTGTTTGCACGCCAGGTGCCCATTTACCCTCCTGTTTGCACGCCAAGTGCCCATTTACTTTTCTGTTTGCACGCCAAGTGCCCATTTTACTTTTCTGTCTGCTTTAGTTGAACATTTCAATCAATCAATCAACAGGATTCGTGAATCCCTTCAGGACCCAAGTGTCCCTTCAAAAGCAGACTTCGCCTCGCATTCGAGCTGCGGGTAAGTCCTTCAGACCCCGAGTGGTCCTTCAGACTAGTTGTGTCAGCCTAAGACACAGCGGACGTCCTTCATGGTCAACATATCAGTTCCGGATCTGATCTTGACCCATCCTGGCCGCTCGGAAAAGGCCACCCCCCAAGCAGACCGTTTTACTAGTACCGTTGCTAGTTTGCGTTCCATCAGACCCATTGGTCCATCAGGCTTAGGCATGCCCTTCAGACCTCGTCGGTCCTTCAGTTTAACTCCAATCAATGCGCCAAGCATCAACTGCGAATTAGACCTTCAGAGCCTTAGTGCTCCTTCAGACCCCGAGTGGTCCTTCAGAGCCTTAGTGCTCCTTCAGATCCCGAGTGATCCGTCATTTTCTCTCTCGGTTAATGCGCCAAGTGTTAACCGTTCCCCGTTTGTTCTCAAGCCCATCTTTTCAAAAAATATAGAAAAAGAAAAGAGAAAAATTCGGGTTTCCCCAAGTGGACAAAATTTGTATAATTTCTGAATTCTTTATTTCTATTTTACCTTCGAAATATGTCTCGCGCAATTCATATTTCTTGGTAAAATCCAAATAAAGAGGGGCAGCTGTCATACCCCAATTTTGTCCGGCTTAGGTCCAAACTTTAATTTTCCACACAAAAATAAACTATGCATTTTGGGTCCTAGAAACCGCTCCAAAGTTTTTGAAATCATTTTTAGGGTCAGAATGCACTTTTTAAGAAATTAGGGTTTTGAAAGATATGTTGTGCATGCATGGCAAGCTTTGGAAAATATTTTATGCAAGCATGGCAAAGACCTAAAAGCATTTTTGTGGAAAGCAAGAATTGATTTCTATTTTTGTTCCAAAGGCCAAGAATCGATTTATAGTATATTGCATAGGCCTTGAAATCGATTTTCAGGCTATTCCATAGGCCAAGAATCGATTCCTAATTGTTTTAACTAAGTGAAGAATCGATTTTCACCTATTTAGGATGTCCTGAAAATCGATTTCCCTCTTCTTGCATAAGCCTTGAAATCGATTTTCAAGCTCTTCCTTAGGCCATGAATCGATTCCTCATTGTGTTAACTAAAGCAAGAATCGATTTTCACCTATGCAAAAGGTCCTGAAAATCGATTCCTCTTGTTTTCAAAGGAACCAAGAATCGATTCTTTATTATTTCCAGAGGCTCAAGAATCGATTCCCACTATTTTAACTAAAGCAAGAATCGATTTTCACCTATGCAAAAGGTCCTGAAAATCGATTCCTCTTGTTTTCAAAGGAACCAAGAATCGATTCTTTATTATTTCAAAAGGCTCAAGAATCGATTCCCACTATTTTAACTAAGCTTGGAATCGATTCATGCGACTTTTCAAAGGCAAGGAATCGATTATGCACTTGTTACACTTCATCAAACAATCGATTCATCCTTGCAATAAATGTTTTTAAAAAATTCTACGCTTTCCTAAGCCTATAAATAGGCAGCCTCAAATCACATTTGGAGGGGGGGAATTCACGAGATCATACACACACAGAGCTCACAAGATCAGAGAGGATTTCACGAAATCAGAGAACACACACATTTTTCACAGATTTCAGACACACAGATCTCACAAGATCAGAGAAGAATTGCTCCAGACATTTTTCACGAGATCTGAGAAGACAACTCTTGCAAATCTCATTTTCCAGTTCTACGCTTCATTTTTGCTCTATTCGCGCCGTTGGTCCGTCTGAGCTGATCTCCTGCAAGGGTTAGTCGGGATTTGCGTTCTTCAGAATTGTAATATCTGCCTTCATCAGAGGTATTTCTGTTTTTATATTTGTTAAAATTCAATCATTCTGATCCATGCCAAAATTGCCCTATGTGATTTAATTTAGCTGTAGTGTCCTTGTTGATGATGAACCACATGATTCCCACTTATGCCTAGTGCATCATTTTCTAAGTGGTGAAGATGGTTTCAGATGATTCAACCTCCCCCTTTTTAACTTCTTAATGAATAAAAGATAGTTAGGTTTATGGTTTAAGGTCCATAGGGTATTGCAAAGGATAGGTTACCCAAAACCTTGATGCTCCCTCCCCTTTGATTGTGTTACTAGCCTTTGGGCACTTATTCATGAATGCAAGGGATAGGCTTACCTTAGCCTTGATGCAATTTCCCCTTTTGTTCATGTTATGGAGAAATCGTGCTCATATGTTCCTTAGTTTAATTAAGATCATTCTATGCCTATGATCAATTGCTTGCTTGTTTCTGATGCATTTTAAAATGTCTCAATTCAATATGCCATTCCATCCATGTGTATGACCTCCTGATGAAGACGTAAGTCTACATGCCTGTTGTAGCATAGAGTCATTAGGGTAAATACACTCCTTCCTACGCACACACACTTGCTTTGTGTATGACCTCCTAATGAAGACATAAGTCTACATGCCTGTTGTAGCATAGAGTCATTAGGGTAAATACACTCCTTCCTACACACACACTTGCTTTTGAGAACTTTACCTTGCATCCCTGATAAGTGGGTCTTTTGATTATATTGGCATGTTTAGTCTTGATTAAATGATCAACATATGCATGATTTCGTGATTATTGAACGTGCTCGAACTTTTGTAATCAATCATTGATAGTGCCTTCACCCTTTTTCCAAAAATCTTTCAAACTCTTTCAAAAAAAACATTTTCGTTAGAACTACGTCGCTTTGATTCCCATTTGGGATACGTAGGAGCGAGTCACATTCTCGTCAAGCGCAATCATAAAAAGTTTAGCATTTGCATAACAAAAAGAAAAGGGTTATTTTCCTAACAAAAAGAATCACTTTCAAAATCATTTTCAACCCATCGTCGCTAGTGGTTAATCAGAACCTTTGTTCGTTTAGCCATTGGTGGCGATGTCTTTTTCCCCAAAGAACAACAAGCGATGATCACTCATAACCTTTGTTAGTTTGATCATTCGTGCCAATCAATCTCTTTCGAAAACCCTTTTCAAAAGAATAAATAAAAACGAGTCGCTACTAATAGTCAATCAGAACCTTTGTTCGTCTGACTGGCGGTAGTGACTCTCATTTTCAAGAGTACTTAGCGGTGATTACCCATAACCTTGGTTAGTTTAATCGTTCACTAAATACTCGTCCTATTTCGAAAACTCACTTAAAAGATTAAACACAAAAACCTTTTTCAGGACAACCAAGAACTACGTAGCTTTGAATTCTCCATCGCACCGGGAGATACGTAGGAGCGGGCCATGTCCCGTCAAGCACTTTTTTCTAAAAACCCTTTTTTCCCCCCTTTCTCACCAAAAATAAAATTTCCAGTAAGTTTTCTCATTCGCCTTCAAACAAGAAATAAATAGACAAATCTAGTTATTTTTCAAATCAAACGTTAAAACCACACATTTAATTAGAGGTTCCCTTTCGGTAGAAAGGACGTGCGCGGTGCTAACACCTTCCTCGCACGTAATCGACCCCCGAACCTATATCTCTAGTTTTCAAAGACCATCCGCCTTGTCCAAAAGACCTTTTTTCAATGTTTTGGTCTTAAAATTAAAATATTGGTGGCGGCTCCAAAATTTTTCCACGTTGTACATCGAGAAACCCAAACCCGGGATTTTTCGGGGTGCAACACCCATCAGGACCTTTGTCCGTTTGGCTACTCGCGAAAGTTTCAATCAGAGTTGTGCTCTTTCATGATGCTTCGTATCTAGCAGTTTGCTGCATTTACGGGGATTTTCATGAGAGGGACTGTGGCTCTGATGGCCTTTGTGAGGGTGTGAATAGAGCTACATGAGAAGATTATCCCTAAAATGCCCTAGATCATAGGTTCTATCCCCTTTTAGGTCACAAGGGCTTTCCAAATTGTGTGCTGCATCGTTGCATTCAGTTCAATCAATTTTTCCTTCAGAATTTTCGAAAATCAAAAAGGATATGCTTTTCCTTTTCAATAAACGCCTATATGAGGTGGCATATAGTGTGAAAATTTTCAAATCACCACCTGTAAATATCCTCTTTCTGCAAAAACAAGAAAAGAAGCATCATTGCATCATGCATCATGGCATCATTGCATCATTACGTCATTTGCATCATCTGCATTAAATAAAACCCAATTTTGAAAATCATTCGTCACGCATCTAAGCTGTTTGCCGGGATTGTAAAGTAACTTGGAATCTTGTCTTAGGCGGGAAAGATAAAGCAACATGGGATCAAGAAGCGAGATTGTACTTAATTCAAGGTTCCCGGTTGTCAGGAGAATAGATGTAGAGAGTTTGAAAGAGTTTGTTTCCTTGATGGAGTCAGAAGAGAGGGATCTATTCGGGAAGGCTTATGGTAACCTCCTCAGATTGTTACAATTAGATGTCCAAGAGAGTGCTATTATGGCCCTGAGCTGATTCTATGATCCGGACATTCGATGCTTCCTCTTCAAAGACTTTCAGTTATCACCAACTCTCGAGGAGTATGAACAGATTCTGGGGTTCTCAAAGTCAGAGTTAGCACCTTACCAATATCAGAAACATCGGTATTCAGACCAGAGACTCTCTTTGTTGTTGCAAGTCAGTGTGAAGGAATTAGAGCTTCATAAGGAAAAGAGGAACCGTACCAGGGGTTTCCCGCTAAGTTATTTCGAAGGTTTATTGAAGTTTTATGCCCAGAATAAGAAGTGGGGTCCTTTCAAGCAGCTGTTAGCCCTAACCATTTTCGGGATCGTCCTTTTCCCTCAGGTCGAGAAGTTCATTGATGAGACCGCTATTGGGCTTTTTCTAGCATTCATAAGTAAAGAAAATCCGATTAACCTTGTACCAGCAATTCTTGCAGATACCTACTATTCCTTCACTCATCACCGTGTGTTAGGAAAGAAGAAGGTTGCTTGCTCTTTCCATGTTCTCTACACCTGGTTCCTCAACCATGTTGTCACTCATAAGACGAAAGCTGCGGACTTAGTAGAATATGCCCTGTGTTGTGATGTAGAGGCCAGAAGTGCACGAGAATGGGTGCACACTTTAGAGAATCTCAGTGCTCTCAAAGTCTGTTGGTTCACTCATCCGTGTTGGAAAGATAGGCCTTCAATACTGTTCCAGTGCGGCAATTTCCAGAATGTACCCTTAATGGGAACCCAAGGCTGCATCAATTACAATCCTTCTCTCACCATCAGACAGCTTGGGTATCCTATGAAGAATGCACCCACTAAAGACATGTTGGCCCCAATCTGTCTCGATAAAGAAGATCCAAAGAACCAAGGCTTGCTTCAGAAAATTTCAAAGGCTTGGGAGGGTGTAGTTTACAAGGATAAAGTGGAGATTACAAAGAAAACGGGTGATGTTACTTTCTACCAATGGCTCCACCAAAGACTTCAAAATGTTGGCCCGCCTCGTCAGAATTCATCGTCAGTTGGGAAAGAAGTCCCAGAGCTTCACGTTCCAAGTCTCAAAGAACTAAGTGAGGTCAAATCTGCTTTGTTCAAGGTAGAAGAAGAAAAGAAAGCCTTACAAGATAAGTTGGGGAAAGTGATTTCTGAGAAGAAAAAGTTAGAGAACGAGAACGAGCGCAAGGCCGAAGCTCTCAAAGAAAGCAGCAAGAAGCTTAAGAAAGAAGAGGAAAGTAATCAAAAAATGAAGGAATATCTGAAAGGTGCCAAAGATGAGTTGAAAAGATCGAATGCCAAGGTGGGTGAGGCCATGGTTAGAGCAAACGAATGGAGGAAGTTGTTCAAGAAGTCTACGAAAAGTGAGAGAGCTGCAAAGGAATCATTAGAGGAATACAAGAAAAAGTCTTAGTCTGTGACGTGTGAGCTTGAAAGTCAAATAGGGTGCATCAGACAAGATAGAGATGCAATTGTGAACATCCTTAGAAAGTATCAGCAGGCTTTAAGGATGGAGCAAGAGAATTCAGATGAGCTAAGGAGGAATCTGAGTCACATCAGTGATTGTCGTGACCGTGGTCCCGACGTAGACGACCCAAAAATTGATATTTCAGGGAGTCGCCGCCCAATTTATTAAAAATAGGAAAAATTGAGAAAAACCCAACCTAGTTACGCAGACCACGAACTCCTCTACTTCTCCTTCCTTGGGATTCGCGCCGTACCCTTCTCTCTTCTTCTCTCTCTATTTCGCAACTCCTCTTTCTTTTCTTTCTCACAATTCGCAAATGCCACCTAAACCTAGCCTAGAGTTAAGCCCGATCACTAACGCCATCACCTAAAATCCAATCACACGCCTCTCACACCATCGCTAGACTGAAAACCTGCAAAGGCAGTCTAGGCAAAAATTAGGGCACAAAAGGGGAATGAGACTTACAATGAGAAGCTTATGTAGTTCACTGGGAAATTCCTTCTACTTGGGCCACACAATAGTGTACATTTGGGCAACTTTGTGAAGGATAAGCTTGAGAGTCTCGAGAAAACCCCACACTGGGGCAAGTTTCGTAAGACCTTTAAGAGTCAAATGTTTCTTGTTACATCAGGTAGTATTCTCTCAGGGCAATGTCTTTCACCAAAATGAGGCAAAATCCTTACCATACCCTACATCCGTCAAGTTTGCCACACTAGTGCACTCTTGTGAGCAACAATTTTCACCAGTACTGGGGCAAAACCTGTGTAAGACCCGTCATGAGTCAAAACTTTCTTTTCCACACCTGAGCTGTTTGAAGCAAAATCTTTGCAGGTCCTTTCATGAGTCAAACTTTTTTTGGTACACCCGTGTAGCCTTCTCTTGGGGCAATACCTTCTACTAACACCGGGGCAAAAGTGTTTGCATAACCGTGAGTTAGATTTTGCTTGCTACCTCTGGAAGTCACCCCTATGGTAAAACTTGTTTCCAATACCCAGCCAATTCCCAGCAAGTCAGGTACCTCAAGTAAATGGAGTCCCCAATAAACTCGAGGTTCCCATAATACCTTTTATCCCTACCATCCTGTGTCGCCTTTGTCTTCCCTATGTTTTCTCTTTTTATGACCACTTCTCTCCTTTCAAGCAAATCACCCTCAAATTTGACCTTCTCTCTCTTCTTTTTTTGATTGCCATTAGCTCTCTAAATCACATTACTGATTCCAAGTTGACTATTTTTGAAGCATTACTTAATGAGCATGCATGGATTCACAGGTATTTAAGAGCTGGAACTTTTTGGGTTTGGATTTTTTGGTTTGAAAGTGGAGGGTATTTTGGAGGGAAAACAAATAGATTTTTGGTTTGAAAGTGGAGGGTATTTTGGAGGGAAAACAAAACTATCACACTTTTTATTTTGGAGGGTATTTTTCAGTTTTTCGAAAAAATTACAAAAAGTAGTCGCTTTTTGGGTATTTTTAGGTTTTAATTTTTAGCTACTATGCGAAGGCAATTTATCTCTCCTCAGACCTCGTTTTGACGATCCGAATGGTGAAAGTTGAGACATATGTCCCACGAACCTGCTGTCAAAAAACAAAGATGATCCAACGGTTAACGAATCCGGAATCGCATTTTTACGGTGAGAGGTTTGAGAAAAACGGACCAAAAAGTGCAGCTATTGCAAAGGAAATTTCTCTCTCCTCAGACCTCGTTTCGACGATCCGAACGGTGAAAGTGAAGATATATGTCTCACGAACCTACTGTCGAAAAATGAAGACGATCCAACGGTTAACGAATCCGAAATCACGCTTTTACGGTGACAGGTTTGAGAAAAACGGGAATTGTGTTCTCTAAGTGGGAATTGCTTTCTCTATCTTGTTTTAGTCCCACATTGCTTGCAAGAAACAACAACCTATAGCAATTGACTATAAAAGAGGTTGAGAGGTGAAGGTTTGAAGGGAGGAGTCATTGGCAGATTAAGTGATCTTTTGGGCTAGCCTTTGCGGTCCAGACATTAAAAGTCTGTCTTTGATTATTTTGTAATTTTTTTTTGAATCGATTTTTCGGTTCTCAAAGCAGTCCGGTTCGCAGTTGACCTGGTCAGACTGCTCGGTCCGGTTCGGCGTTCATCGCGTTCATCAGCTTGAGGTTAGTTTTGTATTTATTTATTTATATCTATTTGTTTATTTATTTATTTATTTATTTAGTTATGTACATATTTATTGATTAGTTATTTATTTAGTTTCTTTTTGTATATCTTTATTTTATGCTTGATATAAACCCTAGGGTAGAAGACTATTATTTTCTGTATATGTGTTTGTTTGTTTTGCAGCTAGGGGGTATATTTAACTTTTTGCTCCTACACACACTCCACTATCACACTTTTGCACACATGTGAGAATAGTCCTATACCCGGACTAGAGAATAACCTAAGTTAGAACGAGACTGCGTAGTGATGGCCTACTGGATGTGCGTCCTGTTGGCTGGTCACGAAAGTCTCACCTAGAGTTTGGTCCCTCTTGAGAATGCTGGCACTCCTAATAGCTTGCCTATTGTTGTTGATCAGTGTTCTTAATTGGGGTCGTTGGCTCTAGGAACCTTATTTAGGACTCTATAGCGCTACCTTTGAGAGGTTCACTTGATAGAAAAAGCCTTAGATCTATTCCCAAAGGGACCCCTGTAACGCCCAAATATTTAATTAAATTATTTAATTAAATATTTAGGTATTCAATTATTTATTTTATTTATTTTAGTTGGTGTAATTATATTAGCGATGGTTTGAGAGGCGTGTGATTGGATTTTAGGTGATGGCGTTAGTGATCGGGCTTAACTCTAGGCTAGGTTTAGGTGGCATTTGCGAATTGTGAGAAAGAAAAGAAAGAGGAGTTGCGAAATAGAGAGAGAAGAAGAGAGAAGGGTACGGCGCGAATCCCAAGGGAGGAGAAGAAGAGGAGTTCGCATAGTCCAAGGGAGCAGAGAGGAGCTGTATTGCTGAGGTTCTGTTGGTGACTTGATCAAGAGAATTGGTGCTCTCCTAATATAAGGTGATTGCGAGTGAAGGCTTAGGTACCTTCGCTATTCTGAGTCGGTGTCGTCGGTGTCCTTTGCTTTGATGTGTAACACTCAAGGGGGGGATAAACGCTAAACTTGGTTGTTATATTTTATTGTTTGGAGTCCATTCAGGACGTTATTATTTTATGTTTTAGAACTTATTTCTTTCCGCTGCGTGGTGATGTATTTTTGACCAGGTGTTATTTATGTCATATGAGACATTTTGTTTACCGATGAATGTGTGACATCTCTTTTCGAAATATGAAATAAATTTTTGTAACTCTGATTTTATTAAATAATTACCGGGTAGAAAAGGGGTGTTACAACCCCTCTAGAACACAAAGGAGCTTAATACTTTTGCATTCAAGCAAACAATAATACAACTCCCTTTTTGCAAACTGCAACCCATTTTACTATCGCACCCTCTCTTCTCGTTTTTATTAATTTCTTTTACAAAAAAACCTATGAAATACATGAATAATTCACTTAATTCCCAAAAAATATAAATAGGGGACTAAGTCGACTGTACAGTCGGGTTAGTCTGCTTTTTAGGTCACTAATGAACCGTTACGGATCATGTCCTAAAATCTCTATTTAAAATGAACAATTTTTAAATTAAAATTAACACCAACACATTTCTTCCCACAAATCAAATTCTGAAAATAGGGGATTAAGCCGACTGTACAGACGGGTTAGTCAGCGTTCTAGGATGAATGAGCCGTACGGCTCAGGAATCCTAAAATCCCTATTCAAATAAAATCAAACCAACACACATCAAATCATTTTCCGAAACTCCAAAAACTACATTTTTATAAAGTAGGGGACTAAGTCGACTGTACAGACGGGTTAGTCAGCGTTCTAGGATGGATGAGCTGTACAGCTCAATAATCCTAAAACCCCTATATTAAAAAATACCAACCAACAAAATTTTTCAGGAAGATTTACGTGACTTTTGAGTTCCTCATTGCACCGGAGGATACGTAGGAGCGGGGCTTCCCCGTCAAGTCAAAATTAAACCTTTTTAAGCTAGTTCTTATTTTATTTCTTTGTGAATAATTAGTCATTTTTTTAGTAAATATTATTCTATTTTTGGGTAAATAATTAAGTAATTTATTAATACTTGCACAATCAGATTTAGGGTAACCGTCTTAGGACAGATGTATTAGGGGTGTAGTGAAATTAGGTTTTCGCCCTTCCCTTTGCATAACCGACTCCCGAATCCAACCTAGGTTACGCAGACCATAAGTTAAATGTTGGTTTTTCTCAATTTCCCTATTAAATAAATTGGGTGGCGACTCCTAAAATAATCAATTTTTGAGCCGTCTACGTCGGGATCACGGTCACGACAGATGGCGACTCCGTTGGGGACTGGTGAGAGTCAAGCCGGTTTAATTTATTTGTGCAATGTATTTGAGTTATTATTTTGTTTACCCTATGCTTAATTGTTGTATATACTCGTCTATTATGTTACTCAAACCCTAGGGTAGAGGATTTTGAATATTGTTGCTTGGTTGTATATTTATGATCGTTTGCAGGTGTTTCTTGGTTTTTTATTAGGGTTTGAGGTTTGTATGTTCCCTTCACACACACACCTACACTGTGAGCACACCTTGAGTGTTAAGCTCACACCTGAGCCGCAAAAAACAGATAAGTTAGAACGAGGATAAGTGGGACTCATTTTGGATGTACATCTTGTGTGACTTCCATGAATTCCCCATCTAGAGTACGATTCTTCTATGCGGGTATCCACATTTTGGATGTACATCCTGGTGTGTTTAACCTTCTAGAAGAGTACTTGACTCTAGAGACCTTAAATCTCAATAGGTTAGAACACCCACCTCGTGAGTACTCACAATAGAAGACCTTAGATCTGTAGGGCCCAATTGCATGGGCTAACCAATTTAGGTCACAAAGGGAGCTACTCTACCTCTTACATTATTTTCCATAAATAAACAAGAATATCTTTTTTCCATAAAAAAACTTTTGGGTTTAGAAAATCACTCATTTTTTCCTACAAAATTAAAAATCATATTGCATTTCATGCATAAAAAAAACATAAAAAAAACACCTCATATTGCATTTCATGCATGAAAGAGCAAAAAAAAAAATCATGTTGCATTTAGAAGTTCATTTCATGTAAAGACAAAACTAAAATTTAATCGGTCTTATTTTCCGCGTGTCATTCATTTGCATTTTGCATTGCATATGTCCTTAGAAAAATTGCATGTAGCGCACATTTCCATTTCATTGTCATTCATCATACTCATTTGTAAAAAATAAATATAAAAATCATTCATCATAAAAATTCCTCCATATTTCATTTTTTTCTTCGCATGTATGTAAAAATCTTTGCATAAGTAAATAAAAAAAATTATCATTGCCATTTGTAAATTTTCATAGCATATTCCCTTCAAAAAGGGCAATTGCATTGCATTTTTTGCATAAAACAATGAAAAAAAATTACAAAACAAATGCATATTGCATCTTAGGATGAGTGCTTGCATACATACCATGCATTTCATAACATCTTGTTCTCTTTGACTCATTCTTATATAGCATAATTTTTTCCCTCTTTAAATAAAACCCATAAAAAAAAGAGTTTTGAAGTCATTAAGTCTTCATTCATGTTGAATTTTTGTGCTTGCGTGAATATGGCTTAGACTCATAGAATTAGATCATTCCCTTGAAAGTTGTTGAGAAGATTTGTCATTCGAGGATTAGAGAAGTAAGGTGAGAGGAAAGATATCAGGGAGCACTATATTGGGGCATTTTGGGAAAGATGAAAAAAAAAAAGAGAGACATAAGGTTGGCAATCAGTTCTCGGATAAATAAATAAAAGAGTGGGAAAAGATGATTTTAATTAGCGCTTGTTTAGTCATGTAAGCTTGAAACCAAGTTAACATAGTTGAAGCTTTACACTAATGGATTTGCATGTATTTACAAACCCGTCTCCATCTTTTCTCCCCGTGTCCCCTTAAAACACCGACCCCTTTTGAGTTCTTGCCTCAAGTGATAATTCTTGAAGCCCTTTTAGTTGCGTCATTCAGGGATGAACCGGTGAGCGAATATCGGATATCAAATGTCCATTTCCCAAAAAAAAAAGCAAAGAAAAAAACAAAAAAGAAATCAAAAGAAATAAAGAGCAAAGAATGTGTAAAAGAGTAGATGTTATTTCAAAATTAAAATTTTGCAAACGTGGAATCATATGAAGAGTGGTCGTCTTTCTCTATCCCAAACAAAATATATCCCTTACCATCCCCTTTGAGCCTGTAACATCCCTTCACTAAACCCTGGACAAGGATCGACACTACAATAGAATTTAGTGCATTCAGTTTTCCAAAGTTATAGAGATGGTGGAAAAATTTCAAAAGAAAAGGAGAAAAATGAATAAAGCCCGCAAGACTGAAAGCAAGTATTGTCAGTCTTGGCAAAAATTAGGGCAAAAAGAAAGAGTGATCAAAAAGCAGAGGGGGTGAAAAAAAGTAATAAAAATTATAAAAAAAAAAGAGAATGATATGAGGCCTGGGGAACACAATAGAAAGCTGAATGCACTAAAGATCCTTGATCCATTCCCATAACCCATAACCTAAAACCTTTCTTTGAGCCTTCTATTCATTTGTCTCCCATAGCATGTAACCCATACTCGCAAAACATTTCTTTGAACCTTCTACTCATTTCCTTTCCATAACCCATAATCCATGCCTGTAAAGCATTCCTTTAAGCCTCCCAATCAATCCATCCCGATAACCTGTTACTCATGCCCGTTCTTTGAACCTTCTAACCATCTTTCTTCCATAGCCCATAAATCATGCCCGTAAGATGTTTCCTTGAGCCTTCTAATCGTCTTTCTTTCATAACCTATAACCCATAGTCACATTACAAGCCTCCAAAATCCCGCTCTGAATGATGAATGATCGTTTTCATTTTCTTAATGTTAATTTTGAGATAAATCATTTGCTTCTTCTAATAAAAAAGGAAGTAAAAAAAAATCCCGCTAGATTGAAAACCCGAAAGGGCGGTCTAGGCAAAAATTAGGGAGAATAAAAGAAAAATAAAGCCCGCTAGACTGAAAACCTGCAAAGGCAGTCTAGGCAAAAATTAGGGCACAAAAGGGGAATGAGACTTATAATGAGAAGCTTATGTAGTTCACTGGGAAATTTCTTCTACTTGGGCCACACAATAGTGTACATTTGGGCAACTTTGTGAAGGATAAGCTTGAGAGTCTCGAGAAAACCCCACACTGGGGCAAGTTTCGTAAGACCTTTTAGAGTCAAATGTTTCTTGTTACATCAGATAGTATTCTCTCAGGGCAATGTCTTTCACCAGAATGAGGCAAAATCCTTACCATACCCTAGATCCGTCAAGTTTGCCACACCAGTGCACTCTTGTGAGCAACAACTTTCACCAGCACTGGGGCAAAACCTGTGTAAGCCCCGTCATGAGTCAATACTTTCTTTTCCACACCTGAGCTGTTTGAAGCAAAATCTTTGCAGGTCCTTTCATGAGTCAAACTTTGTTTGGTACACCCGTGTAGCCTTCTCTTGGGGCAATACCTTCTACTAACACCGGGGCAAAAGTGTTTGCATAACCGTGAGTTAGATTTTGCTTGCTACCTCTGGAAGTCTTCCCTATGGTAAAACTTGTTTCCAATACCCAGCCAATTCCCAGCAAGTCAGGCACCTCAAGTAAATGGAATCCCCAATAAACTCGAGGTTGCCATAATGCCTTTTTTCCCTACCATCCTGTGTCGCCTTTGTCTTCCCTATGTTTTCCCTCCAAAATACCCTCCACTTTCAATCCAAAAATCCAAACCCAAAAAGTTCCAGCTCTTAAATACCTGTGAATCCATGCATGCTCATTAAGTAATGCTTCAAAAATAGTCAACTTGGAATAAGTAATGTGATTTAGAGAGCTAATGACAATCAAAAAAAGAAGAGAGAGAGAAGGTCAAATGTGAGGGTGATTTGCTTGAAAGGAGAGAAGTGGTCATAAAAAGAGAAAAAGGGCCTAAGCAAGTTAGCTGTGTTGAGGGTAAACTTCCATATGAGGACAAGCTTGATTGGTTTCAAAGAAAGCCTGCACAAAAAGAAAAAAAATTCTCAGTGAATCCAGCTTTCAAGACAAGTGCATTTTAATTTCAACTCAAGATCATGCATAATTCATGCATTTCATAGTTTGCAAACATTTCATGTCCATCCATGCATTCCACTTCATGATTAGAATCATACATTTGTGTTCAGTACTTTCTAAATAAAGTAATAAAAAAGAGTCCTCCAAAGCAAGACGTGCATTGACACTGCTTTACTTTTCATGCTAACGGTTCAGCCCTGGCATTGTCTTTTAAATTTCGTGCTAACGATTCAGCCCTGGCACTACTTTACTTTTCATGCTAACGGTTCAGCCCTGGCATTTGTCTTTTTAAATTTCTTGCTAACGGTTCAGCCCTGGCATTGTCGTTTAAATTTCGTGCTAACGGTTTAGCCCTGGCACAGCTTTACCTTTCATGCTAACGGTTCAGCCCTGGCATTTTCTTTTAGACTTCGTGCTAACGGTTCAGCCCTGCCACTGCTTTACCTTTCATGCTAACGGTTCAGCCCTGGCATTTCATGCTAACGGTTCAGCCCTGGCATTTGTCTTTTAAATTTTCTTGCTAATGGTTCAGCCCTGGCATTTGCTTTTAATTTTCTGCTATCGGTTCAGCCCTGGCATTCGTATTTTAATTTTCATGCTCACGGTTCAGCCTTGGCGTTTGTCTTTTAAAATCCCTTGCTAACGGTTCAGCCCTGGCACTGTCTTTTAATTTTTCATGCTAACGGTTCAGCCCTGACATTCGTCTTTTAAATTTCATGCTCACGGTTCAGCCCTGGCATTTGTCTTTTAAAATCCCTTGCTAACGGTTCAGCCCTGGCATTGTCTTTTACATTTTTACTGCTAACGGTTCAGCCCTGGCACTGTCTTTTAATTTTTCATGCTAACGGTTCAGCCCTGGCATTCGTCTTTTAAATTTCATGCTAACGGTTCAGCCCTGGCATTGTCTTTCACATTTTTTATGCTAACGGTTCAGCCATGGCACTGTCTTTTAATTCTTCATGCTAACATTTCAGCCCTGGCGTTTGCTTTTAATTTTCTGCTATCGGTTCAGCCCTGGCATTCCTCTTTTAAATTTCATGCTAACAGTTCAGCCCTGGCATTGTCTTTTACATTTTTTATGCTAACGGTTCAGCCCTGGCACTGTCTTTTAATTCTTCATGCTAACGGTTCATTTTCTGCTATCGGTTCAGCCCTGGCATCCGTCTTTAAAATTTCATGCTAACGGTTCAGCCCTGGCATTGGTCTTTTAAAATCCCTTGCTAACGGTTCAGCCCTGGCATTGTCTTTTACGTTTTTTATGCTAACGGTTCAGCCCTGGCACTGTCTTTTAATTCTTCATGCTAACGGTTCAGCCCTGGAATTTGCTTTTAATTTTTTGCTATCGGTCTCGCCCTGGCATTTGCTTTTAATTTTCTGCTATCGGTCTCCCCCTGGCATTTGCTTTTAATTTTCTGCTATCGGTCTCGCCCTGGCATTTGTTTTTAATTTTCTGCTATCGGTCTCGCTCTGGCATTCGCTTTTAATTTTCTGCTATCGGTCTCGGCCTGGCATTTGTTTTTAGTTTTCTGCTATCGGTCTTACCCTGGCCTTTGTTTTGTGCTAATTTCGTGCTATCCGTTCAGCTCTGGCACTGTTACCCATCTTAACTTTAACAGTCAACAGACAGTTGTGAATATTCCACCGATTAAAATTGAGGTTCGTTTCTGCACTTGCTCCGTACTTTGATAATGCAAGAAAACATGGTTTTATGTATTATCTCGTAAGGAAGTAAGCACAGAGGGGCAACTGTGAACACCCAATTTTAACCGGTGTATTTTTCTTATTTTTTTATTTATTCACTTATTTACTTTTCCTTTTACTAAAAAATAATAATAATGAAATAAATCCCGTTGACAAATTTTTTGGTTTGAGCACGTATTTGTCGCGTCATTGTTTCATCGTGTTTAGTCCGACAGGTTTTCTTGCGTTCCTTTTAGCAATAATAATAGTAATATAAAAAACAGGAGGTGCATGGAAAAAAATTTTATTTACAAGATGTCTAGTTACATTTGGTCAAAAAATGCCAATAGCCCAATAGGCCCAAAATAAAGAATTACACCAGAATGTCAAAAAAGAAATAAAGCCCAAAATGTCTGCCCACGTTCCTGGCTGCTGCTGAAGGTTGTCTCTAACCCTAGTCTTGCAGAGCAAGCTTTCATCAGCTGCCCAAGGAACCTAAAATGGAAACAATGCAAAGCTGAGTCAGTCATACACAAGCCCTGAGTCAGCTACTAGCTGTCCAGGAGACAATGCAATCAAAACATTAATTTTCGGATTCCAAAAATCACTATAAAATGCTAATCTGAAAACCAGAGAAAGAGGAGAACACTGAGAAAACACAGCAATTTTCACAAAAAATTTGCACACAGCAATTCAAAAAAAAAGTAATAACAAGTTCTGGAATTCTGGAAGGGAGAAAAGAGTAGCAGTAGCAGTAAAGTAAAGCAGCAGCAAAAAAACTCTTTTTTTTCGCACACCCACCAGGTTCTCTCTCTTTTTGTTTTGTTCTTTTCGCACTGTTTCAAATAGTTGTGATTGTAACTGTAGTTATAGTGCACATATTCAGGATCATTAGTGATAAAACTTGGATATTTTAATGTTATAGCTTGTCAAAATTGTGACGAATCTGGATCCTTAGTCATTATCAATGGACTCTGTTTAAAGATTGAAATAGGGCTCTAAGGGTTTAATAGATCTAAGATTTAAGTTTAGAGCTGAAAATAGATTAAAAAAAAAGTTAGAAGAGTAGTAACCGAAGGCTCCTGTGATAATACTAAAAAAACAATTTAACAATAAACATTAGATCAGCCAGTAAATAGGTAGATAACAAAATAATAACAATAATAATAATTTTTGCTGTCATAGGCGTAGGAATTGGTTGTTCTTGTTATATAGGGGTTGTTGTTATTATAGGAACAGAACATGAGCTTTTTTTTTCAAATGTAGTTTTACCTAAATTAGATTGGATACATGAAATCAAAAGAGCAAAGAACAAAAAGAAACCAAATCAGAGAAAAATAGGAATAAAAGAGAAGATGATAAAAGGAGATAAAAAAAAGGGGTTACAAGAGAGAGGTGTAGAATCGGACCTACTGTGAATTCCGACCGCCGTAGGCGGTGGTCGGCGTTGCAACGACCACCGTGACCTCCCCATCACTTTCGCGTTCTCGAAGCCTCCGCCGGAAACGCACTTCGCCGTTCGCGTTCTGCTCCGGTGCCGTCACGTCGCCGTCGAGGGTGATGATGCTGTAACCGCCGCCGTACCTCCCCACGATCGTCGCCACCGCCTGAAAGTGACCGGCCCTCCACGTACCACCACCCTGGGCCGTCGATCCCTCCTCCTTCTCCTTCCTGCTCTCCTTTCCTTTCTCATCTTTCCTTCTCTGATTCACATTTCCCTTTTTCTTCTCTCTCCTCACATAACTCTCTTTTCTTTTCTATGGTGCGGCTGCTGGAGAAGGATTGAGAAAATTAGGTTTGGTTTAAGTTTTGTTTCCTTTTATACCTCCCTTTGTTTATTTATTTATTTCTTTTTTTTTTAAATTAAAATATCAGATTAGTAATTGCACCCACCCATTTTTCGATTATACACCCCCCTTGCAAGCCCTTTCCGTTTTTTTTATTACGCAGACCAGATCTAAAAAACGAACAAGGCCTTATTAACTGCACCCCTTTCTAATAATACAGCCCTCCTGTAACTTGCACCCCATTTTATTGTTTCACCCTTTATTTTTCGTTTTTATTCATTTTATTTTTCTCAAAAATAATTTCTTTTTACAAAAAAAAAACTATAAAAATAAATATTTCATTTTCAAAAAAAATGTAAATAGGGGACTAAGTCGACTGTACAGTCGGGTTAGTCTGCTTTCTTACGTCACTAATGAACCGTTACGGAACATGTCCTAGAATCCCTATTTAAAACAAGCAATTTCTAAATTAAAAAATACAAACACATTTCTTCCCACAAATCAAATTTTTTAAAAAAATAGGGGATTAAGTCGGCCGTACGGCCGGGTTAGTCAGCGTTTTAGGATGAATGAACCGTACGGATCAAGAGTCCTAAAATCCCTATTCAAATAAAATCAAACCAACACACATCAAATCATTTTCCAAAACTCCAAAAACTCCATTTTTACAAAAATAGGGGACTAAGCCGACTGTACAGACGGGTTAGTCAGCGTTCTAGGATGGATGAGCTGTACAGCTCAATAATCCTAAAACCCCTATATAAAAAAAAAATATACCGACCAACACAAATTTTCAGAAAGAACTACGTGACTTTTGAGTTCCTCATTGCACCTGAGGATACGTAGGAGCGGGGCTTCCCCGTCAAGTCAAAATAAAATTTTCTTAAATTAATCCTTTGTAAATAATTGTTTTTTTTACTAAATCTTATTAAGTATTATTTTTTGGGTAAACAAATAATTAAACGACTTAATAATTCTTGCGCAAATCAAATTTAGGGTAACTTTCTTAGGACAGATGTGCTAGGGGTGCAGTGAAATTAGGTTTTCTCCCCTTCCCTACACATAACCGACTCCCGAATCCAACCTAGTTACGCAGACCACTAACTCTTAGGTTAGGTTTTTCTCAATTTTTCCTATTTTTAATAAATTGGGTGGCGACTCCCTGAAATATCAATTTTTGGGCCGTCTACGTCGGGACCACGGTCACGGCAGTGATGCTTACCGACAGGTAAGAGAGGAGAGTCAGTACTGGGAACACCGTCTTCTCGAGCTAATGGGAAGGATTGAAAAGCAAGAGATCATAGTTGAGATGAGGGCAGAAATTCAACAGTGGAAGAACAAGTTCTCCAAATTGGCATGGTTGGCTAACCAGGCGGTGAGGGATGTTCCCAAGAGGTTGAGATGCTGCCTTACAACACTCCGGTGCGAGTATATGAATTCGTGGAGTACTACAGGTCTCTGACTGAGGAACTCATGGAAAGGGCAAGAGAAGCTGGTGCATCTAGCAAAAAGGAGAAGAACCAAGAGAAGATGAAGGCAATAGGTTTTTAGATTTTCCTTTTTGGCTTAAATATGTTTTAGGCCCTTGCAAATATAGGGTGTTTTGGTTTAAGCCCCTGCAAAAAATTTTTTTTGTTAAAAGCTCTTGCAAAATGACATATTTTGTTATAAGCCCTTCTATGACTAAAATGTTAGCCTTAACATGGAATGCTATGATTGCTGGATATGTTGAGAAGGGCTCTTAACAAAATATTTCATTTTGCAAGGGCTTTTAACAAAAAAAAAAAATTGCAGGGGCTTAAACCAAAACACCATATATTTGCAGAGGCCTAAAACATATTTAAGCCTTCCTTTTTTTTAGATTGTTCACTATGAAATTGTAATTTTTCTTTTCTTAAAGAATGTTGTGTTTTTCTTTTCAAAGCGTTGTATTGCACATTTAAGGATATTGTATCTTGTTCTAGGAATGATTAAAGATGCGATGATTGAAGGAAGTACGTTTATCTCACTTATTGATCCCAGCCGCTTTATGTTCTTGAAAATATTTGAATATACGCCTACGACAAGAGCAAGTTGCACTGTGATTCTCGGCAATAAACAACAAATAACATAAAAAAAATCATGTGCATTGCATTGCATTCGTTAATTTGCTCCGTTGCTTATAAAAATGTTTTCAACTCAAACAGAAGATAAGGCAAGCTGGTGCGACCACATCCGTATTGGACACGTTCACAGGCCAGAGGAATGGCAATCTTAAGTGACCCAGACCAACCCCAACCAGAGAATCAGAATCCTCCCGCTTCAGGCTCAGAGAATGGAAATGGAACAGGCCAAGGCCCCGAGGTACAGAATCAGAACCATTCAGCTCCTGGTAGCTCCGGTCAAGGTGATCCTGAGTTGAGAGATGAAATGAATGCCATGAAGGCACAGATGGGCGAGATGATGAGACTCCTGTTGTCCTTGAAGAATGGAAATGACTTTCAAGCTGATCAGTGGCCTCCTTATGGCCTCCCTTTGGGTTATATCCCTCCAAATCAAGGGGCTAACCCAGGAGCTGGTCCCGTGGCAATAGTTGAGAATGTACAACCAACGTCTGTCGGGTCAGAAGGAATGACTGGTGAACCCCAGGTTCAGATCCCGCATCCAATTGTTATACCTCAGCCTACTCCTCAGAACCTCAGTCCACAGCCAGCTGCCTTTCCACAGACTCAAGGCTTCGTATCCGGAAACTCCGTTTACCCTCAGGTTCAGCACTCAATGCCTCCACCTCCTTATGGTGTAAGTCATTCCCCTCAAGTCTATTCCGCTGAGCACCAACAGACCAAAGAGCAGTTCCAGATGTTAGAAGAAAGACTAAGAATGATTGAAGGCTTTGGCTCCAGGGCTAGGGAGGCCAGAGACCTATGCCTTATTCCTGATGTGGTGTTGCCGCCAAAATTCAAGGTCCCCGATTTTGACAAGTACAGAGGTGCGACCTGCCCAAAGAGTCACTTGACGATGTATTGTAGGAAGATGTCTACCTACTCCCGTGATGACAAATTGCTAATCCATTGCTTCCAAGATAGCCTTGCCGGGGCATCCCTTAATTGGTATATGAAGTTAGAGCCATCCCAAGTCCGCTGCTGGAAGGATTTAGCAGATGCATTCCTCAAGCAATATCAATACAATACAGACATGGCGCCAGACCGAACACAGCTGCAGAATATGAGCAAGAAGGAAAATGAATCATTCAAGGAGTACGCCCAGCGATGGAGGGCTTTGGCCGCACAAGTCACACCTCCTCTTTTAGACAAAGAATTGGTTTCTATGTTCATGGAAAACTTACCACTGCTATATTATGATCGTTTGATCAGCAGTGCATCATCCAATTTTTCAGATCTGGTGATTGTGGGAGAGAGATTGGAGAACGGATTGAGAAGTGGAAAGATTGCACAGGGGTCCACAAGTAACACAAGTTCCCAAAAGAAGCCATTCTCCGGCTTTCCCAAAAAGAAAGAGGGGGAAACCAATACCATCACTATCAGCCCACCATACCAGCCACCCAACATCCCAGTCCCCACTCCCACACAAATAGCCCATCCATTCCAAAACAACAACCAAAGCAACCACCAAAGGACCTATCAAAACAAAACAACCTTTGACCCAATTCCCATGTCATACACAGACCTATTCAACTACCTCATCACCAATAAGCTCATCAATACGAGACCCATGAAACCTGTTCAACCACCTTACTTCAGAGGATACAACCCCAATAGTACCTGTGCTTTCCACGAGGGGGCAGTTGGGCATGTTGTGGAGGATTGCAAAGCCTTCAAGATAGTGGTGCAGGACTTGATAGACAAAAAAGGCATAACTTTCAAGCAGGAGGATCCAAATATCACGACTAACCCGCTGCCTGGTCATGGGAAGCATGCCACTAATGCAATCATGGATATGAAAGAGCAGTCCCTATTCAGATCAGTAGAAGAAATTCAGACTCCCCTAGAAATCATTCATGCAGAATTGTGCAAATGCGGGATTATTAGGATGGGTTGTGTTCAGAAAGGAGTTTGTGCTAATGTCAGCTGTGTGCGAGCATGTGAAGCATTCAAGGTGGTGTTACAGAATCTGATGGACCGTCACAACATCCAAGTGGGTATACAGGGGAGAGAGGAGGATGTTCTGACCCTCCAATCAGAAGGGGGCAGAGATGTGCAGAGACCTATCGAGGTGCCACACAGTCGGAATTCGGCTGTGGCAAGACCAAAGACTATTGTGATCCCAGTTCCAGCTCCTAGCCAGAAGAACACTGTTGTCCTATGGAGCTACAGTGTGCCAATTCCAGCTCCGAAATCTCAAGCTGCTCTTGACATCACCAATATTGCAGGAAGCAGTGGGGTAACTAGAAGTGGGCGTGTGTATGTTCCCCAAGCTCAGGAAGAGGGTCCTTCTAAGGCAACAGAAGAGAGAATCCGAAAAGGAAAGAATGTCGAGTCGGAGCCTATGATAAATAGGAAGGTGTCAGACCCAGAGGTTGCTGAATTCTTGAAGATAATGCGGCAGAGTGACTACAAAGTGGTGGATCAGCTACACCACACCCCAGCCAAAATTTCCATCATGTCCCTACTACTAAACTCAGAAGCCCACCGTGACGCCTTGGTTAAAGTACTGAATGAGGCCCATGTCGCCCAAGATATTACTGTCAATCAGTTGGATGGTATAGTTGGGAACATCATTGCGTCTAATTACATTACCTTCACTGATGATGAGCTCACCCCAGAGGGGAAGGGGCACAATAAGGCGTTGCATATCTTAGTGAAGTTCGATGAATATACGCTCTCTAGAGTTCTCATTGACAATGGATCCTCATTGAATGTTATGCCCAGATCAACGATCAACAAGTTAGAGGTGGATTCTTCCTACATGAGACCCAGCTCAACCCTGGTCAGGGCCTTTGATGGGTCTAAGAAAAAAGTCATAGGGGAAATGGAGTTTCCAATGCAAATAGGGCCTGAGGTGTTCTGTGTGACTTTTCAGATTATGGATATTGAATCCTCATACAGCTGTCTCTTGGGGAGACCTTGGATCCATGCAGCAGGCACTGTCCCTTCAACACTTCACCAAAAACTCAAGTTTGTAGTCGACGATAAGCTTGTAGTTGTCTCTGGGGAGGAAGAGTTCACAGTCAGCAAACCTGTCCCCTCTCATTATATTGAAGCTGCAGAAGAATCCCTCGAATCCGCCTTTCAATCCTTAGAAATTGCCAATGCTGTGTTCGTAAGTGGAGAATCCCTAGTACCTGTACCCAAGTGGTCCAATGCTGATGTTATGGTAGCAAAAGTTATGCTGAAGAGTGGCTATCAGATTGGGAAGGGGCTAGGAAGATCTGAGCAAGGAATTCTGTCACCCATACATCTGCAGGAATACAAGGACAGACGTGGGTTAGGCTACGGGCCCACTCCAGCTGATGAGAGAAGAATGGCTGAGGAAAAGCGTGAGAAGAGATTGGCCAGGCTTCAGGGGAGAGAACCCAGATTGATGATGGTCCCCATAGATGGCCTCAAGCGGAATTTCAGGAGTGCTGGCATGCTGATCCCTAATCAGATAGCTGTCATCGAGGAAGAGTTAGTTGAAGAAGGCGAGGGTCGGGGCCTGGTTCGTCGCAGTGTTGCAGGAGAAGAAATTGGTAACTGGAAGATCGTCGATTTCCCTGTTGTTTTCATTTCAAAGTATTGATCTTTGTAATGCAAATCCTTTGGCTCTGCCCAAGGCCTTAGGACAGTTTCCTAGGGGCATGCATGTTTTCTTTTAGATATCATCTATCGACAAAATGTGGTTTTGAATTCTCAAATGAATAAAAATAGCCTTTTTGCGTCTTCATTTTGTGTCTCTATTTTTGCTTGTTCATTGCTTTTCTATTCCCGCAAATGCAGATCTAAAATGAATACCTGTGAAAATAATGATGCCAGCGGTCCATATGTTAATTTTGATTACCCCGTTAATCAAGCTGAGAAGGATGCCGAGGATGACTGGGAAACTCCTCCGGAATTGATGAGAATGGTTGAGCAAGAAGAAAAGGTTATTCAGCCACATGGGGAAACTATTGAGATCATCAATTTAGGCACAAAGGGCGAAAAGAAAGAAGTCAAGGTTGGCACTTCAATGAAAAAGAGTGAGCATGAGAAGTTGGTTCAACTCCTGTGTGACTACATTGATGTCTTTGCATGGTCGTATGAAGATATGCCCGGGTTAGATACTGATATAGTGGTGCACAAGCTGCCAGTCAAGCCTGAGTGCCCTCCGGTTAAACAGAAGCTAAGGAGGATGAAGTTTGAGATGTCTTTAAAGATCAGAGACGAAGTGAAGAAACAATTTGACGCTGGTTTCCTAGCCGTAGCCAAGTATCCACAGTGGGTGGCTAACATTGTGCCAGTGCCCAAAAAGGATGGAAAAGTTAGAATGTGTGTCGATTACAGAGATCTGAATCGTGCCAGTCCCAAAGACGATTTTCCCTTGCCCCATATTGATGTCCTAGTAGACAGCACAACACAACACTCCCTTTTCTCCTTCATTGACGGGTATTCAGGGTATAATCAGATTAAAATGGCTCCTGAGGATATGGAGAAGACTACTTTCACAACTCTCTGGGGAAGGTTCTGCTACCAGGTCCTGCCGTTTGGGTTGAAGAATGCCGGCGCTACTTACCAAAGAGCTATGGTCACGTTGTTCCACGATATGATGCACAAAGAGATTGAGGTGTACGTGGACGATATGATCGCAAAGTCCCGAACAGATGAAGAGCACGTTGTTAATCTGCGGAAGCTCTTTGAACGGTTGAGAAAGTTCAAGCTTAGGTTAAATCCAGCTAAATGCACCTTTGGGGTGAGATCAGGAAAACTATTGGGGTTTATTGTCAGTCAAAAGGGGATAGAGGTTGACCCAGACAAAGTGCGTGCAATTCTCGAGATGCCTGCTCCTAAGACAGAAAAAGAAATTCGGGGTTTTCTCGGAAGACTGAACTACATTTCCAGATTTATCTTCCAGCTAACTGCTACATGCGAGCCGATTTTCAAATTGCTGTGCAAGAATCAAGAGACTAAGTGGAATGATGATTGCCAAGAAGCTTTTGAGAAGATTAAGAAGTACCTGCAAGATCCGCCTATTTTAATGCCTTCGGTGCATGGCAGACCTTTGATCCTGTACTTGACTGTGCTAAAAAATTCAATGGGTTGTGTGTTAGGACAACATGACAAAACTGGAAAGAAAGAGCACGCAATTTATTATCTGAGCAAGAAGTTCACCGATTGTGAGACGAGGTAATCGTTACTAGAAAAGACTTGTTGCGCCTTGGCTTGGGCTGCTCATCGCTTGAGGCAATACATGTTAAGTCACACCACTTGGTTGGTGTCAAAGATGGATCCTATCAAGTATATCTTCGAGAAGCCTACGCTTACAGGAAGAATTGCCATATGGCAGATGCAGTTGTCAGAATATGATCTTCTTTATGTCACTCCAAAGGCCATCAAAGGTAGTGCGCTAGCTGAGTACTTGGCACATCAGCCTATTGAAGATTACCAGTCGATGCAGTGTGATTTCCCAGATGAGGACATTATGGCTTTAATTGAAGAAAGAAGGTCCCCAGAGAATGAAAGGTGGAGAGTAGTGTTCGACGGTGCTTCCAACAGCTATGGGCACGGGGCTGGGGCAGTGCTGGTGTCCCCTGACAATCGCTTCATACCATTCACTACTAGATTGAGCTTCTATGTCACAAATAATATTGCGGAGTACGAGGCATGTATTCTGGGTATTCAAGCAGCTCTAGACTGGAAAGTTAAAAGATTAGATGTGTATGGACACTCGGCCCTAGTTATCCATCAAGTGAACGGAGATTGGGAAGCTAGAGATCCCGAGTTGATACTGTACAGAGACTACATCCGAGAATTGGTTGAGTCCTTCGAAGAAATCACATTTCAACATCTTCCTCGCAGAGAGAATCAGTTGGCTGATGCACTGGCCACTTTAGCTTCAATGTTTAATATCAATTGTGATAAGAACTTGACCCAGATCAGAATCCAGCATCGAGGTTTGCCGGCGCACTCATACTCCTGCGCAGCAATTGAAGATAACGGAGATGATAAACCTTGGTATCATTACATCAAGCGGTATATCCTGAACAGAGAGTGTCCTCCAGGGGCATTGGAAAATGATAAAAGAACACTTAGAAGACTGTCAATGAATTTCTTCTTGAGTGGCGAGGTGCTTTACAAGAGGAATCATGATAAGGTACTCCTTAGGTGTGTGGCAAAGGAGGAAGCAGAAAGGATCATGAGAGAGGTGCATGAGGGCTCGTTCGGAACTCATTCCAACGGGCATACTATGGCAAGGAAGATATTAAGGGCTGGCTACTATTGGCTGCAGATGGAGGCAGACTGCTACAGTTTTGTGAGAAAATGCCACAAATGCCAGATTTATGCCGATCACATACATGTGCCACCGGCCTCATTAAATGTCTTGACTGCACCCTGGCCATTTTCAATGTGGGGCATGGATGTCATTGGTCCCATAGAGCCCAAGGCGTCAAACGGGCACCGCTTCATCCTAGTTGCAATTGACTATTTCACCAAATGGGTTGAAGCTGCTTCATATTCCAGCATAACCAGTTCTGTGGTTACCAAGTTTGTAAAGAAGGACCTGGTGTGTCGCTATGGTCTCCCGGATAAAATCATCACGGACAATGGTAGCAATCTGAATAGTAAAATGATGAAAGAATTGTGCACAGAGTTTAAGATCAAACATCATAATTCTTCTCCATACCGTCCTAAGATGAACGGGGCAGTCGAAGCAGCCAATAAGAATATTAAGAGGATTGTGAAAAAGATGGTAGTAACCTACAAAGATTGGCACGAGATGCTTCCTTTTGCTTTACACGGGTATCGTACTTCAGTGCGTACTTCAACCGGGGCAACTCCCTTCTCTTTGGTGTATGGGTCGAAAGCAGTCCTCCCTATTGAAGTTGAAATACCCTCCCTACGGGTGCTGATGGAAACAAAGTTGGAAGAGGCAGAATGGGTCCAAGCTCGTCTAGATCAGCTGAATCTCATTGAGGAGAAAAAAATTGCTGCCCTGTGTCATGGCCAGTTGTATCAACAAGGATGAAGACAGCTTTCGACAAGAAGGTTCGTCCCCGAGAATTCAGTGAAGGAGACATGGTGCTCAAGAAGATCCTGCCTATTCAGAGTGACCCCCGTGGGAAATGGAATCCAAGTTATGAAGGGCCATATGTGGTGAAGAAAGCCTTTTCTGGAGGAGCATTAATACTCACCAACATGGATGGTGAAGAACTCAAGAACCCAGTCAATTCAGATTCGGTCAAGAAATATTACGCCTGAGAAAAATAAAAGAGAAAGAGAAAGATGAGCCAAGCAAGAATTAGCTCGCTAGGTTGAAAACCCGAAAGGGCGGCCTAGGCAAAATTGAGCGACCCGGTGGATTGAAAACCCAAAAGGGCGATCCAGGCAAAAATTAGGGTCAGAAAAGTTGGACATAAAAAGAAGAGGGGCAAGCAGTGCTTCCAAAAGCTTGGATAAAAGGGTGATCAAGGCTGCAAGTATGAGCGGTTGGCATCGAACGCTCCAGAGACAAAGAATATTCATAAGATCTGCTGCGTCCATTCTCCTTTTTCTTTTTCTTAGTTTCAGGAAAATTTCCAATGGCAATCATGGCATTTGCATTGCATGTATGGGCTCATTTTTCAACTGCAGACAAGTGAGAGAGGATAAACACCGCGGTGTTAATGCTCGCCTTCAAATTCCAGAAAATGCTCCCCCAAGTTGGGAGTTCAAAAAAAAGAAAAGAGAGAAACAAAAAGAAAAGAAAAAAGAGAAAAGAAAAGAGAGCGCTCAGGCGCGCATTGCGGATTGGAGCCCAGAAAGATCATCGCTCCCTTCTGCCCAGGTCTCACATCGTGTACGAGCAACGCGATGGACCGCAGCCCCATGTGAGGTTCAACGGAATAGTTGTATTAGCCTAAGATACAGTGGACGCCGTGCATTGATCAGTATGTCAGGTCCGGAGCTGATAACGATCCCCCCCGGTCGCTCGAAAAGGCCAACAGGAAGCGTGCTCCTCAAAGCCACGTGCAAACTCGGATTCGTCAAGAGTTCGTTTAAGGATTACAGGATTTAGGCAGCCTGGGCAATTTACCGCTTTCTGCATGCAAGTGCCCATTTTACCTTTCTGTCTGCACGCAAGTGCCCATTTTACCTTTTCTGTCTGCACACAAGTGCCCATTTTACCTTTTCTGCCTGCATGTCAGTGTTCATTTGCTGTTTCCTCATCGACGCTCCAAGTGTTGATTCAAAAAAAGAGGAGAAAAAGGAAAAGAAAATTCGGGTTTCTCCAAGTAGACAAAATCGGTATAATTTCTGAATTCTTTATTTCTATTTTATCTTCGAAATATGTCTCGGCCAATTCATATTTCTTGGTAAAATCCAAATAAAGAGGGGCAGCTGTCTTACCCCAATTTTGTCCAACTAGTTGAAAATCAAATAAAATTGTTTTTTCGTAAACGTCCGATTTTAATCGGTATTTTCTCATTTTTAAAAGCATACTGTCATTTGAGTCTATTTGCGTACGCATTTCATTCCCATGACACGCATGTCACTTCCATCAGGTGTGTGTTGCTCCTAATTAATGGGGCGTGTTTATTTAGACGCATGTTTATTTAGATACGCGTGTTTATTCTCGTTGTGTGCATTATTTTGCTAATCAAGTGCGTGTTTGCCGTGCGAGAGTCATTTAATTGTGCGTTCTGCTCGAAGGTTGTTAGCAATTTAGCGTTATTGTTATTTGTTTCGTTATTATTTTTGGTTAATTAGTAGTTATCTATAAAAAGAAAATTAGTCAAATAGTTGTTTTGCTAAATCTGTTTTCTTTTATTTATTTAAAATAATACAAAATTACATTTTTTTTGTTACACATCAAAAATAAAAGAAGTCAAACAAAAACAAGAGGGCAGAGGCGCCCCCTGCAGCATCACAGCAACCCAAAAGTCAGCAACCCAAAAAGTCAGCAAGCATAAACAAATACAACATGACAAAAGCCAGCAGTACAAACAAGGGGAAAAATCCAATTTGTGGCAGCAGTAGACATAGGCTCCAAAGCTCCAAATAGGTGGTCATTCTTTCCTTTGTATTCGTGTTCCTCTGTACAGATACACAAAAAGAGAGAGGTTAGGAAGGTGGGTCAAATGAAGCTATTTTCGTGAATGCTACAGAAGCTCGAAATAAGGAATTGTCTGAAAAAAAGTTTAGAGCACCAAAACATGAAACATTTTGAGAAAATACAAATCAGAGTTTCAGGAAAAATTGATCACACAGTGCATCAACCTATGCAATTTCACTATAAATACACACTCAGTCACAGCAAAAAGGGGGGGGAGACACTCAGTAATTCACAAAAAATACACACAGCAACAAAGACTAACAACACACAAATAGAGAGAAAAATCCTCTTAGGAAGAGGTGGTTTGAAGATTTAGAGAGACGGAAGCTAAAGCTGTAGGAGTGGCGGTGTTTTCCATTTCAAAGAGTTGGAACTAGGTTAGTTCCTAATTTATTTGCTTATTCATAAGACCAGCTTTCAATATTGTTTTTACCTCATTTATTCATTATTATAAATCATGTAGCCTCAGAAAATCTTTCAGTCACTAAGCATGTATATACGCATATAGTCACAAATTAAAAGGAAATTAGAAAGGCAAGGGAAACATAATAGGAAACAGGGGAAAGAGGAGAAATCGCATTTTCATGTCCAAAGAAAATAGAGTGTGTTTTCATTACTTAAAAAAATAAATAATAATAATGATGTAAAAGAACACATCAAAAGTTAGAAACAGGTTCAGTAAAGGGAAAATGGGTTTTGCTGAATTTTTTTTTAGAAAAAAAACATAGTCAAAACCAGAATCAGTTTCAACAAATAGGAGAGCAAAAATCAAACATTAACAGTAGAATGAGAGAGAAAAAGGGAAGACAGTATACCTACACTCCGACCACCGCGTATGGTGGTCGTCACCGCCGCACCACCACCGTCCGTCAAAAAAATACCACCACTGTCCACCACACGGCCGCCGTCACCTCCCCAAAACAGAACACCTCTTCACCACCAACACAGAAACCAAGGCTCACGGCCCCACCTCCCCTCCTCCTCGCGAACCCCCGCATCACCGCTGCCACCTTCGCGGAGCCATGTCCGGATCGAACGAAAAAGTCTACGCTGTGAGCTCTCTCTCTCGTTTCCTTACTTCCTTTCTCCGCGCCCCTCTCGCCTCCGTCCCATTGAAAGAAATTTTGCGTTTGGTGAGAGGAGGATAGAACAAGATCAGGGGAAAGAGGTTGCGATTTGGTGGTGGAGAGAAAGGGAAAAACGCGAATGGATTCGGTTTGCCATGGTTAGGAGGCGTGAAACGGCGAACAAGGCAGGGGAGTTGAGGTCACGACGGCGCAAGGGAGGTGAGGGCGAGATCGGAGTGAGGTGGAGGAGAGAGTGAGCGGAGCTGTTTGTAAGGAGAGAGAGGGGGGGGTTCGCACGGAGCAAGGAGAGAGGGAGAGAAAAATTAGGTTTTGGCATTTTAGGGTGGAGGCGCCGTGGGAAGAAGGAGAAGAAATTAGGGTTTCCACTTTTAGTTTAGGCTTTTTATAGTATAAGCGCAGGGGCGCTTTCCTCTTTTCACGTTTGTTTAATTTTTCAGATTTCTATTTGCACCCCCTGCGTTTTACTTCGCACGCCCCCTGAAGCCCATGATTTTTGGAGCGCAGCCCAGCTTACAAAAACAAGCTGGGCTCACTCTTTACACCCCAATTTTAATAATACAGCCCTCCTTTTACTTACACCCTTATTTTACTAATACACCCCCTGTTTCTCCTTTTTTTTTTAAATTTTGTTTCTTTCCCCTAAGCGAATTTTTTTTTTTCACAAACATTTTTTTCCAAATAATAGATAAATGCTTCCCTAAATAAAAATTAATCCAATTGCGAAAACTCTTCAAAAAAAAACTTTGTTAGTAGTCTTGCGAAGCCTTTGCTTGCATGATTATTAACAATGGAGTGCCCATGGTGGTCACTTGGAGCCTTTGCTCAATTGGTCATCATGAAGGCTCTCATTTTTCAAAAGGAGATTTTTTACATGCACCTAAGTGGGTTTTAGTAATGATCACCCATAACCTTTGTTAGTTTGATCATTATGAACGCCCTTCACTTTTCAAAGCCAAAGCAAAACGACTTTCCTTTTCAAGGCTCGCCATAACTACGTCGCTTTGATTCCCATTTGGGATACGTAGGAGCGAGTCACATTCTCGTCAAGCACAACCATAAAAATTAGCATTTGCATAACAAAAAGAAAAGAGTTATTTTCGTAACAAAAAAAGAATCACTTTTGCAAACCAATATCATTTTCAGAACAAAAACCTTTTCCTTTCTAAAATCATTTTCAACCCATCGTCGCTAGTGGTTAATCAGAACCTTTGTTCGTCTAGCCATTGGTGGCGATGTCTTTTTCCCAAAAGAACAACAAGCGATGATCACCCATAACTGTTGTTAGTTTGATCATTCGTGCCAATCAATCTCTTTCGAAAACCCCTTTCTAAAGAACAAATAAAAACGAGTCGCTACTAATAGTCAATCAGAGCCTTTGTTCGTCTGACTGGTGGCAGTGACTCTCATTTTCAAGAGTACTTAGCAGTGATTACCCATAACCTTGGTTAGTTTAATCATTCACTAAATGCTCGTCCTATTTCGAAAACTCACTAAAAAGATAAAAGACAAAAACCTTTTTTCAGGATAAAGAAGAACTACATAGCTTTGAGTTCTCCATCGCACCGGGAGATACGTAGGAGCGGGCCATGTCCCGTCAAGCGTTTTTTTTCTAAAAACCCATTTCCCCCCCCCCCCCCCTTTTTTTTTATTTTATAATAAATAAAGATTTTCATTAAGAATTTTTCAATAAGAAGTAGAGAGGCAAAATTAAGTATTTTCAAGTCAACACACTAAAACCACACACTTAATTAAAGGTTCCCTCTCGGTAGAGAGGACGTGTGGGGTGCTAACACCTTCCCTGCGCGTAACCGACCCCCGAACCTTATTCTCTAGTTTCGCAAGACCAATCGCTTTCCAAAAAAGGTTTTCCTAATATTTTCCTTAATAAATATTGGTCGCGGCTTCATTGTCTTAGGAAAAGTTGTGAACGAGGAAGGTTCTCCCTCGGGGACTTTTTTGGGCGCAATAAATACCACTACGATTTTTTTTTGCTGATTAAAAACAAAACAGTCTTATTTACAAACAAGACCATACAATACTCAGACCATACACTGTCAGCTACTAAAGTATTCAGCATCATACAAGAAAGCGGAAGAAAACATAATACTAAAGTCATGGTGTTGCGATACATAGACAGCAAAGGAAATAACAGATAACTTAAGCATAAATGCTAAGTCTTCAACCACCATCCGAGTGCCACCTACTCGTGCCTCTTAGATTTCCACTTTCCCTGTTTATCTGTAAAACAACAACATATAAACAATGAGATACAATCTCAGTGAGTTCTACCGAGACCCCTACTAACGCTCTCGGTCCAATTATGGATTTGTTTTAACTTAGCACGACATCGACTGCATTACTGCTAAACCTCGGTGAACCGCGTGCAATTACATTCAACACCACACCGACTGCATTACTGCTAAACCCCGGTGAACGTGTTATAACTCTGTACGAAACCGACTGCATGACTGCTAAACCCCGATGAATCGCACAACAAACTTTTTAACATAACACCGACTGCATTACTCTGCTATATCCCCGGTGAACCCCCTTACCAATAGCATTTTTCCTAATGGCACAGAGTCTAGGGTAAGGGATCATGACTGCCCCGCCTAGTATGTGTCATACCCCAATTTTGTCCGGCTTAGGGCAAAACCCTAATTTTCAATAAAAATAAATAAATCAAGTCTTGACATTCATCCTAAAGGTTAGGAAAAGCATCATGCTTGCATTTTAGAAGTTTCATAATGTAATTTAGGGTTAGAAAAGCATTGCATGGCACTTTAGAGCACTTTAGAGCATTTCTAGGGTCTCTAGGGTTTTTCCTAGTTCAAAGGGTATTTTGGTAATTTCGCCAAAAAGACGTATTTTCTCATCATGCATGCATTTCTAGAATTTTAGAGTCATCCAAAGGGTCTCAGGATCATTGTCAGAGTGGAAATGAAGTTTGGAGCAAAATTAGGGTTTTTGGGACCAAAGGGGCATTTTGGTCATTTCACTAAAATAAATAATTTCTGGGTAAAAACCATTATGCATCTCTTAAGGAATTTATGTGAGTCCAAGTGAGTGGAGTTGTGTATTTTTTGTGCATCATTGGAATATTTTTGGCATTAAATTCGGTTTTTGAACAAAAGGGTAAAATGGTCATTTCCTTTGGAGTGGGGTCAATAAATCAATTTTGGGATTGGTGAGATCATAAAATTCAGAGCCCAATCATTGAATCATGGGACACAGCCCAAAATGGCATGAATTTAGAAGAATTATCTTGAAAGGAATAATCTATATCCTTTGAATTTTGAAAGGTCAAGTGTAGTACAATAGTACAATTTGCAATTCCACTCACTCTCTCTCCTATGTGCTGCGAATTTCCTCTCAATTCCAGCCCATTTTTTTGTGTTTCTTCATGCCCTTGATCCATGTGAGTTGTATTCCTAGCCATTGATTAAAATTCCAGATCAAATCCTAGGCTACAACTTTGTGTACAAAGTCCTAATTGCCCTTAACAATTTTTGTGCCACAAAAAGCTCCTAATTTTCGACCTCTCTAGCTATTCTTCACTCATTTGTGTTTTCTCCTTGTCCCTAATCCATGTGCATTGCAATATTGGCCCTCGATTCAAATTCTATCTCAAATCTCAATGGTTTGCAAAAGCGCAATGTCCTATATACCCTTAATTTTGCACCTCATATAAAAACCCAAAAATAAGAAACCAATGGGGGAGACTCTCATTTTTTACCCTAGCACACACTCAGCTCAAGAATCCTCTTTCTCTCCTCCTCTCAAACCCGAAATCACCACTCCTCCATTCCTCCACCATTCTTCATTTTTTCACCACCAAATCATCCCTTTCCTTGGTTCTTACACAAAACTTACTTCTAATCTTGCATTATCATCAAACTTTCAACAATATTTCTTCAAGACTAAGAGGCTTTGGTGGTATTGAAGAAGAGGTTCAAGTCATTTTTGAGTCATCATTTCTTTCTTCATCATTTGCAAAGATCCTTGAAAGGTAAGCCTAAATCCTTACCTAGTTTTAATTGTCTTTACATAAACTCATCTTCTACTCTATTCTTCTTCACATATCATCATCAATGTAGATATATTTTGGTTGGTGGCTGGTTGAGGGTGAGATTTGGCATTTCACCATCCAATAAATGTGTTCTTGGTGATTTTGTGTGGATTTCATACTTGTTAGTAAAGCAAAATTGTGTACATGTGTTTTTCCACTTTGTTATATGAAATTTTCACCAAGTAAAATTTATTTTTCCTTACCTTTTTGCTTCAGCCTAGGGACTCTCTTGTTGAATAACATGTTTTCTTGCTTGTTTCTTGAGTTTTGATGGAATAAAATTGGTTAAGTTAGCCCTTCATGCTCTAAGGTTTGATAGTGTAGAATTAGGGTTTTTATACTTTTTGTTCCCTCTTGTTTTTATGTTGAAAAATGATGAAATGGCAATTGATTGAGTATGAAATGCATGTGTAGATCCTAGGATTTATATGTATGTGTTCATTAATGTGATTTGATGGCAAAAATTTGATGAAATTTGTGCTTGAATATGCATGTGGTGCATTCGGCCAAGGGCCTCTTTTTGTGACCAAATTTTTGCTCAAAACTTTGTTGTTTGATCTTTGATGGTGTGAGTAATTTGTGTGAATTGTGTTTTTTTAATTTTTACCATTTCACCTTTTACTATTCATTTAAAATTTACCAATAGATAAAAACATTTTTACTTTTTACCAAAACTTAAAAACATTTTACTTTTTACCCAAAATCCCAAAAACACTTTCACCCTTTACTTTTTACCCCTTTACTCAAAATTTACACAAAGCTTTTACCATTTCAATAAACATTTACCACTTTATTTGAAATTTACCATTTGCATTCTCATCATTCTACCAACATGCATTTTTATCCTATTCATATGCATTCAACTTTTTACCACATTGCATCAAATAACTTTTACCAAAACTCTTTCATTATTTTACCACTTCTCAATCATGCATACCTACCCAAAAAGACCAAAACATTTCGTACAATCTTCCTCATTCACTTAAAAACTCAAAAACATTTTTCCCTTTGCATACCTTGTTGATGAGTAGGTGATATGATCTAGCACTTATGCCTAGTACATATCCCATGTGTTGGAGATCCCCTAAAGTGACTCAACATTTCATTTTACGCCTTACCTCATGATCAATTACTTCTTTCTTGTTGATGATTTAGTAATATGACTTGACACTTATGCCTTTGTACATTGTTAATAAGTGTCAAGGATTACCAAAAGAAACTTAACTCTTGTGTTTTTATTGTTGATCCTAAAATGATTCAATAAGTTACCTTTTGCAATTGTGGCAACTTGTAATTAGTTTTGATCATTACATATTTATGCATATTGCTTGTCTTTTGGATTAGTAATGCTTGCATGAATTGTAATTAAGCGATTTGTATATTGGCTAGGGATTGGTATGTTGATTGAAATGTCCCACTTGTTTTCCAAAACCCTTTTCCAAATCAAATTCTTTTGCTTAACTAGTTTTCAAATCAAGAATCAAATGTTTTTCCAAACAAAAAAACCTAAGGCATTTTTCCTAAATAAATCATTAGCCATCACTCGAAGCCTTTGCTTGTTTGATCGCTAGTGAGGAGTTATTAGTGGTAGTCACTCGAAGTCTTTGCTTGTTTGACTATTATGAAAGCTCCCACACCATTATTAAACACAGACAAAATTCAAACTTCAAAAACAACACGAGCTATTAGTGATAATTATCACCGATGCGCACCCCCTTTTCTTAAAAATGATTTCAAAAAGATAATAAAACGTTGTTACTTGTAATCACTCGAAGCCTTTGCTTGTTTGATTACCGGTTTCGACTCTTTTCTTTCGAGTTAGTAATGAACGCCACTCGAAGCCGTTGCTTGTTTGGTATTCGTGAACACTTGAGTCTTATTTCAAAAGCTCAAAACACATTTAAAAAAAAAAGCCTAGAACTACGTAGCTTTGATCCCTCTTCCAGAGAGGGTACGTAGGAGCGGGTTGTAACCCGTCAAGCACCCTTTTAAAAATCTTTGTTTTGTTCCGCTTTTCAAAGATACCAAAAATATTTTTCTTCTCAATAAAACCGTTTCTCAAATGAAATAAAAAGAAAGGAAGTAGAACAAAAATCATTTCAAGTCAACTTTTTCTAAGCCACACATCAAAGTTAATGGTTCCCTTTCGGTAGAAAGGAGGTGCGGGGTGCTAATACCTTCCCCGTACCTAACCGACCCCCGAACCTACATCTCTAGTTTTTGAAAGACCACCCGCCTTGTAAAAAAGACCTTTTTTCAATGTTTTGGTCTTTAAATTAAAATATTGGTGGCGGCTCCACAACTTTTCCCACGTTGTACATCGAGAAGTCCAAACCGGATTTTTCGGGGCGCAACAGTATGTTAACATGGGTCGTCACCCAAACTCGATATAATATATATATATATCTACAATCATATGAACTCAAGGTTCATTTACCTCAGACAAATAATTGAACATTACAAGTTAAATCCACATTCACTCTCGCATACTAATTCGTCACTTTTCAACACAATTTACGACTCCAAAAACAGTTAATTTTACCTTAAAAATAGAATAATCAGTTAGGCCTCTGAATAATCTTTCCAACGCATTTTAGAACACCCCAATTGGGTTCCCGGATCAAAAGTTATCGCGAAAACAAAATCAGTGTATCGATGCTGAAAATCTGCAAACCGTCGCGACGTGGACTACAAACCGTCGCGACACGAAAAGAGTTAGAAACATTTGCGTTGCAAAATTATACCTGGTCGCGACGCGATGGGATCGCTTCGCGACGCGATGGGTGCTGGGAAAGTGCAGATTTTGCGGTTTCTCGCGAAATCCGCTATTCCTCTCAATTCTGATTCTTGTTCCGATTGAAAACAGTCCAAACCACCATAAAAACAGATTCAATCAATGTCACACAATCAATCAAATAAAAACTCAATCTAAATGAATTTTATCAAAATACGATTTATTTCGAAATAACGGTTTTCGACTCAAAATCTTCCGAAACCAAATCACGAAAAGTTCATTTCAAAACGGAACAATCCTAAACGTGAGTAAAACTCACCCTTGACGCGAGAGCCATTACCGAGCCGAAAGCACCGAGACTCCAAAAATCCCCAAACGAAACCCTATAATCACCAATCCGCTCTCAACTTCGAATCTAGCTTCAATCCACTTTCAATCTTCCTTGGGCTTGCTTCAAATCACGAATAACCAACCAAAATCATTATCAATCCTCCAAATCATCTCAAATTCGAAATTCAAATAGAGGGGAAAAGAGGAAAATAAGCTCACCAAAACTAGGGGGAAAGGAAGCTAGTAGGAAGATGATGATGATGGTGAAAAACTTGGAGTTTGGGTGGTGATGGAAACCCTTCTTCTCCTCTTTCTCTTCTTTCTTTTCTCCTCTTCTCTTCTTTTCTCCTGTGCTTCTTTTCTCTTCTTCGTTTCCTTTCTTTCTTCTTTTTCTTTCTTTTATTCTTTCCTTTCTTTCATTTCCATTAAGTGGTAATATGGTCAAATGACCATATTACCCTTAATCTCTTATTTCTTTCCCAAATCACCCTTATTCCGCTTTATCGGCTTAACGTTCCTGAGACATCCAAATAATTAACTTTAGCACTCGTTAATTACACCAATCAAGTACTAAAAATAATTAATTTGGGTCAACATCCAAATAATTCGATTAATTATTTTTGAGGATGTTACACGAATAAATGGCCCATGAGTAAATTCATGAGATGAATGCCCACTCAAGTCTTGTTCGTAGGACACCCAGAGGAGGCTCCATCAAATAAGTAGCAACGACAATATGTCGATTTGAGCTTTGGTAGACTACAACACTTGCAAAAGAAAACACAGAAGAGGAGAAATAATGAGTGAAAAAAATATCGAAATAAAAGTGATGGAGAAACGAGGTTCCCTTTGATATCAAAAGAAATAATGCGAAGCCCCAAAAAACCATATAACAATAGATATGGAGAGTAAAAAATGGAGATCATTATCAAAGGCAAAAAGTCTCTGGGTGGAGATTAACAAATCGATGGAGATTATTCTTATGAACGGTTTTAAGATGTACAAATAATTTGTAACTGAGATCAAGGAAAAGAGAGAGAAAATGGAGCCCCAAAAAGATTTGCGGAAAATTCCATGGTATTTTAGAAATAATTTGAAAAAAATGGAAGTTGAACTAGAATTAGAATTAGAAGTGATGTGTTCTTAAGGAACACAAAAACCTGTATACATATTAACTGGGCTCGGATCACACCCAGGTCTCGGGTTCGGTTCGAATATTGAGTGTGACAAAAATTCTGTTGGGAGGGACCCCACAGTGATTGCAAATTAAATGACATATCTATTTGCAGTGATATTTCCAAAATGCATGAGCAGATAGCCCATAAGTTGACCATCGAAAGGTTCAGTTTGTGGGCTTTTGACTTGGTTTGAGACCCCAAAACAAGCTGGATTGTATGGTTTGATTTTCCAACCCACATACCCTTAAAAAAAATCAAAAATTCATCTCTAGCCCACATAACCCCCCCCTCGCCATAAAACCCAAAAGTTCCCATTTTACCCCACAACCCTTAAAAAATTCAAAAATTCATCTCTTCTCACATATATCTGAAAGCACAAAAGTAAGGAAAAAAAATTCTTTTCGGAATTATCTCCAAAAAGATAATTCTAGAAGTCATTTTGTGTTTCAGATTTATCCTCTTGAGATAAATCCGGAAAGAAACATTCCGGAAGTATCTCTAGAAGATAAATCCAGAACACAAAATGACTTCCGAATTTATCGTGGGAGTTAATTCTGGAAACTCTTTTAAAAATGACTTTTGCAAAAAATTAAGGTTGTCTTTTAACACTGGTAATTATATGGTGAAACAGATGTCATTAATAGACATTTTACACTGGTTATTGTCTAAAACTTGTGTCATACAACTAAACAAATTTAATACACTACTCATAATATGCAAAATATATCTTAGATGTACATACTACTCTATATATTGCAAGAAATTCTCAAAACAAATAGTCTAAAAAGAAGAATGCGAATATTCGCACTAATTTCTGAGTCCAACTTTTCTCCATTTTTTCCCGACCTATGCCTTTTTTAAAAGGAGGGTATATCGCAGTATCATCCTAAGGAAGAATTTAGAAAGAGATAGGAACCTTGTGAGAAAGGGAAAACAGTACAAGAGAATTATGACATGTTAATTTCATGTTAATTTTTTGAATTGCGGTAGTTCAATCAAAAAACTAGCACATTCACTACAACAGAAAAGGCGATGAGTAGCGCTTTTTTTGGCCATTGGTAGCGCTTTCGGGCGCTCCTAAAGCTGGTGCTCCTGTTGCCACTCCCTCAACAGTAGCGCACAAAAAGCACTACTAATGATTAGGAATGAGTAGCGCATTTTAGTAAAAAACGCTACTTATGCTCTTTGCGTGTTTTGGGAATGAGTAGCGCTTTTTAAATAGCGCTACTGATTCTCGACCATTAGTAGCGCTTTTTTAAAAAGCCCTACTGATTCTCTGTAACCTCCCCAATTTAGCTAATGTCATTTATTGAAATTAGGAAGAGGTCAAGATAATTAATAAGCATAATTGACTAATTATGAGATGAAATTCTTGATTAAGTGAATTAGGTTGTGCTTGTGTGCTAAAATATATTAAGTACTCCAATTGTTGATTGATTTGTGAGCTAATTGGGATTTTAAGTGAGAATACTAGGATAAGCGTATTTTCGTCTTTTCCACCCATAAGTGAGTTTCAGCTGACCCACCTTCTACAAAACACCCACATATGCATTAATTAGTTATTGTATAAGTATTGTTTGATTATGTGATTAGAAATGACTTAAGAAGAGTTTAAGGAGAGTTAGGTAAAAATTGGACATAAGGGCAATATGGTAATTTTTCCCCCATTAAAAATCCCCTCAGCTGAGTCACTCACACTCACACTTACACTCACTCTCATTAAAACAAAAACACAACACTCCTCACTCCCACAACTGCTGAAAACTGAAAATAGGAGAGCTTGAGAGAGAGGAGAATTCGCAAGAGAGGGAAGGATAAGAAGAGGGGAGACATTCCTCAAACCTTGATGCATGTCTTGTTTCTCACCACCATTATAGTCAGTTTCTCATCCTCTTTCCATTGATGCCAAAATCGCACCCCACACCCTTCTCCATCTCATTTCTCCATTATAGACCCTCAAGCTCAAAATGGACAAAAATGGATCCTAGGAGCTGAATGTGACTTGCAAGTTGGATTGATAGCTAGTTTCACGTAGTTCAGAACCAACATTGTGTTTTCAAGCATTAGGAAGAAAGTTTGGTAGCTTTGGGTCGAATTTGGATATTGTTGGTGCATAGGACTCGAGTTTGGGAACGTTCGTGACATCTCGTGGTCGTAGAAACTCCGTTTGTTGTTGTTGTTGTTGTTGTTGTTGTTGTTGTTGTTGTTGTTGTTCTTGTTGTTGATGTTGTTGTAGTTGTTGTCGTCGTTGTTGTTGTCGTTGTTGTTGTCGTTGTTGTTGTCGTTGTTGTTGTCGTTGTGGTTGTGGTTGTGGTTGTTGTTGTCGTTGTCGTTGTCGTTGTCGTTGTCGTTGTCGTTGTCGTTGTCGTTGTCGTTGTCGTTGTCGTTGTCGTTGTCGTTGTTGTTGTCGTTGTTGTTGTCGTTGTTGTTGTCGTTGTTGTTGTCGTTGTTGTTGTCGTTGTTGTTGTCGTTGTTGTTGTGGTTGTTGTTGTTGTTGTTGTTGTTGTTGTTGTTGTTGTTGTTGTTGTTGTTGTCGTTGTTGTTGTTGTTGTTGTTGTCGTTGTTGTTGTCGTTGTTGTTGTTGTTGTGTTTGTCATCGCAAGAGGTGAGTTCTATACTCGCTTAGAGATTTGTTTTTTGAATATGTGATTGCATGTGTTCTGAATCGAGTCGTTGTGTTTTCATTTCGTAAATTTCCAGTCAAAAATCGTATTTCGAACTTATGGAAAATGCATGTGTTTATGTTCATGATTAAATGATTGAATGAGATTGCTGGACTGAATGTGTTTGATGCTATGTGCTATGTGCTGTGTGCTGTGTGCTGGACTGAATGTGTTTGATGCTATGTGTTGGACAGAACAAAAATCTACAATCTATATAAGATTAAAAAACAAAATGAGTTCGAACTTAGAAAATATGAAGAATGAATGCATAGATCAAAGCTCCAATAGTATCATACATGCATAGATCAAAGAATGTTTGCTCCAATACTTGCAACCGCTATATTCCATGGATGCCATGTGTAATACCCTAATTTTGTCCTATCCAAAAATAAGAAATTTTATTTATTTTTAATAAAAATAATATTCATTTTTATGTTCATGTCATGTATTATTTTATTTTAGTTTGCTACAAGTTTTATTTTTTGAAAAAAAAATAATAATAATTAGAAGTATCAAAACAAAATAGACAAAGGAGAAAATAAGGGGGGGTCTGTAAAAAATACATAGAGGTGCAATCAGGATTGGGCCATTTAAAGCCCATTCCTCCACCAAACCCTAACCCAATTCGCCTAACCCAATCCAATTCCTATCCAACCCATAACCCAACTCCTCCTAACCCTAATTACTATCCAACCCATACCCATTTCCCCTCCATAAAACCCTAATTCGACCACCCCCCCCCCTTTACCCTAAAAACCATCCACATTCAATCCCCCCCTTTCCCTAAAAAAGCATCCAGATTCACTCCCCAAAACTCCTCCTAAAAATTCGACCTACTCCCCCCTTTTTCCTCCTTGAAAATTGCATTCTCCCTTCCACACTCCACCTTTCCTCTTTTCCCTCAATTCCACTTCCCCACACTTCCCACTTCCCCATTTTTCATTTCCCCATACACTCAACCTCTCTCTTCTCTCCCCACTCCACGGATCCTCCCCCCCTCTCTCCTCAATCTCACGCTCACTCTCCCTCTCTCACACTCAACCTTCATTTTCTATTTCTTTCTCCATCACACACAACTCACACTCAACCTTTCTCTTCTCCTTCACTCATCCTTCTTCTCCAATCCCTCTCCTACACACCCACACTCACACACTCATTTCCCTCACATGGCTCTCCTCCTTTCACGCCCCATTCCTCTTCTCACACACACTCACGGATTTTTTTTCTCTCTCACACACAAACCATCATTTCCCTTCACCAACTACCTCCAAACCTCCACCCCTCCATCATATCAAATCTTTCTCAAGTCAGAAAAAAGGGAAGAACTACTGTGCAAGGTATGGAGGCCACGAGTTTGAAGACAAAGAAGGCATCACCCTTAGTATAAATGGAGGCCACAAGTTTGTATGAGGAGGCGGAATTTTTTTTGGAAGAAGAAGGGAAGAAGAAAATTCTCAAAAAAAGTGTAGATTGTTTATTTTTTCCCTTCTTTTCTTTTACTTCTCCTTCCAATATTCTTTTTTTTAGTTTAAAAATCTTGTTGTATTAAGGAGACCCGGGAAGAGGTTCTTCCCAACATTGCCAAGTTTTTTCCTTAAGGTACCATAATGTAATTTTCGAATTTAATACATTATTATTGTTTTTTTTGCTTTTTATTTCATTGTTGCTGTTTTTTTTCTTTTTTTTCATGTAAATATTGTTGCTTTTCTCATTACTTATATTATTGCTGTTTTTTTTTAGTTGCTATAATTTTGTTCATGTAAATAATTATTGCTGTTTTTTTTGTGTTGTTGTTGCGGTTTTTTTTATTTTTGTTGCTGTAATTTCGTAAATCCTTTTTTTATTTTATTATTGTTGCTGTTTTTTATTTAAATATTGTTGCTGTTTTTTTTATTTATTGCTATTTTTTTTAGTCAAATCGTTTTTCTGTATATAGTTGTTGTTGTGTTTTTAGTTTTTAGTTGTTGTTATTTTTTTAATTTGTTGCTTCTTTTTTTTTTAGTAAAAATCGTTTTTTTTGTATATATTTGTTACTGTTTTTATTTTTTTTTATTATTATTTGTTGCTGTTTTTGTTTTTTTTATTTGTTGCTTTTGTTCTATTAATTTGTTGGTTTTGTTGTAATTTTCGGAATAAAATAAAGTAAAAAAAAATGTTTTTTTCTCCTTCCAAAATAAATGGTTACTAATATCACTATCCTTTTTTAAAAAAAAAAGGGTAATAATAATAATCATTCTCCCAAAAAAAAATGAAGAGTAATTTAGTCAAATAGCAAAAAGTAAAAATAAACTGATCAACCGTTTTTAGCGTCAAAACGCTATTTGCACCCCCGGCAACCATTTTTCTTTTTAGCGTCAAAACGCTATTTGCCCCCCCGGCAACCATTTTTTAGCGTCAAAACGCTATTTGCAACCCTGCGTTCTCGTAAAACAGCACCCCCTTTTGGTTGCAAGCCCACAAAAGCGATCCGGTCTCACTGTTCGCACCCCCCATTTTTAACACAACACCCCTGTCATTCGCACCCTTTTTTTTTACTACCACCCATTCCGCTTTTATTCACACCATAATGCTTTCAAACCTTTTTTTTCTTTATTTCAAACAACCATACTCACACAAAAAATAGGTTGTTACTAATGGTCACTCTGAGCCTAGCTTGTTTGACCGTTAGGACTAACCTTCTTTTTTTTTCACAGCGAATTAGTAGCGGTAATCACTCTGAGGTTACTCGTTTGATTATCGCAAACTCCCGCCTAAACTCCAATTTTCAGTTAATAAAATACAAACGTAATCTCAACTCCTTTTTCAAATCACGCTTCCCAGTAAGCATTTTTTTTTCAAACAAAGCGCTCGATCGCAAACCGGGTATTTATAGCGTTCACTCTGGGCCCGGCTCATTTGAACGCTGTAAACACCTTCTTTTTCGATTAAGCCATTAATGATGACCACTCTGGATTTATCTGTTTGGTCACCATGAACGGCCTTTAGTTTTCGCAAACTTTTCAAAAATAAAAAAATACCAACACACAAATATTTTCTACCCAAGAACTACGTAGCTTTGATTTCTCCATCGCACCCGGAGATACGTAGGAGCGGGGGCCCACTCCTGTCAAGCGCAAAAAACAAAAATTTTTATTAAGTCTTCCTTTCCGTTTTTTTTTTGCAAATAATAAAAAGGGTAAATTAAAATGTTTTCTTTAAACTAATTTTTTTTTCTACACATTAAATTAAAAGGTAACCTGTTTAGGATGTTGCGGGGTGCTAGTACCTTCCCCGCACTTAATCGACCCCCGAACCCAAAAACAAAGGTTTTTTTTTCAATGTTTTTCCTAAAAATAAATATTGATGGCGGCTCCATTGTTCAAAACAACGAAGAATCCCTCCTCCGGATTTTTCGGTCGCTACAGCTGGCGACTCCCCTGGGGAATATTTAAGAGGGTCAAGCCTAATTTAGTTAAATGTGTAGATATTGGTTAGTTTAGTACTTTTTACCCTTAGCCCTACTATTCGCATGTCTTTTTTATTTATCTATTTATTTGCTTTATTGAACCTTAGGGTAGAAAACCTTTGCACTATTATCTGTATTTCTTTTGCAGCATGGGTAGTTTAGGTTGTTTATATCACACACATCAATTACACTTGTTTATTGCACACACTCTTGAGCGGGGCCCTATACCCGGGTCTAAAAAAAACCTAGGACGAATGGAGGCGATTAGTGTCAGTCATTTTGGATTTTATCTGTCTGACTCTCATGAAAGCCTCAGCCAGAGTACGCTCTTTCGTGGTATCCCACACCAGGTAGCTCGCTATCGTTGTGGGTCATATCACGAAGGAGATTTCAGCTCTGGAGACCCTTGTGAGGAAGTGATTAGAGCCACTTGAGAGATTGATCACACAAGTAGCCCTAGACCGTGACCTATATATAAGACCTAACCTGTTTAGGACACAAGGGCAATTCACCTACCCGCTGCATCATCGCAGATATTGTTTTTTTAAAAAAAAAAAATCATCAAGCCAAAAAAAAAATCATCTATCCCCTTTTCCTTTTTACGTGTATATGATGAGACACATAGTTAATGCTTTCTCAAAGTTGAATCACCAAAAAAAAAACTTCTTTTTTTAACACGTGTAACATCATTCTTCTTTCATCCATCATACAAAATCATTATTTCAAAAAAAATTGATAAAAGTCCTTACATGCATTCATTTCATTAAGCATACACATGCATGTTCCCATTCATTCACTTGTCCATGCATTACTCATCTTCTCATCCATTCATATACTCATATCAAGTACCCTATCAACAGAGAGTAAACAAAAAAAGCAAGCTGGTGCGTCAACATCGCTATTGGACTCGTCCTCAGGCTAGAAACATGGAAGAAAATCAGGACAATCCGCCTCAAGATAACCCGGATCAAGGCAATCCACCTCAGAACCTAGGCAATCAAGAGCATAGGGCAGAAATAGATGGGATGAAAGAACAGATGGTTGAAATCTTAAAGGTTTTACATGCTTTGAAGGGCAAAGACACAAGTGAAGATGTCTCCGCTGGGAACACGGAAAATCAAGTTACCAACCCTCCTCCTCCCAATGGACTCAGGATCCCGCATACAGTGCACCATACTGGGCCTAATGACCAGGGTTACATATGGCCTCCTTACGGACTTCCACAAGGTTACACACCTCCGACAGTCGATGCTAATCCAGAAGACGGTCCCTCAGGAGTCGCGGGCCAACAACAGCTTACGGGTCACGATGGTAATTCGGGGGCACCACAAGTTCAAAACCCGAACCCCGTCGTCGCACCACAAGGCCTCCCACTTGGCTGCCTTCCACCGCCGATAGTTGACGCTCAAGCTCAGGGTTCCAACCTCAGGAATCCCACTCATTCACATACCCCAAATGTGAACCCGGCCATAGTTCCGATAATTCATCCTTACTATGGTATGAGTGGGATCCTTCACAATTACTCTATGGAGAACCCTCAAGCCAAAGACAAACTACAAATGCTTGAGGAAAGGTTGAGAGCAGTTGAAGGATCCAATATTGGGGCAACCGGCGCTTATGACTTGAGTCTCGTCCCTAATGTAGTCATTCCTCCCAAGTTCAGGGTGCCAGATTTTGATAAATACATGGGTGTAACCTGTCCTGCTAGCCATCTGACCATGTATTGTAGAAAAATGGCTGCCTTTGCACATGATGATAAACTGCTCATTCACTACTTCCAGGACAGTCTAGCTGGGGCAGTCTCAAGATGGTACATGCAGTTGGAACGCAACCACATTCGATGTTGGAAAGATCTGGCCGATGCTTTCCTCAAGCAATATAAATACAACATCGACATAGCTCCCGATAGAGCACAGTTGCAGAATATGGTGAAAAGAAACCATGAATCATTCAGGGAGTACGCCCAACGTTGGAGAGGACTAGCAGCGCAGGTGGCACCACCTTTACTGGAAAAGGAGATGGTATCCATGTTCAGGGACACTTTGCAGTCACCCTTCTATGACAGGTTGATTGGGAGTGTATCCTCTAACTTCTCAGACATGGTCACCATAGGCGAAAGGTTAGAAAGCGGAATGAGAAACGGGAAAATTACTCACGGTTCAACCGAAAACGATGAAGGAGAAACCAATTCCATAACAGGACCAGGGAAAGCCTCTTACGCTTCCAAAAACCGTCCCCAAGCCCTGCACTTCTCTACCCAAACCAGTAGAATCCATGGGCCACCAAACTATCCAGAAAGGAAACATATACCGTTTGATCCAATTCCCGTATCCTACTCAGACATGTTCAACCACCTCACCAGTCACAACTTAATCTCTCCCCGCCCGATGAGACCTATTGAACCTCCTTTCCCGAGGGGCTACGACCCAAATGCCACATGCGATTTTCACGCAGGCGCAATTGGGCATTCAGTGGAAAACTGCAAGGCGCTGAGACATGTGATTCAGGATCTGATCGAATCCAAATGGTTGAACTTCAATGAAGGCAATAACCCCTTTCTAGGGGCATGAAGAGTCATTTGTCAATGCTATTGAAGGCGTTCAAAATGCTAGAGAGGACATCATCATCCTCGTGCGCCGTTATCCTGCATCTGAAGCACTTATGAATTGGGGGACCGTCGATTTTCTTGTGATTTTCAGTTCAAAGTAATTTTCTTGTAATGCAATCCTATGGCTCTGCCCAAGGCCTTAGGACATTTCAATAAGGGCACATGTAACACCCTAAAATTATTTAATTAATTTATTTAATTAAATAATTGGGGATTTAAATTAAATTATTTGATGTATTTCGATTAATTAGAATTTTATTTATTTTGGTGGTATTAGGAGGGAGTGGAGGCGCCACTTGCATGACTTGGGCTTAAGTGGAAAGCCCAAGCCCATGATCCACAATATAGGCGAAGTGGTTAGTTGGGGGGGGGCTAGGGTTTGTGGCATTTTTGCGAAATCAAAAGAAAGAAAGAAAGAAAGAAAGAGCGTGAGATAGAGAGAGAGCTAGGAGGGGCGCCGTAAGGAGAGAAGAGGAAGAGGAGAGAAGTCGCAAGCAAGGAAGAGCGAGGAGCGTGATTTTGTTGCTGTGATCCTGTACGTGACTATCTCCGGAGCCTCCGTTCTTCAATTTCGAGGTTAGGGGAGCTCTATCACTCTATTTAATAGTTCATATGATGAGTCCTAGATCTAGGATTAGAATAGAGTTCTTGATGCATTGTTGATGTTGGATTTCATATTTAGATGTATGCGAATTGATGTATGCATGATTCTTGATGCTTTCTTGATGCTTTGTTGGTATTGGCCATCATATGTATGTGTGTATGCGAAGTGGGATTGATCATGAGACTGAAATTCTTGACATGTATGCGTTGTGTTGGTAAATTGTGACATTCGAATTATGGGCTTGAAACTGAAATTGTTGTGTTGGAATTACTTGTGTTGTTTGCGAAATTGGATGGATGGTGTATAGGCGCCTAGGGCGCCAAGGGGATAGGGAAGATAATGCCTATTGAATTTTTGAGAAATTGATTGAAATATGTGTATGTTTAGTTGCTGGGAAAATGTTGAGGTTTTATGATTTAGAATTGTTAAGAAAACAATTTTCAGTATTAAAAAGCATTTTGGTAAAATTCTGGATGTTGCTGCTGGTTCTGGGCGCTGGGCGCCTATGCTGGGCGCTGGGCGCCTGTTCTGTGTTGTTGTTGCGCGTGGGGGCGCGCCTGGGCGCTAGGCGCCCGTGTCTGTGCGTGTTGCGCGCTGTGCGCGCCTGGGCGCTGGCGCCCGTGTTGTGTCTGTGTGTGCGTGTGCGCGCCTGGGCGCTGAGCGCCTATGGCGCTGTGTTGTGCGCGCGTGTTGCCCTGGGCGCTAGGCGCCCGTGTCTGTGTTGCTTGTTGCGCTGTGTGGCGCGCTGTTGCTCCTGGGCGCTGGGCGCCTGTGCACTTGTTGCCTGGTTGCCTGGGCGCCTAAGGCGCCTGTTCCCTGGATGTTGCCTAATTTTTCCAAAATTGCTTTTATCATAACTTTTGACTTAGACGTCCGTTTTGAACGATTCGAAAAGTGTCATGAAGCTTTTTACGTTGTCTATTTGTGGGTTCAATTTTTAAAATGAAAAATTGTTATTTTCTGACTGTTTGTGGGCGCCCGGGTGGCTGTCCCCGGTGGTCGTCCCAGTGACATTGAAAAATGACGTGGAACTCTTTAAAAATCCCTTTTGGTGTATAAACAACAGTTTTAAACACGGTAGTGTCAAAATGACTGTTTTGCCCCTAGTGGCCAAAGTTAATGATAATGATGTGTAAATGACGAGGATGCCCTTGGTGGCTAGTCAAATGACTGTTTTGCCCCTAGTGGCCAAAGTTAATGATAATGATGTGTAAATGACGAGGATGCCCTTGGTGGTTAGTCAAATGACGTTTTTGCCCTCAGTGGCTAATGTTTGAGTTAAATGATGTTTAAGTGTAAGTGACAATTGGGGCCTGAGTGGCTAAGTGAGGTTAAGGTCTAAGTGGCCTAGTGATGTTGTGTGATGATTATGAATTTGACAGGTGCTGTGCTCCGTGCGAGCAAACAGGTAAGTGATGGGTCACATTGATGACTGTGATCTGAGTAATTGTGTGATTTTGTGAAGTGAGTGGTGCATGTCATAGAGTCTCATGCCCATATGCATAAAACCCAGTGATGTTTTGAGGCCTGAGTGGCTAAGTGACGATGAGGCCTGAGTGGCTAAGCGACGTTTTGTGAAAAGGTACCTTCATGCATATACCCGCGAGTGGGTTGCATTTCATAAATCTACATGACATGAGATGAGTTTGTACATGATGTGAATGATGACTGTGTTGTGGATGTTTTGCGTATTGGATGCTGATTATTCTAGTGCATAGCCTATGATTAGTGCTTATCATGTTTTCTATTACATAGACTGAAATGATGCTCACCCTTTCCTGTTTGAATGTTGCCCTCGTGTTGGTAACGTGCAGGTGATTCCCAGTGAAGGTATTAGCTTCACTTTTCGAGTCGAGTCGTCATGCTCTGATACGTAGCACTCAAGGGGGATAATGAACTCGGCCTTTATTAATGATTTTTGATTATTTTGTCCATGTGGACTATTTGGTTATGTTTTACAAATTTCCGCTGCGTAGTTGTTTGTGTTATGAGAAGTTTTATAAGTGACGTTAACCATGAGGCTTGAGTTTTTGATATTGTGATGTGCTACGTGGACGTATTAATTTGAGTTAAACTGTTTTTAAAGTTGGATAAGCGACGTTTGATTTGAGTACGTGTAACATTTCCTATGAACGAGATTTTTCAAACTCTGATTTTTATAAACAAAGTGACGGGTAGAAAGGGGTGTTACATTAGTGGTATCAGAGCAGTTCGGTCTGTCCGGCCGGTAGTTGAGTCGTCGTGTTGAGTAACATTGAGTTTGTTACTCGTTTCTGAATTCTGTTTTCTGTTGCAGTGCTAGAATGGCCAGACGAGACGACGCTGCTCTTGCTGCTGCATTGCAAGCTATGGCTCAGGCGATGCAGGGTCAGCAGAATGCTGGGGATAATGCTGGTTTTCGAAGTCTGACAACCTTCCAGAGGGAGAATCCGCCCACCTTTAAGGGCAAATATGATCCAGATGGTGCTATGGCTTGGCTGAAGGAGATCGAGAGGATTTTCAGGGTGATGAAATGTACTGTTGAGCAGAAGGTCCGCTTTGGTACCCATATGTTAGCCGAGGAGGCCGACGACTGGTGGTTGGCTACTAGGCAGAGGTTAGAGGCTGTACAGGAAGAGATTACTTGGGAGGTTTTCAGCAGGGAATTTCTGAGAAAGTATTTTCCTGAAGACGTCCGCGGGAAGAAAGAGATAGAGTTTTTGGAGCTGAAGCAGGGTGGTATGTCTGTGACTGCCTATGCGGCAAAATTTGTGGAGCTAGCAAAATTTTATCCACACTACAGTGAGGCTACGGCTGAATTTTCAAAATGCATCAAATTTGAGAATGGGTTGAGGCCTGATATTAAACAGGCCATTGGATATCAGAAGATTCGCGTGTTCGCAGATCTGGTTGACAGTTGCAGGATCTTCGAGGAGGACAGTACTGCTCGCTACAAAGCTACTTCTGAGAAAAGGGGCAAGTTTCAGAGTCGAAGCAAGCCGTATGAGGTTCCTGCGGGTAAGGGTTATCAGAGAGCTGCTGGAGGTAAGGGTTCTGGTGGGGGAGATGCCCCTGCTAGCATCGTCTGTTATAAGTGTGGCAAGCCTGGCCACAAGAGTACTACATGCAGGTCGGATGACAGAAATTGCTACCGTTGTGGTAAAAAGGGTCATATGGCAGCTGAGTGTAAAGTCAAGGATGTGGTGTGTTTCAACTGTGGTGAGTCTGGGCATATCAGTACCAAGTGTACAAAGCCGAAAAAGGAAAGGTCTACTGGAAAGGTATTTGCATTGGCGGGAGAGGAGCCTGATGATGATGATGGTCTGATTAGAGGTACGTGTTTTATTAATGGTACTCCTCTGAAATCTCTTATTGATACTGGTGCTACCCATTGTTTTATATCTGTTGATTGCTGTAAACGATTGGGTCTTGTTTTATCTGCTATGTGTGGGGATATGGTTGTCGATACTCCTGCGAAGGGGTCGGTGATTACGTCCCAGGTGTGTTCTCAGTGTCCCGTGTCGATCTTCGGCAGGGACTTTATTGTGAATTTGGTATGTTTGCCATTGAGAGGTCTGGATGTAATCTTAGGCATGGACTGGTTAGAGAATAATCACGTCCATATCAACTGTCGTAACAAGTCGGTTAGTTTCGGTGAAGAAAGTTCGGTTTTGGTGTCTGCTGGTCAGTTGAAGAAATTGAAGAAAGAAGGAGTTCAGTTATTTACGTTGATGGCTTCGTTGTCTGCTGAGAGTCAGGCTGTTATTGAAGAACTGAAGGTAGTACGTGAATTTCCTGAGGTTTTTCCTGATGAAATTCCGGGTGTGCCACCGGAGAGAGAAGTTGAATTTTCGATTGATCTTGTACCTGGTACGAGGCCTGTGTCTATGGCTCCGTACAGAATGTCGGCGTCGGAACTGTCTGAGTTGAAGACGCAACTTGAAGAATTGCTTGAGAAGAAGTTTGTAAGACCGAGTGTATCACCGTGGGGAGCTCCGGTATTGTTAGTGAAAAAGAAAGATGGGAGCATGAGGTTATGTGTGGACTATCGTCAGTTGAATAAGGTAACTATCAAGAATAAGTATCCGCTTCCGAGGATCGACGATCTGATGGATCAGTTAGTGGGTGCCCGTGTTTTCAGCAAAATTGATTTGAGGTCCGGATATCATCAGATTAAAGTAAAGGATGAGGATGTTCAGAAAACGGCATTCAGGACAAGGTATGGGCATTATGAGTATTCTGTGATGCCGTTCGGTGTGACCAATGCTCCTGGTGTATTTATGGAATATATGAACCGTATTTTCCATAATTACCTAGATCGGTTTGTGGTAATCTTCATAGATGATATTCTAGTTTATTCTAAGTCAGATGAAGAGCATGCTGAGCACCTGAAGTCAGTGTTGGAAGTTTTAAAAGAGAAAAAGTTGTACGCTAAGTTATCGAAGTGTGAGTTCTGGCTGAAAGAGGTGAGTTTCCTTGGGCACGTGATTTCTGGTAACGGTATTGCGGTTGATCCGGCAAAAGTAGAAGCAGTGTTGGAGTGGGAGTCTCCGAAGTCCGTAGCAGAGATTAGAAGCTTTTTGGGTTTGGCTGGGTACTACAGGAGGTTCATCGAGGGTTTTTCCAAGTTGGCCCTTCCATTGACTCAGTTGACTTGCAAGGGTAAAGTTTTTGTTTGGGATGCTCGGTGCGAGGAAAGTTTTATGGAACTAAAAAAGAGATTGACGACGTCGCCTGTTTTGACGTTGCCTAATCCAGAGGAACCGTTCGTTGTGTATTGTGACGCTTCGAAGATGGGTCTCGGTGGTGTGTTGATGCAGGATGGGAAGGTCGTTGCGTATGCGTCGAGGCAATTGCGGATTCATGAGAAAAATTACCCTACGCATGATTTAGAGTTGGCTGCTGTGGTATTTGTGCTTAAAATTTGGAGGCACTACCTTTATGGTTCAAGGTTCGAAGTGTTCAGTGATCATAAGAGTCTAAAGTATCTGTTCGATCAGAAAGAGTTGAATATGAGACAGCGTCGGTGGTTGGAACTCTTGAAGGATTATGACTTTGGTTTGAATTATCATCCCGGCAAGGCTAACGTCGTGGCTGATGCTTTAAGCAGAAAGTCTTTGCATATGTCGGCTATGATGGTGAGAGAATTAGAGTTAATTGAAGAATTCAGAGATTTGAGTTTGGTTTGTAAAATGACACCTCGCAGTGTCAAGCTGGGAATGTTGAAGATTGATAATGATTTCCTGGGCAGCATCAGAGAGGCTCAGAAGTCAGATGTTAAGTTAGTGGATTTAATTAATGGGGTTGGTCAATCTGAAGATGAAGATTTCAAATTAGATTCCAGTGGTGTGTTGAGGTTCCGGGGTAGGATCTGTGTTCCTGACGATGAAGAGATGAGAAAGGCAATTTTAGAGGAAGGTCATCGTAGCAAGTTGAGTATCCATCCTGGAGCAACGAAGATGTATCAAGATCTGAAAAAGATGTTTTGGTGGTATGGTATGAAGAGAGATGTGGCGCAATTTGTGTATGCCTGTTTGACCTGTCAGAAATCTAAGGTAGAGCATCAGAAGCCTGCAGGGCTAATGCAACCGTTGGAAATTCCAGAGTGGAAATGGGATAGCATAGCAATGGATTTTTTGACGGGGTTACCGAATACAGCTAAGGGTCATGACGCTATTTGGGTGATCATTGATAGGTTAACGAAGTCTGCTCATTTTATTCCTATTAATATCACTTATCCAGTGTCGAGGTTGGCAGAGGTATATGTCAAGGAGATTGTGAGGCTGCTCGGTGTTCCGAAGAGTATTGTGTCAGACAGGGATCCGAGGTTCACTTCCGAGTTTTGGAAGAGTTTGCAGAAAGAATTGGGTTCTAAGTTGAAAATGAGTTCGGCGTATCATCCCCAGACCGATGGTCAGTCCGAGAGAACAATTCAGTCGTTGGAGGATTTGTTGAGGGCTTGTGTATTGGAGCAGCGGGGTTCATGGGATTCCTATCTTGCGTTGATTGAGTTTACCTATAACAACAGTCACCATTCCAGTATCGGGATGGCACCGTTTGAAGCATTGTATGGTCGAAAGTGTAGGACGCCATTATGTTGGTATGATTCGGGAGAGAGTGTAGTTTTGGGACCGGAGATTGTCCGGGAGACTACGGAGAAGATCAAGATGATCCGTGAGAAGATGAAGGCTTCGCAGAGTCGTCAGAAGAGTTATCATGACAAGCGGAGGAAGGATTTAGAGTTTCAGGAGGGTGAGCATGTGTTCTTGAGGGTTTCTCCTATTACCGGTGTTGGTCGGGCGTTGAAATCGAAGAAGCTCACTCCTCGATTTGTTGGTCCTTATCAGATATCCGAGAGAATTGGAAATGTGGCTTATAGAGTGGCTTTACCGCCAAATCTTTCGAACTTGCACGACGTGTTTCACGTGTCGCAACTTCGGAAGTATGTTTCGGATCCATCTCATGTGATCCAAGTGGACGATGTGGAGGTGCGGGATAATCTCACTGTGGAGACGATGCCCGTAAGGATTGAGGATCGTGAAGTGAAGGCGCTTAGAGGCAAAGAGATTGCATTAGTGAAAGTGGTCTGGCTAGGAGCTGCCGGCGAGAGTATGACTTGGGAGCTAGAGAGCAAGATGCGCGAGTCCTACCCAGAGTTGTTTGATCAGGTAAATTTCGAGGACGAAATATTCTAAGTGGGGGAGAGTTGTAACACCCTAAAATTATTTAATTAATTTATTTAATTAAATAATTGGGGATTTAAATTAAATTATTTGATGTATTTCGATTAATTAGAATTTTATTTATTTTGGTGGTATTAGGAGGGAGTGGAGGCGCCACTTGCATGACTTGGGCTTAAGTGGAAAGCCCAAGCCCATGATCCACAATATAGGCGAAGTGGTTAGTTGGGGGGGGGGGCTAGGGTTTGTGGCATTTTTGCGAAATCAAAAGAAAGAAAGAAAGAAAGAGCGTGAGATAGAGAGAGAGCTAGGAGGGGCGCCGTAAGGAGAGAAGAGGAAGAGGAGAGAAGTCGCAAGCAAGGAAGAGCGAGGAGCGTGATTTTGTTGCTGTGATCCTGTACGTGACTATCTCCGGAGCCTCCGTTCTTCAATTTCGAGGTTAGGGGAGCTCTATCACTCTATTTAATAGTTCATATGATGAGTCCTAGATCTAGGATTAGAATAGAGTTCTTGATGCATTGTTGATGTTGGATTTCATATTTAGATGTATGCGAATTGATGTATGCATGATTCTTGATGCTTTCTTGATGCTTTGTTGGTATTGGCCATCATATGTATGTGTGTATGCGAAGTGGGATTGATCATGAGACTGAAATTCTTGACATGTATGCGTTGTGTTGGTAAATTGTGACATTCGAATTATGGGCTTGAAACTGAAATTGTTGTGTTGGAATTACTTGTGTTGTTTGCGAAATTGGATGGATGGTGTATAGGCGCCTAGGGCGCCAAGGGGATAGGGAAGATAATGCCTATTGAATTTTTGAGAAATTGATTGAAATATGTGTATGTTTAGTTGCTGGGAAAATGTTGAGGTTTTATGATTTAGAATTGTTAAGAAAACAATTTTCAGTATTAAAAAGCATTTTGGTAAAATTCTGGATGTTGCTGCTGGTTCTGGGCGCTGGGCGCCTATGCTGGGCGCTGGGCGCCTGTTCTGTGTTGTTGTTGCGCGTGGGGGCGCGCCTGGGCGCTAGGCGCCCGTGTCTGTGCGTGTTGCGCGCTGTGCGCGCCTGGGCGCTGGCGCCCGTGTTGTGTCTGTGTGTGCGTGTGCGCGCCTGGGCGCTGAGCGCCTATGGCGCTGTGTTGTGCGCGCGTGTTGCCCTGGGCGCTAGGCGCCCGTGTCTGTGTTGCTTGTTGCGCTGTGTGGCGCGCTGTTGCTCCTGGGCGCTGGGCGCCTGTGCACTTGTTGCCTGGTTGCCTGGGCGCCTAAGGCGCCTGTTCCCTGGATGTTGCCTAATTTTTCCAAAATTGCTTTTATCATAACTTTTGACTTAGACGTCCGTTTTGAACGATTCGAAAAGTGTCATGAAGCTTTTTACGTTGTCTATTTGTGGGTTCAATTTTTAAAATGAAAAATTGTTATTTTCTGACTGTTTGTGGGCGCCCGGGTGGCTGTCCCCGGTGGTCGTCCCAGTGACATTGAAAAATGACGTGGAACTCTTTAAAAATCCCTTTTGGTGTATAAACAACAGTTTTAAACACGGTAGTGTCAAAATGACTGTTTTGCCCCTAGTGGCCAAAGTTAATGATAATGATGTGTAAATGACGAGGATGCCCTTGGTGGCTAGTCAAATGACTGTTTTGCCCCTAGTGGCCAAAGTTAATGATAATGATGTGTAAATGACGAGGATGCCCTTGGTGGTTAGTCAAATGACGTTTTTGCCCTCAGTGGCTAATGTTTGAGTTAAATGATGTTTAAGTGTAAGTGACAATTGGGGCCTGAGTGGCTAAGTGAGGTTAAGGTCTAAGTGGCCTAGTGATGTTGTGTGATGATTATGAATTTGACAGGTGCTGTGCTCCGTGCGAGCAAACAGGTAAGTGATGGGTCACATTGATGACTGTGATCTGAGTAATTGTGTGATTTTGTGAAGTGAGTGGTGCATGTCATAGAGTCTCATGCCCATATGCATAAAACCCAGTGATGTTTTGAGGCCTGAGTGGCTAAGTGACGATGAGGCCTGAGTGGCTAAGCGACGTTTTGTGAAAAGGTACCTTCATGCATATACCCGCGAGTGGGTTGCATTTCATAAATCTACATGACATGAGATGAGTTTGTACATGATGTGAATGATGACTGTGTTGTGGATGTTTTGCGTATTGGATGCTGATTATTCTAGTGCATAGCCTATGATTAGTGCTTATCATGTTTTCTATTACATAGACTGAAATGATGCTCACCCTTTCCTGTTTGAATGTTGCCCTCGTGTTGGTAACGTGCAGGTGATTCCCAGTGAAGGTATTAGCTTCACTTTTCGAGTCGAGTCGTCATGCTCTGATACGTAGCACTCAAGGGGGATAATGAACTCGGCCTTTATTAATGATTTTTGATTATTTTGTCCATGTGGACTATTTGGTTATGTTTTACAAATTTCCGCTGCGTAGTTGTTTGTGTTATGAGAAGTTTTATAAGTGACGTTAACCATGAGGCTTGAGTTTTTGATATTGTGATGTGCTACGTGGACGTATTAATTTGAGTTAAACTGTTTTTAAAGTTGGATAAGCGACGTTTGATTTGAGTATGTGTAACATTTCCTATGAACGAGATTTTTCAAACTCTGATTTTTATAAACAAAGTGACGGGTAGAAATGGGTGTTACAGCACACATGTTTCTTTTCAGTATCAATATTAATAAAATAGCATTTTGAATTCTCCCATAAACTTCTTCGCTCATTCGCTCGATTCGCTTCTTCTTCCATCCTTTTTCAATTTCTACTAATGCAGATCTAAATAAGTTGTCCTTGAAAATAACAATATCGTTGACTCATAGCTTCGATCAGCCCAAACTGAGGAAGATGTAGAAGATAACTGAGAAAACTCCTCCAGAGGTAATGAGAATAATGAAGCAGGAGGATGAAGTGGTCCAGCTTCTCGTGGAATCAAGTGAGACGATTAACTTGGGAACGAGAGAAGTCAAAAAGGTGTTAGAATGAACATCACACCAAAAGGGCAGCGAATCAAGAAAATTCTCTCGCACTACTTTGTCTGACACAAGATACCCACCGGTGTAAGAAAATCAGTGATTGTCAATAAATTTGGTCTTTCGTTACAACCTTCCAAGCAAGATCATTGCGAACAGTGGGGAAAGGTTTGTGTGGAGACCCCAAGTCGAGCATCATAACCCCTCCCCGTACCGCCCAAAAATAAATGAGGCAGTTGCGGCGACAAACAAAGAATATCAGAGATGATAGTAACCTTCAAATGCTCCTTTTTACCTTACATGGAGATCAGACCTTGTTTCACACTTCAACAGGGGCAACCCCGTGCGATGGAAGTAGCACTTCCATTAAACCTTATCAAATAAAAGGATGGTTGTTTGTGTCATATCAGAAAAGAGCAAAGAAAGATTAACAGAAAAAGGTTCGTCCCCGACAATTTCAAGGAGACTTAGTGCCCAAGAAAATCATACCCATCCAAAAGGATCCCCGTGGAAGATGGACCCTGAACTACGAAGGACCTTATGCGGTAAAGAAATCACTCTCTGGAGGGGGGCCCTAACCCCCAAGAAAATAGAGGGCGAATACTTCCCACCCCCGATGAATTCTGATGCGGTCAAGTACGATGCCTAAAAAATGCATATAGAGAAAAGAGAAAAAATGAGCCAAGAAAAACGAGCTCGCTAGGCTGAAAACCCGAAAGGGCAACCTAGGCAAAAATTAGAGCGACCCGGTGGATTGAAAACCCGAAGGGGCAATCCAGGCAAAAGTTAGGGTCAGGAAGTTGGACTAAATAAATGTTTAGGCAATCAACAAAAGCCGGATGGTGAGTTGATCAAGGTCGTGAATATGGGCGGCCAACATTGTTACCTCAAGGACACTAACTACCCAAAGATCTGCTTAGTATTTTTGCCTTTTCATTTCTTTCGAATTCTTAATATGCTCTCAAGCCGGTGTCCCTTTCGCACACTCGGCTCCAGTCTTAATGACAAACACTATCCCTTCTTCTTTATTTTCCCTTGTTTTGAAATGATATTTTATGGTAAGTGATATTGAATTGTGAAACATGTGCATGACTAAAAGCATTACAGAGTATTACGAAATTTCTAAAGGTCACATAAACGAGGCGATCTCTCATAAATAAAATTGCAAAAAAGATAAATACATACAAGATCACTTCAAAAGGCGAATGATAACAACAGGCCGCACTTCAATGCACTACTTTGGGCAACTCCCGTATCTTACGTCGAAAGTCCTGCGAGTTGATCAACAAGAAGGGGCCAGAAAGAACAAAAGAGCAAAGCAAGAAGAGTCAAGAAAGAGCAAAAGAGAAAAGCAAGAAGGGGCAAGAAAGAGCAAAAGAGCAAAGCAAAAGAGTCAAGAAAGAGCAAAAGAGCAAAGCAAAAGAGTCAAGAAAGAGCAAAAGAGTAAAAATAGTCAAAAAAAAAAAAGAAACAAAAGCAAAAAAACAAAAGTCATCCATTACACTCATAACCAATCATCACACATGCATACATTACATGCATGTCATATGCATAGCATCTGCTGCTTTTCAACTTCAAGTGTCGATCTTTCCAGTTCTTAAAAGTCGACGCGACGAGCATCGATCCTACATCAAACCAAATCACAAGGTTAGCACCAAGTCTAGCAGAGATCCTTCAGACCAGCAATGGTCCTTCAATCCAGATCACATGTCGCGTTATCAAGCAACCGACCGATCAACCGACCCCAGGTCCTTCAGTTCAGTTTGAATCAACACGTCCAAGCAACGACTTCGAACTCTACCTTCAGATCACTACGTCGACACTGAGCGCGACGGATCAACCGACCCCAGGTCCTTCAGTTCAGTTTGAATCAACACGTCCAAGCAACGACTTCGAACTCTACCTTCAGATCACTACGTCGACACTGAGCGCGAAGGATCATCCGACCCCAGGTCCTTCAGGTCGGTTCGAATCAACATGCCCAAGCAACAACTTCGAACCATACCACCAGATCGCTGTGTCGACACTGAGCGCGACAGATCGTCCGACCCCAGGTCTTTCAGACTAGCTGTGTCAGCCTAAGACTCAGTGTACGTCCTTCGCGGCCGCTCGAAAAAGGCCACCCCACAAGCAGACCGTATTTCTAGTACCATAGCTAGTTGCGCTCCTTCAGACCCATCGGTCCATCAGGCTTAGGCATGCCCTTCAGAGCCCCAGTACTCCTTCAGATCCCCAGCAATCCTTCGGATCCCCAGCGATCCCTATTTACTTTCTGTCTAAAGCAACCCAGTTTTCATAAGTTTCAAAAAAAAAAATAACAAAAAAAACCTCAGTCTGGACAAAATTAGTGTCTTTCTATCTTTATTTCTATTTTCCTCGAGAAATTTGGAACCCCTTTGATTTCCTAGCAAAATATAAATAAAGAGGGGCAGCTGTAATACCCTAATTTTGTCCTATCCAAAAATAAGAAATTTTATTTTTTTTTAATAAAAATAATATTCATTTTTATGTTCATGTCATGTATTATTTTATTTTAGTTTGCTACAAGTTTTATTTTTTGAAAAAAAAATAATAATAATTAGAAGTATCAAAACAAAATAGACAAAGGAGAAAATAGGGGGGGTCTGTAAAAAATACATGGAGGTGCAATCAGGATTGGGCCATTTAAAGCCCATTCCTCCACCAAACCCTAACCCAATTCGCCTAACCCAATCCAATTCCTATCCAACCCATAACCCAACTCCTCCTAACCCTAATTACTATCCAACCCATACCCATTTCCCCTCCATAAAACCCTAATTCGACCACCCCCCCCCCCTTCACCCTAAAAACCATCCACATTCAATCCCCCCCTTTCCCTAAAAAATCATCCACATTCACTCCCCAAAACTCCTCCTAAAAATTCGACCTACTCCCCCTTTTTCCTCCTTGAAAATTGCATTCTCCCTTCCACACTCCACCTTTCCTCTTTTCCCTCAATTCCACTTCCCCACACTTCCCACTTCCCCATTTTTCATTTCCCCATACACTCAACCTCTCTCTTCTCTCCCCACTCCACGGATCCTCCCCCCCTCTCTCCTCAATCTCACGCTCACTCTCCCTCTCTCACACTCAACCTTCATTTTCTCTTTCTTTCTCCATCACACACAACTCACACTCAACCTTTCTCTTCTCCTTCACTCATCCTTCTTCTCCAATCCCTCTCCTACACACCCACACTCACACACTCATTTCCCTCACATGGCTCTCCTCCTTTCACGCCCCATTCCTCTTCTCACACACACTCACGGATTTTTTTTCTCTCTCACACACAAACCATCATTTCCCTTCACCAACTACCTCCAAACCTCCACCCCTCCATCATATCAAATCTTTCTCAAGTCAGAAAAAAGGGAAGAACTACTGTGCAAGGTATGGAGGCCACGAGTTTGAAGACAAAGAAGGCATCACCCTTAGTATAAATGGAGGCCACAAGTTTGTATGAGGAGGCGGAATTTTTTTTGGAAGAAGAAGGGAAGAAGAAAATTCTCAAAAAAAGTGTAGATTGTTTATTTTTTCCCTTCTTTTCTTTTACTTCTCCTTCCATTATTCTTTTTTTTTAGTTTAAAAATCTTGTTGTATTAAGGAGACCCGGGAAGAGGTTCTTCCCAACATTGCCAAGTTTTTTCCTTAAGGTACCATAATGTAATTTTCGAATTTAATACATTATTATTGTTTTTTTTGCTTTTTATTTCATTGTTGCTGTTTTTTTTTTCTTTTTTTTCATGTAAATATTGTTGCTTTTCTCATTACTTATATTATTGCTGTTTTATTTATTTTTTTTTAGTTGCTATAATTTTGTTCATGTAAATAATTATTGCTGTTTTTTTTGTTTTTTTTGTGTTGTTGTTGCTGTTTTTTTTATTTTTGTTGCTGTAATTTCGTAAATCCTTTTTTTATTTTATTATTGTTGCTGTTTTTTATTTAAATATTGTTGCTGTTTTTTTTATTTATTGCTATTTTTTTTAGTCAAATCGTTTTTCTGTATATAGTTGTTGTTGTTTTTTTAGTTTTTAGTTGTTGTTATTTTTTTAATTTGTTGCTTCTTTTTTTTTTAGTAAAAATCGTTTTTTTGTATATATTTGTTACTGTTTTTATTTTTTTTATTATTATTTGTTGCTGTTTTTGTTTTTTTTATTTGTTGCTTTTGTTCTATTAATTTGTTGGTTTTGTTGTAATTTTCGGAATAAAATAAAGTAAAAAAAAAATGTTTTTTTCTCCTTCCAAAATAAATGGTTACTAATATCACTATCCTTTTTTAAAAAAAAGGGTAATAATAATAATCATTCTCCCAAAAAAAAAATGAAGAGTAATTTAGTCAAATAGCAAAAAGTAAAAATAAACTGATCAACCGTTTTTAGCGTCAAAACGCTATTTGCACCCCCGGCAACCATTTTTCTTTTTAGCGTCAAAACGCTATTTGCCCCCCAGGCAACCATTTTTTAGCGTCAAAACGCTATTTGCACCCCCGCGTTCTCGTAAAACAGCACCCCCTTTTGGTTGCAAGCCCATGTTTTTAAAACACAACCTAGTCCACAAAAGCGATCCGGTCTCACTGTTCGCACCCCCCATTTTTAACACAGCACCCCTGTCATTCGCACCCTTTTTTTTTACTACCACCCATTCCGCTTTTATTCACACCATAATGCTTTCAAACCTTTTTTTCTTTATTTCAAACAACCATACTCACACAAAAAATAGGTTGTTACTAATGGTCACTTTGAGCCTAGCTTGTTTGACCGTTAGGACTAACCTTCTTTTTTTTTCACAGCGAATTAGTAGCGGTAATCACTCTGAGGTTACTCGTTTGATTATCGCAAACCCCCGCCTAAACTCCAATTTTCAGTTAATAAAATACAAACGTAATCTCAACTCCTTTTTCAAATCACGCTTCCCAGTAAGCATTTTTTTTTCAAACAAAGCGCTCGATCGCAAACCGGGTATTTATAGCGTTCACTCTGGGCCCGGCTCGTTTGAACGCTGTAAACACCTTCTTTTTCGAATAAGCCATTAATGATGACCACTCTGGATTTATCTGTTTGGTCACCATGAACGACCTTTAGTTTTCGCAAACTTTTCAAAAATAAAAAAAATACCAACACACAAATATTTTCTACCCAAGAACTACGTAGCTTTGATTTCTCCATCGCACCCGGAGATACGTAGCAGCGGGGGCCCACTCCTGTCAAGCGCAAAAAACTAAAATTTTTATTAAGTCTTCCTTTCCGTTTTTTTTTGCAAATAATAAAAAGGGTAAATTAAAATGTTTTCTTTAAACTAATTTTTTTTTTCTACACATTAAATTAAAAGGTAACCTTTTTAGGATGTTGCGGGGTGCTAGTACCTTCCCCGCACTTAATCGACCCCCGAACCCAAAAACAAAGGTTTTTTTTTCAATGTTTTTCCTAAAAATAAATATTGATGGCGGCTCCATTGTTCAAAACAACGAAGAATCCCTCCTCCGGATTTTTCGGTCGCTACACCATGTTTTTCAACAATGAGCGTAGATGCATCTGGTGGTGGAGACACTTACGCTCATCAAATATTCATGTCCATTCATTCTTCAAATTTCTTTTAATTTTACTCATTTTTATTTAAACTATCTCAATTCAAAAAAATTAACATTACATAATTCTTTTATACTCTTTTTCCTTTCTCACAAAGTCTCTCTCTCTCTCTCTCTCTCTCTCTCTCTCTCTACATCCTACCTCGTCATTATATATCGATATACCATCATTTTAAACTTCACACGGGTCGGGAAGCAAATGAAGAAAAGTTAGACTCGGAAATTGATCAACATCTGAAAATATGATTGAGTATGTTAACTTAAAAATTGTCAACTTAATTGCAAAATTGTCATCATGTTTACCTATAACACCTGTTTTCACCAAACTCAGCATAAAATACCTAAAATTCAGGTCATTTTTGTAGTAGTGTTGTCAGTGTTACGAGGTGAAGCCCTCCTATCATGGATCACACTATTAGTTCATTTTTATAAAACTGAAATCCACAATTAATTGTAACCCACAAGATTTTTTGGAAAAATTTAGACATAAACCCTAGTTATAACATGTGTTTAGTAAGATTGACCTATATAAGCAGTCAAATTTCTGTATGCGCTTATGTTTGAGATTTTGCTTACCTACAACAGTTCGGGTGACCCTTGTAACACCCCAACTTTTATACAAGGTGCAAAAATTAGTAATTTTATGATATTTTGTCAGTACATATTTTAGTAATTATCTTATTTTAAGGGTGTTTTATTATTACTAAATCTAGAAATTATTTACAATTACTATTATGAAATAATTATATTTTTATAAGTGTAGAAATGAGTTTTTATGAGTTAAAACTACAATAAAAACGAGTTGGGCCTTGTAAGTATTGCAGCCCATTGATTTTTATGTGTTTCCGCCCAATTTGGTCATTTATCCCATCATATTTTGTATGTTTCAGTCCATTCTGGTTTTTCAACAAAAATGCTGCGCACAACCCCATTTTCCATTCCCACGCCCCAGAGATCCTTTTAAACGTTACTGTCTTTGAAAAATGTTTACAAACATGCAAAATACAGTCCTCATTTGCTCTAGAATATCCCTGCTTTTCTTCAGTTGCCAATATCTGTACTGCAATTTTGTACTGCAAAATCAATTAAAATCGTACCAACCCATTGACATGTAATTTACACGAAAATAAGTCAATCAGAATATCTTAATATATTAAATTAGTTCATGAATGATCCCACTGTGGTGTCTACTAGAAAGAGGCCCTAACTTATCCAGATTTCTGCCGGGAGGTAAGTAAGTCTGGTTCCAATTTATTCTATTTTCAGGGATCGAACCTGGGTACAAGCCGAGTCCGTCACTTTAAATCGAGTGTATTAACCACTTGCACGTAAGTTTTAACCTAATAAATTTCAAATGACAATTTTGAAATAATAAAAAATTTATAGGCTAAATTGCCAATGCTTTTAGGATACTATGAGTTTTATGACTAAAAGTAAAATACTATGAGTTTGTAAAATACTGTGAGTCTGTTTTATGACTCAAAAAAATTATTTTTGGATAATATTTATAAAACAAAAAATAAATTTTCAAAACCAAATCAATCAACCCTAAAACTTTCTGATAAAAAAAAAAATCAATCCTAAAACTTTTTCATTTTAGATCTCATACGTACAATTTGTTTAAAACAACATGGAATCCAAATGCATATGTAAATAGACTACAAAACCTATTTTCCTACACTCTATCTTTCCAGAAACGCAAATCAGAGTTAACTTATAAATCAATGGAATATAAAATGGGTTCAATTTATATAAACGTCATACTTAATCCTTGGTAGCAACCTGACCAATTTACGGGACTACATCACATATACCTGACCATCTAATTATTACAATCCTCATACAGAGTTGGAGCTGATTCACAACATGCATCCCATCCATTACTCCACGCGATCTGGTAGTATTAAACACCATTATTGATTAGATTGCTTTCTTAGTCATTTTTTAAAAAAACAGCAAAGTATATATATATATATATATTTATACACACTAGTGCGTATAACCCGTGTGATGCACGGGTATACAATTCTTTTGTGAAAATTTTAAAAATTGTAAACATATTTGATTTAACATTTTTTTATATTTTTAGATTTATGCATTAGTGAAATAATCATGCAATTCACTAATAGAATGTCTAATAGTTTTACCACATAAAATTAGTGTACGAATTGATAGCCATTAGAATTTTAAAAATATGGTTAACAATATATCAACTACCCAAGTAATAAATTAAGCCTTTTTTTTTGTATAAATCGAGTAACCTCGAGCTGGGTAGGACTACAATGGGCAGCAAAGCTCTCTCTCACGAGATTTAACACTACTGCATTTCCAAAGCTGGATTCGAGCCAAAGACCTTGGTTAAGCTAGAAAAGACCATTATTATCATATGACCATTATTATTTTGGGATAAGTAAATACCATTATTATTAATATGAGAATTTAAATTTAAAATTCAATTTTTTTGACAAACTAAAAATCGAATTATTTATTGGTATATATGAATGATAATTAGTGCTTTCATATTACTCACAAACAAATAGTTAATGCCTTAATAATTGTTTTTTGCAAAATTAATTCATTGATATTAAAATTGATTCACCTTGGACGTTTTTTGGTTACCATCTCATTGGTGCGTAGTTTCCACCGGCTTTATCGGTGACTAATCTATGCCGGGGAACTTGGCTGGCCACAAGTTTCTGACTTTGCTGGCCCGTGTGGTTCTCCCATCGCAACAGAGTTTTTGCCACACCCAAGATTCGAATCCGGGACTTTGGGTGCGATAGGATCCAATTCCAGTTACCACTTGGACCAACCATTGATGGTCACCATGGACTTTTTCAATATTTAAAGTAGTTAGTCGTTTAAAATTTTTACTTAATTAGGATTAACACTACGCCAAAATTGTTGAAATTAGTCGCACACATAAGCAGCGCTTGCCATAAAAGCGCTACTCAATCTGCAAAAAATTTAACAATGGGCAGCGCTTTGGTTGGGAGCGCTACTCATTCATGTACGGGCTAAAACAATTGGCAGCGCTTTATGGGGTGAGCGCTGCCCATTGATGAAAGGCGCTGAGTGATGCACAACGCTTTGGGATGAGCGCTGCCTAATGCTGAAACTCGCTATACGAATAAGCAGCGCTTTTGGGTTGGAGCGCTATCAATTGATGAAAGGCACTGACTGATGCGCAGCGCTCTGGGGTGAGCGCTGCCCATTCCTTTAACTCGCTATACGAATAAGCAGCGCTGTTGGGTTGGAGCGCTGCCTATTCCTTTAAGTTTATTTTCTTTTTTTCGCGTCTTCCCTCTCACTCTCACTGTCTCACACATTCCAGCTCTCATACTCACTGTCTCACTCTCACTCTCACTCTCTCACTCACGTCCCTATCCCTCTCACTCTCACACTCCATTTACATTTTTCACTCTCACACTCCATTTACATTTTTGTTCCCTCTCACTCTCATTTTCGTTCCCTCACATTTTCTTCCCTCTCTCATTTTCGTTGCCCACTACCTCTCACTCTCACCATTTTTTTTGTTGGGTCCGTACGTACGTGGAGCTTTTCCATTTTCGTTGGGTTCGTGAAGCTTGCATTTTCGTTCCACTTTCACCAAAGGTAATATATATATATATATATATATATATATATATATATATCATTGCATTTTGTTCTAGTTATTTTAATGGCATATTGGAACTTTAGGTTAGATGATTCAATGTTGATGCTTGTTGATTGGTTCTTTGAAAGTATGTGTAGGTGTAGTATTTGTTGAAATGTCCAAATGAAATGTAGGTGTACATGTAGTATTTGTTGAAATGTCCAAATGAAATGCTTGTTAATTTAATGTTGCTCTAGGTTAAGGGATTCTTGTGTTGTATTTATAAATTTGAAAAATTTAGGATTGATGTTGATGATTTGTTGTTTAATGCGAATTTAATGGCATTGCATTTTGTTCTAGTTCTTTTAATGGCATTGGAACCTTAGGTTAGATGATTCAATTTTGATGCTTGTTGATTGGTTCTTTTAAAGTAGGTGTAGGTGTAGTGTTTGTAAACTTAAGGGGAAATGTAGGTGTAGTATTTGTTGAAATGTCCAAATAAATGCTTGTTAATTTAATGTTGCTCTAGGTTAATGGATTATTGTGTTGTATTTATAAATTTGAAAAATTTAGGATTTGGACATTTCAACAAATACTACATGTACGTCCTGGTTCGAGTGTTCGTTCAAGTTCATTCGAGTTCATTGTTGCTTCCACGTGTTCAGGTACTTTTGTTGTTTTCTTATATTTATTATATGAAGAATGACATTATGGAAGACATTAAAGTCTTTGATTTTTTTAGCTGAAAATAGTTGAATGTCTTAGCTTCAAAAAAATTGTACGTTGTGTGTTGTTCACCTATAATAGGTTTAAGTTCTCTTATCAGGATTTTATTATAAATATTGGGAAATTATGGATAGAAAATGGATGTCTGCCAATCGTCTGTCCAAGGAATATGTCGCTGGAGTGGATTATTTTGTGAACTGTGCTGTTAAACGTTTAGGGACTTTTAGTGATATCAAATGTCCTTGTTTAAGTTGTTGTTATGTAAAATCGGTTAATGCAGAGGAGTTGGCAGGACATTTAAAGGGTTACAGAATTGATCAAAGTTATACTTGTTGGACAATGCATGGTGAGGAAAGAGGTGAATCTTCAAATATGGGTAATAATACCGAGAGATGTGCGCCGGTTGACACTCAAAGACCTACATTGGATGGGGACGAATTTGAAGAGATGGCAAAGGCTGTTGAAGACGATCTTAATGACTGTCCTCAAATGTTTAAGAAGTTGATAACAGATGCGGAGACACCGTTGTATTCGGGTTGTACTGAATTCACAAAATTATTGGCTGTGATAAAGTTGTATAACTTGAAAACTTGCCACGGATGGACGGATAAGAGCTTTACGGAATTACTCGCACTATTGAAAGAAATGTCGCCGAAGGATAATGGGCTCCCTTCTCGGACGTATGATGCAAAACAAATGTTAGGGGTCCATTGGCTTGAACTATGAGAAGATACACGCTTGTCCCAATGATTGAATTTTATTTCGGAATGAACATGCATTGTTAAAGTTGTGTCCTAAATGTAATGCATCGCGGTATAAAAAGAAAGAATCTGCTCCAGAAAAGGTGTTGTGGTATTTTCCCATAATTCCTCGATTTAGGCGCATGTACCGTAGTTCAGAAGATGCAAAACACTTGACATGGCATGAGGATGAAAGGATTAAAGATGGCATGCTACGACACCCGACAGATTCTCCGCAGTGGAAAAAAATTGATATTGATTTTCCTGATTTCGGGTTGGATTCAAGAAACCTACGACTTGCATTGTCTGCTGATGGATTTAACCCGCACGGTATTCAGAGTAGATCCCATAGTACTTGACCCGTGATTTTGGCGATCTATAACTTACCTCCATGGCTTTGCATGAAACGCAAATATATGATGTTGTCATTGTTAATTTCTGGGCCCAACCAACCAGGAAATGATATTGATGTATAGTTGACTCCTTTAATTGAAGACTTGAAGTTAATGTGGGAGACTGGAGTAGAGGTGTATGATGGGTTCAGAGAAGAAAGTTTCACCCTGAGGGCTATGATTTTTGGCAAAATTAATGACTTTTCAGCTTACGGAAATCTATCTGGGTACAGTAACAAAGGTCAGTGTGCATGCCCTATATGTGAAGATAACACTGATTGGATGTGGTTGAAACATGGTAAGAAGAATATCTACCATGGTCATCGTAGATTTTTGCCATCTACTCATCAGTATCGGCTGTTGAAAAAGGCATTCAATGGGAATACCGAAACCCGTAAAGCTTCCATGCCTTTGACGGGCGAACAACTATTTGAAAAAGTGAAAGATTTGAACATTAAATTTGGGAAGCCTTTTGCCGGAGAGCTTGCCAAACGGGGGTGGAAGAAAAAGTTGATTTTCTTTGAGTTGCCATACTGGAAGTCATTATATGTAAGGCACTTCATTGATGTGATGCATGTTGAAAAAAATGTTTTTGAAAGTGTCATTGGTACTTTACTCAATATACCAGGAAAGACTAAAGATACCATCAACTCGAGGTTGGACTTGCTTAGTTTGGGGTTGAGACCAGAATTGGGTCCAATAAAGAAGGGTACACGTACATATCTACCTCCGGCAGCTCATACTCTATCTAAAAAGGAGAAGACCGTGTTTTGTAAGTTTCTTCATGGAGTTAAAGTTCCGGAGGGGTACTCTTCAAATGTTACGAACCTTGTATCGATGAAAGACCTCACGTTAAAGTCTTTAAAGTCCCATGATTGTCATGTTCTAATGGAGAATTTTCTACCCATTGGTATACGATCCATTTTGCCTAAGAAAGTGCGCCAGACCCTAACCAAACTTTGTTTCTTTTTTAAGGCGATTTGTAGTAGGGTGATTGACCCTGGAAAGTTGCCATCATTGCAAAGAGAAATTACCGTCACTTTGGGTGAGCTTGAGATGTATTTCCCACCTTCGTTTTTTGACATAATGATTCATCTAATAGTTCATCTGATTAGAGAGACACAATTGTGTGGCCCATGTTATATGAGATGGATATATCCGTTTGAGTGTTACATGAAGATATTAAAAGAATATGTTAAAAACCGATCATGACCCGAGGGGTGTATTGTTGAGCGCTACATAGTTGAAGAAGCTATTGAGTTCTGCACCGGCTATCTATCTAGTCCTGAATATTCCGTGGGACTGCCAAGGTCTCGTCACTTAGGAAGCATTAGTAAAGGGATGTCAGGAACTAAAATAGTTATGGTATCAAGGAAAGAACTAGATCAAGCACACTTATATGTTTTGCACAATGATAGTGAGGTTGATTCATATGTTGCCAAGCACATGGACATACTTAAGAGTGATCACCCATATAAGGGTCAAGTTTAGTTAACAAAAGAACACAATCGGAGTTTCATTGTGTGGCTAAAAGAGCACATTGATTTCGAGTTTGCTATGAATCCTACCTCGATTTCAGAAAGATTGAGATGGTTAGCAAAAGGTCCAAATATATCTGTTTTCTCTTACACTAGCTATCTAATGAACGGGTACACGTTCTATACAAAAAACCATGATGATCAGAGTAAAATGCAAAATAGTGGGGTGACTCTTGTAGCTCAAGCTATGCATACATCAAGTGCCAAAGACAGAAATCCCATATACGCGAATATGTCATATTTCGGGGTCATTGAACACATATGGGAGTTGGATTACAACATGTTTCAGGAGCCTGTGTTCCAATGTAAGTGGGTTGACAATAATAATGGTTTACAGATTGATGAGTCGGGGTTCATGCGAGTGAATTTCAACAAGTTAGGATATAAAGACGAGCCTTTTATTTTGGCATCCCAAGCTCGACAAGTGTTTTATGTCACTGATCCCGTTGATATCAATTGGTCCATTGTTTTATTGACAAATAAAAAATTGCTGACTAACATTTATGATCAATCAACCGAAGATGATGGTATTGAGGACGACCCTTTCTTCGGGACATCACTACCAATAGTAGGGGAAAGAGAGGATGTTGTGTATGTTAGAAAGGATCATAGTGATGGAATTACGATTCGTCAAAAACAAAGTACCAAGAAGCGAATTGCAAATAAAATTATCTCCAAGAAAAGGAAAAGGTAACAATAACAATGATTATTTATTTTTTTACATAGTTTTCTTACATCAAATGCATTTTTACATAGTTTTCATCTTCTTGATTGGTTATTTAATTTTTTGTTGGTCTTTTGAATACATATAACAATAACAATGATTATTCATCTTCTTGACTAGTTATTTACATAGTTTTCATCTTCTTGACTGGTTATTTATTTTTTTTGACTGGTTATTTATTTTATTGCAGGTCAGATGGAAGATTATAATGATCATGGTAGTGGGTATGATGACAGCGGTCATGAGAGTGATGTTGGAGACTATATCAGGAAGCATGGTCCCCGTGGAATGACTGTCAAAAAAGATATCATCGGTCGGATAAATAAAGGAAAAGGACCCTTATCAGTAAGTTACTAATTAACTTAATTCAATACTTAGTTTTAATTGTTTGATAAATAATTAACTAATGACATAATGCAGGTCGAGTGGAATGTTAGGGGTCAGCCAATTGGAAGAAATGGCACACAGTTGATTACCTTCGTTGGTAGTAAGGTAAAACAAATGATACCAATTACAATCACTAATTGGAATGACAAAAAAAATGCCATTTTGTGGAAACAAAAAGAGGAGTTCTGGTTAACAATACATGTATATCATTTTATATCTCTTTAGTTATCTTATTTAATAATTTTGTAACCATATATATTTATATCATTTTCATTGAATATGTGTAAGCAGAAATTTTTTGACGTGGACGAGACTCGAAAAATCTGGTTAATGAAGGAAGCGGGAAAGTTACATCGGAATTTCAGGACTAGTCTAACAAATAAATATCTCAGAGATCATAGTGGAAACATCAGATGGGAGCCTCCACCACTATATAGTGGATTTATTACAAAGGAGGATTGGGGTATATTTGTTAGAAAACGCACTGAAGATCCAGAATTCTTGGTTAGTACTATAATCTATTAAGTTATAACTTAAAATATATTTGACAATTATATATTATGCATTAATGTATACTTATCTCTCTAAATAGAAAACAAGCCAACAGAATCGAGGGAGAGCTTCATGTTGTGAGTACCCGTATAGAGGCGGTACTAGTGGATATCAAATTATTGAAGAAAGATTGGTAAGACACAATAAGCTTGATTTCTTTTTGTTTAATGAATCTTTTGATTTATAATGTCTTAACATTTGGTAAATTTAAATATAGTTGGAGGAGAGTGAGAAAGATCGTCATGAAGAAAGTATTGAGCGGCATGTTTTGTGGGTAGAGGCCCGACAAAACAAGGATGGAGAGATTGTTGATCCCAAAACTAAGGAGGTGACCCATAGAATTGTAAGTATTTCAAAAACTTTTAAAATTTTTATGATCTTTGTAATGTATAATAATTTTATTATACTTTTTTTTGTGAATTAGGAAACCATATCACAGTTTGTGTCACAGGGAGAGATCACAGATTGCTCTGAAAAGGAAATTCTTTCTCGTGCCATGGAAAGGGGAGAATACTCGGGCCGTACAAGGGGTTGTGGATTTGGCGTTAATCCAACCCACTACCTTGGACCAAAAAAGCAAACTCATGGTGAGCATGATTGTCAACAAAGTAGAGAGTTGCGAGTATTGTATGAAGGTCTAAGGGCTGAACTTAGTGATTTCAAACTGCAATATGCGATGGTTTCGGCGCCTGCGGTACCATCATCCCCTGCCACAAATAGCGCACGAGATAGTTGCACCATTCCGTCAACTAAGGTATTAATTGTTTTTTTACAGTAAATAATGAATTAATTTTTAAACTCTCTTTCTTATTACATCAAATAATGTCTTTATTATTTTTTGTTTATTATTGATTTAGGACAACAATGAGTGTGAGTGTGAATTGTATATCTCAAACCCACGTCATATGGTTGCAATAGGCTTCATATGTAACCAATTGGGTCCATTGATGCACAATTTACCCCTACCTCCAGATCATCTTAGAGTCAGAGTTGACTGTGCGATTGTGGGGAATGCACAATTTGCCTGTTCCAAATGTCAGTATAGATTTACTGAATGTGGATAATGCAGTTGGTACCTTTGTGGCATGGCCAACACACCTTGTGGTAAGTGTCAATATATTTGTAACTAATTATTATTTTTTGTCATATATTGTGTGCTAACTAAGTAATTATTTTTTTAACATATAGGTACGCCAAAATGCAAAATCTAAAAGCATAACTGTTGGCAAGGCAAAATCTATTGGCAAGAAAGTGTCTCGGTCCGGCCCTTCTACACAAAATTCTCAGCCCGCCCCTCCTCCAAAAGTGACCCAGCCCACCCCTCCTCCAAAAGTGATTCAGCGCTCCCTTTCTCCAATTGTATCTCAGTCTCAGCCCTCGGCCTCTTCAATTAATGATTATAAAATTATTGGTTATGCTGAAATGCACGCGGAATTCAGGATGGATGAGGAAATCCCGCTTGAATTAGAGATGGATGACCAAATTTTTGGGACTTTAGGTCAAACACTGTCGATCAGACGTGAGGATATCAGTGATGTATGTAAATTGAACTGGGCAACCAGTACTGCTATTAGAGCATATGTCAGGTACGTATGTAATTGATTATTTGACATCATTGAATTTTTTTTATTAAATCGTTAATTTAATTTGTATATATCTCTAATTATAGGTACTTGTACGAGGACATTTTGGTCCCTTCGGAACAGACACTGAGATTTGTGTTCATGTGTCCGGATAATACACACCTGCATGATGTGTCTCAGAAGCTGCGTAATTATGAGATGCTTGTGGAACAAAACAAGACAGAGGTTAAAAATTATATCACTTGACGCTTCTGGGAAGCTCAAAGTAAAAGCGATGATTACATGTTTTTGGCACCGTTTCTCTTTCGGTGAGAGATTTAATCCATTCTTATATAACGTGCATTTTTTAAATACTAGTCAATTACTTATTCAAAATATTATTTCGTAGGGAACATTGAATTCTGTTAGCAATAAATCCGGGGAGAGATACGGTGTACTTCATTGATCCATTGCATGGTCATTTCAACAACTACCCCGAGTTTATCGAGTTATTTAATAGGTGTGTGTATTTCGATCCCTCTACATATTTCTTTGTTTTACTTATATACGTATGTATTTCGAATAATATAGTTATATGTCATTGTGTTCAGTTGTTTGAAAACATATTGGGGAGTGGAACAATCAAAGACCAAATGGATACCGATAGATGTAAGTTTGTAATCAATGTTCTTATATATTTAATTACATTATTTTGTGAAAAAATGTATTAAATTAAATTTAACATTTAACTAATGTTTTGTTTTGTAGTGTCCAAAACAACCCAATAGCAATGATTGTGGGTATTATGTAATGAAATTTTTGAAGGAAATTATTACCTCAAACCAAACGATTATTCCCCGACAGGTATCTAGAATTCTTTTTGATTTTGATATAATAATAGTTAATTCCATTTAACCATTTCAATTCTAATTTTATTTATTTATATAATTTCAGTATTTTCCTGATTGTCGGGTGAAGACATACTCTGATGAACAGCTAGTTGAGCTTAGAGGAGAGTGGTGTCGTTATGTCTCCCGTTTTTTTTTTTGGATAGAATATGTAATACTGTAAGTTGTTAGCGTTTGATTTGGATACATACAGCTAAGCTAGTTTTGGTTCATATTGTAAGTTTAGCTAGTTTTGGGTACATAAGAATTGGATAATAACTTGTTAGCTAGTTTGTTTCTGTTCAAGTGTAGAAATGGAATGAATTGGGAAACTTAAGCACTTGTTAGCTAGTTTTGGTTCATATTGTAAGTTTAGCTAGTTTTGGGTACATATGAATTGGATAATAACTTGTTAGCTAGTTTGTTTTGGTTCAAGTGTAGAAATGGAATGAATTGGGAAACTTAAGCACTTGTTAGCTAGTTTTGGTTCATATTGTAAGTTTAGCTAGTTTTGGGTACATATGAATTGGATAATAACTTGTTGGCTAGTTTGTTTTGGTTCAAGTGTAGAAATGGAATGAATTGGGAAACTTAAGCACTTGTTTTGATTCTGGTGTATTTGGATATAATTTGATTTGCTGAGAAATAGAATTGGAAGGAATTGGGAATGTAAAAACAACTTAGTTATGCTGGTTTACTTGCTGAAAAATAGCTGGTTTTGATTTTGCTCATAATGTTTGATTTTCCTTTTTGGATACATATAGCTAAGTTAGTTATGAGTATATATGTCCAGGAAAATTGCAATTGTAAAAAGAAAAATAACAAAAACAGAAAAAAAAAATAAAAAAAATTACACAATGGGCAGCGCTTTTAGGAGAAAGCGCTGCTCATTGCCTTAGCGCAATTACGAATAGGCAGCGCTTTTAGGAGAAAGCGCTGCCAATTCGTAAAAGCGCTAAGGCAATGAGCAGCGCTTTCTTCTAAAAAGTGCTGCCCATTCGAAAATGCGCTAAGGCAATGAGCAGCGCTTTCTCCTACAAAGCGCTGCCCATTTGAAAATGCGCTAAGGCAATCAGCAGCGCTTTTTCCTAAAAGCGCTGCCCATTGCTATAACTGGGCAGCGCTTTTAAAAGCGCTGCCCATTGTTAGAGTGGAATCAGCAGCGCAAATATTAGCAGCGCTCAAAAGCGCTGCCCATTGATAAAAAAAGCGCTGCCCATTAAAAAATCTGTAGTAGTGTAAAGAGATTTCCATTTCCGCGATGGCAACTTTTTATATATCCAGGATATTAGTGCATTTTTTTCTTTGATAATTTTATTGCATTTAATTTAAAATTTCAGATTTCAAATAATATATCAAATCCTTTATATCAGGGGTATATACAATTCGTTTTGGTAAGTTTTTTTACTTTCTTTTTGATTTAAATTTTATGATTATGTCTCCGACACATAGGATTAAAAATGATGACACATCATTTAATTTGATCAGGTGGTATGATAAGTTGTTGACATATGGAATAATCCTAAAATAGTTTATTCTCAAATGTATTATTAATAGAATAGATATTGTTTTTTTTTAAATGTTTAGTAGTTTTCGAATCAGAGATTTGTGGAATTTGTTTATTTCTAATGAGGGATTAAATCATGTTACATGTATTTGATTCAGAGATTTGTGGAATTTATTTATGGTTAATGAAGGAATAAATGTAGTATATTAATGTACCCTTATTTGGAATCTTTGGTAAATTAAGTATTATTTTATTTTATGTATTTAGAATTTGGAATACAGGTATTGAGTAACCTGGCAGGTTACACGCAGACGCAGGTATTGAGTAATTGGAATTTGGAATCCAGATATTTGGTTAAATATTAAGTGAAAAATGGTATACGAATGTTACAGGCCGTGTTATACACTGAATGGTGTAATTAAGTTTTTATAAATTTTGGCTAAAAGCATTTTGCGGTTGTGAGAAACGGCAAATATAAATTCAAATTTATAATTTATATTTATTAATATTTATTTAAAACATTAAAAGATAATATATTTTCTTATTTTAGTTTTTATATTTTTAAGGATAATGTAATTTATTAAAATGTCGTGGTGCACATATTAATAGAAAAACAAATATAATAGTATTTACATTATTTAATTATATATATACCTAAAATTCAGGTCATTTTTGTAGTACCGAAAGCCACAATTAATTGTAACCCACAAGATTTTTTGGAAAAATTTAGACATAGACCCTCGTTATAACATGTGTTTAGTAAGATTGACCTATATAAGCGGTCAAATTTCCGTATGCGCTTATGTTTGAGATTTTGCTTACCTTATGTTTGGATGGAGCATTTTTAGGAGGTAGTGTAATTTTTGGGGGGAATTCAATTATTTTTGTTCAAATTGAACTAAAATATTTGAATTCCCCCCAAAAATTACATTACCTCCTAAAAATGCTCCATCCAAACATACACTTATGGAAAATGAAACTCCCATAACATGAATCAACAAGCAGTGAGGGTGCCTAGGGCTTAATAATATTTTGGCTATATTCAAACATCATATACCTTTTTGTGCAAAACCAGGATAAAGACACTTCACAATCTAATCAACTAAACAAGGAATCTTCCATAAACAATGTCTTCAAAATTGATTACCTATTTGAAAGCTATGAGATTCAGCTGACTCTGCTCCATTCATCAGCATTTGAGGGTTCACTACAAGAATAAGCCTCGTTTTCTGCGAAACTTTCCGACGAACTCTTATTCGTCGCAATATCCGACGGATTTCCGACGAAAAAGTCGCAAATGTTCAGCAGAAGAGGCGCTAACAGCATCGGTTGGCGGAAGTGAAAGAGATAACAGTATCCTCAGAAGGAAACCCAATGGTACGGCTGAAGCAATCTATAGTCACATGGTTGTTGGTCATCCAGTTCATTCCCAAGACAATTTCCATCCCTCTCATAGGCAGGCAGATAAAATCAATGGTAAAATCTCTCCTCCCTATGGTGAGCAGACAGTTACTACACAAGGACTGGAACCGGACACGACCCATAGCAGCGGTAAAAATAGTAATCGGTTCGGATATAGGAGACACTATCAATCCTAACCGACTGGCACATGCTTCTGAGATGAAACAATGAGTAGCACCAGAGTCATACAATATATTAACAGTTTGATTGAGAATAGAACATGTACCCCTTATGAGATTATCATCTGGCTTGATGGTCTTGGCATCTAAAGTGTTGACTCGAGCCTGCCTTGGAGCATCAGGAGACTCAAATAAAGCTCTCCTCGACGGGCACTTATTAGCATAATGACCCACCTCTTCGCAAAAGTGGCATTGGTTTGGCCTGGGTTGACACTTGCCCCTGTGGAACTTCTTGTAGAGGTCACACTTGCTTGGTCTTGTAGAGTCACTTGCTTGCACTTGCTTTCCCTTATCAGAATCCCCCCTATACCTAGGGTTTGAAGTAGTTGATTCATTACTTTTTCGCTTATCCTTCCAGAAATCTTTCCTCTCGATATACATTCTCTTAAGGTCACTTTCAGCTGTATGAGCTTGTTAAACTAATGTAGGATAAGTAGTCATAGAGTAAGAACTGAGGCCTTGATTCACATCACCTCGGAGACCTTGTTTGAACATGATCATTTTGCACCTATCATTCGAAGCATGAGTTCCCTACTCATAAAATTGAGATAGTATTTCAAACTTTGCAGCATACTCTCCCACAGACATAAAATTGAGTTCCCTACTGATTTTCGTCGCAAATTAACGTTTCCGACAGACTTTCCGACGGACAAATTTTCGTCGCAAAATTGCTCGTCGCAAATCGTTTCCGACGGATTTTTTCGTCGCAAATAGTTTCTGACGGACTTTCCGACAGAGTTTTTCGTCGCAAACTCTAACACATTTTCGTCGCAACTCCGTCGGAAATTTTTAAAAACAAAATAAAAAAAAATAAAATCTTACATCCAAAAAACTATTTAATACTGATATCTATATTGTTTCATCAACTTCAACTCCTCAAATACAACAATCTATACCTCATTATTCAGATTCAGATATTTAAAGAATTACAAGAGGAATGTATCTCTAAAGAATAATCCTGAAATTTGATATTCTGCACAACTAGAGGCTATAATATGAATAGCAAGAAAAATCAGCAACTGTTATCATGACCATTGAATTATAGGAATGTATCACATTAAAGGTAACTTAATCATTTCTTTCATTATGCACATTTCTGGCAATCCTATAATTTGAGAACAAATTTCTTACACACACCCAATTAATTTGCTATCATTCATGCCTAACTACAATTGCTCTCTCCTACATATATCATTTGCTAACAAACCCAATTAATTTCCTAGAAGGTTGAAGTGAGGGTAGCTTGTCTTGATTTCTTCAATATCTTCCCATGACTCTTCAGCTAATTGTAAGTCTTCATGGAGTCAAACCTTTCTATTAAGATGCCCATTGCAGCGGGGATAATTTGGACACACAGTTCCTCTCTCAGAATCACCAGCCAACCGAAAGCTGATACTCCGTGTTGTATGCTTGCATGTTTCATCGTCACACTGGATACAAAATCAGCTGAGGTCAGTCACATCACAGCTAATTTTAATTTTATAGGCTGTTAACATTCATAATTCATAATAGTATAGTTTAGAGAGTTGACTTACCAAACCTCTATAATACATTAACACAAATTTTTCTGCTTGCCTTTTGACCTGAAATGAAACAGTACGCAGATGCTCAGGAACAATATTCTATGCTAAATCAGCAAACATGTTGAATGTCACGACGTTGATCTATGTTATGATACATGATCTGAAATCGGTGTAAACACCTTTTTATGTGAAATGCATTGAAGTCTTGAACAACACATTTTCGGAAAAGCGTTAAATCAGAAATACCTGATTGGAAAAACTAACCTAGTAGTAGAAGTTTCTGAATATGCTTTTCAGCCTTTGTTTCCAACTCTATTCTTCTTTCAATTTCCGCTGCCTGCTAATCCACACCACGTATGCAATAAATGGGGCACAAATTATCTCCTGATCAGAAGGATCAAATTTTACACCTTTTGGCAAGCCATGCCATTCTTTCGCTACCTAACAACAGAAAAATGTTTAAAAGTCAACATTAAGACTATACATGGGGATAAAAATCAGAAATGATGAAGTGTCAATCTTAACTGTAGTGTTATTTTTGATGCTAATCAATTTTTCCAAAAACATTTTTCTAGGAATTCAAATATATATGGAAGCAGCACTGTCAAAAAGAATAGAAGGAATTTATTCAGCTGATGATAATGAATCTCCTTAGATACAAGCAAAACTTGCCTTATTATGATGAAAAGTACTTATTCACAGATGAGTAAATGAATGCTACTAAACTAGAGACAAGGAAGATTGAGAGTGAATATATAATATGAATTAAATACATATAAATGATTGATTACATGCCCATTATAATATGAATGCTACTAAATTGTTGTAAGAATACCCATTATTTCAAAATGTACCCAAAGCAGAAAAGATCAACAATGTAGGTTAGAAGCTCTTTGTAATACCCCCAATTTTCGCTATTTAAATTATTTGGCGTGAAATGATTTTTATTAATTTAAATGAGTTGCTTGAAAATAATGTGTTGAAAAATAATTTGCTTGGATTGACAATTAATTTAATTATGTGACAAATTGAGTTAATTGCATCATGTTAGTTTATTAGGAGTGAGGGAGTTATTAGGGACGAAATGTGTAAGTGAGGGGCAATGTAGTCTTTTACCTTATCCCTTTATAAACCCATTTTCAGCTGAAACATAAACACAAACATTTCACTTTGTAAAATCTGAAATCAGAAGGTTGAGAGAGGAGAGAGTGAGTGAGGGCTAGGGGAGGAAGGAGAAGAGAGTTCTCTCTCAAATCTTAATGCATGTCTCATCTATCACCACCATTCATCTCCATATTTCATGCTCTTAAATTTGATACCACTTTTGAAGCCATAGACCACCTACTGTACCAATATCACGAATTGGGTTAATCTAAGAAGCAGTTTGTTGAAGTTCTTGGTGCAAGCACAGAACCCAGTGAAAAAATCCGTTGGAACCCTTTTCAGTGTTCGCATCATATCTCTCTGTACAGACCTCCATTTGAGACCATCTTTATTTCTTTAGAAACTAGACAGAAAATGCTCCAGTTTAGACCCAAGAACCATCTGATTTCACTGATAATGTGGGGAGATATCACCTTCCTAAGTTTCGTTTCCAGAATCAGCTTCAGTCTTGACCCAGCTTCATTGTTTCGGTTGTAGCTCTCTGGATATAGGGTGCATGCGTTTGAAACCTCCACCTTCAGAAACTAGAGAAAAATACCTTCACCATAGACCCTCGTTTTGCTAAGTTTGGTTGAGATTTGAGTGAGTTACGCTCGTTGCAAATTGGCGTTTGGTTGCTGGAAACAGCAGGAGCAGATCCCGAAAGATTCGTGTGATAGCCGTTAGTGCCGTTAGTTCGTGTTCGAGAAGTTTCGGCGTTGGGTGATTGTCATTTCCAAAAAGGTGAGTTCTATAACTCACTAGGGAAACCATAAATTTGTGCATGTATATGTGTCCTGGTTTAAGTCTCGCGTTTTATAAAAATTCGAGTCGATAATGTTTACGAAAATCTCGCGTGTGAGTTGTTAAGTCATGAGATCCTTGGAATTGAAATAGCTAAATTGCATGAGTGTGATTGTTGAATGAATATTATTGATTGTACTGAATGTACTGGTTTCCATGTCTGTATTGATGTGTTATCGAGTTTGAATGTGAATCGGAACGGACATGGGAACGATCGGAATAGAAAAGAAAATGCGAAAACTGTTTTTCTGAAATACTGAGTCACGCACGGATCGTGTGTATGGGCGCACGGGTCGTGCGTGAGATTCTGAAGCTGATGGTGCCGTTTTTGAAAACGCGCACGGGTCGTGTGTATGGGCGCACGGACCGTGCGTATCCTTCTGATGCCAACTTTTAAAATATGTCCTAAGCTATTCCGAATGGTCCCAAGTCCCTTCTAATCCACTCCTCAAGGTTTCCCAACGATGGAAACACATTAGTATTATGAATTCATGTATGATTGAGTTGAGATCATGTGATGTATTTAAAGTTTCATGCTATGATTGTGATTGAGATGTAAGTTATACCGTGGATATTGTTCAATGTGACTGATGTATTGTGCTGGATTGACTGGTTTAGTAAGATTGATAAGTTAAGTTAGCAAACCTTAGTAATCCATGAGAGATCACTTAATAATTAGACTTAGTTAGTAATTAGATCACCTTAGTAATAAGTTTATGTTCAGTTCAGTTCATTGTTCAGTTAAGTTATTGTTATGTTTAAGTTCATTGTTGAGTTCAGTTCAGGTATATCATCATATATACCTTTTAGTCGGGGTGACGACCCTATTCAGTTTAGTGTGCTAGGGGAGAGGCAGTCATGAGCCTTATGAACCTAGGCCCCATTAGGGACCCAGCCGATTAGTGGGGACGGGTTCACCGGAAGCTTATTATGCCAAGTGACCGGTGACACGCTATAACTTTAGTTAGTGTTGTTTCTTGTAACCGGCTTGAGGGTTATGAGGACAACGTTTAGTTTAGTTTATGAGTTGCGTCTTGTAACCGGCTTAAGGGTTATAAAAACAACTTCAGTTAGTTAGCCACATGGTCAATTTTGAGGACTATGAGTTAGAATCAGAATAATGAATCAAGCATAATTGAACCGAGAGGTTTAGTAAGGGGTCGCGATAGAACTCACTGAGACAAGTTGTCTCACCCAATCCATTGTTGTTGTTTTTCAGTTAAGCAGGGAAAGATGAAGACCGTGAGGCACGGCTATGGAGACGCTTGAGGAGCAGTTGCTATCTTTGTTTCTTTATGTCTTGTATTTCAGTTTCTCTTGTATTTCTGTATTTTGTATTCAGTTTCTTAGATGTACGATGGTACGACTTATGTTTTTAAGTTGTAAATCGCTTCCGCAGACTTTCGGTTTTGAGTACTGAACACTAGTTGAGGGTGTAAGGACCGCTTTATGTATATTATGTTCAGTTATGTAAGCGAACTTGATGGGTCTTTAGCATCGAGTATTAGTATGTGTTCAGTATTTAAAAAAGGAAGTTACTCTAATGTATGCCAGTAGTGCACTTCGGTAATTTCTACAAGTTAGAAATTAACGGGGTGTTACACTCTTTTAAGCCCTTAGAGGTTTGGTTCCTAGATACCATCACACGTAAATTGAGCCATTTTTCACCAGAACTGGCAGATATGGTTCATTGGCAGGACAGGTGTGACAAAATAAGGGATTTGAAAATTGTTAGAGACAACTTATTATTTTCTTTTACTTGAAGTCAGGGAATGGAAGAAAAGATAGATAGCACACAGAACGTGGGTTTTCTTTCTCTGTTCCCAAATAACGTTAAGAAAACGCAACCCACAACGAACAACTCAGAATACAAGTAACCCGCAACAGAATTGAACTATTTAACGTACATGGCTCTAAGTTCAGTACAAATGGCAATCTCAATAGGAATGATTCCATTCTGATGAAGTGCCCCGATTCATTAATCATTGAATAGAATAAGAATGAAAGTAGTCTAAAAAATAAGTGCCCCGATTCATTAATCATCAAACAAGTTAAGCCCCCGAGACCTTCTAATGGTTATTTGGGTAGCTTTCCCTTGTTGGCCATTGCTTTGTCTCATTTGTATAATTTGCTTTTTGAGTGTTCTTGCTCTCTTGACACAACGGATGCTTATTTTCAAGTTATTCACCCCTGCCCTATCTAATAAAACTGTTATTCTGTAAAATAACAAAAATTGCTTGTTCGTTCCAACTGACTTGTTTCGGCAACAAAAACTAAAGCTCATATATGATAATTCATAAATAAAACCGAAAAAGAAAATACAACAAATCATGAGGCAACAATTTAGAAAAGGCGGGCTGAATTAAAACAGGACAAGACAGGACATATAAGAATTTTGTAGCTTAAACCCCCACAAGGAACGAAGGAATAAAATTAATCAACTAGAAACTATGAATATCTGATCTATAAGCACTATTGATACTGAATACTCATAACAGCCTATGCATCATGATTTGGGCCTTGGGGGTATTTAGTATGGCTTATTCGAGCTTATATTATAATATAAGTACTTGTATAATTATTTGGAAGTGATAATAAAAAGAGCTTATAATATGCCCAAAAACTATTCTTAGCTCATTTTCATAATCTCCTCAGAATAGCTTATAGAAACGGCTTATTATAGAAACAACATACCCATAAACTCTTATGTGATAAGTGCTATTCAAAAAGGGCTTACTTAAGAACAACCCAATAAACTTGCTCTTGGGTAGTGGCACCATTTGTGCCTCCATCGGTTCGGCTTCACCTTCAGCAGCCTTCTTACCTGCAATGAAACAAGCATTTCTTGAATCCCCATTTCACAAACATTCCAAAACAAAAAACCTATGACCAACATCAACACCAAAAGTATTTAAAATGCAAATATATCATGTTTAAAGAGCTTAAACAGCTCAAGCCTACATTTCTTCTTCTTTCCACCACCTTTCTTCTTTGTCGTTGTCCCCAATGCTAGCCAAGCCTTAATTTCAGGGTCATCTATCATTTTGGTGGGCTGCCATTCCTGGAGTGTATGAGATGTGATACGATCTGATCCATCCGGCATTAGTAAGACCGTGAATTTGATGTGTGCGACATAATCCCCTGAAAAATAACAAATTATGTGAGACATAATAAACATTCCTCACACAAATGTAACGATGTGGAGGGGTCCTGATGGATTAAGTATAGGTAATGTTACCAGGTTTTTCTTGTAGAACAGGATAAGGCTGCAGGAGCTCATGATTCATGCATTTTACTAAACCGAGTCGAGCTCTTTTCTCTTCCAAAGCCCTATATTATAGAGGAACTAACATTTGAAGTGCAACAACAGGTTCCAAATTCAAACCTTCCCAGTTCAGATATGGTAATATATACATACAGGTGCTTTCATCTTCACTGTAAATGAACCTAGATGCTTTCATCTTCAAGTGATAGTTTCTGTCAACTGCCCTTTTATAAATAGTTGTCTGCTTCTCATCTAATAGCTTAAGCTGCAAGGTATAGAAGTTTCACTACATAACTATTAAGAAGCTCCATCATATATCTTTAAGAAATTAGTAAAATTATTAATTAAACTACCTTGCCTTCTCCGGTGCTGGCTACAATATCAATTGCATAGACTTCATTCTCCTCAAACTCGGCATCATCAATCCTTGTATCTGAATTGGATACACTTAGCACAACCTTGTTCCCATCAATCACAAACTGTTTCATTTGGTGGCTAAGAACTCCCTCGACAATTTTACAATCATAGGGCAGCAGCAACCTTCTGAATTGCATCGGTTACATCCTTGTTTTGTCAGGGAAAGAGAAACATTGGTAAAATTATTCATTTCCACTATATAATGACATAGTTGTAACTACAAAAGATAAAAACACTTGGCTTTCATACCGAAAATATATAAACAGATTGATTGAATAACATACCTTTCCTTTCTCCAAATAAGAAAATCCCAACGTGAAGAACACAAAAACAAACTGCTTCCCATCCCTTTGCTTCCCATCTCTTTTGTCTACACCAATAACACGAACACAGCATTGCATATAAGTCAATCATTCCTAACAGCTACTTTAAACTCTAAATTCTACAAAACAAATTAGCACATACAGATTTTATATAAACAATACAATTCCAAATTCTAAGAACAACAACAACTGATGTTATCTCAACCCTAAGCAGACTTTGTCTTAACAACAACAGAACAACAACAATAATTTATCTAAACAAGTTTTATATAAACCCTAAATTCTGCAAAACAAATAGAATAGAAACAAAACAGACTTTATATAAACCCTAAATGTGAACCGTTGAAATTTTTTGAGAAAGGGAAATCAAAAGATGAGAACAATCAAGAGTTGAGAAAAAAGATAAACAAGAAATGGGAATTTTTCGGTGCTGACCAGAACCAAGAGAAGATAGTTTGAAATTTTTTTATGAAAAATTCAAGAATCTGTAAAGAAAAATGAAATTAGGGTTTCTTCCTCATGGCATCAAATTAGGGTGCAAAGAATTGGGAACTTTGAGAAGAAGAATCAGATAACGAAATTACAACTGAGAAGTAAAGAGAAATAGAAATTACGCTGAGAACAGGCGCTGGTTACAGTTGATGAGAGAAGGAGGGATTTAGGGGTTTGAGGTGTGAGGCTTGAGGCGTTGAAAGAAGGAGAAGGAGACGGAGGGAGAGAGTGAGGACTGCGTGAGGAGGGCGGTGGAGGGCGGAGGAGGGCGATGGAGAGTGAGGGAAGCATTTCGGTGAGTGAGAGGGTTCGAGGGAGAGAACAGGCGCTGGTTATGAGAATTGAGAGGGTTCGAGGGAAGAGACTTGCGTTTTAATTGGGTTTTTATTTTTGCGACGGACTTTTAGCATTTTCCGACGAAAATAGCCGTCGGAAATTGCCGACGAACAACGATGTCGTCGGAAACATAAGAGGGAATTTTAGCGCTTCTTTTGCTGAACATTTGCGACGGCTTTTTCGTTGGAAATCCGTCGGAAATTGCGACAGACAAGAGTTCGTCGGAAAGTTTCGCAGGAAACAGAGCTTATTCTTGTAGTGATGTCTCCCTGCTTCAAACTGACAAACTCCATCTGCTTAGCAAGTTTTTGGGCATCAGGGAAATAGTGGCCAAGAAACAACTCCTTAAAGTTAACCCAATTAAAAGGTGTTCCTTGGGTTTGGAGCATTCTTCTGGCATTAGTCCACCGGGTATGGGAATCTTCATCTAGAGCGTTGGCAGCAGAAATCACTTTCTCTTCTTCGTTGCATTGTAAGGTCACAAAAATTCTTTCCATGGCATCCACCCAGAAATGAGCTTTCATTGGGTCGGATTCTCCCTTGAAGATTGGAGGTTTCATCTTCAGAAACCGAAAATACATCCTGTTGGGATCCTCAGGTTGTGGTACATTGACTGGCTCATTTGGTTGTGGTTGAGGCACTTGATGCATCTGCTGCATTTGAGCCATCTGTTGCTGTTGCATTAGCATCATGTCATTCATCATCTTCTGCTGAGTTTCAATGACATTCTGCATCCATTCCTGATGAGGATCAATAGATGGGTTTCTCCTACCTCTTCCAGCCATGATTCTGCGAAATATGCACAAAGTATTAAGTTGATCAGGCTCAATGTCTAATAGCATATTAAGAAAATCAGACTTAGAAGACGTAAGAGACTCTTGACCTCTAAGCCCGACTAGGTCGAACTGCTCTGATACCAAATGTAACACCCCAGTATTTCTAACAGGTAGATACACTGAAATGCACAACTAAAGATGATCAGAGGACACAGTTCCTGCTTAATTATTGAACATACAAACTTTTTCCGAATTTAAACAAAGTGTTTGGAACATCCCGACTTCATAAAATCGAAGTTATACAGTTCACAATCGTTAGGATTATAATACCAAATGTTCAACAACTAAAACCGAGAATACAAAATATGGTTCGTGCAACTCATAAGCAATACAAGTTATACAACCAAGACAAAACAACAAAGAGGACTAAAAGTATTCAAGGCTAAGTCCTTGACTCCTCCCATGGCACACCAGCTATTGGTGGCAAATTACCTTCTTCTTTCCCTGCTTCTCTGTAAAAACAACAACATTGATTGGGTGAGATAACATATCTCAGTGAGTTTTACCGTGCCCACTCACTAACACTCGGTTCAATTATTAAACTTTTACAACATAAGTTGAAAAACAATGTCCAGTGATTAATCGAAACGCCGACCGTGCAAGAACCACTACTCCCGGCGAATCGTGTACTTAACTTAACATAAACCGGCCGTGCAAGAACCACTAATCCCGGTAACCCACGTTTGACCACGCCAAAACGTATACAGGGCCTAGGCAAGGGATCATGACTTCCCTCCCTAGTATGCTACTTGTCGAGTCGTCACCCAACGTGATACATATTAAAATATATATCGTGTCCGCATTGGACCGTCTCTTAAGTTCTAGACAATCTAAAACCAGAGTTGACTTATAACCCGTTTTATTTTTTGATAAAACATGTCCCCACACGTGTACTATGACAATCTTACTTAAACTTTAAGAAAACCTTTAACATATCAAACGACGTCGAAAAACTGCAAAAGACCACTTGTTGGAAAGCTACGAATGTCTAGTTTCTGAATAAACTTTTGGTTTTGCAAAGTATTGAGCCAATTAGTACAGTTTTCAAAAATATCCAGAGTGGTTCCTAGATTGGACAGAATCTGTCACCTAATTTCTAGCACTTCTAAAATGACCAAAACCCAACCAATTAATCTGAAACTTGAGCCTAGACCATATAAAATTGTGTCTAGTTTTCAAAGAAACAAGAATCGTTCAAAAAGGAGTTCAGTTGAGAGCACAAAACGCAAAACACTGAACCTATACCCAGTTTAACATCAGAAATTTGACCTAGATTGGGATACTCATAACTCGAGCTACACAACTCCAATTTTGATGAAACCAGTGCCACAATGACCAAACTTAAGTATAGTTTCTAAAAAATTGACCACATAATTTTTGGATTCACATAACATTCCCAGTTTCAAAAAGACGGCACATATGTCCAGAATGCTTCCAAGATATTACCCTAATTTGTGAAACTTTTAAAATGAGCTATACAACTCCAATTTAAAACAAACCAGTGTAAAAATGACCTAAATTAAGCCTAGTTTTTAACAAAACAAGCCCCATAATTGTTGGACTAACAGAAAGTTCCCAGTTTCAAAAATACAGTACCTATGTCCAGAATGCTTCCAGAATATTACCATATCTTGTGAAACTTATAATTTCAGCAGACAACTCCAATTTTGATGAAACCAGTGCCAAATTAAAGAGCCTTAAGTCTAGTTTTCAAAAATGTAGTACACAGAATTGTGTGATTACCAGAACTCACGCAACAGCCAAAATACAGAACACACATCCAGAAGCTTTCCAACAGTGAAATCTCTTCATCAATTTTTTCATATTTTTCAGCAAACAGCAATCAGAACAATCAATATCGAAATATAAAACCCCTAAACGTGAGGAAAACTCACTGGTTCGACGTTCGTACGAGGAGCTCTAACGGAATGCGTGACAACCGAAACACAAGGACCCACGAACAATCCCCGCTAAGCACCAACTCGAACCAAAACAGGAACTTCTCTCACTGAGCAACTGAGACAGCAATCCAACTTGACTGAACTCCTTCTAAAACACCCCGGTATTTTCGTTCAATAAAAATACCCAAGTGTACCATCCCTAGAACATCAGAGATATATTTCCTGCTTAGCCACTGAATATCACTATAATTTTTCACAGAATATAAACCAAACAGTCTTATACACATACAAGACGATACAGTTCTCAGACCATAAACCATCAGCAACTATAGTATTCAGTATCATAGAAGAAAGCGGAAGAAAGATATACACTACAGACATAGTGTTGCAGTACATAGACAACAAAAGGAAATATAAACTTAAGCATAATGCTAAGTCGTCGTCAGCAACCATCCGAGCTCAACCTACTCGTGCCTCTGTGGTCCTCTCTTTCCCTGTTTCTCTGTAAAACAACAACATATAAACAATGAGATACAATCTCAGTGAGTTCTACCGAGACCCCTACTAACACTCTCTGTTCAACTATGAATTCTTTTTAAATTAACACGACACCGACTGCAATCCAGTGCTAATCCCGGTGAACGTATTATGACTCAGTGCAACACCGACTGCAATCCAGTGCTAAACCCGGTGTATCGCACAGTACGACATGGAATGCAATCCAGTGCTAATCCCGGTATACGTACAACAACACTCATAACATAACACCGACTGCAATCCAGTGCTAATCCCGGTGAACCTCCTTACCAATAGTACATTCTCCTATTGGCACGGAGCCTAGGGTGGGGGATCATGACTCCCCCTCCTAGTATGTTAAAACCATGGGTCGTCACCCAACTCGATATAGTAAATATATCTACAATAATATGAACTCATGGTTCATTTACCTCAGACAAATAATTGAACATTTAATTCACATTACAAATTAAATCCACATTCACTCTCTCGCATACTAATTCATCACTTTTCAACACAATTTACGACTCCGAAAACAGTTCATTTTGCCTTAGAAATAGAATATTCAGTTAGGCCTCTGAATAAGCTTTCAAACGCATCTTAGAACACCTCAATCGGGTTCCCGGATCAAAAGTTATCGCGAAAACAAATTCAGTGTACAGTTGCTGAAAAACTGCAAAGCGTCGCGACGCGAACGGCTACCGTCGCGATGCGAAGAGAATCAGAGACATTTTTGTTGCAAATCTGTGCCTGGTCGGGACGCGAAGGGGACGGGTCGCGACGCGACCGTCTGCTGAAAAATGCAGAGTTTTCAGTTTCTCGCGAAATTCGCTATTCCGCTCAATTCCGATTGTTGTTCCGATTAAAAACAGTTCAAACAACCATAAAAACAGATTCAATCAATGTCACACAATCAATCAAATCAATCAAAAACTCAACACATTCGATTTTTCTCAAAATTCGATATATTTCAAAATAATGGTTTTTGAGTCAAAATCTCTCGAAATCAAATCACGTAAAATTGATTGTAAAACGAAAACATCCTAAACGTGAGTAAAACTCACCGATTGTGATGAAAATCACAAATAGCCGAGACTTTCCGCGAAGTTGCTTTTCCGTCATAACCACACGAACAATCCCCGCATAACTTCCACGCTCCGACGACGCCCAAATCTTCTTCCAATCTTTCCGCTCAATCACGAGACATCTCTTGGACCGAAATACCGAATTCCTCAAAATCCCGCCATTCGAACCCTAAACACCAACTAGCTTCCAATTCGCGAAATTGAACTTTGTTCCGCACTCAATACGCTTCGGGTTCGCTCCTAGTCATCCTTGAATCACACATAAACCCCAATTTTTGTTCCACTCACCATAACCCAACCAAACTCTAATTTCTTCACTCCAAGCTTACAATCAACCACTCCATGTCATATCCCTAAGCTTTCAAGACAAGAATGAACCAAGAAACTCAACATTCCTCATTTCTTCACAATATTCGAAAATGGTGGATTGGTGTAGAGTGAGTTGATGATGATGATTTTGGTACCAAATCGAAGAGGATGTAATGGTGATCAAGTTTCGTGTAGGAGGTATTAAGTTTTGGTGAACCTAGGTCTTCCCTTTTTCCTCTCCTTTTCTCATACCCATTCTTTTCTTCTTTCTTCTTTTCCTTTAATTTCTTTCTTCTCCTCTCTGTTTCTCTCCCTCTCTCGCGTATGCTTCCTTTCTTTCTTTCAATTCTTTTAATTCTTTCCTTTCTTTCACTTACACACACATATATATTTATTTAATATATAAGTGGTAACGTGGTCAAATTACCATATTGTCTTTAATCTCTTATTTCGATTCTAAATCATCCATGCTCCGAATTAACCGGTTAACGATCCTATGACAACCAATAATTAACTTTAGCACTCAATAATTTTACCAATTAAGTACTAAATTAATTCAACTGGGTTAACATCCAAATAATTCTATTAATTATTTTGAGGATGTTACATTCTCCCCAACTTGAAAGAATTTTGTCCTCAAAATTTCGTCCTGTCTTTCATTTGAATAACCGAGAATCGACATTCTCAGAAAGGACCTTAACTTGCTGGAAAACAACCTTGAATTTAACGATATGAGTGTAGAAAATCTTCCCAAGCTGGCACATCAATCTTCAAGTATGATCCTCTACTACCCTAGAATGTTCTAAGGTTATAGTCCGAACTCTCTTGTTACGAATCAACACGAGAATTTCGTTTAATAAAAATACCCAAGTGTACAATCCCTAGAACATCAGAGATATATTTCCTGCTTAGACACTGAATATCACTATAATTTTTCGCTGAATATAAACCAAATAGTCTTATACACATACAAGACGATACGGTTCTCAGACCATAAACCATCAGCAACTATAGTATTCAGTATCATACAAGAAAGCGGAAGAAAAATATCCACTACAGGCATAGTGTTGCAGTACATAGACAAGAAAAGGAAATATAAATACGGTTCTCCTCTCTGTTTCTCTCCCTCTCTCGCTATGCTTCCTTTCTTTCTTTCTATTCTTTTAATTCTTTCCTTTCTTTCACTTACACACACACACACACACACACACACACACACACACACACACACACACACACACACACACACACATATATATATATATATATATATTTATTTAATATATAAGTGGTAACGTTGTCAAATACCATATTGTCTTTAATCTCTTATTTTGATTCTAAATCGTCATTGCTCCGAATTAACCGGTTAACGATCCTATGACAACCAATAATTAACTGTAGCACTCAATAATTTTACCAATTAAGTACTAAATTAATTCAACTGGGTTAACATCCAAATAATTCTATTAATTATTTTGAGGATGTTACACCTTCCAAATTCGAAATGCAAGGACAAGACTTCTTCTTTGACAGCTAAAACAGAACATGCAAGAGGGTGGCAAATCAAAACTCCTCCATCTTCACCATTGGAGCTTCATGGCCGAAAAAGGGATTGAGAGAAAGGGTGAGAATCAGCTTCTGAAATGTAACACCCCAGTATTTCTATTTATTAAAAATACCCAAGTGCACATTAATAACACATCAGAGATATTATTTCCTGCTCACACACTGAATACCACTATGAATTTTTCGCTGATTAAAAACAAAACAGTCTTATTTACAAACAAGACCATACGGTACTCAGACCATACATTGTCAGCTACTACAGTATTCAGCATCATACAAGAAAGCGGAAGAAAACATAATACTAAAGTCATGGTGTTGCGATACATAGACAGCAAAGGAAATAACAAATAACTTAAGCATAAATGCTAAGTCATCAATAGTCGCCCGAGCCCAACCTACTCGTGCCTCTTGGATTTCCGCTGCCCCTGTGACTCTGTAAAACAACAACATTTAAACAGTGAGATACAATATCAATGAGTTCTACCGAGACCCCTACTAGCTCTATCGGCTCAATTAATAATCCTTTTTAAATTAACACGACACCGACTGCAATCCAGTGCTAACCCCGGTGAACGTGAACAAACAAAGTGCGGCACCGACTGTAATAAAGTGCTAACCCCGGTGTATCGCACAGTACGACACCGACTGCAATAAAGTGCTAACCCCGGTGTACGTACAACAAACTCATGACATAACACCGACTGCAATCCAGTGCTAATCCCGGTGAACCCCCTTACCAATAGTACATTCTCCTATTGGCACGGAGCCTAGGGTGGGGGATCATGACTGCCCCGCCAAGTATGTCGAACAATGGGTCGTCACCCAACTCGATATATATAAACATATATCTACAATCATATGAACTCAAGGTCCATTTACATTCATACCAATACTCGAACATTCAGTTTCGATTAACAAAAAGATTAAGTTCTCTCTCGGGTACTAATTTACCGCTTTTCAAACACAATTTACAACTCCAAAACAGTTCAGTATTACCCTAAAAATAGAATATTCAGTTAGGCCTCTGAATAAGATTTCCAACGCATCTTAGAACACCTCAATCGGGTTCCGGGATCAAAAGATATCGCGAAAACAAAATCAGTGAAAAACTGTAGAAAATCTGCAAACCGTCGCGACGCGATACGAAACCGTTGCGACGCGAAAACAGTCAGAAAAATTTTTGTTGCAAACTGAAGCATTGTCGCGACGCGAAGGAGGGAGGTCACGACGGGATGGAGACCTGATGCTGCAGAATTTTGGCGGTTTCTCGCGAAAACCCCTATTCCGCTCAATTCCGATTCTCGTTCCGATCAAAAACAGATTTGACAACCAATACAATAGACCCAATACAAACCACACAATCAATCAATCCAATCAAAAACTCAATCTAAACGGATTTTATCCAAAGCGCTATTTTTCGAAATAACGGTTTTTAACTCAAAATTTCTCGGAACCAATCGACGCACAAATTGTACCAAAATGGAATAAACCTAAACGTGAGTGAAACTCACCCTTGAAGCAAGAGCCGATATCGAACCAAATTTGCCGAGACTTGAAAACTCTCGAACGGAACCCTATTTCACCAAACCGCTCCAAACTTCGATTCGAACTTCATAACGCGATCAATCCGCTCCTAGCTTCGATCCTAAATATAACCCAATCATCAACACAACCTATCAATCCATGATTTCAACAAATTTTCCCCACAAACCCTCAATTTTCGAAGTCAAAAAGCAAGGGGAAAAATGGAGAGGAATCTTACCAAGCTCTTGGGTTATGATGAGGGAGAGGAGATGATGAAGATGATGAATTTTGGAGGGGTGGGTTCACTTCCTCTTCTTCCTTTCTCTTCTCCTTTCTTCTTCTTCTTCTTCTTCTTCTTCTTCTTCTTCTTCTTCTTCTTCTTCTTCTTCTTCTTCTTCTTCTTCTTCTTCTTCTTCTTCTTCTTCTTCTTCTTCTTCTTCTTCTTCTTCTTCTTCTTCTTCTTCTTCTTCTTCTTCTTCTTCTTCTTCTTCTTCTTCTTCTTCTTCTTCTTCTTCTTCTTCTTCTTCTTCTTCTTCTTCTTCTTCTTCTTCTTCTTCTTCTTCTTCTTCTTCTTCTTCTTCTTCTTCTTCTTCTTCTTCTTCTTCTTCTTCTTCTTCTTCTTCTTCTTCTTCTTCTTCTTCTTCTTCTTCTTCTTCTTCTTCTTCTTCTTCTTCTTCTTTCCTTCTCTTCTTTCTTTTCTCTTCTTTCTTTCCTCCTCTTCTGTTCGCGTTTCCTTTCTTTTCTTTCTTTCTTTTTTTAATTCTTTTCTTTCTTTCCTTTTAATTAAGTGGTAATATGGTCAAATGACCATATTGCCCTTAATCTCTTATTTCTTGCTATCGGTTTAACGATCCTGAGACGACCAAATAATTACTTTAGCACTCAGTAATTTTGCTAATCAAGCACTAAATTAATCCAATTGGGTTAACATCCCAATAATTCGCCTAATTATTTTGAGGATGTTACATTCTCCCCCACTTAAAAGAATTTTGTCCTCAAAATTAAACACAACGTACCTCAAGAAAACAAATACGGATACCGAGTCCGCATATCGTCCTCCAACTCCCAAGTAGCTTCCTCGACGGAAAAACCATCCCAAGCCACCTTGACAATGGGAATTGACTTCGTTCGTAGCATCCTCTCTCCACGTTCCATGATGTAATTTGGATGAGGTTGGAAAGACAAGTCCGGTCGAAATTCAATCGTTTCAAAATCTAGCGGTTGACTTGGATCGGGAATGTACTTCCGCAATACGGTATGCGAGAGGCCCAACTCGCTCGATAATTTGGAAGGGTCCAATATACCGAGGACTGAGTTTCTTCACCCGTAATGCCCTACCTGATCACCCGACTCAAACTCTAACGGCCTTCTTCTTTTGTCGGCAGAACTCTTTTGCCTACTCTGAGCAGCTTTCATTCTCTCCCTGATCTGGCGGATCTTTTCAGTAGTTTCATGAATAATCTCGGGTCCTAAAAATCGATTCTCACCGACTTCCCACCAACACAATGGAGTTCTACATTTCCTCCCATACAAGGCTTCAAAAGGTGCCATTCCTATGCTGGAGTGATAACTGTTGTTGTAAGAAAATTCCACCAATGGAAGGTGATCTTCCCATTTCTTTCCGTTATCGAGTACTGAAGCCCGAAGCATATCTTCTAAAGCTTGGATAGTTCCTTCGTCTGACCATCTGTCTGCGGGTGATAAGCGGTACTCAGAAGTACTTTAGTTCCCAATGCTTCATTCAAAGCCTTCCAAAATCTAGAACTGAACTTCGGATCTCGATCCGACACAATACTGGTAGGAACCCCATGTAACCTCACTATGTTCTTCAGATACACCTCAGCTAATTTGGATACCTTACTGCTCGAACGAACTGGAATAAAATGAGCTGATTTAGTTAACTGATCCACAACTACCCAAATGGAGCCGTTACCGGCTTGGGACCTTGGCAATGCCATTACAAAATCCATGGAAATGTTTTCCCACTTCCACACTGGCACGTCTAGTGGCCGTAGTAGACCAGCAGGCTTCTGATGTTCTATCTTAACTTTTTGGCAAGTTAAACATTGAGATACGAATTCAGCAATCTCTAACTTCATTCCATGCCACCAATACATCTGCGTTAAATCTCTATACATCTTGGTGGATCCAGGATGTACTGAAAATAAACTTCGGTGTGCTTCCTCTAGCACTTGCTTTTTAATATCTTCATTATCAAGCACACAGATCCTACCATTGAAACAAATAACTCCATCACTATCTTCGGTAAAATCTGGCAATACTTTTTGTGATTGTAGCTTCACATCAATCTCCTGTGCTAAGCGAATAGAATCCCTTAATGAGCTAGAGATCCTCATATGGCTCAACACTAACCGGTCCTTCCTTGATCTTGCATTCAAATTTAAGTCTCTAAAGGACTCCAACAATTTCATTTCATGCATCATGAACTCTGCTATGTGAATGGATTTCCTACTTAGTGCATCAGCTACAACATTAGCCTTTCCCGGATGATACTTCAATTCGAAGTCATAATCCTTCAGAAATTCCACCCACCTTCTCTGCCTGTTATTCAACTCCTTCTGATCAAACAAATATTTCAAACTTTTATGATCACTAAAGACTTCGAAACGAGACCCATATAGGTAATGTCTCCAAATCTTCAGTGCGTACTGTAACACCCCATTCTACCCGGCTATTTATCATAGAGATCAGAGTTTCAAAATTTCATTTCAATGGAATGCTACACATAATTTTAATCTAACAACGGTCAAATCAGTATAAGCCTTCATTACACCTTTATAATACGCAACACCATTAAATAATTTAGGGTACTCATGACTTCACCAATAAAATCCACACATTATCATTTAGATGTCTCACAGCGGAAAAATAACATAATCTCGAAAGCGCCGAACAACAGCCTCATCAAAATCATTAAATCAATGCATATAAAAATTCAACAGCAATTGAATAACACTAGAATCCTAAGCCCACCCCCTAGGTGTCACGTATCAGAGCAGACTGACTCGGGAGTGAAAGGAGTAAGCCTTCACTCAGGACTACCTGTGGTAAACAACAACAGAAGGGTGAGTCTCGAACCATATAATAAAGACTATAATAAGAAGTATATTTCATCACAGTGTCGCACTCATACAGTCACACAGTAGCAATAGTTCATACAATCAGCAACTCACATGCTTATCATGAGGATGTATGCAATACAGTTATGCATGTGGTACCATTTTCCCAGACCGCAGCCTTATCATCATAATATCAACTCAGACCGCAGCCTTATCATTTCAATTTAGAACTCAGACCGCGGCCTTATCATCATAATATAAAACTCAGACCGCAGCCTTATGTATGCATGAGACTCCATGACAAAACCACAATCATAACTCTTAACCACACGGTCCATACATCCTATATCACATCTTTATTAATCTTAGTTGTAGCCCCCATGGCCTCATCCTCAATCAACTCATTCATTTTCTCATCTCATTCACGTCTCTAGGACTAGGCTAGCACTTAGGGACCAATCGGTCACTTGTGGGACCGAAACCAAAACACAAAGCACGGACGCACCACTTGGCGCCCTGGGCGGCCACACTTGGCGCCCAACACAACACACACGCGCACAACCATAGTAGGTCACCTGAAAAATTAAAACCGCTCTAGCCAAAATGTTCAAAATAGAATTTGGTCACGTGGATACAAAGTTTGGCTCGGGAAAATATGCTCAGAAATCGTTTTGCACACAAGACCCCCTTTACACAAGTTAAAATGATGCCCAATAGGACCATTTCAAAACAACAAGTGCAAATCTGGAAATTCTTTAGCCAAAGTGCTTAAAATACAATTTGGTCAGGTGAATACAAAGTTTGGCTCGGGAAAATATGCTCAGAAACTGATTTGCACACAACGCCCCTTTTACACAAGCTAAAACGATGTCCAATAGGACCATTTCAAAACGACAAGTGCAAATCTGGAAATTCTTTAGCCAAAGTGCTTAAAATACAATTTGGTCAGGTGAATACAAAGTTTGGCTAGGGAAAATATGTTCAGAAGCTGATTTGCACACAACGCCCCCTTTACACAAGCTAAAACGATGTCCAATAGGACCATTTCAAAACGACAAGTGCAAATCTGGAAATTCTTTAGCCAAAGTGCTTAAAATACAATTTGGTCAGGTGAATGCAAAGTTTGGCTAGGGAAAATATGTTCAGAAACTGATTTGCACACAACGCCCCCTTTACACAAGCTAAAACGATGTCCAATAGGATCATTTCAAAACGACAAGTGGAAATCTGGAAATTCTTTAGTCAAAGTGCTTAAAATACAATTTGGTCAGGTGAATACAAAGTTTGGCTAGGGAAAATATGTTCAGAAACTGATTTGTACACAACGCCCCCTTTTTGTGCGCCATGTCTAGACATAGGCAGCACCTTGGCGCCACTCCAGCAACCAGAACAGCGCCCAGGCAGCAAACAACATACAACACAAGCCACTGCTACAGTACACAGGGCGCCTTTCTCCTAGGCACTTGGCGCCCCATGCGCCCCAACACTAACCAAACATCAAATTCCCAATTTAATTTCCAAATCAAATCACAACAATAATCACAAACATGTTATGCTCATACCAACAATTTCAATTTCACACTTATACATTAAAAACACAACAAAATGCGAAATCAACATGTTATGAACCCTAACTCATGCCTAAATCGATTTTCTCCTACAATTCATCAAATTCAACCAATCCAAACAATCCAACAAATATCATATAACATCAAATAGGACCCTATGATCTACATACAACCTATTATACTCTCTATTATAGAGTGAGACTCCCCTAACCTTGAATTAGATGAATAGGATCTCTAGAGACGATCACGAACGGAACCATGGCAACCGGATCACACCTTCTCCTTTCTCCTTGGAGCTTTTCGCACTTCACCTCTCCTCCTCTCCTCATGGGCGCCGTGCCCTCCTTCCCTTCCCACTCTCTCTATTCGCATTTTTCCTTTCTTTTTCTCAAATGAACCAAAACCTTAAAATCTCAGCTTTTATATGCGCTTAGGTTGTCGGGCTTGGATTGCGGGCTTCCCCGCAGCTTAAGCCCAATTTAATTACAACACCTTATCCGATTCCAATACTGCTCCTTATTTTATTTAAAACACCTTATACTCATTTTAATAAGTAATAAATAATAATTATATTATTATTTCTACCACCCAATTTCTTTTAACTAATTAAATAAATTAATCTATTATTTTTGGGGTGTTACCACTCTCCCCCACTTAAAGGAATTTCGTCCTCGAAATCCACCTGTCAACGCCAACACTCTCCCACTAAGGCCACCTAGACAACTAGTGCTATCATTCATGCTGATTACTATTGCTCTGATTACCGGCGGTAAGTGCTTGGGCGGCCGTCCCTCCTACTTGTTCAGCCAGATAACTTCAAGCAGTAATAATCAGACTCACTCTCTACTCCGCTGCGCTACTCTGATAAACTAGCTCGCATCCTACCCCACTCATCTACCCATAAGGATAACAAAATACTTCAATCATCATAACATCACAACGAAATTCACAGGGTGCATAACAGTCGTACAACAAGTCTCATAATTTTAGTAACACGACAACAACATCCACAAACAACTCTGCCACTCAGGCGACATCAACAATTACAACTGCCACTCAGGCGACATCAACAACTACAATTGCCACTCAGGTGACATCAACAACTACTATTGCCACTCAGGCGACACCAACAACTAAAAATCAACAACAGAGCAACATCATCAACGACAACAATATTAACAACTCAGTCACACAATCGGGCACTAAGGCACCGGCAACGGTTAACAATCGAATTAGGCACAACTCATAAAAATAGAGACAGTCAACAACCCAAAAACAGGCACAACTCGTAAAATAGCAGCAGTGTACAAAAGTAGGGACAATAACAGTTATTCTTGAAAGCACTGACAGCGGCCTTAGGAAGCAGCAACAACAACTTTTAAAAAAGTAGCAACATTCATTTTCAGCAATAGTCATTTTGCAGAAAACCATAACAATTATCCGAATAAAACAGCAACATTATTTTCTGAGCCTAAAATGTTACACTGCTTGTTGGCTCTTTTACTCATTCCTCAATGCAACGACACTATTTTATATTCATAATTCAAGTCTGAGACACGACAAGCACACCAAAGCAATTCAATTTAAACGATCCCTACAAAATAATACTATTTAATCACACATGAAGATCATACTAGCATATCACATAGGGTACTCAATTAACACCTTAAACTTGGGAGTTCAATAAAAGCAAACGTGTAAGAACAATATCTACCATAATACCAACATGCATTCCATATTTAACTCATTAAACCACACAACACAATTGGCACAACTGCGAAATAATCTATTAGGAATTCGTTTATTAAAAAAAATAAGTTTGATACCAATATTGTATCCAATCATAAAATTTGTTTATCAGGGGTTCACAAACAATCTCATAACTCACTTCATTTTCAACTTACAAAACCACGTAACACAATTAAAGAGGTACCAACCAGAATCAGACAATAAAATCAGTTGTAGAAAATTAGAGTTCGCAAATAGTTTTTAAGCATGCAGTTATTCTAGTCACCTCTACAATCATATTTTATAAATTTCAATGATACATAATTCCACCAATTTCAACACCAAACATTTACATTCATTTGAAATATGTACAAAGGGAAGTAACTAGACTCGATTAGGTTACAAAAGGCAGAGGAAAACGGAGTCCAAACACTTAACACCTAATGATTCTAACACTTAACACCAAGTAGTTATACTCTAGAAGGAAATCAAAGTGTGCAACATCAACAGTGTGGAACAATCCTTTACTATCGTCTAATTGGAATCTAGAAAGATACACTTCACAACCCCAATAGAATTAGAAATACCATAAAATAAGAGCCAGAGGAAAATACTTTCATAAAACCCAATTTTTCAAATGTATTGAACTCGCCGTTAATCCAAAACAGTCAATAATGGTATTTATAGGTTTTTAGTTCCATAGAGTAACGAGCTAATAAGGAGCACATCCATTTTATGGCACATAGTTCAAATCAGCTCAAAATCTTTTTCTTTGGGGTCATAAAGGAGTAAGTGAGACGTATTATACTAAGCCTTGTAGAAAGGAAGGTAGGATACTTAACACTACGACATTGATCAATTACACATTGTCAACTATAATTAAAACACGAGTACAAACATCATTTTAAATTTTAGGAACTCGGCACTTCAAGTTATTACGAAAACAGCACGTTTTTCAGCATAAAAAAAATAGCGCTTCATTTTCATAAAACCGCACCACACTTATTTCATAAAACAACAACTCATTCTATAAAAATAAACCGTAATATAGCAACTCGTTTAGTTGGCAAATAGCAATACTTTAAATTGACAAAACAACAACTAATACATTTTTTTCGAAAATTGAACACCTTCCAAACCAGCAGGAAATCAAAACCAAGTCCCGTGACATCAGTCACTAATCACCAAAACAATAATGACAATCTTTTAGAGTAAGTGATACTCATCTACATAGTTCAGCATGGAAAAATAATTCAACTCGTGGAACAGCAGTCAAGGCATTAAAACAGCTAGACGGGCCAACCCATGGAGACAACAATTCACAGCTAAAGGCACATATACGAAAAGGCACAATCACACCATGCACCAAAATACCCGGAATAACAACGACATAACTATAACCCATTTTTAAAAATCATTTCACGTAGCTTGTAAAAATAGGAGGAAACAACAGTTGTGGTGTTCAAACCAAAATTTTTATCATTTGCGGCAGTCAAGGATGCTAACATCGAAACATAATTGGCACGACCAATTCACAAGGCACTTAGCGTGAAGCATCATTGTGCAGTCAAAAGCATGCTATAGTAAAACTTTATACACTTTCAATTTCCACTTATTAAAATAATTTTCCAATGTCAAAATCAGTATCCAACCATAAAGCTATTTAACAGTCATTCAAAAGCAGTTTCAGCAATCCCCTTACTTTTTAAATTCACATGACACAATTCAAGAAGTAACGACCAAAAGATTTGTCATAAAACTCAAACATGCAAGATTACACTTTGAGGAAATCAGGCAGGTTAAAATAGTAGTTCAATGAGGTAGTTCTCAGCTAAAATTGTTATATCAAGTTGCAACTTCCAAAATAATTGAGGACCAAAATTGTAGCACTAGAATGAAAACGTTTTCACTTGTAGGGATTAAAACACCACGGCAGTTATTGGCAATAACTTGATTTGGACAAAACAACATAGGAGAGTAACATGCAACAAGGTAAACTGCCAATAGCATACAGGCACAGCAGACGCACGTAACGAGGCCAGACAAACAGCATAGGATGCAATTACCATTTTAAAACGCATCAAGTTTGTTTACACTCGAGGGGCAACTAAACTCAGGATGGGGAGCATGTAATATTATACTTTACAAATACATGAGCATGCGAATAAATGTCAAATTAACATCTAACAACAAACAGCAATTACTTTGAATATGATGCAGGATACGCCGAGCTCAATACCAACCAAAACTCATGTGAGTATTTAAACAACAGAGCATATCATGCAGAAACACGCAGTAAGGAGGTCAACAATAAGGACTACAACAAACAAACACAATTCACACACCGAAAGCACAATAAGGCACACAGCACTAGTAGGGGCATCTCCCCCACTAGTTCACCTACCAATGGAAACTTTTGGAGTACCTGCAACATAAACCATGATCAGCTCTGAAAGACAACAGTTGGTCACTATCTGACACAACGACTCGACGACTTGGCCGGACGGACCAACCATTGCTCTGATACCACTAATGTAACACCCCATTCTACCCGGCTATTTATCATAGAGATCAGAGTTTCAAAATTTCATTTCAATGGAATGCTACACATAATTTTAATCTAACAACGGTCAAATCAGTATAAGCCTTCATTACACCTTTATAATACGCAACACCATTAAATAATTTAGGGTACTCATGACTTCACCAATAAAATCCACACATTATCATTTAGATGTCTCACAGCGGAAAAATAACATAATCTCAAAAGCGCCGAACAACAGCCTCATCAAAATCATTAAATCAATGCATATAAAAATTCAACAGCAATTGAATAACACTAGAATCCTAAGCCCACCCCCTAGGTGTCACGTATCAGAGCAGACTGACTCGGGAGTGAAAGGAGTAAGCCTTCACTCAGGACTACCTGTGGTAAACAACAACAGAAGGGTGAGTCTCGAACCATATAATAAAGACTATAATAAGAAGTATATTTCATCATAGTGTTGCACTCATACAGTCACACAGTAGCAATAGTTCATACAATCAGCAACTCACATGCTTATCATGAGGATGTATGCAATACAGTTATGCATGTGGTACCATTTTCCCAGACCGCAGCCTTATCATCATAATATCAACTCAGACCGCAGCCTTATCATTTCAATTTAGAACTCAGACCGCAGCCTTATCATCATAATATAAAACTCAGACCGCAGCCTTATGTATGCATGAGACTCCATGACAAAACCACAATCATAACTCTTAACCACACGGTCCATACATCCTATATCACATCTTTATTAATCTTAGTTGTAGCCCCCATGGCCTCATCCTCAATCAACTCATTCATTTTCTCATCTCAATCACGTCTCTAGGACTAGGCTAGCACTTAGGGACCAATTGGTCACTTGTGGGACCGAAACCAAAACACAAAGCACGGACGCACCACTTGGCGCCCTGGGCGGCCACACTTGGCGCCCAACACAACACACACGCGCACAACCATAGTAGGTCACCTGAAAAATTAAAACCGCTCTAGCCAAAATGTTCAAAATAGAATTTGGTCACGTGGATACAAAGTTTGGCTCGGGAAAATATGCTCAGAAATCGTTTTGCACACAAGACCCCCTTTACACAAGTTAAAACGATGCCCAATTGGACCATTTCAAAACAACAAGTGCAAATCTGGAAATTCTTTAGCCAAAGTGCTTAAAATACAATTTGGTCAGGTGAATACAAAGTTTGGCTCGGGAAAATATGCTCAGAAACTGATTTGCACACAACGCCCCTTTTACACAAGCTAAAACGATGTCCAATAGGACCATTTCAAAACGACAAGTGCAAATCTGGAAATTCTTTAGCCAAAGTGCTTAAAATACAATTTGGTTAGGTGAATACAAAGTTTGGCTAGGGAAAATATGTTCAAAAACTGATTTGCACACAACGCCCCCTTTACACAAGCTAAAACGATGTCCAATAGGACCATTTCAAAACGACAAGTGCAATCTGGAAATTCTTTAGCCAAAGTGCTTAAAATACAATTTGGTCAGGTGAATGCAAAGTTTGGCTAGGGAAAATATGTTCAGAAACTGATTTGCACACAACGCCCCCTTTACACAAGCTAAAACGATGTCCAATAGGACCATTTCAAAACGACAAGTGCAAATCTGGAAATTCTTTAGCCAAAGTGCTTAAAATACAATTTGGTCAGGTGAATACAAAGTTTGGCTAGGGAAAATATGTTCAGAAACTGATTTGTACACAACACCCCCTTTTTGTGCCCCATGTCTAGACATAGGCAGCACCTTGGCGCCACTCCAGCAACCAGAACAGCGCCCAGGCAACAAACAACATACAACACAAGCCACTGCTACAGTACACAGGGCGCCTTTCTCCTAGGCACTTGGCGCCCCATGCGCCCCAACACTAACCAAACATCAAATTCCCAATTTAATTTCCAAATCAAATCACAACAATAATCACAAACATGTTATGCTCATACCAACAATTTCAATTTCACACTTATACATTAAAAACACAACAAAATGCGAAATCAACATGTTATGAACCCTAACTCATGCCTAAATCGATTTTCTCCTACAATTCATCAAATTCAACCAATCCAAACAATCCAACAAATATCATATAACATCAAATAGGACCCTATGATCTACATACAACCTATTATACTCTCTATTATAGAGTGAGACTCCCCTAACCTTGAATTATATGAATAGGATCTCTAGAGACGATCACGAACGGAACCATGGCAACCGGATCACACCTTCTCCTTTCTCCTTGGAGCTTTTCGCACTTCACCTCTCCTCCTCTCCTCAATGGCGCCGCGCCCTCCTTCCCTTCCCACTCTCTCTATTCGCATTTTTCCTTTCTTTTTCTCAAATGAACCAAAACCTTAAAATCTCAGCTTTTATATGCGCTTAGGTTGTCGGGCTTGGATTGCGGGCTTCCCCGCAGCTTAAGCCCAATTTAATTACAACACCTTATCCGATTCCAATACTGCTCCTTATTTTATTTAAAACACCTTATACTCATTTTAATAAGTAATAAATAATAATTATATTATTATTTCTACCACCCAATTTCTTTTAACTAATTAAATAAATTAATCTATTATTTTTGGGGTGTTACACGTACACAATAGCTGCCAACTCCAAATCATGAGTCGGATAATTCTCTTCATGAGTCTTCAATTGTCTGGAGGCATAAGCTACGACTTGTTGGTTCTGCATGAGAACACATCCCAAACCCTTTCCAGAAGCATCGCTGTAAATTTGGAATTCCAAAGATGGGTTTGGAAGAATTAGGATTAGAGCAGAAGTCAACCTAAGTTTCAATTCTTGAAAACATTCCTCACAATCGGCAGTCCATGTAAACGGTTGCCCCTTACGAGTTAACCGAGTAAGTGGAAGAACCAATTGTGAGAATCCTTGAATGAACCTCCTTTAGTAACCAGCTAGACCCAAGAAACTTCTTATTTCAGTGACTGATGTTGGTCGTTCCCAGTTCAGCACTGCTTCCACCTTACTGGGATCTACCGCAACCCCCGGTTGGGAAATCACATGTCCCAAAAACTTCACTTCAGGCATCCAGAAGTCACACTTTGACGGCTTTGCGTACAATTTCTTCTCTCGGAGTACATTCAGAACAATGCAGAGATGATGAACATGATCCTCAATGGTCTTAGAGTACACCAAGATATCATCAATGAAGACTACAACAAACTGATCCAGCTATGTGTGGAAAACTCGGTTCATGTAATCCATGAATACTGCCGGAGCATTAGTCAAACCGAAGGGCCTCACTACGAACTCGTAGTGTCCATACCTAGTACGGAAAGCTGTCTTCGGAATATCTAAGGCTCTTACCCTTATTTGATGATAGCTCAACCTCAGATCAATTTTTGAAAATACCGCGGCACCTCAAAGTTGGTCAAGCAAATCGTCTATCCTTGGCAATGGATATTTGTTCTTAATTGTCACTTTATTGAGTTGACGATAGTCAATACACAATCCCATGCTTCCGTCCTTCTTCTTAACTAGCAACACCGGAGCACCCCATGGAGAAACACTCGGTCGGATGAACTTTTTTGATATTAATTCTTCAAGTTGAGACTTCAATTCCTTCAATTCTAAAGGAGACATTCTATAAGGAGCAATAGATATTGATCCTGTACCATGAATCAATTCTATTGAGAATTCTACCTCTCAGTCAGGAGGTAAGGATGAAACTTCTTCTGGAAAGACATCTAGAAACTCATTTACCACTTGCACAGATGACAAATCTAAACCCGTTTTAGTAGATGCAGACAACATAATAAGAATAGCTTCCGCACCTTGGAATAGTGTCTGGGTGGCTTCGGTGTAAGAGATCGTTGCTTCAGAATCTGCCCGTGTCAATCCTACGGATTCGGAGGCGAAGCTAATGGTTCGATCAGCACAGTTGATTGTTACATGATTTTCAGCCATCCAATTCATACCCAGAACAATGTCCGTACTTCTCATAGGCAAGCAAATAAATTTCACAACAAATTGTCTGTCGCCTATGACAAGTAGGCAATTTTCACACAATGATTGGGTCTGGACACGACCCTTGGAAGCAGTTAAAATAGTTATCGGTTCGGATAGCTCAGACAATGCTAGTCCCAACCGATCCACACACGCTTGTGATATAAAACAGTGAGTTGCACCGGAATCATATAAAATATTGACTGAGTTATTAAAAAGAGATCCCGTACCCCTCAAGATTATCAGTAGGTGTGATGGTTCGAGCATCCAATGTGTTGATCCGTCCCTGACCAGGAGCATTTGGTGCTCTTTGGAAATTCCTCTTTAATGGGCACTTATTTTCATAGTGTCCCTCTTCATTACAAGCGTAGCACCGATCTGATCTTGGCGGACACTCTCCACGGTGATGTCTTCCACAAAGTCTACAATTCCTGAACTGTGCAGAATCAGACGATTGCACCTGCTTCCCTTTGTAATTACCTCATTTCCATGAGTCATGCCTGGGACCCATTTGAGAGCTAGATGGCCCATTGTTCCTCTTACTCTGATGGAACGCCTTTCTACTTGCATACAATCTTGCCAAATCACTTTCGGCAATATAAGCTTGTTGAACCATGGCTGCATAGTTGGTCTTCGGAAAAGAACTTAGGCTTTGTGCAATATCCTCTCTCAGCCCATACTTGTACCTATCAATTTTCCATCGGTCGTTGGGAGCATATCCGGCTAAACCGAAGAATTGATACAACTCTTCAAATTTAGCCGTGTATTGGCCCACGGTCAAGCCTCCTTGTGTGAGAGCTAAAAACTCATTTTCTTTGCAAACCTCATAGCCGTGGGAAAGAATTGTTCCAGAAATGATGTTCGGAAATTTTCCCATGTCTGGGGAGTTTCCATTGTCTCCATCATGGCCCTAGCATTTGTCCACCAGTTATTGGCCTCTCCCTTCAACATATGGGATGCCAATCTCAGCTTATCTTCATCGGTCACTTGGATTGTGAGAAAAATCTTTTCAATGTCATCTAGCCAATGTTGTGCTTTCATGACATCCGGCCCACCTCTGAACTCGGAGGGTTTCATTTTCAGGAATTCTGTGAAAATTCTCCTTGGGTTCACTTGTGGCTCTTGAGCTTGATGCTACTGATCATTTTGCTGTTGGATCTGTTGCTGCTGATGCATAAGCATCATGTCTTGCATCATTTTCTGTTGGTTCTCGATCACATTTTGCATCCAGTCAAAATTTGGATCAGCAGGGGGAGGAACTCCTCTACCTCTTCTGGCCATGATTCTGCGAAATATGCACAAAGTATTAAGTTGATCAAGCTCAATGTCAAATGGCATACTAAGAAAATCACGACTGAAGGAAGTAAAAGACTCAAATAGCTAAGTCCGACTAGGTCGAACCGCTTTGATACCAACTGTAACACCCCCGGTATTTCTATTTATTAAAAATACCCAAGTGCACATTAATAACACATCAGAGATATTATTTCTTGCTCAGACACTGAATACCACTATGAATTTTTCGCTGATTAAAAACAAAACAGTCTTATTTACAAACAAAACCATACGGTACTCAGACCATACACTGTCAGCTACTAAAGTATTCAGCATCATACAAGAAAGCGAAAGAAAACATAATACTAAAGTCATGGTGTTGCGATACATTGACAGCAAAGGAAATAACAAATAACTTAGGCATAAATGCTAAGTCATCAATAGTCGCCCGAGCCCAACCTACTCGTGCCTCTTGGATTTCCGCTGCCCCTGTGTCTCTGTAAAACAACAACATTTAAACAGTGAGATACAATCTCAATGAGTTCTACCGAGACCCCTACTAACTCTCTCGGCTCAATTAATAATCCTTTTTAAATTAACACGACACCGACTGCAATCCAGTGCTAACCCCAGTGAACATGAACAAACAAAGTGCGGCACCGACTACAATAAAGTGCTAACCCCGGTGTATCGCACAGTACGACACCGACTGCAATAAAGTGCTAACCCCGGTGTACGTACAACAAACTCTTGACATAACACCGACTGCAATCCAGTGCTAATCCCGGTGAACCCCCTTACCAATAGTACATTCTCCTATTGGCACAGAGCCTAGGGTGGGGGATCATGACTGCCCCGCCTAGTATGTCGAACAATGGGTCCTCACCTAACTCGATATATATAAACATATATCTACAATCATATGAACTTAAGGTCCGTTTACATTCATACCAATACTCGAACATTCAGTTTCGATTAACAAAAAGATGAAGTTCTCTCTCGGGTACTAATTTACCGCTTTTCAAACACAATTTACAACTCCAAAATAGTTCAGTTTTACCTTAAAAATAGAATATTCAGTTAGGCCTCTGAATAAGCTTTCCAACGCATCTTAGAACACCTCAATCGGGTTCCGAGATCAAAAGATATCGCGAAAACAAAATCAGTGAAAAACTGTTGAAAATCTGCAAACCGTCGCGACGCGATACGAAACCGTCGCGACGCGAAAACAATCAGAAACATTTTCGTTGCAAACTGAAGCATTGTCGCGACGCGAAGGAGGGAGGTCGTGACGCGATGGAGACCTGATGCTGTAGAATTTTGGCGGTTTCGCGCGAAAACTGCTATTCTGCTCAATTCTGATTCTCGTTCCGATCGAAAACAGATTTGACAACCAATACAATAGACCCAATACAAACCACACAATCAATCAATCCAATCAAAAATTCAATCTAAACTGATTTTATCCAAAGCGCTATTTTTCGAAATAACGGTTTTTGACTCAAAATTTCTCGGAACCAATCGACGCACAAATTATACCAAAACGGAATAAACCTAAACGTGAGTAAAACTCACCCTTGAAGCAAGAGCCGATATCGAACCGAATTTTCCGAGACTTGAAAACTCTCGAACGGAACCCTATTTCATCAAACCGCTCCAAACTTCGATTCGAACTTCACAACGCGATCAATCCGCTCCTAGCTTCGATTCTAAATATAACCCAATCATCAACACAACCTATCAATCCATGATTTCAACAAATTTTCCCCACAAACCTCAATTTTCGAAGTCAAAAAGCAAGGGGAAAAATGGAGAGGAATCTTACCAAGCTCTTGGTTTATGATAAGGGAGAGGAGATGATGAAGATGATGAATTTTGGAGGGGTGGGTTCACTTCCGCTTCTTACTTTCTCTTCTCCTTTCTTCTTCTTCTTCTTCTTTCTTTCTCTTCTTTCTTTTCTCTTCTTTTTTTCCTTCTCTTCTGTTCGCGTTTCCTTTATTTTCTTTCTTTCTTTCTTTAATTCTTTTCTTTCTTTCCTTTTAATTAAGTGGTAATATGGTCAAATGACCATATTGCCCTTAATCTCTTATTTCTTGCTATCGGTTTGGCGATCCTGAGACGACCAAATAATTACTTTAGCACTCAATAATTTTACTAATCAAGCACTAAATTAATCCAATTGGGTTAACATCCTGTCATACCCTAATTTTGTCTGGCCAATTAAAAAAAATCCCAAAAAAAAGAGCAAAAGAGCAATAAAACAGATAAAATTCATGCATTGCATTCATCAAACATAGACAAAAAAATTCATGCAAGCAAAAAGAAACTCTTGCATCACATCACATTCATCCCATCAAAAAGCAATCATGGCATTTGCATTGCATGCATTTGTTCACCTCACTTGCAGGTACAAGGACGGATAAGTACTTCGATGTTAATCCTCGCACTCATTTCCCAGAAAATGCCCTCTTAGTTCGGAGTTCAAATGCTTTTCAGTTCGGCGCTCAAGCGTGCATTGCAGTTTGGAGTTCAAATCGCTCTTATCAGAGTTCAGTGCTCCCTTCTGTTCATGGTCTCACATCGTGTACGAGCAACGCGATGGACCGCAGCCCCATGTGAGGTTCAACAGAATAGTTGTATCAGCCTAAGATACAGTGGACGCCGTGCATTGATCAGTATATCAGTACCGGAGCTGATAACGATCCCCCCGGTAGCTCGAAAGACCAGAGATTCTCAGGATGCGTGCTCCTCAAAGCCACGTGCAAACTCGGATTCGCAAGGGTTCTGTTACATGTTTTAGGCAGCATGACATTTTACCGCTTTCTTTATCGCTTTCTTCATTTAGCGCTTTCCTTGCCTTTCGCAGTTAGCGGGTATGTTGTTAACCATTTCGTTTATTGTTTCCTCATCAATACTCCAAGTGTTGATTCAAAAAAAAAGAAAAAAAAAGAAAAAAAGAGAAAAGAAAGGGGGACGCAGCATGCTGGCTGCTTGCCCTAGGACTGTCTTTTTGATCCCCTTTTCTTCCCCCTTGTCCTTCCTTTGACTGGCCTTGGCACCCTAAAATTGCCCCAGCTGTTGTCCTTTTTATTCCATCAAAGATGCTGTCCTTTTGATGCCATCCATTTGCCTTAATTGCTGGCTGCCATCAGCACCAATTCACCTATAAAAACCAAACCACAATGAACAGTAATAAGAAAAAGAAACGATGACACAAGTATACACAGACTGAAAACGTCACGAAAAAAAGAGAAACAGAGAATCAGAAATCGAAAGCAAATCAGAAAAGAAAGAAAACAGGAGCTGGAAGCTCCGGGCACCAGGTGGTGGTCACCACCGTGAACCACCACTGTCTCCACAGTCAGTCACCACCTAACTACCACTCCTACGGCCAATAACCATCACGTCACCACCGAAGCTTGATAGGCTCGCAAGTGCACGAGTCGTATCGCGTAATAAAAGAGTTATCGATCCACAGGGAGAGCCTAAGTGATTACCAATTTAATTTTCCAAAGTTGATTAGCTAGAAGGAATGGTTTTTAGGAGTTGTAAAATTTAGAAATAAAAACAAACAATCTCAGGTTTATAGTTTTATCACAACAATGTGGAACCAAAATAATTTCGTTAGACTATTCAACAAATTATAAGAGTACTATATTTCAAAGACAAGGCAGCGAATATAACTAATGTCTCCTTTCGGAGTACAAGAGCGTGTTTTGAACTAACAATCAAGCCTATTCTCATGGTTGATTGTCACCAAAACCCATTAAGCATAACACCTTTATAATGTCTCAAGAGTTTCAAAACTATTCTCATGTGTTGATTCCCTTGTCTAATTTCATAGATCCAACATCAATACTTCACCTTTCGGTACTTCGTTTGATGTTTAAAATAAGATTTGAAGGGCAATAAAATTAGATTGAAATATAAAACAATTTGGAGTAGAGAATAGTCTTGGGAATTATTAGGGACCTATCATTGGATTACTCCCAATAACCCAAGACTTTGTATCTACTTACTCATATTAAATACGAGAGAAGAAGAAGAAGAAAAGACATGAAATTAAATAGTGAGAAATAAAAGAAAGCGGTAAATTGCAAAATCATAAATAGCGGAATTGTAAATGACAAGAAAATAAAAGTGCAAGAAAGTAAATAGCAAGGAAAGTAAATGACTTGGAAAATAAAAGGGCAAGATAGTAAATAGCAAAGAAAATAAATGACTTGGAAAATAAAGGGGCAAGAAAGTAAATGACTTGGAAAATAAAGGGGCAAGAAAATAAATGACTTGGAAAATAAAGGGCAAGAAAATAAATGACTTGGAAAATAAAGGGGCAAGAAGGTAAATGACTTGGAAAATAAAGGGGCAAGAAGGTAAATGACTTGGAAAATAAAGGGGCAAGAAAGTAAATGACTTGGAAAATAAAGGGGCAAGAAAGTAAATGAATTGGAAAATAAAGGGGCAAGAAAGTAAATGACTTGGAAAATAAAGGGGGGCAAGAAAGTAAATGTGCAAGAAAAATAAAAGACTTAGAAAATAAATTGCAAGAATTTAAATAGCAAGAAAGTAAAAGAACATGAAGAACATGAAGAACAATCTTTAGAGAATTTTTGAGATGAACTTTGTCACAAAATTCAAGTGTTTTACAAGTGAGGATCAAGGTCCTATTTATAGGAAAATATGAGGGAGGGGCAAAATAGTAAATTACAAGTTTTGGCAAAGATATGACCATCAACAAGTGGGCAAGGCAAAGCCATCAACAAGTGGGCAAAAATATCCATCAACAAGTGGAGAAAGCATAGCCATCAACAAGTTGACAAAGGGCTTAGGTTGAGGTCAAAATGGTCAAAAAGAAGAAAAAAATCAAGTTGGCAAAGGTGGCTATCAAAAAGTGGCCGTAGGCAAATTTTCCAGCATTTTGGCGCCCATGGCGCCCATGGCGCCCATGCTTACGCCAGTTCCTGCGCCAGTTTCTGTGTTGCGCCTATGTTGCGTTTTTGGCGCCCATGGCGCCCATGCCTGCGCCAGTTCCTGCGCCAGTTCCTGTGCTGCGTTTTTGGCGCCCATGGGTCCCTGTCTTGCGCCAGTTTCGCCGGTTTTGCTCCTGTGTTGCGTTTTTGGCGCCCATGGCGCCCATGGGTCCCTGTCTTGCGCCATTTTGGCCAGTTTTCTCCTGTTTTGGGTTTTTGGGGCCCTTGGCGCCCATGAGGGTGTCTAGTGCCTTAAAAATTGCTCCTCCTCAAATATTTCCTTTTTTCTTCATTTTAGCTCATGTTTTCTCTTTGCTGATCTGCTTTGATCAAGGAAAAAGCCCAGTCAGCCACCAACTCGGTGCAGGTCACGTGACCTACAGCTCGGCCTTCGCTTTTTTAGACTTCCTCTACCCACATCTCTATGTGCCCGCAGCACTTCCATGTGGAGAAAGATAGGCTTACCATGTTCCATCAATAGCATCTAACCTATGCCGATTTTGGCGTTAAAACCTGAGAATAAAAAGCAAACATTTGTAGTAAAATAGCTCAAAGATATAAAATATAATTAAAATACCTAAAAAAAACTTAATGAAAATAACTATTAAAAAGACTCTAAAAATAGACTTATCAAACTCCCCCACGCTTGAACCTTTGCTTGTCCTCAAGCAAAAATAGTGTAAATCCTTAGGCCAATATTGAAGGAAAATTATTTTCACATCGAATCATTAAGCGAACTGTGGGGCAATTGGGAGACAAATTTAAAGAATCAATACATTAGAGAGGATATCAATGTCATCATAGAACCGGTTCCCCAGCATTCTTAAGTTTGGGTCCTCCATTCACTAAGACCGGGTCTCAAAGGAGGGTCCTTATACGTTGGGCATTCAAGCAATATTTCTTTTTCTTTTTCTTTGATTTTATATGCTAACCATTCATTTTGACATTTAAAATGCACCAATTTTTGCATTTTGAATTGGTTTTGCAAATTTTTATTTTTTGAATACCCCAACTCAGACGTTTTTCTCTAGTAACCGCGCATCCAGTGAATGTCACCAAGAGAACCAGGTTACTAGTTTCTCTTCAGTCCTTCTGATTGTATTAACAACTGAAAACAGTCTCAGTAGTGTGTGTGTGTGAAAAAGCCCTAGAAGTAGAAATCGAACCATGATACAATTTTGTTGTTCCCAACCAGTCCCCCTAGATGATTGCTAATGAAAAATTGAAAAATTATTTTTGTCCAGAAACGGCTTATCTAAAACATGCTTAGGGTTCACAAAGTTTCATCTTGGAGGGAGCAGATACAACTCAAAGTAAAAAGATAAAAACTCAGCAAAGCAATAAAGACATACCCTAATAAAAGCAATAAAATACCCCCCATGCTTGGACTAGGCATTGTCCTCAATGATTTTTCAAATAAAACAACACAAAAGGGGTTAGGAAAGCTCACCGGATCACAGCTTCCCGGGCGGGGGACCCTGGTTGATGTTGAAATGATGTATTTAGGGTTTGGAGCATATCTGTCACGTGCTCCAATTTTTCTAACCGTGAGTTTTTTTTTTTCAACGAATCGAAAAAATACATTAAGCCGTGGGTTGCCTCCCACGCAGCGCTCTTTTAACGTCACTAGCTTGACGATTGGTTTTTTGTAAAGTTCTTCCTGGGTCCCATTGCTTGAAGCATAAAGACCAAGTGACACATGAAAAATGAAAACATATTCCTGGATCCCATGGCTTGTAAAATAGAAGTTGTATAAGCAATAAGATATTATTTTCAATTCCCCCCAGATCAAATGTTATTTTCACAAAGGAAGGTGAAAAATAAGATAAAGAAGATGGTTTGTATGGTGGTGGGGGGGTATTTGGTTCTTTTCTTTCTTTTTCTGGTTCCTTCTCTTTTTCTTTCTCTTCTTGCTCACATGGTGAATTATGTTTTTTACTCACAATTTTTTCTTGGTTTGCTCTTGGTTCCTCTAATTGTTTTTCGCTTCTAAGGGTGACGGCATATATTTGGCCATTTAGATTTTGTTCAGGCTGTCCAGGAAATACCCCCGAAGATTTAGAGGATGAAGCCACCTGTGTTGCCACTTGAGTTATTTGATTTTCAAGCATCTTACTGTGAGTGGCAATAGAGTCAATTTTTGATTCTAATTTGATAAGTGTGTCATTCAAATAACCAGTTTGAGTTTTAAATTCTTCATTTTGTTTTGTTTGAGATGACACAAATTTTTCCATCAAAAATTCCAAGTTCCACTTTTGCGGGTTGTTTTGTGGGTTGTTAAAAACCCTTGGATTTTGAAAACCAGGAGGTGGTCTAGGTGCTGGATTGGGTGGCGGATTTTTATAAGAAAAATTTGGATGATTTCTCCACCCAAGATTATAAGTATTTGAAAATGGATCTTCTATTTGAGCATAGTTAACATGCTCATTTCCAGTACTAGATGCCTCAAGCTGGCATTCAGCTCCAATATGGCCAACAACCCCACATAATTCACATGGTGGAGTAGTAGGAGAAAAAGTTTGTGAAACGGCACTTACATTTAATTTTTCAAATATTTGAAAAAGTGCGTCCACTTTTGAGGCAAGATGATCAACAGCAGATATTTCATACTTACCTGGCTCTTTTTATGATGCTGGTTTATCTGTTATGGCTCGCTCACTTGCCCATTGACAATGGTTTTGAGCCATATCTTCAATGAGTGCATAAGCTTCAGTAAAATTTTTGTTCATTAAAGCTCCACCTGCAGCTGCATCAATAGTCATCCTTGTTGCATATTGTAATCCATTATAAAAAGTATGAACAACGAGCCATTTCTCTAGTCCATGATGGGGGCATAGCCTTAACATTTCTTTGAAACGTTCCCAAGTATCATAAAGAGATTCCCCGTTGTTTTGAGAAAATCGAGTAATTTGACTTTTCATTTGAGCTGTTTTACTCGGGGGAAAGAACCTAGCGAGAAAAGCTTGTTTTAATTGGCCCCAACTAGTAATGGATTCTGAAGGCAAAGAATGTAGCCATGCTCTTGCTCTATCCCTTAATGAAAAAGGGAGAGTTTTAGTCTTATGGCATCTTGAGGTACCCCGTTTAATTTGAGAGTCCCACAGTATTCCAAAAAAATTGAAATATGAAGATTTGGGTCCTCCGTGGGAGAACCAGAAAATTGGTTCTGTTGAACCATTGAAAGCAGAGATGATTTGAGTTCAAAATTATTTGCTTCCACATTTGGATGTACAATGACAGCCGATGGTTCTGCTGAAGGTGTTGCGTACTCTTTGAGAGCACGATTTTCATTAGCTGCCATTTGGTTATCGGGAATTTCTCTCCTCCTTCTATGTAAGAACCTTTCAATTTCGGGAATTTGTTGAACACTTTCTCCGAAACTTCTGGTTCTTCGCATTCGAGGGACAAGAGAAGAAAAAATAAACATAAAGAAAATAAAACTTCAGTCTAACCGGTTTCGAAAAATTTAATTAATATCACTGCCTCCGCGGCAACGGCGCCAAAAAACTTGATAGGCTCGCAAGTGCACGAGTCGTATCGCGTAATAAAAGAGTTATCGATCCACAGGGAGAGCCTAAGTGATTACCAATTTAATTTTCCAAAGTTGATTAGCTAGAAGAAATGGTTTTTAGGAGTTGTAAAATTTAGAAATAAAAACAAACAATCTCAGGTTTATAGTTATATCACAACAATGTGGAACCAAAATAATTTCTTTAGACTATTCAACAAATTATAAGAGTAATATATTTCAAAGACAAGGCAGCGAATATAACTAATGTCTCCTTTCGGAGTACAAGAGCGTGTTTTGAACTAACAATCAAGCCTATTCTCATGGTTGATTGTCACCAAAACCCATTAAGCATAACACCTTTATAATGTCTCAAGAGTTTCAAAACTATTCTCATGTGTTGATTCCCTTGTCTAATTTCATAGATCCAACATCAATACTTCACATTTCGGTTCTTCGTTTGATGTTTAAAATAAGATTTGAAGGGCAATAAAATTAGATTGAAATATAAAACAATTTGGAGTGGAGAATAGTCTTGGGAATTATTAGGGACCTATCATTGGATTACTCCCAATAACCCAAGACTTTGTATCTACTTACTCATATTAAATATGAGAGAAGAAGAAGAAGAAGAAAAGACATGAAATTAAATAGCGAGAAATAAAAGAAAGCGGTAAATTGCAAAATCATAAATAGCGGAATTGTAAATGACAAGAAAATAAAAGTGCAAGAAAGTAAATAGCAAGGAAAGTAAATGACTTGAAAAATAAAAGGGCAAGAAAGTAAATAGTAAAGAAAATAAATGACTTGGAAAATAAAGGGGCAAGAAAGTAAATGACTTGGAAAATAATGGGGCAAGAAAATAAATGACTTGGAAAATAAAGGGCAAGAAAATAAATGACTTGGAAAATAAAGGGGCAAGAAGGTAAATGACTTGGAAAATAAAGGGGCGAGAAAGTAAATGACTTGGAAAATAAAGGGGCAAGAAAGTAAATGACTTGGAAAATAAAGGGGCAAGAAAGTAAATGAATTCGAAAATAAAGGGGCAAGAAAGTAAATGACTTGGAAAATAAAGGGGGGCAAGAAAGTAAATGTGCAAGAAAAATAAAAGACTTAGAAAATAAATTGCAAGAATTTAAATAGCAAGAAAGTAAAAGAACATGAAGAACATGAAGAACAATCTTTAGAGAATTTTTGAGATGAACTTTGTCACAAAATTCAAGTGTTTTACAAGTGAGGATCAAGGTCCTATTTATTGGAAAATATGAGGGAGGGGCAAAATAGTAAATTACAAGTTTTGGCAAAGATATGACCATCAACAATAGGGCAAGGCAAAGCCATCAACAAGTGGGCAAAAATATCCATCAACAAGTGGAGAAAGCATAGCCATCAACAAGTTGACAAAGGGCTTAGGTTGAGGTCAAAATGGTCAAAAAGAAGAAAAAAATCAAGTTGGCAAAGGTGGCTATCAAAAAGTGGCCGTAGCCAAAATTTCCAGCATTTTGGCGCCCATGCCTGCGCCAGTTTCTGTGTTGCGCCTGTGTTGCGTTTTTGGCGCCCATGGCGCCCATTCCTGCGCCAATTCCTGTGTTGCGTTTTTGGCGCCCATGGGTCCCTGTCTTGCGCTAGTTTCGCCAGTTTTGCTCCTGTGTTGCGTTTTTGGCGCCCATGGCGCCCATGGGTCCCTGTCTTGCGCCAGTTTGGCCAGTTTTCTCCTGTTTTGGGTTTTTGGGGCCCTTGGCGCCCATGAGGGTGTCTAGTGCTTTAAAAATTGCTCCTCCTCAAATATTTCATTTTGTCTTCATTTTAGCTCATATTTTCTCTTTTGCTCCAAAATAAGGCAAAAAAACAGTATTAGGCAAAAAAAAAATTTATTTACCAAAATAACCTAACTTTTAGATTAAATACCAAAGTACCCCACTTTTTAAAATTAGGCCAGAAGTCGCCCCCCACAGAGCCGACTTCTGAACATGAAATTTTAATTTTTTTTTCATTTTCAGTTTAGAAGTCGCCCCCCACCAGGGTGACTTCTGAACTGCGTTTTTTAATTTTTTTTAATTATTTGTTTTTAATTTGATAAAAATATAAAAAAAATATAATTAAAATACAAAAATTAAATAAAATATTATAAATAATTTAGATAATTGCTATTGTGAAACCAAAATTACTAATTAAATAGAAGGGTCGCAAAGAGATATTACAAGACATTAATTGATTTAAAAGACTAAAACGAAAAATACAATAGTAGTAAATGCGACTAGTTTACATTGCGGTTAGGGCAGTTGTTTCTGTTGTGACCCTCGTTTCTACAAATTCCGCATCTTTTGGCGCGGGTACCCCTTTCTCTTTGATCCATCTCAGTACGAATACGGGTAGACTGTGGACGGCCCTTTTTATCTCTCCGTTTAGTTGGATCATGCTGTAGTTCTAGAGTATTGAAATCAGGCCACGAGGTCTCAGTTGGCAAGGGTGGGAACTCCACAATGTAAGTATTGAAAACATTACGCATTGTGTAAGGTTCATCCACGAATTGCAAGTGGTCGAAACTGCATTTTGCGCATGCTGCGATGGCATGTGAACAGGGGTAGTGAAGTGCCTGGAATTCGCCACACTAACATGTTCTAGCTCTAATGTCGACCACAAATGTGGCCGCAGGTCTACCAGTTTGTGGTCGTTCAAGTTCTTGAACTCGGAACAATTGCCTTGCACGATTGTGAATTGCGACGTTATGCGTTTTTGAGACTTTAATGTTGCTGGCAATTTTTTCCATCAATTTTTCAGAGTACAGAGTGCCAGATGTTAACATCGCCTGTGCCTGCGTTCCCCTTTTGACAAATAACTCGTTCATTCTGAAATATGTTGCATCTATCAATGAACGGATAGGGAGATTCCGCACCCCCTTAAGGACGTTGTTGATGCACTCGGCAAGGTTTGTTGTCATGTGTCCCCAACGTGAACCTCCATCGCACCACTGCAACAATAGTTCCGGGTTTATGTCTTCAACCCAAGCCACCCCCTCAGGACCTACTTTGTCAGCAATTTTTGCTTTGTAGTGATTGGCAGATCTTTCAGTCATTGAGTATGCTGAAGCAACAAAAGTAATATGTTGGTCATTATGGAATGGAAATTAGAAATAGAATAAAGAAAAAAGTTTTAAAAATACTAACCCATATTGATGACATGTTTCCTGGCAGGAGTGTTTTTGAAGTGTCTCATGAAGTTTTGTGCTATGTGGTGAATACAGAAGACATGTTTCCAATTGCTGTTTAGACGCCGAACAGCACTTTTGATAGACTCGTGTCTATCTGATATCAAACAAAGACCCTCCTGTGGTGTCACAAACTGTTTTAAACGAGATAGGAAGAAAAACCAAGCCTCCGCTGTCTCACCCTCAACAACTGCATATGCAATTGGGAAGGTGTTGTTTCTTCCGTCTTGGGCGATTGCCAAAAGAAGAACCCCTTTGTACCTACCATACAACCATGTTCCATCAACAGAGACTAGTGGTTTGCAAAATTTAAAGCCTTTTATGCAAGGGCCAAAACTCCAAAAGATGCGGTGGAATACACCTTTGTTGTCAACTTGTTGTCCATTCTCAAAGAATGGTTTGGCCTGGTAGTCGTAAACTGTGTCTGGAATATAGTAAAAAAAAGCATGTAGCCATCTGGTTACTTCATTGTAAGATAGTTCCCAGTTACCGTAGATGTGTTTGATTGCTTTTTGTTTAGCAATCCAAGCCTTTCTGTAGGAACTCAGGTACGTTAACCGCTCCTTGATGTGTGCAATCAACACAGCCACTGATATTGTCGGGTCCTCCCTTACCAGTGGAAGGATACGAGTACACATGTAGGAGGAGGACAGATGGCGGTGATCTTGGGAAATAGTGGATGTTGTACATGTGTGTGGGTGGGTCAACTGTGTAATCCCCCACAACCTAGATTTTGCTCCGAGCCTGACTACACACCTCCACAAACAGGTATCGTGAACACAAGTAACTGTCCAAACTGACCTACTAGAATCATCCACTTTGTATTCAACTGAATTGTTTAGATGATACGTTTGGATGAATTGAATGGCAATTTCTTTTGTGGGAAATTTCATTTTGAGTTTGAGTTCGTTTGGGTCATCATGGGATAAATCTTGGTTTCTGTCCATGGCATGGCCAAACTCTACATCATAAGGTTCTGGGTTATCAGCTGTGACGTTTTGAAAGTGTGGGACAGGGTTGCGGAATGCAACACCTATGTTGGGGTTTGATTGAATTGGTTCCTCAACGTCTTCACGTTCAAGAATTTCATCTTCATCATCGCTAAAATCCCCAACGTCCTCATTATGGACACCAACAAACATACTAAACGGTGGGGTATTAGTTTGAGTATTTAGAGGGTTAGTTGTATTGAGGTCAATGGGGATTTGTGAGGATGATGGTGTAGAGTGATGGATAGGTGGTGACAGATTATAATGCATGTTAGTTTAAGATGATGAAGGATTGAAGTCAGGGTAAACAGGTGGAATGAAATCATTGTATGGTTCAAATGTTTGTTGTGAAAAAGGAACGTTGTGTGGTGATGAAGATGGAATAGAATGGACGTGACTTACCTGGGTATAGTTTGAAACAGCATCAACCAAATCCGCGTAAATTTCTGGTGTACATATACCTTGATGTCTACAGTGTTGGTAATGCTCCATCATAGTTTCAACATCTTCATCGGATAGAATTTCGAATCCCGCATAAAAGTCATGACCAGCCGTGAGAGTTGTGGGGTACCGATATGTAAGACTAGAAACCATTTTGGAATGGTCAGGAGAGATTTTTTTTTCAATGGCTTCTTTAACTTGAGGTAGTTTGAATTTGGAGTTGAGTTTGACAAGGGTGTAGTTATCACATCTAAACAACATTCCCTGAGTATCTGAGTTGTGAACATAACCATTGTAAAACACCGTGATAAAAACCGGGGTTGGAGTTGGAGCCATTGATGAAGTTGGGAGTAGGAGGGTGTGTTTGAGTTTTACTTTTACTTGGTAGTAGGAGGATTTGTAAATGTGTGGTTAGTGGTGAGATATGAGTGGCTATTTATTGAAGTTGTCATGGTGTTGATTGCACACAGGGGTTTTGGTTTGGAAGGCCAGGATTGCACCGACAGTTTATACAGCTAGGATTCCACCGACAGTTTTGAATTGTTCAATGTGCAGGGGTCAGAGTGCACTGTTCAGCGTGCATTGTTCATGGTGAACTGTGCATTGTTCAGAATACACTGTGCATTGTTGACAGTCATGTGTGCAACGTGCATTGTTCAGAGTCCATTGGGCAGAGTGCGTTTGTTTAGTCTTTAAGAGGTCGTACAGTCAATTAGGTCGACTACATTGAAGTTGATAATTTTTTAAAAAAAAAAATTAATTAGCCAAAAAATTTAGGGTTAGGTGAAAAAATGAATTTTACTACACTTGGTATAGACTTTCTACTAATTTAGGATAAAAAAATTATTTTGACTAAACTTTCTACTAATTGAATTTCCTTAAATAAATATTGTTAATTTTTTTTTACTACACTTTCTCACTACACTTTCTAATAAATAATTTCCTTACTTAAACATTTTTAATTTTTTTTTTCATGACCAAAGTTTAGTAATATACTTTGTCTACAAGGTGTAATGTTTAAAAGAATTAAAAAAAAGTTGTTAGACATAAAAATTAAACTAAAGTTAGCTAAAAAATCATTTTCCACACTTAGTAAAAAATTGTTCCAACCTAAATTTTTGTCCTTCTACAACTCAAACTTAACTCAATTACTCCTACATGAAACTTGTATAATTTAATTCAGAACCTCTACAATAATGTCGTTGAATTTTTTCATTTTTTAAAATTTGTTAACATAGTCAAAAATTAATTGAAACTAGACAACAATATGACACATTTAAAAACAAACAAAGGCATGTGAATAAATGTCACAAACCATAATCTAGCCATGTGAAGAACATAGACACAAGGATCTTGACAAATTCATGTGAATAAATGTCATAATTCATTTTTAGGTTTATGTGAATGATTTTGAATGAAGAATATGGACAAAGGCATGTGAAGTATTGTAATGAGGGATGAAAACAAAAATCAAAATTATCATTTCCCCTCCATTATGGCCCTAGGTCGACATCATCAAGTGTGCTTTTTTAAACATGGGGAAAAAATTAAATTAGTGGAAAGAAGGAAAAAAAGTTGGGTGAAAAAGCAAATTAGGGTTAGGTTAAAAAATGATTTTCACTACACTTTCTAATAAATAATTTCCTTACTTAAACATTTTTAATTTTTTTTTTCATGACCAAAGTTTAGTAATATACTTTGTCTACAAGGTGTAATGTTTAAAAGAATTAAAAAAAAAGTTGTTAGACATAAAAATTAAACTAAAGTTAGCTAAAAAATCATTTTCCACACTTAGTAAAAAATTGTTCCAACCTAAATTTTTTTCCTTCTACAACTCAAACTTAACTCAATTACTCCTACATGAAACTTGTATAATTTAATTCAGAACCTCTACAATAATGTCATTGAATTTTTTCATTTCTTAAAATTTGTTAACATAGTCAAAAATTAATTGAAACTAGACAACAATATGACACATCTAAAAACAAACAAAGGCATGTGAATAAATGTCACAAACCATAATCTAGCCATGTGAAGAACATAGACACAAGGATCTTGACAAATTCATGTGAATAAATGTCATAATTCATTTTTAGGTTTATGTGAATGATTTTGAATGAAGAATATGGACAAAGGCATGTGAAGTATTGTAATGAGGGATGAAAACAAAAATCAAAATTATCATTTCCCCTCCATTATGGCCCTAGGTCGACTTCATCAAGTGTGCTTTTTTAAACATGGGGAAAAAATTAAATTAGTGGAAAGAAGGAAAAAAAGTTGGGTGAAAAACCAAATTAGGGTTAGGTTAAAAAATGATTTTCACTACACTTTCTAATAAATAATTTCCTTACTTAAACATTTTTAATTTTTTTTTTCATGACCAAAGTTTAGTAATATACTTTGTCTACAAGGTGTAATGTTTAAAAGAATTAAAAAAAAAATTGTTAGACATAAAAATTAAACTAAAGTTAGCTAAAAAATCATTTTCCACACTTAGTAAAAAATTGTTCCAACCTAAATTTTTTTCCTTCTACAACTCAAACTTAACTCAATTACTCCTACGTGAAACTTGTATAATTTAATTCAGAACCTCTACAATAATGTCATTGAATTTTTTCATTTTTTAAAATTTGTTAACATAGTCAAAAATTAATTGAAACTAGACAACAATATGACACATCTAAAAACAAACAAAGGTATGTGAATAAATGTCATAAACCATAATCTAGCCATGTGAAGAACATAGACACAAGGATCTTGACAAATTCATGTGAATAAATGTCATAATTCATTTTTAGGTTTATGTGAATGATTTTGAATGAAGAATATGGACAAAGGCATGTGAAGTATTGTAATGAGGGATGAAAACAAAAATCAAAATTATCATTTCCCCTCCATTATGGACCTAGGTCGACTTCATCAAGTGTGCTTTTTTAAACATGGGGAAAAAATTAAATTAGTGGAAAGAAGGAAAAAAAGTTGGGTGAAAAAGAAAATTAGGGTTAGGTTAAAAAATGATTTTCACTACACTTTCTAATAAATAATTTCCTTACTTAAACATTTTTAATTTTTTTTTTCATGACCAAAGTTTAGTAATATACTTTGCCTACAAGGTGTAATGTTTAAAAGAATTAAAAAAAAAGTTGTTAGACATAAAAATTAAACTAAAGTTAGCTAAAAAATCATTTTCCACACTTAGTAAAAATTTGTTCCAACCTTAATTTTTTTCCTTATACAACTCAAATTTAACACAATTACTCCTAAATGAAACTTATATAGTGGAGTTCAGAACCTCTAGAATAATGTCATTTAATTTTTTCATTTTTTACAATTTTTTGAACATACTCAAAAATTATTTAAAATATTGTCCAATCTAGACCGTTTAAACTGTCGGTGCAATCTGGGCAGTCCAAGTTGCTTATAAATATGAACCTACACCAACTTATCCCACATAAACACATCTTCACCTCCATCATCTCCTTACTACACCATCTTCACCAGATTCACCTCCTTCTTCGAAAAATGTCTTCTCTTATACTAGACCAATCAAATCACATTTCCAACACTCTCAGAGATGGAGCCATGGAGGTTCACCACAAGTTCAAACTCCCCAAACCAGATGACGCTATATTACCTTTGATACAAAGAGTTGGGTTTAGTTTAATAGCTTCAATTGGGACATTCAAAATTGAACCATCGTTGGTCGCTGCAATGGTCGAACGCTGGAGACCAGAAACACACACGTTTCATCTTCCAGTAGGGGAGTGCACGATAACTCTACAAGACGTGCAGTTGCAATTGGGCCTTTCTGTTGACGGAAATGCTCTGACTGGTGATTGTCAAAAAAATTGGCATGAGGTCTGCGAAAGACTTTTGGGTCAGCGTGTCCCACCAAATGGAAGGACCGGCCACCAAATTAAGTACACCTGGCTACGAAGTGAATATAACGTAGTACCAGCGGGGGCTTCCATGACAGTAAGGAAGCAATATTGTAGGGCTTGGCTGTTGCAGTTGATCGGGGGATTCATACTCCCAGACAAAAGTTCTAACAGAGTAAGCATGAAATATCTCCCCCTGTTGGAAAATTTCAATGAAATTTCAAACTATAGTTGAGGGTCCGCATGTTTAACCAACTTATACAGAATGCTCTGTAAGACATCTACAGACTCCACACATGCTATGGGTGGATGTACTCTTTTGTTACAGTCTTGGGTCTGGTACCGCATGCCTTTCCTAGCCCCGTCTTGCATCCCTTCTTATGGTTGGCCACTAGCAAAGAGGTAACTATTTGAAACACCTTACAAATCCTCACAATTATATGTCTTCTTTATGTTAACAGTTCATTTTTTTTGACTAGATGGGCAGTCGCGGCACTTAACCACACAACATGTCCATCAGACCTTGTTTCATACAGAACAAGGATCGACCACATGAGACATGAAGATTTTAAGTGGTTGCCTTATTATGATTTGCCACTTCCACCAGATGCATATGAGGGCTCTGCCATATGGACTACAAACACAGCTATGGTCTGTTTTGCAATGGTAGAATGGCACCAGGCCGAAAGAGTGAAATTGCAATTTGGCCTTCTCCAAGAAATACCATCTGAACCATTTGATTTGACACAGTTTCACTCACTCAGCATGCAGGTTCAGCATGATGTCAATTGGCCTGTATATCACAATCCCTCGATTGAGTTATGGAATGATAGACAAAATCAATGTGTTGTGGGTCGACCCTGTTGTGGACCACCATCACATTCCGATAAATACATGCGCTGGTTTCTGAGCAATTCAAGGCCATACCTTTCAGTCGAGCAACAGCTAAGGGATCCACGTGCTGGTGTACATGTTGGTCATGTCAATGAAGAAGATGAAGAACAGGTGCCACCTCCCCCAACAACTCAAACCGAACGTCGAGAACGTAACCGTAATCTTCATCGACGTGGGACACAAACTCAAGCTACTCCCCAAACCTTTACTCAGACAGACGATTATGTCCCTCACCGCCACTCTATCTCCCACCCACCATCATTTCAGCACTACCAACCATACAACCAGTCATTACAATATACACTGTTTCAACATACCAATCGGCACTCTACGGCTAATACGAACGATGATTTCTTCAATAATCTCTTTGGTGTCTACCCCGGTACGCCGGAATCTATGATTTTAGCTCGTTCCCTTCAAGAGCGGGCCGGCGGTGCAAGTTCATCATCAGTTCCCGCATTATTTCCAGTTCAACCTGCACCTCCACCTGCCTCGACTGAGGATGACCAAGAACAACCACAACCTCGTCAACGTCCACAGCGTCATCCCCGTCCACGACAGTGTGGAACTGGGTCTCATCTTCTTCGTTAAATTTTAATTCCATGTATTATTAGTTTGATTTTAAGCTTTTAATTTTAATTACAACTTAATTTTAATCTAACATGTTCATGGGTTTTTATTCGCTTTAAATCACTATCAATAGCTATATATAAATATATAACTGAATAATTGAGTTTAAAAGGAATTGTAACGACTATATGAATTCTTCTTCAATTAATTTAACATAATGTAAAAACTTTAAAACAATGATATAAATGCTTAATTAAAATTGTAACTGACTGTTTCAGGCAAAAAAACGGTCTTAGACCAAAAAAAAAAATTCAAAATAACCCACTTTCTAATTATTCTACTTATTTAAATTAATTATTGTAATTAAATTTAATTAATTCATATTTTTATCAATTTAAATATAACAAATTGATTTGTGCAGAGTGTACATTGTGCAGATTGTGCATTGTGCAGAGTGTGCATTGTGTTGCATTGTGCAGAGTGTGCATAGTGCTGAGGTCTTATTTTATTGAACGGCCTAGATTTTTCCGACATTATTTAACGGCCTAGATTTTGCCGACATTATTAAACGGCCAAGATTTTGCCAACACAACTTAACGCCCTAGATTTTGCCGACACTAAACCCTACAATCAACAGTTATGATCATCCTAAATCAACGGCTCGCACACGATCACCTCTATTATAAATACATTCTCAAATTACAATAACATTCACACCAACAGTTTACCCTCAACCTACCCTTGGCTTCTGAGTCATCTTCTCTTCTCTGCTTCTGCCCAAAAACCATCGCCCCACCCGCTAAAATGGAATGGCAGTTGTGCCAAACCCAGTACTCAAACGACAAATTCCTAACCGCCCTTCATCACAGTGGAATTGTCACCACCGACGAACATGGTGTTGTCTTTCGTTGTCCTAACCATGTCTTCTGCAGAATGAATAAGGACATCACCTTCGCCCAACTGAAGGAGAAGGCTGAGAGGAAGATTCGTCCAGAGGGAGCGTGGCGTAAAGACGTTGAGCGTATACGTTACCGAAAGTACGAACATGGAGAAGACGGGACTGGCTATTTTTCAGTTATGGAGATCCGCAGCGACGACGACGTCCACACAATGATGGAATATCATGTTACACTTCCCATGGGGAGACAAATCTTAGAGCTGTACGTGGAAACAAGACGCACTCCAGAAGAAGTCATTCATCTTCTTCAACAAAGACCACCCGCACCACAAGAACCCATACCGGAAAGAGTCATTACGCACACCTGTAAAATTGACTATCAAGGCACTTACCAGTCCAGGGAACAACATGGTGTGGTGATTCATGGTAGTAAAACTAAAAATTTCAGGCTTAAGAACAACATCACCTTCGCCGAATTGAAAGAAAAATTAACGGATAATTTTCACGTAGATGGTGTCGAGCAAGAAATCACTAGTATCGTTTCAAACTCCCCCTACATCTTTAGCGGCCCACGTAATCGTATTCGGATGTGCCCCGTGCCTATCAAGAAAGACAAAGATGTTCGTGAAATGTTTGAGAAACATGAGAGCTTCCAAGGTTTGATTGAACCTTATCTAGAATTGTCCGTCAAAACACAAGAGTCTGCCGAATCCATCGTCCGTAGAATTATCCCTCCAGTCATCCGATGGCCACTACCTGAGAATGTATGGTGGAAGTAGAAGTAGTTTAAATCATGTTTGCCTCTTTTTGTTTTATGTTTTCCTGTCGTTTCGTTTTAAATTTCCTATCCTTGTATTTTTGCAATTTGTGTTTTTCATTTCTGTTCTTATCCAATATTAAATTCTGTTCCACTTTTTAATATCTTCATTTTTTACCGTGATTATTACCGTAATTACTTTATAAATAATTTTACTAATTATTCTAATTATTTCAATTAATTATTCTAATTAAATTAAATTAATTTACATTTAAAAACAAATAATTAAAAAAAATTAAAAAACGCAGTTCAGAAGTCACCCTGGTGGGGGGCGACTTCTGAACTGAAAATGAAAAAAAAATTAAAATTTCATGTTCAGAAGTCGGCTCTGTGGGGGGCGACTTCTGGCCTAATTTTAAAAAGTGGGGTACTTTGGTATTTAATCTAAAAGTTTGGTTATTTTGGTAAATAAATTTTTTTTTTGGCCCAAAATTGTTTTTTTGCCCCAAAATAAAACCTGAAAATAAAAAGCAAACATTTGTAGTAAAATAGCTCAAAGATATAAAATATAATTAAAATACCTAAAAAAAACTTAATGAAAATAACTATTAAAAAGACTCTAAAAATAGACTTATCAAAGCTCCGCCACGAAACACCACAGTAGCCACCCTAACGCCAACCACCTCCTACAGCCAACAACCACCCCTACAACCACCATTCCTACAACCACACAAACACCATCTCACACCCCTTTACCGTCACCAAACCACCACTACCAGAAACACGAACCACCGCCGGAATGAGAACCATCGTCGTAACAGCCCCACGCCATTCTTTTTCTCCCCCTCTGTAACTCTCTCTCTCACACCCCCAAACAACCAACAAACCTCCCTGGTCACCACCGAAGCTCCACCACATAACTACCGTAAAATCCCCCTATTGTCGCAAACTACCCTGGCAAACCCAGATCGACCGAAAAAAAAAACCACGGTGGCTGACCCTCCGTCTTTCCCTTTCCCTCACCGTCCATTCCTCACCTCCCTCAGTCCGCCAATATCACCGACGAACGCATATCCTCACCATCGCGAACCCCCTGGCGTCGTCTTCCCCAAACGGTCGCCGTCGCAAAACCGAACACCACCGCAGTGGAACACCCCATCATCGTCGCGAATCACCGGTCTTCCTCCCTCCCTCTCGCTTCTCCTCTCTCCGTTCGTCACTCCCATCTTCCCTTTCTCTCTTTTGTTCTCCCCCTCTCCCTGTGAGTTCTCTCTCTCTCCCTTGTTCGCTTTCCCTTTTCTTTTCGCGTTTCCCTCTCTCTCTGTTTTGTTCTTAGCAGCGGCGCTGCAAGTGAAAGAAAAGAGTGAATTAGGGTTAGTCAAAAATATCCTATTATATGCCTTTAATTTAATATTTATTTTATTTTATTTTAAATTTAAATGTCAGCCTAATTCTTGCACCCCTCCTTTTACTGTGTTAATCCCCCACGCATCCCAGCCTAAAAAAAACCAGTGGGCTCGCTGTTTACACCCCATTTTTGTTTTATACAACCCCTGTTTCTATGTGCACTCCTTGTTTTAATAGCTTGCATCCCCCTGCGGAAGCCCAACTTTTAGAATACAGCCCAGTTCACAGAAAACGAATTGGGCCTGTTTTCCGCACCCACTATTTTAAAACACAATCCTTTTCTGCTAACCACACCCTATTTTACTACTGCACCCCCTGTTTCTTTTTTTTTCAGATTTTCTTTTCCCTAAACAAGAATCAATCCAATTGCGAAAACTCTTCAAAATCAAACTTTGTTAGTAGTCTTACGAAGCCTTTGCTTGCGTGATTATCAACAATGAGGTACTAGTGGCGATCACTTGGAGCCTTTGCTCAATTGATCATCATGAATGCCTAATTTTCCTAAAGATTTTCACTAAACCAAAAATTTTGTTAGTAGTCTTGCGAAGCCTTTGCTTGCATGATTATTAACAATGGAGTGCTAATGGTGGTCACTTGGAGCCTTTGCTCAATTAATCATCATGAAAGCTCAATTTTCACAATTAAACAAGATAAAAAACAAAAACCTTTTTCTAGACAACCCAGAACTACGTAGCTTTGAATTCTCCATCGCACCGGGAGATACGTAGGAGCGGATACTCTCCGTCAAGCACAACAAACCCAAAACATTTTTCCTTTCAAAAACCAAAATACTTTTCCAAAATAAAACATTTTTCAAAAACAAGAACTACGTTGCTTTGAATTCTCCATCGCACCGGGAGATACGTAGGAGCGGATACTCTCCGTCAAGCGCGAAAACTAAAGATTTTTCATTAAGTCATTCATCAACAAAAGAGGTAAAAACAAAGCATTTTTTCGAATCAACTTTGCAAATCACATATTTAATTAAGGTAACCCTTCTTCGAAGGGACGTTATAGGGTGCTAATACCTTCCCCATACGTAATTAGACCCCCGAACCCAAATCTAATGGTTCCAAAGACCATTGCTTTCCAAAAAAGGTTTTTCCGATGTTTTACCTTTAAAAAATATTGGTGGCGACTCTAAAATCCCGTTGTGCGAAGAAAAATCCCTCCAAGGATTTTTCGGGGTGCGACAAGCTGCCCCTCTTTATTTATATCCCGTAGATAAACTGAAAGGTTTTCATAGTAGGAATAGAAATAAAGATAAGACAAATGCTAATTTTGTCCTCTTAGTAGAAAAGTGTAGAGTTTGAGAATTAACAGAGAACGATTAACACTCGGGGCACCGACGAGAAAGGAATAAAGAAGGAGCACTGGGGCTCTGAAGGAGCACTGGGGCTCTTAAGGAGCACTGGGGCTCTGAAGGACCGTTGGGGGTCTGAAGGAGCGCTGGGGCTCTGAAGGACCACTGCGGGTCCGAAGGATCGATGCCCTGAAGTATCGACATAATGATCTGAGGGTCTAATTCACAGTCGATGCTTGGCGCATTGATTTGAATTAAACTGAAGGACCGGTGGGTCTGAAGGGCTGCCTGGGCCTGATGTACCAAAATGGTCTGATCGACTACAACTAGCTATTGTACTAATAGAACAGTCTGAGGGTGACCTACGTCGATGCGGCCGTGAGGGTTAAGATCAGATCTAGAACTGATATGTTGACCACGAAGGATGTCCACTATGTCTTAGGTAGACACAACTAATCTGAAGGACCTCTGGAGGTCTGAAGGATCCGCCGCGCTCAGTGGCGACGTTAAGATCTAAAGGTGCAATTCGGAGTCGGCGTTTGACACGTTGACTCAAACTTAACTGAAGGACTGACTTGGTCTGAAGGATCAATGCTAGACACGATGCTAACATTGCGATCTGGTTTGTGACATAGAATTCAACACTCGTCGTGCTGACTTGAGAAATGAAAGTATATAGGGATCGACACTTGAAGTCGATTGAAGAACAATAGATGTTATGTACATGACATGCATGTAATGTATGCACAGGCAGTGATTGATTTTAAGTGGAATGAATGAATGTAATGAGATTTTTTTCTTATTTGCCTCTTTTGCTTTTTTTTTCTTTTCCTTTTTTGCTTCTTCTCTTGGCACATGATAAATGTATGAAATGCGAATGATGCATATGTAATGCTTTGATGCGATTGCGATGGTGGATAAAGGAAGACACGTGAATGCATGGTACAATGCCATAATTAGTTATGTAGAAATATTTTTAGCAACGACGAGACCAACACTTGGCATGTCTATCGAAGTAAAAATGTCGTGTGTGTGCATGCATGCAATGTGGAGACAAATAAACCACAAAGGCCCATGCACTGTGGACGCTGAACCTGATCGAAAAAATTGATAAACAGTACATGTGAGTGCCGATGACGCGCAAATGCAAATGTAATGCTTTGATGCAGGTGCCATGGTAGGTGCATGTTTGCACGGTGGAATGAAATGTATGGTATGATTTATTGATGATGCATTTTTGCGGTTTTTGAGATGAGAAAAAGATTTTTTTTTATTTTATGCGAGAAATTGAGAAGTGGATGCTTTGGAATCATCACTTATTGGATGCATGGCTGTATGGCGGGATGATTTATTCTATGATTTTATTGATGACGCAAAACGATTTTTGTAATGATGAGAGATGAGGCTTTTTATGCAAGAGGCACAGAAGTGAATATTTTGCAATAATCGTTCCTTGGAAAAAAATTGGATTTGATTTGAATTCAAGCTCTGACAATCTCAATGTTGTTATTTACAGTCACTGATGTGCAACCGTTCTTGACTGTATTTACAGACTCGTTCACGTTTGTTCTTCCCTTACGGTGTCCCATGATTGATTGAATTTTAGGTCCACAAAGTTAACAGAGTGAGTGTTCAGCGTCACATTGTTAACTTGTGTTCTCTCTCTTTGAAGCATTGTTTAGTAGACATGTAGAGCAGTACGAATACAGATGAATGAATCAGTTGACTTGGTAGGACAGATATGACACGCGATGGGATGAACGGTAGGTTTTCTCCAAAGTCACGAAATGTAGGTTTTTCCCAGCTCAAGAAATGTGGAACTGCCTCGATTTAGACTACCAGTGAAGGTGATCGAATAGTCTACCCCTGTCTAGTGATGACAAAACAAGGGGTGTGGGGGAGATAATGAATTGGGAATGCCATGACTTTGGGATGAAGGGTGGCAAGCAAGAGATTCTGTCTCAACCAATGACGTTTGGTGCTGCCCCAATCTTGACGAGAGCAAGGCTGCCCCGGCTAGAGTAACATTGTGAAGGGCTGTATTTATGATAATGGGTTGAGAAGATGCCTCGGCATGGTTGTGTGGATGTGGATATGACAAGGGGATGAGATGGGTGTAGAGCGAATTTCTCCGACTTTAGGTGAAGTGAAGAGTGATGGGATTACCCAACTTTGGAATGATATTTAAATGATTGCTTTTAGTGGGGTTATGAAAGGTAACTGAGTTAGGGTCATGGGTCTTTGGAATTGGTCGTATGGTTGGATGGGGGGTATATGAATTGGATGGAAGCCAGACATTTTCCAAGTTCAAGAAGCATGAAAGGTGGAAGGTGTGCCTGCCCCACTTTGGGATCTAGGTGATGGTCCTAGTATAAACTTTTGGTTCTCTTTTAGGTGAATCCCAAGGACTGTGACAGTCTTGAGTTTTTTCTTTTGATATGATGAGAATTTCAGTTGGTGATCACTAAAGCTTGTCTTCATATTAGTGCGATTTGAACGAACATTGGAGTGCAAGCTCTTTGGGTTGTTTTTATTTCTTTTTTTTTTGATTTTTTTTTATGATTTTTTTTTGAGCAAATATATTGTAAATAAATAAACTTATTTGCCCTAAAATTAAAACATTGAGAAAATGAAAGCAATCAATCATCGATTTGAATGGACCTTTTTTAGGGTTGTAACATGGCCAATGGTTGGGGTTAATGAAAGAAATGGCAATTGGGTCCAAAGGAGTGTTTGAGGGCTTAATGAGACAATGACCTCTTATGAAAGAAAGGATGAGTAGGTCCAAAAAGTGTTTGAGGGTTTATTCGGACAAGGATATCTTCTGTGTTTGGTGATATTATGTATCAGCTCACAATTTCTACTGCTTTTGCTTTTTTCTTTTTGAGGATTTATTTTTCAATCCTTTTTTTGAGTTTCACTTTTTTTGTGATCTTTTTTTTTTTCTCTTTTTTTTTGAATAGAGTGAGCTGATAAGAGTGACACACCATTTTTGATGTGGAATTGAGCCTTGTCTAGGGTGACTGAAAGATTTTTTGATTTTTTTTTTGCCTCAAAGGGGTAGTAAATTTTTTTTTTGAGGATACGGGAAGACGACCAAACTTTATTTCAAATCATGATTGCTTGTTTTTCTCAAAAATTAATTCAAGGACAAAAATTATTTATTTTTATATATCCGCTCTTTTTCTCTTTATTTCTTTTATTGGCCCTAATTTTTGCTTAGGCTGCTCTTGCGAGTTTTCAACCTAACAGGCTTATTTGATTTTTTTGCAAAGGACTTACATCAAGGGAATACAATGTTGACAAGATATCTAGTGATCATAAATTTGCCCCAGCTTGGGGCCTAAAGTGTTAGCTCATGAAATTTCACCATTGGGAACAAACCAAATGGTTAACTAGGTACTTGTGTGGAGAATATGCACCTTATGGGATGGTCGGGGTGGGACTGGACATGAACAAGGAATGATGATGGGAAAGATACGGACACTAACTGACTCAAACAAGAGTAAATGCGTGTTGCATACAAGTTCACTATACTAATGCTTCACAGAGAGTTAACATAGTTAGCGACATGATAGAAGAAATTTTTGATAACACATTGGTTAACAAAATGGACCATTTTGATCGTTTATCATGGGACTGAAAAGATGCATCGTTTTGCTGGTAAAAATTTGTGAACGAGCTGCAAAATCTTTGAAAATTGAGCGTCTCGAAAACACCTTGAGTTTGCAATTGAGTTTGACAGTGTTTTGTACAGCTAAAACTTTTCCAAAGAAAAATAATCAATTTCGTCTCATCTCTTATCCATTTTTTTGAAGAAGCAATGGTCATGTTTTTTTTTATGTATGGATGAACACATGATCATGTATATGCGTGATGAAAATGCAAATGCATGAAACACGTGAATGCACGATCATTTGGAAATAACCCAATGATTCTAAATGATCTTTGAAGGCAATGCAACCTGTGAAGGATGCAAAGTCACAAATTCCCATTTTTATTGGATGCTCAATGATGCATGAAAAAGAGTGATGATATATTTTGATTTTTGTTTTGTTTTAGAACACGATGATGGATATGTACGATGAAAATGCAAATGTATGAAGTGCATGGAGGAACTGATCACTTGAAAAGACCAACGATTTTATTCCTATTATGAATGCATGATGATTTTTTCTAGTTAAAAGATTAACTATACTCATGCAACGATGATAAATAAATTACATGCCCCTTGTGTCCTAATGCATGAATAAACACATGGTGATAGATATGCATGATGAAAATGCAGATGCAAATGCATGAAATGCGCGCATGAATGATCACTTGGAAAGACCAATTATTCTAAATGATTTTTTTTTTGGGCAATACAGCATGTGGCTGATGCAGGGCCTCATAATTTTTGTGAAATGATGCATGCTGGAATAAGGAATGAAATGACGCATGAATGATCGATGAAACAGCGGTTTTTTTTTATTTATTAGGATGAGTGAGATGATGTATGAATGCTATGTTTTTACATGCATCCCATGATGTTGCAAATGATGAGATGTCTACATTATTTGATGATTGATTTTTGTGAATGATTATGAATGAATGGAAATGCATGCTAAATGAGATATTCAATTATTTATCACAATTTTTCTAATTGTGGTCATGTTTTTTATTCTTTCCTTTTTCATGAAAAACAAAATGCAATGTATGAATGAATGAATAATGTTGCATGACGCAGATGCATGGAATGTGAATGATCACTTGAAAAATTGACTATCCAAAATGATTTTTAGGAGGCAATGCAATATGATGATGAATAATGCAAGAAAGTGGCATTACTTTTATTTTCTTTTATTTGGGAATGATGCATGCAAGATGACTAATGCATTCGAGGTGATTAAGAATGAAGAGCTTTTGTTTTTATTTTTATATATTTTTTTTTGCACGAAGAGGAGTAATGAATAAAGTATATTGCTTCTATATGAGTATGCAAGATGATGCAAGTTGGGCAAATAGGTATATGAAAACAAGTGATTCGTTCTATGGTGGTCTTTTATTTTCTAGCAAAATATAATGCCCATGATAACGGATATGTATGGAAAATGCAAATGCATGTATGCATGAAGAAATAAATGTTTGATCCTAATGCAATTATTTTTATTTTTCAAGAGGTAGTTCAACATGTATGCAGACTCTTATTTTTGATTTATTCGATGAGGGATTATACAATTATAATGAAATGTTTTTTTTGTTTTATTTGGGAAAATGATACACGAACATGGAGTTGATGCATTTAAACTAAGATGACAACATGTATGAATGGTATTTTTTTTTGAAATGTAATTTATGACTTTACAAATGATGTGATGCCTACACTATGTGATAATGATTTTGAATGATTATGTATGAATGTCAGTGCATATTGAGATGCTCATGTTATATGACTAAAAATAACTCTTTTCGTGCGAGGAAATAAAATGCATGACACTCGCAGTGATTTTTTTTTATGCATGGAAAAGAAAGAGTACATGATGCTAGACATGATTTTTGAATATTTTTGTTGTTTTCGGAACGGGAAGATAGATGCATGAGTATTGGAGAACCAGCTCGCCTTTGATTGAATGAATGAATGTGTGGTTTTATTCATCTCGTCGGGGAATCCAAAACTTTTTATTAAAGTATGATTCTGGTGGTCTGACTTTCAAATGGTTTTTTATTTTACTTTCATCCACCTTTTTTTCAAAAAGTTGTGATTCCCCGGCGGCCATTGAACATATGTAATTCCCCGGATTCTGATAGTCTCTCCTCTTATCCTCTTTGCTTTCATCCACCTTACTTTCGGTGTTATGTTGCGATTTCCGACAAACAAACTTTAATGCATGAAGAATGCAAATGATGAAAGTTTTTTTTTTTCAAAATTTTGTCAGGTACAAATGCAATGGTGAAAAATGACGTGAATGCGAAATGATGTGTTATTTACATGGAAAAAGGGTAAGAAAATGAGGTTATTGGTGGTATTTTGAACATTTTCAAAGATACACGCTACATGCCACCTCATGTAGGTGTTTATGAGGGGAAAAGAAAATTACTTTCTACAATTTTGAAATAGAGTTTGAGAAAAAGGAATGCCTAAGCTAATGCAACAAACAAATGCGTGCCCCCGTGTCCTTCAAAGGGTGGGAATCCTAGGGTCTAGAGTCGACGAAAAGGGTAATCCTCCCATGTAGGTTCTAATCACTTCCTCACAATGGCAACCAAGAGCTAAAGTCTCTCTCATGATGACACCCACAATCGTAGAAAGTTACCGAGTGCGAGGCATCATGACAAAGCGCACTCTTGGTGTAACATCCTCAAAATTATTAGGCGATTTATTTGGATGTTAACCCAATAGGGATAATTTAGTACTCGACTGGTAAATTTATCGAGTGCTAAAATTATTTATTGGATGACATTAGATCGTTAACCGGATAATACGGGTCAAGGAAGTTTTGGAATCGAAATAAGGGATTAAAATCAATATGGTAATTGGACCACGCTACCACTTATTTATTAATTAAATATGTGTGTGTGTGTGTGTGTGTGTGTGTGTGTGTGTGTGTGTGTGTGTGTGTGTTGAAAGAAAAGAAAAGAAAGGAATGCGTGAAGAGAGGAGAAAAGAAGCAGAGAAGAGAAGAGAAAGAAGAGGAGGAAAGAAGAAGAAAGAAGAAGAGATTGTGAAGGCATTACTCATCCCCAAGGTCCCAAATTTCATCACCATCTTCATCTCATCTCCCTCATCAAAACCCATATCTTTGGTAAGCTTCTCCTCCATTTCTCCCCTTTTTGTGGCCTACGAATTTAGGGGGGTTTTTGTTGGAAATTTGTTGAAATCAAGGATTGATAGGTGGCGTTGGTGATTGGGTTATGTTTAGGAACAAAGCTAGGAGCAGATTGAACGCGATTGGAAGCTCGGAAAGAAGTTAGAAGCGGTTCGGTGTTGATTGGGTTCGATTCGGTGTTTTGACATCTCGGTGATTTTGGCTCGGCAACGACTCTCGCTTCAAGGGTGAGTTTTACTCACGTTTAGGCTTATTCCGTTTTGAAATGAATTGTGTGACTTGGTTTCGAAAAGATTTTGAGTCGAAAACGTTATTTTGAAAATATATCGCGTTTTAACGAAATTCATAATCGTTGAGTTTTTGATTGAATTGCTTGATTGTTTGATGTTGATTGGACTGGTATATTGTCTGGTACTGTCTGTTCTTGAGTTAGGAATCGATCGGGGCGAGTTTCGGATTAAACGAAAAGCAAATTTTCTTAAAACAGGCCATTTTTGGAATGATGTCAAATGCGCACGACCCGTGCGTCTCAGGGGCACGACCCGTGCGCCTGGTTCTGTTTCAGGTTTTAAAAATGTCTAACAGGACGCACGACCCGTGCGTCCAGGGGCACGACCCGTGCGCCCAGTTCTGTCCAAAATTTTCAAAGTGCCCAAAATGATTCCGTTTCGATCCTAATCCTTTCCTAACCCTTATATAATGATATTAGGCTTATGATGCCATGATTTTGGGTGTGTTACAAAGGGTTTTATAAAATACTTTTGATGTTGAAATCGTTTCGAAAAACCGAATAATAGTACACGTGTGCGGATATGTTTTTATGGATAACCAAGCGGACCATGAGTCCTACGTGGTAAAGTATAATACAAATGAACTAAATGTTCATATGATTGTTGATATATATGTTATATCGAGTCTGGGTGACGACCCATGTTGACATACTAGGAGGGGCAGTCATGATCCCCCACCCTAGGCTCCGATGCCAATAGTTAAACTATTATTGGTAAGGGGTTCGCCGGGATTAGTCTTGGGGCAGTCGGTGGTGTGTCAAAGAGTATTGAGTAACGTTCGCCGGGATTAGTCTTGGGGCAGTCGGTGGTACGTTACTGTTGTTGTGTAGTGTGGTTCGCCGGGATTAGTCTTGGGGCAGTCGGTGACGCACTGAGTTATAGCAGATTCGCCGGGATTAGTCTTGGGGCAGTCGGTGAAATGCTATGTGTAAAATAATGCGATTCATCGGGAGTTAGCGTTCGCGCAGTCGATGCCGTGTTGAGTTAACAATGTTTTAAACTGGACCGAGAGCGTTAGTAGGGGTCTCGGTAGAACTCACTGAGATTGTATCTCACTGTTTAAATGTTGTTGTTTTACAGATAAGCAGGGACAGAAGAAACCTCAGAGGCACGAGTAGGTGGCCCCGGGAGATGGATGATGACTTAGCTTTATGTTTAAGTTTATTTTCCTTCTGTTGACTATGTATCCCAGTACTATGTCATTAGTGTCACATTTATAGTTCATCCGCTTTCTTGTATGATTGCGACTACCACATTTGCTGACAGTTTATGGTGTAACACCCCGGTATTTTTATCGAGTAAAAATACCCAAGTGTACCAAACCTAAATCATCAGAGATATATTTCCTGTTTAAATACTGAACATCACTATAAAATTTTCACTGGATAACCACAGAACAGTCTTAAACATAAATAAGACCATAAACCATCAGTGAAATACAGTGTTCAATATCAAACAAGAAAGCGGAAATAAATACATAACATTAATACATAGAGTTGTAGTACAAAGACAACAAAAGGAAAAATAAACTTAAGCGTAATAGCTAAGTCATCAGCAGTCGCCTGAGCCCAACCTACTCGTGCTCCTTGGCTTTCTGCCGTCCCTGTTTCTCTGTAAAACAACAACATATAAACAATGAGATACAATCTCAGTGAGTTCTACCGGAACCCCTACTAACACTCTCGGTCCGTTTAAAACATTTTTAAGGTTGACACAACACCGACCGCAATCCACTTGCTAATCCCGGTGATCCAAACAATAAGGCTTCGATCTAATAGGACACCGACTGCAAACCACTTGCTAATCCCGATGAACTAATATCCTAGGCCTTTCTACGTACCACCGACTGCAAACCACTTGCTAATCCCGATGAACGCAGCACAAACTTTTGACACAACACCGACTGCAAACCACTTGCTAATCCCGGCGAACCCCATAACCAATAGTGTTTCCTAATGGCCCAGAGCCTAGGGTAAGGGTTCATGACTTCCCCGCCTAGTATGTCAACATGGGTCGTCACCCAAACTCGATATAATATATATATATATATCTACAGCACTATGAACCCACGGTCCATTAAATCAGACAATCAATGAAACACTTTAATTCCACATTTATAAAAATCCAAGTTCACACTCGCACTCTATTTGACCACTTTTCGACACAATTTTCAATATCAAAAACAGATCATTTTGCCTTAAAAATAGAATATTCAGTTAGGCCTCTGAATAAGCTTTCCAACGCATCTTAGAACACCTCAATCGGGTTCCTGGATCAAAAGTTATCGCGAAACGAAAAACAGTGTTTGGTTGCTGAAATTCTGTCAATCTGCGCTGAAGTCGCGCTGGAGCGCAAGTTACGCGCGAACTGGCAGAAAGTTCTGTCAATCTGCGCTGAAGTCGCGCTGGAGCGCAAGTTAGGCGCGAACAGGCAGAAGGGGGGGTCTGTTAAGGCAGATTTTGGCGGTTTTGCGCGAAAACCGCGATTCCGCTCAATTCCGATTTTAATTTCGATCGAAAACAGTTTTCACACACATATAACCAAACCCAATAAACATCAAACAATTAATCAAAATCTTAATCAAGTCGAAGTTTATCAAAATACGACGATTTTCCAAATAACGGTTTTAAATCAAAATTTCTCGAATCAAATCACCCAAAAATTCCATTTTAACGCGACGCAACCCGTGACTCGCTCCGAACGATTCCTAATCCGAAACAGACAATATCCAGAAATATTCCAGTCCAGCGAAAGCGGTAAAACAGTTAAATTAATTAATTCGAAACAGAAAATCCTAAACGTGAGTAGAACTCACCCTTGAAGCGTGAACCACGAGCGGCCGAATCCACCGAGTAACCACACGAACATTCCCCGCTCCGGCGACACCCAATCCGCTTCCAAAGCTTCCCACTCGATCACGAAACCGCTTTTGACCGAAATACCGATTTCCCCGAAATTCTCCACGGACACTATTCATCATCTTCCTCCCCTAACCTCCATGACACTATTCACCAAAACCCCAAATCACCCAACTCGCTTCCAATCTTTCAATCGAACCTCAATCAACGATCCATCATCCTTGGGTTCGCTCCTAACCGAACCTAAACCTTCAAAACCAACCCAAAATCGGATTTCCCACAAAAGCTCCAAAAAAACGAAAATGGCCAAGTGAGAGAGAGTGAGCTGATCGTCACGAAATTGGTACCAAAACGAAGAGGAAGTAGCGATGAACATTTTTCGTGTTGGACGGAAGTCGTTTCGGTGAAGTCTTCTCCTCCCTCTTCTCTTCTCCCTCACGCCATTTTCTTCTTTTTCTCTTCTTTCTCCCTTTTCTCTTCACTGTCTCGTATCCCTTTCTTCTTTCTTTCATTTTAATTAATTCTCCCCTTTCACATTCACACACTTACACGTATATACATATATTTATTTAATATATAATTGGTAACGTGGTCAAATTACCACATCGATCTAAATCTCCTATTTCGATTCCGAAACTTCCTTGGTCCGTATTATCCGGTTAACGATCCGATGACAACCAATAAATAATTTTAGCACTCAGTAAATTTACCAGTCAAGTACTAAATTAATTCAATTGGGTTAACATCCAAATAATTCGGTTAATTATTTTGCGGATGTTACATTCTCCCCAACTTAAAAGAATTTTGTCCTCAAAATTCCGTCAAGCCTTTTATCCGACTAACCGAGAATCGACATTCTTAGAAGGGTCTTAAGTTGCTGAAAAACAATCTCGAACTAACGAAATGAGCGTAGGAACTCTTCCCAAGTTGGCACATCAATCTCCAAGTATGATCCACTACTACCTTGATACGAACTCTCTGGTCACGCATCTATACGAGAAACTCATCATTCGCCTACATAGGCTCGGCACCGCGTTTGAAAACACTTCCGAAGCGTCATTCTAATCATCCTCGTTTACTCCCCAACTTTGATTAATCTAAATCAAAGAGTCTATTACAATACACTTGATAGACATACTGGTTGAAAATGAGATCCACAAATTGGTACTCCACGGTAGAGGTAAGAACAAGCACGATTTCCTCGGAGGGTGTAAACACTTTCTCAACAAATCTTCTAATATCCTTAACGGTTCCTGTACACACTGAAAAATGTGACGGAAAGTCATCTGTGAAACTTCTTGACTCGCCCCCAAGATTTCGAGATAACACTTTTCAAAAGAAGATTAAATGAGGATTTACCATAAACGTTTATTTTTAAACGTAGAAATAAACCATGGGGACATCAAATAAATTTGAACGTAATACAATTTACCTCAGTTGTTCTCAAAACAACTATCAAACAGAACTCAGAGCTCCTTTCCGAATTAGTCAATAGCGTTGAGAGCTTCCCCTCAACCTAAGTAATCCTCCTAGGATTTTCCTAAATCAGATTTCATTAGCCTCTTGATTCGTTCCCAAAATTAACTTTAGCATGCGGGTTTTCACAAAACGATTTTTCAAAACTATTACACCGCACGCCAAGCTTCACTTCGGAAATTTCAGTCACCTACAAGCAGATCCATTAATTAATCCTCTGGTGCTTATTCGCAATGTGAAAACAGTCAGCAGTTACCTCACTTACATATCCGTATTCGCGTTTGACTTGTCAAACGGAATCACTTATTACAATCTCATTGTTAACCTTCACAAAGAAGAGATTAACAAACTAATACCTTGCCACTCATACATCTGCTTTACTTTTCTGTACATCCTGGAACAGAATATAAACTTCGGTGTGCTTCCTCTAATACTTGCCCTTTTTTTTTGTTCTCATCATCGGCCGCACAGATTCTACCGTTGGAAACAACTGACTCCATCACTATCCATGGTAAAATCTGGAAATACCTTTGTGATTGTAGCTTCACATCAACTTCCTGTCCTAAGCGTATAGAATCCCTTAGGGAACTAGAGATCCTCATATGGCTCAACACTAACAGGTTCCTCTCGATCTTGAATTCAGATTTAAGTCTCTAAAAGACTCCGATGATTCCATCTCATGCATCAATAAACTCAGCCATGTGGATGGACTTCCTACTCGGTGCATCAGTTACAACACTGACCTCTCTTGAATGCTACATCAGCACAAAATTCATAATCTTCCAGAAACTCAACACACTTCTCTGCCTGCTATTCAGTTCTTTCTGATCAAACAGATTCTTTAAACTTTTGCGATCACTAAAGACTTCGAAACGAGACCCATACAGTAACGTCTCCAAATCTTCAGTGCATACACAACAGATGCCAATTACAAAGCATGAGTTGGATAATTCTCCTCATGAGTCTTCAATTGTCTGGACGCATAAGCTACCTCTTGTTGATTCTGCACAAGGACACCGCCTAAACCCTTCCCAGAAACATCGCCGTAAGTTTGAAATTTCAAAGACGGATCCGGAAGAATCAGGAATGGAGCAGAAGTCAACCAAACCTTCAATTCTTGAAAACATTCTTCACAATCAGCATCCCACGTAAACGGATGACCCTTACGAGTTAACCGAGTAAGTGGACAACTAACTGTGAGAACCCTTTTACAAACCTCTCACAGTAACCGGCTAGATCCAGAAACTTTTGATCTCTGCGACTGATGTGGGTCACTCCCATTCAACACCGCTTCCTTCTTACTGGGATCTACAGAAACTCCCGACTTGGGGAATCACCTGTCCCAAAGACTTTACCTCTGACACCCAAGAATCACACTTCTAAGGTTTCAAGTACAACTCCTTTTCTCGGAGTACTTTCAGAACAATGCGGAGATGTTGAACATGCTCCTCAATGGTCTTCGAGTACACCACGACATCATCAATGAAAATGACTATAAACTGATCAGGGTACGCGTGGAAGACTCGGTTCATGTAATCCATGAATACCGCTGGAGCATTAGGTAGACCGAAAGGCATCACTACTAACTTGTAATGTCCATACCTAGTACGGAAAGCTGTCTTCGGAATATCTAAGGCTCTAACTTTCATTTGATGATATCCTGACTTCAGATTAATTTTAGAAACACTGCAGCACCTCGAAGTTGATCCAGCAATTCGTGTATCCTTAGAAAAGGATATTTGTCCTTGATCGTCACTTGTTGAGTTGTCGATAATCATTGCACAATCTCATGCTACCATTTTTCCTTTTGACTAACCACACCAGAGCACTCCTCAGAGAAGCACTCGGTCGAATGAATTTCTTTAACATCGACTCTTCAAGTTGAGACTCCACTTCCTTTAATTCTCAAGGAACCTTCAATAAGAAACAATAGACATTGATCCCGTGCTAGGAACCAATTCTACAGTAAACTCTACCTCTCGCTCTGGAGGTTCAGAAGAAACTTCATCGTGAAAACATCCAGAAAGTCATTCACGACCTGAACGTTCGCCAAATCTAAACTAGTTCCAGTGGGTGCAGATAACATACTAACATGTGCTCCCGCACCTTCGAATGAAGATTGACCGTCTAAGGTGAACTAGGTGACTGCTTCAGAATTTGTCCTAGACAATTCAACTGATTCTGAAGCGAAGCTGATAGTTGATTAATACCGTCGATTGCAACATGAATTGCAGTCATCCAATTCATACCCAAAATGGTGTCCACACTTCTCATAGGCAAACAATAAATTCTACAACTAAATTTCTGCCTCCTATGACAAGTAGACAATCCGATACAAAGATTATGTCTGGACACGACCCTTAGCAGCAGTTTAAAATAGTTATCGGTTCGGATAGCGGAGATTCGCTAGTCCCAACCGATCCACACTTGATTGTGCTGTAAAACAATGGGTTGCACTCGAATCGCATAATATACTGACGGAGTTATTGAAAAGAGATCCCATATCCTTCAGTAACCTGTCAGCCGTTGTAATTGTCTGAGCATCCAAAGGGTTGACTCGTCTTTGCCTTGGAGCTGCTTGTGACTCCTTAGAACTTTTCCTTGCAGGGCACTCTTTACCATAGTGACCCTCTTCATTACAATAATCGCACCGATTAGATCTTCGCTTGCAATCACCACTGTGAGGCTTTCGACAGTCAGAACATCTTCTGACCTTTGAAGATTCAAAGAATTGCATCTGCTTTTCCTTTGATGAATTTATCTTAGGACTCTGCAGTCGGAGTTGATATTCCAACTACCCTCTTTCCTTTCCCATATTTCCTATGAGATCATCCTTGGCGACATAGGATGGTTGTACCAAGGCAACATAATTGGTAGCAGTATAAGAACTGAGACCATAAATCATAAAAGCACTTATGCCCGTCTTATTCTTCTGCATTCTCCGTTCGTCATCCGAAGCTTACTTTACCACTTGGTAAAACTGAGACAACTCCTCAAACTTAGCGGTGTATTCTTCCACCGTCATGTCACCTTTCCTGAGGATGCACCGGTTGAAGATTTCGATTGTGGTCGAGGATTGCATCTTGATCATCCAGTCATAATTCCGCTTATGATGCACTAAGTATTAAGTTGATCAGGCTCAATGTCTCTTAGCATCACAAGTGTAATTACAAAAAGGACTAACAAGGAATCGACTCAACCCTAAACTACGTCCGACTAGGTCGAACTGCTCTGATACCAACTGTAACACCCCGGTATTTTTATCGAGTAAAAATACCCAAGTGTACCAAACCTAAATCATCAGAGATATATTTCCTGTTTAAATACTGAACATCACTATAAAATTTTCACTGGATAACCACAGAACAGTCTTAAACATAAATAAGACCATAAACCATCAGTGAAATACAGTGTTCAATATCAAACAAGAAAGCGGAAATAAATACATAACATTAATACATAGAGTTGTAGTACAAAGACAACAAAAGGAAAAATAAACTTAAGCGTAATAGCTAAGTCATCAGCAGTCGCCTGAGCCCAACCTACTCGTGCTCCTTGGCTTTCTGCCGTCCCTGTTTCTCTGTAAAACAACAACATATAAACAATGAGATACAATCTCAGTGAGTTCTACCGGAACCCCTACTAACACTCTCGGTCCGTTTAAAACATTTTTAAGGTTGACACAACACCGACCGCAATCCACTTGCTAATCCCGGTGATCCAAACAATAAGGCTTCGATCTAATAGGACACCGACTGCAAACCACTTGCTAATCCCGATGAACTAATATCCTAGGCCTTTCTACGTACCACCGACTGCAAACCACTTGCTAATCCCGATGAACGCAGCACAAACTTTTGACACAACACCGACTGCAAACCACTTGCTAATCCCGGCGAACCCCATAACCAATAGTGTTTCCTAATGGCCCAGAGCCTAGGGTAAGGGTTCATGACTTCCCCGCCTAGTATGTCAACATGGGTCGTCACCCAAACTCGATATAATATATATATATATATCTACAGCACTATGAACCCACGGTCCATTAAATCAGACAATCAATGAAACACTTTAATTCCACATTTATAAAAATCCAAGTTCACACTCGCACTCTATTTGACCACTTTTCGACACAATTTTCAATATCAAAAACAGATCATTTTGCCTTAAAAATAGAATATTCAGTTAGGCCTCTGAATAAGCTTTCCAACGCATCTTAGAACACCTCAATCGGGTTCCTGGATCAAAAGTTATCGCGAAACGAAAAACAGTGTTTGGTTGCTGAAATTCTGTCAATCTGCGCTGAAGTCGCGCTGGAGCGCAAGTTACGCGCGAACTGGCAGAAAGTTCTGTCAATCTGCGCTGAAGTCGCGCTGGAGCGCAAGTTAGGCGCGAACAGGCAGAAGGGGGGGTCTGTTAAGGCAGATTTTGGCGGTTTTGCGCGAAAACCGCGATTCCGCTCAATTCCGATTTTAATTTCGATCGAAAACAGTTTTCACACACATATAACCAAACCCAATAAACATCAAACAATTAATCAAAATCTTAATCAAGTCGAAGTTTATCAAAATACGACGATTTTCCAAATAACGGTTTTAAATCAAAATTTCTCGAATCAAATCACCCAAAAATTCCATTTTAACGCGACGCAACCCGTGACTCGCTCCGAACGATTCCTAATCCGAAACAGACAATATCCAGAAATATTCCAGTCCAGCGAAAGCGGTAAAACAGTTAAATTAATTAATTCGAAACAGAAAATCCTAAACGTGAGTAGAACTCACCCTTGAAGCGTGAACCACGAGCGGCCGAATCCACCGAGTAACCACACGAACATTCCCCGCTCCGGCGACACCCAATCCGCTTCCAAAGCTTCCCACTCGATCACGAAACCGCTTTTGACCGAAATACCGATTTCCCCGAAATTCTCCACGGACACTATTCATCATCTTCCTCCCCTAACCTCCATGACACTATTCACCAAAACCCCAAATCACCCAACTCGCTTCCAATCTTTCAATCGAACCTCAATCAACGATCCATCATCCTTGGTTTCGCTCCTAACCGAACCTAAACCTTCAAAACCAACCCAAAATCGGATTTCCCACAAAAGCTCCAAAAAAACGAAAATGGCCAAGTGAGAGAGAGTGAGCTGATCGTCACGAAATTGGTACCAAAACGAAGAGGAAGTAGCGATGAACATTTTTCGTGTTGGACGGAAGTCGTTTCGGTGAAGTCTTCTCCTCCCTCTTCTCTTCTCCCTCACGCCATTTTCTTCTTTTTCTCTTCTTTCTCCCTTTTCTCTTCACTGTCTCGTATCCCTTTCTTCTTTCTTTCATTTTAATTAATTCTCCCCTTTCACATTCACACACTTACACGTATATACATATATTTATTTAATATATAATTGGTAACGTGGTCAAATTACCACATCGATCTAAATCTCCTATTTCGATTCCGAAACTTCCTTGGTCCGTATTATCCGGTTAACGATCCGATGACAACCAATAAATAATTTTAGCACTCAGTAAATTTACCAGTCAAGTACTAAATTAATTCAATTGGGTTAACATCCAAATAATTCGGTTAATTATTTTGCGGATGTTACATATGGTCTGAGAACCGTATGGTCTTAATTGTGTATAAGACAGTCTTGTTATATTCAGCAAAAATTTTATAGTGGTATTCAATGTCTGAGCAGGAAATATTATCTCTGATGTTTATACTTTGGCTCTCTTGGGTATTGTTACATGTTAAAAATACCGGGGTGTTACAGTTGGTATCAGAGTGGTTCGACCTAGTCGGACTTAGCTTTTAGGGTCTTTGCTTTCTCCAGTCGTGATTTTCTTAGTATGCTATTAGACATTGAGCTTGATCAACTTAATACTTTGTGCATATTTCGCAGAATCATGGCCAGGAGAGGTAGAGGCGTTCCTCCTCCTGTTGATCCACAATTCGAATGGATGCAGAATGTCATTGAGAATCAGCAAAAGATGATGCAGGATATGTTGCAAATGCAGCACGATCAAATGGCTCTGCAGCAGCCCAATGTTCAACCTCATCAAGAAGATCCTAACCGGACATATTTCCAATTTCAAAAGATGAAGCCCCCGACTTACAAGGGTGGACCGGATCCAATGACTGCCTATTACTGGATTGATTCAATGGAGAAAATTTTTCAAACCTTGCAATGCGGGGAAGAAGAGAAGGTAATATGTGCGGAAAATGTGCTCGATGAAGATGCCCACACCTGGTGGTGTAATGCAAGACAAATGATGGAACTCTAAGGAACTCCCCTCACTTGGGAAAACTTCAAGGAATTGTTTCTGAAGCAATATTTCCCTTCGGTGAAGAAGCTGAGTAAACAAACAGAGTTTGTGAATCTTAAGCAAGGTGATTTGTCAGTTGGGGAATATGCTACGAAATTTGAGAGACTGTCTCAGTTCTATGAGTTGCGGAGGTATGCCCCAAATGATATGGGGAAGATGCAAATGTTCAAAGAAGGTCTCCGAGCTGAAGTGAGCCAAGGACTCAGTTCTTACACTTTGGTTAATTATCCTGCCTTAGTGCAGCAAGCATATGTTGCTGAGGAGGATCTGAGGAAAATGTATGCTGAAAAGAAAGACTATTGGAAGGGTAAGAAAAAGGTTGCTGAATCTTCTACTCCATACAGGCCTTTCAAAGGAAGTAATTATAAAGGGAAGCAGGTGCAATCCCATGACCCAACCAAGCCCCACAAGTGTAGTAATTGTGGAAAGTATCATTCAGGTGATTGTCGGCAGAAACCTAATCGGTGCTATCATTGTAATGAAGAGGGCCACTATTCAAATCAGTGTCCGGCAAAGAAAAATTTACAAAGAGCACCAAATGCTCCTAATCAGGGGAGAATCAACACTTTGGATGCACAGACCATCACACCTACTGATAATCTTCTGAGGGGTACGGAATCTCTTTTTAATAACTCAGTCAATATTTTATATGATTCCGGTGCAACTCACTGTTTTATATCACAAGCGTGTGTGGATCGGTTGGGACTAGCATTATCTGAGCTATCCGAATCGATAACTATTTTCACTGCTGCCAAGGGTCGCGTCCAGACCCAATCATTGTGTGAAAATTGCCTACTTGCCATAGGGGACAGACAATTTGTTGTGAAATTTATCTGCTTGCCTATGAGAAGTATGGACATTGTTCTGGGTATGAATTGGATGGCTGAAAATCATGTAACAATCAACTGTGCCGATCGAACCATTAGCTTCGCCTCCGAATCCGTAGGGTTGACACAGGCAGATTTCGAAGCAACGATCTCTTACACCGAAGCAAGCCAGTCATTATTCCAAGGTGCGGAAGCTATTCTTATTATGTTGTCTGCATCTACTGAAACAGGTTTAGACTTCTCATCTGTGCAAGTGGTAAATGAATTCCTAGATGTCTTTCCAGAGGAAGTTTCATCCTTACCTCCTGACCGAGAGGTAGAATTCTCAATAGAATTGATTCCTGGTACAGGATCGATATCTATTGCTCCTTATAGGATGTCTCCTTTAGAATTGAAGGAATTGAAGTCTCAACTTGAAGAGTTAATATCGAAGAGGTTTATCCGACCGAGTGCTTCTCCATGGGGTGCTCCGGTATTGCTAGTTAGGAAGAAGGACGGAAGCATGAGGTTGTGTATTGACTACCGCCAACTCAACAAGGTGACGATTAAAAACAAATATCCATTACCAAGGATAGACGATTTGCTTGACCAACTTTGAGGTGCAGTGGTATTTTCAAAAATTGATCTGAGATCGGGCAATCATCAAATAAAGGTAAGAGCCTTAGATATTCCGAAGACAGCTTTCCGTACTAGATATGGACATTACGAGTTCGTAGTGATGCCCTTCGGTTTGACTAATGCTCCAGCCGTATTCATGGATTACATGAACCGAGTGTTCCACACATATCTCGATCAGTTTGTAGTAGTTTTTATTGACGATATCTTGGTGTACTCTAAGACCATTGAGGACCATGTTCAGCATCTTCGCATTGTTCTGAACGTACTCCGAGAAAAGAAATTGTATGCCAAGCCGTCGAAGTGTGACTTCTGGATGCCGGAAGTGAAGTTTTTGGGACACGTGATTTCCCAATCGGGAGTTGCAGTGGATCCTACTAAGGTGGAAGCGGTGTTGAACTGGGAACGACCAACATCTGTCACTGAAATAAGAAGTTTCTTGGGTCTAGCTGGTTACTATAGGAGGTTCATTCAAGGTTTTTCACAATTGGTTCTTCCACTTACTCGGTTAACTCGTAAGGCCCAACCGTTTATATGGGATGCCGATTGTGAGGAATGTTTTCAAGAGCTGAAGGTTAGGTTGACTTCTGCTCCAATCCTAATTCTTCCGGATCCGTCTTTGGAATTCCAAATTTACAGTGATGCTTCAGGAAAGGGTTTAGGATGTGTTCTAATGCAGAACCAACAAGTTGTAGCTTATGCCTCTAGACAGTTGAAGACTCATGAAGAGAATTATCCGACTCATGATTTGGAGTTGGCAGCTATTGTGTACGCACTGAAGATTTGGAGACATTACCTATATGGGGATCGTTTCGAAGTCTTCAGTGATCATAAAAGTTTGAAATATTTATTTGACCAGAAGGAGTTGAATAACAGGCAGAGAAGATGGGTGGAATTTCTGAAGGATTATGACTTCGAATTGAAGTATCATCCGGGAAAGGCTAATGTCGTAGCTGATGGACTAAGTAGGAAATCCATCCACATAGCAGAGTTTATGATGCATGAAATGAAATTGTTGGAGTCCTTTAGGGACTTAAATTTGAATGCAAGATCAAGGAAGAACCGGTTAGTGTTGAGCCACATGAGGATCTCTAGTTCATTAAGGGATTCTATTCGCTTAGCACAGGAGATTGATGTGAAGATACAATCACAAAAAGTGCTGCCAAACTTTACCACAGATAATGATGGAGTTATTTGTTTCAACGGTAGGATCTGTGTGCCCGATAATGATGATATTAAAAAGCAAGTGCTAGAGGAAGCACACCGAAGTTCATTTTCTGTACATCCTGGATCCACCAAGATGTATAGAGATTTAAAGCAGATGTATTGGTGGCATGGAATGAAGTTAGAAATTGCTGAGTTTGTATCTCAATGCTTAACTTGCCAAAGAGTTAAGATCGAACATCAGAAGCCTGCTGTTCTGTTACGGCCACTGGACGTGCCAATGTGGAAGTGGGAAGACATTTCCATGGATTTTGTAATGGCATTACCAAGGTCTCAAGCCGGTAACGACTCCATTTGGGTAGTTGTGGATCGGTTAACTAAATCAGCTCATTTTATTCCAGTTCGTTCGAGCAGTAAGGTATCCAAATTAGCAGAAGTGTACTTAAAGGACATAGTAAGGTTACATGGGGTTCCTACCAGTATAGTATCGGATCGAGATCCGAAGTTTACTTCTCGATTTTGGAAAGCTCTGAATGAAGCATTGGGGACTAAAGTACTTCTTAGTACCGCTTATCACCCGCAGACAGATGGTCAGACCGAGAGAACTATCCAGACATTAGAGGATATGCTTAGGGCTTCAGTACTTGATAATGGGAAGAAATGGGAGGATCATCTTCCATTGGTGGAATTCTCTTACAACAACAGTTATCATTCCAGTATCGGAATGGCACCTTTTGAAGCGTTGTATGGTAGGAAATGTAGAACTCCATTGTGTTGGTGGGAAGTCGGTGAGAACCGATTGTTAGGACCTGAGATGATTCAGGACACCACAGAAAAGATCCGCCAGATCAGAGAAAGAATGAAAGATGCACAGAGTAGGCAAAAGAGTTATGCCGACAAAAGGAGAAGGCCGTTAGAGTTTGATACGGGTGATCATGTGTTTTTGAGATTATCACCAACAATTGGCACAGGTAGGGCACTACGGGTGAAGAAACTCAGTCCTCGGTATATTGGACCCTTCCAAATTATCGAGAGAGTTGGGCCTCTTGCATACCGCATCGCTTTGCCTCCTCGATTGTCAAATTTACATGATGTATTCCATGTGTCTTAGTTGCGGAAGTACATTCCCGATCCAAGTCAACCGTTAGATTTTGAAACGATTGACCTCCGACCGGACTTGTCTTTCCAACCTCATCCAAATTACATCATGGAACGTGGCGAGAGGACGCTACGGACGAAGTCAATTCCCATTGTCAAGGTGGTTTGGGATGGTTTTTCCGTCGGGGAAGCTACTTGGGAGTTGGAGGACGATATGCGTACTCAGTATCCGTATTTGTTTTCTTGAGGTACGTTGTGCTCAATTTTGATGACAAAATTCTTTTAAGAGGGGGAGAATGTAACATCCTCAAAATTATTAGGCGATTTATTTGGATGTTAACCCAATAGGGATAATTTTGTACTCGACTGGTAAATTTATCGAGTGATAAAATTATTTATTGGATGACATTAGATCGTTAACCGGATAATACGGGTCAAGAAAGTTTTGGAATCGAAATAAGGGATTAAAATCAATATGGTAATTGGACCACGCTACCACTTATTTATTAATTAAATATGTGTGTGTGTGTGTGTGTGTGTGTGTGTTGAAAGAAAAGAAAAGAAAGGAATGTGTGAAGAGAGGAGAAAAGAAGTAGAGAAGAGAAGAGAAAGAAGAGGAGGAAAGAAGAAGAAGAAAGAAGAAGAGATTGTGGGAGCATTACTCATCCCCAAGGTCCCAAATTTCATCACCATCTTCATCTTATCTCCCTCATCAAAACCCATATCTTTGGTAAGCTTCTCCTCCATTTCTCCCCTTTTTGTGGCCTACGAATTTAGGGGGGGTTTTGTTGGAAATTTGTTGAAATCAAGGATTGATAGGTGGTGTGGGTGATTGGGTTATGTTTAGGAACGAAGCTAGGAGCAGATTGAACGCGATTGGAAGCTCGGAAAGAAGTTAGAAGCGGTTCGGTGTTGATTGGGTTCGATTCGGTGTTTTGACATTTCGGTGATTTCGGCTCGGCAACGACTCTCGCTTCAAGGGTGAGTTTTACTCACGTTTAGGCTTATTCCGTTTTGAAATGAATTGTGTGACTTGGTTTCGAAAAGATTTTGAGTCGAAAACGTTATTTTGAAAATATATCGCGTTTTAACGAAATTCGTAATCGTTGAGTTTTTGATTGAATTGCTTGATTGTTTGATGTTGATTGGACTGGTATATTGTCTGGTACTGTCTGTTTTTGAGTTAGGAATCGATCGGGGCGAGTTTCGGATTAAACGGAAAGCAAATTTTTTTAAAACAGGCCATTTTTGGAATGCTGTCAAATGCGCACGACCCGTGCGTCTCAGGGGCACGACCCGTGCGCCTGGTTCTGTTTCAGTTTTTAAAAATGTCTAACAGGACGCACGACCCGTGCGTCCAGGGGCACGACCCGTGCGCCCAGTTCTGTCCAAAATTTTCAAAGTGCCCAAAATGATTCTGTTTCGATCCTAATCCTTTCCTAACCCTTATATAATGATATTAGGCTTATGATGCCATGATTTTGGGTGTGTTACAAAGGGTTTTATAAAATACTTTTGATGTTGAAATCGTTTTGAAAAACCGAATGATAGTACACGTGTGCGGATATGTTTTTATGGATAACAAAGCGGACCATGAGTCCTACGTGGTAAAGTATAATACAAATGAACTAAATGTTCATATGATTGTTGATATATATGTTATATCGAGTCTGGGTGACGACCCATGTTGACATACTAGGAGGGGCAGTCATGATCCCCCACCCTAGGCTCCGATGCCAATGGTTATACTATTATTGGTAAGGGGTTCGACGGGATTAGTCTTGGGGCAGTCGGTGGTGTGTCAAAGAGTATTGAGTAACGTTCGCCGGGATTAGTCTTGGGGCAGTCAGTGGTACGTTACTGTTGTTGTGTAGTGTGGTTCGCCGGGATTAGTCTTGGGGCAGTCGGTGACGCACTGAGTTATAGCATATTCGCCGGGATTAGTCTTGGGGCAGTCGGTGAAATGCTATGTGTAAAATAATGCGATTCATCGGGAGTTAGCGTTCGCGCAGTCGATGTCGTGTTGAGTTAACAATGTTTTAAACTGGACCGAGAGCGTTAGTAGGGGTCTCGGTAGAACTCACTGAGATTGTATCTCACTGTTTAACCGTTGTTGTTTTACAGATAAGCAGGGACAGAAGAAACCTCAGAGGCACGAGTAGGTGGCCCCGGGAGATGGATGATGACTTAGCTTTATGTTTAAGTTTATTTTCCTTCTGTTGACTATGTATCACAGTACTATGTCATTAGTGTCACATTTATAGTTCACTCCGCTTTCTTGTATGACTCCGACTACCACATTTGCTGACAGTTTATGGTCTGAGAACCGTATGGTCTTAATTGTGTATAAGACAGTCTTGTTATATTCAGAAAAAATTTTATAGTGGTATTCAGTGTCTGAGCAGGAAATATTATCTTTGATGTTTATACTTTGGCTCTCTTGGGTATTCTTACATGTTAAAAATACCGGGGTGTTACATTTCATGAGAGCCATACAGACAAAGGTCTACGAATGGCAGTCACTAATTGTTCCCACTCTCCTAGGTTTTTGTTCAGACCTTGGGTTTTAGGCCCCACTCAATGCTCACAAGTATAGGGTGTGAAGTGTGTGTTGAGGGCATAACACCTAGAAATAACTACCCTTCCCCACCTGCAAGAAAAACCATGAACAGTCCAGACAAAAAGGTCGTCTACCCTAGGGTTCAACATGCATACATCATTTCAATATACAAACCATCCTAAGAAGTCAACAATAGTTACACGCTTTGCTTACCTCAAAGAAAAGGAGCCGAGAAGAGGGAACATGATAAGATTGGGGGAATGCATGAAAGAAAAAAGCATATAAGCAAAGAGGATAAGAGGAGAGACTATCTACCACTTTAAGCAAGAAGCGAACATAGAAGAAGAGGGGATAAATACACATGAATGCAACATGATAATGTGAGAATGCAATGGAATTGCCAAGATGCAATCAAGTAGACATGAGAGAAAGGAGAAGAAGAAGGAACGTTCTAAAATCTAGCAAACAAATGGCATGGAAAATAGAACAAAAGTAGGAAGAAGGGAGGTAAAACAAAGCATGTTAAATCAGTAAAGCAAATCACACATTCAATTAATCAGCTTGACCCACTTAAGAAAAAGAATCCCCAGCAGAGTCGCCAGCTGTCGCACCCCGAAAAATCCTTGGAGGAATTTTTCTTCACACAACGGGATTTTAGAGTCGCCACCAATATTTTTTAAAGGTAAAACATCGGAAAAACCTTTTTTGGAAAGCAATGGTCTTTGGAACCATTAGATTTGGGTTCGGGGGTCTAGTTAGGTATAGGGAAGGTATTAGCACCCCATAACGTCCCTTCAAAGAAGGGTTACCTTAATTAAATATGTGATTTGCAAAGTTGATTCGGAAAAATGCTTTGTTTTTACCTCTTTTGTTGATGAATGACTTAATGAAAAATCTTTAGTTTTCGCGCATGACGGAGAGTATTCGCTCCTACGTATCTCCCGGTGCGATGGAGAATTCAAAGCAACGTAGTTTTTGTTTTTGAAAAATGTTTTATTTTGGAAAAGTGTTTGGTTTTTGAAAGGAAAAATGTTTTGGGTTTGTTGTGCTTGACGGAGGGTATCCGCTCCTACGTATCTCCCAGTGCGATGGAGAATTCAAAGCTACGTAGTTCTGGGTTGTCTAGAAAAAGGTTTTTGTTTTTTACCTTGTTTAATTGTGAAAATTGAGCTTTCATGATGATCAATTGAGCAAAGGCTCCAAGTGACCACCTTTAGCACTCCATTGTTAATAATCATGCAAGCAAAGGCTTCGCAAGACTACTAACAAAGTTTTTGATTTAGTGAAAATCTTTAGGAAAATTAGGCATTCATGATGATCAATTGAGCAAAGGCTCCAAGTGATCGCCACTAGTACCTCATTGTCAATAATCATGCAAGCAAAGGCTTCGCAAGACTACTAACAAAGTTTTTGATTTAGTAAAAATCTTTAGGAAAATTAGGCATTCATGATGATCAATTGAGCAAAGGCTCCAAGTGATCGCCACTAGTACCTCATTGTCAATAATCATGCAAGCAAAGGCTTCGCAAGACCACTAACAAAGTTTGATTTTGAAGAGTTTTCGCAATTGGATTGATTCTTGTTTAGGGAATGATTTTGATGCTTGGAAAAGCTTTTGATTGAAAGTGGACCTAGACTACACACATTATGACACGATACATATATAGGCAAGGAATGAACCCAAGTTGAACATTTTGGCAAAATGCATGAATAGGCAAGAAAATGAACCTAAGTTGCACATCTTATTGAAGACGCTAGGTGATGGGATGAACCTAACTAGGCATTTATGACACAATATGTGAATAGGCAAAGGCATTTCAAAGCACAAGTGATATCAAACTTCTAATGAATCACTTGCAAAACCCTAAGGATTTCACATCAACATTAGACATAAACATCCATGTGGTATCCTTTTGATGTCATCAATGTCTAATGCATTTCTTCAATCAACCACATGGAAGGAATAAGTTAAAAGGGGCATTTGCCTCATGCAAGATCATAGGCAAGTCTTAAGACTAAATTGACAAGTTTAGGCAATTAGGGTGTTGAATCTCTTTAGGTAATCTTTGACACTTGGGATATGCACAAGTGCATAGGTGTCAAATCCTCTTACCAAATCATCAATGTTGACTCCCAATCATATGATGTAAGTTAGGCATTTTTAGGACCAATTGTGCAGGGTTTTTATTGTATAACAGTCATTATATGGGATTTAGTTCAGTTTTAGATCATTGTAGTAGGAAGTTCAATTGTAAGTTATTCCTTCACTTTTGGAGCTAAATGGGACTTGAAGACCTCTTAATTGGTTGTGGCATCTTTCGGCGAACCAGACACTTGCCCGGAAATGCAGCAATCGGGAGGAATTTTGCAAGTCAGAACTTTCTGTTGATTTTCGCATCGCGACCAGAAGGGTTCGCGACGCGATCTGGAGGAATTTTACAAGCCAGAACTTTCTGTCATTTTTCGCGTCGCGACCAGGATGGTTCGCGACGCGACCTGGAGCAGTTTTGCGAGGCCTGAAGTTTCTGTCATTTGTCGCGACGCGACGGACACGGGCCGCGTCGCGATGGTGCGTGAAAATTAGGGTTTTAAAGCAGTTTCAGCAGATTTTTCAAGGACTTCGTTTTGGGATTTCGAGCCACACTTTAGAGCAGCTGGAGGGTGCGATTTTGGGGCCTTCTCACCACTTGGGAACAAGGGATTGAAAGTTCTAATGTCTTCCTTTACGTTTGTTTTCTATTTTATGTTGGTTTCCACTCTTAGGATGATTTGTAACTAATTTGCTTAGATTAGGGAGAGATGAATCTCCCAACCCTATCATGTGAACCATTGCTCTAGTCAATTCAGTTGTTATTCGATTTGCTTGTCTAATTACCTATGTTCTTAACGCTTTTCAATTACATATGATAATTGCGATGATCCAGGCTAGTGATTGCATAGGGATATGAATTAGTAGCTGGAAATTGGGTATTTAGGTCACATGCTAGTAATCATCATAGGAATATGTGGTAGCTTATGTGAATTCATTAAAATTCTTAATCTTAATGCGTTACCCTCTGGCACGACTCACCTAAGGAATTAGGGTAACTCTTAGGGTAATAGGGGTCTTGAGACAAGGAATTGCCCTTGACCTTAATTAGTGAATTGAATCTAGAAATTGAATAATTAACTTGAATTGGCTAAGGTTCATGTGATAGGCGAGGTGAGAGGATTCGATCCCTAGTCGTTTTTCTCGCATTATTAATTCACGTTCGTGTTCTATTACCAATTACTCAATTTATCAAATCTCTACAATCTACGAATTTACAATTTTGCTATTGTTGTCAACGCGTAATCCCTGTGGATCGACCGGTTCTTACCGATATTTTATTACTTGCGACGACATTTGGTACACTTGCCAAAGTCCTAACAATCAACACAAAACCAAAAATTGTTTCAAAACAATTACTTATTTGCAAGACCAAAAGCATTTCAAAATGATTTATAAGTTGTTTTTGGTAATCAAAGCAATTGGTAAGGAAAGGAAACCTAAATTTGCATTCTTGTTCACTAGGAATCACAAAAGAAATTGAATCCTCTTAGGCAATCCTCAACACTTAAAGTGTGCATCAAAGCACAAGTGAGAGTCCTCTTGCCAATCATCAACATAGGGCATGATTTGCAAGCAAATTCATGAGAACAACAAGTTTTAAGCAAACAAACATCATAATCAAGGTTCAATTCCAAGTAATTGCAAGATTAGACAACCAACTCATCAAAAATCTCATAAACCCTAATTTCTTTGAAACATGCGAAACTAACATAAACCCTAAATCTCATTTTATTCTTGGAAACACAAGATAATGCAAGAGAACAACAAAGATTAAACTTTTGGCAAGGATTCACATGATCAAGCAAAGAAATGCATAACAATCACACAAACCCTAATTTTCCTCTAATATGCGAAATGAAATAAGCTTCAAATCATCATTTTATTCATGAAAACAACAAGAAATGAGTGAAATAACAACAACACACAATTTATTCTAAAGGAGAGAAGCATTCCAAGCACCCAAGCCTCCCGAAGTGCTTGTCAAGATACTTGAAATACATCTCTCACTCACCAACAACAACTATGCTAACATTATGACATTAAAATGCAATGGGATGCCAAAATGAAGTGATGATTTACATCTTTGATGCTAAAATTGGAAGATGATGCTAGGTTTTAAAATATACCTCAACTCCAAGCTAGAATAAGGAAGGAAATGAGATGAATGAATGCAAAACCCCTTTAATCTACTCTTCGATCTTCAACTTTGAATTTGATCCTTGAATTTGAAGGTGAATCTTTGAGAAGAATGCAAGAAGGATGGAAGATTTAGTGTAGGAAAGGTGTTTTTATGGATGATTGAGTGAAGAAATTGAAAAAGATGAGGTGAGGGAGAGAGAGGGAATTCGGCTATGGAGAGGAGGAAGGAGTGGTTTTTGCAAAAAATGAACTTGTCCTTGTATTTTGGGAGAGTAGGCTTATATATGGTCTTGGGTGAAATTAGGGTTAAGGGTAGAATAGGAATGGGATGTTCTATTTTAAGTAAGTTTGCAATTTCTTATGAAGGAGTGAGTGTGATAGGATGGTGTCATTTACAAAAAAGGGTATGAATCTACATGAGAGTGTGTGGGAATTAGGGATGTGTATGAAATGGGTAGGATTAAGGATAGTACAAGAATATTTTTAAGGAATAATTGTACAATAGAAGAGTGTGGAAGAAATTGTGGAGAGAGGGAGAGAGGGAATTCGAAATACACACACAAAAATGGGGATGGAAAATTGCTTCTCCTTTTTGGTCTTTTGTCTTATTGAGGACACTTTGTACTTTCTATTTGAATTTTGAATTTTTGGGCATGCAAATGATAGTGCACCTATTGAAAATGCGTCACATATTTTTGGGCACCATAAAAATATCCCTCTAATTATTCATGACAATAAAAGTTGTCATTTAATAATCGGGGAATATTTAATGGTCCCTTTTTAGCTTTCTTGTGCAATAAAAAATGGGAAAAATGCCTTTTAATTAATTTGAACTAGGATTTTCTTCCAAAAAATTATACGAAAATTATCCTTGATAGAATAAATTGTATTTTTCATCCTTGACTTGGTTTAGTTCAAAAATAATTAACTTGCTCTCATTTGAATTCCCACAGATATTAAAACATGCACTATTTTATTCCCTAAAATTCTCAAAAATTAATAAAAATGTTTTTTTTATTAACCTACACAAATTATGAATTACCCTTATTGTTTCCATTTTTGTTTGAAAAAAAAGGGTTTTGACTTGGGCGGACAAAATTAGGGTTTGACAGCTGCCCCTCTTTATTTAGATTTTACCAAGAAATATGAATTGGCCGAGACATATTTCGAAGATAAAATAGCAATAAAGAATTCAGAAATTATACCAATTTTGTCTACTTGGAAAAACCCGAATTTTCTTCTTCTGTTTCTTCTTTTTTCTCTTTTCTCCTTTTTCTTTTCTCTTTTTTTATTTTTTTTTTCTTTTTTTTTTGAATCAACACTTGGAGTGTTGATGAGGAAACAATAAACGAAATGGTTAACAACATGCACGCTAACTGCGAAAGGCAAGGAAAGCGCTAAATGAAGAAAGCGATAAAGAAAGCGGTAAAATGCCAGGCTGCCTAAAACCTGTAAACGAACCCTTGCAAATCCGAGTTTGCACGTGGCTTTGAGGAGCACGCATCCTGAGAATCTCTGGTCATTCGAGCGACCGGGGGATCGTTATCAGCTCCAGAACTGATATACTGATCAATGCACGGTGTCCACTGTATCTTAGGCTGATACAACTATTCCGTTGAACCTCACATGGGGCTGCGGTCCATCGCGTTGTTCGTACACGATGTGAGACCATGAACAGAAGGGAGCACTGAACTCTGATAAGAGCGATCTGAACTCCAAACTGCAATGCACGCTTGAGCACGGAACTGAAAAGCATTTGAACTCCGAACTAAGAGGGCATTTTCTGGGAACTGAGTGCGAGGATTAACATCGAAGTACTTATCCATCCTTGTACCTGCAAGTGAGATGAACAAATGCATGCAATGCAAATGCCATGATTGCTTTTTGATGGGATGAATGTGATGTGATGCAGGAGTTTCTTTTTGCTTGCATGAATTTTTTTTTGTCTATGTTTGATGAATGCAGAGCATGAAATTTATTTGTTTTATTGCTCTTTTGCTCTTTTTTTTTGCTGTTTCAACCAAATTGTTGGACTTGCGTTATGAGGCACGATGGTCGTCCATAATGGTGCGAGGGTCATGCTTCAGCCTTTTGAGAATTGTTTTGACGCAATCAGTGCTTTTGTTTGATTCTTGTGAATTTACCTGATTGAGAGATCATTTCTTTTCTCATGATTTTCAAAAGTTTCGCAATGATTTTAATGCTCCGATTTATGCACATTTTCATAATTCATTTATCATCTACCATAAAACATCATTTTAAAGCACAAATGAAAAGGAAACAATGATAAAACAATAAGCAGACGGAGTGGAAAATTTTGACTTTTTATTCATATGGAAGCCGAACGCGCAAAAGGTCGCGCCGACTGAAAAGAGTACATTGAGAATTTTTTGAAACTAAAAAAACAAGAAAAATGGACGCAACAGATCTTATGAGCGCTCTTTGTCTTTGTGTTGATGATTTGGTAAGAGGATTTGACAACATTAAGTAATTGTTTTGAAACAATTTTTGGTTTTGTGTTGATGATTTGGTAAGAGGATTTGACACCTATGCACTTGTGCATATCCCAAGTGTCAAAGATTACCTAAAGGGATTCAACACCCTAATTGCCTAAACTTGTGAATTTAGTCTTAAGACTTGCCTATGATCTTGCATGAGGAAAATGCCCCTTTTAATTTATTCCTTCCATGTGGTTGATTGAAGAAATGTATTAGACATTGATGACATCAAAAGGATACCACATGGATGTTTATGTCTAATGTTGATGTGAAATCCTTAGGGTTTTGCAAGTGATTCATTAGAAGTTTGATATCACTTGTGCTTTGAAATGCCTTTGCCTATTCACATATTGTGTCATAAATGCCTAGTTAGGTTCATCCCATCACCTAGCGTCTTCAATAAGATGTGCAACTTAGGTTCATTTTCTTGCCTATTCATGCATTTTGCCAAAATGTTCAACTTGGGTTCATTCCTTGCCTATTTATGTATCGTGTCATAATGTGTGTAGTCTAGGTCCACTTTCAATCAAAAGCTTTTCCAAGCATCAAAATCATTCCCTAAACAAGAATCAATCCAATTGCGAAAACTCTTCAAAATCAAACTTTGTTAGTGGTCTTGCGAAGCCTTAGCTTGCATGATTATTGACAATGAGGTACTAGTGGCGATCACTTGGAGCCTTTGCTCAATTGATCATCATGAATGCCTAATTTTCCTAAAGATTTTCACTAAATCAAAAACTTTGTTAGTAGTCTTGCGAAGCCTTTGCCTGCATGATTATTGACAATGAGGTACTAGTGGCGATCACTTGGAGCCTTTGCTCAATTGATCGTCATGAATGCCTAATTTTCCTAAAGATTTTCACTAAATCAAAAACTTTGTTAGTAGTCTTGCGAAGCCTTTGCTTGCATGATTATTAACAATGAAGTGCTAAAGGTGGTCACTTGGAGCCTTTGCTCAATTGATCATCATGAAAGCTCAATTTTCACAATTAAACAAGGTAAAAAACAAAAACCTTTTTCTAGAAAACCCAGAACTACGTAGCTTTGAATTCTCCATCGCACCGGGAGATACGTAGGAGCGGATACCCTCCGTCAGGCACAACAAACCCAAAACATTTTTCCTTTCAAAAACCAAACACTTTTGCAAAATAAAACTTTTTTCAAAAACAAGAACTACGTTGCTTTGAATTCTCTATCGCACCGGGAGATACGTAGGAGCGGATACTCTCCGTCAAGCGCGAAAACTAAAGATTTTTCATTAAGTCATTCATCAACAAAAGAGGTAAAAACAAAGCATTTTTCCGAATCAACTTTGCAAATCACATATTTAATTAAGGTAACCCTTCTTTGAAGGGACGTTATGGGGTGCTAATACCTTCTCCATACGTAATTAGACCCCCGAACCCAAATCTAATGGTTCCAAAGACCATTGCTTTCCAAAAAAGGTTTTTCCGATGTTTTACCTTTAAAAAATATTGGTGGCGACTCTAAAATCCCGTTGTGCGAAGAAAAATCCCTCCAAGGATTTTTCGGGGTGCGACACATCCCAATAATTCGCCTAATTATTTTGAGGATGTTACCTGAAACTTATACCAATCGAAGGGAAAACGAAAATGGACTGGAATGGAGGTTAGAACACTTACATGCAATCACTTTGGCTGAATTCCCCCTCTCTTCTTCTTCCTTCTTTCGCGCCCCTCTTCTTCTCCTCTCCCTTCTGTTTTCAGTTTCACCTTTTCTGAATTAAGCAAATGACCAAGTGAGAGTGTGAGGCTGAGTGAGGATTCAGAACATAGGGGCTGAAACACTAAAGGGTGTAAAAAGACTGTTTTGCCCTTCAACCATAATTCAAAGAAGAATACAAATTCTGGACTTTTTCCTCGACTAGTCCTCACCGAGACCCGACCAATTGTTCTTAACAAATAATTAAATCGGTCCAAGGCTTCATAGTTCGAGTTTTAAAAGTGAGGGATGTTACACTGTGGTAAATTAAGTATTATTTTATTTTATGTATTTGAAATTTGGAATACAGGTATTGAGTAACGTGGCAGGTTACACGCAGGATTTTTTTTTTTTATAATAAGTGGACCAATAGTTGTGAGCCTTTCTTCCCATTTGTTGCAAAATGTTATATGACTCCAGATATTTGGTTAAATATTAAGGGAAAAATGGTATACGAATGTTACAGGCTGTGTTATACACTGAATGGTGGTGTAATTAAGTTTTTATAAATTTTGGGTAAAAGCATTTTGCGGTTGTGTGTGGGTTGATTAAAAAAAAGGATATGTTAGTTGGAATGAATATCAATGAGGGAGTGAAAAATTCCAATCCAATCTGTCATAAACTCTTGGGACTTGCTGAGCGCAACCTACCGCCGCCGCTGTGGGGGGGGGGGGGGGGGGGGGGCTCCCTCCCCGCGGGCTTCTTCCCCCTTCCAATCTGCGTCTCCGCCTCTGCTGTCGCAATCTTCTCCCCCGAATCGTGCGATTTCTTGAATCCTGCGATTTGATTCGTGCGATTGTCCAGCTTTTGTTGTTGATTTGATTCGTGCGTTTTGACTGCGATTGGTTCTGCGATTGGTTTTGACTGCGATTCGTGCGTTTTGATTTTTCGGAATCTGGGTTTTGTGCGATTGGTTCTGCGTTTGATGATCTGGGTCTCAACGTTGTTGTTGCTCTAACCGTGGGTCGCATAGTGATCTTGCTTCCTCTGTGCCGTTCATGGTCTCTGCCCCGTGGCGTTGCTGGTTTGGATCTGCCTTTTTGGTGGATCTGCGCATTTTAGGAGGTACGTGGTGTGCTTCTGTTTCACGGTGGTTTGCTGATTTGAGCGGGATGGTGGCTGGTGGATCGCTCTTGGGTCCGTGATCACGGCAACATCCGCCTCCGAGGCCGCTTTTTCGTCTTTCGTCGCCGTCACTAAATGAATGTCGCTGAGTAGCGTCATGCTTGGTTGTGTCACAGTGTTGGCCGGTGGCACAACACCGCGGTGGTCGCTGGTGATCGACGACCTCGGTCTAGCTCGGTTGTGTCGCGGTGTTGGCCGGTGACACGGCTTCGCGGTGGTGGCTGGTGTTTCGACGCCAGAAGACAGGGGGTGTGCTGATTCAGTGGGTGTTTGCCTGGCTGCTGTTTGCAGTTCTCTCTGACGGGCTCCTCTCCTCTGCCTTCAGCTCCTTAGCCCTTTCCCTCTCCTGGCCTCCACCTCTAACCTCGATCAATTGGAGGGTGCTTAATGTGAGGATAGTGAGGTGATGCTGGGTGTTGTGGTGTGGCACTCAATTGGCGGTGGGTGGTGGTGTGTGGGGGCTTGCAGGTGCTGCCCTGCTTCGGACTTTGGGTCCCTAGATTAAAGTTAGCAGTTCTCTTCGCTGGGCTCCTACCTTTTCCTTCAGCTTATGAGCCCTTCCCAATCACCTCTTGGCCTCCACCTCTAGCCTCGATCTTTGGGAGTGTGCTTAATGTGAGGATAGTGAGGTGATTCTGGCTGTGGTGGTTTGGAGTGTGTGCGCAGTAGGCAGTGGGTGGAGGTTGTGGGGGCTATTCAGGTGTTGCCCTGCTTCCTTTTTTGGGTTGTCCTGGTCGCCTTAGAATATCTTTTATTAGAGCTCTTTGGTTGTTTATTTTAGGGGCCTTTGTTGGGCTTTCTATTATTGTTCTCATTGCCGAGGGTTTTGGTCTAGTCCCCTCTTGTGTTTTCATGTCTTCTCTTTATTTTATTAATAAATACATTTAATTGTGGCTTAAAAAAAACAATGAGGGAGTTGTTGAATATGTGGACATGAAATGAGGTATTTGATGTGGGAAATATGTTCATATGAAAAGAGGTATTTGAGCTGCGAAATTAACGCTGCATTGGTTTGACATTAATGCATCGGTGATTTATTATTTTTTTATTTTTAAAGAAATTATTATATAGGTGAATTCTTAAGTACTTATTACATAATGTGCGCGGTACCAACACGTAGGTGAGTTAACAATAAGAGCTCATTTGTTTAAATGTTGCCAACTCATTTAGCAATAGTCAATTTTGAGAAACGGCAAATATAAATTCAAATTTATAATTTAGATTTATTAATATTTATTTAAAACATTAAAAGATAATGTATTTTCTTATTCTATTTTTACGTTATTTAATTATTGAAATATAATGGTCATCTTTGTAAAGTCGTGTAGTATCTAAGTCAATCATTCAGGTTGTTTCAAATACATTAAATAAAATTTATTTTATATATATTTATTTAAATACATTTTAAGTACATTTTAAAATATATTTTAAATACATTTTAAATACATTATTTCGATTATAATGTATTTTAAATACATTTGAAAATATAATTATTTCAATTATATTTAGTAAATATAATGTTACACCCCGGTATTTTTATTTAGTAAAAATACCCAAGTGCACCATCCCTAAAACATTAGAGATATATTTCCTGCTTAGACACTGAATATCACTATAATTTTTTGCTGAATATAAACCAAACAGTCTTATACACTAACAAGACGATACGGTTCTCAGACCATAAACCAGCAGCAACTATAGTATTCAGTATCATACAAGAAAGCGGAAGAAAGATATACACTACAGACATAGTGTTGCAGTACATAGACAACAAAAGGAAATATAAACTTAAGCATAATGCTAAGTCGTCAGCAACCATCCGAGCTCAACCTACTCGTGCCTCTGTGGTCCTCTCTTTCCCTGTTTCTCTGTAAAACAACAACATATAAACAATGAGATACAATCTCAGTGAGTTCTACCGAGACCCCTACTAACACTCTCGGTTCAATTATGAATTCTTTTTAAATTAACACGACACCGACTGCAAAACATTGCTGCTCCGGGTATATCGTAAAACAAACAAAGTACGGCACCGACTGGAGAACATTGCTAATCCCAGTGTATCGTACAATAATCTTTAACATAACACCGACTGCAGAACATTGCTAATCCCGGTGAACCCCCTACCAATAGTACATTCTCCCATTGACATGGAGCCTAGGGAAGGGGATCATGACTGCCCCGCCTAGTATGTTACACATGGGTCGTCACCCAACTCGATATATATATACATATATCTACAATCATATGGACTCAGTATTCATTTACACTCAGACCAATAGTTCGCATCATAAACAAAATCTACATTTTCTCTCTCGCATACTAATTCGCCACTTTTCAACACAATTTTACAACTCCAAAACAGTTCATTTTTACCTTCAAAAAGAATATCCGGTTAGGCCTCTGAATAAGCTTTCAAATGCATCTTAGAACACCTCAATCGGGTTCCCGGATCAAAAGTTATCGCGAAAACAAATTCAGTGTACAGTTGCTGAAAAACTGCAAAGCGTCACGACGCGAACTGCTACCGTCGCGACGCGAAAAGAGACAGAAATAATTGTGTGACAAAACTGAGCCTGGTCGCGACGCGATGGGGACGGGTCGCGACGCGACCGTCTGCTGAAAAGTGATGGTTTTCCGTTTTCTTGCGAAATTCGCTATTCCGCTCAATTCCGATTCTTGTTCCGATTAAAAACAGTTCAAACAACCGTCAAAACAGACCCAATCAATATCACACAATCAATCAAATCAATCAAAATCTCAATCAAAACGAATTTTATCAAAATACGACATATTTCGAAATAACGGTTTTCGACTCAAAATCTTTCGAAACCAAATCACGAAAAATTCATTGTAAAACGAAAACATCCTAAGCGTGAGTAAAACTCACCCTTGAAGCGAGAGCCGACACCGAGCCGAAATCACCGAGACTTCAAAATCTCCACATAACCACACGAACAATCCCCGCATAAACTTCCACGCTCCGACAACGCCCAACTCCGCTGCCAATCTTTCCGCTCGATCCCGAGACATCTCTTTGACCGAAATACCGAATTCCTCGAAATCCCGCCATTCGAACCCTAAACACCAACTAGCTTCCAATTCGCGGAATTGAACTTCGTTCCGCACTCAAAACGCTTCGGGTTCGCTCCTAGTCATCCTTGATTCATCAAACACTATTCATCATCTTCAACCTCACTCACTATTCACACATAAACCCCAAATTTGAACCCTAACCTTTAATTCTTCAGAAACCCCAAATCGGACTTCAATATTCGCGTAATCCACCTTGAGCTCGCTCCTCACCACCATTCTAGGCTTTCCTTTGAGCTTGAACCACAAAACCCCCCCTTTTTCTCCAAATTTCGAAAATGGCAAAGTGAGAGAGAGTGAATTGATGGTGATGATGTTGGTACCAAATTGAAGAGGAAGGAACGCCGATCACTTTTCGTGTTGGAAGGAAGACGTTTTGATAAACCTAGATACCCTATTTTTTCCTCTTCTTCTTCCATACCCATTCTTTTCTCTTCTTTTTCCTTTTCTCTCTTTTCTCTTCTTTTTCCTTTTCTCTCTTTTCTCTCCGTTTCTCTTCTCTCTCGCGTATCCTTTCATTCTTTTTAATTCTCTTTCTTTTCTTTCACTCACACACACACATATATATATTTAATATATAAGTGGTAACGTGGTAAAATTACCATATTGTCCTTAATTTCTTATTTCGATTCTAAGTCGTCCTTGACCTGTATTATCCGGTTAACGATCCGATGACAACCAATAAATAATTTTAACACTCAATAAATTTACCAGTCAAGTACTAAAATAATTCAATTGGGTTAACATCCAAATAATTCCATTAATTATTTTGAGGATGTTACATTCTCCCCAACTTGAAAGAATTTTGTCCTCAAAATTTCGTCCAGTCTTTCATTTGAATAACCGAGAATCGACATTCTCAGAAAGGACCTTAACTTGCTGGAAAACAACCTTGAATTTAACGAATGAACACAAGAAACTCATCACTCGCCTACATGGACTCGGCACCGCGTTTGCAAACACTTCCGAAGCTTCATTCCAATTATCCTCGCTGTTGCACCCCGAAAAATCCCGGTTGGGTTTCTCAATGTACAACGTGGAATAATTTTGGAGCCGCCACCAATATTTTAATTTTAAGACCAAAACATTGAAAAAAGGTCTTTTGGACAAGGCGGATGGTCTTTGAAAACTAGAGATATAGGTTCGGGGGTCGATTACGTGCGAGGAAGGTGTTAGCACCGCGCACGTCCTTTCTACCGAAAGGGAACCTCTAATTAAATGTGTGGTTTTAATGTTTGATTTGAAAAATACCTAGATTTGCCTATTTATTTCTTATTTGGAGATGAATGGGAAATCTTTAATGAATATTTTATTTTAGGTGAGAAGGGGGAAAAAAGGGTTTTTAGAAAAAAGTGCTTGACGGGACATGGCCCGCTCCTACGTATCTCCCGGTGCGATGGAGAATTCAAAGCTACGTAGTTCTTGGGTAGAAAATGTTTGTGTGTTGATGTTTTTTAATATAGGGGTCTTAGGATTGTGTGATCTGTGTTGAAGGACCACTGGGGGTCTGAAGGACCACTGGGGGTCTGAAGGAGCACTGGGGCTCTGAAGGAGCACTGGGGCTCTGAAGGACCACAGCTCACTTATCCTAAAACAATGATTAACCCGGCCGTACGACCGACTTAATCCCCTACTTTGAAAACAAGATTTTTGATTTTTTGAAAGAGATGTGTTTGTATTTTTTATTTAGAAATTATTTGTTTTTGCGCTTGACAGGGGCGTGGCCCTGCTCCTACGTATCTCCGGGTGGAGAATCAAAGGCGACGTAGTTCTAGGTTCTTTTTGAAAAGTTTTTGTTTTTTTATCTTTTTTAGTGAGTTTTTTGAAATAGGACGAGCATTAGCAAATGATTAAACTAGCAGAGGCTATGATGAATCACTACTAAATACTCAAAAAAGAGAGAGTTGTACCGCTAGTCAAACGAACAAAGGTTCTGATGGACTATTGATAACAACTCGTTTTTATTATCTTTTTGAAAGTGATTTTCGAAAAAAAGATTGATTTGCACAATGATCAAACTAACAAAGGTTATGATGGACCATCGTTTATTATTCTTATGAGAAAAAGACATTGTCGCCAATAGCTAAACGAACAGAGGTTCTGATGAGCTATTAGCAACAATGGGTTGGAAAATGATTCTTTTTGTTTGTTTTTATGAAAATAATTTGTTTATGGGGATGAAAAGGATTTTTATTTGTTGCGCTTGACGAGAACGTGGCTCGCTCCTACGTATCCCGAACGGGAATCAAAGCGACGTAGTTCTGAAGAAAAAAATGTTTTTGAAAGGGTTTAAAAGGGGAGGTTGAATCATCTGAGACCATCTTCACCACTTAGAAAATGATGCACTAGGCATAAGTGGGAATCATATGGTTCATCATCAACAAGGACACTACAGCTAAATTAAATCACATAGGGCAATTTTGGCATGGATCAGAATGATTGAATTTTAACAAATATAAAAAACAGAAATACCTCTGATGAAGGCAGATATTACAGATCTGAAGAACAAAAATGAAGCGGAGAACTGGAAAATGAGATTTACGAGAGTTGTCTTCCCAGATCTTGTGAAAATGTTTCTGGAGCAATTCTTCTCAGATCTTAAAAAAAGTGTGTAGCAATTCTTCTCTCTGATCTTGTGAGTTGTGTCTGTTTTTCTGACCCTGTGAAGTTTTTCCCTGTCCTGTGAGATCTCCTCTCCGTGAGATGTGTGCCTGTGAAAATGTGATTTGAGGCTGCCTATTTATAGGCTTAGGAAAGCGTAAAAAATTTTTTAAAACATTTATGGCAAGGATGAATCGATTGTTTGAGCCTTTGGAAATATGTAGGAATCGATTCTTTTCTTTTGGAAATGACAAGAATCGATTATATGGCCTATGGAAAATGGTAGGAATCGATTTTCAGGACATTTGGAGATCCTGAAAATCGATTCTGTGGTCTTTGGAAACATGTAGGAATCGATTCTTTATTTTTGGAAATGATGGGAATCGATTGTATGGCCTATGGAAAAAGGAGGAATCGATTTTCACCTCTTTAAAATGGCCTGAAAATCGATTTCAAGGCCTATGAAAGGAGAGGGAAATCGATTTTCAGGACATATATAATAGGTGAGAATCGATTCCATGTTTAGTTAAAGCAATGAGGAATCGATTCATGGCCTATGGAAGAGCTTAAAAATCGATTTTCAAGACCTATGCAACATACTATAAATCGATTCTTGGCTTAGAAATCAATTCTTGTTTTCCAAAAAAATGCTTTTAGGTCCTTGCCATACATGCATAAAATATTTTTCAAAGCTTGCCATGCATGCATAACGTATTTTCAAAACCCTAGTTTCTTAAAAAGTGCATTCTATCCCTAAGAATGATTCCAAAAACTTTGGAGCGGTTTCTAGGATTCAAAATGCAATGCATAATTTATTTTTATTTTTTTGTGGAGAAAATTAGGGTTTTGACCTAAGCCGGACAAAATTGGGGTATGACAGCTGCCCCTCTTTATTTGGATTTTGACAAGAAATATGAATTGCGCAGGACATATTTCGAGGCAAAATAGAAATAAAGAATTCAGAAATTATACCGATTTTGTCTGCTTAGGGAAACCCGAATTTTCCTCTTTTTCTTTTTCTATATATATTTTTTGAGTAGATCGGCTTGAGAACAAACGGGGAACGGTTAACACTTGGTGCATTAACTGAGAGAGAAAATGATGGACCACTCGGGATCTGAAGGAGCACTAAGGCTCTGAAGGACCACTCAGGATCTGAAGGAGCACTAAGGCTCTGAAGGACCACTCAGGGTCTGGAAGGCTGCCTAGGCCTTAATTGAAGGACCATCGTGGTCTGAAGGAGCGCTACTAGCTATGGTACTAGTAAAACGGTCTGAGGGGGCCTTTCGAGCGGCCGATCAACATCAGGTCCGGAACTGATTTGATCAATGGATTTACGCTACGCCTTAGGCTGACACAACTAATCCGAAGGACTTGACGAAGTCTGATGGATCCATTGCGTGCTCGTACACAATGTTGTGATCTGGATTGATGGAGTTCACTAACTCTGGGTTGATGGAGTTTACTAACTCTGGGTTGATGGAGTTTACTAACTCTGGGTTGAGACTATCTAGTCTGAGGTAACTTCTATCTTGACAGGTACATGAAATGCATACACTTGAATGCATATGAATGCAATGATTGACTTTGGTGGAATGTTTTTTCTGTTATTTCTTCGCTCTTCTGAGATACAAATTGAAAGTGTAATGCACTACTGTTTGATGCCATGAAGCAATGAATGGTATGAATGGTATGAGAATGATGAATGATATGAAGATGTTGTGTTCTTTTATGTTCCGCCTTCTGTGATTTTCTTCTCTCCTTTCTTATTTGCTCTTTTTTTTTTCTTATGGAATGGAGTGTGAATGTATGTTATGCAAAGTGTATGTGATGTGATGATTTTAATGGAATGATGGATGCTATGAGATGCTATTTTCGATTTTCTTCCTTTTTATTTTGGTTAAGGATCACCACTGCAAGTGCCTACAAGGTAAACATCCTAACCCCCAAGGATTAAGGTGAGCACCAAAGCCTTACAAGATAACAACCTAATCCCTAAGGATCCAGGCGAGCACTGAAGCCCTACAAGATAACAACCTAATCCCTAAGGATCCAGGCGAGCACTGAAGCCCTACAAGATAACAACCTAATCCCTAAGGATCCAGGCGAGCACTGAAGCCCTACAAGATAACAACCTAATCCCTAAGGATCCAGGCGAGCACTGAAGCCCTACAAGATAACAACCTAATCCCTAAGGATTAAGGCGAGCACTAAAGCCCTACAAGATAACAACCTAATCCCTAAGGATCCAGGCGAGCACTAAAGCCCTACAAGATAACAACCTAATCCCTAAGGATCCAGGCGAGCACTAAAGCCCTACAAGATAACAACCTAATCCCTAAGGATCCAGGCGAGCACTAAAGCCCTACAAGATAACAACCTAATCCCTAAGGATCCAGGCGAGCACTAAAGCCCTACAAGATAACAACCTAATCCCTAAGGATCCAGGCGAGCACTAAAGCCCTACAAGATAACAACCTAATCCCTAAGGATCCAGGCGAGCCCTAAAGCCCTACAAGATAACAACCTAATCCCTAAGGATCCAGGCGAGCACTAAAGCCCTACAAGATAAAAACCTAATCCCTAAGGATCCAGGCGAGCACTAAAGCCCTACAAGATAACAACCTAATCCCTAAGGATCCAGGCGAGCACTAAAGCCCTACAAGATAACAACCTAATCCCTAAGGATCCAGGCGAGCACTAAAGCCCTACAAGATAACAACCTAATCCCTAAGGATCCAGGCGAGCACTAAAGCCCTACAAGATAACAACCTAATCCCTAAGGATCCAGGCGAGCACTAAAGCCCTACAAGATAACAACCTAATCCCTAAGGATCCAGGCGAGCACTAAAGCCCTACAAGCGGCCGACTTTAGGCGACCCCTTCATGTGCTGAGATAGCTGGTTAAAGAATTTTTCCTATTTGTCTTCTTGCTATGTGAGGATGCAAGTGCAATACTTTGATGCCTGATATGAAATGGTTGATTGGGAAACATAGGCATATGGGATGAATGCATGAAATGCGAATGCAAATGAAATGTTTGGATGCTAATGTTATGATGCATAGTGTAATGATATGAAATGGTTGATTGGGAAACATAGGCATTTTGGATGACATGCGATGAATGCATGAAATGCGAATGTGAATATGATGTGAATGAAATGCTTGGATGCAAATGTTATGACACGGGGTGACGTGTTTTTGCTTTTATGATGCAATGCTTTGATGCTTGATGGAATGAGATGGAAAATGTTTTTGCTTTTATGAAATGATGATGTTGGCACGATGCAAAATGGAACGCCTAAATGCATGAGGCGAAAAATAGGATATGAATGATGAAACATTTTTGTGATGATGAGATGCAAGACTTTGAACGCAAGGAGTTGAGATGATTATTGACCATTTTGTTGAGAAAAAAAATGGAATTTGATTCAAACTCCGGTGTTCTCAAGATTTTATTTACAAACAAGCTCACTTGTTTTCTCTTCCTTTCAATGACGACTGAATCTTAAATATCACGTGACTAACTTGTGTTCTCTCTCTTTGAAGCATTATCTAGTAAGCATGCATAGGGGTGCAAATGTGAATGAGTGAGTCCGTTAACTTGGGATTGGTTTAGGGCATGGACTTTTATGGCAAGTGAAGGAATGACAGACATGGTTGTTGCCGAAGCTCATGAGGGCTCAAGAGATACAAGATTGTCCCAATTCAGGTATTTGAATAGTTTGCCCCTGTCTAGTGGTGACAATAACTAGGGGCGTAGAAGGTGATGAATTGGGAATGCTTCGGCTTTTGAAAGGGAAGGTGGAGCAAAAGAGATTTAGTCTCGACCCATAGAGTTTGATGTTGCCCCAGTCATAACAAGGACAAAGCTGCCCCAATTAGAATGACAAGGCCTTGTTTAGGATAGTGAGTTGAGAGATTGCCCCGGTGAGGTTTTATAGGAATGAATGAGGTGAAGGAATGGGAACGCACTTGGCCCACTTTCGAATGACATTTCAAATGGTTTCTTTGAGTGAGGTTGTGAAAGGCGGCAGAGTTATGGTGACGGTTATGAACTGAGGGTAATATATGAATGGGGTGGGCAATGAACAAACCTCCCCAAAGTTGAGTGGTGTGAGAGGTGAAGGGGATGCCCCAACTTTTAGATCTGAGTGGTGTCCTCAGTGTAAATCTTTGGTTCTCTACTGATGTCTTGACTTTGGTAATGAAGAGAAGCCTCATTTGGTGATCACTAAACCTTGTTTTAATGCATCTTGAATGTGCTTTGGAGTGAAAGTCCCTCTTTTTATTTTGTCAGCTTTCTTTTTTCTGACTGTTTGTTTTTTTTTGTTTTTTTTTTTTTTGTTTTTGTTTTTTTTTTTTTTTTTTTTTTTTTTTTTTTTTTTTGAGCAAACACATTGTAAACAGATAAGCTTATTCGTCCTAAGATTAAAATTTGAGTGAACAAAAGCAACCGGTCATTGGACTTTTCGGGATTGTGGTGTTTTGTGGAGGAAGGAGGGTTAGGCTTAATGCAGTGTTTGAGGCTAGCGGGAGGGTGAGTTTTGTTCGGCGTTTGATTGACGGTTAATGGTCTATGAGGAAGATGGTTATTGGGCTTGTTTGGGCTCTGTTAAGGCAAATTCATGTCTCAGGGTAGAATGACTAAGGGGTTTGATGTTGAGGCCAAAGGGAGTGTTTGCGGTTTATGGAAGGAGGGGTGTATGGGAATGATGAAGTGTTTGAAGGTTTATTTAGACAAGGATCTCTTGTACTTTGTGGTAACATGTACCAACTCACCATTTTGTTTTGGGGTTTTCATTTTTGAATCCCCCTTTTTTTGAAACCTTTTTTTTTTTTTTTTTTTTTTTTTTTTAACTCGGGTGAGCTGATAAAAGTGATGCACTGTTTTGTTTTTATTTGGGGAGATCTTTGTCTAGGGTGATTTTTGGATTTCGGTTTTTCTTGGCTCAAGGTGGGTAGGAAAGGGATTTTCTGGGATTTTGGGGTTTTTGAGGAGATGGCCAAACTTCATTTCAAATCCCGATTGCTTATTTCTATGAGACTTAACCTTAGAACAATAACTTATCTATCTTCATGTGTTTGCTCTTTTATTTTCCCTTTTTTTGTGCCCTAATTTTTGCCTGGACCGCTCTTTGCGAGTTTTCAATCCACCGGGCGCTCATTTTTGCCTAGGCCGCCCTTTGCGGGTTTTCAACCTAGCGAGCTTATTTTATCTTTTTTATTTATTATATTTTTTAGAAAGACTTGCACTAAGGGAATATGATACCGACAAGGAAAATTAGTGATCACAGAATTGCCCCAGCATGGAGGACTTAAAGTGTTAGTGGGAATGAACCAAAAGTCAAGTATGCACTGATGGGAGAGAATATGCGCTTTAGGGGTGGACGGGGCGGGATTAGACTTGGATGGGAAACTGTGGTAAGGGAGGAAAATCAACGGACTCAAACAAGAGAATGTACTCATAGCATGCACGCTCATTAGAAGAATGCTTCACAGAGAGTTAACATCAGTTAAAAAAATTTGTTTTTTTTCTTTGACACACTATTTCAGTCTTTTGTCATAGAATGGATGGGATGCAGTGCAAATGAGCTATTGATTTGAAAAACTGAGTGCCTTGGAACACCTTGAGTTTGCAACCAAATAAGGATAATCTTTTCAAAAGGATGATTGTTTTGCAAGAACATTTCGCTTCTCATCACAACTCTTATTTTATGCAATGAATGAATGAACAAATTATGATGTGCATGTATGATGCAAATGATTTATTGGAGAAAAGGTTTTAGAAAAATGTGCTTGACGGGGTATGACCCGATCCTACGTATCCCCATTGTAATGAGGAATCAAAGCTTACGTAGTTCTACTGTGTAATAATGCTTATGCATGAATGCCTCGTCTTGGATGAACTTGACGAGGGTTTTTTGCATGATTATACATGAAATGCTTATGCTATGCAGATGATAATTGTTTTTTTTGTTTTATCTTTATGTAATGAAAGGGAATGCAATATGAATGGTTTTTTTCAAAATTGGAATTTCATGCAATGCAAATGATGCAATGATGCAGTGATGCAATGATGCGATGATGCAAGGATGTTTCTTTTTTTTTTGTGTTTTTGCAGAAAGAGGGTATTTACAGGTGGTGATTTGAAAATTTTCACACTATATGCCACCTCATATAGGCGTTTATTGAAAAGGGAAAGCATATCTTTTTTTGATTTTCAAAAATTTTGAAGGAAAGATTGATTGAACTGAATGCAACGATGCAACACACAATTTGGAAAGCCCTTGTGACCTAAAAAGAGGGTAGAACCTATGATCTAAGGCACTTTAGGGATAATCTTCTCATGTAGCTCTATTCACACCCTCACAAAGGTCATCAGAGCCACAGTCTCTTTCACGAAATTCCTTGTAAATGCAGCAAACTGCTAGGTACAAGGTATCATGGAAGAGTACAACTCTGATTGAAACTTTCGCGAGTAGCCAAACGGACAAAGGTCCTGATGGGCTCCCACTACTCGAATCCACTCATCCTATGGTATCCTAACAGACCTGGGTTATGGTCTCTTTCTCTAATCATATGGCCTCAAGGTACAAGTGGTGTGTGCGAAGGGCATTTCCTTAAAAGACTACCCCACCTGCAAATGAAAATCCAGACAATCCAGACAATAGAAAGCAATAACATGTCGTCTACCCTAGGGTTTAATACCAATTAAATACAACTAATCTAGGGTGCCAACAACAATGCACTACTTACCTCAAGAAAGGGAGCGAAGAAGAGGGAACAGGATAGAATGGGGAAGAGATGCATGAACTTACCTTTGGAGAAAAGGAGCAAAGAAGAAGGGAACATGGGGGTTGGAAGAATGCATGAGTATAAGCAATAAAAGAAAAGGAGTAAAAGAGGAGATAGGGAACAACAAAGAAGACAGATGCATATGCCTACAATCAATGAAAAGAAAGAAAGGCAAACAAGGTTTTAATCAAATCAACAATACATTTAAACCACACATTTAAATTAGTTAGGCTTGACCCTCGCCTTTTAAAAAGTGTCCCCAGCGGAGTCGCCAGCTGTTGCACCCCGAAAAATCCCGGTTGGGTTTCTCGATGTACAACGTGGAATAATTTTGGAGCCGCCACCAATATTTTAATTTTAAGACCAAAACATTGAAAAAAGGTCTTTTGGACAAGGCGGATGGTCTTTGAAAACTAGAGATATAGGTTCGGGGGTCGATTACGTGCGAGGAAGGTGTTAGCACCGCGCACGTCCTTTCTACCGAAAGGGAACCTCTAATTAAATGTGTGGTTTTAATGTTTGATTTGAAAAATACCTAGATTTGCCTATTTATTTCTTATTTGGAGATGAATGGGAAATCTTTAATGAATATTTTATTTTAGGTGAGAAGGGGGGAAAAAAGGGTTTTTAGAAAAAAGTGCTTGACGGGACATGGCCCGCTCCTACGTATCTCCCGGTGCGATGGAGAATTCAAAGCTACGTAGTTCTTGGGTAGAAAATGTTTGTGTGTTGATGTTTTTTAATATAGGGGTCTTAGGATTGTGTGATCTGTGTTGAAGGACCACTGGGGGTCTGAAGGACCACTGGGGGTCTGAAGGAGCACTGGGGCTCTGAAGGAGCACTGGGGCTCTGAAGGACCACAGCTCACTTATCCTAAAACAATGATTAACCCGGCCGTACGACCGACTTAATCCCCTACTTTGAAAACAAGATTTTTGATTTTTTGAAAGAGATGTGTTTGTATTTTTTATTTAGAAATTATTTGTTTTTGCGCTTGACAGGGGCGTGGCCCTGCTCCTACGTATCTCCGGGTGGAGAATCAAAGGCGACGTAGTTCTAGGTTCTTTTTGAAAAGTTTTTGTTTTTTTATCTTTTTTAGTGAGTTTTTTGAAATAGGACGAGCATTAGCAAATGATTAAACTAGCAGAGGCTATGATGAATCACTACTAAATACTCAAAAAAGAGAGAGTTGTACCGCTAGTCAAACGAACAAAGGTTCTGATGGACTATTGATAACAACTCGTTTTTTATTATCTTTTTGAAAGTGATTTTCGAAAAAAGATTGATTTGCACAATGATCAAACTAACAAAGGTTATGATGGACCATCGTTTATTATTCTTATGAGAAAAAGACATTGTCGCCAATAGCTAAACGAACAGAGGTTCTGATGAGCTATTAGCAACAATGGGTTGGAAAATGATTCTTTTTGTTTGTTTTTATGAAAATAATTTGTTTATGGGGATGAAAAGGATTTTTATTTGTTGCGCTTGACGAGAACGTGGCTCGCTCCTACGTATCCCGAACGGGAATCAAAGCGACGTAGTTCTGAAGAAAAAAATGTTTTTGAAAGGGTTTAAAAGGGGAGGTTGAATCATCTGAGACCATCTTCACCACTTAGAAAATGATGCACTAGGCATAAGTGGGAATCATATGGTTCATCATCAACAAGGACACTACAGCTAAATTAAATCACATAGGGCAATTTTGGCATGGATCAGAATGATTGAATTTTAACAAATATAAAAAACAGAAATACCTCTGATGAAGGCAGATATTACAGATCTGAAGAACAAAAATGAAGCGGAGAACTGGAAAATGAGATTTACGAGAGTTGTCTTCCCAGATCTTGTGAAAATGTTTCTGGAGCAATTCTTCTCAGATCTTAAAAAAAGTGTGTAGCAATTCTTCTCTCTGATCTTGTGAGTTGTGTCTGTTTTTCTGACCCTGTGAAGTTTTTCCCTGTCCTGTGAGATCTCCTCTCCGTGAGATGTGTGCCTGTGAAAATGTGATTTGAGGCTGCCTATTTATAGGCTTAGGAAAGCGTAAAAATTTTTTAAAACATTTATGGCAAGGATGAATCGATTGTTTGAGCCTTTGGAAATATGTAGGAATCGATTCTTTTCTTTTGGAAATGACAAGAATCGATTATATGGCCTATGGAAAATGGTAGGAATCGATTTTCAGGACATTTGGAGATCCTGAAAATCGATTCTGTGGTCTTTGGAAACATGTAGGAATCGATTCTTTATTTTTGGAAATGATGGGAATCGATTGTATGGCCTATGGAAAAAGGAGGAATCGATTTTCACCTCTTTAAAATGGCCTGAAAATCGATTTCAAGGCCTATGAAAGGAGAGGGAAATCGATTTTCAGGACATATATAATAGGTGAAAATCGATTCCATGTTTAGTTAAAGCAATGAGGAATCGATTCATGGCCTATGGAAGAGCTTAAAAATCGATTTTCAAGACCTATGCAACATACTATAAATCGATTCTTGGCTTAGAAATCAATTCTTGTTTTCCAAAAAAATGCTTTTAGGTCCTTGCCATACATGCATAAAATATTTTTCAAAGCTTGCCATGCATGCATAACGTATTTTCAAAACCCTAGTTTCTTAAAAAGTGCATTCTATCCCTAAGAATGATTCCAAAAACTTTGGAGCGGTTTCTAGGATTCAAAATGCAATGCATAATTTATTTTTATTTTTTTGTGGAGAAAATTAGGGTTTTGACCTAAGCCGGACAAAATTGGGGTATGACACTCGCTTACGACCCAACTTTGATTAATCTAAATCGGAGGGTCTAATACAAGACGCTTGATAGAAATACAGGTTGGAAATGAGATCCACCAACTGGTACTCCTCAGTAGAGGTAAAAACAAACACGATTTCCTTGAAGGGTGTAAACACGTTTCCAACAAATCTTCTAAAATCCATAACAGTTCCCGTACACATTGAAAAATGTGATGGAAAGTCACTGAAATTCCTTGACACGCTTCCAAGTTTTCGAGGTAAAACTTTTTCAAAAAAATGGAAGGGTTTTACTAAAAACTTTGACCTTAAACGTAGAAATAAACCGTGGGAACATCAATTAATTTCGAAAGCAATGAAAATCACCTCGGTTGTTCTCAAAACAACTATCAAACAGAACTCAGAACCCTTTTTCCTTTATTGTAACTTTCCACACAATATATTTATCTACGACGCAACCAATTCCTTTTCGAATTAGCCAATAGCGTTGAGTTTCCCCTCAACATAAGTACGCCTCCTATGATTTTCCTCAATCAGATTTTATTAACCTCTTGATTCGTTCCCAAAATTAACTTTAGCATGCGGGTTTTCACAAAATGACTTTCAAAACTACCATGCCGCACGCCTATCTTCACTTCGGAAATTTCAGTCACTTGCAAGCATATTCATCAATTAATCCTTTGATGGATACCCACAACTGTGAAAAACAGTCAGCAATCACCTCACTTTCATATTCGTATTCATGTTTGACCAGTCAAATGGAATCACAAAATACAATTTGATCGTTAACCTTCACAAAGGAGAGGTCAACGAATTAATACCTCGCCACCAAAGTGGAAACTTATGGATGTACCCCGTCTTAGAGCTAAAAGATTCTAACAATTCCATTTCATGCATCATTAACTCTGCCGTGTGAAGCGATTTTCTACTCAGCGCATCAGTGACAACATTGGCTTTTCCTGGCTGATACTTCAACTCGAAGTCATAATCCTTCAGAATTTCTACCCATCTTCTTTGCCTGTTATTCTGTTCTTTCTGATCAAACAGATACTTTAAACTTTTGTGATCACTAAAGACTTCGAAACGAGACCCATACAGGTAATTTCTCCAAATCTTCAGCGCATAAACAATAGCTGCCAACTCCAAATCATGAGTCGGATAATTCTCCTCATGAGACCTTAATTGCCTAGATGCAGAAGCTATCACTTGTTGATTCTGCATAAGAACACATCCCAAACCCTTCCCGGAAGCATCACTGTATATTTGGAATTCCAAAGACGGATCCGGAAGAATCAGGATTGGAGCAGAAGTCAACCGAATTTTCAATTCTTGAAAACATTCTTCACAATCGGCATCCCAAGTAAACGGCTGGCCCTTACGAGTTAACCGAGTAAGTGGAAGAACCAATTGTGAGAACCCTTAGCTAAATCTTCTATATGACCAGCTAGACCCAAGAAACTTCTGATCTCTGTGACTGATGTCGGTCGTTCCCAGTCTAGCACAACCTCCACTTTACTGGGATCTACAGCAACTCCCGATTGGGAAATCACATGTTCCAAATACTTTTTCTCTGGCATCCAGAAATAACACTTCGAAGATTTCGCGTACAACTTCTTTTCTCGGAGTACATCCAGAACAATGCGGATATGTTGAACATGCTCCTCAATGGTCTTCGAGTACACCACGACATCATCAATGAAAACAACTACAAATTGATCCAGGTACGTGTGGAAAACTCGGTTCATGTAGTCCATGCATACCGCCGGAGCATTAGTCAAACCGAAGGGCATCACTAAAAACTCGTAATGTCCATACCTCGTACGGAAAGCAGTCTTCGGAATATCTAAGGCTCTAACTTTGATTTGATGATAGCCCGTCCTTAGGTCAATTTTTGAAAACACCACTGCTCCTCTAAGTTGATCAAGCAAATCATCTATCCTTGGCAAGGGATATTTGTTCTTGATCGTCACTTTGTTCAGTTGTCCGTAATCAATACACAACCTCTTGCTTCCGTCCTTTTTCTTAACTAACAACACCGGAGCACCCCATGGAAAAGTGCTCGGTCGAATGAACCTCTTTGAGATCAACTCTTCAAGTTGCGATTTCAATTCCTTTAATTCTAAAGGAGACATTCTATAAGGAGCAATAGATATTGATCATGTACCAGGAACCCATTCTATAGAAAACTCTACCTCCCGTTCTGGAGGTATTGAAGAAACTTCATCCGGAAAAACATCCAGAAATTCGTTCACAACTAGAACAGATGGCAAATCTAAACCAGTTTCAGTGGATGCAGATAACATAATAACATAAGCTTCCGCACCTTGAAGTAATGGCTGGCTCGCTGAGGTGAAAGAGATAACTGCTTCGAAATTTGCCCTCGTCAATTCCACTGACTCATAGGCGAAATTGATAGTTCGCTTGGCACGGTCGATTGTAACATGATTTGCAGTCATCCAATTCATACCCAGAACGATGTCCATACTCCTCATAGGCAAACAATAAATTCTACTACGAAATTTCTGCCTCCTATGCCAAGTAGACATTTTGACACAAAGATTGGGTCTGGACACAACCCTTAGCAACAGTAAAAATAGTTATTGGCTCGGATAGCGGAGATTCGCTAGTACCAACCGATCCACACATGATTGAGTTATAAAACAGTGGGTTGCATCAGAATCATATAATATACTGACGGAGTTATTGAAAACTGATCTCCTACCCCTCAGTAACTTGTCTGCAGGTGTGACTGTCTGGGCATCCGAAGTGTTGATTCGCCCGCGTGTTGGGGCATCTTGAGCTTCTTTGAAACTATTCCTTGCAGGGCACTTATTTGTATAGTGACCCTCTTCATTACAATAATAGCACCTATTGATCTTTGCTTACAATCACCACTGTGATGCTTTCCACAGTTAGGGCATCCTTGACCTTTGAAGAATCGAAGAATTGCACCTGATCTTCCTCTGATGAAATTATCTTAGGACTTTGCATTCGGAGTTGGTAATTCAACTACCTTCTTTCCTTTTCCATATTCCCTATGAGATCATCCTCGGCGACATAGGCTGATTGCACTAAGGCAACATAATTGGTAATAGTATAAGAACTGAGACCCTAAGTCATAAAAGCACTTATGCCCCTCTTATACATCTGCATCCTCCATTCTTCATTCGGAGTATACTTTACCACTTGGTAAAACTGAGACAAATTCTCATACTTATCGATGTATTCTTCCACTGTCATGTCACCTTACCTGAGGATGTACCGGTTGGAGATTCCGGTCTTGGTCGAGGATTGCGTCTTGATCATCCTGGTATAATTCCGCTTATGATGCACTAAGTATTGAGTTGATCAGGCTCGATGTCTCTTAGCATCACAAGTGTAATTACAACAAGGACTAACAAGGAATCTACTCAACCCTAAACTAACTCCGACTAGGTCGAACCGCTCTGATACCAAATCTTACACACCGGTATTTTTATTTAGTAAAAATACCCAAGTGCACCATCCCTAAAACATCAGAGATATATTTCCTGCTTAGACACTGAATATCACTATAATTTTTCGCTGAATATAAACCAAACAGTCTTATACACATACAAGACGATACGGTTCTCAGGCCATAAACCAGCAGCAACTATAGTATTCAGTATCATACAAGAAAGCGGAAGAAAGATATACACTACAGACATAGTGTTGCAGTACATAGAAAACAAAAGGAAATATAAACTTAAGCATAATGCTAAGTCGTCAGCAACCATCCGAGCTCAACCTACTCGTGCCTCTGTGGTCCTCTCTTTCCCTGTTTCTCTGTAAAACAACAACATATAAACAATGAGATACAATCTCAGTGAGTTCTATTGAGACCCCTACTAACACTCTCGGTCCAATTATGAATTATTTTTAAATTAACACGACACCGACTGCAAAACATTGCTACTCCCGGTATATCGTAAAACAAACAAAGTACGGCACCGACTGCAGAACATTGCTAATCCCGGTGTATCGTACAATAATCTTTAACATAACACCGACTGCAGAACATTGCTAATCCCGGTGAACCCCCCTACCAATAGTACATTCTCCCATTGGCATGGAGCCTAGGGAAGGGGATCATGACTGCCCCGCCTAGTATGTTACACATGGGTCGTCACCCAAATCGATATATATATATATATATATATATATATATACATATATCTACAATCATATGGACTCAGTATTCATTTACACTCAGACCAATAGTTCACATCATAAACAAAATCTACATTTTCTCTCTCGCATACTAATTCGACACTTTTCAACACAATTTTACAACTCCAAAACAGTTCATTTTTACCTTAAAATATAATATCCAGTTAGGCCTCTGAATAAGCTTTCAAACGCATCTTAGAACACCTCAATCGGGTTTCCGGATCAAAAGTTATCGCCAAAACAAATTCAGTGTACAGTTGCTGAAAACTGCAAAGCGTCGCGACGCGAGCTGCTACCGTCGCGATGCGAAAAGAGAAAGAAATAATTGCGTGACTGTTATACCCCAATTTTGTCCGTCTTCCTTTTCTAGTTTTAGTCGTTTATTTTTTGTAAATCGTGTTTTGAAGTCGCGTGGTTACGAGAATTATCAGTATGGCGTCTCAGTTACTAATCCTGGTCAATTTCAATGACCCTGTTCAACTAAATCGAAATACCGTTGTTTTAAATTAGGCATGCACGCGAATGATCGATCGTTTCGTGCGTTCTTCAATCTAATCTTCGTATTTGGATTTAGTCGAACCTAATTGGGACTAACAAAGTCATTTTTCTCGCGGTCGGGCTTGTCGTTTCAATTTGGGCTTAAGAACGCAATTCTGAGATAATTTTAGCGTTTAGTGGTCAACGGGCTTATTTATTCTATTTGGACCTCGTTCTCACGCACTTCTCTAGTTGGGTCCGATATCACTTTTGTATTTGGCCCAATTTCTTTTATTATTTTTACTTTGTCTATTTTCATTAGTAAATATAGTATCAAAAATGTCAAAAAAATTCTGTTTATTGTTTATTTACAATTTAATAGTGCCCAAGATGTCCAAATGTCCAAAAAATACAAAAAATGATAATACTAAAAATACCAAAAATACAAATCCGAAAATGCAAATAATAATAGGCAGCAGCAGCAGATTTAGGATTTCCAGCAGCTGCTCCCCAAGCTGCTGGGCCTAGGTCGATCCGCTTCAAAACCTGAAAAATAATTCAAAGCCCGGTCAAAAGCAATTAGTGCCAAGACCTAAGTTTTTAATATAAATAAACAGTCAGTCCACAGCAAAAGAGAGGATCACAGATGCATACAACTGCAAAAATCACTAAGAAATAGGGATTGGGGCTTCACATTGAAACCGTAATCACCTAAACACGTTTTTCTCAAGGTCTGAGAGCTGAAAAGTTTGAGTAAAGAAGCATTAGCAGTTCAACAAAGTAGATACAGCAGCAAGCACAATCAAGGAATCTAGGAGACCAATCTGAGGCTGGACTAAAGGTTGGTTCATTTATATTATAAAAGGCTGCAGAATCAAAGACCTGTATATATGTATGATACTAATCCAGATTCTGTTTATATTCAAAATAAACCAAAAACGAATTTAGACAAGTTTTTTTCTTTTCTCTGATTAGGGTACTGTTTGCATAAAATTAGAAATTAATTTTGTCAAAAGATTATATTTGTTTCGTTTGTGTTCTGTTCGTTTCAAACTAGGCTAGTTCTTTGTCTTAGGAAACCAAAAGGCACACATTCAGAACCAATGTGGAGATCACCAGAAGCAAAGATCAAACATAGTATAAATTAGAGCAAATACAGATTAGATGATTAAGAAACCAGAATCAAAAATAATAACAGAAAGAAATGTGTAGAAGAATAGGCCAAGAACAGAAAAAAAAATATAAACAAAACTAACCTTAATGTGTTCGCCGGAGCTCCGGTCGTCTTCTCCGGCGAGCTCCACCATGAACTCCGGCGACCCATCACAAAACCGAAGCCAGCAGCCATCCGAAAAGAGCTCCTCTCCCTAAACCGAAGCCAACCCTTCCAGATAACGCCAGCCGCCATGAAACGATAACAACCGCCGTCGTACTTCCACCAACACCGACACGGCTGTCACCGCGGGCCGTCGTCATCTTCCTCTTTCCCACGGTGGTGAACCTCCCCGTTTTCGTTCATCGTCCCCGGCGCCATCACAGTACCCCCTGTGGCGGACTCCTCCGTTGGACTTCGTTCGATCCATCCCCCAACCGTCAGCCACCCAAAACCGAACCGCCTCCGCCTGAAATCACCATCGCGACCACCCCCACGCGTTCGTCGCCGCCGGAGAAACACCATTCTCCGTTCGCCGTCTCCGGTCCGACGCTCCCTCTCCTCCTCTAAGCTTCGGTTTTCATTTTCCTCTCCCAGGAAACCGGCGCAACTCCCGCCGTCGATCTCTCTCTCACCGTGGAACAAGGCGGAAATTTCGCCTGGAATCTCTCTCTCTCTCTTGGCAGCGGCGCTGCTGTGTGGAAAGGGGGAAAAATGAATTAGGTTTAGTTTTTTTTAAGTTGGGCTTTATATAGCTAGGGTTTATATTTATTTATTTATTTGTTTTTTTAAAAAAATATCAGATTAACATTTGCACCCCTTCAATTCATGCGCATACCTCCCTCACTTAAGCCCAGTTTCGCATACTGGGCCCTCAGATGCGAACTGGGCTTCCTTTTTACACCACCCATTTTTAATAATACAGCCCCCCTTTCTAATAACACCCTATTTTACAATTTCACCCCCCTTCTCATTTTTTTAATTTAATTTAATTCTCTTCAAGACAAAATAATTTCCCATAAATCAAAAACTTTGTAAATAGTCTCGCGAAGCCTTTGCTTGCATGATTATTAACAATGAGGTACTAGTGGTGATCACCTGGAGCCTTTGCTCAATTGATCATCATGAATGCCTAATTTTCCTAAGGATTTTCACTAAATCAAAAACTTTGTAAGTAGTCTTGCGAAGCCTTTGCTTGCATGATTGTTAACAATGAAGTGCTAGTGGTGATCACTTGGAGCCCTTGCTCAATTGATCATCATGAAAGCTTGATTTTCAAAATTAAACAAGATAAAAAACAAAAACCTTTTTCAGGACGGAGAAGAACTACGTAGCTTTGAATTCTCCATCGCACCAGGAGATACGTAGGAGCGGGTCACATCCCGTCAAGCATAACAAATAAAAATCATTTTCACAATAAGTTTTCAACAATTATTTTCAAAAGAACCTAGAACTACGTCGCCTTTGACTCTCCACCCGGAGATACGTAGGAGCAGGGCCACGCCCCTGTCAAGCGCAAAAACAAATAATTTCTAAATAAAAAATACAAACACATCTCTTTCAAAAATCAAAAATCTTATTTCCAAAGTAGGGGATTAAGTCGGTCGTACGGCCGGGTTAATCATCGTTTTAGGATAAGTGAACTGTGGTCCTTCAGAGCCCCAGCGCTCCTTCAGCCCCCAGCGGCCCTTCAGACCCCCAGTGGTCCTTCAACACAGATCACACAATCCTAAAACCCCTATATTAAAAAACACCAAACACACGAACATTTTCTACAGAAGAACTACGTGGCTTTGAGTTCTCCATCGCACCTGGAGATACGTAGGAGCGGGCCATGTCCCGTCAAGCACGTTTTTCTAAAAAACCACTTTTCCCCCTTTTTTTTCATAATAAATAAAGATTTTCATAAAGAGTTTTTTCAATGAGAAGTAGAGAGGCAAAATTAAGTATTTTCAAGTCAATACACTAAAAACCACACATTTAATTAAAGGTTCCCTCTCAGTAGAGAGGACGTGTGGGGTGCTAATACCTTCCCTGCGCGTAACCGACCCCCGAACCCTATTCTCTAGTTTCGCAAGACCAATCGCTTTCCAAAAAAGGTTTTCCTAATATTTTCCTTAATAAATATTGGTGGCGGCTTCATTGTCTTAAGAAAAGTTGTGAACGAGGAAGGTTCTCCCTCGGGGACTTTTTCGGGCGCAACAGCTGGCGACTTCACTGGGGACTCTAAAAAAATTTTTTTAAAAGTGGGTCAAGCCTAACTAATTAAATGTGTGGTTTATATGATTGATTTGAATATCTTGCTTTGCCTCTCTTCTTTTTCCTTTTTCATAAGCATGTTACGTCCATGTGCATTCTTATTCTATGTTTGCTTTTGCAATAGATAGTTACTTCTTTGCTTAGTTCCCTCATGCATTTCTTCCCCTTTCTTATCATGTCCCCTTCTTCTCTGCTCCCTTTCCTATGGTAAGAACATGCATACTTCCCCTTTCTTATCATGTCCCCTTCTTCTTTGCTCCCTTTCTTGAGGTAAGTAGTGCATTGTTATTGGCACCCTAGATTAGTTTATATTGGATCGATATTGAACCCTAGGATAAACAACATGCTATTTGTCTGGACTGCTCTGGATTTTCATCTGCAGGTGGGGAAGGGTAGTTATTTCTGGGTGTTGTGCCCTCGACACACACTTCACATCCTATACTTGTGAGCATTGAGTGGGGCCTAAAACCCAAGGTCTGAACAAAAACCTAGGAGAGTGGGAACGATTAGTGACTGCCATTCGTAGACCTTTGTCTGTATGGCCCTCATGAAAGTTCCGCCCAAGAGTGCGCTTTGTCATGATGCCTCACACTCGGTAGCTTTCTACGATTGTGGGTGCCATCATGAGAGAGACTTTAGCTCTTGGTTGCCATTGTAAGGAAGTGATTAGAACCTACATGGGAGGATTACCCCTTTCGTCGACTTTAGACCCTAGGATTCCCACCCTTTGTAGGACACGGGGGCACGCCTTTGTTTGTTGCATTAGTTTAGGCATTCCTTTTTCTTAAACTCTATTTCAAAATCGTAGAAAATAATATCCTTATTTTCTTACCCTCTTTTTATGTAAATGACACATCATTTCGCATCCACATCATTTCGCATTCACATCGTTTCGCACCATTGCATTTGCATCTAATAAAAGTTTGAAAAAAAATTCATCTTGCATTCCCTTTCATTACATAAAGATAAAACAAAAAATAATTATCATCTGCATAGCATAAGCATTTCATTTATAATCATGCAAAAAAAATCCTCGTCAAGTTCATCCAAGATGAGACATTTATGCATAAGCATTATTTCAAAAAAGACACAGTAGAACTACGTAAGCTTTGATTCCTCATTACAATGGGGATACGTAGGAGCGGGTCATACCCCGTCAAGCACATTTTTCTAAAACCCTTTTTCCAATAAATCATTTGCATCTCCAAATAATTTTCAAAATCATGTTCCAAAAAAAGAAAATCATTGTGAGTATCATGCATCTCATTGCACAAAAAAAATGAAAACAAGAAAGCATCTCATTCATAATCATGAATAAAAATCATCATCAAAATGTAGCATTCATGCACCATTTCATTAACCTCATCACTTTGGTTCAAATACATCATTCCTCCATACATGCATCTTTCAACAAAGGAAGGGGCATTGGCATTTCATACTTTGCCTTGCCTCTAAATAAAAAAAAAAATCACCATCATTTAGAGAAAAGCATCATTCCTGCATCTTTCATCATTCAAAAGAAAAAGGGGCATTGGCATTTCATACCTTGCCTCGCCTCTAAAAATAAAAAAATAAAAAAATCAAAAATCAAAAATCATTTTGAAAAAAAAGGGGGCATCATTCTTGCATCATTCGCATTGGCATTCCATGTTTTGTCTTGCATTAAAAATAACAAAATTATTTAATAAGCCACACTCTTCGAGTGGTCATTCTCCATGCATTTGCATCATACTTGCATATCATAATTTGTTCATTCATTCACTGCATAAAATAAGAGTTGTGATGAGAAGCGAGACGTTCTTGCGAAACAATCATCCTTTTTGAAAAAGTTTATCCTTACTTGGTTGCAAACTCAAGTTGTTCCAAGGCACTCAGTTTTTCAAATCAATAGCTCATTTGCATTTCTTTCAAAGGCACTGCATCCCATCCATTCTATGACAAAAGACTGAAATAGTGTGTCAAAGAAAAAAAACAAATTTTTAACTGATGTAACTCTCTGTGAAGCATTCTTCTAATGAGCGTGCATGCTATGAGTACATTCTCTTGTTTGAGTCCGTTGGTTTTCCTCCCTTACCACAGTTTCTCGTCCAAGTCGGGTCCCGCCCCGTCCACCCATAAAGTGCATATTCTCCGCATTAGTGCGTATTTGACTTTTGGTTCAAATCCTCCATGCTAGGGCAAGTCTGTGATCATTAATTCCCCTTGATTAATGTCATATTCCTTTAGTGCAAGTCTCTCAAAAAAATAATAATAATAATAATAATATAATAAACAATAAAATAAGCTCGCTAGGTTGAAAACCCGCAAAGGGCGGCCTAGGCAAAAAGGAGCGCCCGGTGGACTGAAAACTCGCAAAGAGCGGCCCAGGCAAAAATTAGGGCACAAAAAGGAAAAAAGAGCAAACACATTAAGATAGATAAGTTATTGTTCTAAAGTTAAGTCTTATAAAAATAAGCAATCGGGATTTGAAATAAAGTTTGGCCATCTCCTCAAAAACCCCAAAATCCCAGAAAGTCCCTTTCCTACCCACCTTGAGCCAAGAAAAACCAAAATCCAAAAATCACCCTAGACAAGGATCACCCCAAATAAAAAAAACAGTGAATCACTTTTTATCAGCTCACCCGAGTCAAAGAAAGAAAAGAATCATAAAACAAAAAGAAAAAAGAAGAGGAAAAAGAGAAAATCAAAAAAGGGGATTCAAAAATGAAAATCCCAAAACAGAAGAAAATACAAAAGAAATGTAAGTGGTGAGCTGGTACATGTTACCACAAAATACAAAAGATCCTTGTCTAAATAGACCTTCAAACACTTCATCATTCCAACACCTGATTCCATAAACCTTCAAACACTTCCTTTGGCCTCAACATCAAACCCCTTAGTCATTCTACCATGAGACACGAATTTGCTTTAACAGAGCCCAAACAAGCCCAATAACCATCTTCCTCATAGACCATTACCGTCAATCAACGCCAAACAAAACTCATCTTCCCATTAGCCTCAAACACTTCATTAAGCTTAACCCTCCTTCCTTCACAAAACACCACAATCCGGAAAAGTCCATTCCGATCAAAGACCAGTTGCTTTTGTTCACTCGAATTCTAATCTTAGGACAAACAAGTTTATCTATGTACAATGTGTTTGCTCAAAAGAAAAACAAACGATCAGAAAAAAGAAAGCTGATCAAGAAAGAATAAACCCTCAGAAAAAAGAGAACTGAGGAAACAAAAACGAACAGTCAGAAAAAAGAAAGCTGACAAAATAAAAAAAGAGGGACTTGCACTCCAAAACACATTCAAGGTGCATTAGAACAAGGTTTAGTGATCACCAGGTAAGGATTCTTTCGCACCAAAAGTCAAGACATCAATAGAGAACCAAAGATTTGCACTGAGAATACCACTCAGACCCAAAGTTGGGGCATTCTCTTCACCACCCACACACCCTAGTCTTATGTCACTCCAGTTGTCAATGTCATTCCCATTCCTTCACCTCATTCATTCCCATAAAAACTTCACCGGGGCAACCTCTCAACTCACTATCCTAAGCAAGACCTTGTCGTTCTGATTGGGGCAGCTTTGTCCTTGTTATGACTGGGGCAACATCAAATTCCGTGGGTTGAAGCGAAACCCCTTTCATTCCAGCTTTCATCCCAAAGAGCCAAAACGTTCCCAATTCATCATCTTCTACACCCCTAGTTGTTGTCACCACTAGACAGGGGCAAATTATTCACTCTTCAAAGACCTGAATTGGGGCAATCTTGTATCTCTTGGTCCCTCATAAGCTTCGGCAATAACCATGTCTGTCATTCCTTCACTTGCCCTAAAAGTCCATGCCCTAAACCAATTCCAAGTTAACTGACTCATTCATTAACATTTGCACTCTTATGCATGCTTACTAGACAATGCTTCAAAAAGAGAGAACACCAGTTGTTTACGTGATATCTAAAATTCAGTCATCATGGAAAGAAGGAGAAAACAAATGAGGTTGTTTGTAAATAAAAACCTTGAGAACACCGGAGTTTGAATCAAATTCAGTTTTTCAACAGAATGGGCAATAGTCATCTCAATTCCTTGCATTCAAAGTCTCGCATCTCATCATCACAAAAATGTTTACCTCATGCATATAGGCATTATAGCATATGCATCAAAGCATTACATTTGCATATAGCAAAAAAAAATAAAAAAATAAATAAATAAATAAATAAATAAATTTCACGTCAGTTGCACAGAAAAAGCAGAAATCTTTTCATTGCATTGGCATCATGTTAATGTTCGCACTTCATAAAAAGAAAAGAAGAAAATCTTTACATGTCATTCATCATTAGAGCATTACATTTTGCATCAGATATTTCACAGAAAAAACAAAGAAAGCAAAAAGAAAATAAAGAAAAGACAAAAGCATTCCATGTCATTCATCATTTCACAAAGCATTCCTTTGTCATTCAATCATCAAACATTAAAGCAGTGCATATGCATCATATTAACGTTAGCATTCCCATAAAAAAAAAAGAACAAGAATCATTGCATCAAACATCAGAGCATTGCATCATATTAATGTCTGCATTTCATAGAAGAAGCAAAAAGAAACAAACAGAAGTTAGAACAGGAGCATTCCATTCATCAAAGCATCAATCACCGCATACATTTGCATTCAAACATCAAAGCAATACTGTTGCATCACATCAATACTGGCATGTCATAGAAGAAAAGAAAGCTAGAACATCCCATGTCCTTCATCATTTCATATCATTCATCATTTTACAACAATATCCCCATTTCAAAAAAAAAAAAAGGGGGTTTTCCTTTGCATGTCATTGCATTCGCATACCCGTGATCCTTAAAAGAGCAAAAAGAGAAGCCAAAAGAGAGAAAAGAAAAGAGAGCGCTCAAGCGCGCATTGCGGATCGGAGCACAGAGATCATCGCTCCCTTCTGCCCAGGTCTCACGTCGCGTACGAGCAACGCGATGGACCGCAGCCCCATGTGAGGTTCAACGGAATACTTGTATCAGCCTAAGATACAGTGGACGCCGTGCATTGATCAGTATATCAGTTCCGGAGCTGATAACGATCCCCCCGGTCGCTCGAAAAGGCCAACAGGAAGAGCGTGCTCCTCAAAGCCACGTGCAAACTCGGATTCGTCAAGAGTCCGTTTAAGGATTACAGGTTTTAGGCAGCCTGGGCAATTTACCGCTTTCTGCACGCCAAGTGCCCATTTACCGCTTTCTGCACGCCAAGTGCCCATTTACCGCTTTCTGCACGCCAAGTGCCCGTTTACCGCTTTCTGCACGCCAAGTGCCCGTTTTACCTTGTTTGCCTCAGGTTTCTCTAGGTAGACAAAATTGGTATAATTTCTGAATTCTTTATTTCTATTTTGCCTCGGAATATGTTTCGGCCAACTCATATTCCTTGTCAAAATCCAAATAAAGAGGGGCAGCTGTTATACCCCAATTTTGTCCGTCTTCCTTTTCTAGTTTTAGTCGTTTATTTTTTGTAAATCGTGTTTTGAAGTCGCGTGGTTACGAGAATTATCAGTATGGCGTCTCAGTTACTAATCCTGGTCAATTTCAATGACCCTGTTCAACTAAATCGAAATACCGTTGTTTTAAATTAGGCATGCACGCGAATGATCGATCGTTTCGTGCGTTCTTCAATCTAATCTTCGTATTTGGATTTAGTCGAACCTAATTGGGACTAACAAAGTCATTTTTCTCGCGGTCGGGCTTGTCGTTTCAATTTGGGCTTAAGAACGCAATTCTGAGATAATTTTAGCGTTTAGTGGTCAACGGGCTTATTTATTCTATTTGGGCCTCGTTCTCACGCACTTGTCTAGTTGGGTCCGATATCACTTTTGTATTTGGCCCAATTTCTTTTATTATTTTTACTTTGTCTATTTTCATTAGTAAATATAGTATCAAAAATGTCAAAAAAATTCTGTTTATTGTTTATTTACAATTTAATAGTGCCCAAGATGTCCAAATGTCCAAAAAATACAAAAAATGATAATACTAAAAATATCAAAAATACAAATCCGAAAATGCAAATAATAATAGGCAGCAGCAGCAGATTTAGGATTTCCAGCAGCTGCTCCCCAAGCTGCTGGGCCTAGGTCGATCCGCTTCAAAACCTGAAAAATAATTCAAAGCCTGGTCAAAAGCAATTAGTGCCAAGACCTAAGTTTTTAATATAAACAAACAGTCAGTCCACAGCAAAAGAGAGGATCACAGATGCATACAACTGCAAAAATCACTAAGAAATAGGGATTGGGGCTTCACATTGAAACCCTAATCACCTAAACACGTTTTTCTCAAGGTCTGAGAGCTGAAAAGTTTGAGTAAAGAAGCATTAGCAGTTCAACAAAGTAGATACAGCAGCAAGCACAATCAAGCAATCTAGGAGACCAATCTGAGGCTGGACTAAAGGTTGGTTCATTTATATTATAAAAGGCTGCAGAATCAAAGACCTGTATATATGTATGATACTAATCCAGATTCTGTTTATATTCAAAATAAACCAAAAACGAATTTAGACAAGTTTTTTTCTTTTCTCTGATTAGGGTACTGTTTGCATAAAATTAGAAATTAATTTTGTCAAAAGATTATATTTGTTTCGTTTGTGTTCTGTTCGTTTCAAACTAGGCTAGTTCTTTGTCTTAGGAAACCAAAAGGCACACATTCAGAACCAATGTGGAGATCACCAGAAGCAAAGATCAAACATAGTATAAATTAGAGCAAATACAGATTAGATGATTAAGAAACCAGAATCAAAAATAATAACAGAAAGAAATGTGTAGAAGAATAGGCCAAGAACAGAAAAAAAATATAAACAAAACTAACCTTAATGTGTTCGCCGGAGCTCCGGTCGTCTTCTCCGGCGAGCTCCACCATGAACTCCGGCGACCCATCACAAAACCGAAGCCAGCAGCCATCCGAAAAGAGCTCCTCTCCCTAAACCGAAGCCAACCCTTCCAGATAACGCCAGCCGCCATGAAACGATAACAACCGCCGTCGTACTTCCACCAACACTGACACGGCTGTCACCGCGGGCCGTCGTCATCTTCCTCTTTCCCACGGTGGTGAACCTCCCCGTTTTCGTTCATCGTCCCCGGCGCCATCACAGTACCCCCTGTGGCGGACTCCTCCGTTGGACTTCGTTCGATCCATCCCCCAACCGTCAGCCACCCAAAACCGAACCGCCTCCGCCTGAAATCACCATCGCGACCACCCCCACGCGTTCGTCGCCGCCGGAGAAACACCATTCTCCGTTCGCCGTCTCCGGTCCGACGCTCCCTCTCCTCCTCTAAGCTTCGGTTTTCATTTTCCTCTCCCAGGAAACCGGCGCAACTCCCGCCGTCGATCTCTCTCTCACCGTGGAACAAGGCGGAAATTTCGCCTGGAATCTCTCTCTCTCTCTTGGCAGCGGCGCTGCTGTGTGGAAAGGGGGAAAAATGAATTAGGTTTAGTTTTTTTTAAGTTGGGCTTTATATAGCTAGGGTTTATATTTATATATTTATTTGTTTTTTAAAAAAAATATCAGATTAACATTTGCACCCCTTCAATTCATGCGCATACCTCCCTCACTTAAGCCCAGTTTCGCATACTGGGCCCTCAGATGCGAACTGGGCTTCCTTTTTACACCACCCATTTTTAATAATACAGCCCCCCTTTCTAATAACACCCTATTTTACCATTTCACCCCCCTTCTCGTTTTTTTATTTTAATTTAATTCTCTTCAAGACAAAATAATTTCCCATAAATCAAAAACTTTGTTAATAATCTCGCGAAGCCTTTGCTTGCATGATTATTAACAATGAGGTACTAGTGGTGATCACCTGGAGCCTTTGCTCAATTGATCATCATGAATGCCTAATTTTCCTAAGGATTTTCACTAAATCAAAAACTTTGTTAGTAGTCTTGCGAAGCCTTTGCTTGCATGATTGTTACCAATGAAGTGCTAGTGGTGATCACTTGGAGCCCTTGCTCAATTGATCATCATGAAAGCTTGATTTTCAAAATTAAACAAGATAAAAAACAAAAACCTTTTTCAGGACGGAGAAGAACTACGTAGCTTTGAATTCTCCATCGCACCAGGAGATACGTAGGAGCGGGTCACATCCCGTCAAGCATAACAAATAAAAATCATTTTCACAATAAGTTTTCAACAATTATTTTCAAAAGAACCTAGAACTACGTCGCCTTTGATTCTCCACCCGGAGATACGTAGGAGCAGGGCCACGCCCCTGTCAAGCGCAAAAACAAATAATTTCTAAATAAAAAATACAAACACATCTCTTTCAAAAATCAAAAATCTTATTTCCAAAGTAGGGGATTAAGTCGGTCGTACGGCCGGGTTAATCATCGTTTTAGGATAAGTGAACTGTGGTCCTTCAGAGCCCCAGCGCTCCTTCAGCCCCCAGCGGCCCTTCAGACCCCCAGTGGTCCTTCAACACAGATCACACAATCCTAAAACCCCTATATTAAAAAACACCAAACACACGAACATTTTCTACAGAAGAACTACGTGGCTTTGAGTTCTCCATCGCACCTGGAGATACGTAGGAGCGGGCCATGTCCCGTCAAGCACTTTTTTCTAAAAAACCACTTTTCCCCCTTTTTTTTCATAATAAATAAAGATTTTCATAAAGAGTTTTTTCAATGAGAAGTAGAGAGGCAAAATTAAGTATTTTCAAGTCAATACACTAAAAACCACACATTTAATTAAAGGTTCCCTCTCAGTAGAGAGGACGTCTGGGGTGCTAATACCTTCCCTGCGCGTAACCGACCCCCGAACCCTATTCTCTAGTTTCGCAAGACCAATCGCTTTCCAAAAAAGGTTTTCCTAATATTTTCCTTAATAAATATTGGTGGCGGCTTCATTGTCTTAAGAAAAGTTGTGAACGAGGAAGGTTCTCCCTCGGGGACTTTTTCGGGCGCAACAGCGACAAAGCTGAGCCTGGTCGCGACGCGATGGGGACGGGTTGCGACGTGACAATCCCCGCATAAACTTCCACGCTCCGACAACGCCCAAATCCGCTTCCATTCTTTTCACTCGATCCCGAGACATCTCTTTGACCGAAATACCGAATTCCTCAAAATCCCGCCATTCGAACCCTAAACACCAACTAGCTTCCAATTCACGGAATTGAACTTCGTTCCGCACTCAAAATGCTTTGGGTTCGCTCCTAGTCATCCTTGAATCAATAGACACTATTCGTCATCTTCAACCTCACTCACTATTCACACATAAACCCCAAATTTGAACCCTAACCTTTAATTCTTCAGAAACCCCAAATCGGACTTCAATATTTGCGTAATCCACCTTGAGCTCGCTCCTCACCACCATTCTAGGCTTTCCTTTGAGCTTGAACCACAAAACCTCCCTTTTTCTCCAAATTTCGAAAATGGCAAAGTGAGAGAGAGTGAATTGATGGTGATGATGTTGGTACCAAATTGAAGAGGAAGGAACGCCGATCACTTTTCGTGTTGGAAGGGAGACGTTTTGATGAACCTAGGTACCCTCTTTTTTCCTCTTCTTCTTCTTCCATACCAATTCTTTTCTCTTCTTTTTCCTTTTCTCTCTTTTCTCTCTGTTTCTCTTCTCTCTCGCGTATCCTTTCTTTCTTTTTAATTCTCTTTATTTTCTTTCACTCACACACACACACATATATATATATATTTAATATATAAGTGGTAACGTGGTAAAATTACCATATTGTCCTTAATTTCTTATTTCGATTCTAAATCGTCCTTGACCCGTATTATCCGGTTAACGATCCGATGACAACCAATAAATAATTTTAACACTCAATAAATTTACCAGTCAAGTACTAAAATAATTCAATTGGGTTAACATCCAAATAATTCCATTAATTATTTTGAGGATGTTACATATAATTTTTAAAATAGGTTGTTCCAAATACATTATATTTTTTACACATATATTTAATACATTTTATTTGTTGTCCAAGGTTAATATCTAAACATATGCTAACATACTTATTTAAGTAGTAAAATTAAAAATTAGTATTAAATATAATATAATTTATTAACTTTCACATGTACCTACTTTTATTGTATTGTTACAAAAAAACTATTTTTATTGCAATCGGTATTAGATTTAGGGATTACAATGGTACGGGGTGGAGGCAGGGAGTACTCCACCGCTCTCCGTCCTTGGCGCCCTTGGGGCCATGTGCTCCGCCAGTTTTGCTCCTTGGCGCCCTTGGGCTTTCCCCCGTTCATGTCCTTGTTCCCCTAGATCCTCGCAGTCCCTGTGAGGACCCTAAAAAAGCATTAAAATTTGTAAAAAAATATAAATTGAAATCTAATAAAATTGAAAAAAAATTGAAAATATGACTAAAAAACATAGTTTAATATTTTAATATAGAAATATAAAAGATTGTCTTCTTTTTATATTTTGATATACTAAAAAATATCAAATGAATCAAAACATAAAAGTGAGAATATTTTAATATTTTACTAATATTTTTAATTAAAAAACATATATATGATAAGACAAAAAAATCTATTACTAATAATATAGTATACATGTTTAACTTCTCTGAGGAAGAGAATCAATGGCCCATGAGTAAATCCATGAGATGAATGTCCACTCAGTTCTTGTAGGACACCCGGAGGAGGCTCCATCAAATAAGTAGCAATGACAATATGTCGATTTGAGCTTTGGTAGACTACGACACTTGCAAAAGAAAACACGGAAGAGGAGAAATAATGAGTGAAAAAAATTATCGAAATAAAAGTGATGATGGAGAAACGAGGTTCCCTCTGATATCAAAAGAAATAATGTGAAGCCCCAAAAAACCATATAACAATAGATATGGAGAGTAAAAAAAGGAGATCATTATCAAAGGCAAAATGTCTCCGGGTGGAGATTAAAAAATCAATGGAGATTATTCTTATGAACGGTTTTAAGATGTACAAATAATTTGTATTTGAGATCAAGGAAAAGAGAGAGAAAATGGAGCCCCAAAAAGATTTGCGGAAAATTCCATGGTAACTTAGAAATAATTTGAAAAAAATTGAAGTTGAATTAGAATTAGAATTAGAAGTGATGTGTTGTTAAGGAACACAAAAACCTATATACATATTAACTGGGCTCGGATCACACCCAGGTCTCGGGTTCGGTTCGAATATTGAGTGTGACAAAAATTCTGTTGGGACCCCACAGTGATTGCAAATTAAATGACATATCTATTTGTGTAACATCCTCAAAATAATTAGGCGAATTATTTGGATGTTAACCCAATAGGAATGATTTAGTACTAGACTGGTAAATTTATTGAGTACTAAAATTATTTATGGGATAACATTAGATCGTTAATCGGATAATACGGGTCAATGAAGTTTTGGAATCGAAATAAGGGATTAAGATCAATACGGTAGTTGGACCACGCTACCACTTATTTATTAATTAAATATGTGTTTGTGTGTGTGTGATTAAAGAAAAGAAAGAATAAAAGAGAGGAAAGAAGGAAGGAATTCACGCAGAGAAGAAAAGAGGAGAAAAGAAGAGGAAAAGAAGAAGAGAAAGAAGAAGAGGAAAAGAAGAAGAGAAAGGAAGAAGAGGAGTGAAGCCCACCTCCCCAAAATTCATCATCTTCATCATCTCACTCTCCTCATCATAACCCAAGAGCTAGGTAAGATTCCATCCGGTTTTCTTCCCCTTTTGTAACCTACGAATTTTAGGGGTTTTGAGGGAGGAAATTGTTGAAAAATTGGATTCAATGATGAAATTGATGGTTGGATTATGTTTAGGAACAAAGCTAGGAGCGGATTGAACGCGATTGGAAGCTCGAAACGAAGTTAGGAGCGATTCGGTGTTGATTGGGTTCGATTCGGTGATTTTGACACATCGGTAATTTCGGCTCGGCAACGGCTCTCACTTCAAGGGTGAGTTTTACTCACGTTTAGGCTTATTCCGTTTTCAAATGAATTGTGTGACTTAGTTTCGAAAGATTTTGAGTCGAAAACGTTATTTTGAAATATATCGCGTTTTAATGAAATTCGTAATCGTTGAGACTTTGATTGAATTGCATGATTGTTTGATGTTGATTGGACTGGTATACTGTCTGGTACTGTCTGTTTTTGAGTTAGGAATCGATCGGGGGAAATTTCGGATCAATCGGAAAGCAAAATTTCATGAAACAGGGCATTTTTGGCAATGCTGTCAAATGCGCACGACCCGTGCGTCCAGGGCGCACGACCCGTGCGCCTGGTTCGGGTTCAGTGTTCAAAAATGTCAAAACAGGGCGCACGACCCGTGCGTCCAGGGGCACGACCCGTGCGCCCAGTTCTGTCCAAAATTTTCAAGTTGCCCAAAATAATTCCGTTTTGATTCCAATCCTCTCCTAATCCTTTCCTAACCCTTCTATAATGATATTAGGCTTATAATGCCATGATTTTGGGTATGTTTTAAAAAGGGTTTTATAAAATACTTTCGAAATCGAAATTCTTTCGAAAAACCGAACAATAGCATACGTGTGCGGATACGATTTATTGATAACAAATGAGCTATGAGTTCATGTGATTGTAGATATATATATTATATCGAGTTTGGGTGACGACCCATGTTGACATACTAGGCGGGGAAGTCATGAACCCTTACCCTAGGCTCTGTGCCATTAGGAAACACTATTGGTAATGGGGTTCGCCAGGATTAGCAAGTGGATTGCGGTCGGTGTTGTGTCAAAAGTTTGTACTACGTTCATCGGGATTAGCAAGTGGATTGCGGTCGGTGGTTCGTAGAAAGGCCTAGGATGTTAGTTCGTCGGGATTAGCAAGTGGATTGCGGTCGGTGTCCTACTAGATCGAAGCCTTATTGTATGGTACACCGGGATTAGCAAGTGGATTGCGGTCGGTGTCGTGTCACGTCGTAAAAGTGTTTTAAACGGACCGAGAGTGTTAGTAGGGGTCTCGGTAGAACTCACTGAGATTGTATCTCACTGTTTAAATGTTGTTGTTTTACAGATAAACAGGGTCAGAAGAAACCTCAGAGGCACGAGTAGGTGGCCCCGGGAGATGGATGTTGACTTAGCTTTATGTTTAAGTTTATTTTCCTTCTATTGTCTATGTATCACAACAATATGGCATTAGTGTTTTGTTTCCCTTTCTTTCCGCTTTCTTGTGTGACTCTGATTACCACAGTTGCTGACAGTTTATGGTCTGAGTACGGTATGGTCTTATTTGTGTATAAGATGGTTATGTTGTATTTCAGCAAAATTTTATAGTGGTATTCAGTGTCTAAACAGGAATTGTTATCTCTGATGTTTATACTTTGGTACACTTGGGTATTTTTACATGTTAAATATACCGGGGTGTTACAGTTGGTATCGGAGCGGTTCGACCTAGTCGGACTTAGCTTTTAGGGTCTTTGCTTTCTCCAGTCGTGATTTTCTTAGTATGCTATTAGACATTGAGCTTGATCAACTTAATACTTTGTGCATATTTCGCAGAATCATGGCCAGAAGAGGTAGAGGCGTTCCTCCTCCTGTTGATCCAAACATAGAATGGATGCAGAATGTCATTGAGAATCAACAAAAGATGATGCAGGATATGTTGCAAATGCAGCATGACCAAATGGGTCTGCAACAGCCCAACATCCAACCTCATCAAGAAGATCCTAATCGGACATACTTCCAATTTCAAAAGATGAAGCCCCCGACTTACAAGGGTGGACCAGATCCAATGACTGCCTATTATTGGATTAATTCAATGGAGAAAATTTTTCAAACCCTGCAATGTGGGGAAGAAGAGAAAGTAATATGTGCGGCAAATGTGCTCGACGAAGATGCCCACACCTGGTGGTGTAATGCAAGACAAATGATGGAACTCCAAGGTACTCCCCTCACTTGGGACAACTTCAAGGAATTGTTTCTGAAGCAATATTTCCCTTCGGTGAAGAAGCTGAGTAAACAAGCAGAGTTTGTGAATCTTAGGCAAGGTGATTTGTCAGTTGGGGAATATGCTGCGAAATTTGAAAGACTGTCTCAGTTCTATGAGTTGGGAAGGTATGCCCCAAATGATATGTGGAAGATGCAAATGTTCAAAGAGGGTCTCCGAGCTGATGTGAGCCAAGGACTCAGTTCTTACACTCTGGTTAACTATCCTGCCTTAGTGCAACAAGCATATGTTGCTGAGGAGGATCTGAGGAAAATGTATGCTTAAAGGAAGGACTATTGGAAGGGTAAGAAGAAGGTTGCTGAGTCTTCTACTCCAAGCAGACAATTCAAGGGAAACAATTATAAGGGAAAGCAGGTGCAGTCCCATGAACCATCAAAGCTCCACAAGTGTGGCACTTGTGGCAAATATCATTCAGGTGATTGTTGGCAAAAATCTAATCGGTGCTATAATTGTAATGCAGAGGGCCACTATGCTGATAAGTGCCCATCGAGGAGGAGCTTTCAAGGAGCCCCGATTGCTCAAAGGCAAGGACGAATCAACACATTGGATGCTCGAACCATCACACCTACTGATAATCTACTGAGGGGTACGGGATCTCTTTTTAATAACTCAGTCAATATTTTATATGATTCCGGTGCAACTCACTGTTTTATATCACAAGCGTGTGTGGATCGGTTGGGACTAGCATTATCTGAGCTATCCGAACCGATAACTATTTTAACTGCTGCCAAGGGTCGTGTCCAGACCCAAACATTGTGTGAAAATTGCCTACTTGTCATAGGGGACAGACAATTCGTTGTGAAATTTATTTGCTTGCCTATGAGAAGTATGGACATTGTTCTGGGTATGAATTAGATGGCTGAAAATCATGTAACAATCAACTGTGCCGATCGAACCATTAGCTTCGCCTCCGAATCCGTAGGGTTGACACAGGCATATTTTGAAGCAACGATCTCTTACACCGAAGCAAGCCAGTCATTATTCCAAGGTGCGGAAGCTATTCTTATTATGTTGTCTGCATCTACTGAAACGGGTTTAGACCTGTCATCTGTACAAGTGGTAAATGAATTTCTAGATGTCTTTCCAGAGGAAGTTTCATCCTTACCTCCTGACCGAGAGATAGAATTCTCAATAGAATTGATTCCTGGTACAGGATCGATATCTATTGCCCCTTATAGGATGTCTCCTTTAGAATTGAAGGAATTGAAGTCTCAACTTGAAGAGTTAATATCGAAAAGGTTTATCCGACCGAGTGCATCTCCATGGGGTGCTCCAGTATTGCTAGTTAAGAAGAAGGACGGAAGCATGAGGTTGTGTATTGACTACCGCCAACTCAACAAGGTGACGATTAAAAACAAATATCCATTGCCAAGGATAGACGATTTGCTTGATCAACTTCGAGGTGCAGTGGTATTTTCAAAAATTGATCTGAGGTCGGGCTATCATCAAATAAAGGTACGAGCCTTAGATATTCCGAAGACAGCTTTCCGTACGAGGTATGGACATTACGAGTTCGTAGTAATGCCCTTCGGTTTGACTAATGCTCCAGCGGTATTCATGGATTACATGAACCGAGTGTTCCATACTTATCTCGATCAGTTTGTAGTAGTTTTTATTGATGATATCTTGGTGTACACTAAGACCATTGAGGACCATGTTCAACATCTCCGCATTGTTCTGAACGTACTCCGAGAAAAGAGATTATATGCTAAGCCGTCGAAATGTGACTTCTGAATGCCGGAAGTAAAGTTTTTGGGACACGTGATTTCCCAGTCGGGAGTTGCTGTGGATCCCAGTAAGGTGGAAGCTGTATTGAACTGGGAAAGACCAACATCTGTCACAGAAATAAGAAGTTTCTTGGGTTTAGCTGGTTACTATAGGAGGTTTATTCAAGGTTTTTCACAGTTGGTTCTTCCACTTACTCGGTTAACTCGTAAGGCTCAATCGTTTACATGGGATGCCAATTGTGAGGAATGTTTTCAAGAATTGAAGGTTAGGTTGACTTCTGCTCCAATCCTAATTCTTCCAGATCCGTCTTTGGATTTTCAAATTTTCAGCGATGCTTCTGGGAAGGGTTTGGGATGTGTTCTCATGCAGAACCAACAAGTTGTAGCTTATGCCTCCAGACAGTTGAAGACTCATGAAGAGAATTATCCGACTCATGATTTGGAGTTGGCAGCTATTGTGTATGCACTGAAGATTTGGAGACATTACCTATATGGGACTCGTTTCGAAGTCTTTAGTGATCATAAAAGTTTGAAATATTTATTTGACCAGAAGGAGTTGAATAACAGGCAGAGAAGGTGGGTGGAATTTCTGAAGGATTATGACTTCAAATTGAAGTATCATCCGGGAAAGGCTAATGTTGTAGCTGATGCACTAAGTAGGAAATCCATCCACATAGCAGAGTTTATGATGCATGAAATGAAATTGTTGGAATCCTTTAGGGACTTAAATTTGGATGCAAGATCAAGGAAGAACCGGTTAGTGTTGAGCCATATGAGGATCTCCAGTTCATTGAGAAATTCTATTCGCTTAGCGCAGGAAATTGATGGGAAGCTACAATCACAAAAAGTGTTGCCAGACTTTACCGAAGATAGTGATGGGGTAATTTGTTTCAACGGTAGGATCTGTGTGCCCGATAATGAAGATATTAAAAAGCAAGTGCTAGAGGAAGCACACCGAAGCTTATTTTCTGTACATCCTGGATCCACCAAGATGTATAGAGATTTAAAGCAGATGTATTGGTGGCATGGAATGAAGTTAGAAATTGCTGAATTCGTATCTCAATGCTTGACTTGCCAAAGAGTTAAGATAGAACATCAGAAGGCTGCTGGTCTGCTACGGCCACTAGATGTACCTGTGTGGAAATGGGAAGACATTTCCATGGATTTTGTAATGGCATTGCCAAGGTCTCAAGCCGGTAACGACTCCATTTGGGTAGTTGTCGATCGGTTAACCAAATCAGCTCATTTCATTCCAGTCCGTTCGAGCAGTAAAGTATCCAAGTTAGCTGAGGTGTATTTAAAGAACATAGTAAGGTTACATGGGGTTCCTACCAATATAGTATCGGATCGAGATCCGAAGTTCACTTCTCGATTTTGGAAAGCTCTAAATGAAGCATTGGGGACTAAAGTACTTTTAAGTACCGCTTATCACCCGCTGACAGATGGGCAGACCGAGAGAACTATCCAGACATTAGAGGATATGCTTAGGGCTTCGGTACTTGATAACGGGAAGAAATGGGAGGATCATCTTCCATTGGTGGAATTCTCATACAACAACAGTTATCATTCCAGTATCGGAATGGCACCTTTTGAAGCCTTGTGTGGTAGGAAATGTAGAACTCCATTGTGTTGGTGGGAAGTAGGTGAGAACCGATTGTTAGGGCCCGAGATGATTCATGACACTACTGAAAAGATCCGCCAGATCAGGGAAAGAATGAAAGCTGCTCAGAGTAGGCAAAAGATTTATGCCGACAAAAGGAGAAGGCCGTTAGAGTTTGAATCGGGTGATCATGTGTTTTTGAGATTGTCACCAACAATTGGCACAGGTAGGGCATTACGGGTAAAGAAACTCAGTCCTCGGTATAATGGACCATTCCAAATTATTGAGCGAGTTGGGCCTCTTGCATACCGTATTGCTTTACCTCCGCCATTGTCAAATCTTCATGATTTGTTCCATGTGTCTCAGTTGCGGAAGTACATTCCCGATCTAAGTCAACCGTTAGATTTTGAAACGATTGACCTTCGACCGGACTTGTCTTTCCAACCTCATCCAAATTACATCATGGAACGTGGCGAGAGGACGCTACGGACGAAGTCAATTCCCATTGTCAAGGTGGTTTGGGATGGTTTTTCCGTCGAGGAAGCTACTTGGGAGTTGGAGGACGATATGCGGACACAGTATCCGTATTTGTTTTCTTGAGGTACGTTGTGTTTAATTTTGAGGACAAAATTCCTTTAAGTGGGGGAGAATGTAACACCCTCAAAATAATTAGGCGAATTATTTGGATGTTAACCCAATAGGAATGATTTAGTACTAGACTGGTAAATTTATTGAGTACTAAAATTATTTATGGGATAACATTAGATCGTTAACCGGATAATACGGGTCAATGAAGTTTTGGAATCGAAATAAGGGATTAAGATCAATACGGTAATTGGACCACGCTACCACTTATTTATTAATTAAATATGTGTTTGTGTGTGTGATTAAAGAAAAGAAAGAATAAAAGAGAGGAAAGAAGGAAGGAATTCACGCAGAGAAGAAAAGAGGAAAAAAGAAGAGGAAAAGAAAAAGAGAAAGAAGAAGAGGAAAAGAAGAAGAGAAAGGAAGAAGAGGAGTGAAGCCCACCTCCCCAAAATTCATCATCTTCATCATCTCACTCTCCTCATCATAACCCAAGAGCTAGGTAAGATTCCATTCGGTTTTCTTCCCCTTTTGTAACCTACGAATTTTAGGGGTTTTGAGGGAGGAAATTGTTGAAAAATTGGATTCAATGATGAAATTGATGGTTGGGTTATGTTTAGGAACAAAGCTAGGAGCGGATTGAACGCGATTGGAAGCTCGAAACGAAGTTAGGAGCGATTCGGTGTTGATTGGGTTCAATTCGGTGATTTTGACACATCGGTAATTTCGGCTCGGCAACGGCTCTCACTTCAAGGGTGAGTTTTACTCACGTTTAGGCTTATTCCGTTTTGAAATGAATTGTGTGACTTAGTTTCGAAAGATTTTGAGTCGAAAACGTTATTTTGAAATATATCGCGTTTTAATGAAATTCGTAATCGTTGAGTCTTTGATTGGATTGCATGATTGTTTGATGTTGATTGGACTGGTATACTGTCTGGTACTGTCTGTTTTTGAGTTAGGAATCGATCGGGGGGAATTTCGGATCAATCGGAAAGCAAAATTTCATGAAACAGGGCATTTTTGGCAATGCTGTCAAATGCGCACGACCCGTGCGCCTGGTTCGGGTTCAGTGTTCAAAAATGTCAAAACAGGGCGCACGACCCGTGCGTCCAGGGGCACGACCCGTGCGCCCAGTTCTGTCCAAAATTTTCAAGTTGCCCAAAATAATTCCGTTTTGATTCCAATCCTCTCCTAATCCTTTCCTAACCCTTCTATAATGATATTAGGCTTATAATGCCATGATTTTGGGTATGTTTTAAAAAGGGTTTTATAAAATACTTTCGAAATCGAAATTCTTTCGAAAAACCGAACAATATCATACGTTTGCGGATATGATTTATTGATAACAAATGAGCTATGAGTTCATGTGATTGTAGATATATATATTATATCGAGTTTGGGTGACGACCCATGTTGACATACTAGGCGGGGAAGTCATGAACCCTTACCCTAGGCTCTGTGCCATTAGGAAACACTATTGGTAATGGGGTTCGCCGGGATTAACAAGTGGATTGCGGTCGGTGTTGTGTCAAAAGTTTGTACTACGTTCATCGGGATTAGCAAGTGGATTGCGGTCGGTGGTTCGTAGAAAGGCCTAGGATGTTAGTTCGCCGGGATTAGCAAGTGGATTGCGGTCGGTGTCCTACTAGATCGAAGCCTTATTGTATGGTACACCGGGATTAGCAAGTGGATTGCGGTCGGTGTCGTGTCACGTCGTAAAAGTGTTTTAAACGGACCGAGAGTGTTAGTAGGGGTCTCGGTAGAACTCACTGAGATTGTATCTCACTGTTTAAATGTTGTTGTTTTACAGATAAACAGGGTCAGAAGAAATCTCAGAGGCACGAGTAGGTGGCCCCGGGAGATGGATGATGACTTAGCTTTATGTTTAAGTTTATTTTCCTTCTATTGTCTATGTATCACAACAATATGGCATTAGTGTTTTGTTTCCCTTTCTTTTCGCTTTCTTGTGTGACTCTGATTACCACAGTTGCTGACAGTTTATGGTCTGAGTACCGTATGGTCTTATTTGTGTATAAGATGGTTATGTTGTATTTCAGCAAAATTTTATAGTGGTATTCAGTGTCTAAACAGGAATTGTTATCTCTGATGTTTATACTTTGGTACACTTGGGTATTTTTACATGCTAAATATACCGGGGTGTTACAATTTGCAGTGATATTTCCACAATGCATGAGCAGATAGCCCATAAGTTGACCATCAAAAGGTTCAGTTTGTGGGGTTTTGACTTGGTTTGAGACCCCAAAACAAGCTGGATCGTATGGTTTGATTTTCCAACCCACATACCCTTAAAAAAAATCAAAAATTCATCTCTAGCCCACATAACCCCCCTCCCCACAAAACCCAAAAGTTCCCATTTTACCCCTCAATCCTTAAAAAAATCAAAAATTCATCTCTTCTCACATATATCTGAAAGCACAAAAGTAAGGAAAAAAAATTCTTTTTGGAATTATCTCCAAAAAGATAATTCTAGAAGTCATTTTGTGTTTAGATTTATCCTCTTGAGATAAATCCGGAAAGAAACGTTCCGAAAGTATCTCTAGAAGATAAATCCAGAACACAAAATGACTTCCGAATTTATCTTGGGAGTTACTTCTGGAAACTCTTTTAAAAATGACTTCCGGATTTACGTCTAGAAAATAAATCTGGAAAGTTTCCAGATTTATCTTCTAGAGATAAATCTGGAAGTCATTTTTTTTTAAATATTTTTATGTTAATATTTTTTAATTATTTCTTAGTGACCTAGTATGCGATTCAACCTAGTAATTTCTTAAATAATTTTTCGTGAAATTCAAAAACAACAATTTTAAGATAGTTTTCAATTCAGCAATGACTACCAAAGATATTACTGGCTCTAGTTCTGTTGTTTCTAACTTCAACAAACCATTCCAGATTAAGGGATGTCATTTCAAACGATGGCAACAAAATATGATTTTTATTACATGTGAAAAATGTTGCATGACATTCAAATGCTCACTGAAACAACTGAAAATGAAGAAATGTATAAAATAGATAAAAAATATTCTTATGAAAAGAGAATGATTATCTCTATACACTATTAATGGAAAGACAAAAATTATCTCTATACAACTTTTTTTGTATACATCTCTATACAGTTTATCTGTAACATCCTCAAAATAATTAGGCGAATTATTTGGATGTTAACCCAATAGGAATAATTTAGTACTTGACTGGTAAATTTATTGAGTGCTAAAATTATTTATTGGATCGTTAACCGGATAATACGGATCAAGGAAGTTTTGGAATCGAATTAAGGGATTAAGATCAATATGGTAATTGGACCACGTTACCACTTATATATTAATAAATATATATATATATGTGTGTGAGTGTAAGAGAATAAAAAGAAAGAAAGGTCCACGAGAGAGAGAAGAGAAACAGAGGAAGAAAAGAAGAGAAAAGAAGAGAAAGGAGAAGAGAAAGAAGAAGAGAAAGGAAGAAGAAAAGTGAAGCCCACCCCTCCAAATTTAAGCACCATCATCATCTACACTCCATTACCAAACCCTCAAAGCTTGGTAAGTTTTCATCCGTTTTTCCCCAACTTATGGACCTACGAATTTTATGAGGATTTTGATGGAAATTGTTGAAATCTTGGGTTGTGAGATGAAATTGATGATTTAATCATGACTAGGATCGAAGCCAAGAGCGATTGGACGCGAGTTGAAGCTCGAATCGAAGTTAGAAGCGGATTGGTGTTGATTGGGTTCGATTCGGTGATTTTGACATATCGGTGATTTCGGCTCGGCAACGACTCTCGCTACAAGGGTGAGTTTTACTCACATCTAGGCTTATTCCGTTTTAAAATGAATTGTGTGACTTGGTTTCGAAAGATTTGAGTCGAAAACGTTATTTTGAAATATATCGCGTTTTAACGAAATTCGTAATCGTTGAGTTATTGATTGAATTGCTTGATTGTTTGATGTTTATTGGACTGGTATATTGTCTGGTACGGTCTGTTTTTGAGTTAGGAATCGATCGGGGCGAGTTTCGGGTTAATCGGAAAGCAAATTTTCTTAAAACAGGCTATTTTTGGAATGCTGTCAAATGCGCACGACCCGTGCGTCCAGGGCGCACGACCCGTGCGCCTGGTTCGGGTTCAGTGTTTAAAAATGTCAAACAGGGCGCACGACCCGTGCGTCCAGGGGCACGACCCGTGCGTCTAGGGGCACGACCCGTGCGCCCAGTTCTGCCCAAAATTTTCAAAGTGCCCAAAATAATTCCGTTTTGATTTCAATCCTTTCCTAATCCCTTCCTAACCCTTTTATAATGATATTAGGCTTATAAGGCCATGATTTTGGGTATGTTTCAAAAGAGTTTTATAATATACTTTTGAAGTTAAAATTCTTTCGAAAAGCCGAACAATAATACACGTGTGCGGAGATGTTTTATTGATAACAAAGCGGACTATGAGTCCTACGTGGTGAAGTATAATTTAAATGAACTAAATGTTCATATGATTGTAGATATATATATTATATCGAGTTTGGGTGACGACCCATGTAGACATACTAGGCGGGGTAGTCATGCACCCTTACCCTAGGCCTCTTGCAATAGGGAAAGTACTATTGGTAAGGTGGTTCACCGGGTATGTAGCGTTCGCGCAGTCGGTGGTGTGTTGAATTCTTTGTTGTACGAATACTGAGTATGTAGCGTTCGCGCAGTCGGTGTCGTACTTGGTTGCAACAGATTCATCGGGTATGTAGCGTTCGCGCAGTCGATGATCTGTCAAAGGTTAGATAACGTGGTTCACCGGGTATGTAGCGTTCGCGTAGTCGGTGCCTTATAAAGTTAAAACCATTTCATAATTGGACCGAGAGCGTTAGTAGGGGTCTCGGTAGAACTCACTGAGATTGTATCTCACTGTTTAAATGTTGTTGTTTTACAGATAAACAGGGACAGAAGAAACCTCAGAGGCACGAGTAGGTGGCCCCGGGAGATGGACGATGACTTAGCTTTATGTTTAAGTTTATTTTCCTTCTGTTGTCCATGTATCACAGCACTATGGCATTAGTGTTATGTTATCTTTCATTCCGCTTTCTTGTATGGCTCTGACTACCATAGTTGCTGACAGTTTATGGTCTGAGTACCGTATGGTCTTATTTGTGTATAAGACAGTTATGTTATATTTCAGCAAAAATTTAGTAGTGGTATTCAGTGTCTAAGGAGGAAATATTATCTCTGATATGTGATTGATGTGCACTTGGGTGTTTTTAACCAATAAAAATACCGGGGTGTTACATTATCAATGGAAATTAGTGTATGATTATCTCTCTCTATAATTTTTTTAGTCCTACGGAAATTGAAAAGAGAATAATTATCTCTATAAAAGTGAAATTTTAATTCACGTTTTTTTGTAAATTTGTAAAAAATTAAGGTTGTCTTTTAACAGTAGTAATTATAAGGTGAAACGGATGTCATTAATGGACATTTTACACTGGTTATTGTCTAAAACTTGTGTCATACAGCTAAACAAATTTAATACACTACTCATAATATGCAAAATATATCTTAGATGTACATACTACTCTATACATTGCAAGAAATTCTCAAAACAAATAGTCTAAAAAGAAGCATATGAATATTCGCCCTAATTTTTGAGTCCAACTTTTATCCATTTTTTCCCAACCTATGCCTTTTTTAAAAGGAGGGTATATTGCAGTATCATCCTAAGGAAGAATTTAGAAAGAGATAGGAACCTTGTGAGAAAGGGAAAACAGTACAAGAGAATTATCTCTAAATTGATCAAGCAAATAATCTATCCTTGGCAAGGGATATTTGTTCTTGATCGTCACTTTGTTTAGTTGTCGGTAATCAATACAAAATCTCATGCTTCCGTCCTTTTTCTTAACTAACAACACCGGAGCACCCCATGGAGAAGCGCTCGGTCGAACGAACCTCTTTGAGATCAACTCTTCAAGTTGAGACTTCAATTCCTTTAATTCTATAGGAGACATTCTATAAGGAGCAATAGATATTAATCCTATGCCAGGAACCAACTCTATAGAAAACTCTACCTCTCGGTCAGGAGGTGCAGAAGAAACTTCATCCGGAAAACATCCAGAAATTCATTCACCACTTGTACAGATGACAAATCCAAACCTGTTTCAGTGGATGCAGACAACATAATAATGTAAGCTTCTGCACCTTGGATAGTGATTGGCTTGCTGTGGTGAAAAAGATAGCTTCTTCCGAATTTGCATGTGTCAATCCCACAGATTCGGAGGCGATGTTGATGGTTCGATCGGCACAGTTGTTTGTTACATGATTTGAAGCCATCCAATCCATACCCAGAACGATGTCCATAATTCTCATAGGCAAGCAAATAAATTTTACAACAAACTTCCTGTCGCCTATGGCGAGTAGAAAATTTTCACACAATGATTGGGTCTGGACACGACCCTTAGCAGCAGTAAATATAGTTATTGGCTCGGATAGCGGAGATAACGCTAGTCCCAACCGATCCACACTTGATTGAGCTATAAAACAGTGGGTTGCGCCCGAATCATATATTATACCGACGGAGTTATTGAAAAGAAATCCCGTACCCCTCAGTAAATTGTTAGCAGTTGTAATTGTCTGAGCATCCAAAGCGTTGACGCGTCCTTGTCTTGGAGCCGCTTGTGACTCCTTCGAACTCTTCCTTGCAGGGCACTCATTTGCATAGTGACCCTCTTCATTAAAATAATAGCACCGGTTGATCTTTGCTGACAATCACCACTGTGATGCTTTCCATAGTTAGAACATCTTTTGACCTTTGAAGAATCGAAGAATTGCACCCGCTTTTCCTTTCCAGTACTCTCTTTGAGATCATCCTCGGCGACATAGGCTGGTTGCTCTAAGGCAGCATAATTTGTGAGAGTATAAGAACTGAGACCCTGAGTCATATAAGTACGAAGGCCCATCTTATACATCTGAATCCTCCATTCCTCATTCGGAGCATACTTTACCACTTGGTAAAACTGAGACAACTTCTCAAACTTAGCGATGTATTCTTCCAATGTCATGTCACCTTGCCTGAGGATGCACCGGTTGGAGATTCCGGTCTTGGCTGAGGATTGCGTCTTGATCATCCTGCCATAATTCCGCTTATGATGCACTAATTATTGAGTTGATCAGGCTCAATGTCTCTTTGCATCACAAGTATAATTACAACAAGTACTAACAAGGAATCGACTCAACCCTAAACTAAGTCCAACTAGGTTGAACTGCTTTGATACCAACTGTAACACCCCGGTATTTTTATCGAGTAAAAATACCCAAGTGCACTATCCCTAAAACATCAGAGATATAAAATTCCTACATAGATACTGAACACTGCAATATAGTTCTTGCTGAATAACAACAAAACAGTTTTAAATACAAATAAGACCAAAAAGGTTCCCTGACCATAACCTTCAGCAAACTATAGTGCTCAATATCATACAAGAAAGTGAAATAAATTCATAACACTAACGACATAGAGTTGTAGTACACAGACAAAAAAAGGAAATATAAACTTAAGCATGAAAGCTAAGTCATCATCATTCGCCCGAGCTCAACCTACTCGTGCTTCTTGAATTTTCGCTGTCCCTGTTTCTCCGTAAAACAACAACATATAAACAATGAGATACAATCTTAGTGAGTTCTACCGAGACCCCTAACAACACTCTCGGTTCAATTATGAAACCATTCGAACACGACACCGACTGCGCGAACGCTATGCCCGGTGAACCGCATTCTTTAACTTTTAATAAAATGCCGACTGTGCGAACGCTAAGCCCGGCTAACCTGTTATAACTCAGTACGACACCGACGGCGCGAACGCTAAGTCCGGTGTATCGCACAGTGCGACACCGACTGCGCGAACGCTAAGCCCGGTGTATCGCACAACAAACTTTTTAACATAACACTGACTGCGCGTACGCTAAGCTCGGCGAACCCCCTTACCAATAGTACTTTCCCTAAAGGCACAGGGCCTAGGGTAAGGGTGCATGACTACCCCGCCTAGTATGTTAGTCCCATGGGTCGTCACCCAAACTCGATATAATATATATATCTACTTTCACATGAACATTTAGTTCATTTACATTAGACCTTTATTTGAACATTCAGTTCGTATAATAAACACAATCTATGTTTGCTCTCGCATACTAATTCGCCGCTTTTAAAACCATTTATAACTTCAAAAACAGTTCATTTTACCTTTTAAAACCACGTAGGCAGCACTGTTCATCTCTCTCTCTCCACAGCCCTCTCCTCTCTCTCACAGTCCCCTCCCCTCCCCCCTCCTGAACCCCTCCCCCCTCGCATCCCCTCCCCCCTCTCTGGTTCGCTCTCCCCTCCCCCTCTGTTGCCGTTCTCTCTCCCGTCGCTCTCCCTCTCTCGTCGCTCTCTCTCGTCGCTCTCCCTCTCTCGCCGCTCTCTCTCTCTCCTTTCTCTCTCTCGTCGCTCTCTCTCTCCTTTCTCTCTCGCCGTTCTCTCTCTCGTCGCTCTCTCTCTCTCTCTCGCCGTTCAGATCCAGATCGCAGAGGAGGGGGAGGGGTTCACGGAGGTCGCAGAGGTGGGTGGTGGCTGTGGGTGGTGACGGTGAGAGAGAAAGGAGAGAGAGAGAGAGAGAGAGAGAGAGAGAGAGAGAGAGATTGTGAGGTGGGTGGTGGGTGGTGGTTGTTGGTGGCTGACGGGGTTCAGTGCGAAGGGGAAGGGAAAACGAGGGGGGAGGGGAGGTGCGAAGAGGAGGATCGGTGAGGGGGAGGGGATGTGCGAAGGGGAAGGGGAAAACGAGGGGGGAGAGATGCGAAGGGGAAGGGGTTCAGGAGGGGGGAGGGGGTCACAGTGGGGGGAAGGGAGGGGGCTGTGAGAGAGAGGGAGAGGGATGTGAGAGAGAGAGAGAGAGAGAGAGAGAGAGAGAGAGAGAGAGAGAGAGAGAGAGAGAGATGAACAGTGCTGCCTACGTGGCAGTCTACGTGGACTGCCACGTAGGATTGAAAGTCAAAGTCAGTTTTAATTTTGACCAAATTAAGAGGGGGACCTTGATTTTACAAATTGGGAAAATAGGGGGATCCAAATCGTCAAATTAAAACTTTTGGGACCAAAATCGTGAGTTGGTCATAATAGGGGGACCAAAACTGTAATTAAGCCTTCTTTCTAATTACATTAAGTGGTAATATGGTCAAATGACCAAATTGCCCTTAATCCCTTATTCCGTCTTATCGGTTTAGCGTTTCTGAGCCAACCAAATAATTACTTTAGCACTCAATAATTTTACTAATCAAACACTAAAATAATTCAATTGGGTTAACATCCAAATAATTCGACTAATTATTTTAAGGATGTTACACTCTGCTTCATAATATTGATTTTACAAGCATTCAAAAATATGGATGCAATTGAATATGATTATACAAGGCACAGTTGCTGAATTTGGCCAATGGAAGGATAGTAAATGGAAATGGAACATTAATTGGAATGAGAGGCTGCCTGGTGAACAAGAACAATATGCTGTAAAATTACAAGAGCTGCTGGAAGCGATTGAGATAAACCAAGAAAAGGAAGGTTCTTGGTGCTGGCTGCATACGGTGTCCTTAGCCTATATACTGCTAAGTCAGCGTATTCACTGCTGATCAGAAAATGCGATGATTCATTCCTTGACGAGAATAAATTGAAGATCATTAAAAAGGTTTGGCTAACGGCAGCCCCATCTAAATTCTTTGTACACGGGTGGAGAATTTTGTTGGATCGTTTGCCTACCGGACGATTGGCATTGCAACAAAGAGGAATCATGAATTTCCAGCCCAGCCCCTGCTGTGTTTTTTGCTTCAAGTTTGATGAAGATTCAACTCATTTATTTCTCAATTGTTCAGTATCAGAACAGCTATGGAATTGCTGAAACAACTGGCTGGGAATTGAAGCCGTGGAGTATGCAGACGCGTGGGATCACCTATCAAAGCAGGGCATCAGACTTGGAGGCAAGAAAAATAAAAGGCTTCGGTTCTTAGTGTGGTTTGCTATAGTGTGGGTTATTTGGGTTAATCGGAAGAGAGTTATATTCAGGGGTGGGCTACCAGTTGTGGCTCAAATGTTAGATCATGTAAAAGTATTATCATGGGGTTGGTTTGCTAATATGGTGCGCACTCAATTGTCATTAAACTTTGAAAATTGGTGTAACATCCCCGCTGTAACATCCCCTAATTAGCTAATTTAATTTATTTAAATTAGCGAAAATGTTAAGGTGAATTATTGGCTAAATCGAATATTTAGCACATGAGGTTATTAATATTTGATTAATTAGCATAACTATTTAATTATGTGAGATTTGAAATAGATGATTTATTATTGTGCATAAGTAAAATATTATGTTAAGTAAATAGGATTTGGCTAAGTTCATTAGATTAGGCCATGTCATAGTATAGGAAGTGAACAAGTTGCTGAAGGGTATAGTAGCCTTTGTACATGATTAAATGAGGGGCAGTTTTGTCAATTCCTAGTTGAGTGAGTCAGCTGGTCACCCGAGACCCAGCCAACCCCACACACCCAAACACTCCCTCATTTGAACTGAAACCAGAAATTTAGAGAGGGTTTGAGAGAGAGAAAAAACGTGAGAGTGAGAGGGAGAAGAACGGGAGAGATCATCATCCAATCTTGATGCATGTGAGAGATTGTAACACCATTAAACTCAGCTTCTCAACCTCTATCCACCGATACAAAGATTACCATCTACATCCCTCTCCACCTTATTCTACCATTGTTGAAGTTGCAAGCTCCAAGTCATGAAAATGGGGTGAATGATGGATGCATGTTTGTTTTGAGAGCTACAAAGTGATTAACAACCTTCATAGAGTAAATTGGGAGCTGAAATTCGAAGTGGTAGAGGCCAAGCTCGATCGTTTCAGTTTTTGGAGCGTTTGGAGTAGCGTAGATTCGAGTTCGGGGTCGTTCGTGAGGTTACTCCAACCGTGTCTTTCCGTTGATCCGTTGGTTGCGTGATTATCATCACGTTAGGCGAGTTCTATACTCGCTTAGGGGTGTTTTAACGTTAAGTCATTAAGTTTCTGAATCGACGCACTTGAAATCCGCTTTATGAAAATTAGCGAAAAACCGTTTTATCGAGAAACCGTTATTTTATAACCGATTGAATTGATTGAATTATTATGTGAATTGATTGATTGTTTATCGCTATCTCTTGTCTGGAATCATTGCTTGCTATGATTGTTTTAAGTCACAGAAGTCCTAGAATGTCTCGGCACCGGATTGAATGCGAAACAGAACAAAACGGAATTTGGAAAAATCATTTTGAACACTTCTGCCAAGGGTCGCGTCGCGACCCGTGGCCGTCGCCTCGCGACCAGGCATAAAATTGTGACATTTTTCGTTTCTGTAACTTTTCGCGTCGCGACGGAACCTGTTCGCGTCGCGACGCAGTGTAATTTTTAGCAAACCCTATGGATTTTGTTTTCGCGATAACTTTTGATCCGGGAATCTGATTGAGGTGTTTTCAGTTGCGTTTTAAAGCTTATTGAAAGGAAGTTACTCTGATGTATGCCGTTTAGTGCATTTCGGTAATTCTACATGTTGGAAATTATCAGGGTGTTACATTATGGTATCAGAGCAGTTCGACCAAGTCGGGCTTAGATAGTTAGGGTGGTTGTGTCCCTCGAGTAATTCTGCTATTTTGCTTCTTATGATGCTAAGAGACATTGAGACTGATCAACTTAATACTTGGTGTATCGTTTGCAGAATTATGGCAGGAGGATCGAGGAACACCCCACCAATTGATCCACATTTCGCATGGATGCAGAATATGATCGAGAGGCAACAAAAGATGATGGAAGATATGCTACTAATGCAACAGAATGCTCAAGCTCAGCCTCAACCAATTCCTGAGCCTCAAGTTAACCCACGACAGATCTACTCTGAATTCCTGAAAATGAAACCTTCCGAGTTCAGAGGGGGACCGAATGTCATGGAAGCCCAGCATTGGCTGGATGACATAGAGAAGATTTTCTTAACTATGCAAGTCACTGATGAGGACAAGCTGAGATTGGCATCCCATATGCTGAATGGGGAAGCCAACAACTGGTGGACTAATGCCAAGGCCATGATGGCAACCATAGGTACTCCCCAGACATGGGAGAATTTTAGACAGACGTTTCTGGAGCAGTTCTTCCCAACTGCTATGAGGTTTGACAAGGAGAACGAGTTCTTAGCTCTTACTCAAGGAGGTTTGACTGTGGGCCAATACACGGCCAAATTTGATGAGCTTTACCAATTCTTCGGTTTGGCTGGGTATGCTCCCAATGACAAGTGGAAGACTGACAGGTACAAGTATGGATTGAGAGAAGACATTTCTCAAAGTCTGAGTTCTTTTGCATATACCAACTATGCTGCCATGGTTCAACAAGCTCATATAGCCGAAAGTGATTTGAAGAGGTTGTATGCCAGCAGAAAAGTGTTCAATCAGAATAAGAAGAATGTTGGATCATCCAGCAATCAGATGGGTCCCAGGCACAACTCCAACAAGGGGAAACAAGTTCAGTCATCTAACTCCCCAAAGTTCAATTCATGTTCCAACTGTGGAAGATATCATCAAGGGAAGTGTCAGATGGGATCCAACCAGTGCTTCTATTGTAAGAAGGAAGGTCATTATGCATCTAATTGTCCTCAGAAGAAGGAGAATGACAGCCCTGCTACTACTACTCATGGGAGAGTCTACACTTTGGACACTCAGAAGGTCACACCATCAGATAATCTACTAATGGGTATGGGATCTCTTTTCTATAACTCCGTTAGTATTTTGTATGATTCAGGTGCGACTCATTGTTTTATATCTCAAATCTGTGTTGATCGGTTGGGATTGGCCTTAACTCCTTTGCCTCAACCGATCTCCATCAAGACTGCTGCTGAAGGTAGTATTCAAACCCAAGCAATATGTGAAAATTGTCTTCTATCCATCGGAGACAGAAATTTTGTAGTGGACTTCATTTGTTTGCCAATGAAGGGTATGGACATTGTCCTAGGTATGAGTTGCATGACGGCCAACCATGTGACTATCGATTGTTTTCATCGGACTATCGGTATCGCCTCCGAGTCAGTGAGCTACAACCGACCAATTCTGAAGCTGTTATTTCTTTCACTTCAGGCAGTAACTGCTTTTTCCAAGGCGCAGAAGCTTATGTCATGATGTTGACTGCATCCACTGAGACAGGTCTAGATTTATCTTCTGTACAAGTTGTTAATGAATTTCTTGATGTGTTCCCTGATGAAGTTTCTTCGTTACCTCCGGATCGTGAGGTGGAGTTCTCTATAGAGTTGGTTCCGGGCACTGGCCCAATTTCTATAGCTCCGTATAGAATGTCGCCGTTAGAGTTGAAAGAGTTGAAAATCCAATTGGAAGAGTTAATTTCCAAACAGTTTATCCGACCGAGTGCCTCACCATGGGGTGCTCCCGTATTACTTGTCAAGAAGAAGGACAGGAGTATGAGATTGTGCATTGATTACTGTCAGTTGAATAAGGTAACTATTAAGAACAAATACCCTCTACTGAGAATTGATGATTTACTAGACCAGTTGAGGGGAGCTGCAGTGTTTTCGAAGATTGATTTAAGGTCCGGCTATCACCAAATCAGAGTTCGAGCTTTGGACATCCTGAAGACCGCTTTCCGTACGAGGTATGGACACTACGAGTTTGTAGTGATGCCCTTCGGTTTGACAAATGCTCCAGCCATATTCATGGACTATATGAATCGAATTTTTAATCCCCATCTGGATCAGTTTGTCGTGGTATTCATTGATGACATCTTGGTATACTCTAAGACAATTGAGGAGCATGTGCAGCATCTCCGAATTGTCCTGAACGTACTACGGGAGAATAAGTTGTACGCTAAGCCATCCAAATGTGATTTTTGGATGTCTGAAGTTAAATTTCTGGGCCATGTGATATCCCTATCCGGTGTTGCAGTGGACCCCAGTAAGATTGAGGCTGTGGTAGACTGGGAACAACCATCTACGGTTACAGAAGTGAGAAGTTTCTTGGGATTGGCTGGGTATTATCGGAGATTCATTCAAGGATTTTCTCAGCTGGTTCTTCCACTCACTCGGTTAACTCGCAAGGGTCAGCCGTTTATTTAGGATTCGGACTGTGATGATTGTTTTGCAGAATTGAAGAGTCGATTGACTTCTGCACCTGTCCTGATTCTTCCAGATCCGTTCGTAGGATTCCAAATCTATTGCGACGCCTCTGGTAAGGGTTTGAGATGTGTCCTTATGCAGAATCAGCAAGTAGTTGCTTATGCCTCCAGACAGTTGAAGCCGCATGAGGAGAATTATGCAACTCATGATTTAGAATTGGCTGCGATTGTGTTTGCCCTAAAGATTTGGAGACATTACCTGTATGGGTCTCGTTTCGAAGTCTTTAGTGACCACAAGAGCCTGAAGTATTTGTTTGACCAGAAGGAACTGAACAATAGGCAGAGAAGGTGGGTAGAGTTTCTGAAAGACTATGAATTTGAATTGAAGTACCATCCTCGTAAGGCTAATGTTGTGGCCGATGCTTTGAGCAGAAAGTCTATCCACACAGCGGAGTTGATGATTCATGAGATGACATTGTTGGAATCGTTTAGAGACCTTAATTTGAAAGTGAAGACAAGAAGGAACAGGTTGGTGTTGAGCCATATTCAGATTTCGAGTTCCTTGAGAAATCTGATTCGCTCAGCCCAAGAGGTTGATTTAGAGTTGCAAGCGCAAAAGAGGTTGCCGAATTACACCGAAGACGGTGATGGTGTAATTTGTAACGCCCCAAAAATAATTCAATTATTTATTTAATTGGGTTATTTGAGGCTTACAACATTTTATTAAGTCAAATATTTAATTTGGAGTTTTATTTTATTCAGGAGGTGTTGGAGTAATTGAGGTGTAAATAAAGGCCCATGATCGATTAGTTAGGCCCATATCCATATAATAAGCTTAGGAGTCTAGGGTAAGTGCTCATTTCAACCAAAGCAAAGAAAAAGAAATAGAAAGTGAGAAGAGGGAGAGAGGGCGACGGCTCCAAGGGGAGAGGAAGAGAATATTTTGGCGTGGAGAATTCAAGGCAAGGAAGAGAAGCTTGTTTGTTGGTGATTCTTGGAATCTTGGTGGAGAGAGTGCTTGTTTTCTTCAATCCATTAAGGTAAAGGGGCTCTCTTTCACCTATAATGGGTATATGATGAGGATTATGTATGGGTTAGACTCTAGGAGGACTATTGAATTGATTGTGTTGCTATTTGTGTAATTGATGTTGTGTTTGATTCAATTTGATGAAATTGTGGTGTTTGATGTTGAGATGAACTATGAACATATGTTGCCTACAAGGTGTTTGATGATATTACCCTATGAATTTTGAAGGTGAAGTTAATATGCTTATGTGGTGTTTGCAAAATGCATAAGTATGTGATGTTGAGATTGATATTGGTGATTGATCATAATGAGTTTTACTTGCTTATAGTTTTTGTGCGTTTCTGGACACTGTTTCGGTCCTTCTAAAACTGGTACTGTTCGGTTGATCCAAAAATTATGTGGCTGATTGTTTCTGAAAATAGACTTAAAGCCGGTCGTTTTGGCACTGGTTTCGCTCAATTTGGAGTTGTGTAGCTCAAGTTATGAGTCTCCAAAGTTAGGTCAAATTTCTGGAATCATATTGTGAGTAGGTTCGGTTTTTGTAGGTTTTGTGTTCTCAATCGAACTCCGTTTTGAATGATTCTTGTTTCATTGGAAAGTATACTTAATTCTCTACGAAATAGGCACTGATTTCACGAAATTTCATTAAGAAATGAGAAAGAAAATTTAGTTGCAACTTGGGTAAAGAATTATGTCCGACTTTGGTACCTCAGTGTAGTGTTTTGAAAAACTGTACCAACTGGATACTTATTTTGAAACATGAAAATCATAGGAAGAAACTACACTCAGAGAGCTTCCCAACGAGTGGTCTTTTGTTAAAATCCGATATCGTTTGCTATTTTAATTAATTCGCCGAAGTAGGTGCACTGCTGTAGGAAATTCTGCACTAGTGCTGTGCTGCGCCAGGGCGCCATGTTGCTGCCCTGTGTGCGCCGTGTTGCTGCCCTGTGTGCACCATGTTGCTGTCTGTTTGGCGCCAGTGTGGTGCAGGTTGCCACAATGTGCCAGTGGGTATGTCGTGGAGCTGTGTGACTATTTAGTCTCGGGGAGTGATGGTTTTGGTCCTTGTAGTGAAAGTTTAGTCCATGACTTTTGGTGTTGATGTATCCGTTGAGTTTAATGTAGCCTTAGAGCTATTAATTGATGATGTATTGGTGTATTTAATGACGGTGTATTTAATGACGGCGGATTAAATGACGGTGGCGAATCTAGTGACGGTGTTAATTCATACATGATATGATTGTTTGTGGTTGATGCATTGTTCATGGAGTCACATGCCTCATATGCATCAAAGTGACGGTGTAGGCTTCGGCCTTGATATTATTAATGATTATGACGGACATGCCCGAGTGGAGATATTTGTGACGGTGATGGTACCACATGCATACACCCTTGGTGTTGGGTTGCATTCATGCATATACTTATGCAACTGTGATGTCTCTTGATGATTATGAGTCGATGTGTTACAAGTTGATTGTTGTATGTTCGTTTATTGAGCAGTGATGTTCTAGTTGCCTTTCACTAACATGATGTTTATCATACATTCTATTATATGTGCTAGAGACTCACCCTTCAGCCTTTTATGTTGCTTCTCATGGTGGCAACGTGCAGGTGATCCCGAGTGAAGGTTCTACCTTCCTTAGTCTGGTTTTGGTGTCTTGCTCTGATACGTAGCACCGGGGGAGGGGCGACTAGTCTATTGGTTGTTTTAATTGAAGTTGTTCAAACTAGTTATTTGGTGATGTATTTGAAAACGTTTATGAAACATGTCATATTCCGTTGCGTAGTGATTATGTGAACTGTAATGTCACTAAACAGATTTTGGGGAGTTCGTCCCGATTGATGTGCTATGTATCACATACTCTACTGTTTTATGAGCTTTCAGGTGTTGTTATATGTTGTTTGGTGAAAATGTAGCACCCTCTTGCGGTTGCACTGAAAAGATTTTCGAAAACTCTAATTTTTATTCTTTTAGATAGTAGTATTAGAAAGGGGGTGTTACATAATTGTTTTGATGGTAGAATCTGTGTGCCGAATGATGAGAATATTAAGAGGCAGATTTTAGAAGAGGCTCATAAGAGTCAGTTCTCAATACATCCTGGGTCCACCAACATGTATCGAGATTTGAAGCAGTTGTATTGGTGGCCGGGTATGAAAGTGGAAGTTGCAGAATTTGTGTCTCGATGCTTGACTTGTCAAAGGGTCAAGCTAGAACACCAGAAGCCAGCCGGTCAGTTACAGCCGTTGAATGTACCAGAATGGAAATGGGAAAGCATTTCTATGGATTTTGTCATGGGATTGCCACGGTCCCAAGCCGGAAATGATTCTATTTGGGTAGTGGTGGATCGCTTGACCAAGTCCGCCCATTTTATTCCGGTGCGTTCGAATCACAAGGTTGCTAGGTTAGCAGACGAGTATCTCAATTCAGACGGACAGACAGAGAGGACAATTCAGACATTGGAAGATATGTTGAGGGCTTGTGTACTTGACAGTGGAGGCCGATGGGAGGATCATCTTCCATTGGTGGAATTTTCATACAACAACAGTTACCATTCTTGTATTGGAATGGCACCATACGAGGCATTGTATGGGAGGAAATGTAGGACACCATTGTGTTGGTGGGATGTAGGTGAACAAAGACTGTTGGGACCGGATTTAGTCCGTGAGACTACGGAGAAGATCCATCAGATAAGAGAAAGGATGAAGGCCGCTCAGAGTCGACAAAAGAGTTATGCCGATAAGAGAAGAAGACCATTAGAATTTGAAGAAGGAGACCATGTCTTTTTGAGACTTTCTCCAATCATCAAAACCGGTATTGCATTGCGAGCGAAGAAGCTCAGTCCTCGGTATGTCGGACCTTTCCAGATTATCGAGCGAGTTGGGCAGGTAGCATACCGCATTGCCTTGCCTCCAGAATTGTCCAGGTTACATGATGTGTTTCATGTATCCCAGTTAAGGAAGTATATTCATGATCCGAGTCAGCCGTTGAGCCATGAAACGATCGACATCCAACCGGATTTATCTTATCAGCCTATTCCAGTCGGGATCATCGAACGTGGCGAGAAAACGCTCTGGACGAGATCAATTCCTATTGTCAAGGTGCTTTGGGACGGTGCATCACCCGACGAAGCGACATGGGAAGTGGAGGAGAACATGCGGGTGAAATATTCCCATCTTTTCGATTGAGGTACGTTTTGTCAATTTTGAGGACAAAATTTTTAAAAATTGGAGTGATTGTAACATCCCCTAATTAGCTAATTTAATTTATTTAAATTAGCGAAAAGGTTAAGGTGAATTATTGGCTAAGTCGAATATTTAGCACATGAGGTTATTAAGATTCGATTAATTAGCATAACTATTTAATTATGTGAGGTTTGAAATAGATGATTTATTATTGTGCATAACTAAAATATTATGTTAAGTAAATAGGATTTGGCTAAGTTCATTAGATTAGGCCATGTCATAGTATAGGAAGTGAACAAGTTGCTGAAGGGTATAGTGGTCTTTGTACATGATTAACTGAGGGGCAGTTTTGTCAATTCGTAGTTGAGTGAGTCAGCTGGTCACCCAAGACCCAGCCAACCCCACACACCCAAACACTACCTCATTTGAACTGAAACCAAAAATTTAGAGAGGATTTGAGAGAGAGAGAAAACGTGAGTGAGAGGGAGAAGAAGGGGAGAGATCATCATCCAATCTTGATGCATGTGAGAGATTGTAACACCATTAAACTCAGCTTCTCAACCTCTATCCACTGATACAAAGATTACCATCTACATCCCTCTCCACCTTATTCTACCATTGTTGAAGTTGCAACATCCAAGTCATGAAAATGGGGTGAATGATGGATGCATGTTTGTTTTGAGAGCAACAAAGTGATTAACAACCTTCATAGAGTAGATTGGGAGCTGAAATTCGAAGTGGTAGAGGCTAAGCTCGATCGGTTAAGTTTTTGGAGCGTTTGGAGTAGCGTAGATTCGAGTTCGGGGCCGTTCGTGAGGTTACTCCAACCCTGTCTTTCCGTTGATCCGTTGGTTGCATGATTATCATCACGTTAGGTGAGTTCTATACTCGCTTAGGGGTGTTTTAACATTGAGTCATTAAGTTTCTGAATCGAAGCACTTGAAATCCGCTTTATGAAAATTAGCGAAAAACCGTTTTATCGAGAAACCGTTATTTTATAACCGATTGAATTGATTGAATTATTATGTGAATTTATTGATTGTTTACCGCTTTCGCTGGTCTGGAATCATTGCTTGCTATGATTGTTTTAAGTCACGGAAGTCGTAGAATATCTCGGCACCGGATTGAAACCGAAACGGAACAAAACGGAATTTGGAAAAATCATTTTGAACACTTCTTCCAACGGTCGCGTCGCGACCCGTGGCCGTCGCCTCGCGACCAGGCATTAAATTGTGACAGTTTTCGTTTCTGTAACTTTCCGCGTCGCGACGGAACCTGTTCGCATCGCGACGCACTGTAATTTTCAACAAACCCTGCTCATTTTGTTTTCGCGATAACTTTTGATCCGGGAATCCGATTGAGGTGTTTTCAGTTGCGTTTTAAAGCTTTTTGAAAGGCCTATTCAGAGTTGTAATTCAAACTATAAAATTCTCTGTTTTGAAAGTTAAGGATGTTGGAAAAAACCGAACTATAGTGAACGCGAGTGCATACGAATCATGTTGAGATAACGAACCTAGAGTTCATCATGTCATGCTAAGTTAATTGATTGTAAGTCTATAAAGACATTTAAACTCTCAATTCATGTAAACACAACTCAAGTTACTTTCCCTCGGGGAAAGGTAGATGGTATACTTTGAGTATACCGAGGGTGACGATCCTCTCAGATTAGCATACTAGGGTGGGGGAAGTCATGAGCCCCAAATCCGAGGCCCACATGTTTTGCCCACTAGTAATTAGCGGGATGGGTTCACCAAAGGCCAGAGAAATAACCATGCTAAGGTAGGCTTGAGGTGTTGTGCTAAGTTCATGAAAATATGATATGTAGTTGCTTATCAGGGCTACATCAAGAAAGTAATTAATTTAACGAGTAGTCACTTATTAGGGCTACAAGTTACATGGAAATAATATATGTCCACGTGGTTGCTTATTTGGGCCACGAGTTCAAAGATAAAGTTTAATAAACCGCTAGAGTTAGTCAGGGGTCTCGATAGGACTCAGTTAGATAATGTTTATCTGACCCTTTATATGTTGTGGTTTTTACAGAGAAGCAGGGGAAAGCCAAGGCGACAAAGCACGATTAGCCGGTGCGACTCATGGAGTCATTGGAGACTTGATTTCCTGTTTAGGCCTTGTGCTTTTCAAGTTATTTTACCGATTGTATAACTATCACGGTATAAGTTGTAAAATCGTTTTCGCTACTTTATGTTTTGAGTATTGAACACAGGATTGCATAAGTCTTAAGTTATGAAACTTAAGCATTTCAGGAAGTTAATGAGGTTCAGAGAACCATTTGATATTTATTATCGAAATTTTTAGTTCGTGTTTAATATTCATTAACAGGAAGTTACTCTGATGTATGCCATTTAGTGCATTTCGGTAATTCTACATGTTAGAAATTATCGGGGTGTTACACCCGCTGTTTGTATGACACTATTGGAATTATTGTAAATGAATTGAGGTACCCCTTGTACCTCCTTAATAAAATTATTTGACTTATCAAAAAAAAAAGAATATGATAATACAAGTGATATTGTTTTTGTTACAACAATTTAGGTTAAAACAACTAATAAAGTTTCAGATTTATATGTTTTAATTTTTTTACAAATATTATATTTTTACTCTTAATTTAAGCTTACTTAGATTATACGTTGTTTCCATAAAAATATTTATATTAAAATATTTTTTTTCATGCTTACTATTGGAAATATTTTTACTTTTGATTGTTATCTCTTTATAAGTTTTATGTTAAATCTATACTCTTTGTTTTCACTTTTATATTGAATTTCAATTGTTATTTTAATTAGTATTTATTATTTATTTAATTATTTATAATTGTATATCAGTAGCGCAACTAGAAACCTTGAAAAAATTTCTAAAGAACTAACCTAACGAGCACCGCCGCCGCTGGGAGGGGGGCTCTCTCCTCGGTGGTTTCTTCCCCTCTCCTCTCAGCGCTCCTCCACCTCTGCTGTCGCAACCTCTTCTCCACCGATCGCGTGGGTTGAGTCTGTCCAGTCCGGGTCGATTCCTCTGTGCTGCTGTCCCGCGGCTTCGGTTGGATTGTTCTCTGCTCCGCGCTCGTCTCTGATCCTGCGTTGTTGTTCTCTGTGGATCTGGTTGTTCGCGATTCGCATTGTGGGGTGCCTTGTTCGCGTCTCTTCTGGATCTGTTGTTGTTTTGTTTTCAGGGCTGGTTCTCTGCGTCGTTCACTGCCCCGCGGCGCCGCCCTCTCTGCTGGTCTGCCCGTTCTGATCCTGCGATTGTTCACGGTTCCTCTGCGCCGTTTAAAGTAGCTTCCCCGCGGCGTTGCTGGTTTGGATCTGCCTTTTTGGTGGATCTACGCGCCCTAGGAGTTTCATGGTGTGCCTCTGTTTCGCGATGGCTTGCTGTTTTGAATCGCGAAGGGGTCTGGGTACTGATCGCGATGATGGCTGGTAGTTTGATCTTGTTCCACAGTCACGGTTCCATTCTGATGCAGCTTCCTTGTCCCTCGTTCGTTGATCCCTGCTGTTCGTCGTTGATTTGCTCATCGTCTCTTGAAGTCATGCTTGGTTGTGTCACAGTGTTGGCTGGTGGCACAACACCGTGGTGGTAGCTAGATTCGACGACCTCGGTCAAGCTCGGTCGTGTCGCGGTGTTGGCCGGTGGCACGGCTTCGCGGTGGTGACTGGTGTTTCGGCGCCGGGAGTCAGGAGGTGTGCTGATGTGGTGGGTGCTGATTAGGTGGGTTTTCTTTCAGATTTGGTTGGAATCCGGGTGTGGTGGGTGGTTGCTGATGCGTTGCCATTATTCCTTTTGCTTCTGAGCCCCTTCCCAATCCCAGGGCCTCCTCCTTTAACCTCGATCTTTGGAAGTGAGATTAATGTGAGGATATTGAAGGTGGTGCAGGGTGCTTGGCGCGTGCATTCAGTGGGCGATGGATGATGGTTGTGTGTTCGGAATTTGGGTCCATTGGTCGACAGCTTTCAGTTAGCAGTTCTCTCCGTCGGGGTCCCCCCTTTTGCCTTCAACTTCGGAGCCCCTTCCCAATCGTCTCCTGGCCTCCACCTCTAAACCTCGATCATTGGGAGTGTGCTTAATGTGAGGATAGTGAGGTGGTGCAGGGAGTGGGGTTGATGTGGGTGTTCAGTAGGTGGTGGGTGGAGTGTGTGGGGGTTCATCGGGTGTTGACCTGCTTTCTTCTTCGGGTTGTCCTGGTCGCCTTTGAATTTCTTTTCTTAGAGCTCTTTGGTTGTTTATTTTAGGAGCCTTTTTAGGCTTTCAATTATTGTAATCATTGCCAGGGGTTTTGGTCTAGTCCCCCCTTGTGGTTTGTCTTGTTTTCTTTTTACTTTTAATAAATTCAGGCTTGTTGCCTGTTTGTTTAAAAAAAAAGTATTTATTATTTATTAATTTGTGAAGAAGTAAAGAATAGTGACTTCCTATTTTCTATGATTTATGTTTTATCCTACGAATTCATTAGCTTCCTTTACTAAAATTCAGGCACATTAAAAAATTTCCCAAACTTAATGTAATAATAATATTTAGAGGCCGCAACTGAAATTTGAAAGAAGAAAAAGAAAAAATCATTATAAAAGAAAGGAAAATGTGAGGGACACATTGTATATGCAAGTCCTTCAAACAAATTTTGTTAATATACTTTGCTCATTTCCTTAATGCAATATAGTTATTTATTATCTAATTCCACATTTTAAACCATCATTTTAGTTACTAAACAAATAAAATATTATTTATTATTGACTTAATGTCTATTTAGACTATATGTTAGGTAAAAAAATTTCGTTATTTTTTCATCTTCAATTACTTTCATTATGAGTTTTATCCTTCAACTTCCATGTGTTAAACAATCATTTGGGTTTACAAGTAAACAAAATATTGAGTAATATTTTCTTCACATATTTTCTCTAAATGTTTTTCTACAAGGAAAGTATTGTATGTTCTTGATGTAATATTTAGATTATACGCTATATCAAATAATATTTTCATTATTTTAAAAATAATAATTCTTTTTATATTATGAATGTCATACTTTTTTCCAATTTTTTTCATATTTTTACAAAAATTAAAAATAAATAACAGATGTATTTAATCTAAACTTCATTTAAATTTAATTTCTTTAATTCTAATTTTTTATTTGAATTTCATTTCATAAATTATTAATTGATCATTAAATCCAATAACTTTTGGTTTTCTACGATATGTGTTTTGCCATAAATTACTAGATATATGATGAAAAATTAGATGAAACAATACTATATTCCTCTAGAAACTGACATGAAAATATATTTACAAATTGTTTAACAACAAATTATTAAACAAAATTTCTAAAATTCATTAAACTTTAGTAAAATTTTATATTCAACAATTTACATCTTAAAAAATATTGGCAATTACTTATTTTAAAAATTTATACATTATATAAGAATATTGTGTAGCATAAATAATGATTTAATATAATAAATGAAAAATATATTTATATAATACTATTTTTTAATATACATAATTTATGTTAACAAATTATATATTTTTATACAAAAGCTCCATAAATTTTTTAAAAAAATTGTGATAACAACCCGTGCAACGCACGGGGCATTCCCCTAGTAATATTAGGAAAAGAGAAGACATATATAATGGAGAGCTAATGGGTGAAAATTACATAACCCAACAGTTTTCTAATAAATAAAGTAATCTAACATGATAGCATCAAATAGGAGAGAAAACAACATTTATTTATTTATTCACTTAAAAGAAGATTTTAATGATTGTTTTTAATTTTTCGATTTATTAAATTAGTAAGAGAGAAAACTTATATTGTTAACTACACGCCTGGGGTCTCTGCCAGCTTAATTAAGGTCCTGGGTTCGAATCCAGCCTTGGGCATGCAGCAGTGTTAATTCTCTTGAGGGAGAGCTTTGCCACCCTGTAACATCCCCAAAATAATTACCGAAATTATTTTGAAGTTGAGTAAATTAATTATTCATAATTAATTGGTAATTGAGGTTTTATGGAACTTAATTAAGCTGAGGAAAGATTATGGTGTTGGATAGGAGATATAAGGAATAAAAGGTTTATGAAGGGGTAGTTTTGTAAACTCACCCAAATTGATTATTAATATTAATATATGTATATATTTATAAGAAAAGAGAAAAGAGAATCAAAGAAAGAAAGAAAGAAAAGGAAACGAAGGAAAGAAACAGAGGAAGAGAAAAGAAGAAAGAAAGAAGAAAAGAAGAAGAGAAGGGAAGAAGAAGAAAGAAGAGGGTTTCCCAAAACCCTAATTTGAGATCATCTCCATCATTTTCCTTCCATTTTCATCCACCATGAACTAGGTGTGATTAGAAGCGAACCTAAGGTGGATTGATGGCGGGTTGAAGCTCGATTCGAACTTGAGAGCGGATTGGTGATTCTAGGGTTCGTTTGGGGTTTTTTGAAGAGTTTGGGATTTCGGTTCAACCGTTGTTCACGCGTCAAATGTGAGTTTTACTCACGTTTAGGCTATGATGATGAGTTTGAGGTGTCGAATTCGAGTTTTGGAAAACCGTTGTTTTGAAAGTTAACGTATTTTGACCTAAACGATTAATTTTTGAGATTTGAGTTTTGATCGATGATTTCATGATTGAATTGTTGGTTTTGAGGTTGTTCTAGACTGTTTTTATGTTGGGACTGGACTGGAACAGGTATCGGAATTGATCGGAACGATGAAAAATGAGAAAACGAGACAAAACCATAATCTGATAGACATGCACGACCCGTGCGTCTAGGCGCACTGACCGTGCGCATGGTTCTGTCTCCATTTTGAAATGCTTCCGTTCGATTCCGATCCTCTCCTAATCTTTTCCTAACCATTTTCCAATGATATTGGTGTTATAATGCCATGACATTGACTATGTTTTAAGAGGTTTATGAAAAATGTTTTTGGGCTTATAAATATTTCGAAAAACCGAACTTAGAGCACTGTGAGGACATGTTTTATCGAAAAGAAAATGGACTATAAGTCCTACGTGGCATTGTATAACTGACGCGGGATGATTATTACTTATTCATCTAAACCGGTCTATGATTCACGATATATAAATTATATCAAATATAAAAGTTGGCCCAAAGCGGGTGGATATTTAAATTATATCGAGTCGGGGTGACGACCCCTATGGATTAGCATGCTAGATGAGGGAAGTCATGAGCCCTTAATCTAGGCCCCCAGATGTTATGTTTCTTCCTTTAGGACATGTACTGCTACTCGCTAGGTTGGGTTCACTTAAGCTTCTTCGGGTTGTTGGTGATGTGCTAAATATTAAAAAGGTATATGTTTGTAATTCATTAATTGAATTACTGGTAATTGTTTGTAATTCATATCAAATTACCAGTGAATGTTGCAATTCATTAAATGAATTGCCAGATAAAGGTTTTATAAAGAAACCGAGAGCGTGGTTAGGGGTCTCGGTAGAACTCACTGAGATTGTATCTCATTGTTTATATGTTGATGTTTTACAGAGAAACAGGGAAAGATGAGATCAAAGAGGCACGAATAGATTCGTACTCGGGAGGTTGTCGAAGACTTAACTTTTATGCTTATGTTTATGTTTTCCCTTGTTTTGTTTGTATCACGATGCTATGACTTTAACTGATGTAAAAGTTATGTAATTGTTTCCACTCTTTCTTGTGATGGTATTGAACACTAAATCTTGTTGATGTTGATAGACAGGGAACCGTTGTGGTTTTAATTATGTTTAAAACTGTTTTGAATTTATTCGGCAAAAAATTTATAGTGGTGTTCAGTATCTAAACAGGAGTTTATATCTCTGAGGTATTATAGTTAGTACACTTAGGTATTTCTACTTGATAGGAATACCGGGGTGTTACACACCCATTGTGGTCCTACCCGGCTCGAGGGATTAATCTCTACAGTTGCGCGTAGAGGATACCCGGTTTATATAAATAAATAAATAAAAAAAGAAAACTTATATGATCGAGAGCTAATGGGTGAAAGTTACACAACCCAACAGTTCTTTAATAATTAAATAATCTATCATGATAGCATCAAATAGGAGAGAAGTACTTATTTATTTATTTACTTAAAAGGAGATTTTAATGATTGTTTTTAATTTTTTGATTTAGAATATTAGTAAAAGAGAAAACTTATATGATCGAGAGCTAATGGGTTAAAATTACATAACCTCAACAGTTTTTTAATAAAGTAAATAATCTAACATGGTGGGTTAAAAATTTAGGGGGATGGATGGTTAACATTCCAGAAAAATGTGACTAAATAGAAGGGACAAAAAAATCTTGCATTTCAACTTGCCCTAAAAAATCATCGAACTTTATTGATAAAATTCAAGGAATATAGAAAGGTTTTGGGTGACTTAGTGTTTAATTTAGCATTAAAATTAACAATGATTCAAGTCTCACAATTCTATATTTTAATAGTGCTACAACACACATTAATTGCACATTTAAAATAGAACCGTGTTAAAAAAGTTAATAGGACAATTCTATATTTTAATAGTGCTACAACTTTGTCCGGCGGTTCAACATCTTTCAATCTGGTTCAACCCGATTTTGGGCAGTTAAGCCAAACTTGTAACATCCTATAACACCCCGGTATTTCTAACAAGTAGAATTACCTAAGTATACCAACTGTAACACATCAGATATCTAAATTACTGTTTAGATACTGAACACCACTATAAATTTTTGCTGAATAACACCAAAATAGTCTTAATCCTAAATAAGACCACAACGGTTCCCTAACCATCAACCCTCAGCAAGATTTAGTTTTCAATACCATACAAGAAAGCGCGGAAATAACTACATAATGTTTACATCCGATACAAACATAATATTATGATACAAAGATAACAAGGGAAAATATAATCTTAAGCATAAAAAAGCTAAGTCTTCAGCAACCATCCGAGCACAACCTACTCGTGCCTCTTGGATCTCCTCTTTCCCTGTTTCCCTGTAAAACAACAACATATAAACATTGAGATACAATCTCAGTGAGTTCTACCGAGACCCCTATCTACACTCTCGGTTCAATTCAGAATCCTATTTTACTTAACACGACACCGACTGCAACTCCGCTAAATCCCGATGAACCGTATTATAGGACTTTCATTCATTCGTGGTTGAAGTAATAACCACACGCATTTTCATTCAACACGACGCCGACTGCAACTTTGCTATATCCCCAATGAACGTGTTATGACTCAGTACGACATCGACTGCAACTCTGTTATATCCCCGGTGTATCGCACAACAAACTTTTAACATAACACCGACTGCAACTCTGCTATATCCACGGTAAACCCCTTTACCAATAGTACTTTCCCTAATGGTATACGGGCCTAGGTTTAAGGATCATGACTTCCCCACCTAGTATGTTAACCTCGTGGGTCGTCACCCACACTCGATATAATATATATATATATATATATATATATATATATATATATATATATATATATATATATCCACCCGCATTGGGCCGTCACCTAAACTCGAAATAATTTATATATCGTAACTATCACTTGAACATTTAGTTCCTTGACATTAAACCGTTAATTGAACATTTAGTTCCACATAACATGCTAGCGTATCACGTGTTCGTTCGCGTATACTATTTTTACGGTTTTTCGAATTAAACATAACTTTGCAAACCATTATTAAAAACCTTTGAAAACATACTCAAAATCATGACATTATAAGCCTAATATCATTGGACAAGGGTTAGGAAAAGATTAAAAGAGGATTGGAATCGAACGGGATCGTTCCGGGCAAGTTTGTAAGATTTTGACAGAACACTGCGCACAATCCGTGCTCCCATACGCACGGGTCGTGCGCCCTGTAAGTCATTTTTGAAAAACCACAAATAGAACGAGACGCACGGTCCGTGCGCCAGGGACGCACGGTCCATGCGCCTGGGACGCACGGTCCGTGCACTTTTGACAGCACTCTGTTTTTATCCTCTTTCGCATTTTTAGTCGTTCCGATCAATTCCGATAACTGTTCCAGTCCAGTCCCAACATAAAAATAGTCCAAAGATATATTCAGACAACAATGATCATCATCAAATCATCAATCAAACAATCCAAAAACCAATTGGAGATAAAACGTGATTTTCGTACAAAATACTTTTTCGACAACGAACCAAAAACCGAAACACATTTCACAATTTAAGTTTATTAATTCAAAAACCTAAATGTCAGTAAAAGTCACCAGTTGTGATAAAAATTCCAATTAACCGAGATCCACCAAAAGGGAATTCTCCACATAACCACACAAACAATCGCCGCATCAACTTCGACGCTCCGACGACGCCCAAATCTGCTTCCAGAGCTTTCCGCTCAACCAAGAGACATCTTTGAAGCACTCGCGTGTCGTCTGGCTTGAACACATATCGCGCGAGAACCTTCTTCTTGAACTATCGAATCACCTAGGCACCAACAATTTGCTCCTAGGGCTTCTAGCTCCTCTCCAAACTCCAACTTGAATTCCCCAAGCTTCCCAAAGGCACTATTCATCATCCCTAACCTCCAATTTGAACTTAAAACATAAAACCCCTAATTTGATTTACACAAACCCTAACCTTTGATTCCTCTAAATGCTTCAAGACTTTAATGATTGAGCTACCCAAACAACAATCTTGCTTCTAGGAACCACCAATCACCTTCCTAATCCTTCCTTTGAGCTACAACCATCAAAACTCCAATTTTTCCTCTCAAATCCGAAAAAGGCAACATGAGAGAGAGTGGTTTTTTGTTGATGATTCTTGGGTCAAAATGAAGAGGATGAAGTGGTGATCATTTCTTGTGTAGGAAGGATGAAGTTTTGATGAACCTATGATTCCCCTTTTTCCTCTTCTTCCATCAAAACCCATTTCTATTCTTCTTTCTTCATTTCCTCTCTTTTCTTCTTTTCTTCTCCTCTGTCTCGCTTCCTTTCTTTCTTTCTTAATTCCCTTTTTTTCTTTCCATATATACATATATTATTAAATAATATGTTTGAGTGAAAACCGTTAAATGCCCTCACCCTTCCTCTAATTCCTAATGGGTCCTATTTACTCAACAATTCTTTATCAATTCCAACTAATTTTCCCAAAACCTCAATTATCAATTAATTATAAATAATTAATTTACTCAATCTTCAAAATAATTTCGATAATTATTTTGGGGATGTTACACATCCCAGACTGCTTTCAGAATTGTCGACATTCCCCATAAACAAACACGTGTCTTTCCAGCATGCGTTGTCCTCACTTGCATGCTTTCTAGGAAACTTCCCAGAAGGTCACCCATCCCACTACTACTCCAAGCCAAGCACGCTTAACTGTGGAGTTTTTATGGGAAGGGCTCCCGAAAAGAAGATGCATCTTGTTGGTATAGGTAGTCCAAATCAATTCTTTTAAACCTTCCTTCAACTATACAGTCTCATATATGCACAGCCTCAGGATCCCTCTCATTATGGTGCGTATTCGGTTCATTCACGTGTCCCTTCGCCTAGAAGCTGCCAGGAGCCGCTCTTTGCCATGCCACCTTTTGAGCACCGGCGATCACTCCCCGCCCTCATCAGTCCCGGATGTCACATGCCCACCAACTTCCGCTTGGTTCGTCCCCGAACCACACTGTACTGAGAGAGGTCTGCTGCTCTGATACCATTTGTAACATCCCAGACTGCTTTCAAATTTGTCGACTGTCCCCACAAACCAACACGTGTCTTTCCAGCATGCGTTGTCCTCACTTGCATGCTTTCTAGGAAACTTCCCAGAAGGTCACCCATCCCACTACTTCTCCAAGCCAAGCACGCCTAACTATGGAGTTCTTATGAGAAGGGCTCCCGAAAAGAAGATGCATCTTGTTTGTATAGGTAGTCCAAATCAATTCTTTCAAGTCTTTCTTCAACTATACAGTCTCATTCCTGCACAGCCTCAGGATCCCTCTCATTCCAGTACGTATTCGGTTCATTCATGTGTCCCTTCGCCTAGAAGCTGCCAGGAGCCACTCTTTGCCATGCCACCTTTTGAGCACCGGCGATCACTCCCTGCCCTCGTCAGCCATGGATGTCACGAACTACATTTAAATTGAGGTTGAATGTAACATCCCCAATTTAGCTAATTTTATTTATTGAAATTAGCAAGATGTCATGTTTAATTAATTAGCTATATTATGTATAATTGGTAATAAATTATTTTCAAGAAGCAACAATTTCTGAGAAACAGGCGGACACGCACGCACCGGGTGCCCTTGCGCACGGGTCGTGCGCATTAGTCTTGTAGGCCCAGCTGAGTCACTTAAACCTACACTCAGCCACACAACATAACCCACAAACTACTTTCTGAAATCAAAAAGAAAGAAAACAGAAAACAAGAAAAAGAGAGCTAGGGAAAGAGGAGAAGTCGTGAGAGAGAGAGAACTTGAAGAGGAGAGAACCCCATGAGACCTTGACGCATGTCCAGTTTTTCTCTACCATTCTTCTCCATTTTCTTCCCTCTACATTATGATACCAACATTGCCATCCACACCCTTCTCCATCTTATTTCACCATTTTAGACCCTCAAGCTCAAAATAGCCAAAAGTGGATCCTAGGAGTGGAATGTAGCTTGCATGTTCGATTGGTAGCTTGTTTGAGGTAGTTCAGAACCAAAATTGTGTTTTTCAAGCATTAGGAAGAAGGTTTGGTAGCTTTGGGTCTAATTTGGACATTGTTGGTGCATAGGACTCGAGTTTGGGAACCTTCGGGACATTTCGTGGTCGTAGAAACTCCGTTTGTGGTTGTTGTTGGGATTGTAGTCGCAAGAGGTGAGTTCTATACTCGCTTAGGGATGTTTTTAGACATTATGTTGCATGTCTCTGAAATGATATCGTTCACGTTCTGTTTCAAAAATAGAATCGAGTCAAGATAAAAACTGTTTTTAAGAAATCACGTTTTAACGATATTTTATGCTATTGATTGATTGACATTGTGAATGATTGAATTGAATAAAGTATTGATTGTTCTTCTGGACTGGAATATTGTTGTTCTATTATGATATCGATCGGAATGAAATTTGGAATTGAAACGGAATGGAAAGAACTTACGAAAACAGCAATTTTTGGGTTACTGATGAACACGCACGGATCATGCACCCCCAGTGGCACGGACCGTGTGTCTTGTTCGCAGGTGGCCTGAAAGGTTTTAAAAACATGGCATGGATTGTGCGCCTTAGGGCACGGACCGTGCGTACCCTACGCTCTTGTGTTTGCAAAATTTTTGAAAACACGCACGGGTCGTGCGTCTCCAGGGCACAGACCGTGCGTGAGCTTCTGTTACCCAATTTCAAAATACAGTTTAGTCCATTCCAAATGATTCCAAGTTCCTTCTAATCATTTCCCCAAGGTTTCCCAATGATTATAATGCATGAATATCATGAAATTGAGTACGCTTGAGATAAAATTCTTAAGTTATGAAAGTTGTGAAAAACCGTACATTAGTAAGTGCGAGTGTATACAAGCCAAGTTAAGATAAAGGACTATAAGTCCATGCAAGTCATGTAAGTTTCAAGACATGTAAAAACAAGTCAAGTTACTTTCCCGAAAGGAAAGGAAGAATTACTTTCTCTAAAAAGAAAGGTAGAATGGCATACATATAATAATAGATGTATATCAAGGGTGACGACCCCAGATTATTAGCATACTAGGGCCGGGAAGTCATGAGCCCGAACCCTAGGCCCCTTCCATGTAGCCCGCTTTCCAAGGTCATCGGGATTGGGTTCACGAACGGCCGAAGAAAAAACCGAATAAGGTGGCTCGAGGTGTTGTGCTAAGCTAAAGAAAAGAATAAGACATGAATCGTAGTCGCTTATTAGGGCTACAAGAAGAAATAAAGAAATATGACACGTAGTCGCTTATTAGGGTTACGGGTTAGAAGAATATACGTCCACGTAGTCGCTTATTAGGGCTACGAGTTGAAAATAAAATATGTCCACATAGTTGTAACACCCCTTTTCTACCCGTTAATTTATTAGCGTAAAAATCAGAGTTTCAAAATTTTAATTACACCACAAGGGATGTCACACTTACTTCGTTAAACATCATACGCCAAATTACTCACTTTTTGAAAACAGTCCTATAATACTTCCAAAACGTCATTGTCAAATAAATTTACAACTTCACAGCGGAAAGTCCAACAATTATACACAGTCTTGAATAAACTAAAACAACATTCTATTTCCCCCAAGTGTTACATATCAGAGCAGACGACCCGACTCAGCTAGCGAAGGTTCCTAAGCCTTCACTTGCGCTCACCTGCACGTTACCGCATAGGGGTAACATTCAAACAGAAGGGGTGAGTTCATCTAACCATATAATAAAGCATATGATAAGCACTAAGCTAGAGTTATGACACTACATAGACCACACCACGAGACATCAAGTCAATCATCAAGGATAAAACAGTCAATTCCATCAGCAAGAGTAAACAGTCAATCTCATCATCAAGTTACTCGGCACAACGAGTTGTCACAATGTCATGCAGGAGTATGAAATGCAACCCACTCGCGGGCATATGCATGAGGTACCTTTTCACAAACGTCGCTTAGCCCTTAAGGCCTCATCGTCACTTAGCCACTCAGGCCTCAAAAACGTCACTGGGTTTATGCATATGGGCATGAGACACTATGACATGCACCACTCACAAACACACAAATACACAAATACTCAAATCATGGTCAACTATGTGACCCGTCACTTACCAGTTTGCTCACAAGAAGCACATCACCTGTCAATTCACAATCAACACACAACGTCACTTGGCCTTTTAGACCTTAACATCACTTAGCCTTTCGGGCTTTAAACGTCACTGGGTTTCATCGTCGCTTACACATCAATATCATCAACTCAAACAATAGCCACTGAGGGCAAAAACGTCATTTACACTTCATTATAAATAATAGTAGCCACTAAGGGCAAAACAGTCATTTAACTAGCCACTAAGGGCATCATCGTCATTTACACATCATTATCATTAAAGTTGGCCACTAAGGCAGAAACGTTCTTTAGAACATCGTCATTGACTCCAAAAGGTTTTAGACACCGAAAACAGTTTTGCAACGCAACAACAACTACCATCAGGGCAGCCACTCGGGCGCCCAGAACCATCAGAAAATAATAAGTTTTCGCTTTTAAAATAGGACACACTGATAGACAACGAGATGAGCTTCACAACACTTTTTGAAACGTTTAAAACGGACACCCGAGTCAAAAGTTATAGCGAAAACAGTTTGTATTAAAAATCGGGAACGTCCTGAAAATGGCGCCCAGGCACTGGGCGCCTAAGACACAACTTAGACATCCGGAAGCAACCCGACGCACGCACACTGACACGCACACACAGCAAGCACAATTCAGCACAACAGCAAGCACAATTCAGCAACACAAACTTTGGCTCATGGGCCCAGCACAAGCGCGCCAATTCCTGCAATGGAGAAGTCAACCAAAAACGCAACAACTTGGCACGGGGCGCCCAATCGCGAGGACGCCTAATTCCGTGACCAAAATTCCAGCAACAACAATGCTTGGCACAGGGCGCCCCACTTAGGGCGCCTAATTCTGCACCTAGACAACAAAATCCAGCAACAACAATTCGAGCAACACAACTTCATCAAATCACATACAATTCATACAAACAACTTCAAATCGCATATCAACCGTAAAAATAATATCACATCACAAATCAATCATGAACACATAAAGAGTCATCAAAAATCATCCACTGAATCATTATCAATCACAATACCATCAAGGAGTATCCAGGCACTTAGCACGCAAACCACAATTTCTCAACAACAAGTTGTCATATGCCTAGGGTTCATCAATAATCACTAGAAATACATAAAATGGCATACATAGAGCCTACCCCTACTTAGTCCCCATCATAATACCCTATTATAGAGAAGATGAGACCCACCCTTACCTGATAACGAATCCTATTCCAATAGGGGCCGAAGAGTATTATCACGAGCTCCCAGGCATGCTTTAAATTTGACAACGCGAACGCGACTCGAGCACATATAATTATCCAACAAGAACATTCAATTAGTTATTAGTTATTTAATAAAAGAAAATAGAAATATATTCTTTAATTAATTAGTCGTGTTTTTTCGAAAAGAATTACCTATGATGACCACGGTTTGAAATCGCAAATCGAATGACCAAACGACCGGATTTGAACAAGGTACGAAACTGTCACGGTTCCGGCGAGAACATGCACCAATTTTGTTATTGTTCAGTGAGGGGAAAACTTGAATTGAAAGGGATTTTCGAAACTAAGGTGATTTAGGCAAAATCAAAAGCAAGAATGTCGATTCTGGTGAGGGGAATTCATGTCCGCATTCAGTTCACATAGACGGAGGCGACGGTGGCCGGAGAAGGAAGAAAACAGTGTGGTCAGGGCGTTTATGGCGCGGCTACTCTTCGCAAGATGGCTCCACAATTGATGAAATCGAGTCCATATTCGGATTCAGTGGCTATTTTCGAGTTAGGGGACAAGTTTTGGAGTCTCGCCGTGGACTAGGGAGAAGACGCGATGGAGGAGAGGCTTCGTGGTGGTTTGTTGGGCGCGACTTAAATCAGTGAAACGACGCTTGAATCGACGAAACAGAGGTCAGAATCGAAACCAGCGGTGGATTTCGAGTTGGTATGTGGAGTTTGGGGTGTGGCCGTGGCTTGTGGAAGAAACGCGAATGAGGGAGAGCTTCGCTAGGTTTTTGGCCGCGGCTGGTTCTGCGTATCAACGAAGAAGAAGACGCAGGCGGATCCTGGGCCGGGTCAAGCTGGGATGGGTTAGGTCGCAGGGGGGTGCGGGTAGCAAGAGAGTAGGGGGGTGTGTGCGTAAATAAATGCATAAAAGTCCATTTTAAATCCTTTTTAAAAACCAATTCCATTACAACTATTATTTCAACACCTAAATAGTCCAAAATAATTTCTACAAATAAATAATATCTCGAATATAGTTATTTTATAAAATAAAATACTCAACCAAAACAGTCATATTTCAAATATAAATATTCTATGAACAACATACATAAATAATAACAATAATATAGTACCAACATAGTATAAAATACGGTTTAATGTCATTTAGACATATTTGATAACTCGAAAACACGTAAATATATAAAATCGATTAAATTACTAAAATACATAATCACTAAGGCGCACAATATATCACAAGAATTACTATTATATTCGTGCATAAAGCAAAAACGTACTAATACGAAAATCGGGGTGTTACAACTCAACCCCCCTAAAAAGAATTTCGTCCTCGAAATTTTTATCCGCCAAGGCTAACACTCTCCCACCAACGACTAAGCCATCTAGACAACTAATGCTATCCATCGTGCTGATTACTATTGCTTTGATTACCGGCGGTAAGTGCTTGGGCGGCCGTCCCTCCTACTTGTTCAGCCAGGTAACTTCAAGCAGTAATAATTCGACCCACTCTCTACTTCGTTGCGCTACTCTGATAAACTAGCTCGCATTTTACCTCACTCATCTACCTTTAAGGATAACAAAATACATCAATCATCACAGCATCAAGACGGAATTCACAGGATGCATAACAGTCGTACAACAAGTCTCATAATTTTAGCAACACGGCGACAGTCATCCACAAACAACTTTGCCACCCAGGCGACATCAACAATCACAACTGCCACTCAGGCGACATCAACAACTACAATTGCCACTCAGGCGACATCAACAATTACAATTGCCACGCAGGCGACATCAACAATTACAATTGCCACTCAGGCGACATCAACAATTACAATTGCCACTCAGGCGACATCAACAACTACAATTGCCACTCAGGCGACATCAACAACTACAATTGCCACTCAGGCGACACCAACAACTAAAAACCAACAACAGAGCAACATCATCAACAACACAATATTAACAACTCAGTCACACAATCGGGCACTAAGGCACCAGCAACGGTTAACAATCGAATTAGGCACAACTCGTAAAATAGCAGCAGTGTACAAAAGTAGGGACAGTAACAGTTATTCTTGAAAGCACTGACAGCGGCCTTAGGAAGCAGCAACAACAACTTTTAAAAAGGTAGCAACAATCATTTTCAGCAATAGTCATTTTGCAGAAAACCATAACAATTATCCGAATAAAACAGCAACATTATTTTCTGAAAACAGCAATGATCATTTTTCAGAAACAGCAACAATTATTTAAATAAAACAGCAACAGCAGTTTATACAAAACAGTAGTAGCATTCGACTTTTTAAAACAGCATGGCATTTATCATTCAAACAGCAATAGCAAATAGCTCAGGATAACCCACGAAACATTATCAACTACGTACACAGGAACACGGTTAACATTTAAAACCTTATTGCAACTAGTCAGCCCAAAGAATAGTTACATTAACATTTACAGTAATTAGTTAATTCGGCCCAAGTGCACAAGCGTCCAAAATGCACATTTTTAAATCTTAAGATTTTTAAAACCACGTAACGCATATCGCAAGAGTGCAACTGCTAAAACAAAATCCGAATCGTTTATAAAAGTGATTTTCAATGCTAATCTCGGCATCCAGCCGTAAAAGTGTTTAATGGATGTTCAAAAACAATTTCGGAACTTCCATTATTTTTCGAATCATAAAACTCTATAGCGCAATTCAAGAAGTAACGACCAAAAAGATTTTGTCATAAAACTCAGGCATACAAGACTCCACCTTGAGGAAAATTAGGCAAGTCAAAATAGCAATCACATGAGACGGTAGTCCTCAGCTAAAATTGTTACATCAAATTGCGGTCTTTTCCAAAAAGAGTTGAGGTCAAAATTATAGCACTCAATGAAGATACTTTTCGTTTGTAGTGATTAAAACGCTACGATAGTTATTAGTGCAGCAATAACTTGAAATAGTCCACAAAATAATTTTACAACGCATTCAGTTTTCAAACATCAAACGTATTCACAGGATTTTTCGTAAAAGCTCAGCGTCGACCTCTTAAAATAGTTCGGACATATCAACATAAGAAAGTACATGCGACTTAACATTCCACAGCAACAGCAATTAATTCGACATTTTATGTAAAACACACAGAGCTCAATATCAACTAAAACACATGTGAACATTTAAACAACATGACAATTCATTTAGAAGCACGCAGCAATAAGGTCAACAACAAGGATCACAACAGCAAAACACAGTTCTCACACTAAATACACAATAGGGCACACAGCACTAGTAGGGAAATCTCCCCCACTAGTTCACTTACCAATAGAAACTTTCCGGTGTACCTGCAACACAAACAACGGTCAACACTGAAAGACAACAGTTGGTCACTATCTGACACAACGACTCGACGACTCGGCCGGACAGACCAACCATTGCTCTGATACCACTAATGTAACACCCCTTTTCTACCCGTTAATTTATTAGCGTAAAAATCAGAGTTTCAAAATTTTAATTACACCACAAGGGATGTCACACTTACTTCGTTAAACATCATACGCCAAATTACTCACTTTTTGAAAACAGTCCTATAATACTTCCAAAACGTCATTGTCAAATAAATTTACAACTTCACAGCGGAAAGTCCAACAATTATACACAGTCTTGAATAAACTAAAACAACATTCTATTTCCCCCAAGTGTTACATATCAGAGCAGACGACCCGACTCAGCTAGCGAAGGTTCCTAAGCCTTCACTTGCGCTCACCTGCACGTTACCGCATAGGGGTAACATTCAAACAGAAGGGGTGAGTTCATCTAACCATATAATAAAGCATATGATAAGCACTAAGCTAGAGTTATGACACTACATAGACCACACCACGAGACATCAAGTCAATCATCAAGGATAAAACAGTCAATTCCATCAGCAAGAGTAAACAGTCAATCTCATCATCAAGTTACTCGGCACAACGAGTTGTCACAATGTCATGCAGGAGTATGAAATGCAACCCACTCGCGGGCATATGCATGAGGTACCTTTTCACAAACGTCGCTTAGCCCTTAAGGCCTCATCGTCACTTAGCCACTCAGGCCTCAAAAACGTCACTGGGTTTATGCATATGGGCATGAGACACTATGACATGCACCACTCACAAACACACAAATACACAAATACTCAAATCATGGTCAACTATGTGACCCGTCACTTACCAGTTTGCTCACAAGAAGCACATCACCTGTCAATTCACAATCAACACACAACGTCACTTGGCCTTTTAGACCTTAACATCACTTAGCCTTTCGGGCTTTAAACGTCACTGGGTTTCATCGTCGCTTACACATCAATATCATCAACTCAAACAATAGCCACTGAGGGCAAAAACGTCATTTACACTTCATTATAAATAATAGTAGCCACTAAGGGCAAAACAGTCATTTAACTAGCCACTAAGGGCATCATCGTCATTTACACATCATTATCATTAAAGTTGGCCACTAAGGCAGAAACGTTCTTTAGAACATCGTCATTGACTCCAAAAGGTTTTAGACACCGAAAACAGTTTTGCAACGCAACAACAACTACCATCAGGGCAGCCACTCGGGCGCCCAGAACCATCAGAAAATAATAAGTTTTCGCTTTTAAAATAGGACACACTGATAGACAACGAGATGAGCTTCACAACACTTTTTGAAACGTTTAAAACGGACACCCGAGTCAAAAGTTATAGCGAAAACAGTTTGTATTAAAAATCGGGAACGTCCTGAAAATGGCGCCCAGGCACTGGGCGCCTAAGACACAACTTAGACATCCGGAAGCAACCCGACGCACGCACACTGACACGCACACACAGCAAGCACAATTCAGCACAACAGCAAGCACAATTCAGCAACACAAACTGTAACACCCCGGTATTTCTATCTACTAAAAATACCCAAGTGCACCATAGTAACACATCAGAGATATAATTCCTGCTTAGACACTGAATATCACTATAAATTTTTCGCTGAATATAACCCAAACAGTCTTATTTACAACAAGACAATATGGTTCTCAGACCATATACCATCAGCATCTATAGTATTCAGTATCATACAAGAAAGCGGAAGAAAGATATACATTAAATACATAATGTTTTAGTATACAGACAACAAAAGGGAAATATAAACTTAAACATAAAGCTAAGTCTTCAGTAGCCAGTCCGAGGGCAACCTGCTCGTGCCTCTGTGGATCTCCTCTTTCCCTGTTTCTCTGTAAAACAACAACAATGGATTGGGTGAGACAACTTGTCTCAGTGAGTTCTACCGAGACCCCTACTCGCACTCTCGGTTCAATTATAAAAATCCCTTTTTTTTTAAATCAACACGACACCGACTGCAATAAAGTGCTAACCCCGGTGAACGTGAACAAACAAAGTGCGGCACCGACTGCAAATCCAGTGCTAATCCCGGTGTATCACACAGTACGACACCGACTGCAAATCCAGTGCTAATCCCGGTGAACGTACAACAAACAAAGTGCGGCACCGACTGCAAATCCAGTGCTAATCCCGGTGTATCGCACAGTACGACACCGACTGCAAATCCAGTGCTAATCCCGGTGTACGTACAACAAACTCATGACATAACACCGACTGCAAATCCAGTGCTAATCCCGGTGAACCCCCTTACCAATAGTACATTCTCCTATTGGCACGGAGCCTAGGTTGGGGGAGCATGACTGCCCCGCCTAGTATGTCAAAACATGGGTCGTCACCCAACTCGATATACATATATATACATATATATCTACAGTACTATGAACCCACGGTCCATCAAATCAGACAATCAATGAAACACTTTAATCCACATTTTATAAAATCCAAGTTCACACTCGCACTCTAGTTGACCGCTTTTCGACACAATTTTCCATATCAAAAACAATTCATTTTGCCTTAAAAATAGAATATTCAGTTAGGCCTCTGAATAAGCTTTCCAACGCATCTTAGAACACCTCAATCGGGTTCCCGGATCAAAAGTTATCGCGAAACGAAAAACAGTGTTTGGTTGCTGAAATTCTGCCAAACTGCGCTGAAGTCGCGCTGGCGCGCGAGTTACGCGCGAACTGGCAGCAGGTTCTGCCAAATGGCGCTGGAGTTGCGCCTGGGGCGCAAGTGGAGCGCGAAATGGCAGCAAGGGGGGTCTGTTAAGGCAGATTTTGACGATTTCGCACGAAAACCGCGATTCCGCTCAATACCGATTCTTGTTCCGATTAAAAACAGATTTGACAACCATAAAAACAGTTCCAATCAAAGTCACACAATTATTCAAGTCAATCAAAAACTCATTCAAAACGGATTTTATCAAAATGCGACATATTTTCCAAATAACGGTTTTAAATCAAAATCCCTCGAATCAAATCACCAAAAATTCCATTTTTAACACGACGCAACCCGAGACTCGCCCCAATCGATTCCTAACCCGAATCAGACAGTATCACATAATATTCCAGTCCAGCGAAAGCGATAAAACAGTTTATCAATTAATTCGAAAAACAAAAATCCTAAACGTGAGTAAAACTCACCCTTGAAGCGTGAACCACGATCGAGCCGAAATCACCGAGTAGCCACACGAACATTCCCCGCATAAACTTTCCGTTCCGACGTCGCTCCAATCCGCTTCCAAAACTTTCCGCTCGATCACGAAACCTCTTTTTGACCGAAATGCCGAATTCCACGAAATCTTCCACGAACACTATTCATCATCTTCTTCAATCTCAAACCACTATTCACCAAAAACCCCAATTTGATTTTCAACTCCAAATCACCCAATCGATCTTCAATACTCGAGTAATCCACCTCGTGCTCGCTCCTAAACATCGCCCTTAGCTTTCCCTTGAGTTACAACCATCGAAACACCGATTTTCCCTCTCAAGTTCGAAAATGGCAAAGTGAGAGAGAGTGAGTTGATGATGAAGATCTTGGTACAGAATCGAAGAGGAAGTAACGCTGAGCATTTTTCGTGTTGGACGGAAGTCGTTTCGTTGAGCGGAGGCACTCCCTTTTTCCTCTTCTTCTTCCTCCCTCTTTCTTTCTTCTTTCTCTTTTCTCTCCTTTTCTCTCTTCTGTTTCCAGCGCTTCCTTTTCTTCTTTCTTTCTTTCATTTATTCACACACACACATATATATATTTATTAATATATACGCGGTAACGTGGTCCGATTACCATATTGATCTAAATCTCCAATTTCGATTCCGAAACTTCCTTGATCCATATTATCCGGTTAACGATCCGATAACGACCAATAATTAATTTTTGCACTCAATAAATTTACCAGTCAAGTACTAAATTAATTTAATTGGGTTAACACCCAAATAATTCCATTAATTATTTTGCGGATGTTACATTCTCCCCAACTTGAAAGAATTTTGTCCTCAAAATTTCGCTAAGTCTTTCATCTGACTAATCGAGAATCGACATTCTCAGAAAGGTACAAATTTGCTGGAAAACATTCTTGAGTTAACGAAATGAGTGTAGAAAATCTTCCCAAATTCGCACATCAACCTCCAAGCATGACCCACTACTACCTGGATACGAACTCTCTGGTTACGAACCTACACGAGAAACTCCTCATTCGCCTACATAGGCTCGGCACCGCGTTCGAAAACACTTCCGAAGCTTCATTCCTCGCTTGCTCCCCAACTTTGATTAATCCAAACCAAAGCACTCCTCGGTAGACGTAAAAACAAACACGATTTCCTCGAAGGGTGTAAACACTTTCTCAACAAATCTTCTAATATCCTCAACGGTCCTCGTACATACCGACAATGTGACGAAAAAGTCACTTGTGAAATTTCTTGACTCGCTTCCAAGTCTTCGAGGTAAAACTTTTTCAAAAAGATGAGATTTGGGTTTTATCAAAAGCTCTGACCTTAAACGTAGAAATAAACCACGGGGACCTCAAATAATTTGAACGTAATGAAAATCGTATCAGTTGTTCTTAAAACAACTTTCAAACAGAACTCAGAACTCTTTTCCCTCTATTGCAACTTCATCACGAGGCTTTTACCAGCGACGCACCCGATTCCTTTCCAAATTAGCCAGTAGCGTTGAGAGCTTCCCCCTCAACCTAAGTAATCCTCCTAGGATTTTCCTCCTCAATCATAATCTACTTGCCTCTTAATTCGTTCCCAAAATTAACTTTAGCATGCGGTTTTCACCAAAAACGATTTTTCAAAACTATTACACCGCACGCCAAGCTTCACTTCGGAAATTTCAGTCACCTACAAGTAGATCCATCAATTAATCCTTTGATGGTTATTCGCAACGTGACAACAATCAGCAGTTACCTCATTTACATAACCGTATTCACGTTCGACTTGTCAAACGGAATTTTGTAAGACAATCTCATTGTCAACCTTCACCAAGGAGAGGTTAATAAACTAATACCTCGCCACCAAAGTGGAAACTTATGGATGTACTCCAATTTAGATCTAAAAGACTCTAACAATCCCATTTCTTGCAGCATCAACTCTGCTATGTGAATGGATTTCCTATTACTCGCATCAGCTACAACATTGGGATTTCCTGGATAATACTTCAACCCGAAGTCATAATCCTTCAGAATTCTACACACTTCTCTGCCTGCTATTCAGTTCCTCTGATCAAACAGATACTTTAAACTTTTGTGATCACTAAAGACTTCGAAACGAGACCCATACAGGTAACGTCTCCAAATCTTCAGTGCATACACAATCGATGCCAATTACAAATCATGAGTCGGATAACTCTCTTCATGAGTCCTCAATTATCTGGACGCATAAGCTACCTCTTGTTGATTCTGCACAAGAACACATCCTAAATCCTTCCCAGAAGCATCGCTGTAAATTTGGAATCTCAAAGACGGATCTGGAAGAATCAGGATTGGAGCAGAAGTCAACCAAACCTTCAATTCTTGAAAACATTCTTCACAATCAGCACCCTGCGTAAACAGTTGACCCTTACGAGTTAACCGTGTAAGTGGAAAACTAACTGTGAGAACCCTTGAACAAATCTCTTATAGTAACCGGCTAGACTTAGAAAACTTCTGATTTCAGTGACTGACGATGGTCGTTCCCAGTTCAACACAGCTCCCTCCTTACTGGGATCCACCGCAACTCCCAATTGGGAAATCACGCATTCGAAAAACTTCACTTCCGACATCCAGAAGTCACTCTTCGACGGCTTAGAATACAATTTCTTCTCTTGGAGTACGTTCAGAATAACGCGGAGATGTTGAGCATGCTCCCCAATAGTCTTAGAGTACACCAAGATATCATAAATGAAAACTACCACAAACCGATCCAAGTAAGGGTGGGAAACCCTGTTCATGTAATCCATGAATACCGCTGGAGCATTAGTCAAACCGAAGGGCATCACTGCAAACTCGTAATGTCCATACCAAGTACGGAAAGCTGTCTTCGGAATATCTAAGGCTCTAACTTTTATTTGATGATATCCTGACCTCAGATCAATTTTAGAAAACACTGCAGCACCTCATAAAGAAGCGCTCGGTCGAATGAATTTCTTTAGCATCGACTCTTCAAGTTTAGACTCCATTTCCTTTAATTCTAAAGGAACATTCAATAAGAAACAATAGATATTGATGCTGTACCGGAATCAATTCTATAGAAAACTCTACCTCTCGCTCTGGATGTACGGAAGAAACTTCGTCCAGAAAAACATCCAGAGAACATCCAAAAAGTCATTCACAACTTGAATATTCGCCAAATCTAAACTAGTTTCAGTGGATGCAGATAACATACTAACATGTGCTTCCGCACCTTGAAATGAGGATTGACCGTCTAAGGTGAATTAGGTAACCGCTTCAGAATTTGTCCTAGACAATTCAACTGATTCTGAAGCGAGGCTGATATTTGGTTAACACAACCATTTGCAACATGACTTGCAGTCATCCAATTCATACTCCAAATGGTGTCCACACTTTTCGTAGGCAAACAATAAATTCTACAACGAAATTTCTGTCTCCTATGACAAGTAGACAGTTCTATACCAAGATTATGTCTGGACACGACCCTTAGCAGCAGTTAAAATAGCTATCGGCTCGGATAGCGGAGACAATGCTAATCCTAACCGACCCACACATGATTGTGCTATAAAACAATGGGTTGCACCCGAATCGTATAATATACTGACGGAGTTATTGAAAACTGATCCCATACCCCTCAGTAACTCGTCAGCAGTTGTAACTGTCTGAGCATCCAAAGTGTTGACTCGTCCTTGCCTTGGAGCTGCTTATGACCCCTTGGAACTTTTCCTGGCAGGGCACTCTTTACCATAGTGACCCTCTACATTACTGTAATAGCACCGATTAGATCTTCACTTGCAATCACCACTGTGAGGCTTTCCACAGTTAGAACATCTTCTAACCTTTGAAGAATCAAGGAATTGCACCTGCTTTTCCTTTGATGAAATTATCTTAGGACTTTGCATTCGGAGTTGATAATTCAACTACCTTCTCCTTTCCCATACTTCCTATGAGGTCATCCTCGGCGACATAGGCTGACTGCACTAAGGCAACAAAATTGGTAACAGTATAAGAACTGAGACCATAAATCATAAAAGCACTTATGCCCGTCTTATACTTCTGCATTCTCCATTCGTCATCTGAAGCTTACTTTACCACTTGGTAAGACTGAGACAACTTCTCAAACTTAGCGGTGTATTCTTCCACCGTCATGTCACCTTTCCTGAGGATGCACCGGTTGGAGACTCCGGTCTTGGTCGAGGATTGCATCTTGATCATCCAGTCATAATTCCGCTTATGATGCACTAAGTATTAAGTTGATCAGGCTCAATGTCTCTTAGCATCACAAGTGTAATTACAAAAAGGACTAACAAGGAATCGACTCAACCCTAAACTAAGTCCGACTAGGTCGAACGGCTCTGATACCAACTGTAACACCCCGGTATTTCTATCTACTAAAAATACCCAAGTGCACCATAGTAACACATCAGAGATATAATTCCTGCTTAGACACTGAATATCACTATAAATTTTTCGCTGAATATAACCCAAACAGTCTTATTTACAACAAGACAATATGGTTCTCAGACCATATACCATCAGCATCTATAGTATTCAGTATCATACAAGAAAGCGGAAGAAAGATATACATTAAATACATAATGTTTTAGTATACAGACAACAAAAGGGAAATATAAACTTAAACATAAAGCTAAGTCTTCAGTAGCCAGTCCGAGGGCAACCTGCTCGTGCCTCTGTGGATCTCCTCTTTCCCTGTTTCTCTGTAAAACAACAACAATGGATTGGGTGAGACAACTTGTCTCAGTGAGTTCTACCGAGACCCCTACTCGCACTCTCGGTTCAATTATAAAAATCCCTTTTTTTTAAATCAACACGACACCGACTGCAATAAAGTGCTAACCCCGGTGAATGTGAACAAACAAAGTGCGGCACCGACTGCAAATCCAGTGCTAATCCCGGTGTATCACACAGTACGACACCGACTGCAAATCCAGTGCTAATCCCGGTGAACGTACAACAAACAAAGTGCGGCACCGACTGCAAATCCAGTGCTAATCCCGGTGTATCGCACAGTACGACACCGACTGCAAATCCAGTGCTAATCCCGGTGTACGTACAACAAACTCATGACATAACACCGACTGCAAATCCAGTGCTAATCCCGGTGAACCCCCTTACCAATAGTACATTCTCCTATTGGCACGGAGCCTAGGTTGGGGGAGCATGACTGCCCCGCCTAGTATGTCAAAACATGGGTCGTCACCCAACTCGATATACATATATATACATATATATCTACAGTACTATGAACCCACGGTCCATCAAATCAGACAATCAATGAAACACTTTAATCCACATTTTATAAAATCCAAGTTCACACTCGCACTCTAGTTGACCGCTTTTCGACACAATTTTCCATATCAAAAACAATTCATTTTGCCTTAAAAATAGAATATTCAGTTAGGCCTCTGAATAAGCTTTCCAACGCATCTTAGAACACCTCAATCGGGTTCCCGGATCAAAAGTTATCGCGAAACGAAAAACAGTGTTTGGTTGCTGAAATTCTGCCAAACTGCGCTGAAGTCGCGCTGGCGCGCGAGTTACGCGCGAACTGGCAGCAGGTTCTGCCAAATGGCGCTGGAGTTGCGCCTGGGGCGCAAGTGGAGCGCGAAATGGCAGCAAGGGGGGTCTGTTAAGGCAGATTTTGACGATTTCGCACGAAAACCGCGATTCCGCTCAATACCGATTCTTGTTCCGATTAAAAACAGATTTGACAACCATAAAAACAGTTCCAATCAAAGTCACACAATTATTCAAGTCAATCAAAAACTCATTCAAAACGGATTTTATCAAAATGCGACATATTTTCCAAATAACGGTTTTAAATCAAAATCCCTCGAATCAAATCACCAAAAATTCCATTTTTAACACGACGCAACCCGAGACTCGCCCCAATCGATTCCTAACCCGAATCAGACAGTATCACATAATATTCCAGTCCAGCGAAAGCGATAAAACAGTTTATCAATTAATTCGAAAAACAAAAATCCTAAACGTGAGTAAAACTCACCCTTGAAGCGTGAACCACGATCGAGCCGAAATCACCGAGTAGCCACACGAACATTCCCCGCATAAACTTTCCGTTCCGACGTCGCTCCAATCCGCTTCCAAAACTTTCCGCTCGATCACGAAACCTCTTTTTGACCGAAATGCCGAATTCCACGAAATCTTCCACGAACACTATTCATCATCTTCTTCAATCTCAAACCACTATTCACCAAAAACCCCAATTTGATTTTCAACTCCAAATCACCCAATCGATCTTCAATACTCGAGTAATCCACCTCGTGCTCGCTCCTAAACATCGCCCTTAGCTTTCCCTTGAGTTACAACCATCGAAACACCGATTTTCCCTCTCAAGTTCGAAAATGGCAAAGTGAGAGAGAGTGAGTTGATGATGAAGATCTTGGTACAGAATCGAAGAGGAAGTAACGCTGAGCATTTTTCGTGTTGGACGGAAGTCGTTTCGTTGAGCGGAGGCACTCCCTTTTTCCTCTTCTTCTTCCTCCCTCTTTCTTTCTTCTTTCTCTTTTCTCTCCTTTTCTCTCTTCTGTTTCCAGCGCTTCCTTTTCTTCTTTCTTTCTTTCATTTATTCACACACACACATATATATATTTATTAATATATACGCGGTAACGTGGTCCGATTACCATATTGATCTAAATCTCCAATTTCGATTCCGAAACTTCCTTGATCCATATTATCCGGTTAACGATCCGATAACGACCAATAATTAATTTTTGCACTCAATAAATTTACCAGTCAAGTACTAAATTAATTTAATTGGGTTAACACCCAAATAATTCCATTAATTATTTTGCGGATGTTACACAAACTTTGGCTCATGGGCCCAGCACAAGCGCGCCAATTCCTGCAATGGAGAAGTCAACCAAAAACGCAACAACTTGGCACGGGGCGCCCAATCGCGAGGACGCCTAATTCCGTGACCAAAATTCCAGCAACAACAATGCTTGGCACAGGGCGCCCCACTTAGGGCGCCTAATTCTGCACCTAGACAACAAAATCCAGCAACAACAATTCGAGCAACACAACTTCATCAAATCACATACAATTCATACAAACAACTTCAAATCGCATATCAACCGTAAAAATAATATCACATCACAAATCAATCATGAACACATAAAGAGTCATCAAAAATCATCCACTGAATCATTATCAATCACAATACCATCAAGGAGTATCCAGGCACTTAGCACGCAAACCACAATTTCTCAACAACAAGTTGTCATATGCCTAGGGTTCATCAATAATCACTAGAAATACATAAAATGGCATACATAGAGCCTACCCCTACTTAGTCCCCATCATAATACCCTATTATAGAGAAGATGAGACCCACCCTTACCTGATAACGAATCCTATTCCAATAGGGGCCGAAGAGTATTATCACGAGCTCCCAGGCATGCTTTAAATTTGACAACGCGAACGCGACTCGAGCACATATAATTATCCAACAAGAACATTCAATTAGTTATTAGTTATTTAATAAAAGAAAATAGAAATATATTCTTTAATTAATTAGTCGTGTTTTTTCGAAAAGAATTACCTATGATGACCACGGTTTGAAATCGCAAATCGAATGACCAAACGACCGGATTTGAACAAGGTACGAAACTGTCACGGTTCCGGCGAGAACATGCACCAATTTTGTTATTGTTCAGTGAGGGGAAAACTTGAATTGAAAGGGATTTTCGAAACTAAGGTGAGTTAGGCAAAATCAAAAGCAAGAATGTCGATTCTGGTGAGGGGAATTCATGTCCGCATTCAGTTCACATAGACGGAGGCGACGGTGGCCGGAGAAGGAAGAAAACAGTGTGGTCAGGGCGTTTATGGCGCGGCTACTCTTCGCAAGATGGCTCCACAATTGATGAAATCGAGTCCATATTCGGATTCAGTGGCTATTTTCGAGTTAGGGGACAAGTTTTGGAGTCTCGCCGTGGACTAGGGAGAAGACGCGATGGAGGAGAGGCTTCGTGGTGGTTTGTTGGGCGCGACTTAAATCAGTGAAACGACGCTTGAATCGACGAAACAGAGGTCAGAATCGAAACCAGCGGTGGATTTCGAGTTGGTATGTGGAGTTTGGGGTGTGGCCGTGGCTTGTGGAAGAAACGCGAATGAGGGAGAGCTTCGCTAGGTTTTTGGCCGCGGCTGGTTCTGCGTATCAACGAAGAAGAAGACGCAGGCGGATCCTGGGCCGGGTCAAGCTGGGATGGGTTAGGTCGCAGGGGGGTGCGGGTAGCAAGAGAGTAGGGGGGTGTGTGCGTAAATAAATGCATAAAAGTCCATTTTAAATCCTTTTTAAAAACCAATTCCATTACAACTATTATTTCAACACCTAAATAGTCCAAAATAATTTCTACAAATAAATAATATCTCGAATATAGTTATTTTATAAAATAAAATACTCAACCAAAACAGTCATATTTCAAATATAAATATTCTATGAACAACATACATAAATAATAACAATAATATAGTACCAACATAGTATAAAATACGGTTTAATGTCATTTAGACATATTTGATAACTCGAAAACACGTAAATATATAAAATCGATTAAATTACTAAAATACATAATCACTAAGGCGCACAATATATCACAAGAATTACTATTATATTCGTGCATAAAGCAAAAACGTACTAATACGAAAATCGGGGTGTTACAATAGTCGCTTATTAGGGCTATGAGTTCAAAGAATAAAAGCATAAAGAACCGCTAGAGTTAGTAAGGGGTCTCGATAGGACTCACTGAGATAATGTTTATCTCACCCTTTATCATTGTGGTTTTTACATAGAAACAGGGGAAAGCAAAGGCGAAGAAGCACGGTTAGCCGGTGCAACTCTTGGAGTTATTGATGAAGAAGTTTTAAGTTCATGCCTTTTTCCTTTTTGTTGTCTTTGTATTACCGATTGTATAACTATTACTTGCTAACAGTTGTAAATCGTTTCCGCTATTTATGTATTTGGTATTGAATACCAGGATTTGTATAAGTCTTAAGTCCTGAGCCACAAGTTAACCCAAGGCAGGTTTACTCTGAATTCTTGAAGATGAAACCCTCCGAGTTCTGAGGAGGACAAGATGTCATGGAAGCCCAGCATTGACTGGATGATATTGAAAAGATTTTTCTGACAATGCAAGTTGCTGATGAGGATAAGCTGAGATTGGCATCCCATATGCTGAAGGGAGAAGCCAACAACTAGTGGACAAATGTTAAGATGATGGCAACTATGGGAACTCCCCAGACTTGGGAGAATTTCAGGCAAACATTTCTGGAGCAATTCTTTCCGACTGCTATGAAATTTGATAAGGAGAATGAATTCTTAGCTCTCACGCAAGGAAGTTTAACTGTGGGCCAATACACGGCCAAATTTGAAGAGTTGTACCAATTCTTCGGTTTGGTTGGGTATGCTCCATATGACATATGGAAGATTGACAGGTACAAGTATGGGCTGAGAGAAGATATTTCTCAGAGTCTACGTTCTTTTGCGTATACCAACTACGCAGCCATGGTACAACAGGCTCATGTTGCTGAGAGTGACTTGAAGAGACTGTATGCAAGCCGGAAGGCGTTCAATCAGAATAGGAAGAATGTTGGATCATCTAATGCTCAGATGGGTCCCAGGCACAACACAAACAAAGGGAAGCAAGTTCAATCATCTAATTCCCCGAGGTTCAGTATGTGTTCCAAGTGCGGGAGGTATCACCAAGGCAAGTGTCAACTAGGGTCAAACCATTGATATTACTATAAGAAAGAAGGTCATTATGCATCGGACTGCCCTGAGAAGAAGAGGAATGAAGATAACCATGCTACTACAACTCATGGGAGAGTCTACACTTTGGACGCTCAGAATGTCACACCGTCAGATAATCTACTAAGGGGTATCAGATCTCTTTTCTATAACTCCGTTAGTATTTTATATGATTCAGGTGCGACTCATTGTTTTATATCTCGAGCTTGTGTTGATCGGTTGGGATTGGCTTTAACTCCGTTGCCTCAACCAATCTCCATTAAAACTGCTGCCGAGTGTAGAATTTAAACCCAAGCCTTGTGTGAGAACTGTTTTCTATCCATCGGAGACAGAAATTTTGTAGTAGACTTTAATTGTTTACCAATGAAGGGTATGGACATTGTCCTAGGTATGAGTTGGATGTCGGCCAACCATGTAACTCTTGATTGCTTTCATCGGACTATCTGTTTCGCCTCCGAATCAGTGGAGCTACAACCGACCAATTCTGATGCGGTCATTTCGTTTACTTCTACAAGTCATCGTCTATTCCAAGGCGCGGAAGCTTATGTCATGATGTTGTCTGCATCGGTTGAGACAGGTTTAGATCTATCTTCTGTACAAGTTGTTAAAGAATTCCTAGATGTATTTCCCGATGAAGTTTCTTCGTTACCTCTAGATCGTGAGGTGGAGTTCTCCATAGAATTGGTTCCGGGCTCAGGGCCAATTTATATAGCTCCTTATAGGATGTCTCCCTCAGAGCTGAAAGAGTTGAAAACCCAACTTGAAGAGTTGATGTTCTAGACTAGACCAAGAGGTCCATTCAGCAATACGAGGAGGTGCACTTAGCAATTGGACATGAGTTGGCCCAATCATTTCGGCCCATATCCATGTCATACAAGCCCAATTAAGGCCATCACACTTGAATGGCTAAGATCGATTCTACTGATCCGACGATCCACAACGGGCACGATTTCCTATAAATACCGGCTTCCATAGCCTCCATAAGGCACATTCTCATTCCTAGCTAAATCACTCATCTATTCTCAATACTGACTTGAGCGTCGAAGTGGCTTTGCAGGTACCCCCCCCCCCCTAGGCTCACGTTAACATCCTGCCTGGCAGCAAGAGACCTACCAACTGCAGTCCATCTAATACTGCAAGGTACTGAACATTGGTGACCACAGGGGGAGATATCTATCTTTCACATCATCACTACTCCTTGAACTTTTCTCTTGCTACTCCATGGTTCCAAGAGGCAGACCCCGGATTCAAAGCGTTGCCATACCCGCACCCCGACCAGGGAATACTCCTGAGGGCAACGTTGCCAGCTTCCCTGACGAGGATACCACCCAGCCTGCCCAACCTTCGAATGTAAGCCAACTTTTGGATCTCCTGGCCAGCCGCACTCAAGCTATGTTGAAGCAGGAAGCTCGCCTAAGGCAGATTGAAAGGCGTGTGGCTTCCCTGCCTGAGCAGCCTCCTCCGACAACGGTGGCTTCAAGGCACCATCGGTCTCCCCCTTGAAGGCACCACGTCCATCGTTCCCCCCCCCCAGGCGAAGGCACGTGCACCGATCTCCCCCTCGGCGACGCATGTAACACCCCGGTATTTCTATTAGTTAAAAACACCCAAGTGCACATCAATCACACATCAGAGATAATATTTCCTGCTCAGACACTGAATACCACGATAAAATTTTTACTGAAATAAAACATAACCGTCTTATACACAAATAAGACCATACAGTACTCAGACTATAAACTGTCAGCAACTGTGGTAATCAGAGCCATACAAGAAAGCGGAAAAAGAGATAAACATAAGACTAATGCCATAGTGCTGTGATACATGGGAAGCAGAAGGAAAATAAACTTAAACATAAAGCTAAGTCATCATCCATCTCCCGGGGCCACCTACTCGTGCCTTTGAGGTTTCTTCTGTCCCTGTTTATCTGTAAAACAACAACATTTAAACAGTGAGATACAATCTCAGTGAGTTCTACCAAGACCCCCTACTAGCACTCTCGGTTCAATTATATGACCATTTGAACGTGACACCGACTGCGCGAACGCTAAGCTGCGATGAACCGCAATGTACGACACCGACTGCGCGAACGCTAAGCTACGGTGTATCGCACAACAAACAATTTAACATAACACCGACTGCGCGAACGCTAAGCTGCGGCGAACCACATAACCAATAGTGTTTCCTAACGGCATGGAGCCTAGGGTAAGGGTTCATGACTACCCCGCCTAGTATGTCAACATGGGTCGTCACCCAAACTCGATATAATATATATATCTAAAAATCATATGAACTCATAGTCCATTTGCATTATACTTTACCACGTAGGACTCATAGTTCGCTTTGTTATCAATGAAACATATCCGCACACGTATGCTATTATTTGGTTTTTTTGAAAGAATTTCAACTTCAAAAGTATTTTATAAAACCTTTTTGAAACATACCCAAAATCATGGCATTATAAGCCTAATATCATTATAGAAGGGTTAGGAAAGGATTAGGAGAGGATTGGAATCGAAACGGAATCATTTAGGGCACTTTGAAAATTTTGGACAGAACCATGCGCACGGATCGTGCCCCTGGGACGCACGGATCGTGCGCCCTGTTAGACATTTTTAAAAACTGAAACCGAACCAGGCGCACGGATCGTGCCCCTGGGACGCACGGATCGTGCGCATTTGACAGCATTCCAAAAATAGCTATTTTCATGAAAATTCGCTTTCCGTTTAATCCGAAACTCGCTCTGATCAATTCCTAACTCGAAACAGATCATACCAGGCTATATTCCAGTCCAATCAACATCAAACATTCAAGCAATTCAATCAAAAACCCAACAATTACGAATTTCGTCAAAACACGATATATTTCAAAATAACGTTTTCGACTCAAAATCCTTCGAAATCAAGTCACACAAAAATGCATTTCAAAACGGAATAAACCTAAACGTGAGTAAAACTCACCCTTGAAGCGAGAGTCGTTGCCGAGCCGAAATCACCGAGATGTCAAAATCACCAAATCGAACCCAATCAACACCGAACCGCTCCTAACTTCGTTTCGAGCTTCCAGTCGCGTTCATTCGCTCTTGACTTCGATCTTAAGCATGATTCAATCATCAATTTCATCACAGGATACACGATTTCACCAAATCACCATCAAAACCCTCACAAATTCGTAGGTCATAGAATAGGGGGAAAAATGGAGGAAAACTCACCTACTTCTTGGGTTTTGAAAAGGAAGGTGAGATGATGAAGGTGATGAAGTGTGGGGCTTGGGGGTGATCCTTCTTCTTCTTTCTTCTTTCTCTTCTTCTTTCTTTTCTTCTTTCTTTTCTTCTTTCCTCTTCTCTGCGTATTCTTCTTTCTTTCCTTTCTTTCCTTTATTCTTTTCTTTCTTTATTCAACATACACACACACACACATTTAATTAATAAATAAGTGGTAGCGTGGTCCAATTACCATATTGATCTTAATCCCTTATTTCGATTCCAAAACTTCCCTGACCCGTATTATCCGGTTAACGATCCAATGACAACCAATAAATAATTTTAGCACTCAATAAATTTACCAGTCAAGTACTAAATTATTCCAATTGGGTTAACATCCAAATAATTCGCCTAATTATTTTGAGGATGTTACATTCTCCCCCACTTAGAAGAATTTTGTCCTCAAAATTAAACACAACGTACCTCAAGAAAACAAATACGGATACTGAGTCCGCATATCGTCCTCCAACTCCCAAGTAGCTTCCTCGACGGAAAAACCATCCCAAACCACCTTGACAATGGGAATTGTCTTCGTCCGTAGCGTCCTCTCGCCACGTTCCATGATGTAATTTGGATGAGGTTGGAAAGACAAGTCCGGTCGAAGGTCAATCGTTTCAAAATCTAACGGTTGACTTGGATCGGGAATGTACTTCCGCAACTGAGACACATGGAATACATCATGCAGATTTGACAATGGCGGAGGCAAAGCAATACGGTATGCAAGAGGCCCGACTCGCTCGATAATTTGGAAGGGCCCAATATACCGAGGACTGAGTTTCTTCACCCGTAATGCCCTACCTGTGCCAATTGTTGGTGACAATCTCAAAAACACATGATCACCAGACTCAAACTCTAACGGCCTTCTCCTTTTGTCGGCATAACTCTTTTGCCTATTCTGAGCAGCTTTCATTCTTTCCCTGATCTGGCGGATCTTTTCAGTAGTGTCATGAATCATTTCAGGTCCTAACAATCGGTTCTCACCGACTTCCCACCAACACAAGGGAGTTCTACATTTCCTACCATACAAAGCTTCAAAAGGTGCCATTCCGATACTGGAATGATAACTGTTGTTGTAAGAGAATTCCACCAATGGAAGATGATCCTCCCATTTCTTCCTGTTATCTAGTACCGAAGCCCTAAGCATATCCTCTAATGTTTGGATAGTCCTCTCGGTCTGACCATCGGTCTGCGGGTGATAAGCGGTACTAAGAAGTACTTTAGTCCCCAATGCTTCATTAAGAGCTTTCCAAAATCGAGAAGTGAATTTCGGATCTCGATCCGACACTATACTGGTAGGAACCCGATGTAACCTTACTATGTTCTTTAAATACACCTCAGCTAACTTGGATACTTTACTGCTCGAACGAACTGGAATGAAATGAGCTGATTTGGTTAACCGATCCACAAATACCCAAATGGAGTCGTTACCGGCTTGAGACCTTGGCAACGCCATTACAAAATCCATAGAAATGTCTTCCCACTTCCACACGGGCACGTCTAGTGGCCGTAACAGACCAGCAGGCTTCTGATGTTCTATCTTAACTCTTTGGCAAGTTAAGCATTGAGATACAAATTTAGCAATCTCTAACTTCGTTCCATGCCACCAATACATCTGCCTTAAATCTCTATACATCTTGGTGGATCCAGGATGTACAGAAAATAAACTTCGGTCTTCTTCTTCTAGCACTTGCTTTTTAATATCTACATTATCGGGCACACAGATCCTACCATTGAAACAGATAAATCCATCACTATCTTCGGTAAAGTCTGGCAACACTTTTTGTGATTGTAGCTTCCCATCAATTTCCTGTGCTAAGCGAATAGAATCCCTTAATGAACTAGAGATCCTCATATGGCTCAACACTAACCGGCTCTTCCTTGATCTTGCATTCAAATTTAAGTCTCTAAAGGACTCCAACAATTTCATTTCATGCATCATAAACTCTGCTATGTGAATGGATTTCCTACTTAGTGCATCAGCTACGACATTAGCCTTTCCCGGATGATACTTCAATTCGAAGTCATAATCCTTCAGAAATTCCACCCACCTTCTCTGCCTGTTATTCAACTCCTTCTGATCAAACAAATATTTCAAACTTTTATGATCACTAAAGACTTCGAAACGAGACCCATATAGGTAATGTCTCCAAATCTTCAGTGCATACACAATAGCTGCCAACTCCAAATCATGACTCGGATAATTCTCTTCATGAGTCTTCAACTGTCTGGAGGCATAAGCTACAACCTGTTGGTTCTGCATGAGGACACATCCCAAACCCTTCCCAGAAGCATCGATGAAAATTTAAAAATCCAAAGACGGATCTGGTAGAATTAGGATTGGAGCAGAAGTCAACCTAACTTTCAATTCTTGAAAACATTCCTCACAATCGGCATCCCATGTAAACGGTTGGCCCTTACGAGTTAACCGAGTAAGTGGAAGAACCAATTGTGAGAATCCTTGAATAAACCTCATGTAGTAACCGGCTAGACCTAAGAAACTTCTTATTTCAGTGACAGATGTTGGTCGTTCCCAGTTCAATACAGCTTCCACCTTACTGGGATCCACCGCAACTCCCGAGTGGGAAATCACATGTCCCAAAAACTTCACTTTCGGCATCCAGAAGTCACACTTCGACAGCTTGGCATACAATTTCTTCTCTCGGAGTACGTTCAGAACAATGCGGAGATGTTGAACATGGTCCTCAATGGTCTTAGAGTACACCAAGATATCATCAATAAAAACTACCACAAACTGATCGAGGTACGTGTGAAAGACTCGGTTCATGTAATCCGTGAATACAGCTGGAGCATTAGTCAAACCGAAGGGCATCACTACGAACTCGTAATGTCCATATCTAGTACGGAAAGCTGTCTTCGGAATATCTAAGGTCCGTACCTTTATTTGATGATAGCCCGATCTCAGATCAATTTTTGAAAATACCACGGCACCTCGAAGTTGGTCGAGCAAATCGTCTATCCTTGGCAATGGATATTTGTTTTTAATCGTCACCTTGTTGAGTTGACGGTAGTCAATACACAATCTCATGCTTCCGTCCTTCTTCTTAACTAGCAATACCGGAGCACCCCATGGAGAAGCACTCGGTCGGATAAACCTTTTCGATATTAATTCTTCAAGTTGAGACTTCAGTTCCTTCAATTCTAAAGGAGACATTCTATAAGGAGCAATAGATATCGATCCTGTACCAGGAATCAATTCTATTGAGAATTCTACCTCTCGGTCAGGAGGTAAGGATGAAACTTCTTCTGGAAAGACATCTAGAAATTCATTTACCACTTGCACAGATGACAAGTCTAAACCCGTTTCAGTAGAGGCAGACAACATAATAAGAATAGCTTCCGCACCTTGGAATAATGACTGGCTTGCTTCGGTGTAAGAGATCATTGCTTCAGAATCTGCCTGTGTCAATCCTACGGATTCGGAGGCGAAGCTAATGGTTCGATCAGCACAGTTGGTTGTCACATGATTTTCAGCCATCCAATTCATACCCAGAACAATGTCCATACTTCTCATAGGCAAGCAAATAAATTTCACAACAAAATGTCTGTCCCCTATGACAAGTAGGCAATTTTCACACAATGATTGGGTCTGGACACGACCCTTGGCAGCAGTTAAAATAGTTATCAGTTCGGATAGCTCAGACAATGCTAGTCCCAACCGATCCACACACGCTTGTGATATAAAACAGTGAGTTGCACCAGAATCATATAAAATATTGACTGAGTTATTAAAAAGAGATCCCGTACCCCTCAGAAGATTATCAGTAGGTGTGATGGTTCGAGCATCCAATGTGTTGATTCGTCCCTGACTAGGAGCATTAGGTGCCCTTTGGAAATTCCTCTTGGCTGGGCACTCATTTGAATAGTGACCCACTTCATTACAATTGTAGCACCGGTTCGGTCCTCGCCCGCAATCCCCACTGTGATACTTTCCACACTTTGTACAATTTTTGGTCTTTGGTGGATCAGACGTTTGCACCTGCTTCCCTTTATAATTACTTCCTTTGAAAGGCCTGTATGGAGTAGAAGACTCGGCAACCTTCTTCTTTCCCTTCCAATAGTCCTTCCTTTCAGTATACATTTTCCTTAAATCCTCCTCAGCAACATATGCTTGTTGCACTAAGGCAGGATAATTAACCAGAGTGTAAGAACTAAGTCCTTGACTTACATCAGCTCGGAGACCTTCTTTGAACATTTGCATTTTCCACATATCATTTGGGGCATACCTCCCCAACTCATAGAACTGAGACAGTCTTTCAAATTTCGCAGCATATTCCCCAACTGACAAATCACCTTGTTTGACATTCACAAACTCCGCTTGCTTGCTTAGTTTCTTCACTGAAGGGAAATATTGCTTCAGAAACAATTCCTTGAAGTTGTCCCAAGTGAGGGGAGTTCCTTGGAGTTCCATCATTTGTCTTGCATTGCACCACCAGGTGTGGGCATCCTCATTGAGCACATTTGCCGCACATATTACCTTCTCTTCTTCCCCGCATTGCAAGGTTTGAAAAATTTTCTCCATTGAATCAATCCAATAATAGGCAGTCATTGGATCCGGTCCACCCTTGTAAGTCGGGGGCTTCATCTTTTGAAATTGGAAATATGTCCGGTTAGTATCTTCTTGATGAGGTTGAACATTGGGCTGTTGCAGACCCATTTGGTCATGCTGCATTTGCAACATATCCTGCATCATCTTTTGCTGATTCTCAATGACATTCTGCATCCATTCGAATTGTGGATCAACAGGAGGAGGAACGCTTATACCTCTTCTGGCCATGATTCTGTGAAATATGCACAAAGTATTAAGTTGATCAAGCTCAATGTCTAATAGCATACTAAGAAAATCACGACTGGAGAAAGCAAATACCCTAAAAGCTAAGTCCGACTAGGTCGAACCGCTCTGATACCAACTGTAACACCCCGGTATTTCTATTAGTTAAAAACACCCAAGTGCACATCAATCACACATCAGAGATAATATTTCCTGCTCAGACACTGAATACCACTATAAAATTTTTGCTGAAATAAAACATAACCGTCTTATACACAAATAAGACCATACAGTACTCAGACTATAAACTGTCAGCAACTGTGGTAATCAGAGCCATACAAGAAAGCGGAAAAAGAGATAAACATAACACTAATGCCATAGTGCTGTGATACATGGGCAACAGAAGGAAAATAAACTTAAACATAAAGCTAAGTCATCATCCATCTCCCGGGGCCACCTACTCGTGCCTTTGAGGTTTCTTCTGTCCCTGTTTATCTGTAAAACAACAACATTTAAACAGTGAGATACAATCTCAGTGAGTTCTACCGAGACCCCCTACTAGCACTCTCGGTTCAATTATATGACCATTTGAACGTGACACCGACTGCGCGAACGCTAAGCTGCAGTGTATCACATTCTTTAACTTTTAATATAATGCCGACTGCGCGAACGCTAAGCTGCGGCTAACCTGTTATAACTTGGTACGGCACCGACTGCGCGAACACTAAGCTGCGATGAACCGCACTGTATGACACCGACTGCGCGAACGCTAAGCTACGGTGTATCGCACAACAAACAATTTAACATAACACCGACTGCGCGAACGCTAAGCTGCGGCGAACCCCATAACCAATAGTGTTTCCTAACGGCACGGAGCCTAGGGTAAGGGTTCATGACTACCCCGCCTAGTATGTCAACATGGGTCGTCACCCAATCTCGATATAATAAATATATATATATATATATATATATCGAAAAATCATATGAACTCATAGTCCATTTGCATTATACTTTACCACGTAGGACTCATAGTCCGCTTTGTTATCAATGAAACATATCCGCACACGTATGCTATTATTTGGTTTTTTTGAAAGAATTTCAACTTCAAAAGTATTTTATAAAACCTTTTTGAAACATACCCAAAATCATGGCATTATAAGCCTAGTATAATTATAGAAGGGTTAGGACAGGATTAGGAGAGGATTGGAATCGAAACGGAATCATTTAGGGCACTTTGAAAATTTTGGACAGAACCATGCGCACAGATCGTGCACCTGGGACGCACGGATCCTGCGCATGCGCCCGGATCGTGCCCCTGGGACGCACGGATCGTGCGCCCTGTTAGACATTTTTTAAAAACTGAAACCGAACCAGGCGCACGGATCGTGCCCCTGGGTCGCACGGATCGTGCGCATTTGACAGCATTCCAAAAATAGCTATTTTCATGAAAATTCGCTTTCCGTTTAATCCGAAACTCGCTCTGATCGATTCCTAACTCGAAACAGATCATACTAGGCTATATTCCAGTCCAATCAACATCAAACATTCAAGCAATTCAATCAAAAACCCAACAATTACGAATTTCGTCAAAACACGATATATTTCAAAATAACGTTTTCGACGCAAAATCCTTCGAAACCAAGTCACACAAAAATGCATTTCAAAACGGAATAAACCTAAACGGGAGTAAAACTCACCCTTGAAGCGAGAGTCGTTGCCGAGCCGAAATCACCGAGATGTCAAAATCACCGAATCAAACCCAATCAACACCGAACCGCTCCTAACTTCGTTTCGAGCTTCCAATCGCGTTCAATCGCTCTTGACTTCGATCCTAAGCATGATTCAATCATCAATTTCATCACACAATACACGATTTCACCAAATCACCATCAAAACCCTCACAAATTCGTAGGTCATAAAATAGGGGGAAAAAGGGAGGAAAACTCACCTACTTCTTGGGTTTTGAAAAGGAAGGTGAGATGATGAAGGTGATGAAGTGTGGGGCTTGGGGGTGATCCTTCTTCTTCTTCTTTCTTCTTTCTCTTCTTATTTCTTTTCTTCTTTCTTTTCTTCTTTCCTCTTCTCTGCGTATTCTTCTTTCTTTCCTTTCTTTCCTTTATTCTTTTCTTTCTTTATTCAACATACACACACATATTTAATTAATAAATAAGTGGTAGCGTGGTCCAATTACCATATTGATCTTAATCCCTTATTTCGATTCCAAACCTTCCCTGACCCGTATTATCCGGTTAACGATCCAATGAACACCAATAAATAATTTTAGCACTCAATAAATTTACCAGTCAAGTACTAAATTATTCCAATTGGGTTAACATCCAAATAATTCGCCTAATTATTTTGAGGATGTTACAACGCAGGCATGAAGGATCGAGCTCGCCTCCAAGGACCCCTCCATCCCCTCCAGAGGATACCTACCAGATTCACGACTCCCACTCCAGGACCTCCCCACGTGCATCCCCCGATTCTCGTGAGAGGCCAAGGAACCGGGTCAATCCCCACCGGAGGCACGACCGGGGATCACCATCGAGGAGATCCCCCGACCAGCGCAGGTATCAAGATTTGGACTATGAAGACACCTCCCCTCGGAACTCAAGGAGGTTTTCCGATGAAGGACCCTTCACTCGAAGGGTGGATGAATGCCGAATCCCAAGGGCCTTTGAGAAGCTTCCAGCTCTCAAGATGCATGAAGGGACCGGAGATCCAGACCGCCATCTGGCACACTTCTCCCTGATGATGCACTATAGAGGCGCCAGGGGTCCTGTTCACTGCAAAATCTTCCCCCTCACTCTCGAAAATTCCGCATTAGAGTGGTTTCAAGAGCTGAGGCCCAATTCAATCTCCTCATGGAGTCAGCTGGCAAGAATGTTCACAGCTCGTTTCACGGCCTCCCTGTTGAAACCCAAATCTGAAGAGGTGTTGAGGGCCGTCAGGCAGCATGATAATGAGGAACTAAGAGAATACATTGAGCGTTTTAATAAGGAGGCTTCGTGTGTGCGAAATTTAGAAGATACGCAAAGATTATTTTGGATGAAAGACGGTCTAAGAAAGGGAAGTCTTTTCCAGATTGACGTAGGGATCAACAAACCCGGGAACTTGGGAGAATTCCTACAAAGGTCACAAAAATACATGGATTATGAAGAGGACGATATGGCCTACCGTGAGGCAGCTAAGGTCGGTAACGATAGGGGGACGCCCGGGAAACCCGGCAACGAAAGGAAGCAGGACGCAGGCATCGTGAGATGCACCCCCGCAGGTTCGCAGAGCATACTGGTGTGTGGAAAGCATGTGCAAGTATACACAGTCCATAACAAGTAATATAGTGTTTAGAACAGGTCGAACCCATAGGGATTGATGAACTCTTTTAAAATTAAATACTATGTAATTTAGAGGTGAGTAACCAAATAACAATATAGTTGATGATGGTGAGTATCACAATCAAGTTAGAATAAGGCAAGGTGTAAGTAGTTGTAATGCAATAGAGAAAAGCTAGTTGGAATGTCTTCCCCAAGTAACTCACTTTCAAGTGTTTAATGCAGTTATGATGCAATAGAGAATGCTATTACATTAGTTATGTGCCTTTCAGTCACTTTCTTCAGAGTTTCATTACAAGCTTCCTATGTCTAGGCATAGCTAAATAAGTTCACTATTGTCTTTTAAAGGACTCACAGTATCACCCTATGGACTATACTATCCTATGTCTAGGACTTAGTATCGTTTTCACAAAGTTTCCTTTATGTAAAACACTCACCCATATTAGTTCTCGAGTTCTTAATTGTAAACCATGTCTGCTTTTACAAATCTACTTATTCTAATTGATCAATCTCAAAATAAGTGTTGAAAGTATTATCAAGCAAGAACTAAAGTGCACACATCATATACTTGCATCAAACTTACTTAAAAGCTCATTAAATGGTTAGAACATTCCAACTAAATAGATTTAGCTCAACATAGACATTGCAAGGCAAATATAAACTGAATAGAACATGTTTATATAATTGAAATCACAAAAGAGAGACAACAAGATAGAGATTACACAAGTTACAGCTCTTTGCATGAATTTTCCTAGCAATGCAATTGCATTAGCTCCTTAGCAGTTAGTAAAACTATGAAGTTGAGGTAAGGGGGATTTGTCAATTCCTTCCTTTCCTTCTTACAAAATAGAAACTAACTATGTATATTGAAATTTTTATCTAACTTATCGATTGTGATCTATCTTCAAGTGAAGGAGTGAGGTCCTTTTTATAGTCTTCAAGAGAGGTGCTTCCTTCCTTCATGTTGAAGTAAACTAGAGGTTGAATCATGGTTACTTTTCAGAAGTTGTTTCCCAAGTTGAGGTCTTCAATTAAGTGTGTAGGGAGGTCCAATGAGATATGAACATGTGTCCCTATGTAGATGACTCTTCAAAGCTATGTGGGAATTGTAGGCGCTGAAATATATGAATGTGCTTGCTTTAGAATACCAAGCATGAGGTCATCAAGTACAAGTGGATGTGCAAGTGGATGGCTTCAACCTTCAGGCAATGCAATTGCAGTGCAGTAGCATTGTGCTAAACCAGTGGAGTTGTAAGTGCAGAATTAATGCAGGAGCATTAATGCAGGAGCATTGATGTAGGAGCATCTGTAGACTACACTGAGCAAACTTATCAAACATACCACAATATATCCAAAATGGCCTATTAACAACAATAACCATGTTAAACACTCAAGTTATCATATATCACATAAAATACTATATAAACTCTTTATCTTTGCTTGAAAGAGGGCAATTTACTAAGTTTAAACATATGAGTAACTCTATATAAAATAGAGTTATCACATACCCCCTCAACTCATCTCGGGCCAAGATCCTAGCTGAATGTGCTCATGCTGAGTTCAAGAGCTTCAAGAGACCTGAGCCATTGGTACTAAGGGAAGGCCAAAACCCCTCAAAGAAATGGTGCCACTATCATCGAAGCGGAGGCCACGATACCAATGGATGTAGAGCTCTTAAAGATGACATTGAGGAAATGATCCAGAGAGGGAAACTATTGCAGTACGTAAAAAAGGAGGGGGGACCGAACAGCTCACGTAAAAGATCCAGATCCCCCACAAGAAAGTCCAGGTCCCCTAGGAAGGGGAAGGCCCCAATTGATGAAGGGGCCAAAGCAGAAAAAGATGACGGCAATGAATCTACCGAGAAGGAAGACACCCGAAAATCCAAAGGGAGGCCAGTGGCCTTGGTGATTCATGGAAGCAACCCCCTCGACGATTGGGGATCAAACAAGTCAATGGAAAGGAAATGGAAGGAAATCCTGAGCGTTGCATCAACCTCAGCCCCCAGGAAGGGACCAACCAGGCCGCCCTTATCCTTCGACGATAAGGATTTGCTTGACGGGAGACCAAATAAACACGTCCCATTGCTCATCACTGCTATCATGGCCAACATCGAAGTAAGAAGAATCCTGGTCGACCAGGGAAGCTCAGTGGACATCATTTTTGAAGACTTCCTTCAAGTGTTAAACATCTCCCCCGATGATCTGACCCCCTACCGGGGGGAATTGACTGGGTTCAACGGATCAAAAACAAAACCGTTGGGCCACTTGGAGCTGATGGTCACTTATGGAGACCCCGACAGTGAGCCACCTCTATTCAGAACTATCAAAACGGCCTTCCTAGTCCTCCCATGTAAGTCTGTATACCAATGCATTATCGGGAGGCCCACTCTGGGCAGGCTAGAGGCGGTGACCTCGACAGTTCACCTGAAGATGAAATTCTACAATCTAGAGAAAAAGATTGTGTCCCTCCAGGCCGACCTGGGCGCGGCGCACAGGTGTTACTACATGAGCATTAAGGCTGAAAAAGAGACTACTGAAGTAAGAGACTCAAGCAGCGGATCCGGGAAAGAAGCTGAAGTAAATTTGGCAGACTTAGATGCCAGATATTATCCAGACAGTGAAGAAGAGGAAGAATATTCCACCCACACTAAGGAACTCAAGAAGCGAATGAAGAGGCCTGAGCCAGATGGCGCATTCACCTCCATCCAGTTGGGAGAAGACCCTACCAGGACCATCAAGATAGGCTCCGACCTCCCTGAGGAGGTCAAGGAAAAGCTCACCATCTGCCTGAGGGAGAATGCGGACCTGTTCGCCTGGTCTGCAGCTGACATGCCAGGGATTCCACCAGATGTAGCCTGCCACCATCTTGCTGTTAACCCTAACACTAAGTGGGTTGCCCAGAAGAGGAGAGTCCAGAAGGGAGAGAAAGCTGAAGCTGCTGCTAGGGCTGTAAAAGACCTCATAGAGGAAAATTTTGTAAAAGAAATTAAGTATACCACGTGGTTGTCAAATGTAGTCCTGGTTAAGAAAAATAATGGAAAATGGAGGATGTGTGTTGATTATACTGATCTCAACAAGGCATGCCCCAAAGACGCCTTTCCCCGTCCCTAGCGTAGATAAATTAGTCGATAGCGCCTCAGGCTTTCGTTTATTATCTTTCATGGACGCATACTCGGGATATAACCAAATCCCAATGTTCCCGCCCAACCAAGAGAAAACGGCATTCATGACAGAACACGGGAATTATTGCTATCGCGTAATGCCCTTTAGGCTCAAAAACGCTGGGGCAACTTACCAAAGAATGATGAACAAGGTCATTAAAAATCAAATCGGCCGGGTAGTCGAGGTATATCTGGATGACATGATAGTCAAAAGTAAAAACGACCCAGACCATCTCAAAGATTTGACAGAAGTATTTTCTGAAATCCGTATTGAACCAAGGACAAACACTCTTTGTTTTGTATGATAACAAATTACAATTTGTCTACTAATGGTTATAGTTGTATAAAAGTACAGGACATGAATCAAAGAGCAGGATATCTTAAAGTGTAGCGGCTTGGAAGAGAAGCTACTCTAGAGTTCAAGACCTAATTGTTAATCTGCTTTTGATAGGACACAGTGTAAGATCCTATCACTTCAGTTCTATAACTTTTAGTAGTTGAGAGATGATTTTCTAAAAGAAAACTGTTGTGTTAAAAGCTTAGAAAAATCTTTTATACAAACGCATGCATGCATAGGTAAGACACGTAACCTAAAAACTATTTGTGTAAAAGTTAGAAATCGATTTCCTCTTGTTTTTAAAGCAAGAAATCGATTTCACTCTTGTGTTAACAAGCTAGAAATCGATTTCCATATTAGATTGTTTTTAAAAGAACTTGTTTTGGAAAGAAAACAATCGATTGATGACCTTGTGCATTTAAAGCAAAGAATCGATTTTGCTCTCCTCTATAAAGAGAACAAAATCGATTATGAGCCTGTTTAAGGAAGCTCAAAATCGATTGTCTACCTATATTTGTTAAAAGTCTTGTTTTTCTTGGAAGCAAACAATCGATTCATGACCTTAGTTATTTAAAGCACAAAATCGATTTTGATCCTATTTTCTTTTAGCAAAGAATCGATTTTCCTCACACTTGTTTTAAAGCAAACAATCGATTATTCACTTCTTAAATGTGCTGCAACGGTCACATTTTAATCGATTATCATACACATTGTTTCAAGCACATAATCGATTATTTCCTTCTTAAAAGTGCTACAACGGTCACATCTTAATCGATTATCATACACATTTATTTTAAGCAAATAATGGATTCTTGTTTTGTCCAACAGTCATATTTTTGCAAGTCCTATAAATAGGACTTTGGTTTTCACGAAAAATATACAACAATACAACGTACATATAAGAACTTTCACTGTCAAATCATTTCTCAAGTTCTTCATCTTCAAATCCAAATCACTCATCTCTCTCAACTACTATATTGTTATACTGCTTGAGTGATTGGATCATAATTTCTCTATTGTATTCATCTATTTCTTGGTTGTTGTGAAATCCTAGGAAGTGTTCTTGGGTCGTTCAATCGGGGAGATTGGATTGGTTGTGAAATCCTGGGAAGTGTTCTTGGGTCGTTCAATCGGGGAGATTGGATCGGTAGAGAAATCCTTAGCGGGGAGCTTGGGTTCTCAGTTTGGGGCAAATTGAGATTAGCTATAGGGAAGTTGCTTGCTTGTAAAACGTTGAAGAAGTTCTTCTCATATAGTGGTTGTTATCAAGTCCAAAGGTTGCAAAGCCGGAGGCCGAGGACGTAGGGCTTTTATCCGGAACCTCGCTAAAATCACGGTGTATCTCTTTCCTTTCTCTTTACTTTGTTTATCGTTTATATTGGTTTATTGTTATATTTGATATCATTGCGCTGCGTTATTGTTAAATTTGATAATAGTGTGGTTAGCGTAAAATATCACTGTAACTGGATCTGTCATAGGTATAGCTTGCTTAGGTACTGCATATAGTTTAAATCCTATTTTCCGCATTTGATTTAAATGTGCATTGTTAAGGTTTTGAAAATCAAAAAGAATTCAATTTTAGCGTATAATCTTATTCATCCCCCCCTCTAAGGTTATCATATAGTCCAACAATCTGAAAGAACAGTATGAGGTTAAACCCGGAGAAGTGCACTTTTGGAGTTCGAGCGGGCAAGCTCCTCGGCTTCTATCTCACTACAAAGAGAGCTATCGAGGCCAACCCTGATAAATGCAGGGTCGTGACCGAGATGGCTTCACCAACTACAAAGAAAGAAATTCAAAAGCTCACCGGGATGGTAGCAGCGCTGTCCGTGTTCATTTCAAAAGCAGCCCACAAGTCCCTACCTTTGTTCAAACTTCTAAAGAAAGAAACAAAATTTGATTGGACCGCCGAGCAAGAGCAGGCGCTGACTCTGTTAAAAAAGACCCTCTCTGAACCACCCATCTTAACACGTCCCGAGGAAGGAGAAACGTTGTACTTATACCTCGTTGTGGCCAACGAAGCGTTAAGTGCAGTGCTCGTCAGAGAAACCAACACTGGCCAAAAGCCGGTGTACATTGTAAGTAAGGCATTGCAGGGACCCGAGTTAAGGTACCAAAAGGTTGAAAAGGTCGCTTTGGCGGTCGTAATCGCAGCCAGGTGCCTCAGACCATATTTTGTGGCACATCAAGTGGTGGTTCGAACTAATCAGCCAATCAGACAAATCCTCCACCGTCCCGACCTGGCTGGGAGAATGATCAAATGGGCGGTCGAGCTCTCAGAGTTTGGGATCAAGTACGAAACAAGAACAGCCATGAAGGCTCAGATTTTGGCAGACATTGTAGCTGAAATGACAACTGCAACACCCGAAATAATTTAATTAAATATTTGATTAAATTATTTAAGTGTTGCAATATTATTATTATTATTATTGTTATTATAATAAGTTGTTAATAAGTTATTTTATTTTTAAATTGAAGGGAGTGATGTTGGTAACTCCGGGGTGGTGAGGAACGGCCCATGAGGCCCAAGCCCATTAGCTTAGGCGCTCCTAGGCGTCTAGGGCATGATGCAAAGTCGCATCATTTGTGTAGCAAAGGAAAAAGAAAGAAAACGAAAGAAAGAAAGGAGAAGAGAGAAGAGAGAAGTCGCGAAGGAGAAGAGGAAGGGAGGAGAGAGTTCGCAATTCTCGTGAAGAGGAGATCGTTCGTGTTGCGGTGTTTTCGTGCGTGGCCATCTTCTTCGTGCTAGGAGCTTACGCATTCAAGGTAAGGGTGAGCGTTTCGATTTAATATAATTGAGTATGTGATGGGTTTTGTGGGGTTTTTGGTGTTGATGTGGATTTGAGGTGAATATGTGTAAAATTGATGAAGAATTGAATAAATTATGATGTTGTTTGATGAATTGTTGATGTTGTTATGTGTAATTTCGTGTGTGTGATGTTTGATGATGGTTGGGAAGGAATTATGATGTGATCATGCTGATTTTCGTGTAAAAAAATTCTGATGCATGTAAACTACTCGATGAAATGGCCATTGTGTGCCCATGTGGCGTGTTTTGGGTGAAACTTCGAATTCTGGGCATATTTTACCGTGCCATCTTTTGCATTTTCGTGCCCAAATTCAATTTAAAACATTTTGGCTCGAGTGGTTTTATTTTTGCACCTGTCATTTTGGAGTTGTCTCGGTGGGGGTTGCTTGTGTGCGCATGTGAGGTGTTTTGGGTGAAACTTTGAATTCTGGGCATATTTTACCGTGCCATCTTTTGCATTTTTGTGCCCAAATTCAATTTAAAACATTTTGGCTCGAGTGGTTTTATTTTTGCACCTGTCATTTTGGAGTTGTCTCGGTGGGGGTTGCTTGTGTGCGCATGTGGGATGTTTTGGGTGAAACTTCGAATTCTGGGCATATTTTACCGTGCCATCTTTTGCATTTGCGTGCCCAAATTCAATTTGAAACATTTTGGCTCGAGTGGTTCTATTTTTGCACCTGTCATTTTGGAGTTGTCTCGGTGGGGGTTGCTTGTGTGCGCATGTGAGGTGTTTTGGGTGAAACTTTGAATTCTGGGCATATTTTACCGTGCCATATTTTGCATTTGCGTGCCCAAATTCAATTTTAAACATTTTGGCTCGAGTCGTTCTATTTTTGCACCTGTCATTTTGGAGTTGTCTCGGTGGGGGATGCTTGTGTGCGCATCTGGGGTGTTTTGGGTGAAACATCGAAGTCTGGGCATATTTTACCGTGCCATCTTTTGCATTTTCGTGCCCAAATTCACTTTTAAACATTTTGGCTCGAGTGGTTTTATTTTTGCACCTGTCATTTTGGAGTTGTCTCGGTGGGGGTTGCTTGTGTGCGCATGTGGGGTGTTTTGGGTGAAACTTTGAATTCTGGGCATATTTTACCGTGCCATCTTTTGCATTTTCGTGCCCAAATTCAGTTTAAAACATTTTGGCTCGAGTGGTTTTATTTTTGCACCTGTCATTTTGGAGTTGTCTCGGTGGGGGTTGCTTGTGTGCGCATGTCTGGTGTTTTGGGTGAAACTTCGAATTCTGGGCATATTTTACCGTGCCATCTTTTGCATTTTCGTGCCCAAACTCAATTTAAAACATTTTGGCTCGAGTGGTTTTATATTTGCACCTGTCATTTTGGAGTTGTCTCGGTGGGGGTTGCTTGTGTGCGCATGTGAGGTGTTTTGGGTGAAACTTTGAATTCTGGGCATATTTTACCGTGCCATCTTTTGCATTTTTGTGCCCAAATTAAATTTAAAACATTTTGGCTCGAGTGGTTTTATTTTTGCACCTGTCATTTTGGAGTTGTCTCGGTGGGGGTTGCTTGTGTGCGCATGTGGGATCTTTTGGGTGAAACTTCGAATTCTGGGCATATTTTACCGTGCCATCTTTTGCATTTGCGTGCCCAAATTCAATTTTAAACATTTTGGCTCGAGTGGTTCTATTTTTGCACCTGTCATTTTGGAGTTGTCTCGGTGGGGGTTGCTTGTGTGCGCATGTGAGGTGTTTTGGGTGAAACTTTGAATTCTGGGCATATTTTACCGTGCCATCTTTTACATTTGCGTGCCCAAATTCAATTTTAAACATTTTGGCTCGAGTCGTTCTATTTTTGCACCTGTCATTTTGGAGTTGTCTCTGTGGGGGATGCTTGTGTGCGCATGTGGGGTGTTTTGGGTGAAACATCGAAGTCTGGGCATATTTTACCGTGCCATCTTTTGCATTTTCGTGCCCAAATTCACTTTTAAACATTTTGGCTCGAGTGGTTTTATTTTTGCACCTGTCATTTTGGAGTTGTCTCGGTGGGGGTTGCTTGTGTGCGCATGTGGGGTGTTTTGGGTGAAACTTTGAATTCTGGGCATATTTTACCGTGCCATCTTTTGCATTTTCGTGCCCAAATTCAGTTTAAAACATTTTGGCTCGAGTGGTTTTATTTTTGCACTTGTCATTTTGGAGTTGTCTCGGTGGGGGTTGTTTGTGTGCGCATGTGTGGTGTTTTGGGTGAAACTTCGAATTCTGGGCATATTTTACCGTGCCATCTTTTGCATTTGCGTGCCGAAATTCAATTTTAAACATTTTGGCTTGAGTGGTTCTATTTTTGCACCTGTCATTTTGGAGTTGTCTCGGTGGGGGTTGCTTGTGTGCGCATGTGGGGTGTTTTGGGTGAAACTTCAAATTCTGGGAATATTTTACCATGCCATCTTTTGCATTTTCGTGCCCAAATTCAATTTTAAACATTTTCGCTCGAGTGGTTTTTTTTGCACCTGTCATTTTGGAGTTGTCTCGGTGCGGGTTGCTTGTGTGCGCATGTGGGGTGTTTTGGGTGAAACTTCGAATTCTGGGCATATTTTTCCGTGCCATCTTTTGCATTTGCGTGCCCAAATTAAATTTTACACATTTTGGCTCGAGTGGTTTTATTTTTTGCACGTGTCATTTTGGAGTTGTCCCTGTGTGTGTGTGGCGCTGCTGTGCGCGTGGTGCTGGGCGCTGCCTCTGGGCGCGCCTGGTGCGTGTGTTGCGTAGTGCTGGGCGCGCCTTGTGCGCTGCCCCGTGCGCCAAAAATTTTATGCCTGTGCCGGAATTTTACCGAGAGTCCGGAAATAATATTTTAAACATAAAAATGCTGCTGATGAAATAAAAATGTTGCTGTTTCCTTAAATGTTAAGGTGTTGTTTTCTCAATTTAAATGTGATGTTTATGATGATGATGTGATATAATTGTGATGATTATGACGAGTACACTCTATGAGTGTTTTTATGACGACGATGACGAGGACTCCAGGTGAGTGATTTGGTGTGGCACATGTGTCCATAGTGTCTCATAGCATGTGCATATTATGACGAATAGGCTTCGGCCTCTTATTGATGTAAAACAGTGACGATGTGCCCATAGTGGCTTAATTATGACGAGAATGGTACCATCATGCATATACCCAGGCGTGGGTTGCATTTCCATGCACATTCATGATTTATGACTTGTGGTAAAAATTGTGATTTGAATTAGTGTTCAATGACGATGATGTTGATGGTGATGACGATGTTGTATGATTACTTTGTTCACATTACTCTATTATGTGCTTAATTATGTTTTGTTGAAATTCTCACCCCTTCTGCTTGGAATGTTGCTCTATTGTGGCAACGCTGCAGGTAACCGCGAGTGAAGGTCTTGCTGCCTTCTTTAATAGCTATTGGGATGTCTGTCGAGTCGCTATCTGATACTGTGACACCTAGGGGGCGTGGTTGGAATTTGTTAATTAATTAACTAGTTGTTTAATGATTATGTCGATGATGTGAAACGTGTTTGAGTGGTATTAGTGAGTTATTGTTTTATTCTGCTGTGATGTGATTTTTGGCGTTTAACTTTCATGACGGGTGCCTTGTTGCACAAACCTTGATGGGTGTAATTGATGAGTTTTGTTAATGACGATGTGGCATTTCTTTTCTATCAGTTGAATTAATATTTGCGAAAAAGAATTACTCTGATAAATGACGTATAAATTATGGGGTAGAAAAGGGGTGTTACAACAACGACACCCCATGAAGACAGAGCGGAAACGGCATGGACCCTCCACGTGGATGGGTCCTCAAACAGCAAAGGAAGTAGAGCCGGTCTGATACTTGAAAACTCAGAAGGATTAATGAATGAGGTATCACTAACTTTTTCATTCTCCACATCCAACAACCAAGCAGAGTATGAGGCTTGCATAGCCGGCCTATAGTTGGCCAAAGACTTCGGCGCCACACAACTTGAGCTCTGCACAGACTCACTGTTGGTCGTCTCACAGATCAACGCAGCATTTGGAGCTTACGACCCGGTACTTCAAAAATATCTTGCTAAGGTACGTGAACTCCTTGGATGGTTCAAAAAGGCGGGGTTAAAGCATGTACCCAGGGGAGACAACACTAGGGACGATATACTCTCCAAACTGGCCAGCACCAGGGAACCTTCGGAGCATCATTCAAGAAACTCTATCTAATCCAAGCATCCTCTTAAGCAATGGATCGCCTTCCTCCGTCCTCATCGTCGAAGCGAGCCAAAATTGGATAACCCCAATCCCTCAGTACATCCTCGAGGGGCAAGAGCCCACTGACCCAAAAGAAGCGGCTTCCGTAAGGAGGCGCGCATCATCGTACTCGATCATCGAAGGACGTCTTTTCCGTAGAGGCTTCTCTATGCCTCTGTTAAAATGTGTAGAAGGACCAGAAGCAGATTACGTGCTCGCATAAATCCACGAGGGAATCTGTGGGCAACACCTGGGAGGACGACCCCTGGCAGCAAAAGCACTCAGGGCAGGTTATTACTGGCCTACCATGAATGAAGATTCGCAGAATTATGTAAAGAAATTTGACAAGTGCCAGAGGTACGCCAATATGCATGTCGCCCCCTCATCTGAACTGACATACCTAAGCTCTCCCTAGCCCTTGGCTTGGTGGGGAATCGACATTTTAGGTCCCTTTCCACCTGTTCCGGGACATGTAAAGTACTTAATCGTCGTTGTCGATTACTTTACCAAACGGATTGAAGCTGAGCCCTTGGCCACTATCACGGCAAAAAATTGTATGAAATTCTTTAAGAAAAATATCATGGCTAGATTCGGCATACCGGAAGTTGTCATCACCCACAACGGCACATAGTTTGTAGACAACTGATGGCCGACCTGGGCATCAAACGCCGCTTCACATCGGTGGAACACCCCCAGACAAACGGATAGGCTGAGGCAGCCAACAGAGTAATTCTAAGAGGGTTAAAGAGGAGACTTGATGAAGCAAAAGGCTGCTGGCCGGAAGAACTACCCTATGTCTTGTGGGCCTACAGAACCACCCCACACTCGTCTAAAGGTGAATCACCCTTTCGAATGGCATACGGAACAGAAGCAGTCATACCCGTCGAACTCGGAGAGCTAAACTGCAGGACCAAGCAGCCAAACCCCCCGGAGACCAATGACCAAAGACTCCGAGAGGAGCTGGACTTCGTTGAGGAAGTCAGAAACCAAGCAGCATTAAAGGATATGGTGATCAAACAAAGGATGGCTGCGAGATTTAATGCTAAGGTGGTCCCTAGAACCTTAGAGGTGGGCGACCTAGTCCTACGAAGGGCAGACATAGAGTCAAAGAATGCATTCCAAGGGATGTTAGCCCCAAACTGGGAAGGTCCATACAGAATAGTTGCAGAAACTGGGAACGGAGCTTTCAAACTAGAAACCCTGAGCAAGGAACCAATACCTAGAACTTGGAACGCCGATAAGCTACGGAAGTTTGTTGTATGAACAAGACATAAGTCTTAAAACAATGTAATAGCATGGACTGTTAATGCGCGCAAATGAATGAAATTTTATTCTTATGATTCAAAATATCGTTTTTGCAATGCTTACTATTACTTGCAGGATAGAAAGCCAGGTCTTAACACCACCAACGGGGGACCAGGAAACTATCTAGAAGCCTGACGGTAGAAAGGGGCGGCATGAGATCAACGCTACGATCGTTTGCGCTTCCCTACGAACCGAGGCGCGAGTCGACCAACTCGCTTCGTGAAGCAACTTTAAACGTGTCGCAACCTCTGATGGGCGAGTTAGATTCAGACCGAGTTCTGATAAACTTCCCCCAGAGTGAACTCTGCCACGAGGCGATAAAGGATTATACCTGGAGAGGCGCAAGGCGATGGCTCGCACCCGAGACCATCCAACGCATGCCAGTTATAAGGATAAGAAACAAGCTAGACAAAAAGTAAGTATCGATGTTTCAAAATGTAACGTAAAAAATCATCCCGAATACAGTATGGCTCCAGAGAAAAATACATAACGAAATCCAATAAGTCAAAGAAAATTTACACAGTCAAAAGCAACTGAACTGAAAGAAATAATCAGGGGGAAATGACATCGAAGTCAACCCCGTTGGGGTGGTATTTGACAAGCCTCCCATCTAAGACCTCATGATCAAATTGAAAGATGCTCGACTCTAGAACGGTGTCTGGGTACAGACACTGAACATGGCTAATCGCCTTGTCATTGGCGACATAGGAGAAGTCCACAGCCTTCCCGGCCAACATTTGCACCTTTTCCTCAACTTCATCTTTCATCTTCTTGGTACGGTCTAGCTCAGATTGAACATTCCCGAGCTGAACTTGGAGCTCCTCCACTCTCCTCTTGTACTCATTCCTCTCAGCATAGGCCTCCTCTCAGTCTTTCTGATAAAGGCTAGCAGCCTCTTTGGCCAGGCGAGCAGATTCCAGCGCTCCATGAAGATCCACCTGAAGCCGGTTTTTGTCCAAGATAAGCCGATCCCACTCTTCGCTCATGCCTTCATAAAGGAAGAAACAACACGACAAGGTTAAAGATTTCAACCTACGGATATGTCGAATGCTTAGAGAAATAACTACCTGAGTGCGATCCACACCCCCTCTCAGCTCCCCACTTCGCATGCAAGCTCTCCTTACCCTTGACCATGCGCATGGCAAGTTCGAAAGGGTGCTCCCAGAGGTGGTCGCGCTCATCAGCAGTAAAGATAATTTCGTCTTCTTCATCATCAGGCACAAGCAGGGGACGCATAACAGGAGGAGGACAATCAGCAGGAGGAGGACCCAGGACACAACTTTTCTTGCGCTTGGACTTACTTTGGACCCCCGGGGTGGTAGAGTCAACTAGAACCACTGGCGCCCCAGAGAGATCTCTCCCAGCCCGACTTGGCGCTCCTAGGCTTAGGCGAGGTCCCATGGAGGGACGAACAGGAGCAGATGCAGCAGGAACTGGACTGCTTTCACTAAGTTCAGCACCTAAAGGTTTCCTCCTCCCTGGCCAAGAAGCCACTTCGTTAAAGGAAAATGGAGCGGCCATCTTATCTGCAAGGCAACAATGATCGAGTCAGTAACATAAATGAAGAATAAAACAAAGGAGAAAATAAAGGCACACCAAACAAAACAAACGACCTAAGAGCTCAACAGCTTCAGGAACAGTTGAAACCTTTGACAGCTCACCACACAAAATCTTTTGTGGCGTAGTGGTCAAACGACTGACAATTCTCTTAAGCATACTTAACGTCCTCAGCTCAGATGCTGATAACTCAGACGGGAGAACACGATAAGACCAAGAAGGACGATCGGCATCAGTCTTACACCACCCAAAATGAAACTTATCCCGAATCAAACACCCTTGCTCATCAAAGAAACCCATACTATCCACAGCCTTCTGGCTGGACGGGACAAGATAAAAATACTTATACCTCCAATCATGTTGACTTTTCGAATGCACTTGGAAGAAAGCACAGCTTTCCCGACACTTTAAGCATACAAACTCATAACGAGTGGTGCCATCCGAAGAATCCCGACGACGTTGCACCTCAAAAATAGTCAAAAAGACCCTAAAGTTGCACTTCCTTTTCAATACTTTCATCACCAATTCAAAACATTTCACAAAGCACCATGAATTTGGGTGGAGTTGGGTCGGAGCTATCTGAAGATGGTTTAAAACTTCCAGTTGAAACAGCGTAAAGAGAGGGGACACCCTTATTTTGTGAATGACACTGTGAAACATCATGAATTTCCTACCATCAGGAATCCTACACACCCTATCATTGGGGTCAACCACCCCGACCCGCCAATCATCTCCCAGTGCCTCCTGTATATAGCGGGGGGGCTCTTTGCCTGGAAGATAGAAACTCCTGGTAGAATGAACAGGGCGAGTAACCCAATCATAATTAAGACCATTAATCTCAACCACTTCGTGCTCAAATGGAAGATCATCATCATCGGAAGAGGTAACGATAGAGCCAGGTATGCCCGCCTCCTCCAAAGGCACGATATCGCCACCTACTGCAGACATCCCTCCCCCTATAGGATAGCCGGCCTGCCTTATAGTAGGAATGGGACCGGGGTACACCCCATTCGTCCGGGCTGTCTCCTTCGTCCTCGCCATCTCTCAACCTACAGGACAGGGGGCAGAACAAGCAATCACGAGACAGACAAAGAAATGGTAAACAACCCCCTCTCCTGAGAATGGGGATTTTAACAAAACAAGACGTGCTCGAAAGCAAGAAGCTAGAAATATAAACTAAAGGTCGGCCAAAATTACCTTAGTAATTAGAAGCAGCAAATGTCAAACAGACAATGGCTAAGACAGAAGGAGCAATTCCCTTCGGCAACAAGCAAGCCTGAAATTTCATCAAGAAAAAGAACAAACTAAGAGACAGGGTAAGCGACAACAAAATAAATACAAGCAGAATGCCAAGGACACGCCCCACCCGGCACCCAGGAGGGCGCCTAGGGGGCGCCAAAACGCGTCTCGTAAGGAAGAAGCTAGAGCGCGCAAGACAGCGCCCAAGGCGTCCAGGAGGGCGCCAAACCTCCTCTTGCAAGCCGGCACCCAGGGGTGCACAAACCGGCACTCAGGCGCCCAGGGAGGCACCAAAACGTGTTTTGTGGCCTGGCAGCACAACGCACAAGGCAGCACCCAAGGCGCCCATGAGGGCGCCAAGCCTCCCCTCGCAAGACCTTACCCAGGGGTGCGCAAACCGGAACCCAGGCGCCTAGGGGGCGCCAAAACGTGTCTCGTGGCCTGGAAGCACAGCGCGCAAGGCAGCACCCAAGGCGCCCTTGAGGGCGCCAAACCTCCTCTCGCAAGCCAACACCGAGAGGTGCGCAGACGGCATCCAGGCGCCCAGAGGGGCGCCAAAACGTGTTTCGCAGGCGGCCAAGTGCAGCACACAGGCAGGCATCCAGGGCGCCCAGGAGGGCACCAAATCCTGTTTCGCTGGCAGCCAGGCGCAAGGGAACATCCAGCGCCTAGCAACCAGGCACCTAGGCGCCCATGAGGGCGCCATCAACAAAAGAAACGCTTACCAAAGAGGAGAGACGTTGAAGCAAGTAGATCCTACCTCCCTTCTCCTCTGCAATTGGGAGCTCCAAAGAAATGTTATCCGCACTCCTTCGCAAAACTTTTAAGTTTGGACCACAGGATGGAGACTCACCTATTTATAGTAGGTAAATGGGTGAGGGCACAAAACTTTATTATCTTCACTCCTGAGAATAAAAAACCTGAAAACACGATCGTAGCGAGGACAGTATCACACGCGGCCTCATAAATCTGGCGAATCGACAAAAATCCTTCAAGCCAAGACCATCCTCCGGAGTAATCTCGGCTTGGGGGGCAACTGTTCTGGACTAGACCAAGAGGTCCATTCAGCAATACCAGGAGGTGCACTTATCAATTGGTTATGGGTTGGCCCAATCATTTCGGCCCATATCCATGACATACAAGCCCAATTAAGGCCATCACACTTGAATGGCTAAGATCGATTCTACTGATCCGACGATTTCCTATAAATACCGGCTTCCATAGCCTCCATAAGGTACATTCTCATTCCTAGCTAAATCACTCATCTATTCTCAATACTGACTTGAGCGTCGGAGTGGCTTCACAGGTACCCCCCCCCCCCCCCCGGGCTCACGTTAACATCCTGCCTGGCAGCAAGAGACCTACCAACTGCAGTCCATCTAACACTGCAAGGTACTGAACAGTTGATACCAAAACAATTTATCTGACCGAGTGCCTCGCCGTGGGGTGCTCCTGTATTGCTTGTCAAGAAGAAGGATGGAAGCATGAGATTATGCATTGATTACCGTCAGTTGAACAAGGTAACTATCAAGAACAAGTACCTTCTGCCAAGGATCGATGATTTGCTAGACCAATTGCGAGGAGCTTCGGTATTTTCTAAAGTCACTGAAGTGAGAAGTTTCTTGGGATTAGCTGGGTATTATCGGAGATTTATTCAAGGATTTCTCAGCTGGTTCTTCCACTCACTCGGTTAACTCGCAATGGTCAACCATTTGTATGGAACTCTGACTGTGATGAATGTTTCGCAGAATTGAAGAACCGTTTGACTTCTGCACCCATTCTCATTCTTCCAGATCCGTCTATGGGATTCCAAATTTACTGTGACGCCTCTGGTAAGGGCTTAGGATGTGTTCTTATGCAGAATCAATAGGTAGTTGCTTATGCCTCCAAGCAGTTGAGGCCGAATGAAGAGAATTATCCGACTCATGACTTAGAGTTTGCGGCGATTGTGTTTGCCCTAAAGATTTGGAGACATTACCTGTATGGGTCACGTTTCGAAGTCTTTAGTGAGCACAAGAGCCTTAAGTATTTGTTTGATCAAAAGGAGCTGAACAACAAACTGAGAAGATGGGTGGAGTTTCTGAAAGATTATGATTTTGAATTGAAGTACCATCAGGGAAGGCTAACGTAGTAGCCGATGCCTTGAGTAGGAAGTCTATCCACACGGCAGAATTGATGATACACGAGATGGCATTGTTGGAATCTTTCCGAGATCTTAGCTTGAAGGTGAAGCCAAGAAGGAACTGACTGGTGTTGATTAATATTCAGATTTCGAGTCCCTTGAGAAATCTGATTTGCTCGTCACAGGAAGTTGATTTAGAGCTGCAAACGCAGATGCAGAAGAGATTGCCAAATTACACCAAAGATAGTGATGGTGTGATTTGCTTTGATGGTAGAATCTGTGTGCCGAATGATGAAGATATTAAGAAGCATGTTTTAGAAGAGGCTCATAAGAGCCAGTTCTCAATACATCATGGGTCTACCAAGATGTATAGAGATTTGAAGAAGTTATATTGGTGGCCGGGTATGAAAGTAGAGATTGCAGAATTCATGTCTCGATGCTTAACTTGTCAAAGGGTTAAGATAGAGCACCAGAATGGAAATGGGAAAGTGTAACACCCGGGTATTTATATTGACCAAAAATACCCAGGTGCACATTAGTAACACATCAGAGATATATTTCCTGCTTAGACACTGAATATCACTATAAATTTTTCGCTGAATATAACCCAAACAGTCTTATTTACAACAAGACACTATGGTTCTCAGACCATATACCATCAGCATCTATAGTATTTAGTATCATACAAGAAAGCGGAAGAAAGATATACATTAAATACATAATGTTTTAATATACAGACAACAAAAGGGAAATTAGCTTAAACATAAAGCTAGGCTATCAGCAACCAGTCCGAGCTCAACCTACTCGTGCCTCTTGGATTTCCGCTGTCCCTGTGTCTCTGTAAAACAACAACATATAAACAATGAGATACAATCTCAGTGAGTTCTACCGAGACCCCTACTAACACTCTCGGTTCAATTATGAATTTTTATTTAATGTGACACGGCACCGACTGCGTTACCGCTTCCAAACCCGGTGAACCGCATTACTTAACTTTTAACAGATCACCGACTGCGTTACCGCTTCCAAACCCGGTGAACCTGTTATGACTCAGTACGACACCGACTGCGTAACCGCTTCCAAACCCGGTGAATCGTACAACAAACAATTTGACATAACACCGACTGCGTAACCGCTTCCAAACCCGGTGAACCCCCTTACCAATAGTGTTTCCTAATGGCACGGAGCCTAGGGTAAGGGATCATGACTGCCCCGCCTAGTATGTCAACATGGGTCGTCACCCAAACTCGATATAATATATATATCTACAGTACTATGAACCCACGGTCCATCAAATCAGACAATCAATGAAACACTTTAATCCACATTTTATAAAATCCAAGTTCACACTCGCACTCTAGTTGACCGCTTTTCGACACAATTTTCCATATCAAAAACAATTCATTTTGCCTTAAAAATAGAATATTCAGTTAGGCCTCTGAATAAGCTTTCCAACGCATCTTAGAACACCTCAATCGGGTTCCCGGATCAAAAGCTATCGCGAAAACAAAATCAGTGAAAAACTGTTGAAAATCTGCAAAACGTCGCGACGCGAATTGCTACCGTCGCGACGCGAAAAACGACAGAAACATTTTGCGTAACAAAACTGGGCCAGGTCACGACGCGAAGGGGACGGGTCGCGACGCGACCCTCTGCAGAAAATGCGGATTTTCCGTTTCCTTACGAAATTCGCTATTCCGCTCAATTCCGATTCTCGTTCCGACTGAAAACAGATTTGACAACCAGCAAAACCAATCCAACCAATACCACACAATCAATCAATCAAATCAAAAACCCAATCAAAACGAATTTTATCAAAAACGACATATTTTTCCGAATAACGGTTTTAAATCAAAATCTCTCGAATCAAATCACCGAAAATTCCATTTCAACGCGACACAACTCGAGACTCGCTCCGATCGATTCCTAATCCGAAACAGACAATATCCAGAAATATTCCAGTCCAGCGAAAGCGATAAAACAGTTAATTAATAATTCGAAACATAAAATCCTAAACGTGAGTAGAACTCACCCTCGAAGCGTGTGCCGACACCGAGACTTCAAAATCGCCGAGACTTCGCCAAATCACCGAGACTCTCCGCGACACCGCTTTTTTGACAAAACCGCACGAACGTTCCCCGAATCGGCGACACCCAATCCGCTTCCAAAGCTTCCCACTCGATCACTAAACCGCTTTGACCGAAATACCGATTTCCCGAAATTCTCCATGGGCACTATTCATCATCTTCTTCACCTCAAGTCACTATTCACATAAACCTCAAATCTTGATTTTTCAACCTAACTCACCCAATCGATCTTCAATACTCGAATAATCCACCTCGTGCTCGCTCCTAAACATCGTCCTTAGCTTTCCCTTGAGCTTGAACCACAAAACCTCTATTTTTTCCTCTCAAATCGAAAATGGTGAAATGAGAGAGAGTGAGTTGATGATAAAAATCTTGGTACCAAATCGAAGAGGAAGTAACGCTGAACATTTTTCGTGTTGGAAGGAAGTCGTTTTGTTGAGCGGAAGCACCCCCTTTTTCCTCTTCTTCTTCCTCCCCCTTTCTTTCTCTCTTCTTTTCTTTTTCTCTTCTTCTCTCTGTTTCTCCTCTGTCTCTCGTTCCCTTCTTTCTCTTCTTTTCTTAATTTAATTCTTTCCTTTCTATTTAACACACACACACACGGTTACACATACATATATTTAATATATATTTAGTAACGTGGTCCAATTACCATATTGATCAAAATCTCCTATTTCGATTCCAAAACTTCCTTGGTCCGTATTATCCGGTTAACGCTCCGCTGACAATAATTAAATAATTTTAGCACTCGATAAATTTACCAGTTAAGTACTAAATTGGTTTAATTGGGTTAACACCCAAATAATTCTACTAGTTATTTTGCGGATGTTACATTCTCCCCAACTTAAAAGAATTTTGTCCTCAAAATTTCGTCAAGTCTTTCATTTGACTCTCCGAGAATCAGCATCCTCAGAAGGTCCAAATTTGAGTAGAAATCTTCAAAATTTCCTCAAAATATCGGCATCCTCAAAATTTCCTCAAAATATTCTTGAATTAACGAAATGAGTAGAAATCTTCACGAAGTTGGCACATCAATCTCCAAGTATGATCCACTACTGCCTTGATACGAACTCTCTGGTTTCGAATCAACACGAGAAACTCCTCTTTCGCCTACATAGGCTCGGCACCGCGTTCGAAAACACTTCCGAAGCTTCATTCCAGTTATCCTCGCTTACTCCCCAACTTTGATTAATCTAAATCAAAGGGTTTAATACAAGACACTTGATAGAGATACAGGTCGAAGATGAGATCCACAAATTGGTACTCCACGGTAGAGATAAGTACAAACATGCTTTTCTCGAAGGGTGTAAACACGTTCTCCGCAAATTCTCTAAAAATCCATAACAGTTCCCATACACATTGAAAAAGCGTGACGGAAAGGTCATCTGTGAAACTTCCTGACTCACCCTTGGGATTTCGAGATAGAACTCTTCAAAAGATGGGATGAGGATTTACCAGAAACGTTTATCTTAAACGTAGAAATAAACCACGGGAACATCAGTTAATTTCGGAAGTAATGAAAATCACATCAGTTGTTCTCAAAATAACGATTAAACAGAACGCAGGGCTCCTTTCCAAATTAGTCAATAGCGTTGAGAGCTTCCCCTCAACCTAAGTAATCCTTCTATGATTTTCCTCAATCAGATCCTATTAACCTCTCGATTCGTTCCCAAAATTAACTTTAGCATGCGGGTTTTCACAAAATGATTTTTTTTTTTTTTTAAAACTATCACGCCGCACACCAAGCTTCACTTCGGAAATTTCAGTCACTTGCAAGCAGATCCATCAATTAATCCTTTGATGTTTATTCGCAACGTGAAAACAGTCAGCAGTTACCTCATTTATATATTCGTATTCACGTTCGCCTTGTCAAACGGAATCTCATAATACTATCTCATTGTTGACCTTCACAAAAGAGGGATTAACAAACTAATACCTCGCCACTAATACATCTGCTTTATATTCTGTACACCCTGGAACAGAATATAAACTTCGGCGTGCTTCCTCTAACACTTGCCTTTTATTGTTCTCCTCATCGGCCGCACAGATTCTACCGTTGACACAACTGACTCCATCACTATTCATAGTAAAAATCTGGAAATACCTTTTGTGATTGTAGCTTCACATCAACTTCCTATGCTAAGCGTATAGAATCCCTTAGGGAACTAGAGATCCTCATATGGCTCAACGCTAACTGATTCCTCCTTGATCTTGAATTCAGATTTAAGTCTCTAAAAGACTCCGATGATTCCATCTCATGCATCAATAAACTCAGCCATGTGGATGGACTTCCTACTCAGTGCATCAGTTACAACACTGACCTCTCTTGAATGCTACATCAGCACAAATTCATAATTGTAACACCCCCTTTACTAATAACTATTATTTAGTTAATTTAAAAAAAAATCAGAGTTCGCAAAAACCGTTTTAATGCAACCACGAGAGGGTGCCACTTTTAAAACACCAACGTATTATATCTCCAAAATTAATATATAAGTATAAAAACATCGCAGCAGAATAATCACCAAATCTGACAATATCAAATTACATCACCGAAAATAGAGTTCGACATCAAATTAAATAAAATAGTAAACTAACGCCCCCCTGGTGCTACGTATCAGAGCTGACTCGACCCACTAGATAGAAGGTACTAGATCACCTTCGCTCGTCGTCACCTGCACGTTGCCGACATGAGAAGCAACATAAAAAGCAGTAGGGTGAGTCTCATTTCGTAAGTAATAACATATAGGATCAACAACATATAGATCAAGCAGCTAACAACACCAATACACAGCTAAAACAGCGCACCATTAGTTTATATCAATCACAGACAACACCGAAGGTATATGCAATGCATGTGATGCAACCCAACTCCTAGGGCATATGCATGTGGATCCATTAGCACCAATATCTTGCCTTGAGGGCACTCACCAAATAAGGCCGAAGCCTTCTGCTCACCAATAAAATAATATTAAGGCCGAAGCCTTCTGCTCACCAAAATATGCACATGACCATGAGACTCGAGGACCATGCAACATACACACAAGAAACACCATAGCCACGGTTATCACACACACCCACATCAATTCAGCTCACCAGTAACTATTTAGCTCACCTGTAAGTAATTCAGCTCACCAATAAGTAGTTCAGCCCACCAATAATTATTAAGTATTCCGCTCAACAAATATTCCGCTCAACGACATTTTATAAATATCCCGCTTACCAATAAGTATTTCGGCTCACTTTTAAAATTAGGAAATAGCACCTTTAAGATTAACCGCAACACCAGCATTTAATTAATAGTAACAGCAACATAAAAAGCACCGTATAATAAGGCCGAAGCCTTCTGCTCGCCAATAAAGTTATAATAAGGCCGAGGCCTTTTGCTCACCAAAATACGAACAGTTTTCTAAAATAATTGAAGACAACAATTTTCCAAAAGTATTTTAGGCTAACACCAAGGTTCAGGTCGCACAAGGTGCAGGTCCTTTTACAAGATAAGTAAGTTAATGAACAATAGGGCAGGGTTCTTTTAGCCCAAGGTTTCATATAAAGGTAGGCAACTGTGATCTAGGCTACAACATCAAGATTCTTTTATGTCTCCACAGTTGCAGTTAAGGCCACGTCAGCCTCATTAGATGGCCAATTCTTCGCAATTTCAAGGATTGCGCCAAGATGCAACAACTATTTAAAATCTTGCTTTTTACCAATAACATAATAAGAAACATCAGTATAGTAAATCAATTACCAATAATACTGGCAAACGACTTGCAAAAACATATGCGACGGCGAAGTGTTTGGAATTCAACTAACCATAATCAGCATAAACTTTGTTCCTAATTGTTCTCGATCCTCCAAATCGGAAGGAAAATCACCCAAGAGAGGCACAGAAATTACATTACATATCAATAATTTATTCAGACCTCATATGCTACTATGCTAGTTAGGTGTCTTCCTTCAGAGATAAAATAAGTTAATGTATAATAAATCCACCTCCAAATGCTGAACGATAAAAATATCCAGATTCCGGACCAGTAACTCCATTCAAATCAAAGAGAAACTAAATGAAACACACACACAAAACATGTAATGGTTTTTATCGAAAGTATAAATAAACACAAAGAATGTATATTCATGCAAATCACAATATAACAATCAAATTAACAATTCATCTCTACGACTTGACTAGTATTCAATCATCACAATATAACAATTCAATTGGCAATTCATCTCTACGACTTGACTAGTATTCAATCATCACAATATAACAATTCAATTGGCAATTCATCTCTACGACTTGACTACTATAATTGTTAATTCGATAGGCTATTAATTAAGAAAGGAGAGCCCCCTAACCTTTTGATATTGAAGAACACACGGCTTTAGCGACCCTCCAAGACACCAACAATTCCTAGCCCCTTTCTTTTTCTCTCCTTCAGTCTCGCCTCTCTTCTAGTTTTTCTTAGGGATTTCGTGAATGCCTAATCAAAACCCTAGGTGAGCTCTCTTATAGCGCCTAGGTCTAATGTTATGGGCCATGGGCTATTTTAATTAAATCACTTAAGCCCTTTTCATCCAGTCCTCTTATTTTATTAAATCTAATTACTAACAAGGCCTCCCTACTAAACACACTTATTTATTATTATCTTATTTTTACCACTTAATTTATATAATTAAATCTATCAAATAAATCTAACCAAATAAATCACCCAAACAATTAATTAAACATTTAAATAAAATTGGGGCGTTACAACTCTCCCCCACTTAGAATATTTTCGTCCTCGAAAATTCAACTACTAGGAACATGGTTATGTTCTAACCAGTTCATACTCAAGATTACGATTAACTCACCCAACGGCAAACAACAAGGATTCACAACAAGTCTCTGTCGAAGGTCGACAAGGGACACAAAGAAACACACCAGGCAACACATTACAGTTACAACAGCTATTACAGCACTTAAACATTCACCGCATGCAACAATAACAAAACAACAAGTAGCATCGATATAACAGTAGATTCTAGCGGAGTACCCTTAACGGGATACGTACCTCTGATACTATCATCACTCCTCCGCAGACTCAGCACCCGCTAAAACAAACACCCTCCCACTAGACCCCTCCTTCTTTGGCTTGGAGCAATTGGTACTAATATGCCCCACCTCTCCGCAGCTGTAGCAGACGACCTCTTTCTTCTCACACTTGGCAGCTATGTGGCCTCCCTTACCACATTTAAAGCACTTGTTATCCGGGCAATCAAAACTTTTATGTCCGGGCTTCCCACACTTGTAGCACACGATATTCGCAGGGGCCTCTCCCCCACTTGGCCTCTTGCCTGAGTCATCAGCTTTCCACTTGCCCTTACCACCAGAAACATCATAGGGCTTCTCACGATACTGAGCACTCCTCTTCTCCTTTACAATCTTGTAAGCAGCATTACTATCCTCCTCGAAAATCCTACACTTATCAACCAATCTAGCGAAGACCCGAACTTCTTGATATCCAATTGCTTTCTTTATATCAGGACGTAGACCACTCTCGAACTTGACACATTTTGAAAATTCAGAATTGGCATCATTAGCATAATAAGGACAAAATTGGGCCAGCTCCTCAAACTTGGCGGCATAATCAGCCACAGTCTTGTCTCCCTGCTTCAGCTCTAAAAACTCCACTTCTTTCTTGGCTCGCACATCCTCAGGGTAGTACTTTCTCTTGAACTCTCTTGTGAAAACCTCCCAGGTCACTTCCTCACCAGCATCACTTAACCTTCGCAACATTCCCATCCACCAGTCTTCAGCTTCCTCCGTTAACATATGAGTCCCAAACTTCACTTTCTGAGCTGGAGTACACTCCATGACACGAAAGACCCGCTCTATCTCCTTCAGCCATGACAACGCTCCATCCGGGTTGTACCGACCCTTAAAGGTGGGTGGGTTCTCTCTCTGGAATGTAGCCAAATTGCGCGCCCCGTCATTAACAACACCTGGTATATTACCCATCGCCCCGGCTATAGCCTGCAAGGCAGCAGCAAGTGCAGCATCGTCCCGTCTGGCCATTCTAGCACTGCAACAGAAAACAGAATTCAGACACGAGTAACAAACTCAATGTTACTCAACGCGACGACTCAACTACCGGCCGGACAGACCGAACTGCTCTGATACCAACTTGTAACACCCCCTTTACTAATAACTATTATTTAGTTAATTTAAAAAAAAATCAGAGTTCGCAAAAACCGTTTTAATGCAACCACGAGAGGGTGCCACTTTTAAAACACCAACGTATTATATCTCCAAAATTAATATATAAGTATAAAAACATCGCAGCAGAATAATCACCAAATCTGACAATATCAAATTACATCACCGAAAATAGAGTTCGACATCAAATTAAATAAAATAGTAAACTAACGCCCCCCTGGTGCTACGTATCAGAGCTGACTCGACCCACTAGATAGAAGGTACTAGATCACCTTCGCTCGTCGTCACCTGCACGTTGCCGACATGAGAAGCAACATAAAAAGCAGTAGGGTGAGTCTCATTTCGTAAGTAATAACATATAGGATCAACAACATATAGATCAAGCAGCTAACAACACCAATACACAGCTAAAACAGCGCACCATTAGTTTATATCAATCACAGACAACACCGAAGGTATATGCAATGCATGTGATGCAACCCAACTCCTAGGGCATATGCATGTGGATCCATTAGCACCAATATCTTGCCTTGAGGGCACTCACCAAATAAGGCCGAAGCCTTCTGCTCACCAATAAAATAATATTAAGGCCGAAGCCTTCTGCTCACCAAAATATGCACATGACCATGAGACTCGAGGACCATGCAACATACACACAAGAAACACCATAGCCACGGTTATCACACACACCCACATCAATTCAGCTCACCAGTAACTATTTAGCTCACCTGTAAGTAATTCAGCTCACCAATAAGTAGTTCAGCCCACCAATAATTATTAAGTATTCCGCTCAACAAATATTCCGCTCAACGACATTTTATAAATATCCCGCTTACCAATAAGTATTTCGGCTCACTTTTAAAATTAGGAAATAGCACCTTTAAGATTAACCGCAACACCAGCATTTAATTAATAGTAACAGCAACATAAAAAGCACCGTATAATAAGGCCGAAGCCTTCTGCTCGCCAATAAAGTTATAATAAGGCCGAGGCCTTTTGCTCACCAAAATACGAACAGTTTTCTAAAATAATTGAAGACAACAATTTTCCAAAAGTATTTTAGGCTAACACCAAGGTTCAGGTCGCACAAGGTGCAGGTCCTTTTACAAGATAAGTAAGTTAATGAACAATAGGGCAGGGTTCTTTTAGCCCAAGGTTTCATATAAAGGTAGGCAACTGTGATCTAGGCTACAACATCAAGATTCTTTTATGTCTCCACAGTTGCAGTTAAGGCCACGTCAGCCTCATTAGATGGCCAATTCTTCGCAATTTCAAGGATTGCGCCAAGATGCAACAACTATTTAAAATCTTGCTTTTTACCAATAACATAATAAGAAACATCAGTATAGTAAATCAATTACCAATAATACTGGCAAACGACTTGCAAAAACATATGCGACGGCGAAGTGTTTGGAATTCAACTAACCATAATCAGCATAAACTTTGTTCCTAATTGTTCTCGATCCTCCAAATCGGAAGGAAAATCACCCAAGAGAGGCACAGAAATTACATTACATATCAATAATTTATTCAGACCTCATATGCTACTATGCTAGTTAGGTGTCTTCCTTCAGAGATAAAATAAGTTAATGTATAATAAATCCACCTCCAAATGCTGAACGATAAAAATATCCAGATTCCGGACCAGTAACTCCATTCAAATCAAAGAGAAACTAAATGAAACACACACACAAAACATGTAATGGTTTTTATCGAAAGTATAAATAAACACAAAGAATGTATATTCATGCAAATCACAATATAACAATCAAATTAACAATTCATCTCTACGACTTGACTAGTATTCAATCATCACAATATAACAATTCAATTGGCAATTCATCTCTACGACTTGACTAGTATTCAATCATCACAATATAACAATTCAATTGGCAATTCATCTCTACGACTTGACTACTATAATTGTTAATTCGATAGGCTATTAATTAAGAAAGGAGAGCCCCCTAACCTTTTGATATTGAAGAACACACGGCTTTAGCGACCCTCCAAGACACCAACAATTCCTAGCCCCTTTCTTTTTCTCTCCTTCAGTCTCGCCTCTCTTCTAGTTTTTCTTAGGGATTTCGTGAATGCCTAATCAAAACCCTAGGTGAGCTCTCTTATAGCGCCTAGGTCTAATGTTATGGGCCATGGGCTATTTTAATTAAATCACTTAAGCCCTTTTCATCCAGTCCTCTTATTTTATTAAATCTAATTACTAACAAGGCCTCCCTACTAAACACACTTATTTATTATTATCTTATTTTTACCACTTAATTTATATAATTAAATCTATCAAATAAATCTAACCAAATAAATCACCCAAACAATTAATTAAACATTTAAATAAAATTGGGGCGTTACAATAATCCTCCAGAAACTCAACACACTTCTCTGCCTGCTATTCAGTTCTTTCTGATCAAACAGATAATTTAAACTTTTGTGATCACTAAAGACTTCGAAACGAGACCCATACAGGTAACGTCTCCAAATCTTCAGTGCATACACAATAGATGCCAATTACAAATCATGAGTCGGATATCTCTTCTCATGAGACTTTAATTGTCTGGACGCCAAAGTTACCACTTGTTGATTTTGCATTAGAATACGCCTCAAACCATTCCCAGAAGCGTCGCTGTAACTTTGGAATCCCAAAAACGGATCTGGAAGAATCAGGGTTGGAGCAGAAGTCAATCTAACCTTCAATTCTTGAAAACATTCTCCACAATCAGCATCCCACGTAAACGGTTGACCCTTTCGAGTTAACCGAGTAAGTGGACAACTAACTGTGAGAACCCTTTAACGAACCTCTTACAGTAACCGGCTAGATCCAGAAACTTTCGATCTCTGCGGCTGACGTCGGTCACTCCCATTCAACACCGCTTCCTTCTCACTGGGACCTACAGAAACTCCCGACTTGGGGAATCACATGTCCCAAAGACTTTACCTCTGACACCCAAAAATCACACTTCGAAGGTTTCAAGTACAACTTATTTTCTCGGAGTACACTCAGAACAATGAGGAGATGTTGGGCATGCTCCTCAATGGTCTTTGAGCACATCAAGATACCATCAACGAAAACGACTACAAATTGATCTAGGTAATTGAGGAAAACTCGGTTCAGGTAATCCATGAATACCGCTGGAGCATTAGTCAAACCGAAGGGCATCACTACAAACTCATAATGTCCATACCTAGTACGGAAGGCTGTCTTCGGAATATCTAAGGCTCTAACTTTTATTTGATGACATCCTGACCTCAGGTCGATTCTTAGAAAACACAGCAGCGCCTCAAATTGCTCAAGCAAATCGTCTATCCTTGGTAAGGGATATTTATTCCTGATTGTCACTTTGTTGAGTTGTCGATAACCGATGTACAATCTCATGCTACTATACATTTCCTTTTGACTAATGACACCAGAGTACTCCCTAGAACAGCACTCAGTCGAATAAATTCTTTAACACCGACTCTTCAAGTTGAGACTCCATTTCCTTTAATTCTCAAGAAACCTTCAATAAGAAACAATAGATATTGATCCCGTGCCAGGAATCAATTCTACAGTAAACTCTACTTCTCGCTCTGGAGGTTCAGAAGAAACTTCATTGTGAAGACATCCATAAAGTCATTCACGACCTGAACGTTCGCCAAATCCAAACTAGTTCCAGTGGATGCAGATAACATACTAACATGTGCTTCCGCATCTTGGAATGAAGATTGACCGTCTAAGGTGAACTGGGTAATCGCTTCAGAATTTGTCCTAGACAATTCAACTAATTCTGAAGAGAAACTGATAGTTGATTAACACAGTCGATTGCAACATGATTTGCAGTCATCCAATTCATACCCAAAATGGTGTCCACACTTCTCATAGGCAAACAATAAATTCTACAACGAAATCTCTGCCTCCTATGACAAGTAGACAATCCTATACAAAGATTAGGTCTGGACACGACCCTTAGCAGCAGTTAAAATAGTTATCGGCTCGGATAGCGATGATAAGGCTGATCCCAACCGATTCACATGCGATCGGGATATACAGCAATAGGTTGCACTCCGAATCATATAATATACTGATCGAGTTATTGAAAACTGATCTCATACTCCTCAGTAGATTGTCTGCAGTCGTAACTGCCTAAACATCCAGAATGTTGACTCGTCCTTGCCTTAGAGCTGCTTGTAACTCCTTGAAACTCTTCCTTACGGGGCACTCTTTACCATAATGACCCTCTACATTTCTACAATAGCACTGATTAGATCTTCGCTTGCAATCACCGCTGTGAGGCTTTCCACAGTTAGAACATCTTCTGACCTTTGAAGAATCAAAGAATTGCATCTGCTTTTCCTTTGATGAAATTATCTTAGGACTTTGCATTCGGAGTTGATAATTCAACTACCTTCTTTCCTTTCCCATATTTCCTATGAGATCATCCTCGGCGACATAGGCTGATTGTACCTAGGCAACATAATTGGTAGTAGTATAAGAGCTGAGACCATAAGTCATAAAAGCACTTATGCCCCTCTTATACATCTGCATTCTCCATTCGCCATCCGGAGCTTACTTTACCACTTGGTAAAACTGAAACAAATTTTCCAAACTTAGCGGTGTATCCTTCCACCGTCATGTCACCTTTCCTGAGGATGTACCAGTTGAAGATTCCGATTGTGGTCGAGGATTGCATCTTGATCATCCAGTCATAATTCCGCTTATGATGCACTAAGTATTAAGTTGATCAGGCTCAATGTCTCTTAGCATCACAAGTGTAATTACAAAAAGGACTAGCAAGGAATCGACTCAACCCTAAACTAAGTCCGACTAGGTCGAACTGCTCTGATACCAACTGTAACACCCCGGTATTTATATTGACCAAAAATACCCAGGTGCACATTAGTAACACATCAGAGATATATTTCCTGCTTAGACACTGAATATCACTATAAATTTTTCGCTGAATATAACCCAAACAGTCTTATTTACAACAAGACACTATGGTTCTCAGACCATATACCATCAGCATCTATAGTATTCAGTATCATACAAGAAAGCGGAAGAAAGATATACATTAAATACATAATGTTTTAATATACAGACAACAAAAGGGAAATTAGCTTAAACATAAAGCTAGGCTATCAGCAACCAGTCCGAGCTCAACCTACTCGTGCCTCTTGGATTTCCGCTGTCCCTGTGTCTCTGTAAAACAACAACATATAAACAATGAGATACAATCTCAGTGAGTTCTACCGAGACCCCTACTAACACTCTCGGTTCAATTATGAATTTTTATTTAATGTGACACGGCACCGACTGCGTTACCGCTTCCAAACCCGGTGAACCGCATTACTTAACTTTTAACAGATCACCGACTGCGTTACCGCTTCCAAACCCGGTGAACCTGTTATGACTCAGTACGACACCGACTGCGTAACCGCTTCCAAACCCGGTGAATCGTACAACAAACAATTTGACATAACACCGACTGCGTAACCGCTTCCAAACCCGGTGAACCCCCTTTCCAATAGTGTTTCCTAATGGCACGGAGCCTAGGGTAAGGGATCATGACTGCCCCGCCTAGTATGTCAACATGGGTCGTCACCCAAACTCGATATAATATATATATCTACAGTACTATGAACCCACGGTCCATCAAATCAGACAATCAATAAAACACTTTAATCCACATTTTATAAAATCCAAGTTCACACTCGCACTCTAGTTGACCGCTTTTCGACACAATTTTCCATATCAAAAACAATTCATTTTGCCTTAAAAATAGAATATTCAGTTAGGCCTCTGAATAAGCTTTCCAACGCATCTTAGAACACCTCAATCGGGTTCCCGGATCAAAAGATATCGCGAAAACAAAATCAGTGAAAAACTGTTGAAAATCTGCAAAACGTCGCGACGCGAATTGCTACCGTCGCGACGCGAAAAACGACAGAAACATTTTGCGTAACAAAACTGGGCCAGGTCACGACGCGAAGGGGACGGGTCGCGACGCGACCCTCTGCAGAAAATGCGGATTTTCCGTTTCCTTACGAAATTCGCTATTCCGCTCAATTCCGATTCTCGTTCCGACTGAAAACAGATTTGACAACCAGCAAAACCAATCCAACCAATACCACACAATCAATCAATCAAATCAAAAACCCAATCAAAACGAATTTTATCAAAAACGACATATTTTTCCGAGTAACGGTTTTAAATCAAAATCTCTCGAATCAAATCACCGAAAATTCCATTTCAACGCGACACAACTCGAGACTCGCTCCGATCGATTCCTAATCCGAAACAGACAATATCCAGAAATATTCCAGTCCAGCGAAAGCGATAAAACAGTTAATTAATAATTCGAAACATAAAATCCTAAACGTGAGTAGAACTCACCCTCGAAGCGTGTGCCGACACCGAGACTTCAAAATCGCCGAGACTTCGCCAAATCACCGAGACTCTCCGCGACACCGCTTTTTTGACAAAACCGCACGAACGTTCCCCGAATCAGCGACACCCAATCCGCTTCCAAAGCTTCCCACTCGATCACGAAACCGCTTTGACCGAAATACCGATTTCCCGAAATTCTCCATGGGCACTATTCATCATCTTCTTCACCTCAAGTCACTATTCACATAAACCTCAAATCTTGATTTTTCAACCTAACTCACCCAATCGATCTTCAATACTCGAATAATCCACCTCGTGCTCGCTCCTAAACATCGTCCTTAGCTTTCCCTTGAGCTTGAACCACAAAACCTCTATTTTTTCCTCTCAAATCGAAAATGGTGAAATGAGAGAGACTGAGTTGATGATAAAAATCTTGGTACCAAATCGAAGAGGAAGTAACGCTGAACATTTTTCGTGTTGGAAGGAAGTCGTTTTGTTGAGCGGAAGCACCCCCTTTTTCCTCTTCTTCTTCCTCCCCCTTTCTTTCTCTCTTCTTTTCTTTTTCTCTTCTTCTCTCTGTTTCTCCTCTGTCTCTCGTTCCCTTCTTTCTCTTCTTTTCTTAATTTAATTCTTTCCTTTCTATTTAACACACACACACACGGTTACACATACATATATTTAATATATATTTAGTAACGTGGTCCAATTACCATATTGATCGAAATCTCCTATTTCGATTCCAAAACTTCCTTGGTCCGTATTATCCGGTTAACGATCCGCTGACAATAATTAAATAATTTTAGCACTCGACAAATTTACCAGTTAAGTACTAAATTGGTTTAATTGGGTTAACACCCAAATAATTCTACTAGTTATTTTGCGGATGTTACAGAAAGCATTTCTATGGACTTTGTCATGGGGTTACCACGGCCCCAAGCCGGAAATGATTCTATTTGGGTAGTGGTTGATCGCTTGACCAAGTCTGCCCATTTTATTCCGGTGTGTTTGAATCACAAGGTTGCTAAGTTAGCAGAAGAGTATCTCAAGAATATTGTGAAGCTGCATGGAATTACTACAAGTATCATCTGTGATCGTGGTCCCAAGTTTACTTCACGATTCTGGAGAGCATTGAATATGGCGTTGGGAACAATGGTATGTGCTAGTACCGCCTATCATCCACAGACGGACAGACAAACTGAAAGAACTATTCAGACTTTGGAGGATATGCTTAGGGCATGTGTACTTGACAGTGAAGCCCGATGGGAGGACCATCTTCCAATGGTGGACTTTTCCTACAACAACAGTTACCATTCTAGTATTGGAATGGCTCCATATGAAGCAATATATGGAAGGAAGTGTAGAACACCATTGTGTTGGTGGGATGTCGGTGAACAAAGATTGTTGGGTCCTGATTTAGTCCGTGAGACTACTGAAAAGATCCGTCAAATTAGAGAAAGGATGAAGACAGCTCAGAGTCGGCAAAAGAGTTACGCCGACAAAAGAAGAAGGCCATTAGAATTTGAAGAAGGGGATCATGTATTTCTAAGACTTTCTCCAACTATTGGTACCGGTATAGCATTGCGAGCGAAGAAGCTCAGTCCTCGGTATGTTGGACCTTTCCAAATTATCGAGCGAGTTGGGCCAGTAGCCTACTGCATTGCCTTACCTCCAGCTTTGTCTAGATTACATGATGTGTTTCATGTGTCGCAATTGAGGAAGTACATTCCCGATCCGAGTCAACCGTTGAGTTATGAGACGATTGACATCCGACCGGATTTGTCTTATCAGCCTACTCCAATCAAAATCATCGAACATCGCGAGAAAGCGCTCCGAACGAGATCAATTCCTATTGTCAAAGTGCTTTGGATGGTGCCTCACCTGACGAAGCGACAAGGGAAGTAGAGGAAAACATGCGGGTGAAATATCTCCATCTTTTCAGATGAGGTATGTTATGTTCAATTTTGAGGACAAAATTTTAAAAAAAGTTGGGGTGATTGTAACATCCCCAATTTAGCTAATTTTATTTACTGAAATTAGCAAGATGTCATGTTTAATTAATTAGCTATATTATGTATAATTGGTAATAAATTATTTTCAAGAAGCAACAATTTCGGAGAAACAGACGGACACGCACGGACCAGGTGCCCTTGCACACGGGTCGTGCGCATCAGTCTAGTAGGCCCAGCTGAGTCACTTAAACCTACACTCAGTCACAGAACATAACCCACACACTACTTTCTGAAATCAAAAAGAAAGAAAACAGAAAACAAGAAATAGAGAGCTAGGGAAAGAGGGAGAAATCGTGAGAGAGAGAGAGAGAACTTGAAGAGGAGAGAACCCCATGAGACCTTGATGCATGTCTAGTTTTTCTCCACCATTCTTCTCCATTTTCTTCCCTCTACAATCTGATACCAACACTGCCATCCACACCCTTCTCCATCTCATTTCACCATTTTAGACCCTCAAGCTCAAAATAGCCAAAAGTGGATCATAGGAGTGGAATGTAGCTTGCATGTTCGATTCGTAGCTTGTTTGAGGTAGTTCAGAACCAACATTGTGTTTTTCAAGCATTAGGAAGAAGTTTTGGTAGCTTTGGGTCGAATTTGGACATTGTTGGAGCATAGGACTCGAGTTTGGGAACGTTCGGGACATCTCGTGGTCGTAGAAACTCTGTTTGTGGTTGTTGTTGCGATTGTCATCGCAGGAGGTGAGTTCTATACTCGCTTAGGGATGTTTTTCGACACTATGTTGCATGTCTCTGAAATGATATCGTTCACGTTCCGTTTCAAAAATAGAATCGAGTCAAGATAATAAACGTTTTTAAGAAATCACGTTTTAACGATATTTTATGTGATTCATTGATTGACATTGTGAATGATTGAATTGATTGAAGTATTGATTGTTGTTCTGGACTGGAATATTGTTGTTGTATTAGGATATCGATCAAAATGAAATTTGGAATTGAAACGGAATGGAAAGAACTTACGAAAACAGCAATTTTTGGGTTACTCATGAACACGCACAGATCGTGCCCCCCCAGTGGCACGGACCGTGTGTCTTATTCGCAGGTGGCCTGAAAGGTTTTAAAAACATGGCACGGATCATGCGCCTCCAGGGCACGGACCGTGCGTGAGCTTCTGTTATCCAATTTCAAAATACACTTTAGTCCATTCCAAATGATTCCAAGTTCCTTCTAATCATTTCCCCAAGGTTTCCCAATGATTATAATGCATGAATATCATGAAATTGGGTACGCTTAAGATAAAATTCTTAAGTTATGAAAATTGTGAAAAACCGTACATTAGTAAGCGCGAGTGTATACAAGCCAAGTTAAGATAAAGGACTATAAGTCCATGCAAGTCATGTAAGTTTCAAGACATGTAAAAACAAGTCAAGTTACTTTTCCGAAAGGAAAGGAAGATTTACTTTCTCTAAAAAGAAAGTTAGAATGGCATACATATAATAATATATGTATATCAAGGGTGACGACCCCAGATTATTAGCATACTAGGGCAGGGAAGTCATGAGCTCGTACCCTAGGCCCCTTCCATGTAGCCCGCTTTCCAAGGTCAGCGGGATTGGGTTCACTAATGGCTGAAGAAAAAACAGAGTAAGGTGGCTCGAGGTGTTGTGCTAAGCTAAAGAAAAGAATAAGACATGAATCGTAGTCGCTTATTAGGGCTACAAGAAGAAATAAAGAAATATGACACGTAGTCGCTTATTAGGGCTACGGGTTAGAAGAATATATGTCCACGTAGTCGCTTATCAGGGCTACGAGTTGAAAAGAAAATATGTCCACATAGTCGCTTATTATGGCTATGAGTTCAAAAAATAAAAGCATAAAGAACCGCTAGAGTTAGTAAGGGGTCTCGATAGGACTCACTGAGATAATGTTTATCTCACCCTTTATCATTGTGGTTTTTACAGAGAAATAGGGGAAATCAAAGGCGAAGAAGCACGGTTAGCCGGTGCAACTCTTGGAGTTATTGATGAAGCCGTTTTAAGTTCATGCCTTTTTCCTTTTTGTTGTCTTCGTATTACCGATTGTATAACTATTACTTACTAACAGGTGTAAATCGTTTCCGCTATTTATGTATTTGGGTATTGAACACCAGGATTTGTATAAGTCTTAAGTCATGAGACTTAAGTACTTGGGTAAGTTTAAAGAGGTTCATGGAACCATTTGATAATTATTTATCGAAAGTTTTTAGTCGTGTTCAATATTCAATAACAGGAAGTTACTTTGATGTATGTCAAGTGGTGCTTTTTGGTATTTCTACACGGTAGAAATATCGGGGTGTTGCATTGAACCAACCATTAGAACCGTCAGGTGCAGTTCTAACAACACAGTGAAATACATACCATTGTGCACATAAATCTATCACTTGTATATAGGTTCAAATTTAAATTTAACACACACAAATGTATTTTACGACATCAACCAGACCCGTGTATTTCATTCAAAATAGAGTTCAAAATACAACCAGAGATACATATGCTCATGCCAAGGCATGAGATGTACCATTCACTGATCTCTTCACAAACACAACTTTGTAATTGTTGCTTAAATTGAGAATGGATCTGCACTTCATAACTAATGAACCATATTTAGATTGGTCTAGGTTCATAGCATAAACATGATCTACAAATTTCTTGCAGTTCATCTCAAAGGTTATGGCACACAGATTCTGATTTGCAACCCAAACAAGAGATTTAAGAACAGTCTAAGCTTCAGCTTTCAGAGGAGTTAGAGTTGCCAGAGTCCGACTTAGAGTACTTGTAACAGCCTGGGCCCTTTTCTTTCTAGTAGGCTACCCCAGAACTGTACATCATGACCTTCTCTACCTCTTGTAGAGTTTTTGCCTTCCGTGGGAATCGAACATTGTACCCTGGGGCTCAAGTACAATCTCAATGCATTCCCACTACCTCCAGCCTCCAATTTTTTTGGACGGCCCTGATTATAAATGTTTGAACATTATATCATTATAACTATCAGTTAATTAATTATATTATTATAAATGTTTTAAATGCCTTTTAACAAATCAGCCGTTTTATATTTTTTATATCATTAGCACTTTATGAGGTCTTTATATCTTTTGGGCATATAAATTATATATGTTTATGTTATAATGAGTTGGTATAACTCTTCAACGGAATGTTTTTGTTTTGGTATATAAAAAGCCATGTTTTAGTAACAGAAGTTGATATAACTAGTATAAACCCGTGCGATGCACGGGTGAAATGTTTTTATTATATTAAAATTAGATAGTTTTGTGTGTATGAAATTAATATTTTAAGAAAAAATAAAAACAATTAACTTATTTTTTTTTAATTTTACTCTCTCACATTGAGATTTTTTTTTTACAATACACATTTATAAATATTAATTAAGAGTTTACTTTATATACACATATTGTGTATAGGCTTTGACAACCACCAGCAATCACAACTCATGAAGTATTTGGTTACTAATTAACTAATTGGTGGTTACCAAGTGACGAATTTCCGTTTGATTATGTGTCTGCCTCTAATTTGTAGATAGTGTAAAAAAAACTTATACATATACCTTACATATATATGAATAAAATCTATTGATTTTTTTTACCAATAAATCCATTAAGTAATGATATATAAAAATAAAAATTAATATTATAATACAAAATAAAAAATGATTCAACTTTACCATTTCGAAGATAAGCATCGCCTCTCCTCCTTTCATTGCAAACCATGCTGGTTACTCCTTTAAAAAAAACTACGCAATACTTCCGTCCAAATCCAGTCGGTGTGGTGCATCGTCATTCTTATCAAGTTGATTAGGAGAGCTAAGATGGATTTCCAGGTATGGTGTTCTCCCTCAATTTCTTAAGTTATTCTCTCTGGTCCTGCGTATCACTGTTCAGCTGTTCTTCCGTCGATTTGGGATTTTTCTGATTTAATTCGAACTTCGGCCAAATTCACAGTACATTAAATGGTTCGATTGATTTTCTTTTAATTTTCTTGAAAGATTTGGGGATTCCCTGATTTGCAAGCTTATATGTACACAATTTATGGTGTTTTCGGACTATCTGACTATGATTCCTAATCTGTTTGTTCGCGGCAGACATAAAATGCTTCAAAACATAATAGAAATGTGATAATGTAAATATATTATATCAATATCCGATTACATTAATCACCACTATCATTTGACTATGGTTGCTAATTACGTGTTATGTATACCACAATAGTCCAAAGATATTGATACTAAGTTGGAAAATGATCACGAATGACATATAGGTCACTACTTGTTATTAAAATGCTACACTGGAAAACAATTAAACATTATGAACCACCTCGCGATACACTACATTTTTTGTGGTTCGCATCAAATTCTTATCCTCATCCATATTTAGGCGAAAACACACCTCAGGGGGAGTGAAGTTGTAGGCGGCGATGGGCACCTCAACATTCGCCACTGGCCTTATCATAGCTTGGAATTTGAAATTCAGTCTGTACTCGTGCCTGGCAGCACGCTACTTTCCAGAATTGAGAGCAACTGTAAATTTTGAGATGTTGTATACGGAGCCTTCCAGGATAGTCGCGTCATGCTTGTAGATGTACATTTTGTCTATGTGACCCTGTATCTTTGTTCCCTAATAAGAGGATATGGAATGGCAACTTAAATAACAGGTTATGAGCATGTGAAATGTATATACAATGCATGTTGATTGCAAAAATATATTAGGGCTTCAATATAGTATAGAAAATAATTGCATGTTGTGCTTTAATGTGTACCATATGATGAAATGCATAGAATGATATATGACAGATACGTCTATGTCACATTTAAATTCCGAACTTCAGATGAACATTTTCACATAGTTTTGTGGACAGATCATGTATTTGAATCAGGTTGTTGTTGCCATGAGTTTTATATATGATTACGATGTATAAAAGATAAAGTTAACGATACCTCTTTATCAACCAAAACCAATTCGACAGAGACGGGATTGTTCCCACCATGTGATGGATACACGCGCCATTTTCTGAGCACTCTAACTATAATGGCCGAGTTTTCATGGCTTGGATCTATGACAGAAAGTGGTTGCACCTTTTTGTGAGGAACAATAGTCAACTTGCTTGATGGGGCCATTGGGATCAGCAGAAGCCACGAAAAACTGAATGAAAGAAAAGTTTATGAAGAAAATAAAACAGGTAACTGTTATTAAACTTCTAATATCAGATTTATAAGGTTGATCACTCACTTTACAGAAATTCACACATTGCTTAAACGACTTCTAATGTGTTGATGACGTGTATTACGGCTTGATCCACAAAATTAGGTAGCTGGTTATTAAATCTGATCGCATTTGTATCTCTGATTGCAGCTGTTACCACCAATTTCGCATATTTGACACCAGAAATTTAAATTGTTATATGTCTACTTATATGATTTTAATGAGCATTAATGTGTGTCCTAAAGTTGTGTTGCTGTCATGTAAACGCAATGGCTTTTCAAAATAAGGATTCCATTTGTGTTATTAATTCTGACCTTTATTTGTATCTCTGATTGCAGCAGGTACCACCTTTTTCGCAGATTCAATGGCTGACATTCAAATTGTTATATGTCTACTAAACTGATTTTATTTTCGAATTAACAGTCATCCAAATGTTGTGTTGCTGATGTGTCAACGTCACCCCTCCACAAATTAAGGATTCCATTTTTATCTTTGATTGCAGCTGTTCTAATTAAATTCGCAGACTGAAAGGATGATATTAAAATTGTTATATGTCAAACAAACTGATTTTAATAAAGTTGTGTTGCTCATGTCCTTCTCAGCCTTGGATCCATAACATCAGGAACTTTTTACATGTGTTGCTGGTGATTGATTAGGAGAAATGAGTGGTATTAATTGGTAGGAGAAATGCGTGGAATTAATTGGCCAGATGAAAGAGAAACAGATATTAGCTTTATTTCTAATTTGTTGCTAAAAGTGTTGCTGACAGTTAATGTATTAATGAGAATAAAAGCAGATCCGAAAAAGTAGCTAACTCCTTACTAATTTTCCAGCATTTTTGCAGCACTTACTACCTCTGATGTTGTTATATTGCTACTAAACTGCTTTTAATGACCAGTAGTGTGGATCCTAAATTTGTGTTGCTGATGTGGAAACGGCTAGTAGTGTGGATCCTAAATTTGTACATTGAACTTGCGTCGAATTAAGGAATTGATGGCTGAGATTCTTTAAATTTGCGGTTATGATTGATATGTAGCCAATACTATGTCCAGATTCATCCAGAATATGTACCACAGCTAATGTGTACCTGGAACTAAGTATGTAGACGCAAATTTAAAGAATCTCACCCATCCATTGTAATTTCAAAATGTATTGTTTATGATGAGCCGTTAAAATTGATATGTTGCTGACAAGAGAATTGAAGTGGACCCAAAAGGTTAGCTATCTCCTTACTAATTTTGTGGATCAAGACTGACTGTTGAATTATATCGTTTGTATCTCTCATATGTGCTGTGTCCATAAATTTGGCAGATTCGTTGGGTGACTATCAATTTGATATATTGATACTACGCTGCTTTTTTTTTGTTGTGCCAGATACTACGCTGCTTTTAATCAACATGCATTGTGGAACCTTAATTTATGTTGCTTATGTGGAAACGGCTAGGATCAACAACATCAGGCTTGTACATTGAATTTAGCTGGAATTAAGGAATGTGTTTAGTGGGTTAGTATGGGAAACGCCTTAAATTATGGAATACGTATTGTTGGTCAGGTAGTAGCCGCAATTTTAAAGAATCTCATCCATCCATTCCATGTCAATATGTAACAATTATCATGAGCCGTTAAGTTTGACATGAATGCTTACCTGGACGCCACATATTTTACAGAGAATTACATGGAATTTTCTGTGAATGCGCGTGGCGTTGATGTGGACGGATTAGGTGTACGATTCCTGATTTTATATAGTTATGATAAACACATGATCCGAAAAAAATAGTGAGGAAGATACTTCTCAAATTTGAGAAAAGAATAAGAGTACTGAATAGTAAAAAAAAACGCTAAATAGCACTTTTGGTCCTTTATGTTTGCTCCAGATTTCACTTTGGTCCTTTATCTTTTTTTTGGTCCGTTTTGGTCCCTCATGTTTCGTTTTTGTTTCATTTTGGTCCCTCACGTTAGTTTTGACTAACGGATGCCACGCTGGCAGTTAACTGCTGATGTGGCGTCCTCAATTCATTAAATGACGTGGCAAAAATATATTATTTAATTGTAAATGAAATTACACATAAGCTTTTAAATATTTTAATTAATAAAACAGAAACTAAAACTAAAACTAAAACTAATTAATTCCTTTTTCTCACTGTTCTTCAATGCTGTTAATTCCTTTCCCTTTTCCCAATTAAAACCCAGAAACTTTAATTCCTTTCCCTCTCCCAGAAACGTTAACTCCTTTTCTTCCACCACTTCCGAAGAACAATGCGTTTTTCCCAGATTTGTTAAGTTCTTCCCCAAACCCACTGTTCGTTTTCTCACTCTTCAGATCTTCGTTTTCATCAAACAACAACAATGAAGATCTTCGTTTTCGCTGTTACTGGAACAAAAAAACAGAACAACGAAGAAAGAAACAGAAAAACAACAATGAAGATCTTCGAAACCCATTTCAGATCTTCGTTTTCTCACTTCTCAAAACGAAGAAACAGAACAACGAACCAGATCTGCAAAAATGAAAACGAAATGGGTTTAACAAAAACAAAAACGAAGAAAAACTGAGAAGAACAAAATGGGTTTAACAAAAACAAAATGGGTTTAACAAAACGAAAACGAAATGGGTTTAACAAAAACGAAGAACAACGAACCAGATCTGCGAAAACGAAAACGAAGAAAAACTGAGAAGAAGAACCAAAAGGTAAGCAAAAACGAAATCGGAAGGTAAGCAAAAACGAAATCGGTTTAACAAAAACGAAAAACGATGATCTGGTGGGTGATGAGGAAGGTAAGGTGATGAGGAAGGAAGCAAAAACGAAAAACGAAATGGGTGTTTGATCTGAGAATGGTTTTTGATTTTGTTTTGATGTTATTAGTTTTAATGTTATTAGGTTTTTGTTTAATTCTATTTTATGTTTTTATAATTTTAAAAACTTAATTGATTATGTGTAAAATAATATTAAATTAAATAATATATTTTGAGACGCCACGTCAGGAGTTAACTGCCAGCGTGGCGTCCGTTAGTCAAAACTAACGTAAGGGACCAAAATGAAACAAAAACGAAACATGAGGGACCAAAATTGACCAAAAAAAATATAAATGACCAAAGTGAAATCTGGAGCAAACATAAAGGACCAAAAGTGCTATTTAGCCTAAAAAAGAGAAGGGGTTGTGAGTCTGGTGGTTTTTCTAGGTGCAGGGAAGATCATATTTATTTTCTGAGAAAGCTATTTTATCCTGGGGACGACGAGGCTTGGAGAGACTGCTTGCACACCTTGGGTAGAGCCACAAAACGTCTCAAAGAAAGTGACCTAGTCCGCGACTCAGCCTATTTTGTTCGTGTTCGTCAGTGTGTTCGTAATTGTTCCAACAATAAACGAACCGAGTAATTGTTGTATCGAGTGAGAAAACAACCTAAGTGTCAAGTAAAGGCATAAAACACCAAGGGGATGACGATCCCAACTTAATAGCACACTTGGTAAGGGGAAGTCGTGAACCCTAAGCCAAGACTCACTTAAGTTGAGCCGGCAATAGCTATTGTTGGGTGGGTTCTCCGTGGTATGAGAGCATGTAGTACCTGGAGTTATGCTAAGAGCAACAGAAAAGATAATTAATAAAAACCGAGAGATTAAGTGTGAGGGGTCTCTAAAGAACTCACTGAGATTATTATCTCACTGTTTATTTATGTGGTGTTTTCAGATGAGCAGGGAAGACAAAATCAAACAGAGAAGTTGTAGCCGTTGTTCTGGGCTACGAGCATAGAGGGATCTTTACTGATCAAGTTTAATTATATTTTGCTTAGCTGACCCTAGTGTTACTTTATGTAACAAGTTTATTTTGATACTTTAACTGTTGATTCGTAATCGAAGTTATGTATCGCTTTAGAATTCTGCTTATGAGAACTTGAACAATAGAGTATCTTGAATGACTTTTGGACTTCTTTCATTGTCATTAGTTAATCCTTTCTAGAAACTAAGTTGCTTTAAAGGGTAGTCGATAAAATATTTATCAAGTTAAGTTTGTTCAGTTTGCTTAAGCAGAATTAGTACTCTGATGTATGCTATATTTGGAAGTCTCGGTATTTCTTCCAAGGTTGAAATATTCGGGTGTTACAAAATCTCACACACAGTGTATAGTGAAAATTTTGATGGTGTAAACAGTGAAGGAATTAATTTCTTTTATATTTTTTAAGAGTAAACCCAGAGAAAGATAAGGAAAAATACCAGGAATTAGAAACAATGAGGAACAACAATGCAAGTCTTCAATTACGATTTCACGCGGCTCAGAGTTAGGTTTTCTCTCATTTTTGCAGAAACAAGAAAAGTTTTCTTCGTTTTCTTTAGTTTTGTTGTATTTTCTTCAGTTTTTTAATGAACCAAATTGTATGAATGAAGAGGTGATTTTGAGTTGTTTAAGTGGTAATAATCCTATTTTAAGGGATGATTTTGAATTGTTTATAGTTTTGTTTAAGTTTTTTTTATAAGCAATGTTAGTGGGGGTGGGGGAATGTTAGTTTCGGGGGTTTGAACCCAGGACCTCCTTCTTGCACTCTTTTGGTGCACTCCTTCGATATCCCTTAGCTCGCCAACTGACCTACTTGGGATTAGTTTTGTTTAAGTTGGTTAAGGGCTCTTTCTTGGGTTCTCTGTGTTACCTCGTTGTTTGATTTTCGATTTCTAGAAATCACTTTATTAATACACTAGGGACTAATGTGTCTAAAATATGAAGGGTCAAAAATATTTCTTTTTAAAATTTTCAATAAAAAGATTATTGCAAACTAATTTGAATTGAAAAACAACATAAGTGTCGCTTAACATATCACAACATAGTCTTGTTTTTCTTATATTAAGTCTATTGAATTTCAAAACGTGTGTGGTGTCTGTTTATTTTTAGTTCTCGATCATCTCTGTTAGAAAACTCACGTAGTTGTTATGATACTGATGTAACTATAACCGCCAAATTGAAATAGACTTTTAGTTAAAATTATAATTTTATAATTTTATAATTAAGTATTTTATTAAAATAAAAAGGTTTAAATATATTTTTAGTCTCTTTAAAATTTCACTATTTTGTTTTTAGTCCCTTTAAAAATTTTCATCAATTTTTAGTCCCTATAAAGTTTCACAATTTTTGTTGTAGTGCCTATAAAATGTAAACTCATGTATACCTTTAGAATTTTTGAATGATATTTTGCATCATGTTAAGGTTATTAAAAATATCCCCCCTCACAAAAAATAAGCTCAAAATTGGATTTCTAGGTTAATATTTCCTTTAATTTGTTTCTTGAATTTTTTCACTTGAAAAATTTATATTTAATTATCCCTTGTTAGAAAATTCTAAATTTTTGTGGGAGAGATGTTTATAAGTCCTTAACATGTATGCAAAACATCACTCAAAAACCTCAAATTAAAATTTATTAATTCAAACATTAGAAGAATTGGCCTAACTCACTCATTTTTTCATCAACAATGATGCTTCATTATGCTTCATCATAATATCTAGAAACTTTAGCTTAATGGATCTTCACCGAAAAAAATTAAAGCAGTACTACCAAAGAAATTGGGAAAGGTTCCAACTTCCAAACCCAATACTCCAACGTGAATTTGTGCCTAACCGCCACGAATGTGAGACAATGTTATTTAAGGAGCGAGGCCAACCTCACCTCATGCAAATTTGAATGTGAATATGCATGCACCAATTGCATCACTATCATTATTGATGATACAAGTAGCCAATATAGTAGGTGTTGGCCAGTTTCCGCCACTTCAGGCAATGGATGCTGCATGACCATTATTAACTAAGAGTGTATTTACATTTTAAACATGAAATATTCACTAGTACTCTTAAGTTTGAACACAAGATACACTTTTGAAGCCCCTATCCCGGATCCTAGATATGCCACCGGTGAAATTTACGTTCAAAAATGGCAAACCATCAAATAGACTAATGGAATATTGTGTCAAAAAAATAGGCTAATGGATGCTCAATATTATTGTAATTCATATTCTCTCCCGCATAATTTTTATATTTTATTCTTTTAATTTTGTTTCAAATTTTTTTATGTTTTAGAAATCTACTACTAAATTAACAACAACAACAACAACAACAAAAATTCTTTTAATTTCATTTTATTTTTATAATTTGTTTTATGTTTTATTATTTTAATTACTTTTGCTTTTTGTGATGGTCGGACTGGCAAGCACCAGGACCTAACACACACAAAAAGGAAAATCAAGGTTTGAGACCCGGGGGGATCGAACCCGGCAATCGGGTGTTCATAAACAGCATTTTTGTCGTTGCGACCAATCAGCCTCGAACATAGGTGGGGGCTCTCATTTCTTTTGTTATCATGTCATTGGTGTGCAGTTTCCACTAGCTTTGTCGATGGCTAATCTACGTCAGGGAACCCGGCTGGCCACGAGTACCTAGTTTTGCCGGCTCGTGTGGTTCTCTCCTCCCAATAGTATTTTTGCTACACCCAATATTTGAACCAAAGACCTTGGGGTGAGATGACCTTGGGGGCTCTTATTTTAAATAAATTCATCATTTTTTTAAACAAAATAATTTCATCACTTAATAATATATTAAGCTCAACGAAATTAATATAAAGGATCCCAAATTCTGGACTTGAGTCAAGTGTTGCCTTGGGTTTTTTCTTACCCAAGTTTCCTTGGTTATGAACAATTAAATATATTTGGTCGATAAATAATGAATTTTTTAGTGCGTGATTAGGTATATTGGGATGACTATTTTTTTAGTCTAGGGGTTTTAATTTGACCCCCTCCGGTGTCCAGGGGAAAGGAGTCCTGAATAAAGAAAGGGAACCTGAATAAGAAACGGGTCCTGAATAATCCGGAGTTCGGGTGTGAGGTAAGTAAAGTCTGTCTCTAATTTGTTCCATCGCTGGGGATCGAACCCGGGTACTAGCCGCCGAGTCTGCCCATTAAGATGGAGTGCATTAACCACTTGCACTCAAACTTGGAGTTTTGGGATGATTATAAAATCTCTTTTTATGAAAGGGATTTTTATAAAATCTTAGATTAGGATTTAGGTATAATAAAGAGGTTAATCCTAATGCAGCGCATGCATGGTTGAGATTGTCATGAATCCTGAATAGTATTGATCTGATTAAGAATACATGTTTTACAAAGTTTCTAATACCAACAAAAATTTAGTCTCTTCTTTTTTTCAATATTGAAAGCATTTTGTTATTAGTCTTTGTTTTTTTTTCTATAAGCAATGATTCATTAAAAAGAGCACGATGTGCTGAGAACGACAGTTGCATATTAATTGTTTATACACAGCTTGGCATTATGCCACCAAGAAGTAGCGGAATAATTTGAACGTCTACCTACCCCGTAAATAAACCAACTCCAAGACATGTATTTAATATAAGATACATTGGAGTCTACCAATGGTTCTTCCCCCTTAAAGATCCAGTTAATCCTAGCCATCCAAATACACCAACAAGTAGCTAGCCAAATGATATTCCTTGCCTTATTAGGTTTCTTTCCGCCAAATGCTTCACCAAACACCTGGAAATGATCGACAATGGTAGATGCTAGAGGGCACTGCGATTCGATCCATAAACCAATTCTTTCCCACACTCTCGAAGCCAGCTCGCAATTAAAGAACAAATGTTGCTGAGTTTCAATTTTCTGACCGCAAGTCGGACAACCAGCCTCCTCTACAGAATTGACGACATGGCGAGCAAACAAGATTTATCGAGTTGGAAGAGCATTTGAAAACAATTTCCAGCCAAAAATCATAATTCGAGAAGGGGCTGTTGTTTTCCAAAGGGCTGAATAAATCGAGTACAGATCATGAGTAGTGTCAGCTACTGGCCGAAGCTGTTATTGGTCTTTGTTGTGAATGGATAGTGTAACACCCCGGTATTTTTATCGACTAAAAATGCCCGAGTGCACATTAGTAACACATCAGAGATATAAAATTTCTGCATAAATACTGAACACTGCAATATAGTTTTTCACTGAATAACAATCAAGCAGTCTTATTACACATAAGACCATAAAAAGGGTTCTCAGACCATAATATTCAGCAACTATTGTATTCAGTATCATACAAAAAAGCGGAAATCTAAAAAAACATCACACTAAAGCCATAGTGTTGTGATACATAGACAACAGAAGGAAAATAAACTTAAACATAAAGCTAAGTCATCATCCATCTCCCGGGGCCACCTACTCGTGCCTCTGTGGTTTCTTCTGTCCCTGTTTCTCTGTAAAACAACAACATATAAACAATGAGATACAATCTCAGTGAGTTCTACCGAGACCCCTACTAACACTTTCGGTCCAATTAATTATGAAATCGTTTTAACTTTACACGGCACCGACTGCGCGAACGCTACATACCCGGTGAACCGCGTTATTTAACCTTTGACAGATCATCGACTGCGCGAACGCTACATACCCTATGAACCTGTTACAACCAAGTACGACACCGACTGCGCAGATGCTACATACCCGGTATTCGCACAACAAACAATTCAACACACCACCGACTGCGCGAACGCTACATACCCGGTGAACCACCTTACCAATAGTACTTTCCCTATTGCAAGAGGCCTAGGGTAAGGGTGCATGACTACCCTGCCTAGTATGTCTACATGGGTCGTCACCCAACTCGATATATATATATATATATATATATATATATATATATATATATATATATATATATATATATATATATATAAATATATCTACACTCACATGAACTCATAGTTCATTCACATCACACCCATAGTTGAACATTTAGTTTCAAATAACAAAAGTCGAAGTTCGCTCTCGTACACTAGTTCGACACTTTTCAACACATTTTATGTCTCCAAAAACAGTTCATTTTGCCTGAAAAATAGAATATTCAGTTAGGCCTCTGAATAAGCTTTCAAACACATCTTAGAACACCTCAATCGGGTTCCCAGATCAAAAGTTATCGCGAAAACAAAATCAGTGTATCGATGCTGAAAATCTGCAAACCGTCGCGACGCGAACTGCTGCCGTCGCGACGCGAAAAGCGTCAGAAACATTTGCGTTGCAAAAACACACTTGGTCGCGACGCGATGCCCTGCGGGTTGCGACGCGATGGGGACCTGTCTAGTGCAGATTTTGCGATTTTCGCGAAATCCGCTATTCTGCTCAATTCCGATTCTCGTTCCGATTGAAAACAGATCAAACAACCAACAAAACAGACCCAATCAAAGCCACACAATCAATCAATCCAATCAAAAACTCAATCTAAACGAATTTTATCCAAAAGCGCTATTTTTCGAAATAACGGTTTTTGACTCAAAATTTCTCGGAACCAATCGACGCACAAATTATACCAAAACGGAATAAACCTAAATGTGAGTAAAACTCACCCTTGACGCGAGAGTGGATACCGAGCCGAAATCGCCGAGACTTCAAAATCCTCAAACACGAACCGAAAATCACCAATCCGCTTTCAACTTCGATTCGAGCTTCCAAACGCGTTCCACCTTCCTTGGCTTCGATCCTAAACATGATTTCATCATCAATTTCATCACACAACCCAGAATTTCAACCAATTCCTCACTAAAACCCTAGGAATTCGTAGGTCACAAAAAGGGGGGGAAATGGAGGAGAACTTACCAAGTTCTTGGGTTTTGATGGTGGAGAGGAGATGATGATGATGATGAATTTTGGTTGGATGGGGTGATGATCTTCTTCCTCTTCTTTCTTCTCTTCTTCTTTCCTCTTCTTCTTTCCTCTTCTTTCTTTTCTCTGCTTCTCGTTCCTTCTTCCTTTCTTTTCTTCTTTCTTTTATTTTTTTCTTTCTTTTATTCTTTTCACTAAGTGGTAATATGGTCCAATGACCATATTGCCCTTTTTCCTTTATTCCTTGCTATCAGTTTAGCGATCCTGAGACGACCAAATAATTACTTTAGCACTCGATAAATACACTAATCAAGCACTAATTTAATTCAATTGGGTTAACATCCAAATAATTCGCCTAATTATTTTGAGGATGTTACAGATAGTAAGTGTGTTTCTATTAAAGTTTGCAAACATTTGTTTCAAGGGTTAAATACGTACATGGTTCCTATACAATTTGAGGATTTTGTTTTTAGTCCTTATAAAAAATTTCATTCACTTTTACGCTCTGCATTTTCCTCCATCAAAGTTTTTAGTCTCTCCTGACTTTTAATAACGCTTTTTGGGCCTTCTAATAGAAATTCTATACACTGTTAAATTAAAGTTATGGAGGACTAAAAGCATTGGCGGACGGAAATATATGGACTAAAAGTGAGTGGAATTTTTTATGACGACTAAAAATAAAATTTACAAATTTAATTTATAACGATCAAAAATATATTTAACCCTTTTTTCAATGTTCTTCATTTTTTTTATCAATTTAGGTGGTACTATGTCTCCATAAATTTATTGATAAATAATAATATGGTTAAATATGTTTCTAGTCTTTATAAAATTAAAATTTGATTTTACCCTATACAAAAGTTTCAGTCACTTTTTGTCCATAACATTTTCTCAGTCACAAATTTTGGTCCTTATTGTTAACTCCATTCTCTCGTGACTAACGATAGTCCATATGGCAAACGTTGGCACCATGTGTATTTCAAAAAAAAAACTCAAATTGACTTTAAAATCCCATTTTCATAATTTCTTTGATGTTATACATCCAATTTTGACTTTCAATCTTCCTAATTTTGGAGTAAACTTTTTCTTCTCCAAGCATTATACCTCGGCAATTAGAAAAATTGTCTAATAGTAGATCTCTTTAAACTTCTATGAATTTTAAGGTTTAACATATTTTTAGAGAGGGGAACCATTGTGTGGACAAGTTGGTTGCTTTTGGGCGCTTAGATTTGAGCATCGATTCTCTGGTTAGTGATATTAACTCCCTTGACTCGGCGCTATATGATAACTGGGATAATGCGACGGTGCAACTAAGAAACGTAGTTTCTGACCGCTTTTGGAAAGAGATTCGTTTGAAAGAATCCTTTTTGGCTCAATAGTCGAGGGCTGGCTGGGTCAAATAAGGTGACATGAAAACAAAGTACTTCCCTTCCCTTATGAAGTACCGAAGGAGAAGAGGTAATTTTGTCTTGTTGGATGATAACGGAGGATTGTTAGAGGATGTTAGCGATGGAATTTAGCGACGGAATCACTACAAAAAATGACTGATTAGCGACGGACTATAGGTCCGTCGCTAAAAACAGAATTAGCGACGGAATTTTACTCCATTAGCGACGGAATTGATTTTACTAATTTAGCGACGGAATTGCACTTATTTAGCGACGGATTTGACAAGGCGCGAAGAGACAAAAAATTTGATTTGGATTAGCGACGAATTTCCGTCGCTAACCATAGTAAATTGTGCCACTGGCCGTTTCAGTTTAATTAACACGTGGCAACAGTTAATCCGTCGTTAACTGTTAAAAAAATTTTAAACCCGGATCCCTCCCTATTTTCTCTCTTTCTTTCCTCTTCTCCATTCTTTCTCTCAAACTCTCCCTCTCCGAACCGTCCACGCCACCACACCACCACCGTCCACGCCACCGCACCACCACCGTCCACGCCACCACGGTCCACGTTACCAAGGTTTGTTTCTTCTCTCTCTTTCTGTCTCTACGAACCTTCTCTCTATTTTTCACTAATTGTGTCTCTGTCTCTCTATTTCACACAGTCACCGGACCTCTATTTCGCAAGTCACCGGACAACCACCGCACCGAACAGCCACAACAGTCACAGTCGCGGTTAGTTTTTATTTATTTTTGTTTTTCGAAATGATTTTTGTTTAGTTGTTTTTAGTTGTGAAATGTGAGTTTTAAATGTGTATGTTATTATAGGATAAAGTTTTATTGTTAGAAATATTAATATTAGTGTTTAGGATTGTGAAATTTGAAAGGTTGTTGTATGTGTTTAAGATAGTGTTTAGAATTGTAGAATAAAATTGTTGTTGTTGTTGTTGTTGTTGTTTTTAATTAGAAAGTTGTAATTGAAAGATGTAATTGGAATTGAATTGAAATTGAAACATGTAATTGAATAGTGTATGTGTTTAAGATAGTGTAATTGTATGTGTATGAAATGTGTATGTTGTTGGAGATGTTAATTGAAAGGTGTATGTTTGTTAGAGTTGTTAATTGAAAAATGTCTAATTGGAGTTGATAATTGGTGACAAGTGTATGTTAATTTTGAAATTGAAATTGTGTTAAATTGTTGTTTTAATGTTTGATGAACCCTAGGTTAGATGACTATTTGATGTTGTTATTGTGTGTTGTTGATGGAAAAGGGTGAGGTGTTGTGCTTCACCCCCATATTTTGCTCGAAATCATCTCCATTGAGATAAATGCGAAACGATACTAACAATTTTAAGGTTGGAAGTTAGAAATAACTTCCTTCACTACTTATATGGAAAAGGATTTTGTCTGATCTGTCCTTAACCCCCATATTCGGCTCGAAATCATCTCCACCGAGATCATATCGATGCCACTAACTTTATAGGTTTTATATTGGGAATGTTATGAGAATGTAAAACATTTTTTTAAATGCGTGTAGATGAATTGGAGTCAATTGAATCGTGGTTGGGTGTATGATCGGTTATATCCGGGAAGAGCGTTTTTAAAGAAAAATTTTGTAAATGGGGTTGAAGAATTTATTAGGGTAGCATGGCAACATGATTTAACTAATGATGAAGGGTGTACCTATTAGTACTGATGATGAAGTCAGTGAGCACTTGTATCGTCTCGGGTTTATGCCTAATTATTGGATTTGGGTGGACCATGGAGAAGTACTTCCGAATTTTCACATAGGGGCTTCAAGCAATTCTGGTGTTGTTGCTCCGTCTAATGAACAATTTGAGTCGATGGAAAACATGATTTGTGATGGTCTCAGGGTGAATGTGCCATTTGATGAACCTCAGTATGACGATCATGATGAACTTCCAAATGAAGAAGCACAGAGATTCTATAATTTGTTAAGGGAGTCAAACAAACCGTTGTTTGAAGGCTCGCTAGAGTCAAAAATATCTATTTCTGTGAAGCTTTTAGCTCTCAAGTCAATGAGTAATATTTCTGAGTTGGGTTTAGATTATGTGACTAAAATGATTATCGATGCGACACCTAATAAGGTTAATTTGCCAAAAAATTATTATGAAGCAAAGATGTTAGTTTCGAAGCTGAGATTAGAATGTAAGAAGATTGATTGTTGTGTGGATGGGCACATGTTGTTTTACAATAACGAATTTGGTAAAAGCGATGGTGCACTACTGGAATGCAAATTCTGTGGAAACCCGAGGTATCATGTTCGTAAAAGGCGAAAACGTAATTATAAACCCATCCCTATAAAGTCGATGTTCTATTTGCCTATAATTCCAAGGTTGCAAAGAATGTTTGCATCGGCTGAAATTGCGAAGAAAATGACGTGGCATTATGAGAATAGGCGTACCTCAGACATTTTACGCCACCCATGACAGTGAAACGTGGAAACACTTTGATCAAGTGCATTCGGATTTTGCCTCAGACCCACGAAATGTTCGACTTGGCTTGTGCTCTGATGGATTTACTCCATATATCCAAGCATCAGCGTCACCCTATTCCTGTTGGCCATTCATTGTTACCCCTTACAATCTTCCTCTTGAGATGTGCAAGACTAAAACTTATATGTTTTTGACTTGCATGATACCTGGTCCATCCAATCCAAAAGCTAACATTGATATCTTTTTGGAACCCCTGATTGATGATCTCAAGAGATTGTGGGGTGGTGTTTTGACATATGATGCAGCACAAAAAAATAATTTTATGATGAGAGCGTCATTTATGTGGAAAATAAATGACTTCCCTGCTTATGGTATGTTGTCTGGTTGGGGGACTCACGGTAGATTGGCAAGTCCCCACTGCATGGAACACACAAAAGCGTTTACGTTGAAATACGGGGGGAAGAGTTCTTGGTTTGATTCGCATCGTAGATTCTTACCATCGGGTCATGAATTTAGAAAGAACAAGAAGGCCTTCAAGGATGGGGTAGTCGAAAGAGAGACCACCGCCTTTGTTGACATCAGGTGAAATCTGGAGGAAAGTTATCGATTTACCACAAGCCACAGAGGTAGTTGTGCTCTCCCGATTGAACGGTTATGGACGACTGCATAACTGGACAAAAAGAAGCATATTTTGGAATCTCCCATATTGGAAAGATAATCAATTGAGACACAATCTTGATGTTATGCACATCGAGAAGAATTTCTTTGACAACATATTTTACACTGTGATGAATGTGAAAGATAGAACCAAAGACAATAATAAAGCTAGAATGGATTCTGCTCTTTACTGTAGCAAACATCGATCCAATTTGAATTTGGTGCAAATGACTAATGGCAAGATGTTAAAACCTAAAGCCAATTATTGTCTAACACCCGAAGAAGCAAATGATGTTTGTCGATGGTTGAAGGCATTGAAGATGCTAGATGGTTATTCTTCTAACCTTGCAAGATGTGCGGATGTGAACACTGGGAAGATGTATGGGATGAAAAGTCATGATTGCCATGTATTCATGGAGTGTTTGCTTCCCATTGCTTTTGGTTCATTACCAAAGAGTGTTTTGGAACCACTTACTGAAGTGATTCAATTTATTAAGAATATGTGCTCTTCAACAATGAGAAAGGATGATCTTATTAAGATGGAGCAGAATATTCCTTTCATTATCTGTAAGTTGGAGAGAATACTTCCTCCCGGTTTCTTTGATTCCATGGAGCATCTCCTGGTTCACCTTCCATATGAAGCAAGACATGGTGGGCCAGTTCACTATAGGTGGATGTATCCATTTGAGAGGTAATTGTCTATTTTAGCATTTTAATTAAAGTGACATTTAGTAGGACTATTTGTTTAATCAAGTGTTCTTCTTTCATATATAGATTAATGGGTGATTATAAACGATCGGTGAAGAATAAAGCTAGAGTTGAAGGATCGATCTGCGCAGCTTACTTACACCGTGAAACAATTTATTTTTGTTCTCATTATTTCAACAACTTTATGTTGTCAAGAAATAATAGAAACGAAATGGGGGTTGAAGAAGAAAGACACGCACTCACTTTATCTGTGTTTACCAAACCTGGTCGCCCCTCGGGAAAGAAGTCGACCAACTGGTTATCAGATAAAGAGTATGAATCAGCACATGTTCATGTCTTGATCAATTGCACCGAAGTTAAACCATATCTTGAGTAAGTATGCTTCAATTCAATTTTTAATCTGTAAACACCATTAGAGTATGAAGCTAAATCATGTCTTGATCAATTTTCAATTTTGAAGAGTATAAATAATTCCTTTTGAGTGCATTCTTACGAAGTGAGGGAATATGCGCTGAAGAATCTTCTGTTCGTATACATGAAATTTTTCCATCATGGTTTACTGCTAGAGTAAGTAAATAAAATTAATGTTTTAATGTCAAACGTTTAAAGTAGATTATGAGACATGACATATTTTTCCCATATGTGATTACTTAGGTTTATGAAGCCGAACCAACTCCCTTAATCCGACACTTGAGGAACTTAGCCGATGGTCCTTTTCGTGAGGTGACTGAGTGGCACACATACCTAGTTAACAGTTACAAATCTGACACCCAATCATGGAGTGAGGGAAAACAAACAATTAATAGTGGGGTATATGTTAAAGGGGAAACAGAAGGAGGTCAAGGTGACTAATATGGTGTGATCCAACAAATATATGAACTTGAATACCCACATTTGGACTATCAAAAGAGAATAGTTGTATTTTATTGTAGTTGGTTTGATCCATCGGTTAGAGGAACAAAATTGAATCCAAAATGCAATACCGTGGACATTCGAATGGATAGAAGGTATAAACTTTATGACCGTATATCATGCCAGAAAATGTGAGTCAAGTGTATTATGTTTCATATCCTTCAACTAAGAGGGGCTGGTGTGTTGCAATTAAGACAAAACCACGGGGTCGCATTGAAGCAACTGATGCGGAGGATGAGGTTCCTTATCAAGTGGATGAAATGTCGGGAGTTAATGAGGTAATTGAAGTTGAACCAATTGATACCTTACGTGATGATCGACTCTCAGTTGAAGAAGTTGAACCAGTTGAACCAGTACCAGAAGTGACTGAAGAGGAAAAAGAGACTAGAGATGAAGAGGAGGAAGAATATATTGAAGATGAAGAAGACGAAGAATATGAATATTTAGAGTAGTCTTATTAGTATTAATGTTGTTATCATTATTAGATTATGTTGTAATCATTATTACATTAATGTTCTAATTATCGTCATTATATTAGTATTAATGTTCTTATCATTATTAGATTATGTTGTTATCATTATTACATTAATGTTCTAATTATCGTGATTATATTATTGTTCTTGTTATCATTATTATTAGAGTCTTGTTATTGTTCATAGATATGCATCCAGGAGAAAGTTCGGACCCATCGAGACATGGAAAGAGGCATCATCGTCGTAGACAACGTGAGGTGACATTAGTTAATATTGGGAATAACTCATTTATTGGGACGCCTCAGACCACCGCTCCAATTTCCCCACCAGTGGTTCAGCCTACGTCTCCACCAGCTGGGTATATGCCTACACCAGGGTATACGCCTATCCCACCTGGGTATATGTGTTTCCCTTCTGCGTATATGCCTACACCAGGGATGCATACACCAGGGTTATCGATGCCTACACCAGCTGAGCCCCATGGTGATGCATATACTGATGAGCCCCATGTTGGTGTTACTGATTCAGATTCATCGACCGATGAAGAGGATGTGCAGGTGGTTGTCAGCAATGATGGTATCAAACGCAAAGTCATCTATCCCTATGGTAACGGGTAAGTGTTGTTTGAATTTTTTAGTTTAAATTAATTATGCAATGACTTATATATATATATATATGTTTGATTGTTTGATATATATGTTTTGTTATGCAAGTTTCTTCCTGCGAAGGCCGCTTCATCGCATATCACATATGTCATTCAGAAAATGTATTTTAAAACTTATCATGAAAAGTGGACAAAAGTCAATGATGAGGAAAGGGGAAGACTTTTGGATTTGTTTAAGGTAATTGTTAGTTATGTCATTACATATATTGTTAATTTTAATTTTTTTATGTTAAATATAATAATACATATTTTTATTTTGCTTAATACAGTCTAAGTTGACGTGGCTGCCGGAACATGATGTAGTTGTGCAGAAACTTTTTTTCAAAAGAATGGGCAAGCTATTGTCGGATTTTCTTTATAAACTACGGTGTAAAGATAAGCAGCCGAAATACATCCCTGACCGTGTTTGGAATGCCTACAAGGACCTTTGGGCTACTGAGAGCTACAAAGAAAAAGCTGAAAAGGCCAAGCAGAATAGAAATTCTGAAAAGGGTGGCCCGCTTCACTGTTGCGGCTCCGTCAACCAGGCTCATCATGCTGTTAGATTGGTAAATTATTTTAAATTTGTGTGTTATTTTAGTTTATTTAGGGTGATTAGCAATCATTGAAAATGTGTTTCATTATTACAGAGTAAGAAGGCTGGACGCGATATAACTATTCCTGAGCTTCACAGGGTAACACATTTGAGGAAGGGTACTACGGAGTATGTTGATGAGCGCTCTAGGAAAACTCAGGTATATACAACTTGCTTTGTATTAAATAATTTTGTTTTCTTAAAATGGAACGCTAATTATGCTATGTTATCTGGTTATGGAAAACAGGAGGATGTTAGTGAGACGATGGTTGAGCCGACTCAGGGGACCTGGAACCCTGGCTCACTTGGTCCACTTCCCCCTGAGATCATAGCTCTGGCGAACCTCAGTTGGAAGAAGGCAGTAGGCTGAGGAGACCGCGCAACTTAGGCAGCAGGTGCAGGCTCAGACACAGGTCATTCAGGATCAGGAGCAGCGGCTGCAGACTCATGAACAGGTGCAGACAACTCTGCAGGAAGACTTCTTGAATTTTACCCGTACGCAGGCGAAGATATTGAAGTATTATAACCGCAAACATCCAAATGGGTCTGAGTCTGAGGGGTCTGATGATACTCGCTATTAGGACTTTGTTGTATTCGTTTGATATTTAAGTATTATGTTTTAACATTTTGAACTAGTTTATTTTGATTCGGATTTTATTGTTAATTGGGATGCTATTGTTGATTTCGATTTTATTGTTAATTCGGATTTTCGCACTTATCTTAATTATAGTAGTTTATAATAGACAGGGTTTTTAAAAAGCAGGTTTTCTAAAAAAAATAATAAAAATTCAGGGGTCATTAGAGACGGAATTAGTGACGGAATTCCGTCGCTAATATTTCTAACCAAATATGGACACGTGGCATAAATTAGCGACGGAGTTAGTGACGGATTTATGTCGCTAATTTTGATCATTCATAGGCTAACACGTGGCAGTCATTAGCGACGGATTTAGTCCGTCGCTAATTCCGTCGGTAAATGTCATTAGCGAGGGAAAAACAGGTGTTAATGACGGAAAAATCCATCGCTAATCCACTATTTTTTTGTAGTGGTTGGTGCGGTTAATTAGGAGGAGGTCAAGAAGAATTTTGAGCAATGTTTTTCTGAGGCGATGTCAAATAGGCCCACTCGTGGTGGTTTTGATTTCAAGAAGGTGTCGTTGGAAGATATTGTATCGTTATTGGAATCGTCCATTGAACTGGAGGTGTGGAATTGTGATGGTGACAAAAGTCCAGGTCCTCATGGATTCAATTTCAAATTCATTAAGGAAAGTTGGGACTTTCTGAAAGACGATATTATTGCTTTCTTTAATGAATTTCATTTCAAAGTCGTGTTTTCAAAGGCCTTCTCAGCTTCTTTCATAGCTCTTATTCCTAAGACTGACAACCCTCGAGGCTTAGATGAGTATAGACCTATTTGTTTGATTGATTGTATGTATAGGATTTTGGCAAAGGTTTTGGCTAATAGAATCAAAAGGGTATTGCCTAGTATTATTTCAAGTTGCCAATCAGCATTTTTAGGGGATCCCTTGTTTCCGTTCCTTTTTCTAATTGTGGCGGAAGGTTTGTCTGCCTTGGTTGGGAAGGCTGTGGATATGGGGGATTTTCAGAGTTACTCTGTGTCTGATGGGTTGCAATTCTCAATTATGCAATTCTCTGACGACACTATTGTGATGGGGAAGGCCACTTGGGACAATTTGTGGAGTATCAAGACAATTTTGAGGAGCTTTGAGCTTGTTTCGGGTCTGAAAGTTAATTTTCACAAAAGCAAGCTTATTGGCATTAATATTCAGGCTGATTTTCTAGAGGGAGCATCAACCTTTTTTCATTGTAGAACTGAATCAATCCCTTTCAAATTTTTGGGGATTCCGGTGGGTGCTAATCCAAGGAGAGAAACTACTTGGAAGCTGGTTTTGGACATGTTGTGTAAACGACTTTCATCTTGGAAAGGATGTACTCTTTCTATTGGTGGCCGAGTAACTCTCATCAACTCGGTCTTGAATAGTGTTCCCATATATTTCTTTTCTTTTTATAAGGCGCATAGAGTGGTTCTCAATGCAATGATAAAGATCCAAAGAGACTTTCTGTGGGGTATTAATGAGGGTGATAGAGGAATGTGTTGGGTTTCTTGGGAAAAGGTTTGCAAACCTAAGAAGGAAGGAGGACTTAGTATTAAAAATCTTGAGCTATTTAATATTTCCTTGTTATCCAAATGGAAGTGGAGGTATCTAGTGGATGAAAATGCTAGTTGGAAGGAGTTGTTGCTTCACAGGTATGGCGAGACTGATTCGTTATTTCTTCACGTTTCAGAGATGGATAGTCGACACGGGGTTAAGAACTCTCTGTGGCTGCGTGATTTGTTGCGTTTGGGCAATGATTCTTTTAATGAAGGGTGTGGTTTAGTTTGTGTATAAGACACAGGTTGGGGAACGGATAATCTATTAATTTTTGGCAACACCATTGGTTGGGTCATGCACCGTTGTACTTGGTGTTTGCTAATTTATTTGCAGGTTGGAAGCCCAACAAGCGAAGATTTCAGAATGGGGCGTGTGGAATCAAAATGTTTGGCAATGACGATTACCCTGGCCAGATTTTCCAGATCCAATCCGCGCTGAGGAAGCTGAGTTATTGCACGCTATTTTGATGGACGTCAAGCCGGTTCAAGATAGGGACGATTTGTGGACTTGGAACGTTGAAGCGTCCAAAATCTTCTCAGTGAGATCTTGTTACAGTTACTTGTTGCAGTTATCTTCGGTGGCTGATGTTGGTAATGAGCTTGACATGGTGCTTACGGAGATAAGGAAAACGACACTCCCATCCAAAGTCTTAATTTTTGGTTGGAGGTTGTTGAGCGGATCTCTTCCTACTCGGTCTCTTCTTCTACATCGACATGTTATATCCAACGAGGAAGATACTACTTGCCCTTTGTGCTAGGAATTTATGGAAGACGTGAACCATCTGTTCCTCAATTGCAGATTCGCTAATGAAGTTTGGTCTCATATCTTGGCCTGGTTGTAGCAACCCATGTGCATTTTCAATCACATTCTTGAGCACTTTAAGTGGGCTGGGACGATATGTGTAGGAAATAAGTCTAAGAAGGTAAAATTTATCATCTGGTTGACTACTTGTTGGAGTATTTGGTTGTCTCAGAATGGCTGCATTTTTAAGAAAAAGAAACCTAGAATTTCTTCTGCTGTTACATCAAATGTCTTTCTTGGAGCTGGTTTATTTATAGGGCGGGTAGTCATTCTAGCTTTTGTTTTTCTAATTGGTGGGACAATCCTATTTTCTGCCTAAACAATGTTTGAACTTCTTTGTTGTTTGGATTTTTGAGTACCCCTAGTGCTCCTTCAATAAATCATTGCTTATCAAAAAAAAGTTGGTTGCTTTTGGAGTTTATACTAGTTGTTTTAATTGGTGGGATCTTGTTCTCTGCTTTGCCCAGGTTCACTTTTGCCGTAATAGGTTCGGTCTTTCTGAATATTTATTCACATGTTAAATATGTTTTTGATCTCTAAAAATTAAGAAATTTTGTTTTTACTCTCTTTAATCCTCATATTTTTCTTTGTCAATGCTTTTTATCCCTCATTACTTTCAATAGCGCTTAGAAGCGCTATTAAAAGACTCAAAAAATACTATTAAAAGTTATGAAAGACTAGAAGCATCTACTATCTATCTATCTATCTATCTATCTATCTATCTATCTATCTATCTATCTATCTATCTATCTATCTATCTATCTATCTATCTATCTATCTCTGTCTGTCTGTCTATCTGTCTCTGTCTGTCTCTCTGTCTTAGAGTAGGGCGATAATCACAGACAGAGATAGATAGATATAGCCAGTCTGTCTTCATGTCCTGCGTCGTTGGATGTTGGGCGATAATGACCTTTGATCTGTGTGTGGCGCGGATCGTGATCCGTGCCTAGAGCCGGAAACAAAGAGAAAGCCAACCTTCAGTCACGAATAATCGGGGCTGCCCAACGCGGCTCTTCTAAGTCGGTCCTAGGTATAGCTCGATCTGAAACACGTGCCCCTCAGGCCGAAGTCGAGCTCAGAGGGCTCGGTCTTGGTCTGAAAGAGATGGATTTGACCAGGTCTCGTTAATTCAGCCGCCAGACGAATGTCACGGGGTGACCCGAATTGGATCCGGACAGGTCGGACCCATTGAAGGGGGGAGGTCTTTCTCTGAGATGCCTAAAGTTTTGAGCGAGACGAGGAATAAGATGTCTGCCGGGCTTCCTTGGTCCACGAGGACGCGCCGGACCTCGAAGGGAATAAATCTGTTTGGCCCGCTACTCGGCAAGTCGGAGTCACTGAAGGACAAAGAAGGTTGTCCCCGGGCGTGGTAGGGTGTCGCGCCCAGGTATTTGATCGGGCTATCCCTCCTTCTCTTCGATAGAGAGAGGCTTCCTTGGGCTCTTCCCTGAGTCCCCCGGTGATGACCATCGCCGCAAATTAGGTTCCGGCTTCGATATTGATTTTTCCCATTACTGAATGTTTGCAAGTTTGATCTCACAGCGAAAGTACGTCGACCGATGGGAAAGAGACGAGAGATAGCCCCCATTGTGGTCACCAATGCCCTGGAGTAGGACCTGAGATGAGGTTGAGATGACTTTGATCGACGTACCCTCTAAGCTACGAGCTGCTGACCGACGTGGGTGTGGTACCTGGACACACTTCGACGCCCAAGTTAGTATGATGAAGTTTATGATGAGATGGGTTTGAGATCGTACCTGGACCGTGAGAATGATCTGGTATTTATAGGGACGATTGGGTTGACGCCCTGCACTGTTGGATGTAAGGCGATCGTGGCCTTTGTTCTGTGTGCGATCCGTGCCAAGAGCCAGAAACAAAGAGAAGCCCAGCCTTCAATCACAAATAGTTTAGATCATAATTGAGGAACAAAGTTTCATCATTAGTGTAATCGCACACACCTAGCTAATCCTAACGCTCTTTAAAGTAGTTAGATCCTAATTGAGGAACAAAGTTTCATCATTAGTGTAATCGCGTGAAGAAAGGAATCACTAAGTTCAAAAGTTAGCCAATCCTCTACTAATCCAAATTTTGATAATTAACAAATGCTAATATAGTAATTTAAAGGGTTTGTTTATTTTAACAATTCAAAATTGTTAATGCAAACTAGATTGGTCACTCGATATATACTGTACCCCCATAGTCACTCGATATATACTGTACCCCCATAGTCTTATTTACTTTTGTATTGAATGAATCAACACGCTATCATTCCACTGGTTTCATTTAAAAGCCTACAATTGAGTACCATGCCTTGGCTCAGTTGCAAATTGCGAAAGTACATCGCTTTCATCCTGAAAATGGTTCTGAACACTGAGCATAAGCCTTAACAAATGGCCACAACGGTTGTCAGTGCCTGTTTCATGCTGACGATGCTTGTGAGGGATGATGGGTGGGAATAAATGGGGACAGTGTTCTGATAGCTCACCCAATCAGAATTTCCTCCACTTTTATTTCTTGTATATTTTATATTTTTACAAATTTCTTGTATAGTGACTTCATATTTTTACACAAACACAATGTACATTGAAAATTTTGATTCGGTATGTTTGGGAGTGAGTTTTGGGATGGAAAAAAAGGGAATTGCTTAGGAAAGATTAATCAATTATTTTCATATATATTTGAATTTTAAAAAATCAAAAGAATAACGAGATAGATAATAATAAAATGTTTTTAATCATGCTTTATTTATGTTAATAGACATTTTATAAATTACTCAATTTAGATTTGAAATGTATGCCCTTGCCTTCCCTCCAAAAACGTCCTCCTATACATACCCTAACTTTGTATTTGGATGGAGTATTTTATTGGATAATGTAATTTTAGAAGGGAATTGAAATATTTTAGATCAAAATACCCTCCCCTCTCAAAATCTCCTCCCAAACATACCCTAACTTTGTGTTGAGATGGAGTATTTTTGGGAGGGGGGGTGGGGTAATGTAGCTTTTAAGGAAATTGAAATATTTTAGTTCATAATTTATTAAGGAATTAATTTCCTTCATATTTTTTAGGTAGTAAACGCAGAAAAAGAGAAGGAAAAGGCGAGGAACTAGGAACAACAAGGAACAATAATGCGAGCTCTGATTGATGATTTCGTGTGATCGGAGTTATGTTTTCTCTCATTTTTGTAAATACAAGAAAAGTTTCTTTTGTTTTCTTCGGTTTTGTTGTGTTTTCTTCGGTTCTTTAATGAACCAATTTGAATTAATAATTTGTAAGAGGTGATTTTGAGTTGTTTAAGAGGTAAACCTATTTTAAGAGATGAATTTGAATTTTTTAAGGAATTGGTCCGAGTTGTTTAATGCTTTTGTTTAAGTTGTATAATGGTTCCTTCTTGTGTTCTCTACGTTCCTTCGTTTTCTGGTTTCCAATTTCTAAAAACCACTTTTGTTGTTACCTCGGGGACTAATGTATCCTGAAAATTAATGGACTAAAATATCTATTTTTTTATGTTTCAAAAAAGTTTAATGAGGGACTTGTTTCGATTGAAAAGTGACATAGGGGTCACTTAACATGCCATCTAGGTAGTTAATGTGCCACGTTGGCAAAGTTAATTGACGATTGGAACTTTGGAGTGACTAACATGTCCTTATTTAAAAATGTCATGGACTAACGTGTTTCTCAAAAATTGTAAAATACCAATTTGTCCAGTAATGAAATTGTCAGAGACCACAATAAAAAAAAATATAAAAAAAATTGTCAGAGACCAATATGAGCATTTAGTATTTTTTTTTGTTTCCAATTAAGTCCATAAATTCCAAAATGTGTGTAGTGTCTCTTTATTGCTCACACTAAAGAGTCACTTTTCTCGTGTCGTTGAAATTGCGAAATGAACTTTTAGTTAAAACTTATATTTTTATTAAAATAAAAACCTCAAATTAATATTTTTTTTGACAGCAAACTCATATTTTTTGTCCCAACTCAAATTAATGTAGTATTTATTAATTCAAACATCAGAAGAATTGGCCTAACTCACTCATTTCATCAACAACAATGCTTTATTATATAATATGTAGAAACATTGGCGTAATAGATTTTCTCCCAAAAATTACAGCACTACCAAAGAAATTGGGTAAAGTTCCAATTTCAAAACCCAGTACAACAACGTGAGTTTGTGCCTAACCGCCACGAATGTGAGACAATGTCATTTGAATGTGAATATGCATGCACCAATTGCTTCATTATCATTATTAAATGATACAAGTAGCCAATATAATAAGGTGTGGGCCAGTTTCCGCCATTTCAGGCACAAGTCAAAATGGATGCTGCATTCCCATTAATTAAGAGTCTATTTAAACATGGTTTTAAATACAATTAACTTAATCTACTTAGGGCCACTGACTCGATTTAGTGCTCCTGAGTTCGATTTTCGAAGTGGATAAACTCGGTATTGTAACAGTTTGGGCCATTTTCTTTCTAGTAGGCTACCCCAGAACTGTACATGATGACCTTCTCTACCCCCTGTAGAGTTTTTGCCTTCAGTGGGAATCGAACCATGTACCATGTGGCTCAAGTACATGTTCAATGCATTCCCACTACCAATTGATCTACTAGAAAGAAAAGGGCCCAGGTTATTACAAGTATTCTTTTGTGTAAGGTTGATCTTAAACACAAGCGGGGATTAGAGTTGTCAAGATGGGCGGGCCGCCCGGTTTGGCCCATTGGGCCAAAACGTACAAGTAGGCTGGGCTGGACCCGCCCAATTGTTGAATGGGCCGTGTTTTGTGTAGCCCAGCCCAATCCAAAACACAGGGCCGATGCCGGCCCACGGCCCAATCTAACTTTAACACAGGAAATAACAAAACATAAAAAAATTGGCCCACTTTGGCCCATGGGCCAACTGGGCTGGGCTAAAATGACCCGATTTGTTCCCCGGGCCTCTATTTAACGAGACCGGCCCAACCCAAAACATTGGCCCATAGTGCTGGACCAAAATTGACAGATCTAGCAGGGATTAGTCTTTCGGTGAAAGCGATTGGACTTCGTGGGTAGCCCAACAATGGTCTGAACCAAAAAAGTTGTAACACCCCGGTATTTCTAACTAGTAGAAATGCCTAAGTGCACCATCCCTAATACATCAGAGATATTATTTCCTGTTTAGATACTGAACACCACTATAAATTTTTCGCTGAATAACACCAAAACAGTCTTAATCATAAATAAGACCGCAACGGTTCCCAGACCATCAATCATCAGCAAGATTTAGTGTTCAATATCATACAAGAAAGCGCGGAAACAAATACATAATGTTTACATCCGTTACAGGCATAATGTTATGATACATAGATAACAAGGGAAAATATAAGTCTAAGCATAAAAGCTAAGTCTTCAGCAACCATCTGAGCACAACCTGCTCGTGCCTCTTGGATCCTGTTTCTCAATAAAACAACAACATATAAACAATGAGATACAGTCTCAGTGAGTTCTACCGAGACCCCTATCTACACTCTCGGTCCAATTAAGAATCCTATTTAAATTAACACGACACCGACTGCACCTGTGCTAATCCCGATGAACCGTATTATAGGACTTTCTTTCATTCGTAGGTTAATTTATAACCACGCGCATTTTAATTTAACACGTCACCGACTGCACACCTGCTAATCCCGGTGAACCGTGTTATAGACTTTAACTCAGTACGACACCGACTGCACACCTGCTAATCCCGGTGAGCCGTACCACAAACCTTTTAACGCAACACCGACTGCACACCTGCTATTCCCGGTGAACGTAACGCATAACTTTTAACATAACACTGACTGCACACCTGCTAATCCCGGTGAACCCCCTTACCAATAGTACTTTCCCTAATGGTATACGGGCCTAGGTTTAACGATCATGACTTCCCCGCCTAGTATGTTAACGCATTGGGCCGGCTCCTATACTCGATATAATTTATATATCCACCCGCTTTGGGTCGCCTGTTTATATTCGATATAATTTATATATCGTGAATCATAGACCGGTTTAGATGAATAAGTAATAATCATCCCGCGTCAGTTATACAATGTTAAGTTGAACATATAGTTCGTTTTATTTTCAAAGGTATATGACCTCACACGTGTTCTATTGTTCGGTTTTTCGAAACAATTTCAACTTCACAAACCATTAATAAAAACCTTTTAAAACATTTTCAAAATCATGGCATTATAATACCAATATCATTGGACAAGGGTTTGGAAAGGATTAGAAGAGGATTGGAATCGGACGGGATCATTTCGGGCAAATTTGTAAAAATTTGACAGAACACTGCGCACGGTTCTTGCTCCCATACGCACGGATCGGGCGCCCTGTAAATCATTTTTTGAAGACACAGACAAAGCCAAGCGTACGGTCCGTGTGCCTGAGACGCACGGGTCGTGCGTGTCTATCAGCTGGGGATTTTGTTCCGTTTTCGCATTTTTCGTCGTTCCGGTCAATTCCGATACTTGTTCCTGTCTAGGCCCAACATAAAAACAGTCCAAAAATATATTCAAACAACAATGATCATCATCAAATCATCAATCAAACAATCCAAAAACCAATTGGACATAAAACGTGATTTTCGTACAAAATGCTTTTTTTGACAACGAACCAAAAATCGAAACACATTTCACAGTTTAAGTTTATTAATTCAAAAACCTAAACGTGAGTAAAACTCACCAATTGTGATGAAAATCACAAATAACCGAGATCACCAAAATGGAATTCTCCACATAACCACACGAACGATCCCCGCATCAACGTCTACGCTCCGACGACGCCCAAATCCGCTTCCAAAGCTTTCCGCGCAACTAAGAGACATCTTTGAAGCACTCGTGTGTCGTTCGGCTTGAACACATATCGCGCGAGAACCCTCATCTTGAACTATCGAATCACCTAGGCACCAACAATTTGCTCCTAGGGCTTCAAGTTCCTCTCCAAACTCCAACTAGAATTCCAAGCTTCCCAAAGGCACTATTCATCATCCCTAACCTCAAATTGCTACTCAACACATAAACCCTAAATTTGATTTACAAACCCTAACTCAATCAAACCTTGATTTCTTCACCCCCAACTTAGCAATCAAGCTCTTGTTTGTGTTTCCCAAGCTTCCAAACTACCTAAAGGAAGAAGAAAGCTCTCAAAATCTCACTTTTGAGCTTCAAAACCGAAAATGGTGGATTGAATGAGAGTGAAAGGTTGTTGATGTTTTGGGATCAAAATGAAGAGGAAGTAGTGATGAACCTGGGTATCCCCTTTTTCTCTTCTTCCATCAAAACCCACTTCTTTTCTTTCTTTCCTCATTTCCTTTCTTTTCTCTTCTCTGTTTCGCATCCTTTCTTTCTTAATTCTCCTTTTTTTTCTTTTATTTATTTTAAGTATATATATATATATATAATATATAACTTAAGTGATATTATGGGTCAATGACCATAATAACCCTCACTTAATTCTAATTTCACAACAAACATCACTATAAACCCTTATTTGATTTTAGCACCCAAAAACCAACTTCTTCAATTTATAAATATACACCAATCAATAATTAATTTAGTACTCAATTAATAAAATTATTAATTAAGCACCAAAATAATCAATTGATTGGGTTAAACATCAAAATAATTGACTTAATTATTTTGGGGATGTTACAAAAGTACAATTAACTTAATCCGCAAGGTCTAATTGAACTGGCATATGTCAAAATTGTTATGCTGGATATCATCGCTCGGATTCAAATTCAGAACCTCGCCAAGTGTCATTTACCACTCTAAAAAATAGAGGTAACTTATACTTGAGTACTAGTATTAGTATAACTTTTTTAACTCAAACCAAAAGGAATTCTTTTACCACTTTAGGTTATTAGGTTTTAGAGCTAAAATTATCTTTACATAACAAAATGGATTAATGGGGCGCATTTAGTATACAAATTCACATTGACAGCTAATGAGATTTTATTATTTTAGCTATCTCTCTTTGACCTACATTGGTCCCGATATATAACACCCTTTTGACTAATATAGTACTACTATTGAACAAAAATTAAGAAAATTAGCAAGTTCAATTAATTATATTAACTCTGTCAATAATGTGTATTGCTTTTCCAAAATTATCTTCAAATATTTTGACTCATTATTTTTTCACTCAGCTATTTTTTGTCCTTAATATAAATGGTCAACGTAGAGAAACCAAAAGGAAGAAGTAAAGTGTTGCAAGTTCGAACTCGTGTTCCTAATGTTCCGCAATACTTTACTTCTCAGCTGCTTTCCTTAAGACATTTTTTCCACCTAATTAATTGGTATCTCAAGTTTTTAAACAATTACAAATGTTTTTGTAAAAAATAATTAATGCATATAATAATTTGGATAAAATTAACAAAAAGTACCAAAAAATTTCAAAAAAAAGCCTAATATATGAGGATGAAAGTGATAACTTTTTTAAAATTAATTAACTCTCAAATAATAATTTCTGATTGAACGTCGAAATAAAACTAGTTTAGAATTCCCATTGAATTTGATTAAAAAAAGAATTGCCATTGAACTCTAACAACATTCAAATATACTAAAGTAAAAACTTGCAGTGTCTCTGTCTATCATGCAATGGAAAATACCGTTTTACATCACTTTCCATTATTAATGATTTTTTAAAGAAACAAATGAACTCTTCACTCAATACTTTTATACATTGTTAGCTTGACAATCGGGCGTTTACTCGTTATAAAAGCAGAGACAGACACCCAAATAATAAAAGGGGCATGTGCTATTTTGATGAATAATACGTCGGTACCCCTTCTAATATACCTTTGTAGGTGACAACTAAGCTACCCATCAAATAAAATTGGGTAGTGCATCTAAAGTGTGTCGAAGATGCAGTTTTGAGACTAATATAATTCAATTTTTTAGGGCATGATTGCCAACAATAAGAAGAACAAGCCTTCCGAGTGAAGTTAAAAATGATGAGGAGAAAACAATAACTACACTAAAGTGGTAAAGGGGAATTCTTTTTTTTATAAGCAATAATTTCATTGAAATGGAGCACTAGGGGTGCCCAACCCTTACAATGGGGAAAAAGAAAAGGGGGAGGGCCTCCTCAAAAACCTCCCTGAGCCAAAACCCATTGGGAAAAAGACTCGGAGGAAAAAGAGTATCTCGTACAATCTGCACTACAGCGAGGCCGAGGACAACCAACCTAACCCACTGTTTCTCCCCATACTAGATTACATATTGTTCAGACATTGTAGTGGATTAGACCACCACATTGAAATTGACCAAGATCAGCAACAATTCAAACGATAAACACACCAACTCCAAGTTAAGCTCTTGATGCGGGTTATTACTGCTTCGACACTTGGTTCCTCATTCTTAAAGATAGCGCTATTCCTTGCAAGCCAAATACTCCAGCAAGTTGTTAGCCAAAACATAAGCTTCGTTCGCTTTGCCTTTTTACCATTGCAGAAACGACCACAAGCTAGAAAGAGATCAACAATATCTGAAGACAAATCAAAATAAAATCCGAGCCAATTCCCCATCTGCTGCCAAACAGCTTGGGCGAACCTGCAAGAAAAAAAATAAATGGTTGACCGATTCTGAGTTGTTGCTGCAAAGAGAGTAAGACGCCTCCTGCTCAGAGCGAAGAACATTCCTGCGCAAAAGAGCGTCACGCACAGGCAGAGAGTTGAGCAACAAGCGCCAAGCCAATTCACCAAGTAAAGGGGAATTCTAATTCAAACTGTAATTAGGGTAATACTATAGTTTTTAAAAACCAAAAACTCATAAATGAATATAAGAAAACAAAAAATGAGTTGTAAAATAGTGTGACATAGCAATTTAAAAGTAAACCAAGTCGTCAGGGTGCTGCACCCAACTTTTTAACCAGGGTACATAAGAATTTGCCGCATTGGTATCCTATATATATATATATATATTCTAATCATGAATCATGATTCTTACGGAGTCTACTCCATAAGAATCATTTTTGGTTAGGATAAGAAAACATAATATTAGAAGTTTGTTGGTCTTTTATCTTTCATATTTTTTCGTTTACGTCTTTTATCTTTTCAAAATGATTTAAAATGGTCTTTTCGTTAGGTGAAAGCTAAATAGGACTTACGTAGACAGTGATGTGGATAATTGGTCACGTAAGCAGCTAAATGTGTTAGTAGGCTATTATATGTTTTTTCATTTTCGTCCTAAATCTTTTTTAAAATATTTGTTTACGTTCTTTATCTTTTCGAAGTTAATTAAAATGGCCCTTTTAGTAAGTGATTGTTAATTATGTTTCCTATATTTTTGTCCTTCATCTTTCTTGAAATGTTCATTTACATCCTTTCTTTTTTTAAAAAAATATCCCTTTACGCACGTCTTTTGTCTTTTCACCGTTAATTAAATAAAATTGATGGATGGTACGAAATGAAAAATGAATAATGATCCATAATAAGACAATGTCTTTCAGTTACCTCTTACACAGTGAAGTACATCAAAAATCGAGCATTCTCGTTTTATAAATGTTCGACGTGTGTGAATTCTTACATTTGGTATACAATTTTCTCATAACAAACATGTGATCTTAATCAAAATGGTTATTCCGTTAATGTGTATTAAAAAAATATATTCTATTGCGCCAATATAGAAATTAAAAATGATAATTATATAATAAATTTAAAAAAATCGAGAATTAAGTTTAACTTTCGTCACTTTTGTTCTATTTTAATTTTCAGTTTTTTATTCACTTTTGTTTCTATTAATTAAGACCAAATGTTTATTAATAGAAAATTTCAGATGCAATGTAAGAATTCAGACACGTCGAACAATATTTATAAAGCGATAAGCTCAGTTTTTGACGCAATTCACTAGTAAAACATAACTGAAAAGGCGTTGTCATGTTATGGACTGTTATTCACGTTTTGTTTCGTACTCCATCAATATTCTTTAATTAATTGTGAAAATAGGGGGGTTCCTGAGGGTGTGCGGGAGGAGCGATCACATAGGGGCAAAAATTTTGGGGGCACCAATATATATATATATATATATATATATATATATATATATATATTTGGTTGATAAATACATGTATAACTATTTTTGCTTTAATTAATTCTATTGAAATTTTGGTTTGAACTTTTCAAATTTGATGTAAACTTTGACATTTATTCCATAATAACTTATATTACTTGAGGTTGTATTAAAACAATGAATTTTATATATACGACTTATAAAAATAGGGCACCACATTCAAATATTTTTGCACAGAGTACCCAAAATCTCAAGCACGACCCTGTGTGAAAAGACAATGGATGTAACAAACATTTTAAAAAAGATAAAGGGCGAAAACGAATATACAGGAAACATAATTAACAATTACTTACTAAAAGGACTATTTTAATTAATTACGAAAAAATATAGGATGTAAACGAATATTTTAAAAAGGATAAATGACAAAAATGAAAAAACATATAATGACCTAATAACATTGTCACCTGCTTAAGTGGCCAAATTATCCACGTCACTGTCCATGTAAGCCCTATTTAACTTAAGGACCATTTTAAACCATTTTGATCAGATAAAGGACGTAAACGAACATTTTAAAATACGTAAACGAAAAAAGAGTGTAAGATAAAGGACCAAAACTGTATTTTAGCCAAGTTTATTATATTTTATATTGGTCCAATGTTTGTTATGATAAGTTAATCTTGTCATTTTATCTTATCATGCCAATCTAATTAAAACCTTATTCTGAATGTAGTTATAGATTAGTAGTTCATTGTGAATGGTTGTGGTCAGGATTATGGATTAGTAGTTCATCGTGATCTTAAGATTAGAGTTATAGTTAGTAGTTCTTGCAAGTAATTAGGGTTGGAGTTTTGGGAATGTAATTCATTGTGAGTGATTAAGAATTAGGTTACGGATTAGTATCTCATTGTGAGTTTTTTTTGACACACTTCATTGTGAGTAGAGTTGGGGTCTTGGAATTTGAGTGAGTGTTAAATCTATTGTATTTCTAGTGAGTGCTAAATCTATGGCATTTCTTGCGAGTGGTTAAGGTTTGTGAGTGCTAAATCTACTCACCTTCTTTCTCTGTCTCCCAAAATTTTCGATTATACCCTTAATAACATTTATTAGGCCTCAATATTCAAGTCAATAAATAGTTCCCTGCTCGTTAATACAAATATCCACTAATATTTAAATATGAAATGATTAATTGATTATTGTGGCTTAAAAAAAAGATTATTCTGGTTCCAATATATTATTAAATTGGAGTTTTTTAGGTACTATTTTTTTGACAAGAGCATATGTACTAATTAATCTCTGGTAAAAAAATCTACTGATTATTATTTTTTGTATTCCATGTGCCAATAAAAAGTGACAAAAGGAAATTCGGTAAACACTGTTTTAGCATAAAAAGTGACATAAAAATAATAATTAAAATACTTTGATTTTAATTTATCTCAAATAATAAATTACTTCTTAATTTATTAGTGACAAAAAGAAATTTGGCAAATACTCTTTTAGCATAAAAAGTGAGATAAAAATAATAGTTAAAATATTTTAATTTTAATTTATCCACATAATATATTACTTCTTAATTTATTTAGCAAAACCTAAATGACAAAAATATTTGGGACGTAGGGAATAAAAAACTTTAAATTTATTCCTTTTTTGAAATAATTTCTTAATTTATTTGGCAAAACCTTAATGACTAAAATATTTGGGACGTAGGTAGTAAGAAACTTCAAATTTATTCTTTCTTAAAATAATGTTACAGTTCAGTTTCATTCACGAGCCGTGTCGGTTTTTCCGCTTCTAAAATTTTAATATTATTATAATAATTCCCTGAAAGCGAGTAATGTCTCTCTGTGTTTTCTTAATTATACGATCGGATCAGTACAAAATCTGCTTCCTTCTTGCTTCTTGCTTATAGTGGACTCATTGTCTGTCTCCGTGTCTTCGTTTCACTCTCTTTAATTTCCAATGCACATTAATCATTCGACGAAATGACTCAATGAGATAGAAACAAAAATAGCCCAATAACCAGAGAGACTCACTCAAGCACAGCATCAGCTACTGTTGTGTTTTGTTTTGCAAGCAATCAAAAACGACAACTTCCCCAATCTAAATTCAACCTCATTTCTTTTATTCTTCTCCTTCTTCTTCTTCATCACCGCCTCCTCTAACTACACAAGGAGGTACTTTTTTTCCTTCTTTACATTTTCTGCTTTGATCTCATGTCACAAGTCACTGCAAATGAGTTTTCCTTTGCTCTTTCTGGGTTAAAAGAAAATGAGCCTGTGTTTTTGTTTTCAGTAACTATAATTATAAAATAGTGATATTTGACTAGCTAGTTGCAAGTGAACTGAATTCACTGTTTTCTTAGTGCTACTCACCAACCCATTATACTTTGCACTTCCAATTACCGTTAAGTTTTCATTTTTTTTAATATTAATGATTGCTGGTACATATCCACTTCAATATTGGGTCCGTGATTTTATCAGATGCGGTGAATTTATTACTTCTCTGCTCTCTCTTGTCCTTATTCCCCTGTTTTTGATTCCCTTAACACACAAACTTAGCCTTTTCCTTTTCTCTTTCTCTCTCTCACCTTCAATTTTCACAAGGTGTATCTTTTTTATTTTTTTTATTTAATTTTGGTATTGTAGCTTTCCGATTCCTTAACTGGAGCTGGATTCTACTCATGATGGAATAACACTCTTTTGTTGATTTCTTGATATGTTTATTCAGTGTTAGCATTAGTTCTTGAAGATTAAAAGATTGTAAGATTGAAGTTCTCTGTGGGTGTGTGTTGTGGTTTTGGTAAGAGAATGTCAAGGCCTCTACATAGAGGTGTGTCTGGTAATCGTGTACCTGAGAGCAACCATGATTCATGGGACTCTCAATCTAAAGATAAAACAGAAAAAGAAGATTTTGATAAGAGGGGTTCTTCAGATCACACTTCTCTAGCACTGAGATTTCCTTTGAAGTTGTTTTTTTCAGATAATAATTCTCCTTCCAAATATGGAAATGGAGTAACTGAGAATGGTTTTGCATCTGATCCCTTTTTTGTTGGCACCCCAAGAAGCCGTTTTAAGTTGATGTTGCTTACTTTGAAGTTTAGTCTAGTGTTCATAGTCGTTCTTACTCTTGTTGGATCTTTCTGGTGGACAATAAATTTGTCATCATCATCATCATCAAGAGGTCATGTTTACCATGGTTATAGGAGACTTCAGGAGAAGCTGATTTCAGATTTGTTGGATATTGGAGAGTTTTCTCGTGGTTCCTTGAAGGGAAAAGAGTTGGAATCATGTTCTAGTGAGTTGGAAAACTTTGTTCCTTGTTTTAATGTTTCTGAGAGTGTGGCTTTGGGTAATTCTGATGGAAATGGGTTTGAAAGGCGATGTGAATATGAGCACAAGCAAAATTGTTTGGTTATGCCGCCAGTGAATTATAGAATTCCTCTTAGGTGGCCTACTGGAAAAGATGTTATCTGGGTTGCTAATGTAAAAATCACTGCACAAGAAGTTCTTTCTTCTGGAAGCTTGACCAAGAGGTAAGTGACACCTGTCTCTCCTACTTAATGTCACAGCTTTAGCTATTTTTAAAGTGAAATTTTCATTTCTTTTTCCTTTTAATTTCAGGATGATGATGCTGGATGAAGAGCAAATTTCCTTTCGTTCAGCCTCTCATATGTTTGATGGAGTTGAAGACTACTCACATCAGATTGCTGAGATGATTGGACTTAGAAATGAATCTTACTTCATACAAGCAGGGGTAAATACAATCTGTGTTCTCTATTAAAATTGGTACATTGATTGTTTGTTGCTTTGTTTATTTACGGTGGCCCTTATCCATCATGCTTAATTGTCATTTGATTGAACATGTTGGGATCCTGAAATTTTCAGATTCGAACCATACTAGACATAGGTTGTGGCTATGGTAGCTTTGGAGCCCACCTCTTTGACAGCCAACTTTTGACTATGTGCATTGCAAACTATGAGCCTTCTGGTAGTCAAGTTCAGCTCACTCTGGAGCGTGGTCTTCCTGCTATGATTGCTTCTTTCATTTCAAAGCAATTGCCATTTCCATCTCTGTCCTTTGATATGTTACATTGTGCAAGATGTGGCATTAATTGGGACCAGAAAGGTATCTTTCAACTTTAATCTATGCAACCTTTTGTTGGGTCAACATACTCTTGTCATATTCAGTACTAGTTCAATATAAACTTTTTGTGGATTATCAAGATGATCATACATTTTATATCATTGGAAGTATTTATTTGTCATCCAATAAGAAGAAAATCTATTCTTTGTTTCTTCAATTTATGCTTTTATTTTTTTATATGCCATGGATGTTGAAACACGAGTGCTGACTACCTTGTGTTAACACCTTTTGATATTTATTTTCCATACCAGGTGAAGTATTGTACGAACTGCGTTAACTTTTGAAAATCTTTCTTCTGATATCCTTATAAAGTTGTTTAAGTAATTGTGCAAACTGTCTTTTGATTCTGATTTATTGCCCCTCCCCTTCCCTTCTCTTTATCTGAGTTTAATATTTCATCTGACTTCAAAACTATAACTTCCATTTATGTAAAATTGTTGTCTTACTGACATACATATTCTGTGGTATAGATGGCATTCTTTTGATTGAAGCTGATAGACTTTTAAAACCGGGTGGATACTTTGTCTGGACATCACCACTTACAAATGCTCGTAAGAAGGAGAATCAGAAAAGGTGGAAGTTTGTGAATGATTTTACAGAAAATCTTTGCTGGGAGATGTTGTCACAGCAAGATGAAACTGTAGTATGGAAGAAAAGTAGTAAAAAAAGTTGCTATACTTCAAGGTAACGCTGCTGTACATACTTGTGAGAAATCATTTCACTTTTTGCATCACTGGAGACAGATTGCTACAGTATATTCTATACCAAGTCTATACATTTCTTTACCGCTTTAAAATTAAAGCGGCCAAATTCTTAGCATTATCTACTTTTATTACCAGAAAGTCTGGCTCTCGCGCTTTATGTGGGAAAGGTCTTGATGTGGAGTCTCCACATTACCGAGAGTTGCAAAACTGCATAGGAGGAACACAGAGCAGCCGTTGGGTTTCAATTGAGAAAAGGGAAAAATGGCCTTCTCGGGCAAATTTGAACAAGAACGAGTTAAAAATACATGGTAATTGTTTTGTTCTTTAACAGTAATTTCTAGCATTCTTCATGGAAGTTACTGTACTGTATTTGTGCTTTATCAGTGAATCTTACTCCAATTCAATTGGTTATCTTAGTGTATATTTAAATGTGCCAGGTTTGCAGTCTGATGAATTTTCTGAGGACTCTGACAACTGGAGAGCAGCTGTCCAAAATTATTGGTCACTTCTGTCACCTGTAATATTTTCTGATCATCCTAAGAGGCCCGGTGATGAGGACCCTTCACCACCTTACAACATGTTCAGAAATGTGCTTGACATGAATGCTCATTTTGGTGGCTTTAATTCTGCATTGTTGCAAGCTAAAAAGTCTGTGTGGGTAATGAATGTGGTCCCAATAAGCGGACCCAACTACCTTCCTTTGATCCAGGACAGAGGTCTTGTTGGCGTTTTGCATGATTGGTATTTCAGTCTCCTTCCTCTTGTTCTTTTTGTAGAATGCCATCTTTCTCTCTTTCCATCAATTCAACTTGCTTAGCTTATTATGGATTCTCTGGCACATGCTAAGTTTATTCTTTCTTTCTTCCATCTTTTAAATCTTGGTCCCATTTAAATATATATATATATATATATATATATATAGTTATGGGTTTCATAATGTTTTAGTTTTTGTAGGTAAAATCTAAACACTGATTTCTTGATTTAAGTCTAACTATATATAGCTTTCACATTTATTGAACAGAATAAATTTAGAGTTTCATTAGATGTAGAAGAGTTCAGATATCTGACATTTGTATAACAAGTAACAAGTATGTTAATAAAGTTGAAAGAAATATATTATGAAGCTTGTTCACTACTAAAGCTTTGCAATATAAATTACAGATTCCCAAGTGAACTCATTGACCGTATGGAAAGGTTATAGTTGTTGTATTAAACAACTCTAGAATTGTCGATTTACATGAAATCAAGCATTTTGTCATTTGCACAAGACAGACAATCTGCATATCATTGCTGGAAAAATATTAAAACTTTGTGAATTAGTCATTGTTTTTCTATTACCTTTGGTTTTAAGTCTTGATATTGTTGGAGAATAGTAGCTAGTTCATATGCAGATTATATTTTTCTCACCTTTATGATTTTTGGTGACTTCTAGGTGCGAGGCCTTTCCAACCTACCCGAGGACCTATGACTTGGTGCATGCAGCAGGACTTCTATCCCTTGAAACTTCCCAAAAGCGCAGATGCAACACACTTGATCTGTTTGTCGAAATTGATAGGTTACTTCGCCCAGAGGTATGTTAATTTAGTAATGGTGGAATTTACTCTATTTCCATTCCTTTCCTTCCATAGATTTATATTCACCTTGTTACTTTTAATTGAGGATATGCGGTTACGAGGCATAATAGTAACTTGAGGTAAAAAGGGGAGCATCACTGGGTTTGAATATACAATATACTAGTACTATTATAAAGATGTAGGATATTGATTTTGGGGAAGATTATAGGAGGTTGTAAATTCTTTATCCCTGCACTAGATATTGTCACCAAATGCGCATTAATTTGTGATTGTATTAACGACCGGATTTTCTATTACACGGTTGAGTAAGTTACAGTTCAAATTAAGTTGTAACCGATGTTAAAAACGGTAAAGTAAGTTCAGTTAATTTAGTTTTAGTTTATACTTTCGGGTCACTGATTTTTGCTGGCAATAAATTTTTCATCTAATTTGATATTGTCATGTTGAAGAACTTCTGATATGCTGACAATTTATCATGATTTATGCAGGGTTGGATTATATTTCGCGATTCGAATCCTTTAATAGAATCAGCTAGGGCTCTAACAACACAGCTGAAATGGGAAGCACGAGTAATAGAAATTGAAAGTAACAGTGAGGAGAAACTCCTGATCTGCCAGAAACCTTTCATTAAGAAACATTCTAGCTAATTGATTCAAGTCCTGAAGAAGTTAGACCACATAATATATACATATATTCATTTCCATAATTTGCATTTCTTATCATAAATCTCCCCCATACAAAGCGGGGATTTAAAATTTTTGGACAGAAAGGAAGATGGAGAAGAAATGATAGAGGAAACAGTAAACCATTGTCAATGATACCACCATATCTCCTGTGTAGCCGTAAGGTGTGCATAGGGCCATGTAATTATCAAAGAATCAGCAGAGCAGGTGAAAAAATATATTGGGAAATTTATTTTTCCTTGTGATGTCTAATTAGAGTTTATACAAACAAATATTATTTGGAATAAGATGATAGAATAAGTTATTGCTCTTTGCTGTAGTGTATAAAATGCTTAGCGATCAACTTCCCCTTATATTCTATACTTATTTTTCTTCTATCATTTTATAAGTTCTTTGATGTCCCTTATATAAGCTCGAAAAATCTGTACTTTGATTGTTTGCCTGTGTTTATGATATGAAACCAAAATCACACCCATTCTTCACGGGTCCAATGTAGAAGGTGTATGCCTTTTTGTTGGATATGTTTTATGAGAATGTTTTTAAAGATGTAACTCGGGCTAGGATTGGGATTTGGGAGAACAGCGAAAGATCATAACAAAGATTTGAGGATCAAAATTCCATGAAACAGGATAATTATATATAGGCAAAATTGTTCCGTAGGTTCTTTAACATAATTTCAATTTTGGATCGAGCGGTTGGGGCTCATCCTCTCTTAACCAAGGGTCGAGGGTTGATCCCCGCCATGGATATGAAGCAGCGTTAAATACTTTGGGCCAGCTGTCCCACCCATCGGGGTGCCTACAATCCAGTGAGGGGACTAGTCACTACAGTCGGCGATGGATACCCTGGATAAAACCCAAAAATAAAAAAATTCAATTTTCGATTTAGTCTGCTAAATTTTATCCTATAGGTTCATTAAGTCTCAAAACATGTACCATGTTGCGAACACTTAGAGACAGAACTAGAGATGAATTTTACCATTTTTGTCTCTAAATTTCTATCGTTACTTCAGTTTTACATGTAGTGTTTTTCATCTGGCTTCTATTTTTTACGTTACTACATTTTAAGTTTAATTATTTATATTAGAATAAAATACTAATAATTATTAGTTTATTAAAATTTATTTTTTGACTCAAAATTTTGAACAAGGCCAACAAATCCAAACCGCATTTGTTCGAATTTTTTAAAGGAGCGAATAGAACCAAAAAACCACATGTGTTTTTGCCATCCAGTTCAGACGACTTTTTGGTTCAAAATCGAATCAAACTGCACCACAAACTCCCATAGAATTAGCAACAACTAGGGTGTACTACACCTCCATGACATTAGAACGAAGTTAAAACATCAGCGGGGGAGGGGCGAATCGATGCAGTTAAGAATTTCCGCGGTCCTTGCATTTTCACTATTATCCGGGATATTTTAGTCTTTTGATTACTTAAAGCATTTTTTTTTAGATAAGCAAAAAATTCATTGAATAGAGCACAAGGGGTGCTCAGCCCTTACAATGGAGATATAGGAAAGGGGGAGGGCCTTCTTAAAACCTCCCTGAGCCAAAACCCAATGAGAAAAAGACTCAGGAAGGAAAAAGAGTACCTCGTACAACCTGCACCACAGTGGAAAAACAACAACCCAGTCCACTGTTTCTCCCCCTACTAGATTACAGATTGTTAAGGAATGTAAGTGGGTTAGACCATCATAGAGATACAGACAAATATGAATTACAGTTGAGTTTATAAAGACACAAACTCCAAAATAAGTTCTTGATCCGGTTAACAACCCCCTCTATATTTGGTTCCTCCAATTTGAATACGACTCCATTGCTTAAAGCATTTCTATTATCCTTTCACTTCCCCACCTTTGCAGTACTAAAAGTAAGCCCCGGAATTGTTTTTCAACTACACGATCGTACGAGGGAATCTAACACATTATGCACACCAAATAATCATCCTGAATTATATTTGGATGCACTACGGATTATTCATAAATCCGTTTATGATGTGACTGGCTTTTTTTGGTTTGCTTTCCAACATGCTTGATGATGTGATGGATTATTGTTGGATTCATCTCCTCTTTTTTTGTCAATATTCATCTCCTTCGGGGGCAGGGGGACCTGGTGGGGCCATGGTCTCCCCCAAAATTTTACTGTTTTAGTAATTGTGTGTATTATGTACTCAATTTTTGTATTATGTACTCAATTTTTCTAGCTAGTCCCCTTCAAATTTCTATTGTTTTAGCAACTTAGTCTCCCCCAATTTATTTTTCTAGCTCCGCCCCTGCCTTCAAATATACTTTCATGTGATGGATTATTGTTGGATTTATTTCTCCTTCAACGTGTTAGCCATCCAACGGATTTATCTTGCAATCCAATGGATTTATCTTCAACTACGGATTTAACAAATTGGAAAACGGATTTCTATTTAATAGAAATCTGGTTTGAAAATTGCAAATCGGATTTATCTACTAAATAGATAAATCTGTAGTGAAAAAAAATTCAAATGGATTTATCTATTTAGTAGATAAATTCGTAGTTTAACAAATGAACTACGATAAATAAATCTGTAGTTCATTTTTTAACTACGAATTTATCTACTAAATAGATAAATCCGTTTAGTTAAAATTACAAGGATAAAATGGAGATAATTGAAATATGTGGGGGTATAGGGGCCAACGGTGGGGGTATAAAAATCCTCACCCTAAAAGAAACATGCATCATCATGCTAATCAAGCTTGGTCCATTCATAAAGGGGTTTTTTTTACCCTCACTATTTCCCCTATATACCCCCACAAAACTTGATATTTCCAGAATACCCCTCAGAATTATAACTAACGGATTTATCTAACTAAAAGATAAATCCGTTTTAGTGTTTTTTCCAAAACGGATTTATCTTTAAATTAGATAAATCCATTTTTATATTTTAGCAAACCGGATTTACCTCAAATCAAACATAAATCCGTTCTTATAATTTTTCAATAACGGATTTATCTATTCATTAGATAAATCTGTTTTGAAAATATTCAAAACGATTTATCTAATAAAGAGCTAAATCCGTTGTGTATTAAAAAATAAATTTTTTTATTTAAATCTTTTAGAAAGGATTATAAAAACACTACTAAAAATATTTTAAAGAGTCAAAACTAATCTAGAAATTATAAAAACACCACTAAAAATCTAGTAAAACCACAATAAAGTTATGCAAAAATTTTTAGAATTTTTGGAGATTATGAAAATTAATTTTAATTTTTTATCACTTTTATTTATTAGTTATTTTACAAAACGGATTTATCTATTTATTAAGTAAATCCGTTTTGAAAAAATTCAAAACGGATTTATCTAATAAATAGATAAATCCGTTTTTGTTATCTTTTAATAACGGATTTATCTATGGTAGGGGTAAATTCGTTATGCATTATTTCTATAACGGATTTATCTAACTAAAAGATAAATCCGTTTTTGGTTTTAATGAGGGGCATTATGGGAATAAAAAAAATTGTGGGGGTATAAGGTGACATCGTGGGGTACAAAAAGAAAGACCATTCATAAAGTAGGTGAAGCCCTTGCTTTAAGCCTCCCAAAAAATATAGGGTTCCATTTTTTGTACCCCCACCAATGGACATGATACCCCCATCATTTTTAATATTCTCAAAATACCTCTCTCATTTATTACACTTTTTGACTTTGTGGTCCAATTCTCTGCTGGAGCCCACAACGTTTGGCCGTCGGATTTACCTCTCAAAAAGGTAAATCCGTTAATCATTAATTTCGAATTAAACGGATTTATCTTTTTAAAATGTTAATTCTGTTGTTTAATTTTTTTAACAAACGGATTTATCATTTATTCATGACAAATGGATTTATGACAAATGGATTTATGTTAAATTTATAGAAATCTGTAATTTTATTATGTGTAACAGATTTACCTATTGAAAAGATAAATCCGTTGCACAAAAATGCAATAACAGATTTAATTTTATATAACATAAATCCGTTATTATTTAAATATGCAACGGATATATATGTTTTAAATAAATAAGTCCGTTTGGTAAAAAACAACAACGGATTTATGTATTTAAGACGTAAATCTGTTTTGTAATTATTTTTAATTATTTAACTTTATTTAAAATGAAACAGATATAGATATGGATGATGAGTTGGTTCCGTTCTCGGTAGATACATCAGGGCCATTCACGACGACATAAGTATATTTAATTAATTTTTTTACCAAATGTATGTTGATATTTAATTAATTAATTAACTAACAATTGTCTATTTTGTAGCTATTTCTAACACGTGATGATATTGTGCGTTGGGTCAGAGAGGTTGGGAAAGCCAACAGAGTTGTCGTTATCATTCATAGACCTTTTCGAGCTGGAGGTAAAAGGGGGACGAAAGATAAACAATTTTTTGGTTGTGAGAAGCATGAGAAATTCAGCAACAACTCTAGAGTCATCGGGTCAAAGAGGCATAATTGTCCGTTTAAGTTGAGAGCTACATATACGGTTCGTGATGGAGGTTGGGGTTTGAGGATTAGGTGTGGACTCCACACACATGAGCTCCTTACAACCTTAACGGGCACCGCATTCTTTAGGCGGTTGACGAAGGAGGAGAAGGTTATGGTGGATGATGAACACACTGCATTGAAGATTGCCCCAAGAGATAATATGAATGCTTTGAAGAAGAAATTTGTGGGTAATGTGACTTCTCTGTCCCAACCAGATTGATGAGCTGGCATTTCCTACCACATCTTCTATGGTTCCACCTTCTAAACTTAAGACGAATGGTGCACCAAAGAAGAAGAAGACGAAAAATGTAATGTGAAACGCCCTTCTTATTGAGAGCATGTGGATGAGGCAATGAAGAACACTCAAGAATCTGTCAGTAAACCATTACAAGGGACTTCAAAGAAAGTATCACAGCAACTATCATTATCACAGAGGACTTCAATGAAACTCTCACAGCGTACCTCACATCGAATCTCACAACATTCATCACAGTCTTCACCACATTGATTACTACCATGGGTTCCTCTACATATCCACCCTTACGTTGCAGAGATTATTGATGTTGTTGGGGATGGAAATTGTGGCTACCGAGCAGTTGCTGTTGGACTTGATATTAGCGAGGATAGTTGTCCTTTAATTCGGCAAGACTGTATTCAAGAAATAGGCTCACGTTATGATCTATATGCTAAATTATTTGGGGCTAACCAACTTGCAATTATTAAGCAGTCATTTTTTGTTAGGGATATGGGAAAGCAGGATGCAGACAAGTGGTTGTCGATGCCGGAGAGAGAGTACATTATAGCTACCAAGTATAATGTCGCCCTAGTTTCATTGTCGTTGAGAGATTCATATACTTGTTTGTCGTTGAGAGGTTCATATTCGACTAGTAAGAGTCGCAGCATCATATGTATTCTTTTCGTGGACAACATTCATTGGGTGCATCCCTGAGTGTCCATTGCCTGGCCAGTTGCTCTTCAGTGGGAGCGTTTTTCATCTGACGAGACTACTACATGGTTGGATCCTTTTATAGGGCGTATCCAACTATGGGGGTCTTTAGCTCCGGTCCCCAAACCACCCCCTCATCCACCGGTAGTTGTTGACATAGCAGCTGATTTTGATTGAGGTTACACGAATATTTAGCGTTTTTTTTTTTGTATATGATATTCCTAACATATAATATTTATATGCCTTAAAATTATAAAATAATGCTGAATTTAATTTTTTAATTAATTGCAAAACGGATTTATCTAATTTGTAACTACGGATTTATCTAACAATTAGATAAATTCGTTTTGCAGAAAGTAAATAACGGATTTATATAACAAGTAGATAAATCTGTTATGTATTTTTTACAAAATGGATTTATCTACCAATTAGATAAATCCATCGTTATATATTTCACTGCGGATTTATCTAACAAAAAGATAAATCCGTCATGTAAAAAAATACATAACAGATTTATCTACTTGTTACATAAATCCGTTTCACCTAAAATATGAGGGCAAAATGGAAAGAAAATTTCGTTGTGGGGGGTATGATGTACAGTGGTGGGGCAAAAAAATAGAACCCAAAAATATATTTTCCCTACTAGAAAAAAGGGCCTCAGAATAATAAAGTTTGTATTATTAAATAAATTTGGATTTTTTTTTGAAACGAAAAATAATAAAAAAAACACACCAAAACTCGTCTGCAAGGGGAACCGACTAATGCAAGTGCCATATTTACATGAAGGTTAAATTTATATAATTTCATTTTTAAAAGTATTTTAAGGCCTCAAAAACTTTTGCGGGTTTTTTTTTACACCCATCATATCCCTATATACCTCCACAGACCATGCGAAAAGACGAAAGTACCCTTAAAATTTTTACAAATTTACAAAACATTTACCATTTTTCACTTGCATCCGTTTGACTAGAAAGATTTCTGAGAGAATCAGAATTACCATTCAGAGAGCTATTTTTGACTTTCCATCGGATTTACCATTGGATCTACATGCTTCCATTTTCCCTCAGATTCTGCGTAAAAAGTAAGTCGGATGTACCTAAATCCGATTTCGCATCGTATCTACCTATATCCGATTTCGCATCGGATATAGCTAGATCCAATTTGTGTTTTATTTTTTAAAAAAATTTGTTTTTTTCCCAGTGTCCAATAGGTATCGAGGGGAGTCATCGGCTCAGGCCTCGCCATCTGCTCCCAGTACACGCACCCGCCACAGGATTGCGGAACATGCGTCTACTCAGCGTAGCCGACAGCAGCAGTATCAGCAGGTGGAAAAGGCCCCAGACTATCACTATGAGGAGGGCCAGCAGGGGTACCCTCTTGATGAGAATTCTATGTCTGACGATCATTCTATGCCTGAGGACTACCAGCAGCAGTATTATCAACAACAGTATCAGCAGCAGTATCAGCAGTACCAGGAGGAGCCCTACCATCAGCCTCAGCAGCATGAGGAGCAGTCTCCTCTATTCACTGGGCTAGCATCTCATGTTTGTTCCGTTATATTGAGAGACCCGATAAGTTTTATTTATTTACGTAGCCTTCTGAGTTTAATTTATTTACATAGCCTTATTTCTGATACTTTTATAATACAGACATATGAGCGGAAATTGAAGGTTACCAACCATGGTAACAAGCTGGCTCAGACACTGCTTGGGTTTTCCCAAAACCACCGGTTGTGGGATTTTATCACAGGTTCCGGATTAGCCCCCCTCGTCTCGACCGGACATACAAAGGTGGACCATGAGCTGATGTCTGCTTTTCTTGAGAGGTGGCAGTCAGAGACATCGTCATTTCACTTACCATTTGGTGAAATGACGATTACTTTGGATGATGTCTCCTGTTTGCTGCATCTACCCATTACAGGGAACTACTACAGAGCTCCACCTACTTCTGTCACCACTGATCAGGCCATCCACCTAGCACATGTTTATCTAGGTGTGACTAGGAGGCGGGGCTGGAGTGTTAAGCTTCATTTGGCCCATATTACCGTTTTGAGTGGCTGTAGGAGATTGTTAGTAGAGGGTCCATAGAGAATGACATGCATCCTGCTGTCAGGGCCTTTATCCTTCTGATCCTGAGCTGGTCCATCTTCACAGTCAAGACCGGCGACAGGGCTGAGGCTAAGTGGCTGCTGCTACTTGAGGATGTCAGTGCAGCTGGTGTGGGATCATATGCATGGGGGGGCAGCAGCACTTGCTTTCATGTATGACCAGCTGAACTACTCCTGCTTGGACCAGACGCATCAGTTAGGTGGGTATGCGACCCTCTTACAGGTAATAATTTTAAGTTAATTTTTTCCGAGTTTGGTTAAATTTGTGTTAAACAGTTTTTAATTCACCATGTTGTTTATCTTCTTTTTTTCAAAGCTGGATTTTATGGTATTTTCCTCAACTAGTGGAGAGGAGGAGTGGATTGCGGGCTGGAGCACTATGTGGGCGTTGGAGGAAGAAGAAGACAGATGGAGTGAAGCTGGGGCTATACAGGCAGATGATTGATGCACTGACCTCGGATGATGTCTGCTGGCGACCGTTTGAGGAGCACTGTAACAGCCCAGGTCCAACGCATTGGCCACCCCGGCACTATTACCTCACGGTCTTCTCTACCCCTCTTGTAGAATTTTTGCCTTCTCTGGGAATCGAACCTTGCACCTGAGGCATAAGTGCAAGTTAAACACACCTCCCACTACCAGTTGAGCGCGCGCCTCACCCGGTTACTGGATATGCTATCGGGGCGTGACTAGGGGGTTTTGTGTGATTGTATGCTTGAACTATTTTTTTATGACTTGATTCTTATTATTTCTTGTTTATTATATTTGTGGAGTTTCATTAAAATTTCGATTTCATTCATGCGATAAAAGATAAAACGTAACCAACTACAATAATAATAGGCAGATACATTTTCCTAAAATTCTGGTCATCGAACACGACGTAAAATCTCATTCACACTCCATTGAGTTTCCACGTACATCTCCAACGGCTTATACCCCTGAAGCGTGCCATGGATGTTTAACATGTTCACCATGTCTTCGTCAGTCTTGATTGTCATGGATGAGAAGGAAACGCGGCCATCGTCTCCAAGATAGGGTGTGCAATAAGTGATACTAGTGACGTCACGGTCGTCACCAGTCACTTGAACTTTGGACTACACTTTATCCTTCAAACCTTCAAACCCCATGCCGCGGTGGATTCGGCATAACACCGACTGAGGACTCCAGAAGTGGACACCATCTTCTCTCATCGTGATTTGGCCCTGATGTTGTATACCGCAAAGCCTATTGTCGTCTGAGCGTTGAGTGAGGCATATCTCCATTTTGGATGAGTGAAATAAGCAAGTGAGAGTGAAATTTTTGAGTGAAAAGAATGAGGTTGACAATGGTTATTTATAGAATTCGTCAATGATTATCAACCGTTGATATTGTCGGTGCAATCTACATCGTTGATCTACATTGGCAGTCAAATCCTACACGTGGAATTTAGTACAAATCGGATTTACCTATCAGGGAGGTAAATCCGATTTGCATTTTAACAAAGCGGACATACCCCCACTGATAGGTATATCCTCTTTGTTAATTGCAAAGCAGATTTACCTACCTGATAGGTACATCCGTTTTATATTTTAACAAATCGGATCTACCTCACTGAAGCTATATCCGATTTCTCCCCACTAATTCTAATCGGATATACGTAAATCCGCCTTTTATTTTTGTGAATCGAATCTACCTCCCCAAAGGTAGATCCGATTTAAGTCAATTTTATAAGGGGTATTTTTGTCTTAAAATTTATTGTGGGGGTATATATTGATATGATGGAGGTAAAAAAAAAACCAACTTTTGCTTTAGGCTTCCAAATGTGTTCGGCCGGCCAACTCTAACCCCAAGACCTGAGTATTAAAGTATTTTTTGAAAGTTGAAACAACACATCTCACTCTTGTACTATAGAATGGAGGAACACATTTGGAGACCTACTCCATTTAGAACCGTATAGATAAAGTAGTCCATATCATTTGATGTTTTGACAAAGCATATCATTTGATGTTTATATTCGATAAATAAAAAATCGAAGCATATTTCGTCATAATAATAAGGAGTGAGTATTTCATGCTGACTGTTATTCCTATCTGTTCGGTACCGTATCTCCTGCTATGTATCCGACCTTGGATAGATAGACTGGTCCGAGATAGTTGGTACGTGTGTCCTTGGTTGTCCGAGTTGGTGCTCCGGTCCGAGGTGGGGTGGTACCTGCAATGACACTCCGACGCTCAAGTCAGTGAGTGAGTCAATTACAAGTGAGAGTAGGTGATAGATGAATACCATTAATGTGAGCATTCAATGCTTATTTATAGGTATCTGGAGTGGAGGAGGGCTGTTGGATCTAGGTCTGCAATCTCCACCGTTGGATGAATTGGACCCTTTGGTGTTGGGCCTTTTTGGTGGATTGGCCATTGAGGCCCAATCCATAACAGTAGCCCCCCAAGTCGGGTCGCCTTAAGGCGAGCTAGACTTGTCGTTTAGAGATTTCGTCGAGCCCAAGCTCGGGCGAGGTACTTCACGACATACCGGGCCGATCTGAGGGACTCAGGTCACGCCGAGTGACTCGAGGCTATCCGCTTTGAGAGATTCCGGTCACGGCGGGGTCAAGAGACCGGGGTGAGTCGAAGGAAACGAAGCGATCCGGTCAGAGCTGTGCCTTGATTACTGTGCCAGCTGGCAGCGTCATTGATGGGACGCGTCGTTCGAGGATGATTGGGGTAATGATGGCGCTTGGAACGACGCGCCTGTCTAGGGGCTAGTCTTGGGAAACGTAGCCTAGGCCCAGGCCCATCTGTGGCCTTCTTAATGTTCTATAAATAGGAGGGGGGATCCCCCTTACTTGGCTTGTTTTTCTGCGAATTGCTCTGCTACCGATCTTAAAGTCGTTCCGGAGCTTATTTCTTTCTTCGGAGTTGTGCTGTATCTCGGTGACGCCTTTGCTGTTCGCGACCCGCTTCCAGTGTTCGACGAGCTTCGATTTTCATAAGGTTAGTTTTCCTTTTCTCTTTGTTGTTTCCGACTTTAGATCACGACCGGGTCCTCTCCGGACCCGTATTTGTAGATACAGAGTGGGGGTCGTCAGGTCGGGTTCCGACTTGGTTGTGGACCCACTGTTTACGTATCAACCTGACTCGTCAAGCCCCCATTTCTGCAGGACCGATCTGGCGAGGATGAAACAAACCCGTCGGGTTGCTGACATAGATCGCCCTCATTTCGCGCAAACAATGGCTTCCGGAATTGGAGAGTCGATGGAAATTCGTGCTAGTCCCCCCGGGTCAGCTATTCCCGAGGTTCAAGGCGACTTGGGCTCCGCTCCTACTCACGCTGAAGACCGGTCTCCCGGGGTTCCCAGCAACGAGCCGGTAGATGAAGATAACACAGAGGTGGTGGTCCTTGATTCGGGTGATTCTGATGCCGAGCCCGACCGTGAAGATCAAGGTAGTATTAGTTGGAGTTCGGAGGAGAGTGAGGAGGAGGTGGCTGAGAGCCGAAACAATGAAGACGGTCTTGGGCATTGCGGGGAGCCCGCATATGAAGGAGGTGATTCTGACCAATATCCCCGAGCCGGAGTAGGGCCGGTCAATGTTCCCGTGTCCCTACCTCTCACTGTTCCCCGGGAGTATTCCTGGGCGTCGGAGGCGTTGAGGGGGATTCCGTCCCTTTATAGGACTGGGGACGATATGAGTTTCTTCGTCAACCGCCTTTCCCGGAAGGATCAGATCTGGAATGTGGAGGGAATGGCTGAAGACCAGCATGTGGCCGTCTGGCCGAGAGCTCTGAAATTTGTTATGTACGGGGTGACGATCCTTGATATGCACGTTAGCCCCCCGTTCACCGCTTTTCAACAAGAGGCTTTGGAGATCTTGAACCTTGCTCCTTCTCAACTACATCCCAACTCATGGGCGTTCCTCCGGGCTTTTGAGTTGATGTGCATTCATCTGGAGAGGCCGATCTCCTGTGACCTCTTCTTCCACCTTTTTGAGGTTAACCGGAGGCATGAAGACGGAACCAAAGATCGGTGGGAACATGTGAGCTTCCGGGCTAAGAGAGGGGTAAAGATTTTCATGCCTTATTCCGACTCTCTTAAGAACTGGAAAAATAAGTATTTCTTTGTGGAGCCCGTGAATGAGGAGGCAGTGAGGCACGTCGGCCAATATTCTATGGACGGGAAATAATTGGAGTTCACAAAGTTTCAACTGGGGTGGTCTCTCTCTCACTTCAACCAGAGGCCTCATTCCTACACCGTCGGCTTAGGGCGGCTATCCCAGGTTGATCAGGACACATTGGTGATCCTGACGAACTTTGCCGACCTGATTGTCTACCGGGATCCCAAGAAATTTGGGATTGACGTAGCCCGATTGGTCGGGGCCGGGTCGAAATCTCAAGTAGTCGCCGTTCTTGGTAGGTTTCTTGGTAGATAACCCCGCCCATTATAATTTTTTGACTGCCGTTTCTTCTAACATTGTTTATTTTTCTTATTTTGCAGATAGCATGGGGCCTGACAAGTTCGCCCGCCTGGCGGCTCTTGCAGAAAGGAAAGCCGGGGTTCAAAAGGAAAAACCCGTTGCTGCCGTCCCGATCAGCATCATCCCAGAGGCAGGGTCGGCTGGAGCAGAGGATCGGGCTGCGGATCTCTTGCACCGAAAAAGGGAGTGCCCCCTAACGCAAGCAGACCCTGCTTCTACTTCGCATGCCCCGGCTGCTCGGGCTTCAAAAAAGGGGCGTCATGGAAAGCACCGGACTTCTAGGTCTTCCGGCCTTTCTATTGACGCCGACGTGACAAAGCTTCAGAAGGTCGAGGCAGAGAATCAGGCAAAAGGTGACCCCAAGTTCCGAGGTGCATTTTTGACTTTCTTTCTTGGTTATCTCTGTTGTTGACTTCCTTGTTTCTATTATTACAGGGGCCCTGGTGGAGAGGGACAACGAAAGAAGAGCCCGGGAGGAGCTGCAAAAGAAATACGAGACTCTGGAGAGGGATCAGACCGAGCTTAAAGCGGCTGCGGAAAAATTTGAAAGGGAGAGGGACTCTGCCCTTAACTTGTGCATGGAACACGAGGTTCGAATCCAAGATCTCGAGAGTCAAGATAGGCAGTCTGCCGAGGTTATTTCTTCCCTGAGGCCTCGGATTCAGGAACTCGAGGCCGATCTTGTGGAGGCGAGGCAGGCCCAGGTCGGGTCTAGCGTTGATTCTTTGCCTCGGGTTGCTGAATTGGAAAGGGAGCTTCAAGAGGTACGTGCCAAAGCAGAAACCTTGGAGGGCGAGGTGGTGGAGGTGGCTCAACTGGCTATGGACGTGGCCGAGGAGAGCTTCGAAAAAGCCCTTGCTCAAGTCACTGTCATCCATCCATCCCTTCCTCTGGACCGGGGATTTATTCGCTTGAACCATACCGTAGCAGACGGGCGTATTGTCCGGCCCTATCGTGACTCTGAAGCGTTCGATGTCATTTACCCTCCCCCTTCCTTGCCGTGATTGCTGCTGATGGGGAAGTTCTGAATTTGCTGCTTTTTGGGTTCCGGGCGGAACCGGTGGGGAAATAAAGCCCCGGGTTCCGGGTGGAACCGGAATTTTGTAACATGCCATTACCTTTTTGAACTAGAGGACCCGGCCGTATCCGGGATAATTTGTAATGAAAATGTAATTTAATGTGCTTCCGGTTTCATTTACCTCGGTTTAGTCTTTATACTGTTGTTTTACATTTGTGCACTCGCGTTTGATTCGCTCAAGTGGTAAACGTCGCCTTAAGGACAGTTTACCGGGACTCGGCCCAGATCGAACTCGTCCCTTAGGGTTGTGGCAACCTCGGCCAAATAGTCGTAACAATGATCGCCTTCGGGGTAGTTTACCGGGACTCGGCCCAGATCGAACTCACCCCTTAGGATAGCGACAAGCCTCGGTCAGCTAAAGGAAAATAGAATAGGCGATAAAATCGGTAGACACCGCAATCATATAGAATAACATCGGTATACACCGTTCATTAGATAAGACGAGTTACAACATCGGTATACACCGTAAACATAATTGATAACATCGGTATACACCGTTCTCCAGATAAAATAAGAATAACGTCGGTATACACCGCTCTTCAGATAACATGAATTACGACGTCGGTATACACCGTTCTTTAGGTAAGATGAGAGTCAGCTGTAGTATTTTCTCAGTTTAGTTGCGTTCCATGTTCTTGGGATCGCCTTGCCGGACAAGGTCTCCAATTCGTAGGCACCTCTGCCGGTTTTAGATAAAACTCGGTAAGGTCCCTCCCAGTTGGGGGCGAGCTTGCCCTGTGCGGCGTTCTTCAGACCGACATCGGCTCTTCGTAAAACTAAATCCCCGACCTCGAGGTCTCTGGGGATCACTTTCGAGTTATATCGTACTACTGCCCTCTGTTTTATTATTGCTTCTTTAAGGAAAGCCTGGCCTCGGACCTCGTCAACGAGGTCGAGGTTTTCCTTCAACGCCTGGCTATTGTCCCCCGGAGGTTTCGGGTGGAGTGTCCTCCAACTTAGCTCCCCGATTTCTACCGGGATCACGGCCTCCGTCCCGTACGACAGTCGGAAAGGGGTTTCCCCCGTTGAGCTCTGTGGGGTAGTTCTGTAGGCCCACAGAACGTAAGGTAGCTCTTCGACCCAGTTTCCCTTTGCTTCATCGAGTCGTTTCCTCAGTCCATTGAGAAGGACCTTGTTGGCAGCCTCGGCCTGACCGTTTGTCTGAGGGTGCTCTACCGAGGTAAATCGGTGTTTGATCTTAAGGTCAGACATGAGTTTTCTGAAACCTTTGTCGGCGAACTGCGTTCCGTTGTCCGTGACCACAACCTCGGGGATCCCGAATCTAGTCATTATATTTTTCTTGAAGAATTTGATGCAATTCTTAGCGCTGATGATGGCCAAAGGCTCAGCTTCAATCCATTTGGTGGAGTAATCCACTGCTACTATGAGGTATTTGATCAGGCCGGGGGCAGTTGGGAATGGTCCCAAGAGATCTATTCCCCACCAAGCGAATGGCCATGGCGAGCTTAAGCTGGTGAGCTCCGTAGGTGGCGCTATGTGGACCTTGGCGTGGATCTGACACTTACTACACCTCTTTACATAATTTCTCGCATCGGTCTCTATGGTTGGCCAGAAATATCCCTCCCTTAATGCCTTTCGAGCTAGGGACCGACCTCCAAGGTGTTGCCCGCAGATTCCCTCGTGGATCTCGGCCAGGACGTAGTCCGCCTCTCCTCCTTCGATGCACTTCAACAACGGTGCAGACAAGCTTCTCCTGTAGAGGCTTCCATTGATTATGGAAAAAGAGGAGGCCTTCCTCCGGAGGATCTTGGCTTTGCTCGGGTCCGGAGGCTCGTTCCCCGTTCTGATATAGTCTATTAATGGCGCGATCCAACCCTGGCTTTCTTCCACTACATTAACAGAGAAATTTGCTTCCGGGTTCAGGATTACGCTCGGCTTGTTCAGTGTTTCCTGGATTATCGACCGGTGGTTCCCCGGAATTTTGGTGCTGGCGAGTTTGGAAAGTATGTCAGCCCTGATATTTTCCGATCTTGGAACGTGTTTTACTTCGGTGAATGCAAAAAGGGAGAGCAATTCCTGCACTTGGGTTAGGTACCTTTGCAAGATCGGATCTTTAGCTTCGTACTGTTTCCCGATTTGGGATACCACCAATAATGAGTCGGTATTTAGGGAAAGCCGGGAGACCTTGAGATCGATCGCAAGCCGGAGTCCAGCTATGCACGCCTCATATTCTGCCTGGTTGTTTGAGGTAGGGAAACCGAACGAGAGTGATACTTCGATTACGACGCCCGTCGGGCTTTCGAGCATCAACCCTGCACCACTTCCTTTTGGATTTGAGGACCCGTCTACGTGAAGTGTCCACACCCCATCATCCGGGTCGGCGGGTGCCATCTCTGTGATAAAGTTGGCAAGGATCCGGGCTTTCATGGCCGGTCTTGTTTCATATTTGATTCCGAACTCGGAGAGTTCTACTGCCCATTTGATCATTCGTCCTGCTAAGTCGGGTCGGTGCAAGATCTGACGAATTGGATAATTGGTCCGCACCACGATTTGATGGGCAACGAAATAAGGTCGGAGGCGGCGTGCCGAGATGAGTAGAGCAAAGGCGATCTTTTCTATTTTCTGATATCTCACCTATGGTCCGTGCAACGCTTTACTCACGAAGTATACCGGGCTTTGGCCAGCTCCGGTCTCCCTGATCAGCGCGGCTCCGATGGCCTCATCTGAGATGGCCAGATACAAAAATAGATCTTCCCCTGGGCTCGGCCGACTTAGTATGGGCGGTTCGGATAGGACCTTTTGAGCCGGGAGAGTGCCTCGTCCCGCTCTGGGGTCCATTCAAAAGCTGCTTCTTTCTTAAGCAGTTTGAACAATGGAAGCGATTTGAAGGCGGCGTTGGAAATGAAGCGAGATAACGCAGCTATCATGCCGTTGAGTTTCTGGAGCTCTTTCTTAGTGGACGGAGTCCGCATTTCTGTTACTGCTCGGCATTTATCCGGGTTGGCTTCAATGCCCCTTTCCGTGAGATAGAAACCCAGGAATTTTCCAGCCCGGACTCCGAAAGTGCATTTTTCCGGGTTTAGCCGCATATTGTTTTTTCGAATTTCCGCAAAAATCTCTTCCAGATCGGATATATGGAGGTCTTCCCTTTCGCTTTTTGCAATCATGTCGTCGAGGTAGACTTCTACGTTACGACCGATCTGAGCTCGGAATACCTTGTTCATCATCCTTTGATAAGTGGCCCCCGCATTTTTTAAGCCGAAAGGCATGACCCGGTAGCAGAAATTACCGCGGTCAGTCATAAAGGCCGTCTTCTCTTGGTCGGGGGGAAACATCGAAATTTGATTGTATCCGGAATAAGCATCCATGAACGACAGTAAGCGAAAACCTGAAGCATTATCGACGAGCCGATCAATGCTAGGAACAGGGAAGGCGTCCTTAGGACAGGCCTTATTAAGATCGGTATAGTCAACGCACATACGCCACTTTCCATTGCTTTTCTTAACAAGTACAGGGTTTGAGAGCCAAGTTGTATACTTGACCTCTTTTACAAAATCGGCCTTAATTAAATCTTCAACGACCTTAGCCGTAGCAGCTGCCTTTTCTTGGCTTTGAGCTCTTTTGCGCTGGGCGACCCATTTTGCCCCGGGGTTCACTGCTAGCTGATGACAGGCAACCTCTGGGGGAACCCCGGGCATGTCCTTTGCTGACCACGCGAAGAGATCGGCGTGGGATTTGAGGCAGAGGGTGAGCTTTGTTTTTACCTCATCAGGGAGATCGGATCCGATCTGGACAGTTTGATTCGGGTTCTCTCCCAGCTGGATTTGCATGAACTGTCCATCAGGTTGAGGTCGCCTAATCTTCTTCTTTAGCTCTCGTGCTAATTCGTCGTCGCTTTCTTCCTCCGAGCTGTCCGGGTCATATCTTGCATCGAGGTCCGTGACGTTGACCTCGGCCGCTGGACCGGTTCTTTTCTTCTTTTGGCTCTTCTGAGTCCTTGCCTCTATAGGGGGAACCCCCTCTTCTGAGGCCTGCCTGTCCGCCTTGACATGAAGATAGAAGCATCTTTGGGCGGACTCTAGGTCGGCGTCAAGGGTGATAACTTCGTCACTCAATGAGTAGAACTTCATCTTGAGGTGAACCGTTGAAGTTACGGCTCCGAGCCTTCCAAGGGTGGGTCTCCCGATGATACAATTGTAGACCGAGGGGCATGGCAATACCAAGAACTTGGTCTTGACCGTCCTTTCCAGCGGCTCCTCTCCATAGGTGACCATCATTTCCAAGTAGCCGAGAGGTTTGGTCCGAGACCCGTTGAAGCCCGAGAGGTCCGACCCCCGGTAAGGGGTGAAGTCTTCTTCTGAGATCTGCAGTTTTCTCGCCAGGTCGATGAAGATGATATCAGCGGAGCTCCCCTGGTCGACCAGAATCCTTCTTATCTCATGGTTTGCCATGACCGCCCTGATTATGAGGGGTATGTGCTTATTTGGCTTGCCATCCAATAAGTCTCGGTCGCTGAAGGCCAAGGGAGGGCGCTCCGGGCCTGAGATGATTGCAGAGGTGGAAGCGGCACACATGACTTCTTTCCACTTTCTTTTCATTGTTTTGCCCGATGCCTCGTCGGGGTAGCCCCCAGATATCATCATCATCACAGGACGGCCCTTTGATTTTCGATAATCGCGCTCGTCCTCTGAGCTTTCTTCTCGTTTTTGCGGGGCGTTACCCTTTCGTTTGGGATCGTCTCCTTCTTCCTTAACCTCGGCCTCGTGCCTGGGTGCTTTAGCCACGTATTGGCTCAACTTCCCCTTCTTAATCAGGTCCTCGATGTCATCCTTCAAAGCATTGCATCGATTGGTATCGTGCCCTTTGCTCCGGTGATACCGGCAGTACTTGTTGGATCTCTGTCCCGGCCTGTGTGGGAGTGGATCAGGGAACTTGACTTCCTTGAACTCAGCGTTCATACATTCCGCCAGAATCCTGGCCCTTGTTTCATTCAAGTCGGAGTATTGCTGGTGTCGGTTCCGAGGTCGGAGCCTACTGTCGTTCCGGGCCTCTCTTTCATACCGGGCCGCTGCTGCCTGACGTCCCGGAGCCTCTTTTTCATATCGAGGTTTGCTCGGTCCGGGGTCGGCATCTGCCTTTCTTGCAACAGCGCCTTCTTCATGGTCAATGTATTTTTGAGATCGCTGGAGGAACTCGGCAAGCGACTCAGTTTGGTTGATTCCGACATCGATCTGAAACAGACTTCCTTCCCGCAGACCGGCTTCCATGAAGAATAGTCGAAACGAATCGTCCAAGTTCCGGACCTGAGCCGCCTCTTTATTAAATCTTTCAATGTAGTCTCGGAGAGACTCGTTCTCTCCTTGCCGGATGGCTTGTAAGACTTTCCGAGATTTAGGCTTCATTTTGGAATGGGCGAACTGGGCCGAGAATAGCTTTGCAAGCTGGTCCCAAGATGAGATCGAGTTTGGCTTGAGGGCTCTGAACCAGTCCAGAGCCAATTTTTCAAGAGTGAGAGGGAAGATTCGGCATTTGATCTCCTCTGGAACATTCCGGTATTGCATCATCGTGTCGAAGTAATCCAGATGTCGGTCGGGGTCGCCCGTCCCATCATGCATCTTTAAACCCTCTGGGGGCTTCTCTAAGTGCTTGGGTACCGGAAAATAGTCGATCTCCGCTGTGAAGGGTCCCTTCCGCGTCGCGGACCGTTCCCTCGGAGGAGGCCTTCTGATAGGGTGTCGGGCAGGGCATCCGGGAGATCGAGGTCGCCGACGTTCATGCCTCGGGGGACTTCCCCGGCTTATAGAGCGCCGCCTTGGGGACGAAGATGCTAATGATGAGCTTTGGTGAGTTGAGTCCCCGGGGTAATAAGTCTCGTCATAAGTCTCGGTTGGGGGAGTTCCAGATTCCTGTCTCCCTCTTCTGCGTGGTGGCGAACGATGGTGGTGCCTCCTCCAAGCAGGGGACCGGTGACGTCTTTTACTGGAGGTCCTTCTGCTAGGAGAGTAAGTTTTAGGGGAGGTACGGGCTGGAATATCTCTGGCCCGGACTTCGGCCATCTCGGCCTCCAGCTGAGAGTAATGCTGACTCCTTTGATCAGCCTCGGCCTGCCTTGTTAGCAGTTGGATGAGCTGTTGGACAGCATCGATCGGTACCGAGACAGTCGGGGCTGGAGGTTGAAACTGATTTCTAGCCGAGCTTATAGGGACCATCGCCCTGGATGAATTCCGGCCATGGGCCGAGCTGCGAGGGAGAGTAATCGCTACCCCCTCCGGGGTTTCCTGTTGCTGGTCGGGTCTGACCACGACGCTGGAGACGTTTCTCCGTCGTAATTCCGGAGCCATCTCTGATCAAGGAGGTTGGGGGAAAGACTAGAGTGCAAGGCTCTCCCACTGTGGTCGCCAATGTTCGGTACCGTATCTCCTGCTATGTATCCGACCTTGGATAGATAGACCGGTCCGAGATAGTTGGTACGTGTGTCCTTGGTTGTCCGAGTTGGTGCTCCGGTCCGAGGTGGGGTGGTACCTGCAATGACACTCCGACGCTCAAGTCAGTGAGTGAGTCAATTACAAGTGAGAGTAGGTGATAGATGAATACCATTAATGTGAGCATTCAATGCTTATTTATAGGTATCTGGAGTGGAGGAGGGCTGTTGGATCTAGGTCTGCAATCTCCACCGTTGGATGAATTGGACCCTTTGGTGTTGGGCCTTTTTGGTGGATTGGCCATTGAGGCCCAATCCATAACACTATCTTATTATTATTATCTCATTAAACATAAACAAAAAAATGCTACCATTCTCCACTATCTGACACTAACTTATGTTAAATATATAACGTTCGTAACATCCACCACTTCCGACCTTAGCTCAGTTGGTAGAGCGGAGGACTGTAGTGGGTACTAAGCCTGGTAGAAATCCTTAGGTCGCTGGTTCGAATCCGGCAGGTCGGAAATTTTTTTCAATTCTTTTCTAACACTTCCCTTTACGGTTTCTTTATATCCTTTGTGCGTTTTAATGTTGTAATAATAATCAACTTTCGTCTCTTAAAAATTAAAAGTTCCATATAAAACTCATTTGTGTTTTGACTTCTAGCTATTTCTGATTTACTAGACCACATTTTGGTAGTTAATTTTAACTTCTAAATTTTTTGCCACTGACCACATTTCTAGCTATGAGGCGCGTTGGTCATTGGCACATCGTGTTTACTCGTACTCCTCTTGATCATTAGATAAAGGTATAAATACTCACTTCGAGTGTGTTGTTGTCGGTGCTTTTATTGGCCCCTTTTTCCACAAGTTGCTCTTAGCTTTAGGATTGGATAAAAATGCTCTTGAGGTGTTTGTTAAAATATCCCAACTAAACTCAAAATTTTGGAATTCCATAAAGCTTTGGTGGTTGAACTCAATTATTGTATGTCTACTATCAATTTGCTGCTTTTGCCCAAGAGGATAAGGACAATACCAATAGAACATATGGTTGATAAAGTCAAAGAAATTATATATAACTTGATAAGTGTTAAGACGGTGGCATTTCATCCTTTCTTAGTTTTTGATGATGGGAGGAAGAAATTGATTGTTTAAATATTAGGATATAGATGCTGGATCAATGTCCCTTTGCTTTCTGCACAATATGGATGATATGGATGCAAGTTTGTTTATGATTTGGTAGGTTTAACTGTGAGTGCTGATTTTTTAACCTGGATGGAAAATGCACCACCTACACTATTTGATGAATTTCATTGTAATTAAATGAAGTTTTTAACCAAAAAGAATGTTCATTTTCCCTCCTGTCAGTTAATGATGGTCTTAACGTTGCTTCAACTAATGAGTCATATGTGCATTTGATCATCCTAGTTAGAAAATAATCTTGGGGCGAAAAGATAAGGGAACATTCCTTTGGTACATTTCATTAGCTATAGTAAAATCAAATAAATCCGTAGTGCCTCTTTTGAATTGAAAGGGCACTGGTAGAAAAAAGCTACTTGGTGCTCTAAAGCTTCAAATCACATAATACTTAGACAAATTTCAAATGATAACGATATTGTCATAAGTCATAACAGCAACAACCGGACTGGCTCATTGGTGTCTTTGACAGGTAAAATCTATTTGCATAATATAATGTTCATAGAATTATTGAAACTCAGATGAGCATATCAAGTTCCACAGACAAAAGTTGAAGATAATGAAGACACTGTCATTTCAATCCTTAACAAGAGAAAGTCATAATGTCCTTCTCTTGGATAAAGACCAAAATACCGTAATGATAACATTGTAAAGACCAAAATGAACAGTTTTCTAATGAGTGTTTCCTTTTACAGGAAACTATATGAGTTCAATTTCACCTCCTTGTCTGGTTCCTGCTTTTCTGTGAAACACCTGCACTGCTACTATACCCTCTGCTGGAAGATCCTCCTTGGTCAACTCTCTTCAATGCTCTTCTTCCGGAGCCTCGCTTGATGTTCCCAAGTGCAGCTTTGGCAACGCTGTCAGTGAGAATTTCACGCGGCCTCTGAGCCTTGAGGGGCTGTTTATTCAGGTACATCAGCTTTGGAAGGAGACCACAGACCGACTTCTTTAGTTGTTCATCACCGATGTTTCTTTGAATAGGATTTCCAAGTAGATTAAGGGCTTGGATTGAGTTGTAGTTTGCCACTAGCTGGCCTAATACTTTTGTTGTTGTGATTTTGTTAAAGCTCAAGTCTAGAACTGTTAGTTTAAACAGCCTGTGTAGCCCCTCAACATCACTTATCTTGTTTCCAGCAAGATACAGTTCTTTGATGAGTGTACAACTTGACAACCCTGAAATAAATCAAACATTTAATTATTGTGTTGTGGAAAAATAACGATATCCGGTGAATGCACACGGGTAGCATCGTGTTTTTTTGTTAGAATAGTCTCAAACTGAAATCGATTGTTTTGATCAACTAAAAAAACTGAGATGAAATTTGTTAATATTGACACTAACCTTGTCCAATTCTTGAGATACGGTTGTAACTTAGGTCAAGTACCCGCAAACGGGTCAATTCTCTGAGGCCCTCAACGGTGCTGATCTTGTTTCTTGACAAATCAAGTGTTTGAATACTCTTTGGTAGACATCCTGGCGCGATAGTAACTGCAGAATAATAATGAAAAAGAGAGTAAATGAAATTGAGTATGTTTATTAATATATTTATGCTGCACTAAGGGCTACATTGTACTTCCAAAGTCATACCGATGAAATTGTTTGACAAATTCACAGAGCGGAGATTGGATAAGTGTGAAATAATGGGGATGACTTTTATACCAACACCGGATATGTGAGCAACAGATGAAGCTGGATTTAGAGATCGGACCACATCATTGGCATTCAAAAGGTCTTTCGAAAGATTGGCTTCTTGAAGAGTCAACTGAGATGTACTTTTTTTCATCGTTTTACCAGCATCAGGAGGTGGGAAAGCAATGCTTCTGGCATTGTTGTCATCAAAATCATCCTCGGGAATTGGTTCCTGAATTTCGAGATCTTTCACCCATGCATCCACCCAGGCAAGGGAAGATGACTCCGTTGATAAAGCAAACCATTGGTTTTGGGGCCTGAAACCAGAATCTTCATTTTGAAATCTGCCCTGAATTTGAGCATCACCATCGCTGATTCTGTCAAAGGATTGCGGATCAAATGACTCGGACGATTCCACATGTCTCAATGCCTTGCTTTGTTTTGGTTCAAGAGTGTCCGAAGTGTACCCGCATTGACCGCTTAAAGAAGCACTAGCAGGAATCAGTTTTGATTTTCTAGAGAATGGTCTATGTATATTCCTGTGGCTCCATAGCAACAACTTCCACCACAATTTTTTACTTCCAGAAGGGAGTACTTGACTTGAAGAATGCCTTTTCAACATCACTCTATCTGCACTGCAGTGACTCATCACAGACCTAGATCTCTCAAAATTCACCATTGGATTTGCTGATAAATCCTGAAAGTCCTCAAAAGACCGCGAGTTTGGAAGGGGCAAGTATTGAGGTATCTTCCTAAGCACATACCTATTTTCAAGGTTAGAGCACGATCGCTTGAGCTTCGGAGAAGCCAAGAAATCAGATTTGCCAATCCCAGGATCACTAACATGTCCTGTTTCGTTCATATCAGGATTCTTTTGACTGTACCTGTCGATTCGGTCTTCCAATTCATCGATACTCTCCTCGTCTGTTGGAGCATACCCCTCTTTCCCTGCTCCATGGCCTTGGAGATCAAAATAAGATAGTTGCCTCTTGATTAAAGGTGAATCGTCATTCTCATCTTCCCCTTCATAAGCTTCTTCCACTTCAGCTTTCACAGGACTCTCAAGACTCATAACCCTCACATTAAACCTTGAACTTTTCTGCACACCATGATGAGGTGCTCTAACATCAAAAGTGGTTGGCACCAAATCCCTTGCCTCTGAAGATGCTCTTGATGATTGTAGTTTGGCAAGTGCAGCATTAAACTTCTCTTTAGAAGATTTTTCATTCCCCTAAAGAAGCAACCAAGATAGAGAATAAAACAGGTTCATTACAAGGATTTAAGGAACCCAAAAAACAAAAATAAGACACAAAATCCAATCAGTGCTTAAGTCTTACCTTGTTTACTTTCCTTTCAGAAGGAATAGAGAAGCACCTAAACATTGTCATCCTAGAAGATGAAACCCCTACAAAATACTTTTAAGTTTTAACTCAATTCTCTTTGCAGCTTCTGATTCTTTTGCAATTCTATTGTCACTTACTTCTCCAAAGCTATTACATTGAATCAGATGTTAGCCATAATCAGTAGGAAGGAGCTGAAGAAGAGATAGAAAACCGTCCGAACAAAACCGAAAACCAGAAATCAAATGACCAAAGCTTGCTCCACCAGTTGGAGTAGCTATCTTAAGAAAATTGGCCAGAGTTGTAATATATGCAGCAACTCTTTGTCCTTCTCAAAGTTCCACCATTTATTGTCTCTAGGAATAACACCTACCCAGTTGAAAACTAGTTGTCAGATTATCGAATATGCCAAATATTCATCAAATTAAGGAAAATGCAACAACCCCCAAAAGCACCCCCAACAATAAATTCCAAAGGAAAGTCAGAATCATAACATTTATTAAAATAAAATTTATAACAAATAACAATATTTCGAAAATCTCAGATCAGATCAACATAAATAAAAACACAAATTTTGAGGAATTAAATGATCTCTATCAATCAATAAAGTAAAACAATTTCAAACACTTTAGGGATATTTATTGTTACAAGAGTCAAAAGGTGAGAGTAAGTGAATACCTCGTAATTCTAAAGCAAATCGCGGCGTGAATTATGAGAACATTGATGAAGAAAAAGCGACGCTGTTGAGGCGAAACCGTTGTAGCTTGAAAAGAGAAAAAAAATTTTGAGAGAGTATCTGTTTGTGTTGTTTGCGCCGGAATGAAAGTGCAGTGTGTGAGGAAGAAGTGAAATTGGAGAGGTCAAGGTTAAGGTTATGCGGTCGTGTTCTGTTTTATTAGTAGATAGAAATAGAGCTGTTGATGTAGTTGTTGTACTTGTATTGTATATAGAATCAAAATTAAATTAGATACACGGAAAAAAATGCATATAATTCTCCAATTTTGTTGCTCTTTCTGCCCATTCCGTCTCTCAATAATTATCATTTTAGCAAAAAAAAAATGTCTCAAATTTTTTTTTGATAGGCAACGTTAGTGGGGGTGGGGGAAATGTTAGTTTTGGGAGTTGAACCCTCCTTCTTGCACTCTTTTTGGTGCACTCATTCGGTATCTCTTAGCTCGCCAACTGAGTTACCTACTTGAGATAAAAAAAATGTCTCAAAATGAATGAATGTCACTTACGATTTTTAATGTAATATTAATTATTTTTTTCAATTGTACCCTCTAATTAAAATAATATTCATCACTCTCAGTGTTTGATAACGTTAAGTTGGTAAAAATACTATTCTCTCTTTTTCATTTATGGTATTTTCTTAATATACTTGAAATGCGCTAAAATGACAATTATTGTGAGACGTAGAGAGTATCTATTTAAGCAAAAAAAACTATTTTTAAGATAATAAAAATTTAGTTAAGTACAATTAATTATTTAGTTTTCATGATCTCATTCCAAGGTCCCGAGTTCGAACTTTGGATGTGGCAAAACCTTTATTGAGAGGGAAAATGATATGTGTAACACCTTATTACTTTGAGTGATATATGATTTAAATTGAATTCGTTTTGTGAATTGAAATTTTTTTAAGTACTCTTAACTTATTGTGATTAGTGTAGGAAAGGGGATTATTGATTGTGAGTTGAACCTCATTAAGACACTAAACTACACTCATCTAGTATTAAGACCACTCCAAATAATTTGACCTTTATACCCTTCATTTAAAAATTAAAATGAGATGACTGATTGCCGCGCTCTCTCGTCGGGGCTGTGAAGTTCCCCTCCACAGTTTTATAATACCAAAAAAATAAATTAAAATGAGAAACCCTTTGAGCTGAAAGTACAAAACAAATACCACATACTCCTTTTCCTAGAATTCGGAAATTTGGAAAAAATTCCCCACTTTGAGAGAGGAGAAGAGAAAGGGGAGAGAATAAGAAAATATCGAGAACCCCAAGCTACTTGCCAACACTCACTTACTCTCATTACTATCATCCCTCACTTTTACAAAAACACACACACTCTCACAAACCTCACTTACCATCATTTCTGATTTTTTTGAAAGAAACAAATAGATAGAGGGGAGATAGATAGAGAGAGTCGCGAGAGAAGAGAAAAAGGAAAGAAGAAACATCTCAAACCCTCACTCATCTCTTCACCCAAGCTGAAATTGTTCATGGAATCCCTTCATTTCCCTCTCTATTTCACTCTAGTGTAGAGATTATACACGAAGGTTTAGCCATCAACTTCCATTTTTCCTCTTCCAAGTCATTATCGGTTTGCATGTGGGTGGAAGAACTTGATATTATGATTTTGACTTGTTGCATGTTCAATTAGAGGCCTGATTCTAGTAGATTTCAACACTAGTGCAAAATTGACTTTAGAAAGCACCATTTAGCATCGGTTGTTTGAACAGTCGATGCTAAATGTAGACGCAGTGGCAATTTTGAAATTAAATGGAAGTTTTCAATTTTTGCGCCTACCTTTAGCATTGGTTGTTTAAACAACCGATGTTAAAAGTACTTGCGTCAGACATTTAGCATCGGTTGTTATACAACCGATGTTAAATGTGTATGTCTAACACATTTAGCATCGGTTGTATAAACAACCGATGCTAAAGGTCCCTTTCTATTTCTAACGCGTTATCATCTATACTCTCTGAACTCTCGTTCTCTCACTCTGAACTCTCGTTCTCTCACTCTTCACTGCCGCCGTCAACAATCTTGACTGTCGCCGTCGCCTTCCTTTCCTTCGTTGCCGTCGCCGTTCTCCTATCTCTCAGGTTTGATTAATTGCTTCTATAATCAAGTTCTGAAACCCTATTTATTCTCTAATTTTTCTGATTCGTCGTTCTGTTCTCTTCCTCCGCAAAGCTCTCTTCCTCGCGAACCCTCGTCCCTAAGCACATCGACGTTTGCGTCTTCAATGTTATAAGCATTGTTTTCGTCTTCAGAGAAATCTTCAAAGGAGCATCGTTTTCATCTTCAAAGCAGTAAGCATCTCTGAAATCAATATTTTCGTTTTCGTTCTTCTTGTTTGCGTCTTCAAAAACTGATGCTTCGTTTTCATTTTTTTTTTCTTGAAACCCTAAGTATCATAGCTTGAAACCCTAAGTATTTGGTATTTGGTGTCAAGTTTTGAAGTGTTTGTTATTTTGAAGTGTTTGGTACCAAATATGAAACCAGAGAAACAAAACATCAGTTTTGAAGTGAAAATTTTAAAGTATTTGGTATCAAAACTGACGCTTTCTTAGCTTTGAAGTGTTTGTTATTTTGCTATGTTATGGATTTAACTTGATTGGACTATTTCTGATTTTGATTTTTGAATCTGAAAGTCATTTAATCTTCGAGATTCGTAACTCTGAAGTTTTACTTTCTTTGATAACTCCGTTTGGTTGTCACTTTTGGTAATCTTAATCAAAACTGAAGTAATTGCAAAGATTTTCATTCAAGCATGTTTACGTTCCAATAACTCATTATTTATTACAGATTCTGGACTCACTTGGTAATGGCTTATGCTTTTACCCTCTCAACGTGTTATATCTTGAAAAGGGAGTATCAAATAGTTGCGACAATGGGATTGTCTTTTCTTGCTTCTGAGCGACGCCGTCCTGACCAGTTCACAGTAAGATCAAGTTTTATCACTGTTACAAATATTATATGCTAATGATCATAGTAACACTGCTTTTATGATAAGGATTTATATACCAAACTCTTCACTTGTAAATTCTGGTATTGAATGCATACTCAATTGCACCTTCCTATCTTAAAAATATTGAGAAGGAACTTTATAACAATAAATGATTTACTACTTGCTTAAATATCAGAACTATAAAAGGATTTATATGTAGTAGTCCCCCCAACCCCTTCTTTTCATAAATATCCTATTTTATGATTTGGAGAATGAAATCTTCTGAAATCCATATAATCAATGTAAATGTTTTAAAGTGTAGTACTTCTCAAGCATCAGTGGTTCCTAAGATTTGTTAGGCACAAAGTCAGAGTGCTCTTAAATGACTTTGCTATTTCATTTTGTTCGCTATGCTCCTTATTCAAGCCAATACTGTACGTTTGTGCAGGTACTTGTTAGGAATGTGCCACACGATCCTGATGAATCAGTCAGTGAGCTAGTGGAACATTTCTTTTTGGTCAACCATCCAGATCTTTATCTCACTCATCAGGTCTTATCCCTTTTGCAACTGCTACATATGGTGTTTTTGTACTATTTGCTATTAGCTTATCTTGGGTTATTTAACTTTTCTACTAAGTTACATATGGTGATGATTGTATATCCAAACAATGGAGAGACTTATATTGCTGAGAGCCACCAATGGGTGGTGAGTATAGTTGACATAACTTTATTTGTCATGTCACAATGTGTTATGTATTTTTCAAGCCACCAATGTCTTATTCTGAAAAGTTTTTACCTCAATAGGATCAATACCAGTCCCCACCAAACCTCGGAAAGTTACTGTCAACAAAACTGAAGCAAATGGTGGCAAGTGGCAAACTAATGAAGGTAAATTTTCTCTGTTACTTTACTGAAGCCTGGCTTCTTGTTGACAATGATACTAATGAATGGCATTTGGTTCCAGGTTGGTTGCAGACACATTGACACTACTGCTCAGTATGGAGTTCAAGAAGAGGTACATATATACTTTATGTTCTGTCAATGAATCTAATGATTTTCCTTTGTTTTCTATATGTATTTTTCTTGACTCCTGAAAGGGTTAGACCTGCAATAGGCTATAATATATATGTATTTTTATTTGCTTTGAAATTGTTTTCTTTTCTTTCTTGGAGCATTTGTGATTGTGATGCCTCTTTCATGTGAATGGTGTCATTTTTGGTTTTGGTAAAAAAACTGATGCTAGTTTTTGTTGCATGGGATATAGTTAATGGAGAAAGGCCTTGGAAAAATCCAGATGCTAGACTTGTGTTAGAATATGGTTCAATCTGGAAAGCTAAATCATTTGGTGCTTCAGGAACTCAAGTTGGTGAAGTTGTTTTCAATACCTCATTGACTGGGTGAGGCAAATTATAAAAAATCTTTGGGAATACTAGTTATGTTGTTATGTGTGTGATCTTTAGGTATCAAGAAATTTTAACGGATCCTAGTTATGCTGGTCAGTTTGTGTTGATGACCAATCCGCATATTGGGAATACTGGCATCAATTTTGGTTTGTATTTAATCTATTTAATTTTCTATTAGTTTGAAATTCTTGATTCCAATTACTGTCTCTTTAGTGTGCTTAGAATTACTGTCTCTTTGCAATGGAATTTTTTTTTTCAGTACCTCAAACTGGAGATGTGTGGAAGATCTTGGTGATTACTTAACAGAAAGGAATGTCATGGGAATTTGTAAGTAATTTATGCAAAATGTTGTTTTAAGAAGAACGCTACTATCTGATGGTTTTTTTGTTTGTCTCTGATGGTACTTTGTGATGCAATCAATTTAGTTGTTTATGCAGCATATGATAAGATATAGAAGTACAGCTGAACATTATTCCACATTTTTTGTTTGCCATCAATTTATTGTTACTTTCATTTAGTTGTTTATTAATTTTGCTTCTTGATAACATTATTCCATATGGTTACATCTGTTGTTGTTCTAGTTTTATACAATAGGAGATCATATAAAGATGTGTGCGGCAAGTAGATCCACCTCAATAGTTGAGTACCTCCATGTCGTTGTTAGTGATGCTATTTTGGTTTACGCTTCACTGAGTTTACTTTTTTGACTTCAGACCTATGTCTTGCAACACTTGAAGCTTCTCCTTCTTGATTTAGATTGATTGGTTTATGCCGTTTTTGTGCATATGGAAGCTTCTCCTACTTTTTGAGTAAACATCAAAATCAAATGTGTATCTTGACAGCAAATCAGGTGGCCCATGTCAATTGTGGGAACTGCAGAATGCTACTGATGTACCAGTATGGAGTAAGATACGTGAAATGTGTAGTTTGCAATTTTGTAACCTCAGTTGGGGTTAGTATTATATCATGTTCCTTACTATATAGACTTCCTTTGACTATCTTCTTGAGTACTAATCTTATTGTGAAGGACTCCTAAAGGGATGATGTATAAATATCAGAAGAACAAGAGAAAATTTCTAATATAAGCCTTGATTTGTTACTGATGCTAAATGTGACATTTAGCATCGGTTATTTAACCGATGCTAAATGTCTCACTTTTAGCATCGCGACATTTAGCGTCGGGCGATAACAGACACTAAATGTCCAAAATAACCGACGCTAAATGTCTTTTCTGCACTAGTGCGTGCTACATTGTTGATTAGAACACTCAAGTAGAAGGCTTGAGGGTTGGGGTCAAATTTGAACTACCTAGGAGTTGTATTGTGCTTGAAGACAAATTTGCTTGCTTGATTAAGTTTGTGCATTCATCTAAGGTGAGTTCTTTGACCACATTTAGTTTTCTTTTGATCATTTTATTATTTGCATGATGCTTGTTCTGAAATGGGTTCAATGCATGTACATTTGGTGTTAGAAACATGAAGTTAAGAAAATATATGTGTGCTGAAATAGCTTAGAACACTATGCTTGATGATGTGTTGGTCATTGATTTAAACATTGCTTACTAAATCATTTATAAACCAACATTAATTGAGTATATTGATGATTGGAATGTGGTTTTGGTGGTTTATGAAGCTGTTGTTGACATATTTTGAGTTAATGATTGATTGGGGAAGAAATTGGATCGAACGGATTAGCGGATTTTTGAGAAAAACAGACTTTTGGTAAACCTGCAGTAGGGGCCCCGTCTGTGCGCCCCCTTCTGCCACCCCTTTTTAAAATTTTGATTCCGCTTTCCTTTCGACACGAACTCATCCCCATTCCTTTCCCTAATTCATCCTAAGTTATCCTAACTATATTTGAACTCATTTAATGCATAAGTGATGGAATATAATGAGGTCTTGACTACACGGTAATTGTTTAAGTGGAACGATACTTTCTTAAACGAATTAACGAGTGATAACACAACTATGACTATGTATTTAAAAAACACTATGGGGATGACGATCCCATGAGGTTAATTAGCATACATGGAAAGAGAGGTCATGGCTCTTGAGTTCAAGGCCCAAGACTGTTACTTGGCCAAGGCCGAGCTGGGTTCTCCGCTGAAACTAACGTTGTTCAGATTTCTTTTGAATTATGCTAAAGAGGTTAAACTGTAATTAAAAGACAACGAGAGGTAAATGGCGAGGAGTCGTGAAAGAACTCACGGAGATTGTAAATCTCACTGTTTATGTTGTTGTGTTTCCAGATGGACAGGGTCGTAAGACCAAGCAATTCGAGGAGAAGTAAGCTGTTGTTGTGGTTACTTGACTTTATGTGATCCTTAGGGGTCAAGTATAATTACTTAGTCCACCCAAATTAGTTGCTATGTAATGTATTTTGATACTTTAGCCTTTGAGCTTGTAATCAAAGTTAATGTACTAAGTCTAAACCGTTCTTTTGGATTTGAACTATGGTTAAGAAATGACTCATGTAAACTGTTTCAGTTATGTCATTTAGTTATCCTTTTGGTATTTATGCCACTCAAAAGTTATGGTGATGGTTTATTTCCGTCAAGTTATGTTTTATTCAAATCGATAAACGGTTTAGAACTCTGATTTTATTAAATGTCAGATTCTCTATATTTCGGACAAGCTTGGAAATATAAGGATGTTACAATATGGATCGGCAATGTCGAGTATACATGGCCAATTAGGTTATCCGACATAGATTAGTCACCAACAAAGCCTGTGAATATGATGTACCAATAACATTGTAACAACAATAATTCTCTAGTTTTTATTTAAAAAAATAGCTAAATTTATTAAATTAACTCTTTCTAATATTTAATGAAAATGTTTGCTAAAAAAAACATTTAATGAAAATAATATCTTATTTTAACCCAAGAGCGCTTGAATGAGATGGTGTGGGTCTCTTCCAGCTTAGCCAAGGTTTTGGGTTCGAATCCAACCTTGGGAATACAACAACGTTAAATCTCTTGAGAGAGAGCTTTACTGCCTATTGTGGTCTTACCCGGCTCGAGGGATTAGTCTCTGCAGTTGCGCGCAGAGAATACCCAGTTCACACAAAAAAATATCTTACTTTACTTTATTACAATTCGTATATGTATCGGTCACTGTTGGTAGTATTGGTGTTGGTGATAATCTGCTTGCGGAATTTATGGCGTTTTATCATTGTCTTCGTCTCGCTTGGAGCAAGACAAGTTGGTGAACTCTCCTAATGTTTGGCATGCTTATGCTCCTCTTATTAAGAAAATCAGAGACTTTGTTGGACAGAGATTTGAATATTGAGCTTTTTCACACCTCAGGAAAGGCGATGCGTGCACGGACTACTTAGCAGAGATTGGTGCTAGAGGGACTCGTAGTTGGGTTGAGTTTGTTTCTCCTCCTTCAGGACTCCACCCTTCACGGATGGTAGTGGTGTTGAATTCTTGAGGATGTAATTTGTGTTTCTTTTTCTTTGTTTGCTTTCTCTATGTTTTTTTGTATAAAAAAAATAGTTCAATTAGATGAACATTAAATATCGCAAAAGTGACTAACTTTTACTTATAAGAGAGGCTAGAATTGAACCAATTTTTCATATAGAAGAGACTAAAGGGAGTATTCCATAATTGCCTCATATATACTATATAAGTAGAAGAGACATTCTATAATTGCCTCATATATACTATATAAGTAAAAGTCACAAACTAAAAAGAAGTAAAAGTAACCAAATTTAACCATTTTTTTATATAGAAGAGACTAAAGGGAGTATTCTATAATTGCTCATATATACTATATCAGTAGAAGAGACCTTCTGTAATTGCCTCATATATATACTACAAAAGTAAAAGTCACACACTAAAAAAAAGTAAAAGTCACCAAATTTAATTTTATTTAATATAATTATTTCAAAAGTATCTCTTGCTATATCTCTTCATGTACCTCGAGGGATTAGTCTCCACAGTCGCCGTGGAGGATACCCGGGTTGTAACACCCCAGTATTTCTAACTTGTAGGAATACCAAAATGCACAACATGGCATGCATCGGAGTTAACTTGTATGCCTGGAATATTGAACACAACTAAAAACTTCGATAAATAATTATCATACGGTTCCATGAACCTCATTAAACTTAACATAAAGTACTTAAGTCTCATGACTTAAAACTTATACAACCTGGTGTTCAATATCCATGCATACAAGTTAACTCTGATGCATGTCATGCTGTTCATTTTGGTATTCCTACAAGTTAGAAATACTGGGGTGTTACATTATGGTATCAGAGCAGTTCGACCTAGTCGGGCTTAGATTAGTTTTAGGGTTGGTTGTCCCTTGAGTAATTCTGCTATATTGCTTCTTATGATGCTAAGAGACATTGAGTCTGATCAACTTAATATTTGGTATATCGCTTGCAGAATTATGGCTGGAGGATCAAGGAACAATCCACCAATCGATCCGCATTCTGCTTGGATGTAGAACGTAATAGAAGGGCAGCAATAGATGATGGAAGATATGCTGCAAATGGAATAAAATGTTTATGCTCAGCCTCAGCAAGCTCCTAAGCCACAAGTTAACCCAAGGCAGATCTACTCCGAATTCCTGAAGATGAGACCCTCCGAGTTCAGAGGAGGACCTGATGTCATGGAAGCCCAACATTGGTTGGACGACATTGACAAGATTTTCCTCACAATGCAAGTCACTGATGAGGATAAGCCAAGATTGGCATCCCATATGCTGAAGGGAGAAGTCAACAACTGGTGGACTAATGCTAAGGCCATGATGGAGACCATGGGAACTCCCCAGACTTGGGAGAATTTCAAGCAAACATTTCTGGAGCAATTCTTTCCAACTTCTATGAGGTTCGATAAGGAAAATGAGTTTTTAGCTCTCACCCAAGGAAGTTTAACTGTGGGCCAATACACGGCCAAATTTGAAGAGCTGTACCAATTCTTCGGCTTGGCTGGGTATGCTCCCAATGACACGTGGAAGACATTGCTCAGAGTCTAAGTTCCTTTACTTGTAACAATTATGCAGCTATGGTACAACATGCTCATATTGCTGAGAATGACTTGAAGAGATTGTATGCAAGCTGAAAGGCGTTCAGTCAGAATAGGAAGAATGTTGGATCATCTAATCCTCAGATGGTTCCCAGGCACATCTCAAACAAAGGGAAGCAACTGCAGCCGTCTGATTCCTCAAGATTCAACAAGCGTTTTACATGTGGGAAGTCCCACCAGGGTGAATGTCGTTTGGGTTCCAAGCAGTGTTTCTACTGCAGGAAGGAGGGCCACTATATTCATGAGTGTCCAGAAAAGAAGAGGAAAGCGTCGGACCATGCTACTACAACTCATGGGAGAGTCTACACTTTGGACGCTCAGAATGTCACACCTTTAGACAATCTGCTAAGGGGTATGGGATCTCTTTTCTATAACTCTGTTAGTATTTTATATGATTCAGGTGCAACACATTGTTTTATGTCTCAAGCTTGTGTCGATCGGTTGGGATTTCCTTTAACTCCGTTGCCTCAACCAATCTCCATTAAAACTGCTGCTGAGGGTAGTGTTCAGACCCAAGCCTTATGTGAAAACTGTCATCTATCTATCGGAGACAGAAATTTTGTGGGGGACTTTATTTGTTTGCCAATGAAAGGTATGGACATTGTCCTAGGTATGAGTTGGATGTCTGCCAACCATGTAACTATTGATTGCTTTAACCGGACTATCGGTGTAACACCCCGATAAATTCTAACATATAGAATCACCGAAATGCACTAAATGGCATACATCAGAGTAACTTCCTGTTATTGAAATATTGAACACAACTAAAGCTTTCGATAATACATATCAAATGGTTCTCTGAACCTCATAAAATTCCTGAAAATGCTTAAGTTTCAAAACTTAAGACTTGTACATAATCCTGGTGTTCAATACTCAAAACATAGAGTAGCGGAAACGATTTACAACTGATACATGATCGTTATACAATCGAAATATAGAAACCATAAATGGGACAAAGGTCTAAAACACGAAATTAAGTCTTCAATGACTCCAAGAGTCACACCGGCTAACCATGCTTTACCGCCTTTGCTTTCCCCTGTTTCTCTGTAAAAACCACAAATATGAAGGGTGAGATAAACATTATCTCAGTGAGTCCTATCGAGACCCCTTACTAACTCTAACGATTCATTATGCTTTACTTTTAACTCGTGGTCCTAAAAAGCAACCACGTGGAAATACATTTAGTTCCTGTAACCTTCATGCTCATGGCCCTCCTAAGCGACACATGAAGCATGCAATCTTTTGTTCCATGTTTTTAGCATAACACCTCAGTCTACCTATTTTATAGGCATCTCTTGACTTTGGTGAACCCATCCAGCTATTTCTAGTGGGGGAAACATTCTTGAGTCTAGGTTTTGGGGCTCATGACTTCCCCTCCCCTAGTATGCTAACCTCTTAGGGTCGTCACCCTTTTTCCTCTTGTATTTATTATACATTATCAGTCTGTGTACCCGCAATGGGCTGTTAGTCATTTCAGTTAAGTACTATGGACCATATCAGTCAAATACAGTGTATAATATCAGTCAAATACCGTGTATTATTATCATTCTTGACATATGCACTCTCGCGTTCTCTAAGTGCGGTTTTCCATTTTATTCATAACACACAAACTTTCTATCGAACATGTTCAATCTCATACCATTGTTACATTTACATTGTTGTGGAACCTTGGGGAATGGATTAGAAGAGGATTGGAATCATTTGGAATGGATAAAAAGTACTTTGAAATTGAAGGTCAGAAAGTCTCACACGACCCGTGCGTGCGGGCGCACGACCCGTGCGGGGTTGAACAGTTTGTAGAAGATTTCCAGAAAGATACGCACGACCCGTGCGACTTAGCGCACGATCCGTGCGTTATCCACTAAATTTGTAGAAAGTTCCAGAGACATACGCACGACCCGTGCGACTAGGCGCACGATCCGTGCGTGTTTTAAATATCCAGTTCTTGTCGTATCAGATGGAGGCGCACGACCCGTGCTCATAGGCACACGATCCGTGCGTCTCTATCAGTTTTCCAGAAAACAGGCTTTTCATAAGTTTTTCCATTCCGTTCCGATTCCAAAATCCCTTCTGATCGATACCCAAACTCAAACACACATTGAAATAATATATATCATAGCATTCCCAAACAACCAATCAAACAATATATGATTTAAGTTACAATCCTTTTAAGAAAACGGTTTTCGAATAGTTTCCTTTCGTTACCGGAAATGCGTGACAAGAGTTTTCGAAAAGTATATACTCAGACACAAACACATTCCCTAAGCGAGTTATAGAACTCACCTTATTGTAATGACGACTACAGCTCAACCCGAAAGCAAGGTTCCCGAAAGACCGAAATCCCACAAACGATCCCCGATAGGCTTCCAACTTCGAACTCGAACTCACCCTTATCGAAACAGCCACTGAACCTCTTCTAATCTACTCAAATACAGAAGGTAGATTCTGGTTTTACTTCAAGCTAGCCTTGTCTTTGACATGCAAGCTTCCAATGTTCTCAAAAACCCCTTTTTCTCATTTGGAGCTTTGATGTTTCAAAAATGGTGAAATGGGAAAGGAGGTGAATGAGTGGTCAAAAGTGGTACCAATGTGAAGAGAATGAAAAATGGAGGAGAATGGTGTGATTAAGACTTACATGCAAGATGAATCCATGGACTTCTCTCCTCTCCCTTGCTCGACTTTCTCTCCTCTCTCTCTTCTTACCTCTTTGTTGATTTTTCAGAAATGAAGACAAATGAAGTGTGGGGGAGTGTTGTGGTCAGCTGAAGGGTGGCTACTTAAGGATGGGAAAAGACCCTTCTACCCTCCCTCATTAGCATCTCATTTAACTCACCACTAATCCAATACTTACACTCAAGTCTCCACACTTAGCGTAACTACTAATTATGTTTTCATAAAAATGTTATTTATCTATTTGATCCATGATACCATTTTATAACTAACATAATTATGCTCACTAATCAACTTAACCTCATGCTAATTTAATTAAATCTAATTAGCTAATTAGGGGATGTTACAATCACCCCAACTTTTAAAGATTTTGTCCTCAAAATTGACAAAACGTACCTTACTCGAACAAAGAAGGATATTTCACCCGCATGTTCTCTTCTACTTCCCATGTCACCTCGTCAGGTGACGCACCGTCCCAAAGCACCTTGACAATAGGAATTGATCTCGTCCGGAGCGTTTTCTCACCACGTTCGATGATCCTAATTGGAGTAGGATGATAGGATAGATCCGGTCTGATGTCGATCGCTTCATAACTCAAAGGTTGATTCGGATCATGAATATACTTCCTTAACTGCGACACATGGAACACATCATGTAGTCTGGACAATTCTGGAGGTAATGCAATGCGATACGCTACCGGCCCAACCCGCTCGATAATCTGGAAGGGTCCGACATACCGAGGACTGAGCTTCTTCGCTCGCAAGGCAATACCGGTCCCGATGGTTGGAGAAAGTTTCAAAAAGACATGATCTCCTTCTTTGAATTCTAACGGCCTTCTTCTTTTATCCGCATAGCTCTTTTGCCGACTCTGCGCGGCTTTCATCCTTTCTCTTATCTTACAGATCTTCTCTGTAGTCTCACGGACTAAATCCGGTCCTAACATCCTCTGCTCACCTACATCCCACCAACACACTGGTGTTCTGCATTTCCTTCCATACAATACTTCATATGGAGCCATTCCGATGCTAGAATGATAGCTGTTGTTGTATGAGAATTCCACCAATGGGAGATGATCCTCCCATCTGCCTCCACTATCAAGTACACAAGCTCTCAACATATCCTCCAATGTCTGGATTGTCCTCTCAGTCTGCCCGTCTGTCCGAGGATGGTAAGCGGTGCTAACACACACCTTTGTTCCCAACGCCATATTCAATGCTCTCCAAAATCGAGATGTGAACTTGGGATCTCGATCACAGATGATACTTGTAGGGATTCCATGCAACTTCACAATATTCTTGAGGTATTCATCTGCTAACCTAGCAACCTTGTGAGTCGAACGCACTGGAATAAAATGAGCGGACTTGGTCAGGCGATCCACCACTACCCAAATAAAATCATTTCCGGTTTGGGATTGTGGCAATCCCATGACGAAATCCATAGATATGCTTTCCCATTTCCATTCAGGTACATTCAACGGTTGTAACTGGCCACCTGGCTTCTGGTGCTCTATCTTAACCTTTTGACAAGTCAAGCATCGAGACACGAACTCTGCAATATCCACTTTCATACCCGGCCACCAGTACAATTGCCTTAAATCTCGATACATCTTGGTAGACCCAGGATGTATTGAGAACTGACTCTTATGAGCCTCCTCTAAGACCTGCCTCTTTACATTCTCATCATTCGGCACACAAATTCTACCAATAAAGCAAATTACACCATCACCGTCTTCGGTGTAGCTCGACAATCTCTTCTGCGCTTGTAGTTCCACATCACCTTCTTGGGTTGAGCGAATTAGATTTCTCAAGGGACTTGAAATCCGAATATGACTCAACACCAACCCGTTCCTTCTTGATTTTACTCTCAAATTAAGGTCTCTGAATGATTCCAAAAAGGACATCTCGTGCATCATTAACTCTGCAGTATGGATAGACTTTCTACTTAAAGCATCGGCCACAACATTAGCCTTACCAGGATGGTACTTCAATTCAAAATCATAATCTTTCAGGAATTCTACCCATCTCCTCTGTCTGTTGTTCAGCTCCTTTTGGTCAAACAAATACTTAAGGCTCTTGTGGTCACTGAAGACTTCGAAACGAGACCCATACAGGTAATGTCTCCAAATCTTCAGGGCAAACACAATAGCTGCCAACTCTAAATCATGAGTTGGGTAATTCTCTTCATGCGGCTTCAACTGTCTGGAGGCATAGGCAACTACTTGTTGATTCTGCATTAGGACACATCCTAAACCCTTACCAGAGGCGTCGCAATAGATTTGGAATCCTACGGACGGATCTGGAAGAATCAGGATGGGTGCAGAAGTCAAACGATCCTTCAATTCCGTGAAACAATCATCACAGTCTGAGTCCCAAACAAACGGCTGACCCTTGCGAGTTAACCGCGTGAGTGGAAGAACCAGCTGGGAAAATCCTTGAATGAATCTTCGATAATACCCAGCTAATCCCAAGAAACTTCTTACCTCAGTAACCGTGGATGGTTGTTCCCAGTCTACCACAGCTTCAATCTTACTTGGATCCACTGCAACACCTTCCTGAGATATCACATGACCCAGAAACTTAACTTCGGGCATCCAAAAATCACATTTTGACGGCTTACCATACAACTTCTTCTCTCGGAGCACGTTCAGAACGATCCGGAGATGTTGCACATGCTCCTCAGTTGTCTTAGAGAACACCAAGATATCATCAATGAACACCACCACGAACTGATCCAGATAAGGATTAAAAATCCGATTCATATAATCCATGAATACGGCTGGAGCATTGGTCAAACCGAAGGGCATCACTACAAATTCATAGTGTCCATACCTCGTACGGAAAGCGGTCTTCGGGACGTCCAAAGCTCGAACCCTGATTTGGTGATAGCCGGATCTTAAATCAATCTTTGAAAATACAGAAGCTCCCCTCAACTGATCCAGCAAATCATCAATTCTCGGTAGAGGGTACTTGTTCTTGACAGTCACCTTATTCAACTGACGATAATCGATACACAGTCTCATACTTCCATCTTTCTTCTTGACGAGCAACACTGGAGCACCCCATGGCGAGGCACTCGGCCGGATAAACCGTTTGGAAATTAGCTCTTCCAGTTGAACTTTCAATTCTCTCAATTCTAATGGCGACATTCTATACGGGGCTATAGAAATAGGTCCAGTGCCCGGAACCAACTCTATAGAGAATTCCACCTCACGATACGGAGGAAACGAAGGAACTTCATCGGGAAACACATCAAGAAATTCATTAACAACTTGCATGGAAGATAAATCCTGACCTGTCTCAGTGGATGCAGACAACATCATGACATAAGCTTCTGCGCCTTGGAACAGAAAATTACTGGCAGCAGTGAAAGAAATAACAGCTTCAGAATCGGGCGGTTGTAGCTCCACTGACTCGGAGGCGAAACCGATAGTTCGATGGAAACAATCTATTGTCACATGATTGGCCGTCATCCAACTCATTCCTAGGACGACATCCATGCCCTTCATTGGTAAACAAATGAAGTCCACTACAAAAGTCCCGTCTCCAATGGATAGAAGACAATTTTCACATATTGCTTGGGTCCGAACACTACCTTCAGCAGCAGTCTTAATGGAGATTGGTTGAGGCAAAGGAGTTAAAGCCAATCCCAACCGATCGACACAAACTCGAGATATAAAACAATGGGTCGCACCCAAATCATATAAATTACTAACGGAGTTATTAAAAAGAGATCCCATACCCCTTAGTAGATTATCTGACGGTGTGACCTTCTGGGCGTCCAAGGTGTAAACTCTCCCATGAGTTGTAGTAGCAGCTGGGTTACTTCCTTGACTCTTCTCCTTCTCTGGGCAGTCCCGTGCATAATGACCGTCTTTCTTGCAGAAATAACACTGGTTGGATCCCATCTGGCATTTACCCTGGTGGTACTTTCCACAGTTGGAACATGTACTGAACCTTGAGGAGTTCGACGACTGAACCTGCTTCCCCTTGTTGGAGTTGTGCCTGGGACCCGTGTGATTGTTGGATGATCAAACATTCTTCTTATTCTGATGGAATACTTTTCTGCTTGCATATAACCTCTTCAAGTCACTCTCAGCTATGTGTGCTTGTTGAACCATGGCAGCATAGTTATTATAGGCAAAAGAACTCAAACTCTGAGCAATGTCTTCCCTCAGCCCATACTTGAACCTTTCGGTTTTCCATTTGTCATTGGGAGCATACCCGGCCAGACCGAAGAATTGATATAACTCTTCGAAGTTAGCCGCGTACTGACCCACAGTTGAACTTCCTTGAGTGAGAGTTAGAAACTCGTTCTCCTTGTCGAACCTCATGGCTGTTGGAAAGAACTGCTCCAAAAATACCTGCTTGAAATGTTCCCAAGTCTGGGGAGTATCCATAGTTACCATCATGGCTTTGGTATTAGTCCACCAGTTGTTAGCTTCACCTTTCAGCATATGTGTTGCCAATCTCAGCTTGTCCTCATCAGTGACTTGCATAGCTACAAAAATCTTCTCTATATCATCTAGCCAATGCTGGGCTTCCATGACATCTGGTCCTCCTCTGAACTCGGACGACTTCATTTTCAGGAATTCAGAGAAAACCCTCCTTGGGTCAACTTGAGGCTCTGGGACTTGCTGAGGCTGAGCTTGGGCATTCTGCTGCATCTGCAACATGTCTTCCATCATCTTATGCAACCTCTCTATCACGTTCTGCATCCATGCAGAATGCGGATCAATTGGTGGGTTATTCCTCGGTCCTCCTGCCATAATTCTGCAAATGATACACCAAGTATTAAGTTGATCAGTCTCAATGTCTCTTAGCATCACAAGAAGCAAGATAGCAGAATTACTCGAGGGACAAAACCACCCTAACTGTCTAAGCCCGACTAGGTCGAACTGCTCTGATACCATAATGTAACACCCCGATAAATTCTAACATATAGAATCACCGAAATGCACTAAATGGCATAAATCAGAGTAACTTCCTGTTATTGAAATATTGAACACAACTAAAGCTTTCGATAATACATATCAAATGGTTCTCTGAACCTCATAAACTTCCTGAAAATGCTTAAGTTTCAAAACTTAAGACTTGTACATAATCCTGGTGTTCAATACTCAAAACATAAAGTAGCGGAAACGATTTACAACTGATACATGATCGTTATACAATCGAAATATAGAAACCATAAATGGGACAAAGGTCTAAAACACGAAATTAAGTCTTCAATGACTCCAAGAGTCACACCGGCTAACCATGCTTTACCGCCTTTGCTTTCCCCTGTTTCTCTGTAAAAACCACAAATATGAAGGGTGAGATAAACATTATCTCAGTGAGTCCTATCGAGACCCCTTACTAACTCTAACGATTCATTATGCTTTACTTTTAACTCGTGGTCCTAAAAAGCAACCACGTGGAAATACATTTAGTTCCTGTAACCTTCATGCTCATGGCCCTCCTAAGCGACACATGAAGCATGCAATCTTTTGTTCCATGTTTTTAGCATAACACCTCAGTCTACCTATTTTATAGGCATCTCTTGACTTTGGTGAACCCATCCCGCTATTTCTAGTGGGGGAAACATTCTTGAGTCTAGGTTTTGGGGCTCATGACTTCCCCTCCCCTAGTATGCTAACATCTTAGGGTCGTCAACCTTTTTCCTCTTGTATTTATTATACATTATCAGTCTGTGTACCCGCAATGGGCTGTTAGTCATTTCAGTCAAGTACCATGTACCATATCAGTCAAATACAGTGTATAATATCAGTCAAATACCGTGTATTATTATCATTGTTGACATATGCACTCTCGCGTTCTCTAAGTGCGGTTTTCCATTTTATTCATAAAACACAAACTTTCTATCGAACATGTTCAATCTCATACCATTGTTACCTTTACATTGTTGTGGAACCTTGGGGAATGGATTAGAAGAGGATTGGAATCATTTGGAATGGATAAAAAGTACTTTGAAATTGAAGGTCAGAAAGTCTCACACGACCCGTGCGTGCGGGCGCACGACCCGTGCGGGGTTGAACAGTTTGTAGAAGATTTCCAGAAAGATACGCACGACCCGTGCGACTAAGCGCACGATCCGTGCGTTATCCACTAAATTTGTAGAAAGTTCCAGAGACATACGCACGACCCGTGCGACTAGGCGCATGATCCGTGCGTGTTTTAAAAATCCAGTTCTTGTCGTATCAGATGGAGGCGCACGACCCGTGCTCATAGGCACACGATCCGTGCGTCTCTATCAGTTTTCCAGAAAACAGGCTTTTCATAAGTTTTTCCATTCCGTTCCGATTCCAAAATCCCTTCTGATCGATACCCAAACTCAAACACACATTGAAATAATATATATCATAGCATTCCCAAACAACCAATCAAACAATATATGATTTAAGTTACAATCCTTTTAAGAAAACGGTTTTCGAATAGTTTCCTTTCGTTACCGGAAATGCGTGACAAGAGTTTTCGAAAAGTATATACTCAGACACAAACACATTCCCTAAGCGAGTTATAGAACTCACCTTATCGTAATGACGACTACAGCTCAACCCGAAAGCAAGGTTCCCGAAAGACCGAAATCCCACAAACGATCCCCGATAGGCTTCCAACTTCGAACTCGAACTCACCCTTATCGAAACAACCACTGAACCTCTTCTAATCTACTCAAATACAGAAGGTAGATTCTGGTTTTACTTCAAGCTAGCCTTGTCTTTGACATGCAAGCTTCCAATCTTCTCAAAAACCCCTTTTTCTCATTTGGAGCTTTGATGTTTCAAAAATGGTGAAATGGGAAAGGAGGTGAATGAGTGGTCAAAAGTGGTACCAATGTGAAGAGAATGAAAAATGGAGGAGAATGGTGTGATTAAGACTTACATGCAAGATGAATCCATGGACTTCTCTCCTCTCCCTTGCTCGACTTTCTCTCCTCTCTCTCTTCTTACCTCTTTGCTGATTTTTCAGAAATGAAGACAAATAAAGTGTGGGGGAGTGTTGTGGTCAGCTGAAGGGTGGCTACTTAAGGATGGGAAAAGACCCTTCTACCCTCCCTCATTAGCATCTCATTTAACTCACCACTAATCCAATACTTACACTCAAGTCTCCACACTTAGCGTAACTACTAATTATGTTTTCATAAAAATGTTATTTATCTATTTGATCCATGATACCATTTTATAACTAACATAATTATGCTCACTAATCAACTTAACCTCATGCTAATTTAATTAAATCTAATTAGCTAATTAGGGGATGTTACAATCACCCCAACTTTTAAAGATTTTGTCCTCAAAATTGACAAAACGTACCTTACTCGAACAAAGAAGGATATTTCACCCGCATGTTCTCTTCTACTTCCCATGTCACCTCGTCAGGTGACGCACCGTCCCAAAGCACCTTGACAATAGGAATTGATCTCGTCCGGAGCGTTTTCTCACCACGTTCGATGATCCTAATTGGAGTAGGATGATAGGATAGATCCGGTCTGATGTCGATCGCTTCATAACTCAAAGGTTGATTCGGATCATGAATATACTTCCTTAACTGCGACACATGGAACACATCATGTAGTCTGGACAATTCTGGAGGTAATGCAATGCGATACGCTACCGGCCCAACCCGCTCGATAATCTGGAAGGGTCCGACATACCGAGGACTGAGCTTCTTCGCTCGCAAGGCAATACCGGTCCCGATGGTTGGAGAAAGTTTCAAAAAGACATGATCTCCTTCTTTGAATTCTAACGGCCTTCTTCTTTTATCCGCATAGCTCTTTTGCCGACTCTGCGCGGCTTTCATCCTTTCTCTTATCTTACGGATCTTCTCTGTAGTCTCACGGACTAAATCCGGTCCTAACATCCTCTGCTCACCTACATCCCACCAACACACTGGTGTTCTGCATTTCCTTCCATACAATACTTCATATGGAGCCATTCCGATGCTAGAATGATAGCTGTTGTTGTATGAGAATTCCACCAATGGGAGATGATCCTCCCATCTGCCTCCACTATCAAGTACACAAGCTCTCAACATATCCTCCAATGTCTGGATTGTCCTCTCAGTCTGCCCGTCTGTCCGAGGATGGTAAGCGGTGCTAACACACACCTTTGTTCCCAACGCCATATTCAATGCTCTCCAAAATCGAGATGTGAACTTGGGATCTCGATCACAGATGATACTTGTAGGGATTCCATGCAACTTCACAATATTCTTGAGGTATTCATCTGCTAACCTAGCAACCTTGTGAGTCGAACGCACTGGAATAAAATGAGCGGACTTGGTCAGGCGATCCACCACTACCCAAATAAAATCATTTCCGGTTTGGGATTGTGGCAATCCCATGACGAAATCCATAGATATGCTTTCCCATTTCCATTCAGGTACATTCAACGGTTGTAACTGGCCACCTGGCTTCTGGTGCTCTATCTTAACCTTTTGACAAGTCAAGCATCGAGACACGAACTCTGCAATATCCACTTTCATACCCGGCCACCAGTACAATTGCCTTAAATCTCGATACATCTTGGTAGACCCAGGATGTATTGAGAACTGACTCTTATGAGCCTCCTCTAAGACCTGCCTCTTTACATTCTCATCATTCGGCACACAAATTCTACCATTAAAGCAAATTACACCATCACCGTCTTCGGTGTAGCTCGACAATCTCTTCTGCGCTTGTAGTTCCACATCACCTTCTTGGGTTGAGCGAATTAGATTTCTCAAGGGACTTGAAATCCGAATGTGACTCAACACCAACCTGTTCCTTCTTGATTTTACTCTCAAATTAAGGTCTCTGAATGATTCCAAAAAGGACATCTCGTGCATCATTAACTCTGCAGTATGGATAGACTTTCTACTTAAAGCATCGGCCACAACATTAGCCTTACCAGGATGGTACTTCAATTCAAAATCATAATCTTTCAGGAATTCTACCCATCTCCTCTGTCTGTTGTTCAGCTCCTTTTGGTCAAAAAAATACTTAAGGCTCTTGTGGTCACTGAAGACTTCGAAACGAGACCCATACAGGTAATGTCTCCAAATCTTCAGGGCAAACACAATAGCTGCCAATTCTAAATCATGAGTTGGGTAATTCTCTTCATGCGGCTTCAACTGTCTGGAGGCATAGGCAACTACTTGTTGATTCTGCATTAGGACACATCCTAAACCCTTACCAGAGGCGTCGCAATAGATTTGGAATCCTACGGACGGATCTGGAAGAATCAGGATGGGTGCAGAAGTCAAACGATCCTTCAATTCCGTGAAACAATCATCACAGTCTGAGTCCCAAACAAACGGCTGACCCTTGCGAGTTAACCGCGTGAGTGGAAGAACCAGCTGGGAAAATCCTTGAATGAATCTTCGATAATACCCAGCTAATCCCAAGAAACTTCTTACCTCAGTAACCGTGGATGGTTGTTCCCAGTCTACCACAGCTTCAATCTTACTTGGATCCACTGCAACACCTTCCTGAGATATCACATGACCCAGAAACTTAACTTCGGGCATCCAAAAATCACATTTTGACGGCTTAGCATACAACTTCTTCTCTCGGAGCACGTTCAGAACGATCCGGAGATGTTGCACATGCTCCTCAGTTGTCTTAGAGAACACCAAGATATCATCAATGAACACCACCACGAACTGATCCAGATAAGGATTAAAAATCCGATTCATATAATCCATGAATACGGCTGGAGCATTGGTCAAACCGAAGGGCATCACTACAAATTCATAGTGTCCATACCTCGTACGGAAAGCGGTCTTCGGGACGTCCAAAGCTCGAACCCTGATTTGGTGATAGCCGGATCTTAAATCAATCTTTGAAAATACAGAAGCTCCCCTCAACTGATCTAGCAAATCATCAATTCTCGGTAGAGGGTACTTGTTCTTGACAGTCACCTTATTCAACTGACGATAATCGATACACAGTCTCATACTTCCATCTTTCTTCTTGACGAGCAACACTGGAGCACCCCATGGCGAGGCACTCGGCCGGATAAACCGTTTGGAAATTAGCTCTTCCAGTTGAACTTTCAATTCTCTCAATTCTAATGGCGACATTCTATACGGGGCTATAGAAATAGGTCCAGTGCCCGGAACCAACTCTATAGAGAATTCCACCTCACGATACGGAGGAAACGAAGGAACTTCATCGGGAAACACATCAAGAAAGTCATTAACAACTTGCACGGAAGATAAATCCTGACCTGTCTCAGTGGATGCAGACAACATCATGACATAAGCTTCTGCGCCTTGGAACAGAAAATTACTGGCAGCAGTGAAAGAAATAACAGCTTCAGAATCGGGCGGTTGTAGCTCCACTGACTCGGAGGCGAAACCGATAGTTCGATGGAAACAATCTATTGTCACATGATTGGCCGTCATCCAACTCATTCCTAGGACGACATCCATGCCCTTCATTGGTAAACAAATGAAGTCCACTACAAAAGTCCTGTCTCCAATGGATAGAAGACAATTTTCACATATTGCTTGGGTCCGAACACTACCTTCAGCAGCAGTCTTAATGGAGATTGGTTGAGGCAAAGGAGTTAAAGCCAATCCCAACCGATCGACACAAACTCGAGATATAAAACAATGGGTCGCACCCGAATCATATAAAATACTAACGGAGTTATTAAAAAGAGATCACATACCCCTTAGTAGATTATCTGACGGTGTGACCTTCTGGGCGTCCAAGGTGTAAACTCTCCCATGAGTTGTTGTAGCAGCTGGGTTACTTCCTTGACTCTTCTCCTTCTCTGGGCAGTCCCGTGCATAATGACCGTCTTTCTTGCAGAAATAACACTGGTTGGATCCCATCTGGCATTTACCCTGGTGGTACTTTCCACAGTTGGAACATGTACTGAACCTTGAGGAGTTCGATGACTGAACCTGCTTCCCCTTGTTGGAGTTGTGCCTGGGACCCGTGTGATTGTTGGATGATCAAACATTCTTCTTATTCTGATGGAATACTTTCCTGCTTGCATATAACCTCTTCAAGTCACTCTCAGCTATGTGTGCTTGTTGAACCATGGCAGCATAGTTATTATAGGCAAAAGAACTTAAACTCTGAGCAATGTCTTCCCTCAGCCCATACTTGAACCTTTCGGTTTTCCATTTGTCATTGGGAGCATACCCGGCCAGACCGAAGAATTGATATAACTCTTCGAAGTTAGCCGCGTACTGACCCACAGTTGAACTTCCTTGAGTGAGAGTTAGAAACTCGTTCTCCTTGTCGAACCTCATGGCTGTTGGAAAGAACTGCTCCAAAAATACCTGCTTGAAATGTTCCCAAGTCTGGGGAGTATCCATAGTTACCATCATGGCTTTGGTATTAGTCCACCAGTTGTTAGCTTCACCTTTCAGCATATGTGTTGCCAATCTCAGCTTGTCCTCATCAGTGACTTGCATAGCTACAAAACTCTTCTCTATATCATCTAGCCAATGCTGGGCTTCCATGACATCTGGTCCTCCTCTGAACTCGGACGGCTTCATTTTCAGGAATTCAGAGAAAACCCTCCTTGGGTCAACTTGAGGCTCTGGGACTTGCTGAGGCTGAGCTTGGGCATTCTGCTGCATCTGCAACATGTCTTCCATCATCTTATGCTACCTCTCTATCACGTTCTGCATCCATGCAGAATGCGGATCAATTGGTGGGTTATTTCTCGGTCCTCCTGCCATAATTCTGCAAATGATACACCAAGTATTAAGTTGATCAATCTCAATGTCTCTTAGCATCACAAGAAGCAAGATAGCAGAATTACTCGAGGGACAAAACCACCCTAACTGTCTAAGCCCGACTAGGTCGAACTGCTCTGATACCATAATGTAACACCCCGATAAATTCTAACATATAGAATCACCGAAATGCACTAAATGGCATACATTAGAGTAACTTCCTGTTATTGAAATATTGAACACAACTAAAGCTTTCGATAATACATATCAAATGGTTCTCTGAACCTCATAAACTTCCTGAAAATGCTTAAGTTTCAAAACTTAAGACTTGTACATAATCCTGGTGTTCAATACTCAAAACATAAAGTAGCGGAAACGATTTACAACTGATACATGATCGTTATACAATCGAAATATAGAAACCATAAATGGGACAAAGGTCTAAAACACGAAATTAAGTCTTCAATGACTCCAAGAGTCACACCGGCTAACCATGCTTTACCGCCTTTGCTTTCCCCTGTTTCTCTGTAAAAACCACAAATATGAAGGGTGAGATAAACATTATCTCAGTGAGTCCTATCGAGACCCCTTACTAACTCTAACGATTCATTATGCTTTACTTTTAACTCGTGGTCCTAAAAAGCAACCACGTGGAAATACATTTAGTTCCTGTAACCTTCATGCTCATGGCCCTCCTAAGCGACACATGAAGCATGCAATCTTTTGTTCCATGTTTTTAGCATAACACCTCAGTCTACCTATTTTATAGGCATCTCTTGACTTTGGTGAACCCATCCCGCTATTTCTAGTGGGGGAAACATTCTTGAGTCTAGGTTTTGGGGCTCATGACTTCCCCTCCCCTAGTATGCTAACCTCTTAGGGTCGTCACCCTTTTTCCTCTTGTATTTATTATACATTATCAGTCTGTGTACCCGCAATGGGCTGTTAGTCATTTCAGTCAAGTACCATGTACCATATCAGTCAAATACAGTGTATAATATCAATCAAATACCGTGTATTATTATCATTCTTGACATATGCACTCTCGCGTTCTCTAAGTGCGGTTTTCCATTTTATTCATAACACACAAACTTTCTATCGAACATGTTCAATCTCATACCATTGTTACCTTTACATTGTTGTGGAACCTTGGGGAATGGATTAGAAGAGGATTGGAATCATTTGGAATGGATAAAAAGTACTTTGAAATTGAAGGTCAGAAAGTCTCACACGACCCGTGCGTGTGGGCGCACGACCCGTGCGGGGTTGAACAGTTTGTAGAAGATTTCCAGAAAGATACGCACGACCCGTGCGACTAAGCGCACGATCCGTGCGTTATCCACTAAATTTGTAGAAAGTTCCAGAGACATACGCACGACCCGTGCGACTAGGCGCACGATCCGTGCGTGTTTTAAAAATCCAGTTCTTGTCGTATCAGATGGAGGCGCACGACCCGTGCTCATAGGCACACGATCCGTGCGTCTCTATCAGTTTTCCAGAAAACAGGCTTTTCATAAGTTTTTCCATTCCGTTCCGATTCCAAAATCCCTTCCGATCGATACCCAAACTCAAACACACATTGAAATAATATATATCATAGCATTCCCAAACAATCAATCAAACAATATATGATTTAAGTTACAATCCTTTTAAGAAAACGGTTTTCGAATAGTTTCCTTTCGTTACCGGAAATGTGTGACAAGAGTTTTCGAAAAGTATATACTCAGACACAAACACATTCCCTAAGCGAGTTATAGAACTCACCTTATCGTAATGACGACTACAGCTCAACCCGAAAGCAAGGTTCCCGAAAGACCGAAATCCCACAAACGATCCCCGATAGGCTTCCAACTTCGAACTCGAACTCACCCTTATCGAAACAGCCACTGAACCTCTTCTAATCTACTCAAATACAGAAGGTAGGTTCTGGTTTTACTTCAAGCTAGCCTTGTCTTTGACATGCAAGCTTCCAATGTTCTCAAAAACCCCTTTTTCTCATTTGGAGCTTTGATGTTTCAAAAATGGTGAAATGGGAAAGGAGGTGAATGAGTGGTCAAAAGTGGTACCAATGTGAAGAGAATGAAAAATGGAGGAGAATGGTGTGATTAAGACTTACATGCAAGATGAATCCATGGACTTCTCTCCTCTCCCTTGCTCGACTTTCTTTCCTCTCTCTCTTCTTACCTCTTTGCTGATTTTTCAGAAATGAAGACAAATGAAGTGTGGGGGAGTGTTGTGGTCAGCTGAAGGGTGGCTACTTAAGGATGGGAAAAGACCCTTCTACCCTCCCTCATTAGCATCTCATTTAACTCACCACTAATCCAATACTTACACTCAAGTCTCCACACTTAGCGTAACTACTAATTATGTTTTCATAAAAATGTTATTTATCTATTTGATCCATGATACCATCTTATAACTAACATAATTATGCTCACTAATCAACTTAACCTCATGCTAATTTAATTAAATCTAATTAGCTAATTAGGGGATGTTAGAATCGGTTTCGCCTCTGAATCAGTGGAGCTACAACCGACCAATTCCGAAACAGTTATCTCATTCACTTCTGCAAGTCAGTGTCTATTCCAAGGCGCGGAAGCTTATGTCATGATGTTGTCTACATCGAATGAGACAGGTCTAGATCTATCTTCTGTGAAAATCGTTAATGAATTCCTAGATGTATTTCCAGATGAAGTTTCTTCGTTACCTCCGGATCGCGAGGTAGAATTATCTATAGAGCTGGTTCCGAGCACAGGGCCAGTTTCTGTCGCTCCATATATGATGTCTCCTTTAGAGCTTAAAGAGTTGAAAATCCAACTTGAAGAGTTAATTTCAAAACAATTTATCCGACCGAGTGCTTCGCCATGGGGTGCTCCTGTATTGCTTGTCAAGAAGAAGGATGGGAGCATGAGATTATGTATTGATTATCGTCAGTTGAATAAGGTGACTATAACGAATAAGTATCCTCTGCCAAGAAATGATGATTTGCTAGATCAACTGCGGGGAGCTTCAGTATTTTCTAAGATTGACCTAAGGTCGGGCTATCATCAAATCAAAGTTAGAGCTTTGGATATCCCGAAGTCCGTTTTCCGTTCTAGGTATGGACATTACGAATTTGTAGTGATGCCCTTCGGTCTAACCAACGCTCCAGCTGTATTCATGGATTACATGAATCGAATTTTCAATCCTTATCTGGACCGATTTGTCGTGGTGTTTATTGATGATATCTTGGTGTATTCTAAGACTATTAAGGAGCATGTGCAACATCTCCGAATTGTTCTGAACGTACTCCGAGAGAAGAAGTTGTATGCCAAGCCATTTAAGTGTGATTTCTGGATGCGTGAAGTAAAATTTCTGGGCCATGTGATATCTCAATCCGGTGTTGCAGTGGACCCCAGTAAGACTGAAGCTATAGTAAGCTGGGAACAACCATCTACAGTCACTGAAGTGAGAAGTTTCTTGGGATTGGCTGGGTATTATCGGAGATTCATTCAAGGATTTTCTCAGCTGGTTCTTCCACTCACTCGGTTAACTTGCAAGGGTCAACCGTTTGTATGGGACTCTGACTGTGACGAATTTTTTCAGAATTGAAGAATCGTCTAACTTCTGCACCCATTCTAATTCTTCCAGATCCGTCCATGGGATTCCAAATTTACTGTGACGCCTCAGGTAAAGGTTTAGGATGTGTCCTTATGCAGAATCAACAAGTAGTTGCTTATGCCTCCAGGCAGTTGAAACCACATGAAGAGAATTACCCGATTCATGATTTAAAGTTGGCGGCAATTGTGTTTGCCCTAAAGATTTGGAGACATTACTTATACGGTTCTCGTTTCGAAGTCTTTAGTGACCACAAGAGCCTTAAGTACTTGTTTGACCAAAAGGAGCTGAACAACATACAGAGAAGATGGGTAGAGTTTCTGAAAGATTATGATTTTGAACTAAAGTGCCATCCAGGGAAGGCTAATGTAGTAGCAGATGCTTTGAGTAGGAAATCTATTCACACGGCAGAATTGATGATTCATGAGATGGCATTGTTGGAATCGTTTAGAGATCTCAACTTGAAAGTGAAGCCAAGAAGGAATAGATTGGTGTTGAGCCATATTCAGAGTTCGAGTCCCTTGAGAAATCAGATTCGCTCAGCCAAATTACACTGGAGATAGTGATGGTGTGATTTGCTTTGATGGTAGAATCTGTGTGCCGAATGATGACTATATCAAGAAGCGGGTTTTAGAAGAGGCTCACAAGAATCAATTCTCAATACATCATGGGTCTACCAAGATGTATAGAGATCTTAAGCAGTTGTATTGGTGGCCGGGAATGAAAGTAGAGATTGCAGAATTCGTGTCTGGATGCTTGACTTGTCAAAGGGTTAAGATAGAGCACCAGAAGCCTGCCGATCAATTACAGTCGTTGAATGTGCCAGAATGGAAATGGGAAAGCATTTCTATGGACTTTGTCATGGGATTACTGATAACTCGTATTTATATGGGTTATTTATGCTCTTAATACGTAAATCAAACTGAGTTCTCAAGTAATTTTAGTACTTTAATATGTAAATATGTGATTAAAAGTATAAATATAGGTTCAGATGTGATTTCCTAAATATTGGGCATAATAGGTGCCTTTGTGAATATATTGATGTTTTGCCTGAGTGCTGCAGCGGTAAGCGCTATGCAGCGGTAAGCGTTACATCCCTATGGGACGGTTGGCCACTTGGATATTTATGAAGCCACTTGCTGCTTGATGAGTCATCATTCTGATCTTCTTCTCAGTCTGACATTGAAGCCTCCAAGTGGATTCAATAAGACACTTGGCGTGTCCTAATTGAAGCTCATGTGATAGTTGGTGATGATTGTAATCATTGCCCTTTTTGAAAAGCCACTTTATGGAGTTGGAGATAATATCTAAGTATCTTCTTCTCCATAGGATATATATTAACATATACCATTCGTAGATGGAGAGTTTTTAGACTTGAAAAAAAGAACTAACTTGACATTTTTGACTTCCTCCATTGTTGCTCTACTCTTAAGCTTTAATTTTAGTTTAGTTTTATTATCTCACCTACGGTTTGCTCACGCCATAGTGTAACACCCCGATTTCCATGCGTTGTGGTTCTTTTAGTATGTACGTGTTTTATGAATTATTTTGAATTGATAAGATCAAATTATTTCAATTTATTGTATGGTTGAGTTATTAAAATTAGTTGAAAATCATATTTAAATGTATTTTTATATGTTATTGGTAATATATGGGTGTTATTATATATTTATTTTATTTTAATAAATATTATTATTTTAAATGTTATTTATGTTATAAATTATTTTGGGCTTCTGAGGTGTTAAAATAATAGTTGTAATGAAATTGGGCTTTAAAAACGAATTAAAATAGATTTTGGGCTTTTTATATGCATACAACCCCCATTTTCCTTGCTAAATGCACCCCCTGTGATCCACTCCCTTCAGCGCAGCCCAGTCCACACGAACCGGCCCAGAACCCGCGCCCTGTTCTTCTTCATCCTCACGGTTCTACTGAACTTGCAAAACCCTAGTCAGCACCTTCCTTACCCATCTCGTTCTCCCTCCTCTCATCGCGGCCAGCCCTCAAATTTCACTTGCCCACTCGAAATCAGCCTCTGATTCTGATTCCAGCCATTGTTTCATCGTTCGTGACATGGTTTTTCCAATTGCAGTCGCGACCCACCGACCCAGACGGACGAACTCCCTCCCCTAGCGCCCGTTACAAGCTTCGCGTGGAAGAACTGGACATGGCTTCGAATTCCATTCACCAGAATCGACCTTCTCACCTATTAATCCAATTGAATCGCATATGTTCAGTTTTCCAAAGATTTATCACCCGTGTCCTTATGCGTGTTTCGACTTTCGGTCTAGGAATTTTGAATTCTTTGAACCACGATTTCCAACTGTTGCCATTGTCCTAAGAAATTCGATGTTGTTTGATTGTATGTGAACGTTTTGAGCCCTCCAAGTTGCGACTTCCAAACACTACCATCGCATAGGTACTTCGAAAAACACATTTAAAGCGATTAATTATATTTAATATGTTTGGAATATGACTTTTGTACCGTCATTGTTGTTGTTGCACGATTGTACGCATTCGAGTCAAACATTGTCCTGCTGGAATGGATTCACGCTTGAGAACTCGTAATTTGTCTCTGTAGAGATTTGCCCTTGGAAGACGCTTCGATATCAGGTAAGGGTGGGAAAAAGAGTCGGCAAAGGATGAAGACCGCTCAGAGTCGGCAAAAGAGTTACGCCGATAAGAGGAGAAGACCGTTAGAATTTGAAGAAGGAGACCATGTCTTTTTGAGGCTTTCTCCAATCATTGGTACCGGTATTGCATTGCGAGTGAAGAAGTTCAGTCCTCGGTATGTTGGGCTTTTCCAGATTACCGAGCGAATTGGACCAGTAGCGTATCGCATTGCCTTACCTCCGGAGTTGTCCAGATTACATGACGTGTTTCATGTATCGCAGCTAAGGAAGTATGTTCCCGATCCTAGTCAGCCGTAAAATTTCGAGTCGATCGACATCCACCCGAATTTATCTTATCAGCCTATTCCAGTCAGGACCGTCGAACGTGGCGTGAAAGCGCTCTGGACGAGATCAATTCCTATTGTCAAGGTGCTTTGGGACGGTGCCTTGCCTGACAAAGCGACATGGGAAGTAGAGGAAAACATGCGGGTGAAATATCCCCATCTTTTCGAGTGAGGTATGTTTGTTCAATTTTGAGGACAAATTTTTTTTAAAAGTTGGGGTGAATGTAACATCCCCTATTTTGCTATTTTAATTAATTGGCATGAAATAATAATTAGTGATTTAATTTAGTTGGTTGGGAACTATTTATACTGAAAAAGACTTATTGATTTATTAAATGTGCAAATTGTGTGTGATTGATAATTAATTGGATGTTAGTAGAATGCTTAGGGCTGATGGGAGTCATAGGGGATAGGAAGGTTAAGTGAGGGGCAAATCTGTCTTTTCCCCATACCATATATATATTTCCTTTCAGCTGAAAAACCAAACAGAAGCACTTTGAACCATTTCTGGAAATCAAAAACAGGGAAGAGAGAAAGGAAGGGTTAGGCGTGAGAGAGAGGGAAAGTTGAGGAAGAGAGAGATCACGAAATTGTGGATGCATGTAGCATCCAAAACCAGCCCTGAACTCCCGTCATTCTCCTCTTCCCATTGATAGTAATTTCGAAGTCATCCCATCCTCCTATCCCAAATCACCATTGAAGACCCACCAAGCTCCATTTAACCAAAATTCTAAAAAAATCTGAGTTGCATGTGAGTGGAGGAAGTGTTAAAACCAACTTCTGTACCTAAACCGAGTGTTGGAGCAGCTTAGGAGGCAGTTTAGTTCTTGGGTTCAAAGTGCAAGCTCTAGGAGGTTTGGGTTTCAGTTTTGGGTTGCCTAGAAGCGGTGTTTTGGAGAGTTCGTGAGTTGCCGTGGTCCTTGTTGCTGAGTTTCGGTAGTGGTAGCTTCTGTCCTCAAAGAGGTGAGTTCTATAACTCGCTTAGGGATTTTGTGTGTTCTGAGTTCTCTGTTTCGAAAACCAGCGTTGTGTTCAATTGGTCTCGAGAAGAAATAAGGTCAAAAAAACTGTTTTCAGAAACCTACAAGTTTAAATTGATCAACTGCATGTGTAATTGTTTGGATGCGCTGGTTTGATTTGAATATATTGCTGTGTTATACTGTTCTGTGTGTATTCAAGTTTGAGTCTCGATCGGAAGGGAAATTGGAATCGGAATGGAATTTACTCATGAAAGTCTGTTTTCTGGAAAACTGATGGAGACGCACGGATCGTGTGCCTCTGTGCACGGGTCGTGTGCCCCCATCTGATGCTACACGAACTGAATTTTTAAACACACACGGATCGTGCGCCTAGTCGCACGGGTCGTGCGTATCCTTCTGAAACTTTTATTCAACAACGCCCGGATCGTGCGCTTAGTCGCACGGGTCGTGCGTATCTTTCTGAAAACCTTCTACAACTTTGTTCAACAGCGCACGGATCGTGCGCCTACACGCACGGGTCGTGTGAGACCTTCTAATCCTCAAATTCAAAGTACCTTTTTATCCATCCCAAATGATTCCAATCCTCTTCTAATCCATTCCTCATGGTTCCCGAACAATGTAAGGATACTGATATCATGGAATTGAACATGTTTGATAGAAAACTTGTGTGTTATGAATGTAACGGAAAACCGTACTTAGAGAACGCGAGAGAACATAAGTCAAGAAATGTTAACGGACCTTGAGTCCAATCATGTTAAGATAACGAACTTCAAGTTCATCATGTCATGTAAGCTAATTGATTGTAAGTCTATAAAGACATAAAAACTCTCAATTCATGTAAACACAATTCAAGTTACTTTCCCTCGGGGAAAGGTAGATGGTATACCTTGTGTATATCGAGGATGACGATCCTCCAGTTATTAGCATACTAGGGGAGGGGAAGTCATGAGCCCCAGAACCTAGGCTCTCTTGTTGCTCACTTGGATTAGTGGGGATGGGTTCACTGAGACGTCCTAACCTTAGCTGAGGCGGGCTTCGAGGTGTTGTGCTAAGTTCATGTTAATATATGATCCGTAGTCGCTTATTAGGGCTACATCAGGAAAAATCAGAAATGTAACGAGTAGTCGCTTATTAGGGCTTCAAGTTACGAGGGTTAATATTGTGGTTTTTCAGAGAAGCAAAGGAAAGCTAAGGCAAAGGTTCACGGTTAGCCGGTGTGACTCGAGGAGTCCGAAAGTCTATGTTTCATGTTTTAGGCCCTTGCCCTTCTGTAGTACTTTTTTTATCGGTTGTATAACTATCATGTATAAGTTATAAATCGTTTCCGCTAATTTCATGTTTTCAGTATTGAACACCAGGATAATGTATGTTTAAGTCTTAAGACTTCAGATCTTTCCGATTATGCATGGAGGTTCATTGAACCATTAATACTTATATCGAAAATTTTAGTTGTGTTAAATATTTCATTAACAGGAAGTTACTCTGATGTATGCCATGTAGTGCATTTCGGTGATTCTACATGTTAGAATTATCGGGGTGTTACATTATGGTATCAGAGCAGTTCGACCTAGTCGGGCTTAGATTAGTTAGGGTGGTTTTGTCCCTTGAGTAACTCTGCCATTATGCTTCTTATGATGCTAAGAGACATTGAGACTAATCAACTTAATACTTGGTGTATCATTTGCAGAATTATGGCAGGAGGATCAAGGAACACCCCACCAATCGATCCGCATGCTGCTTGGATGCAAGGCATGATGGAAAGGCAGCAGAAGATGCTGGAAGATATGGTAACGCTGTAGCAGAATGCTCAAGTTCAACCTCAGCGGGCCCCAGAGCCGCAAGTTAACCCCAGGCAAGTTTATGCGGAATTTCTGAAGATGAAGCCATCTGAGTTCAAGGGAGGACCGGTTGTCATGGAAGCCCAGCTTTGGCTGGATGATATAGAGAAGATTTTCCTGACTATGCAAGTCACGGATGAGGATAAGTTAAGATTGGCATCCCATATGCTAAAAGGGGAAGCTCACAACTGGTGGACTAATGTTAAGGCTATGATGGTGACTATGGGTACTCCCCAGACTTGGGAGCATTTCAGACAAGTGTTTTTAGAGCAGTTCTTTCCGACGGCAATGAGGTTCGACAAGGAGAATGAGTTTTTAACTCTCACTCAAGGAAGTCTAACGGTGGGTCAGTACTCCGCCAAGTTTGAAGAGTTGTATCAATTCTTCGGTTTGGCTGGTTATGCCCCCAATGACAAGTGGAAGACCGATAGGTACAAGTATGGGTTAAGGGAAGACATTGCTCAAAGTCTAAGTTCTTTTGCATATACCAATTATGCGGCCATGGTTCAGCAAGCTTATATAGCTGAAAGTGATTTGAAGAGGTTGTATGCAAGTAGAAAGGTATTTAATCAGAGTAAGAAGAAAGTTGGATCGTCCAACAATCAAATGGGTCCCAGGTACAACTCCAACAATGGGAAGCAAGTTCAGTCGTCTAATTCTCCAAGGTTCAGTACGTGCTCCAACTGTGGAAGGTACCATCAGGGTAAGTGTCAAGTGGGATCGAATCAGTGCTACTACTGCAAGAAGGAGGGACATTATGCAAATAACTGTCCAAAGAAGAAGGGTCGGGAGGATGGTGCCGCTACTACAACTCATGGCAGGGTCTATACCTTGGATGCCCAGAATGTCACACCGTCAGATAATCTACTAAGGGGTACATGATCTCTTTTCTCTAACTCCGTTAGTACCTTGGAGCGACTCATTGTTTTATATCTCAAGTTTGTATTGACCGATTGGGATTAGCTTTGACAACGTTGTCCCAACCGCTTTCTATTAAGACTGCCGCCGAGGGTAGTATTCAAACCCAGTCCTTATGTGAGAACTGTCTTCTATCTATCGGAGACAGGAGTTTTGTCATAAATTTCATATGTTTGCCAATGAAGGGTATGGACATTGTCCTAGGTATGAATTGGATGACCGCCAACCGTGTGACCATTGATTGTTTCCATCGGACTGTCGGTTTTGCCTCCGAGTTAATGGAGCCACAACCGGCAAATTCTGAAGCTGTTATCTCATTCACCGATGCTAGTGATTGTTTGTTCCAAGGCGCTGAAGCTTATGTCTTGATGTTGTCTGCATCGTCTGAAACAGGTCTGGATTTATCTTCCGTACAAGTTGTTAATGAGTTTCTACACGTATTTCCTGATGAAGTTTCTTCGTTACCTCCGGATCGTGAGGTGGAGTTCTCAATAGAGTTGATCCCTGGTACAGGGCCAATTTCTATAGCTCCGTATAGGATGTCCCCTTTAGAGTTGAAAGAAATGAAAGCCCAGTTGGAAGATTTAATTTCAAAGCAGTTTATTCGGCCGAGTGCCTCGCCATGGGGTGCTCTAGTGTTACTCGTCAAGAAGAAAGATGGAAGTATGAGATTGCGCATCGATTACCGTCAGTTGAACAAGGTAACAATCAAGAATAAGTATCCTTTGCCGAGAATTGATGATTTGTTGGATCAACTGAGAGGAGCTGCTGTGTTTTCGAAGATTGATTTGAGATCTGGCTATCACCAAATAAGAGTTCGGGCTCTGGATATTCCGAAGACTGCGTTCCGTACTAGATATGGACACTACGAGTTTGTAGTGATGCCCTTCGGTTTAACCAACGCTCCGGCTATATTCATGGATTATATGAATCGGATTTTCAACCCGTATTTGGATCAGTTTGTAGTAGTTTTCATTGACGACATCTTGGTGTACTCTAAGACGGTTGAGGAGCATGTGCGACATCTCCGAATTGTTCTGAACGTACTCCGGGAGAAGAAGTTGTTTGCCAAGCCATCCAAATGTGATTTTTGGATGCCCGAAGTGAAGTTTTTGGGCCATGTGATATCCCTATCCGGTGTTGCAGTGGATCCCAGTAAGATTGAAGCTGTGGTAGACTGGAAACAACCATCAACAGTCACTGAAGTGAGAAGTTTCTTGGGATTAGCTGGGTATTATCGAAGATTCATTCAAGGATTTTCTCAGCTAGTCCGTCCTCTCACTCGGTTGACTCGCAAGGATCAGCCGTTTGTGTGGGACTCAGACTGTGATGATTGTTTTGTAGAATTGAAAAGTTGTTTGACTTCTGCACCCGTCCTAATTCTTCCAGATCCGTCCTTAGGATTCCAAATCTATTGTGACGCCTCTGGTAGGGGTTTAGGATGTGTCCTTATGCAGAATCAACAGGTGGTTGCTTATGCTTCTAGGCAGTTGAAGCCGCATGAAGAGAATTACCCGACGCATGATTTGGAATTGGCGGCGATTGTGTTTGCACTAAAGATTTGGAGACATTATCTTTACGGGTCTCGTTTCGAAGTCTTTAGTGACCACAAGAGCCTTAAGTATCTGTTCGATCAGAAGGAGCTGAATAATAGGCAGAGGAGATGGGTATAGTTCTTGAAGGATTATGATTTTGAGTTGAAATACCATCCGGGAAAGGCTAATGTGGTAGCCGACGCTTTGAGTAGAAAGTCAATCCTTACTGCAGAGTTGATGATTCATGAGATGGCATTATTGGAAGCATTTCGAGACCTCAATTTGAAAGTGAAGCCAAGGAGGGGTAGACTTGTGTTGAGCCGCATTCAGATTTCGAGCTCTCTGAGAAATCTGATTCGCTCAGCCCAAGAAGTTGATTTAGTGTTGCAAACACAAAAGAGATTGCCGAATTACATCGAAGACAGTGATGGTATGGTTTGCTTTGATGGTAGAATCTGTGTGCCGAATGATGAGGGCATTAAGAAGCAAGTTATGGAAGAAGCTCATCAGAGTCAGTTCTCGATATATCCTGGGTCTACCAAGATGTATAGGGACTTGAAGCAGTTATATTGGTGGCCGGGTATGAAGGTGGATGTAGCAGAGTTTGTGTCTCGATGCTTGACTTGTCAAAAGGTCAAGATAGAGCACCAGAAGCCAGCCGGTCAGTTGCAGCCTTTGAACATACCAGAATGGAAGTGGGAAAGCATCTCTATGGATTTTGTCATGGGGTTACCACGGTCCCGAGCAGGAAATGATTCTATTTGGGTAATGGTGGACCGTTTGACCAAATCAGCCCATTTCATTCCGGTGCGTTCTAATCACAAAGTTACCAAGTTGGCAGACGAGTATATCAAGAATATTGTGAGGCTTCATGGAGTTCCCACAAGCATTGTTTGTGATCGTGATCCCAAGTTCACATCACGGTTTTGGAGGGCATTGAATATTGCATTGTGAACGAAAGTGTGTGCGAGTACAGCTTATCATCCGCAGGCGGACGGACAGACTGACAGGACCATTCAGACTTTGGAAGATATGTTGAGAGTCTGTGTGCTCGATAGTGGAGGCCGATGGGAAGATCATCTTCCATTGGTGGAGTTTTCCTACAACAACAGCTACCATTCTAGTATTGGGATGGCGCCATACGAAGCACTGTATGGGAGGAAGTGCAGGACACCATTGTGCTGGTGGGATATAGGTGAGCAGAGATTATTGGGTCCGGACTTAGTCCGCGAGACTACGGAGAAGATCCGTCAGATAAGAGAAAGGATGAAGACCGCTCAGAGTCGGCAAAAGAGTTACGCCAATAAAAGGAGAAGACCGTTAGAATTTGAAGAAGGAGACCATGTCTTTTTGAGGCTTTCTCCAATCATTGGTACCGGTATTGCATTGCGAGTGAAGAAGTCCAGTCCTCGGTATGTTGGGCCTTTCCAGATTACCGAGCGAATTGGACCAGTAGCGTATCGCATTGCCTTACCTCCGGAGTTGTCCAGATTACATGACGTGTTTCATGTATCGCAGCTAAGGAAGTATGTTCCCGATCCTAGTCAGCCGTTAAATTTCGAGTCGATCGACATCCACCCGAATTTATCTTATCAGCCTATTCTAGTCAGGATCGTCGAACATGGCGTGAAAGCGCTCTGGACGAGATCAATTCCTATTGTCAAGGTGCTTTGGGACGGTGCCTTGCCTGACGAAGTGACATGGGAAGTAGAGGAAAACATGCGGGTGAAATATCCCCATCTTTTCGAGTGAGGTATGTTTGTTCAATTTTGAGGACAATTTTTTTTTAAAAGTTGGGGTGAATGTAACATCCCCTATTTTTCTATTTTAATTAATTGGCATGAAATAATAATTAGTGATTTAATTTAGTTGGTTGGGAACTATTTATACTGAAAATGGCTTATGGATTTATTAAATGTGCAAATTGTGTGTGATTGATAATTAATTGGATGTTAGTAGAATGCTTAGGGCTGATGGGAGTCATAGGGGATAGGAAGGTTAAGTGAGGGGCAAACCTGTCTTTTCCCCATACCATATATATATATATATATATATATTTCCTTTCAGCTGAAAAACCAAACTGAAACACTTTGAACCATTTCTGGAAATCAGAAACAGGGAAGAGAGAAAGGAAGGGTTAGGCGTGAGAGAGAGGGAAAGTTGAGGAAGAGAGAGATCACGAAATTGTGGATGCATGTAGCATCCAAAACCAGCCCTGAACTCCTGTCATTCTCCTCTTCCCATTGATAGTAATTTCGAAGTCATCCCCTCCTCCTAGCCCAAATTGTAACACCCCAAATTTAATTAGCTATCTAATTGAATTATTTATTTTAGTTAATCGGGAATTATGTGGTGGTAGATAATAAAATAAATATATGCGAGGTAATTGGACCTATTTATAAGGTGAGGGCTAGTATTAATTAATTTAGAGTTTTATTTTATTCAGGAGGTGTCTAAGTAATTTAAGAGGTGTTGACATGAATTAAGGGGTGCACATGAAGGCCCATGACCATTAGTTGGCCATGACCTTCGAATATCACCTAAGGGGTCTTAGGGTTTTCTATTCATTTTCACCAAAGGGCAAAACAAAAGAAAGACAAAAAAAGAGGAGAGTGAGGCCGTGAGGGTTTCTAAGGGAGAGGAGGAGAAATCGTGAAGGGCTCAAGGCAAAGAAGAGGAAGGCTACAATCCTTGGTGTCTATCTCTCTAAGGTTTCTACTCATCTAAATCTAAGGTTAGGGGGCTCTTCTTTTCCTTCTTAATAACATGTGGGCCGAATATGGTATGTGGGATAGGTATTAGGGTGTTTGGTTGACTGATTTTGTGTGTTGTTGTGAGCATTTTATGTGTTGGAGTCATGAGAGAATTGTTGTTTGTTGCTAAGAATATGCCTTGCATGCCATGTGTTCGATGTTTCGTTTGATGATTTAATTGATGTTTGGTTTGCTGGTTTTTGGTGATGAACATGATGATTTATGTTTATATTAGTGATTTGAATAGTTGGCATGTTGAATTGATGATTAAAATATGATTGGTGAATTAATTTGGTGTTAATTGTGAAATTATGGGGTTAAAAACTTACTGTTGGGAAATTCTGGATACAGGCTCGTTCCTTTTGATGCTACGTCTAATCGGGTGGTCCGAAAATTGTGTGGTTTACCATTTTAGAAACTAAACTTATTTATCTTTAATTTGGCACTGGTTTGATTGAAATTGAAGTCGTGTGACTCGAGATATAGGTGTCACAATTTAGGAAAATATCCCGGAGTAATTCTGTGTCTAGGTTCGGTATTTCGGTTATAACGTTTTCATCTGAACTCCGTTTTGAATGGTTCCTGTCTCTTTGAAAACTAGATTCAATTTCCTTCGTTTGGGCACAAACCCCATGTCTTTTGGTTGAGTTTTGATCATTCTAGAGGTGCCACAAGTTAGGTCATGGTGGCTATTCCGTTTTCTGAACCCTGATACTAATTTGTTGAAACTGTACTAATTGGCTCGTTGTTTCGAAAAAAGAAAACCATGGTCAGGAACTAGACATTCTCAGGTTTCTGTAGAGGGGTCGTTTGTTGAAATCCGATGTCGTTTACTATTTTAACTAATTCTCCGAATTCTGGCTGCCGTGTTCGCGTAGCCCAGGGTGTCGCTGTTGTTCCCAAATTTGTTTTCTAAATATCTTTTGACTCGGGTGTCTAAATTGGACGGTTCAAAATGCGTTTCGAAGCTAATTCCGATGTCTACCTAAATATTTTGGTTTTAGGCAAAAATGGATTATTTTCCTGATGGTCCTGGACTGAAGTTGTTCAAAGTGTCTAATTGCAATTTTACTCACTTTCTCCTATTCCGTGTCAATGTCCTAAAATGATTTAATGGAGTTGGTATTGATGTGTTGGTGAATCTATCTGGCGAGTTTATTTGATGAGTTTATTGGTGAGTCTATTTGGTGAGTTTATTGGTGAGTCTATTTGGTGATGAATCCTCAAGCATAGACCCTTGGAGTTTTGGGTTATGGTGAAAGGGGATTATTTGGTGATTATGTTTGTTGCTCTCTTGGTGTGTTTTGGTGTGTATGATGCGTTGTTCATGGCGTCTCATAGACCATATGCATTTGGTGAGTAGAGGTTTCGGCCTAATTATATTTGGTGAGCGGAGGCTTCGGCCTAATGGATCCACATGCATGGCCCGTGGTGTTTGGGTTTGCATTTCATGCATTGATCATACATTTGGTGTGTTGCTTGGTGATTGTAATTTGATGATGTTGCTGCCCTTGTTGTAAATTTGGTGTCCCTAATTGCCTTCCTAATATGACATTTATTCTATATGTTATTGATTATGAAAAGAGACTCACCCTACTGCTTTTTATGTTGCTTCTCATGTCGGCAACGTGCAGGTGGTAGCGAGTGAAGGTATCCTCAGGCCTTCTCATAGTTAGGGTGTGTCATGCTCTGATACGTTGCACCGGGGGGCGTCTTTGTTGTTTGTCACTTATTTGATGTCTTTAGACTTTTATTTTTGGTGGTGCATTTGACTATGTCTAAACTGTTATCAGTCCGCCGGGTTGGTGATTTTATTCAGTGATGTAAACTAAACAGGTGATTGTGGGCTTGCCCCTTTGACTATGGTGCTATGTATCATGATTATTATTTTGTTGGACTATATTGTTTGTAGTTGTTTGGCTGAATTGGAGTTTAGTGTAGCACTCCCTTGTGTTTGTTTTTAAATCAAAAAAAAAAGAAACTCTTAAATTATGGAATATTAGAAAGGGGGTGTTACATTAGTGGTATCAGAGCAATGGTTGGTCCGTCCGGCCAAGTCGTCGAGTCGTTGTGTCGGTGTACGACCAACTGTTGTCTTTTAAGTGCTGACCAATATTTGTGTTGCAGGAAGGCCAAGAGTTGCTAATGGTAAGTGAACTAGTGGGGGAGATTCCCCTACTGGTACTGTGTGTTGTATTGCATTTCCGTGTGTGAACTTTGTGTCCCTGTTGTTGGTTGCTGTTCTTTAACCTTCTTGTGGAACGAATTCTGATTTCGTTTGTGTGGTTTTCAATAACTTACCTTGTTGTTTAAATATTTACATGTGTTTCGACTGGTTTAAATTTGTTTCGACACTAGGTCTTGTATGAACTCTTGGGTGGTGTGTCTTGATGTGGAGTCTAAGTGCATTGTGAAAATTGTTTTGGTAAATTACGTCAAGCTGTTACCCGACACACAAAAATGTTTTGATCACTCTAAGTGATGTCGTCCATGCTTAAAAATGTTGAGTTTTGATGTTCCTTGATTTATAATTGTTTCCCATGATGAGACTGTCTGTATTTATTTTAAGGAATTATGACATCTTTTGCGTTAGTTGTTTATTTTTGGTGTTGTTCCTGATTGTTTTGACATGCAGTGTTGTACGTGTAGGGTCTTCATGAATTGTTTTGCAATTTCCATGCTACTTGGAGTTTGATATTGTACGCTTGGATTTTATGAAAATTTTTGGTCGTTACTTCTTGAATCGTGTTATGTGGTTTCGAGATCTGAAAAATAAAGTGGTTTCTGAAGTTGCTTTTGGACACCTGTAAAACAATTTTGTGGTTGAGTGCTAATATTGGTATGAAATTTATTTTAATAAATGAACACTGATTTTGTATAAAGATTTTAGTACAATATGGTTTTGATTTCGCATTTATGTTACGCACTAAGTGCCGTGTGGAATGGTTTTGCTAATTATGCTGTGAATGATAAAGTTTTGGTTTGAAAGCTACAACTATTGTTATCTCCTATTTCCACAACCCCGTGAAATGATTTTGAAAAGTGGACTATATTTTATGTTGTAGTTACCATCCTAATTTTCCTCGACATGTGATGTTTTCAACTCCGAATCTTTGCGAACTATTTCATGACCGTGAGCTGTAATTCCTACACTGGATTGTCCCTGATTTTGTTTTGGCTGTTGTACTCTTTATAATTGGTGCTATGTGCTTTTGAGAAACCATAAACATTTAAAATGCGCATTGGCACGGTTTGTGTATTTCATTGAGTTAGCTTTTATTGTCATACGTTCTTAAGAATGCTTTGTTCAAATTGTTAAAGTTGATGTTTAATCTTGTAGAGAGAAAATCAATTTCTATAACGTGTTTTATCTTCCATGTCGAAAATTCTAAATAAGTAATTGTGCATACGTGTGATTGTACCTTTTCGTATGTGTGCCGTTAGCTATGAATTGATGTTCCCATGGATTGACCCTTCTAGCTATTTTAATACTTTAACTGTTGTTTCCATGAGTTAGATTGTTTTCCCTATGCTGAACTATATGGATGGTTATCATTTACTCTAAAAGGGTGTTAGTATTATTTTTGTGACTTGTCTTGCTGTAACTACGCACTTAGTAAACTTTTCATGATGTTGTTGACGTTATTGTTGTTGTTGTTTTGCTGGTTGCTGTTGCTGTTGTTTTCTGAAAAACTATTATTACTGTTTTCGGAAAAATTATTGTTACTGTTTTCAGAAAAGTTATTGTTGCTGTTTCCTGAAAACTTATTGTTGCTGTTTTCTGAAAATAATTGTTGCCGTTCCTGAAAATAATTGCTGCTGTTCCGTGAAAATTGTTACTATTGTTTTCGGAAAATTACTATTACTGTCCCTGATTTTGTGCACTGCTCCTACTTTTATGAGTTGTGCCTATTTTAATTGTTGACCGTTCCGTGTGTCTGGTTCTTTCTATTATGTTGTTAGCTGTTGCCGGTGCCTTAGTGCCCGATTGTTGTGACTGAGTTGTTAATATTGCTGTTGTTGATGATGTTGTTACTAATGATGTTGATATTAATATTGTTGTTGTCTTGTCTTGGGTATCGCCGAATGGCCCAAGTTGTGTTGATGTTCTGTCGTGGGTACCGCCGAATGGCCCACACGGTTTCGTTGTTGTGATTGCTGATTTGTTGTTGTGGGCCTATGGCCATTGTTGATAAGCGATAGATGGTCCCGGAGTCTGACTGTGATGATAAAATGCGTTGTTGTAATAATGTTGTCATAGAACCAAACAATTAGCAGGCGGTTAGTGTGCGTACCCATGAGGATAGATGAGTGAGATAGAATGCAAGTTAGTCTATCAGAGTGGCGCAGCGGAGTAGAGAGTGAACCTGATTTTTACTGCTTGAAGTTACCTGGCCGAACAAGTAGGAGGGACGGCCGCCCAAGCACTTACCGCCGGTAATCAAAGCAATAGTAATCAGCATGATAGATAGCACTAGTGGTCTAGGTGGCCTTAGAGGGAGAGTGTTGGCGTTGACAGGTGAATTTCGAGGACGAAATTCTCTTAAGTGGGGGAGAGTTGTAACACCCCAAATTTAATTAGCTATCTAATTGAATTATTTATTTTAATTAATCGGGAATTATGTGGTGGTAGATAATAAAATAAATATATGCGAGGTAATTGGACCTATTTATAAGGTGAGGGCTAGTATTAATTAATTTAGAGTTTTATTTTATTCAGGAGGTGTCTAAGTAATTTAAGAGGTGTTGACATGAATTAAGGGGTGCACATGAAGGCCCATGACCATTAGTTGGCCATGACCTTCGAATATCACCTAAGGGGTCTTAGGGTTTTCTATTCATTTTCACCAAAGGGCAAAACAAAAGAAAGAAAAAAAAAGAGGAGAGTGAGGCCGTGAGGGTTTCTAAGGGAGAGGAGGAGAAATCGTGAAGGGCTCATGGCAAAGAAGAGGAAGGCTACAATCCTTGGTGTCTATCTCTCTAAGGTTTCTACTCATCTAAATCTAAGGTTAGGGGGCTCTTCTTTTCCTTCTTAATAACATGTGGGCCGAATATGGTATGTGGGATAGGTATTAGGGTGTTTGGTTGACTGATTTTGTGTGTTGTTGTGAGCATTTTATGTGTTGGAGTCATGAGAGAATTGTTGTTTGTTGCTAAGAATATGCCTTGCATGCCATGTGTTCGATGTTTCGTTTGATGATTTAATTGATGTTTGGTTTGCTGGTTTTTGGTGATGAACATGATGATTTATGTTTATATTAGTGATTTGAATAGTTGGCGTGTTGAATTGATGATTAAAATATGATTGGTGAATTAATTTGGTGTTAATTGTGAAATTATGGGGTTAAAAACTTACTGTTGGGAAATTCTGGATACAGGCTCGTTCCTTTTGATGCTACGTCTAATCGGGTGGTCCCAAAATTGTGTGGTTTACCATTTTAGAAACTAGACTTATTTATCTTTAATTTGGCACTGGTTTGATTGAAATTGGAGTCGTGTGGCTCGAGATATAGGTGTCACAATTTAGGAAAATATCCCGGAGTAATTCTGTGTCTAGGTTCGGTATTTCGGTTATAACATTTTCATCTGAACTCCGTTTTGAATGGTTCCCGTCTCTTTGAAAACTAGATTCAATTTCCTTCGTTTGGTCACAAACCCCATGTCTTTTGGTTGAGTTTTGATCATTCTAGAGGTGCCACAAGTTAGGTCATGGTGGCTATTCCGTTTTCTGAACCCTGATACTTATTTGTTGAAACTGTACTAATTGGCTCGTTGTTTCGAAAAAAGAAAACCATGGTCAGGAACTAGACATTCTCAGGTTTCTGTATAGGGGTCGTTTGTTGAAATCCGATGTCGTTTACTATTTTAACTAATTCGCCGAATTCTGGCTGCCGTGTTCGCGTAGCCCATGGTGTCGCTGTTGTTCCCAAATTTGTTTTCTAAATATCTTTTGACTCGGGTGTCTAAATTGGACGGTTCAAAATGCGTTTCGAAGCTAATTCCGATGTCTACCTAAATATTCTGGTTTTAGGCAAAAATGGATTATTTTCCTGATGGTCCTGGACTGAAGTTGTTCAAAGTGTCTAATTGCAATTTTACCTAAATATTAGAAAGGGGGTGTTACACAAATCACCATTGAAGACCCACCAAGCTCCATTTAACCAAAATTCTAAAAAAAATCTGAGTTGCATGTGAGTGAAGGAAGTGTTAAAACCAACTTATGTACCTAAACCGAGTGTTGGAGCAGCTTAGGAGGCAGTTTAGTTCCTGGGTTCGAAGTGCAAGCTCGAGGAGGTTTGGGTTTCAGTTTTGGGTTGCCTAGAAGAGGTTTGTTGGAGAGTTCGTGAGTTTCCGTGGTCCTTGTTGCTGAGTTTCGGTACTGGTAGCTTCTGTCCTCAAAGAGGTGAGTTCTATAACTCACTTAGGGATTTTGTGTGTTCTGAGTTCTCTGTTTCGAAAACCAGCGTTGTGTTCAATTGGTCTCGAGAAGAAATAAGGTCAAAAAAACTGTTTTCAGAAAACTACAAGTTTTAATTGATCAACTGCATGTGTAATTGTTTGGATGCGCTGGTTTGATTTGAATATATTGCAGTGTTATACTGTTCTGTGTGTATTCAAGTTTGACTCTCGATCGGAAGGGAAATTGGAATCGGAACGGAATGGAATTTACTCATGAAAAGTCTGTTTTCTGGAAAACTGATGGAGACGCACGGATCGTGTGCCTCTGTGCACGGGTCGTGCGCCCCAATCTGATGCTACACGAACTGAATTTTTAAACACACACGGATCGTGCGCCTAGTCGCACGGGTCGTGCGTATCCTTCCGAAACTTTTATTCAACAACGCCCGGATCGTGCGCTTAGTCGCACGGGTCGTGCGTATCTTTCTGAAAACCTTCTACAACTTTGTTCAACAGCGCACGGATCGTGCGCCTACACGCACGGGTCGTGTGAGACCTTCTGATCCTCAAATTCAAAGTACCTTTTTATCCATCCCAAATGATTCCAATCCTCTTCTAATCCATTTCTCATGGTTCCCCAACAATGTAAAGATACTGATATCATGGAATTGAACATGTTTGATAGAAAACTTGTGTGTTATGAACGTAACGAAAAACCGTACTTAGAGAACGCGAGAGAACATAAGTCAAGAAATGTTAACGGACCTTGAGTCCAATCATGTTAAGATAACGAACTTCAAGTTCATCATGTCATGTAAGCTAATTGATTGTAAGTCTATAAAGACATAAAAACTCTCAATTCATGTAAACACAATTCAAGTTACTTTCCCTCGGGGAAAGGTAGATTGTATACCTTGTGTATATCGAGGATGACGATCCTCCAGTTATTAGCATACTAGGGGAGGGGAAGTCATGAGCCCCAGAACCTAGGCTCTCATGTTGCTCACTTGGATTAGTGGGGATGGGTTCACTGAGACGTCCTAACCTTAGCTAAGGCGGGCTTCGAGGTGTTGTGCTAAGTTCATGTTAATATATGATCCGTAGTCGCTTATTAGGGATACATCAGGAAAAATCAGAAATGTAACGAGTAGTCACTTATTAGGGCTACAAGTTACGAGAAAACACCATGTATTCACGTGGTCGCTTATTAGGGCCATGAGTTCAGATTCAAGTATAATAAACCGTTAGAGTTGGTCAGGGGTCTCGATAGGACTCACTGAGATAATGTTTATCTCACCCTTTATGTATTGTGGTTTTTCAGAGAAGCAAAGGAAAGCTAAGGCGAAGAAGGTTCACGGTTAGCCGGTGTGACTCGAGGAGTCCGAAAGTCTATGTTTCTTGTTTTAGGCCCTTGCCCTTCTGTAGTACTTTTGTTATCGGTTGTATAACTATTATGTAAAAGTTATAAATCGTTTCCGCTAATTTCATGTTTTGAGTATTGAACACCAGGATAATGTATGTTTAAGTCTTAAGACTTCAGATCTTTCCGATTATGCATGGAGGTTCATTGAACCATTAATACTTATATCGAAAATTTTAGTTGTGTTCAATATTTCATTAACAGGAAGTTACTCTGATGTATGCCATGTAGTGCATTTCGGTGATTCTACATGTTAGAATTATCGGGGTGTTACAGTATGATTGAGGGAGCCCTAGGTGCCCTGCTACTGAAACCGGCGCCCTAGGCGCCCTGTCCCTGCTGTTGCTGGGCGCCATGGGCGCTGTTGCTGTTGTCGCTGGGCGCCAAGTGTGGCTGCCCTTGATGTTGCTGGGCGCCATGGGCGCCGTTGCTGTTGTTGCTGGGCGCCAAGTGTGGCTGCCCCTGATGTTGCTGGGCGCCATGGGCGCCGTTGCTGTTGTTGTTGGGCGCCATGTCTGGCTGCTCTATTGTTGTTGCTGGCGCACTGGGCGCCATGGGCGCCAAGTGTGGCTGCCCTGTTGTTGTTGCTGGCGCACTGGGCGCCATGGGCGCCATGTCTGGCTGCCCTGTTGATGTTGCTAGCGCACTGGGCGCCATGGGCGCCAAGTGTGGCTGCCCTGTTGTTGTTGCTGGCGCACTGGGTGTAACACACCTTTTCTACCCAGTAAACTTTTGACAAAAATCAGAGTTTCAAAAACATTTTTCACTACACCCACAAGGGATGCCACATTTACACCAATAAAATATCACACGCCAATAATAAAATTCACCATTAAAATGGTACGATACATAGCACGTCATAAATAGGACAATCCCCCGAAACACCTGTTCAGTCTACATGACAGTAACTCCATCACCACGCAGCGGAATAAAAATAAAGGTTTCAATGAATAATCATAACATCACCATAAAACTTCAGAAATTAAATAATAGAGACAACTAATAAAGACTAGCATTCATCCCCCCGAGTGCTACGTATCAGAGCGACGACACCGACTCGACTAGCGAAGGTAGACATGCCTTCACTCGTAATCACCTGCACGTTACCAGCATAGGGGTAACATTCAAACAGAAGGGGTGAGATATCTAATATTATAATATCATATATGATAGGCAATATGCTAGAGTTACGACAACTATATCTACCGCTTCACAACAACATCAAATTGCAATCACCAAGAATCATCACCAATGTCATGAGTAAATGAATGAGATGCGACCCACACCAACAGGTATATGCATGTGGTACCAATCATCATCAATAAAATAGCCAATAAGGGCATCATCACCTATATCATCACCAAGTTTTTGAGCATCATCACCATCACCTATAGCTCCAAGGCCGAAGCCTTCATCACCAAAATAATGCATATGAAATGGATGCGACACCATAATGCACCAGAGACAATCAACAACAATAGTCATCTAAGTGACACAACGACACCAATATCAACAAATGGTCATAGACCCCTCACCTATCGACTTAGCCAATAAAATAGGCACATCACCTGTTATATCATCACCAATAACACCAATCATCACCAATAACACCAACACCTATAGGATAATCTAACAACTTGATCAACAACCACCGACACCAAAGACACCAATAGATTTACAACATCAATGGCAACAACAATTTTACAACAACGAGAACAACGACAATTTACATCACCTGGAACAACCACGATTTTACAACACCAATGCTAACAACAATTATACGACACGAATGACAATACCGATTTACAACACCAATGACAACGACCACCGGGACAGCCACCCAGGCGCCCCAAACCACCAGAAAATGGCGCCCTTAATGGCGCCCAGCAAGCCAAACAACACAGAAAATTGCGCCCAGGAGGGCGCCCAACAGGCCAACAACAGAGAACGGCGCCCAGGAGCAGGGCGCCTACCACAACAGCAGCAAACCAGACATGGCAGGAACTGGCGCCCAGCAACAGGGCGCCAACAGGCAACATAACACCAGCACAAGGCACCTAGGGCGCCACTTTCAGCACAGCAACAAACACTGGGCGCCTAGGGCGCCAGCTTCAGCAACAGGAACAACACTGGCACGGCGCCCAGGAGCAGGGCGCCTTCAGCAGGAACAAAAACGTGACACAGACATGGCGCCCAGAAGCAAGGCGCCTTCCAGCAACCAAGACAGCATATGCGACAACATCAATGGCGCCCATGGCGCCTAGGGATCAATTTTTTTTTTTTGATTTTCACCATGATCAATCACCAAACACCAAATTGCAATCATCATGAATACATTCAAACATCACCAAGTCAACACCAAACAAGATCAAAGAGACAACATAGAGCCTATCTCCCACATAACACCCATCATACACCCTATTATAAAGGTAGAACCCACCCTTACCTTAGATTTGCTGAATACGAGATCCCCTTGCACGAAAACTCCAAAGAACCACAGCAACAAGAGCTCCTCTCCTCTTTCTCCTTGGTTGCGCCGCCCCGTTCTCTTCTCTCTTCGCAATCTCTCTTTTTTTTTTCTTTTTCTCAAAAATGAGCAAGTGATCCAAACCCTAGCTAATGCTCTCATTCATGCGCCTATGCCATTGGGCTCTTGGATCACGGGCCTCCTTCTACTACTCAACTTAATTACTAAACACGACTCCCTGATTTAAATAAAACATCATATCATTATTTTAATATGACTATACCAATAAAATACCTAAATAATTTAATTAAATAAATAATTATATTATTTGGGCGTTACAACTCTCCCCCACTTAGAATATTTCGTCCTCGAAATTTACCTGATTCAAACAGCTCGGGATAGGATTCCCGCATCTTGCTCTCCAGCCCCCACGTCATGCTCTCTCCGGCAGCTCCTAGCCAGACTACTTTCACCAACGCAATCTCCTTGCCTCTTAAAATTTTCACCTCATGATCTTCGATTCGTACAGGCATCGTCTCCACCGTGAGATTATCCCGTACCTCCACATCATCCATGCGGATTACATGAGATGGATCTGAAATGTACTTCCGAAGTTGCGACACATGAAACACGTCATGCAAATTCGAAAGATTAGGCGGTAAAGCCACTCTATATGCAACATTCCCGACTCTCTCTGAAATCTGATAAGGACCAATGAAACGGGGAGTGAGCTTCTTCGACTTCAAAGTGCGTCCAACACCGGTCACTGGAGTGACTCTCAAAAATACATGCTCACCTGCTTGAAACTCTAAATCTTTCCTCCGCTTGTCGTGATAACTCTTCTGTCGACTCTGTGAAGCCTTCATCTTCTCACGAATCAACTTCACTTTTTCAGTTGTCTCTCGAACAATCTCCGGTCCAAGCACCACACTCTCTCCAGACTCATACCAACACAGCGGGGTTCTACACTTCCGACCATATAATGCTTCAAAAGGTGCCATCCCAATACTAGAATGGTAACTGTTGTTATATGTGAACTCTATCAGTGGAAGGTAGGAATCCCACGAACCTCCTTGTTCCAAAACACAAGCCCTCAACAAATCTTCTAATGACTGAATTGTCCTCTCTGACTGACCATCTGTCTGAGGGTGATATGCCGAACTCAACCTCAACTTAGACCCCAACTTCTCTTGCAAACTCTTCCAGAAATCTGAAGTGAACCTCGGATCTCTATCCGAAACAATACTCATAGGAACTCCATGAAGCTTCACAATCTCCTGGATATAAATCTCCGCCAACCTCGACACCGGATATGTGATGTTGATAGGAACAAAATGAGACGATTTCGTTAACCTGTCAACAATCACCCAAATTGCATCATACCCTCTCGCAGTATTAGGCAATCCCGTCACAAAGTCCATCGAAATGCTATCCCACTTCCACTCTGGAATTTCTAACGGTTGCATCAGTCCAACAGGCTTCTGATGCTCAACCTTTGACTTCTGGCAAGTTAAACATGCATAAGCGAACTGCGCCACATCTCGCTTCATACCAGGCCACCAAAACAACTTCTTCAGGTCTTGATACATCTTTGTAGCTCCCGGATGAATACTTAACTTACTTCCGTGACTCTCTTCAAGAATGGTTCTCTTCATGTCTGCATCATCAGGAATACAAATCCTACCACGGAACCTCAACACACCTTGGGAATCCGACCTGAAATCCTCATTCTCAGATCGATCAATCCCGACCATCAAGTCTACCAGTTTAACATCTGATTTCTGGGCCTTTCTGATGCTGTTCAGAAAATCATTACCAATCTTCAACATTCCTAACTTAACACTCTGAGGTGTCACTTCACAAACCAGACTTATATCTCTGAACTCCTCAATCAGTTCTAACTCCTTAACCATCATTGCCGACATATGCAAAGTCTTCCGGCTCAAAGCATCAGCCACGACATTAGCTTTACCTGGATGATAGTTCAAACCGAAATCATAGTCCTTCAACAACTCCAACCATCGTCGCTGCCTCATATTCAACTCCTTCTGGTCAAACAAATATTTCAAGCTCTTATGGTCACTAAACACCTCAAATCTAGAACCATAGAGATAGTGCCTCCAAATCTTCAGCACAAAGACCACTGCAGCTAACTCCAAGTCATGAGTGGGATAATTCTTCTCATGAACTCTTAACTGTCTCGACGCATATGCAATAACCTTCCCATCTTGCATAAGCACACCTCCTAGACCCATCTTCGAAGCATCACAATACACCACAAAGGTTCTCCCGGACTAGGTAACGTCAAGATAGGAGACGTCGTCAATCTCTTCTTCAACTCCACAAAACTCTCATCACAACGAGCATCCCATACAAAAGCTTTACCCTTACAAGTCAACTGAGTCAACGGAAGGGCCAACTTGGAAAAACCTTCGATGAACCTCCTATAATAACCAGCCAACCCCAAAGAGCTTCTAATCTCAGTAGCCGACTTCGGGGCTTCCCAACTCAACACTGCATCTACTTTCGACGGATCCACCGCAATACCACTACCAGAAATGACATGACCGAGAAAACTCACTTCTTTCAAACAAAACTCACACTTCGACAACTTCGCATACAGTTTCTTTTCCTTCAGTACCTCCAATACTAACCTCAGATGCTCGGCGTGCTCTTTCTCCGACTTAGAGTAAATCAGAATGTCGTCAATGAACACCACTACAAACCAATCTAAGTAAGTATGAAATATACGATTCATATATTCCATAAATACTCTTGGTGCGTTGGTAACACCGAACGGCATCACCGAATACTCATAATGACCATAACGGGTTCTGAAAGCCGTCTTCTGAATATCTTCGTCCCTCACATTGATCTGATGTTAACCTGATCTCAAATCAATCTTACTGAACACTTGAGCACCCACCAACTGATCCATCAAATCGTCTATCCTCGAAAGTGGATACTTGTTCTTAATTGTCACCTTATTCAACTGCTGATAATCCACACAGAGTCGCATACTACCATCCTTCTTCTTCACTAACAACACAGGAGCTCCCCACGGCGATACACTTGGCCTCACAAATTTCTTCTCGAGCAGATCCTAAAGCCTCTAACCAGTTCATACCCAAGATTACATCCAATCCGCTCAACGGCAAACAAACAAAATCCACAACAAAGTCTCTGTCAAAGATCGACAAGGGACACTGAGAACACACCAGAGAAGTAGCTACTGACCCCTTAGCTGGAGTGTCGATAACCATCTCTCCATTCATAGCAGACAATACAAGACCCAATCTCTTACAATAATCAGCAGCAATAAAGCAATGAGTAGCATCAGTATCAATAATAGATTTTAGAGGAGTATCATTAATGAAGCACGTACCTCTAATAAGTCCATCATCTTCAGTAGGCTCTTCACCTGCCAAAGCGAACACTTTTCCACTGGACCTTTCTTTCTTCGGCTTCGGACACTGCGTACTAATGTGCCCTCCTTCACCACAGTTGTAGCAGACCACCTCCTTACGTTCACACTCAGCCACCACATGACCCTCCTTACCACAACGGTAACACTTCTTCACTTCAGCTTTGCACACGTTACTCTTGTGACCAACTCTGCCACATTTGTAACATACAATGCTAGCAGAAGCATCTCCCCCACTAGTCCCCTTGCCCACAGCAGCTTTCTGTTTACCCTTACCAGTAGGAACATCATACGGCTTACCACGACTTTGAAATTTGCTCCTCTTCTCATTCATAATCTTGTAGTGAGCATTGTTGTCTTCCTCATAAATTCTGCAGCTATCAATCAAGTCGGAGAAAACACGGATCTTCTGGTAACCAATCGCCTTCTTAATCTCAGGACGCAACCCATTCTCAAACTTAATGCACTTGGAAAACTCAGCAGTAGCCTCACTGTAATGCGGGTAAAACTTTGCTAATTCCACGAACTTAGCAGCATACTTAGTCACAGACATATTCCCTTGTTTCAGCTCAAGGAACTCAATCTCTTTCTTACCTCGGACATCCTCCGGATAATATTTTCTCATAAACTCCCTGCGGAACACAGCCCAAGTGATCTCTTCGTTTGCAGTCTCCAATCTCTGCCTAGCCTCTAACCACCAGTCATCGGCCTCCTCTGCCAGCATATGCGTACCATAACGGACCTTCTGTGCTGGAGTGCAGTCCATCACACGAAAGATCCTCCCCATCTCTTTCAACCAAGCTAAAGCCCCATCGGGATCATACCTGCCCTTGAAGGTAGGTGGATTCTGTCTCTGAAAGGTAGCCAAACTACGAGACCCAACATTCTCACCAGCATTCTGCTGACCCTCCACGGCCTGAGCCATAGCAGCCAATGCAGCAGCAATAGCAACATCGTTCCTTCCAGCCATCTCAACTAATCACTACAATCATAAGCAACAGTTAGAACTAATTGACAATACTTGATCGTCAATGACACAATAACTTGACATATTGGCCGGACAGACCGAAACTGCTCTGATACCACTAGTGTAACACCCCTTTTCTACCCGGTAAACTTTTGACAAAAATCAGAGTTTCAAAAACATTTTTCACTACACCCACAAGGGATGCCACATTTACACCAATAAAACATCACACGCCAATAATAAAATTCACCATTAAAATGGTACGATACATAGCACGTCATAAATGGGACAATCCCCCAAAACACCTGTTCAGTCTACATGACAGTAACTCCATCACCACGCAGCGGAATAAAAATAAAGGTTTCAATGAATAATCATAACATCACCATAAAACTTCAGAAATTAAATAATAGAGACAACTAATAAAGACTAGTGTTCATCCCCCCGAGTGCTACGTATCAGAGTGACGACACCGACTCGACTAGCGAAGGTAGACATGCCTTCACTCGTAATCACCTGCACGTTACCAGCATAGGGGTAACATTCAAACAGAAAGGGTGAGATATCTAACATTATAATAGCATATATGATAGGCAATATGCTAGAGTTACGACAACTATATCTACCGCTTCACAACAACATCAAATTGCAATCACCAAGAATCATCACCAATGTCATGAGTAAATGAATGAGATGCGACCCACACCAACGGGTATATGCATGTGGTACCAATAATCATCAATAAAATAGCCAATAAGGGCATCATCACCAAGTTTTTGAGCATCATCACCATCACCTATAGCTCCAAGGCCGAAGCCTTCATCACCAAAATAATGCATATGAAATGGATGCGACACCATGAACAATGCACCAGAGACAATCAACAACAATAGTCATCTAAGTGACACAACGACACCAATATCAACGAATGGTCATAGACCCCTCACCTATCACCTTAGCCAATAAAATAGGCACATCACCTATTATATCATCACCAATAACATCAATCATCACCAATAACACCAACACCTATAGGACAGTCTAACAACTTGATCAACAACCACCGACACCAAAGACACCAATAGATTTACAACATCAATGGCAACAACAATTTTCCAACACCGAGAACAACGACAATTTACATCACCTGGAACAACAACGATTTTACAACACCAATGCTAACAACAATTATACGACACGAATGATGTAACACCCCTTTTCTAATAACCTTACTTTTTAATAAAATCAGAGTCTCTTTTTTTTTTAAAGCGAGTGCTACACTTACTCCATAAAATCAAGATACATAACACCATGAGAAAACGTTTAGTTCGCATCAACTAATTCCAATCACCACCAGCAGCGGAATAATAATGAGTTCAAAAATTAAAACCAATACATCACCAATAAAATCTAACAGTTTTAGGAAAAATAATGCATAGACATACGACACCCCCCCTGGTGCTACGTATCAGAGCGTGACACTTCCTACCAGACGAAGGCATAAAGGAATCCTTCACTCGTTATTACCTGCACGTTGCCGACATAACAAGCAACATAAAAGCAGTAGGGTGAGTCTCTTTTCATAATTAATAACATATGGAAATTAAGCACTGCATAGGGAAGAGGAAACCAGGCACACCAATTCACAACAATGGGAACAATCACTTCAGCATTATATTTCCAAGCAGCACTATACAATATATGATTATGCATGTAATGCAACCCAAACTCCACGGGTACATGCATGTCGGATCCGTCACCAAATACAAATAGGCCGTAGCCTCTGCTCACCAAATAAAACTAGGCCGAAGCCTCTGCTCACCAATTAAAATTAGGCCGTAGCCTCTGCTCACCAATAATGCACATGTTTCATGAGATGCTATGGGAATGCATCACAACACACCAAGTCCAATCAATTCACCATTTTAAATTCATAATCTCACCATAGTACATTAATCAGCTCACCAAATTAAATTAGGCCGAAGCCTCTGCTCGCCAATCTCACCTTATCACACTCACCAATTCCGCTCACCACTCACACCAACACCAATTCAAATAGACCAACTTAGGACATTGACATGACATAGGGAAAGTGGATAAAAATAGCCATTTGGACGCTTGAACACCATCAGCCCAGAAACACCAGTAAAATAATTTATTTTTGCATAAAATTGAGACCATTGGATAGACACTGAAATTAGCTTCGAAACGCATTTTGAACCGTTAAATTTGGATAACCGAGTCAAAAGTTACATTAAAAACAAAATAGGAAAAATATTTAGACATCCTGGAAACTGGCGCCCAGGCGCTGGGCGCCCTGGGGCAACACAGCACTTGGCGCATGGGCGCTTGGCGCCCAGTGTAACACCCCGATATTTTTATCGAGTAAAAATACCCAAGTGTACCATCATAAAATAATCAGAGATATAAAATTCCTGCATAGATACTGAACACTACAATATAGTTCTCGCTGAATAACAACAAAACAGTCTTAAATACAAATAAGACCGAACAGGTTCTCTGACCATAATCTTCAGCAAACTATAGTGCTCAATATCGTACAAGAAAGCGGAATAAAGTCATAACATTAATACATAGAGTTGTAGTACACAGACAACAAAAGGAAATATAAACTTTAGCATAACGCTAAGTCTTCAGCCACCATCCGAGTACCACCTACTCGTGCCTCTTGGATTTCCGCTGTCCCTGTTTCTCTGTAAAACAACAACATATAAACAATGAGATACAATCTCAGTGAGTTCTACCGTGACCCCTACTAACGCTCTCGGTCCAATTATGAAATCGTTTTTACTGTATACGGCATCGACTGCGCGAACGCTCCAAACCCGATGAACCGCATTATTTAATCTTTGACAGGTCATCGACTGCGCGAACGCTACATACCCGATGAACCTGTTACAATCAAGTACGATACCGACTGCGCGAACGCTACATACCCGGTATACGCACAACAAACAATTCAACACACCACCGACTGCGCGAACGCTACATACCCGGTGAACCACCTTACCAATAGTACTTTCCCTATTGTAAGAGGCCTAGGGTAAGGGTGCATGACTACCGCGCCTAGTATGTCTACATGGGTCGTCACCCAAACTCGATATAATATATATATCTATAGTACTATGAACCCACGGTCCATCAAATCAGACAATCAGTCAAACACTTTAATCCATATTTTATAAATTCCAAGTTCACACTCGCACTCTAGTTGACCACTTTTCGACACAATTTTAAATATCAAAAACAGTTCATTTTGCCTTAAAAATAGAATATTCAGTTAGGCCTCTGAATAAGCTTTCCAACGCATCTTAGAACACCTCAATCGGGTTCCCGGATCAAAAGTTATCGCGAAACGAAAAACAGTGTTTGGTTGCTGAAATTCTGTCAAACTGCGCTGAAGTCGCGCTGGAGCGCAAGTTAGGCGCGAACAGGCAGAAAGTTCTGTCAAACTGCGCTGAAGTCGCGCTGGAGCGCAAGTTAGGCGCGAACAGGCAGAAGGGGGGGTCTGTTAAGGGCAGATTTTGGCGGTTTCGCCCGAAAATCGCGATTCCGCTTAATTCCGATTCTCGTTCCGATTGTAAACAGTTTTGACAACTATAAAAACAGTTCCAATCAAAGTCACACAATCATTCAAGTCAATCAAAAACTCATTCAAAACGGATTTTATCAAAACGCGACATATTTTCCAATTAACGGTTTTTAAGTCAAAACCTTTCGAAATCAAATCACCAAAAATTCCATTTCAACGCGACACAACTCGAGACTCGCTCCGATCGATTCCTAATCCGAAACAGACAATATCCAAAAATATTCCAGTCCAGCGAAAGCGGTAAAACAGTTAATTAATTAATTCGAAACATAAAATCCTAAACGTGAGTAGAACTCACCTTTGACGCGTGATCCACGATCGAGCCGAAATCACCGAGTAACCACACGAACATTCCCCGCTCCGGCGACACCCAATCCGCTTCCAAAGCTTCCCACTCGATCACGAAACCGCTTTTGACCGAAATACCGATTTCCCCGAAATTCTCCACGGACACTATTCATCATCTTCCTCCCCTAACCTCCATGACACTATTCACCAAAACCCCAAATCACCCAACTCGCTTCCAATCTTTCAATCGAACCTCAATCAACGATCCATCATCCTTGGGTTCGCTCCTAACCGAACCTAAACCTTCAAAACCAACCCAAAATCGGATTTCCCACAAAAGCTCCAAAAAAAACGAAAATGGCCAAGTGAGAGAGAGTGAGCTGATCGTCACGAAATTGGTACCAAAACGAAGAGGAAGTAGCGCTGAACATTTTTCGTGTTGGACGGAAGTCGTTTCGGTGAATTCTCCTTCCTCCCTCTTCTCTTCTCCCTCACGCCATCTCTCTCTTTTCTTCTCCTTTCCTTCTCTGTTTCTCTTCTCTCGCTGTTTCCTTTTCTTTTTTTTTTCAATTCATCCCTTTCCTTTCTTTTAATAACACACACACACACTTATATTTATTTAATTAATTAATTAATTCTTTCTCTCTTCACTCACACACACACACACGTATACATATAGATATTTATTTAATATATTTGTTGTAACGCGGTCAAATTACCATATTGATCGAAATTTCCTATTTCGATTCCAAAACTTCCTTGGTCCGTATTATCCGGTTAACGATCCGATGACCACCAATAAATAATTTTAGCACTCAATAAATTTACCAGTCGAGTACTAAATTAATTTAATTGGGTTAATATCCAAATAATTCTATTAATTATTTTGCGGATATTACATTCTCCCCAACTTAAAAGAATTTTGTCCTCAAAATTTCGTCAAGTCTTACGATTGACTAACCGAGAACAGACATTCTCAAAAAGGTCCAAATTTTGCTGGAAAACATTCCTGAATTAACGAAATGAGTGCAGAAAGTCTTCCCAAGTTGGCACATCAATCTCTAAGTATGATCCACTATTACCTTGATACGAACTCTCTGGTTACAAATCAACACGAGAAACTCATCATTCGCCTACATAGGCTCGGCACCGCGTTTGAAAACACTTCCGAACTTCATTCCAATTATCCTCGTTTACTCCCCAACTTTGATTAATCTAAATCAAAGGGTTTAATACAAGACACTTGATAGACGTACAAGTTGAAAACGAGATCCACAAACTGGTACTCCTCGGCAAAGGTAAAAAAAACAACCACAATTTCTTCGAAGGGAATAAACACGTTCTCAACAAACCTTCTAAAATCCATAACAGTTCTTGCGCACATTGAAAAATGTGACGGAAGGTCATCTGTGAAACTTCTTGGCTCGCCCCCAAGATTTCGAGACAACACTTTTCAAAAGAAGATGAAATGAGGATTTACCAGAAACGTTTATCTTAAACGTAGAAATAAACCACGGGGACATCAAATAATTTGAACGTAATGAAGGTCACCTCAGTTGTTCTCCAAACAACTATCAAACAGAACTCAGAGCTCCTTTCCGAATTAGTCAATAGAGTTGAGAGTTTTCCCTCAACCTAAGTAATCCTCTTGATCCATTCCCAAAATTAACTTTAGCATGCGGGTTTTAACAAAAAAAATGATTTTTCAAAACTATCATGCCGCACACCAAGCTTCATTTCGGAAATTTCACTCGCTTGTAAGCAGATCCATCAATTAATTCTTTGATGGTTATTCGCAACGTGAAAACAGTCAGCAGTTACCTCATTTACATATTCGTATTCACGTTCGACTTGTCAAACGGAATCTCATAATACTATCTCATTGTTAACCTTCACAAAGGAGAGGTTAACAAACTAATACCTCGCCACTAATACATCTGCTTTATATTCTGTACACCCAGGAACAAAATATAAACTTCGGTGTTCTTCCTCTAACACTTGCCTTTTATTGTTCTCATCATCGGGCGTACAGATCCTACCGTTGAAACAACTGACTCCATCACTATCCATGGTAAAATCTGGAAATACCTTTTGTGATTGTAACTTCACATCAACTTCCTATGCTAAGCGTATAGAATCCCTTAGGGAACTAGAGATCCTCATATGGCTCAACACTAACGGGATTCTCCTTGATCTTGAATTCAGATTTAAGTCTCTGAAAGACTCCGATAATTCCATCCCATGCATCAGCTTCAACATTGGAATTTCCTGGATGATACTTCAACCCGAAGTCATAATCCTTCAGAAATTCTACACACTTCTCTGCCTGCTATTCAGTTCTCTCTGATCAAACAGATACCTTAAACTCTTGTGACCACTAGAGACTTCGAAACGAGACCCATACAGGTAACGTCTCCAAATCTTCAGTGCATACACAATAGCTATTAACTCCAATTCGTGAGTTGGATAACTCTCTTCACGAGACCTTAATTGTCTGGACGCATAAGCGACCACTTGTTAATTTTGCATTAGAATACATCCTAAACCCTTCCTTGAAGCGTCATCGAAAATTTAAAATTCCAATGACGGATCCAGAGGAATCAGGATTGGAGCAGAAGTCAACCAAACCTTCAATTCTTGAAAACATTCTTCACAATCAGCATCCCACGTAAACGGATGACCCTTACGAGTTAACCGAGTAAGTGGACAACTAACTGTGAGAACCCTTTAACGAACCTCTTACAGTAACCGGCTAGATCCAGAAACTTTTGATCTCTGCGACTGACGTTGGTCACTCCCATTCAACACCGCTTCCTTCTTGCTGGGATCTATAGAAATTCTCGGCTTGGAAAATTACATGTCTCAAGGACTTTACCCCTGACACCCAAAAATCACACCTCGAAGGTTTCAAGTACAACTTCTTTTCTCGGAGTACACTCAGAACAATGAGGAGATGTTGGACATGCTCCTCAATGGTCTTCGAGCACATCAAGATATCATTGATGAAAACGACTTCAAACTGACCCTAATACGTATGAAAAACTCGGTTCATGTAATCCATGAATACCGCTGGAGCATTAGTCAAACCGAAGGGCATCACTACGAACTCGTAATGTCCATACCTAGTACGGAAAGCTGTCTTTGGAATATCTAAGGCTCTAACTTTTATTTGACGATATCCCGACCTCAGATCAATTTCTGAAAACACTGCAGCACCTCAAATTGCTCAAGCAAATCGTCTATCCTTGGTAAGGGATATTTATTCCTGATCGTCACTTTGTTGAGTTGTCGATAATCAATGCACGGTCTCATGCTACCATTTTTCCTTTCGATTAACCACACCAGAGCACTCCTTAGAGAAGCACTCGGTCGACAGAATTTCTTTAACATCGACTCTTCAAGTTGAGACTCTATTTCCTTTAATTCTCAAGAAACCTTCAATAAGAAACAATAGATATTGATCCCGTGCCAGGAATCAATTCTACAGTAAACTCTACGTCTCGCTCTGGAGGTTCAGAAGAAACTTCATCGTGAAAAACATCCAGAGAACATCCAAAAAGTCATTCACAACTTGTACAGATGATAAATCTAATACTAGTTCCAGTGGATGCAGATAACATACTAACATGTGCTTCCGCACCTTGGAATGAGGATTGACCGTCTAAGGTGAACTGGGTAACCGCTTCAGAATTTGTCTTAGACAATTCAACTGATTCTGAAGAGAAACTGGTAGTTGATTAACACAGTCGATTACAACATGATTTGCAGTCATCCAATTCATACCCAAAATGGTGTCCACACTTCTCACAGGCAAACAAATAATCCTTCCTCGAAATTTCTGTCTCCTATAACACGTAGGCAATTCCGACACAAAGATTGGGTCTGGACACGACCCATAGCCGCAGTTAAGATAGTTATCGATTCGGATAGCAATGATAAGGCTAATCCCAACTGATTCACACGCGATCGGGATATACAGCAATAGGTTGCACCCGAATCATATAATATACTGACAGAGTTATTGAAAACTGATCCCATACCCCTCAGTAGATTGTCTGCAGTCGTAACTGTCTAAACATCCCGAGTGTTGACTCGTCCTCGTCTTGGAGCTGCTTGTAACCCCTTGGAGCTCGTCCTTACAGGGCACTCTATACCATAGTGACCCTCTACATTTCTATAATAACACCGATTAGATCTATGCTTGCAATCACCGCTGTGAGGCTTTCCACAGTTAGAACATCTTCTGACCTTCGAAGAATCAAAGAATTGCATCTGCTTTTCCTTTGATGAAATTATCTTAGGACTTTGCATTCGGAATTGATATTTCAACTACCTTCTTTCCTTCCCCATATTTCCTATGAGATCACCCTCGGCGACATTAGATGATTGCACCAAGGCAACATAATTGGTAGCAGTATAAGAACTGAGACCATAAATCATAAAAGCACTTATGCCCGTCTTATTCTTCTGCATTCTCCGTTCGTCATCCGAAGCTTACTTTACCACTTGGTAAAACTGAGACAACTTCTCAAACTTAGCGGTGTACTCTTCCACCGTCATGTCACCTTTCCTGAGGATGCACCGGTTGAAGATTCCGATTGTGGTCGAGGATTGCATCTTGATCATCCAGTCATAATTCCGCTTATGATGCACTAAGTATTAAGTTGATCAGGCTCAATGTCTCTTAGCATCACAAGTGTAATTACAAAAAGGACTAGCAAGGAATCGACTCAACCCTAAACTAAGTCCGACTAGGTCGAACTGCTCTGATACCAACTGTAACACCCCGATATTTTTATCGAGTAAAAATACCCAAGTGTACCATCATAAAATAATCAAAGATATAAAATTCCTGCATAGATACTGAACACTACAATATAGTTCTCGCTGAATAACAACAAAACAGTCTTAAATACAAATAAGACCGAACAGGTTCTCTGACCATAATCTTCAGCAAACTATAGTGCTCAATATCGTACAAGAAAGCGGAATAAAGTCATAACATTAATACATAGAGTTGTAGTACACAGACAACAAAAGGAAATATAAACTTTAGCATAACGCTAAGTCTTCAGCCACCATCCGAGTACCACCTACTCGTGCCTCTTGGATTTCCGCTGTCCCTGTTTCTCTGTAAAACAACAACATATAAACAATGAGATACAATCTCAGTGAGTTCTACCGTGACCCCTACTAACGCTCTCGGTCCAATTATGAAATCATTTTTACTGTATACGGCATCGACTGCGCGAACGCTCCAAACCCGATGAACCGCATTATTTAATCTTTGACAGGTCATCGACTGCGCGAACGCTACATACCCGATGAACCTGTTACAATCAAGTACGATACCGACTGCGCGAACGCTACATACCCGGTATACGCACAACAAACAATTCAACACACCACCGACTGCGCGAACGCTACATACCCGGTGAACCACCTTACCAATAGTACTTTCCCTATTGTAAGAGGCCTAGGGTAAGGGTGCATGACTACCCCGCCTAGTATGTCTACATGGGTCGTCACCCAAACTCGATATAATATATATATCTATAGTACTATGAACCCACGGTCCATCAAATCAGACAATCAGTCAAACACTTTAATCCATATTTTATAAATTCCAAGTTCACACTCGCACTCTAGTTGACCACTTTTCGACACAATTTTAAATATCAAAAACAGTTCATTTTGTCTTAAAAATAGAATATTCAGTTAGGCCTCTGAATAAGCTTTCCAACGCATCTTAGAACACCTCAATCGGGTTCCCGGATCAAAAGTTATCGCGAAACGAAAACCAGTGTTTGGTTGCTGAAATTCTGTCAAACTGCGCTGAAGTCGCGCTGGAGCGCAAGTTAGGCGCGAACAGGCAGAAAGTTCTGTCAAACTGCGCTGAAGTCGCGCTGGAGCGCAAGTTAGGCGCGAACAGGCAGAAGGGGGGGTCTGTTAAGGGCAGATTTTGGCGGTTTCGCCCGAAAATCGCGATTCCGCTTAATTCCGATTCTCGTTCCGATTGTAAACAGTTTTGACAACTATAAAAACAGTTCCAATCAAAGTCACACAATCATTCAAGTCAATCAAAAACTCATTCAAAACGGATTTTATCAAAACGCGACATATTTTCCAATTAACGGTTTTTAAGTCAAAACCTTTCGAAATCAAATCACCAAAAATTCCATTTCAACGCGACACAACTCGAGACTCGCTCCGATCGATTCCTAATCCGAAACAGACAATATCCAGAAATATTCCAGTCCAGCGAAAGCGGTAAAACAGTTAATTAATTAATTCGAAACATAAAATCCTAAACGTGAGTAGAACTCACCTTTGACGCGTGATCCACGATCGAGCCGAAATCACCGAGTAACCACACGAACATTCCCCGCTCCGGCGACACCCAATCCGCTTCCAAAGCTTCCCACTCGATCACGAAACCGCTTTTGACCGAAATACCGATTTCCCCGAAATTCTCCACGGACACTATTCATCATCTTCCTCCCCTAACCTCCATGACACTATTCACCAAAACCCCAAATCACCCAACTCGCTTCCAATCTTTCAATCGAACCTCAATCAACGATCCATCATCCTTGGGTTCGCTCCTAACCGAACCTAAACCTTCAAAACCAACCCAAAATCGGATTTCCCACAAAAGCTCCAAAAAAAACGAAAATGGCCAAGTGAGAGAGAGTGAGCTGATCGTCACGAAATTGGTACCAAAACGAAGAGGAAGTAGCGCTGAACATTTTTCGTGTTGGACGGAAGTCGTTTCGGTGAATTCTCCTTCCTCCCTCTTCTCTTCTCCCTCACGCCATCTCTCTCTTTTCTTCTCCTTTCCTTCTCTGTTTCTCTTCTCTCGCTGTTTCCTTTTCTTTTTTTTTTCAATTCATCCCTTTCCTTTCTTTTAATAACACACACACACACACTTATATTTATTTAATTAATTAATTAATTCTTTCTCTCTTCACTCACACACACACACACGTATACATATAGATATTTATTTAATATATTTGTTGTAACGCGGTCAAATTACCATATTGATCGAAATCTCCTATTTCGATTCCAAAACTTCCTTGGTCCGTATTATCCGGTTAACGATCCGATGACCACCAATAAATAATTTTAGCACTCAATAAATTTACCAGTCGAGTACTAAATTAATTTAATTGGGTTAATATCCAAATAATTCTATTAATTATTTTGCGGATATTACACCCAGGGGAGGCAACACGCACAGGCGCATGGCGCCCAGAGAACAACAACGCGCATAGGCGCTGGGCGCCCAGGAAGCAACAGCGCGCATAGGCGCTTGGCGCCCAGGAAGGCAACACGCGCATAGGCGCGCCCAGGGAACAACAGCAACACGGCGCCCAGGCACTAGGCGCCTAAGGCCAACATGCAACAAAATTTATTTTTCTTCGAAATTGATTTTACACGAGCCAAATGCTCAGAACATGAAAACCCAATGAAAATTTCATCAAAAACTGAACATCATTTTTGGCGCCCATGCACTAGGCACCTAGTGAAAACACGCAACCCAACTCTTTTGTTGCCCAAAATCATTTTTCATGAGCCATTTTACCTGAATATGAAAACCTGAAAACAATTTTTACAAAACTATCACCAGGACATTGGGGCCCTTGGCGCCCATGACACAAGCAACAAGCGCCAAAACTGGCAGCACATTGACACAGGGACAGCAACACAGGGCAACAGGCACAGCAACACAGTGGCAACAGGCACAGCAACAAAGGGCAACAGAATTTGGGAAAAACTGGCGCAGCACACTGCTGGGCGCCTGGCGCCCATGACTATGGCGCACAACACAGAATTTCAGCAACACACATATGGCGCCCAAGGCGCCTAGGAACCTCCAAAAACAGAATTTTCCACTTTCAATCACCAATTAAAATCACCAAACACTCATTTATATATATATTATTAAAGTGTCACCATGATCCCCAATTTCACCAAGTAAGCACCAATGAGACATATGTTCAAACATAGGGTATCCAATTCGCATTAGCCACAACTCAAGCATCAATCATACAATTTTCAACATAATAATTCACAATCAAGCATCACAATATTATAATTTACTCATCAACATCACAATTCATTCATGGGAATTATTCCTAGAACCCTAACCCTAAGCATCCAATTCGCATAACTATTAAAAACAAAAAGAGGACCCCCTAACCTTATGGAAGTCGAATTGCTAGCAAAGCTCCAAGGAAAAACGCAAGTCACCAACGAGCCTTCTCCTCTTCCTTGAGTGCTTCGCCCTCTCTTCTTCTTCTCCTCTTCCTTTCGCAACTCTCCTCTCCTCACTCTCTCTTTTACGTTTCTTTTCTTATTTTTCCAATAGAGTAACAAAATGCAAACTAACCCCTAGACCCCTTGTGAGTCGAATACCTTGACAAGGCAATGGGCCACGGGCCTAATTGTGGATCACGGGCCCTTGCTCGCACCACTCAATCCGTGACAACACCTCCTAATAAATAAAATAAAATAATTAAACCTTGAATTATTTAATTAAATTAAATAGATATTGTAAGCCTTAAATAACTTAATTAAATAAATAATTAAATTATTTTGGGGCGTTACAACTCTCCCCCACTTAGGATATTTCGTCCTCGAAATTACCTGAATCAAACAACTCCGGATATGCTTCCCGCATCTTACTCTCCAGCTCCCAAGTCATACTTTCACCAGCAGCTCCTAACCAAACCACTTTCACCAAAGGAATCTCCTTCCCTCTCAGAATCTTCACTTCTCTATCTTCAATCCGCACAGGCATAGTCTCCACAGTGAGATTATCCCGCACCTCTACTTCATCCATCTGAATCACATGAGACGGGTCCGGAACATACTTTCGAAGTTGTGACACGTGAAACACGTCATGCAAGTTCGAAAGATTAGGCGGCAAAGCCACCCTATATGCAACACTTCCCACCCTCTCCGTAATCTGATACGGACCAATGAAACGGGCAGTTAACTTCTTTGATTTCAAGGCACGCCCAACACCAGTCACCGGAGTGACTCTCAGGAACACATGATCACCGGCCTGAAACTCTAAATCCTTCCTTCTCTTATCATGATAGCTCTTTTGTCGACTCTGCGACGCTTTCATCTTCTCACGGATTAATTTTACCTTCTCAGTTGTTTCTCGCACAATCTCAGGCCCCAACACTGCACTCTCCCCAGATTCATACCAACACAACGGAGTCCTACATCTCCGACCATACAACGCCTCAAACGGTTCCATACCAATACTAGAGTGAAAACTGTTGTTATAGGTGAACTCTATCAACGAAAGATGAGAATCCCATGAACCTCCCTGCTCAAGAACACATGCTCTCAACAAGTCCTCTAACGACTGAATAGTCCTCTCCGTCTGACCATCTGTCTGCGGATGATAAGCGGAGCTCAACCTCAACTTAGAACCCAAAGCTTCTTGCAAACTTTTCCAAAATTCAGATGTGAATCTCGGATCTCTATCAGACACAATACTAAGCGGAACGCCATGCAACTTCACAATAGTCTTGATGTAGATTTCTGCCAACTTTGGAACTGGATAAGTCATATTAATTGGTAAGAAATGAGCAGACTTAGACAACCTGTCCACAACCACCCATATAGCATCAAACCCTCTCACTGTATTTGGCAAACCAGTTACAAAATCCATGGAAATGCTATCCCATTTCCATTCCGGAATCTCCAATGGTTGCATCAACCCCGCAGGCTTCTGATGCTCAATCTTAGATTTCTGACAAGTCAGACAAGAATACACAAACTGTGCCACATCCTTCTTCATACCAGGCCACCAGAACATTTTCTTCAAATCTTGGTACATTTTCGTAGCCCCTGGATGAATACTCAACTTGCTCCTATGGCTCTCCTCAAGAATCATTTTCTTCATCTCAGCATCGTCAGGAATGCAGATCCTATCTCTGAATCTCAATACACCTTGGGAATCTAACTTGAAATCTCCATCCACATCTTGATCATTCACAACTAACAGGTCTACCAACTTTACATCTGACTTTTGGGCTTCTCGAACACTAACCAAAAGTTCATTGCCAATCTTCAACATTCCCAATCTGACACTCTGCGGTGTCACTTCACAAACCAGACTCATGTCCCGAAACTGCTTAATCAACTCCAACTCTTTCACCATCATAGCCGACATATGCAAACTCTTCCGAATTAAAGCATCAGCCACGACATTAGCTTTGCCGGGGTGATAGTTCAAGCCGAAATCATAATCCTTCAGCAATTCTAACCAACGTCTCTGTCTCATATTTAGCTCCTTCTGATCAAACAAGTATTTCAGACTCTTATGGTCACTAAACACTTCAAATCTGGTACCATACAGCTTTCTTTATATCAGCCCTCAGTCCATTCTCAAACTTAATACACTTTGAGAACTCAGAATCAGCATCAGCATAATGGGGATAAAACTTAGCCAATTCAGTGAACTTGGCAGCATACTCCGTCACTGACATACTTCCTTGCTTCAGCTCAAGGAACTCTATTTCCTTCTTACCTCTCACATCTTCAGGGAAATACTTCCGCAAGAACTCTCTACGGAAAACAGCCCAAGTTATTTCTTCATTAGCAGTTTCCAATCTCCACCTCACCTTCATCCACCAATCATCAGCTTCCTCCGCCAGCGTATGGGTACCATATCTGACTTTTTGCGCATCATTACAATCCATGACCCGAAATATCCTTTCAATCTCTTTCAGCCATGCTAGAGCACCATCTGGATTATACTTGCCCTTAAAGACAGGTGGATTCTCTCTCTGGAACGTGGCCAAACTGCGAGTCCCAGCATTTTCAGCACCATTTTGCTGGTTCCCAACAGCCTGAGCCATAGCCTGCAAAGCAGCAGCAAGAGTAGCGTCGTTCCTCCCAGCCATTTCAAACTATCACTGCAGCACAAACAGAAATTTAGAACTAATCTAACAATTCTATTTGTCATAAGACACTATGACAGGACGACTTGGCCGGACAGACCGAACTGCTCTGATACCACTAATGTAACACCCCTTTTCTAATAACCTTACTTTTTAATAAAATCAGAGTCTCTTTTTTTTTTTTCTAAAGCGAGTGCTACACTTACTCCATAAAATCAAGATACATAACACCATGAGAAAACGTTTAGTTCGCATCAACTAATTCCAATCACCACCAGCAGCGGAATAATAATGAGTTCAAAAATTAAAACCAATACATCACCAATAAAATCTAACAGTTTTAGGAAAAATAATGCATAGACATACGACACCCCCCCCTGGTGCTACGTATCAGAGCGTGACACTTCCTACCAGACGAAGGCATAAAGGAATCCTTCACTCGTTATTACCTGCACGTTGCCGACATAAGAAGCAACATAAAAGCAGTAGGGTGAGTCTCTTTTCATAATTAATAACATATGGAAATTAAGCACTGCATAGGGAAGAGGAAACCAGGCACACCAATTCACAACAATGGAAACAATCACTTCAGCATTATATTTCCAAGCAGCACTATACAATATATGATTATGCATGTAATGCAACCCAAACTCCACGGGTACATGCATGTCGGATCCGTCACCAAATACAAATAGGCCGTAGCCTCTGCTCACCAAATAAAACTAGGCCGAAGCCTCTGCTCACCGATTAAAATTAGGCCGTAGCCTCTGCTCACCAATAATGCACATGTTTCATGAGATGCTATGGGAATGCATCACAACACACCAAGTCCAATCAATTCACCATTTTAAATTCATAATCTCACCATAGTACATTAATCAGCTCACCAAATTAAATTAGGCCGAAGCCTCTGCTCGCCAATCTCACCTTATCACACTCACCAATTCCGCTCACCACTCACACCAACACCAATTCAGATAGACCAACTTAGGACATTGACATGACATAGGGAAAGTGGATAAAAATAGCCATTTGGACACTTGAACACCATCAGCCCAGAAACACCAGTAAAATAATTTATTTTTGCATAAAATTGAGACCATTGGATAGACACTGAAATTAGCTTCGAAACGCATTTTGAACCGTTAAAATTGGATAACCGAGTCAAAAGTTACATTAAAAACAAAATAGGAAAAATATTTAGACATCCTGGAAACTGGCGCCCAGGCGCTGGGCGCCCAGGGGCAACACAGCACTTGGCGCATGGGCGCTTGGCACCCAGGGGAGGCAACACGCACAGGCGCATGGCGCCCAGAGAACAACAACGCGCATAGGCGCTGGGCGCCCAGGAAGCAACAGCGCGCATAGGCGCTTGGCGCCCAGGAAGGCAACACGCGCATAGGCGCGCCCAGGGAACAACAGCAACACGACGCCCAGGCACTAGGCGCCTAAGGCCAACATGCAACAAAATTTATTTTTCTTCGAAATTGATTTTACACGAGCCAAATGCTCAGAACATGAAAACCCAATGAAAATTTCATCAAAAACTGAACATCATTTTTGGCGCCCATGCACTAGGCACCTAGTGAAAACACGCAACCCAACTCTTTTGTTGCCCAAAATCATTTTTCATGAGCCATTTTACCTGAATATGAAAACCTGAAAACAATTTTTACAAAACTATCACCAGGACATTGGGGCCCTTGGCGCCCATGACACAAGCAACAAGCGCCAAAACTGGCAGCACATTGACACAGGGACAGCAACACAGGGCAACAGGCACAGCAACACAGTGGCAACAGGCACAGCAACAAAGGGCAACAGAATTTGGGAAAAACTGGCGCAGCACACTGCTGGGCGCCTGGCGCCCATGACTATGGCGCACAACACAGAATTTCAGCAACACACATATGGCGCCCAAGGCGCCTAGGAACCTCCAAAAACAGAATTTTCCACTTTCAATCACCAATTAAAATCACCAAACACTCATTTATATATATATTATTAAAGTGTCACCATGATCCCCAATTTCACCAAGTAAGCACCAATGAGACATATGTTCAAACATAGGGTATCCAATTCGCATTAGCCACAACTCAAGCATCAATCATACAATTTTCAACATAATAATTCACAATCAAGCATCACAATATTATAATTTACTCATCAACATCACAATTCATTCATGGGAATTATTCCTAGAACCCTAACCCTAAGCATCCAATTCGCATAACTATTAAAAACAAAAAGAGGACCCCCTAACCTTATGGAAGTCGAATTGCTAGCAAAGCTCCAAGGAAAAACGCAAGTCACCAACGAGCCTTCTCCTCTTCCTTGAGTGCTTCGCCCTCTCTTCTTCTTCTCCTCTTCCTTTCGCAACTCTCCTCTCCTCACTCTCTCTTTTACGTTTCTTTTCTTATTTTTCCAATAGAGTAACAAAATGCAAACTAACCCCTAGACCCCTTGTGAGTCGAATACCTTGACAAGGCAATGGGCCACGGGCCTAATTGTGGATCACGGGCCCTTGCTCGCACCACTCAATCCGTGACAACACCTCCTAATAAATAAAATAAAATAATTAAACCTTGAATTATTTAATTAAATTAAATAGATATTGTAAGCCTTAAATAACTTAATTAAATAAATAATTAAATTATTTTGGGGCGTTACAACTCTCCCCCACTTAGGATATTTCGTCCTCGAAATTACCTGAATCAAACAACTCCGGATATGCTTCCCGCATCTTACTCTCCAGCTCCCAAGTCATACTTTCACCAGCAGCTCCTAACCAAACCACTTTCACCAAAGGAATCTCCTTCCCTCTCAGAATCTTCACTTCTCTATCTTCAATCCGCACAGGCATAGTCTCCACAGTGAGATTATCCCGCACCTCTACTTCATCCATCTGAATCACATGAGACGGGTCCGGAACATACTTTCGAAGTTGTGACACGTGAAACACGTCATGCAAGTTCGAAAGATTAGGCGGCAAAGCCACCCTATATGCAACACTTCCCACCCTCTCCGTAATCTGATACGGACCAATGAAACGGGCAGTTAACTTCTTTGATTTCAAGGCACGCCCAACACCAGTCACCGGAGTGACTCTCAGGAACACATGATCACCGGCCTGAAACTCTAAATCCTTCCTTCTCTTATCATGATAGCTCTTTTGTCGACTCTGCGACGCTTTCATCTTCTCACGGATTAATTTTACCTTCTCAGTTGTTTCTCGCACAATCTCAGGCCCCAACACTGCACTCTCCCCAGATTCATACCAACACAACGGAGTCCTACATCTCCGACCATACAACGCCTCAAACGGTTCCATACCAATACTAGAGTGAAAACTGTTGTTATAGGTGAACTCTATCAACGAAAGATGAGAATCCCATGAACCTCCCTGCTCAAGAACACATGCTCTCAACAAGTCCTCTAACGACTGAATAGTCCTCTCCGTCTGACCATCTGTCTGCGGATGATAAGCGGAGCTCAACCTCAACTTAGAACCCAAAGCTTCTTGCAAACTTTTCCAAAATTCAGATGTGAATCTCGGATCTCTATCAGACACAATACTAAGCGGAACGCCATGCAACTTCACAATAGTCTTGATGTAGATTTCTGCCAACTTTGGAACTGGATAAGTCATATTAATTGGTAAGAAATGAGCAGACTTAGACAACCTGTCCACAACCACCCATATAGCATCAAACCCTCTCACTGTATTTGGCAAACCAGTTACAAAATCCATGGAAATGCTATCCCATTTCCATTCCGGAATCTCCAATGGTTGCATCAACCCCGCAGGCTTCTGATGCTCAATCTTAGATTTCTGACAAGTCAGACAAGAATACACAAACTGTGCCACATCCTTCTTCATACCAGGCCACCAGAACATTTTCTTCAAATCTTGGTACATTTTCGTAGCCCCTGGATGAATACTCAACTTGCTCCTATGGCTCTCCTCAAGAATCATTTTCTTCATCTCAGCATCGTCAGGAATGCAGATCCTATCTCTGAATCTCAATACACCTTGGGAATATAACTTGAAATCTCCATCCACATCTTGATCATTCACAACTAACAGGTCTACCAACTTTACATCTGACTTTTGGGCTTCTCGAACACTAACCAAAAATTCATTGCCAATCTTCAACATTCCCAATCTGACACTCTGCGGTGTCACTTCACAAACCAGACTCATGTCCCGAAACTGCTTAATCAACTCCAACTCTTTCACCATCATAGCCGACATATGCAAACTCTTCCGAATTAAAGCATCAGCCACGACATTAGCTTTGCCGGGGTGATAGTTCAAGCCGAAATCATAATCCTTCAGCAATTCTAACCAACGTCTCTGTCTCATATTTAGCTCCTTCTGATCAAACAAGTATTTCAGACTCTTATGGTCACTAAACACTTCAAATCTGGTACCATACAGCTTTCTTTATATCAGCCCTCAGTCCATTCTCAAACTTAATACACTTTGAGAACTCAGAATCAGCATCAGCATAATGGGGATAAAACTTAGCCAATTCAGTGAACTTGGCAGCATACTCCGTCACTGACATACTTCCTTGCTTCAGCTCAAGGAACTCTATTTCCTTCTTACCTCTCACATCTTCAGGGAAATACTTCCGCAAGAACTCTCTACGGAAAACAGCCCAAGTTATTTCTTCATTAGCAGTTTCCAATCTCCACCTCACCTTCATCCACCAATCATCAGCTTCCTCCGCCAGCGTATGGGTACCATATCTGACTTTTTGCGCATCATTACAATCCATGACCCGAAATATCCTTTCAATCTCTTTCAGCCATGCTAGAGCACCATCTGGATTATACTTGCCCTTAAAGACAGGTGGATTCTCTCTCTGGAACGTGGCCAAACTGCGAGTCCCAGCATTTTCAGCACCATTTTGCTGGTTCCCAACAGCCTGAGCCATAGCCTGCAAAGCAGCAGCAAGAGTAGCGTCGTTCCTCCCAGCCATTTCAAACTATCACTGCAGCACAAACAGAAATTTAGAACTAATCTAACAATTCTATTTGTCATAAGACACTATGACAGGACGACTTGGCCGGACAGACCGAACTGCTCTGATACCACTAATGTAACACCCCTTTTCTAATAACCTTACTTTTTAATAAAATCAGAGTCTCTTTTTTTTTTTTCTAAAGCGAGTGCTACACTTACTCCATAAAATCAAGATACATAACACCATGAGAAAACGTTTAGTTCGCATCAACTAATTCCAATCACCACCAGCAGCGGAATAATAATGAGTTCAAAAATTAAAACCAATACATCACCAATAAAATCTAACAGTTTTAGGAAAAATAATGCATAGACATACGACACCCCCCCCTGGTGCTACGTATCAGAGCGTGACACTTCCTACCAGACGAAGGCATAAAGGAATCCTTCACTCGTTATTACCTGCACGTTGCCGACATAAGAAGCAACATAAAAGCAGTAGGGTGAGTCTCTTTTCATAATTAATAACATATGGAAATTAAGCACTGCATAGGGAAGAGGAAACCAGGCACACCAATTCACAACAATGGAAACAATCACTTCAGCATTATATTTCCAAGCAGCACTATACAATATATGATTATGCATGTAATGCAACCCAAACTCCACGGGTACATGCATGTCGGATCCGTCACCAAATACAAATAGGCCGTAGCCTCTGCTCACCAAATAAAACTAGGCCGAAGCCTCTGCTCACCGATTAAAATTAGGCCGTAGCCTCTGCTCACCAATAATGCACATGTTTCATGAGATGCTATGGGAATGCATCACAACACACCAAGTCCAATCAATTCACCATTTTAAATTCATAATCTCACCATAGTACATTAATCAGCTCACCAAATTAAATTAGGCCGAAGCCTCTGCTCGCCAATCTCACCTTATCACACTCACCAATTCCGCTCACCACTCACACCAACACCAATTCAGATAGACCAACTTAGGACATTGACATGACATAGGGAAAGTGGATAAAAATAGCCATTTGGACACTTGAACACCATCAGCCCAGAAACACCAGTAAAATAATTTATTTTTGCATAAAATTGAGACCATTGGATAGACACTGAAATTAGCTTCGAAACGCATTTTGAACCGTTAAATTTGGATAACCGAGTCAAAAGTTACATTAAAAACAAAATAGGAAAAATATTTAGACATCCTGGAAACTGGCGCCCAGGCGCTGGGCGCCCAGGGGCAACACAGCACTTGGCGCATGGGCGCTTGGCACCCAGGGGAGGCAACACGCACAGGCGCATGGCGCCCAGAGAACAACAACGCGCATAGGCGCTGGGCGCCCAGGAAGCAACAGCGCGCATAGGCGCTTGGCGCCCAGGAAGGCAACACGCGCATAGGCGCGCCCAGGGAACAACAGCAACACGACGCCCAGGCACTAGGCGCCTAAGGCCAACATGCAACAAAATTTATTTTTCTTCGAAATTGATTTTACACGAGCCAAATGCTCAGAACATGAAAACCCAATGAAAATTTCATCAAAAACTGAACATCATTTTTGGCGCCCATGCACTAGGCACCTAGTGAAAACACGCAACCCAACTCTTTTGTTGCCCAAAATCATTTTTCATGAGCCATTTTACCTGAATATGAAAACCTGAAAACAATTTTTACAAAACTATCACCAGGACATTGGGGCCCTTGGCGCCCATGACACAAGCAACAAGCGCCAAAACTGGCAGCACATTGACACAGGGACAGCAACACAGGGCAACAGGCACAGCAACACAGTGGCAACAGGCACAGCAACAAAGGGCAACAGAATTTGGGAAAAACTGGCGCAGCACACTGCTGGGCGCCTGGCGCCCATGACTATGGCGCACAACACAGAATTTCAGCAACACACATATGGCGCCCAAGGCGCCTAGGAACCTCCAAAAACAGAATTTTCCACTTTCAATCACCAATTAAAATCACCAAACACTCATTTATATATATATTATTAAAGTGTCACCATGATCCCCAATTTCACCAAGTAAGCACCAATGAGACATATGTTCAAACATAGGGTATCCAATTCGCATTAGCCACAACTCAAGCATCAATCATACAATTTTCAACATAATAATTCACAATCAAGCATCACAATATTATAATTTACTCATCAACATCACAATTCATTCATGGGAATTATTCCTAGAACCCTAACCCTAAGCATCCAATTCGCATAACTATTAAAAACAAAAAGAGGACCCCCTAACCTTATGGAAGTCGAATTGCTAGCAAAGCTCCAAGGAAAAACGCAAGTCACCAACGAGCCTTCTCCTCTTCCTTGAGTGCTTCGCCCTCTCTTCTTCTTCTCCTCTTCCTTTCGCAACTCTCCTCTCCTCACTCTCTCTTTTACGTTTCTTTTCTTATTTTTCCAATAGAGTAACAAAATGCAAACTAACCCCTAGACCCCTTGTGAGTCGAATACCTTGACAAGGCAATGGGCCACGGGCCTAATTGTGGATCACGGGCCCTTGCTCGCACCACTCAATCCGTGACAACACCTCCTAATAAATAAAATAAAATAATTAAACCTTGAATTATTTAATTAAATTAAATAGATATTGTAAGCCTTAAATAACTTAATTAAATAAATAATTAAATTATTTTGGGGCGTTACAACTCTCCCCCACTTAGGATATTTCGTCCTCGAAATTACCTGAATCAAACAACTCCGGATATGCTTCCCGCATCTTACTCTCCAGCTCCCAAGTCATACTTTCACCAGCAGCTCCTAACCAAACCACTTTCACCAAAGGAATCTCCTTCCCTCTCAGAATCTTCACTTCTCTATCTTCAATCCGCACAGGCATAGTCTCCACAGTGAGATTATCCCGCACCTCTACTTCATCCATCTGAATCACATGAGACGGGTCCGGAACATACTTTCGAAGTTGTGACACGTGAAACACGTCATGCAAGTTCGAAAGATTAGGCGGCAAAGCCACCCTATATGCAACACTTCCCACCCTCTCCGTAATCTGATACGGACCAATGAAACGGGCAGTTAACTTCTTTGATTTCAAGGCACGCCCAACACCAGTCACCGGAGTGACTCTCAGGAACACATGATCACCGGCCTGAAACTCTAAATCCTTCCTTCTCTTATCATGATAGCTCTTTTGTCGACTCTGCGACGCTTTCATCTTCTCACGGATTAATTTTACCTTCTCAGTTGTTTCTCGCACAATCTCAGGCCCCAACACTGCACTCTCCCCAGATTCATACCAACACAACGGAGTCCTACATCTCCGACCATACAACGCCTCAAACGGTTCCATACCAATACTAGAGTGAAAACTGTTGTTATAGGTGAACTCTATCAACGAAAGATGAGAATCCCATGAACCTCCCTGCTCAAGAACACATGCTCTCAACAAGTCCTCTAACGACTGAATAGTCCTCTCCGTCTGACCATCTGTCTGCGGATGATAAGCGGAGCTCAACCTCAACTTAGAACCCAAAGCTTCTTGCAAACTTTTCCAAAATTCAGATGTGAATCTCGGATCTCTATCAGACACAATACTAAGCGGAACGCCATGCAACTTCACAATAGTCTTGATGTAGATTTCTGCCAACTTTGGAACTGGATAAGTCATATTAATTGGTAAGAAATGAGCAGACTTAGACAACCTGTCCACAACCACCCATATAGCATCAAACCCTCTCACTGTATTTGGCAAACCAGTTACAAAATCCATGGAAATGCTATCCCATTTCCATTCCGGAATCTCCAATGGTTGCATCAACCCCGCAGGCTTCTGATGCTCAATCTTAGATTTCTGACAAGTCAGACAAGAATACACAAACTGTGCCACATCCTTCTTCATACCAGGCCACCAGAACATTTTCTTCAAATCTTGGTACATTTTCGTAGCCCCTGGATGAATACTCAACTTGCTCCTATGGCTCTCCTCAAGAATCATTTTCTTCATCTCAGCATCGTCAGGAATGCAGATCCTATCTCTGAATCTCAATACACCTTGGGAATATAACTTGAAATCTCCATCCACATCTTGATCATTCACAACTAACAGGTCTACCAACTTTACATCTGACTTTTGGGCTTCTCGAACACTAACCAAAAATTCATTGCCAATCTTCAACATTCCCAATCTGACACTCTGCGGTGTCACTTCACAAACCAGACTCATGTCCCGAAACTGCTTAATCAACTCCAACTCTTTCACCATCATAGCCGACATATGCAAACTCTTCCGAATTAAAGCATCAGCCACGACATTAGCTTTGCCGGGGTGATAGTTCAAGCCGAAATCATAATCCTTCAGCAATTCTAACCAACGTCTCTGTCTCATATTTAGCTCCTTCTGATCAAACAAGTATTTCAGACTCTTATGGTCACTAAACACTTCAAATCTGGTACCATACAGCTTTCTTTATATCAGCCCTCAGTCCATTCTCAAACTTAATACACTTTGAGAACTCAGAATCAGCATCAGCATAATGGGGATAAAACTTAGCCAATTCAGTGAACTTGGCAGCATACTCCGTCACTGACATACTTCCTTGCTTCAGCTCAAGGAACTCTATTTCCTTCTTACCTCTCACATCTTCAGGGAAATACTTCCGCAAGAACTCTCTACGGAAAACAGCCCAAGTTATTTCTTCATTAGCAGTTTCCAATCTCTGCCTCACCTTCATCCACCAATCATCAGCTTCCTCCGCCAGCGTATGGGTACCATATCTGACTTTTTGCGCATCATTACAATCCATGACCCGAAATATCCTTTCAATCTCTTTCAGCCATGCTAGAGCACCATCTGGATTATACTTGCCCTTAAAGACAGGTGGATTCTCTCTCTGGAACGTGGCCAAACTGCGAGTCCCAGCATTTTCAGCACCATTTTGCTGGTTCCCAACAGCCTGAGCCATAGCCTGCAAAGCAGCAGCAAGAGCAGCGTCGTTCCTCCCAGCCATTTCAAACTATCACTGCAGCACAAACAGAAATTTAGAACTAATCTAACAATTCTATTTGTCATAAGACACTATGACAGGACGACTTGGCCGGACAGACCGAACTGCTCTGATACCACTAATGTAACACCCCTTTTCTAATAACCTTACTTTTTAATAAAATCAGAGTCTCTTTTTTTTTTTTCTAAAGCGAGTGCTACACTTACTCCATAAAATCAAGATACATAACACCATGAGAAAACGTTTAGTTCGCATCAACTAATTCCAATCACCACCAGCAGCGGAATAATAATGAGTTCAAAAATTAAAACCAATACATCACCAATAAAATCTAACATTTTTAGGAAAAATAATGCATAGACATACGACACCCCCCCCCCCTGGTGCTACGTATCAGAGCGTGACACTTCCTACCAGACGAAGGCATAAAGGAATCCTTCACTCGTTATTACCTGCACGTTGCCGACATAAGAAGCAACATAAAAGCAGTAGGGTGAGTCTCTTTTCATAATTAATAACATATGGAAATTAAGCACTGCATAGGGAAGAGGAAACCAGGCACACCAATTCACAACAATGGAAACAATCACTTCAGCATTATATTTCCAAGCAGCACTATACAATATATGATTATGCATGTAATGCAACCCAAACTCCACGGGTACATGCATGTCGGATCCGTCACCAAATACAAATAGGCCGTAGCCTCTGCTCACCAAATAAAACTAGGCCGAAGCCTCTGCTCACCGATTAAAATTAGGCCGTAGCCTCTGCTCACCAATAATGCACATGTTTCATGAGATCCTATGGGAATGCATCACAACACACCAAGTCCAATCAATTCACCATTTTAAATTCATAATCTCACCATAGTACATTAATCAGCTCACCAAATTAAATTAGGCCGAAGCCTCTGCTCGCCAATCTCACCTTATCACACTCACCAATTCCGCTCACCACTCACACCAACACCAATTCAAATAGACCAACTTAGGACATTGACATGACATAGGGAAAGTGGATAAAAATAGCCATTTGGACACTTGAACACCATCAGCCCAGAAACACCAGTAAAATAATTTATTTTTGCATAAAATTGAGACCATTGGATAGACACTGAAATTAGCTTCGAAACGCATTTTGAACCGTTAAATTTGGATAACCGAGTCAAAAGTTACATTAAAAACAAAATAGGAAAAATATTTAGACATCCTGGAAACTGGCGCCCAGGCGCTGGGCGCCCAGGGGCAACACAGCACTTGGCGCATGGGCGCTTGGCACCCAGGGGAGGCAACACGCACAGGCGCATGGCGCCCAGAGAACAACAACGCGCATAGGCGCTGGGCGCCCAGGAAGCAACAGCGCGCATAGGCGCTTGGCGCCCAGGAAGGCAACACGCGCATAGGCGCGCCCAGGGAACAACAGCAACACGACGCCCAGGCACTAGGCGCCTAAGGCCAACATGCAACAAAATTTATTTTTCTTCGAAATTGATTTTACACGAGCCAAATGCTCAGAACATGAAAACCCAATGAAAATTTCATCAAAAACTGAACATCATTTTTGGCGCCCATGCACTAGGCACCTAGTGAAAACACGCAACCCAACTCTTTTGTTGCCCAAAATCATTTTTCATGAGCCATTTTACCTGAATATGAAAACCTGAAAACAATTTTTACAAAACTATCACCAGGACATTGGGGCCCTTGGCGCCCATGACACAAGCAACAAGCGCCAAAACTGGCAGCACATTGACACAGGGACAGCAACACAGGGCAACAGGCACAGCAACACAGTGGCAACAGGCACAGCAACAAAGGGCAACAGAATTTGGGAAAAACTGGCGCAGCACACTGCTGGGCGCCTGGCGCCCATGACTATGGCGCACAACACAGAATTTCAGCAACACACATATGGCGCCCAAGGCGCCTAGGAACCTCCAAAAACAGAATTTTCCACTTTCAATCACCAATTAAAATCACCAAACACTCATTTATATATATATTATTAAAGTGTCACCATGATCCCCAATTTCACCAAGTAAGCACCAATGAGACATATGTTCAAACATAGGGTATCCAATTCGCATTAGCCACAACTCAAGCATCAATCATACAATTTTCAACATAATAATTCACAATCAAGCATCACAATATTATAATTTACTCATCAACATCACAATTCATTCATGGGAATTATTCCTAGAACCCTAACCCTAAGCATCCAATTCGCATAACTATTAAAAACAAAAAGAGGACCCCCTAACCTTATGGAAGTCGAATTGCTAGCAAAGCTCCAAGGAAAAACGCAAGTCACCAACGAGCCTTCTCCTCTTCCTTGAGTGCTTCGCCCTCTCTTCTTCTTCTCCTCTTCCTTTCGCAACTCTCCTCTCCTCACTCTCTCTTTTACGTTTCTTTTCTTATTTTTCCAATAGAGTAACAAAATGCAAACTAACCCCTAGACCCCTTGTGAGTCGAATACCTTGACAAGGCAATGGGCCACGGGCCTAATTGTGGATCACGGGCCCTTGCTCGCACCACTCAATCTGTGACAACACCTCCTAATAAATAAAATAAAATAATTAAACCTTGAATTATTTAATTAAATTAAATAGATATTGTAAGCCTTAAATAACTTAATTAAATAAATAATTAAATTATTTTGGGGCGTTACAAATGACAATACCGATTTACAGGCCAACAACAGAGAACGGCGCCCAGGAGCAGGGCGCCTACCACAACAGCAGCAAAACAGACATGGCAGGAACTGGCGCCCAGCAACAGGGCGCCAACAGGCAACATCATCCAGCAAGAACTGGCGCCCAACAACAGGGCACCAACAGGCAACAACAACTAACAGGAACTGGGGCCCAGCAACAGGGCGCCAACAGGCAACAGCAACAAACAAGAACTGGCGCCCAGCAACAGGGCGCCAACAGCATCAGCACAGAATTAGGGTGTGGCGCCTTGGGACGGGGCGCCAACACCGGCAACAACCAACTAGGACATGGCGCCCAGGGATGGGGCGCCCGCATCAGCAAGCAACATAACACCAGCACAGGGCGCCTAGGGCGCCACTTTCAGCACAGCAACAAACACTGGGCGCCTAGGGCGCCAGTTTCAGCAACAGGAACAACACTGGCACGGCGCCCAGGAGCAGGGCGCCTTCAGCAGGAACAAAAACGTGACACAGACATGGCGCCCAGGAGCAAGGCGCCTTCCAGCAACCAAGACAGCATATGCGACAACATCAATGGCGCCCATGGCGCCTAGGGATCAATTTTTTTTTTTGATTTTCACCATGATCAATCACCAAACACCAAATTGCATTCATCATGAATACATTCAAACATCACCAAATCAACACCAAACAAGATCAAAGAGACAACATAGAGCCTATCTCCCACATAACACCCATCATACACCCTATTATAAAGGTAGAACCCACCCTTACCTTAGATTTGCCGAATACGAGATCCCCTTGCACAATAACTCCAAAGAACCACAGCAACAAGAGCTCCTCTCCTCTTTCTCCTTGGTTGCGCCGCCCCCTTCTCTTCTCTCTTCGCAATCTCTCTTTTTTTTCTTTTTCTCAAAAATGAGCAAGTGATCCAAACCCTAGTTAATGCTCTCATTCATGCCCTATGCCATTGGGCTCTTGGATCACGGGCCTCCTTCTACAACTCAACTTAATTACTAAACACCACTCCCTGATTTAAATAAAACATCATATTATTATTTTAATATGTATATACTAGTGAAATACCTAAATAATTTAATTAAATAAATAATTATATTATTTGGGCGTTACACTGGGCGCCATGGGCGCCATGTCTGGCTGCCCTATTGATGTTGCTGGCGCACTGGGCGCCATGTCTGGCTGCCCTATTGTTGTTGCTGGGCGCACTGGGCGCCAAGGGTGCCAAGTCTGGCTGCCTGTTGCCTGTTTATCGTTGTTGTTGTTTGCTACTGTTTCTTGTTGTTGTGCATGCAGGTTGATAGCGCCTTGCTTGTTGGCTGCTGGGTGTTGGCGCCCATAGCGCCCTGTTGCTTGCTGGCGCCCTTAGCGCCTGTGGCTGTTGCTGTTTGATTGGCGCCCTTAGCGCCTAGGTTCCTTGTTGATTTGTTGGCGCCCTTAGCGCCTAGTGTTGTGGCTGGAAGCTGGCGCCCTTAGCGCCCATTGCTGTGCCCGTTTGTTGCGGCCTGGTTCCTTGCTGCCATCTTGTTGGCTGATGAGCGCCTTTGGCGCGTTAGGCCCATAAGTGGCCAACTGTTGATTAAGTGGCTAAGTGTCGAATTGTTGAATTAATAAATTAATAAATTGCTGATTTGTCGAGTTGTTGAGTTATTAAACTGTTAACTTGTTCGGTGGCTAAATTATTGGCTCAGATGTTGTGTGATGATGATGTTACACCTAGTCGGATTGCCTCTATTTATTGGCATGGATATTATGTCGTAGGCCTATGGCCAATGTTGAGATTCAGGTCGTTGTTGTACTGAGATATAATTATTGTTATTGACTGTCTGTGCCTTCACCATTGCGTCGCATGCATAGCATTTGCATTATAGGGCAGATGGCCCTGGAGCGAGTCTCCAACAGTTGTTGATGCCTCTATTTATTGGCAAATTTTAGTCGTGAAGCCTCTATTTATTGGCTAAATTATGGTACCACACGCATGTGCATAGTTTTGAGTCGCATTCCGCATTCATGTTGCATATTCAATTGATTGAAATTATTGATTGCTGTGAAGTGATGATATTAACTGCTGTGAAGTGATGATTTTGATGTCCTAACCCGAATATATATTGTTTTTCATATGATTCATTATATGGTTTGATATCTCACCCCTTCTGTTTGAATGTTACCCTCCTGTTGGTAACGTGCAGGTAATCACGAATGAAGGCTGCTTACCTTCGTTTGATCGAGTCGGTGTCGTCGCTCTGATACGTAACACTCGGGGGGGATGACCGCTTATTTTTTTATTACTTATGTCGTTTTATTTGTTGGATTTCGAGTTTAGTGCTGTTATGAATCTTGCTTAGATGCCACGGTTAATTAAGTTGAACCTTTTGAATTTCCGCTGCGTAGTAAATGAAATTTGACTTGTTTTGAAAATTGAAAATGTTGTGTGTCGGTTCATCCAAGTTAGGGTGTTATGTATCCGCTTTTCAGAAATGACCTTATTATGTTTGTTCATGGTTTTAAGTAGAGCTGTCAATTCAGGCGGGCCGGGCCCATTTGGGCCAGCCCATTCGGGCCAAAGACAATTTCGGGTTCGGGCGGGGTGGGCCAAATTTACTTCGGGCTCAAAAATAACCAGCCCATGCGGGCTGTGGGCCATTCGGGCTGGCCCATGGGCTCTTTAATTCAATTTTTTTAACTAAAAACTGATTTATATCCATCAGTTTCTAATTGGCTTTCTCTTGCATCACTGTGTATTTAAAGCCTCAAAATCATGTTGAAAGAAATCAAAGTATGGGCCAATTTTGGTAAATATCGGCAAAGAATTTGGCAACATCAAACTCGATGGTAAAATAAACAAGAAATATTTTTCCCATTGTGGTTTCCCATTTCTAAATTATTTGTTTCTTCATGTCACAATATTTCCTCTGCAACTAATAAAATATAGTGGCCATTCCAAACCAAATTAAACACTCAAAAACCATTTGAAATATTATTGTGGCATTTACGCATGACCAGCAGACCATTCCCTGTAAAACCATTTGTCAATCCTGAAAACAAAAACAAAGCAACAAGGCCACAAAAATTGTGCCATGACCAGCAGACCATTCCCTGATACCAATTAGCATAATTACTTCTCTTAAACTTTTGAACATCTCTTAAACTTTAACAATTAGCATAATTACTTCAAAATAGGCCTTCAAAATAGGCAACAAGGCCACTAGTAGTCTAGTACACAAGGCCCAAAACGGTCCTATTACAAAAACAAGTTCCTTCTCAAAATAAGATTAGTCACCGCATCATTCTTGCTCATCCAAAATGATGATATTTGGATGATTCTTGTCTTCATCAATTTGGGCTATCCTTTCATTCGCACCATCAATAGCAACATCAATAGAATCAAATTCTCCTAACACATTAAAATAAACAATTAACTTACCATATTGTGAGAGTATAAAAAGAATAAAAAGAATACTCAATAAAAAGAATACTCAATCAAATTCTCCTAACACAAATAACAATGTCAAATAGATAGCACATAATTGTAAGAGTAAGAAGAATAACATTAAATAAAAGTCTAAGTATTAACTCACCATCTTGTGAGAACCCAAGTAACCAATTGCGAGTGCAAATGAGAGCTTCCAAATTTGTTGAAAGTAGAGAGCTTCTATACTTGTTCAAAATGCGACCTCCAATGCTAAAAGTGGACTCAGATGCCACTGTGGTTATTGGAATACTCAATATATCTCTAGCCATTCTTCCTAAATGACCATGTTGCTGAGAGAGACCCCTCCAATATTCCAAAACATCTAAATCCTTCTGACCCACAAGTTTTGGCTCTGCTAAGTAGATGTCAAGTTCAGATTTTCCTTTGAACGTTGTTTCTTTCATCTCTTGCTCTTCAAAAGCCTATAATAATTCAAACAAAAAAAATAAAGTCAAGTAGAATGATATATCATTAATACAAGTGATCTAATCAAATAACAAACTAAGACTTACATCATATTCTTTTGACCAATTTGTGTTTGTCTTTTCTTTGCTAGTTGGATTTGAAGGATGAGAGTCGGTGGGAGTAGCGTCCACGTTGTTGATATATTCATTGAAAAGTTTATATAAAGCATTCTTCACGATGCCCAACTTCTCATCAACAATGAGGTTGTTGGAATAAAGTTTAGAGTAAGCATACTTTAAAAGTTGAAACTTCATTCTAGGATCAAGAACACATCCAAAAGCAAGAATTAAGCTATACTCATTCCAATACTTATCAAACTTTTCCACCATTTTTGAGGTCATGTCCTTGATCACAACATCTTCACTTAATCTATTGTCTTTCAACAAAACTTCAATTCTCCATATTTGCATGAAGTATAAATTGGATGTTGGATATTTAGAACCAGAAAACATGTTGGTGATTTCATTAAAAGGCTCTAAAAATTCACAAATCTTTTTTCCTCTTTCCCATTCTTCATTTGTTGGACAATGCTTAAAATGCTCATCTTTCAAACTCAAGCATACAAAAGCACGACTATACCTAAGTGCACTCTCAAGCATTAAGAAAGAAGAATTCCATCTAGTGGGACAATCCATACGCAAACCCACACTTGAATCAATGTCACCAACTTCTTCAACACATTGATCAAATAGTTTCTTTCTTGATTCGGAAATCCTCACGTATGTTATACTTTTCCTAATTTTGAGCAATGCATCGGTTGCTACCTTTAATCCGTCTTGAACTATGAGATTTAAAATGTGTGCACAACATCTAATATGAAAGAAATCTCCATTGCATAACAAACTTTTTGACAAACAAAGTTGACTTTTCATTATATTTTGCATGCTATCATTGTTAGAAGCATTATCTAAAGTAATTGAAAAAACCTTTTTTTCAATTCCCCATTCCTTCAATAATTCAAGCATCTTTCTTGATAGCTCATGACCCGTATGTGGGGGTTCTAAATGACAAAAGCTCAACAACTTACTATTCAACTTCCAATCCTCATCAATAAAATGCACAGTTAAAGTCATATAACCACGAGTAGTGCAAGAAGTCCAATAGTCTGAGGTTAAACACACTCTACCATTATGCCTAGCTATTTGATTTTTCAACTTTTCTTTCTCATGCAAGTAGACCTTTATCACATCCCCGGTAATAGTATTTCTTGAAACAGTATTTATCTCACCAAAAGAAATATAATTTGAAAATGCTCGAAATCCTCGCCACTCAACACATTGAAATGGAAGGTCATGCAATACAATCATTTGTGCAATCAAGTCGCGAACAACTTTATCATCAAGTTTTCTTAACCAAAGATTTTCAGGTTTTTCAATTTTTGCACAAATTTCAACTTGACGGTTTAAGTGAGTCGTACCTCCCTTTGTCGCACAACCGTACTCCTGCCCACAACCTTTGCATTTACACTTTGCTCTTCCACCTTTAGGAATAGGAAGTCTATCAAAATGATTCCAACAATCTGAGGTATGACCTCTACCTTTTTTCTTTGGTGGCTCATCTTCTTCTTTGACACATGCCTGTAAATCAGCGTTCTCTAAAATTTCGCAGTCCTCTCCAACATCAATATTAGCAGCAGTACTCTGCATCATTTTTACAAAAACACAAACAATAAAAAAGAAAACATGTCAAATGAGTGAATCGGTTCAAAACAGAATTGGTAGCAACACAAACAATACTGTGAATTCTGAACACATTTTAAAATAAGATGAATTGATATTTAACACTGTGAATGAGTGAATCGGTTCAAAACAGAATTGTGGTTCAAAACACTGAAAACATCAATTCAATACTGTGAATCGGTTCAAAACATCGATTCAAAACATCAATCGGTTCAAAACATCGATTCAAAACACTGAAAACATCAATCGGTTCAAATGAGTGAATCGGTTGAAATGAGTGAATCGATTCAAAACACTGAAAACATCAATTCAGATATCAAAGTGTGGTGGCCTCGTTTCTTTTTCTTTCTGTTGCTTTTTTTATTTTTTTAGGTTTAGGAAAAGCTGGGCCAAATCAAACTGGGCTGGGCCAGAATTTTTTTGTTCAAAACACTGGGTCAGATTTAAAAAAAGTGTAATTACACTATTTTTTTTAATTTGTCGGGCCAGCGGGCTAGCCCAGCCCATGACGGGCTGATAAATTTTCGGGCGGGTTCGGGCTGGGCTACAATTTTTTATCGGGCGGGTTGGGCCGGCCCAAATCACTTATTTTGTCGGGCGGGTTGGGCTGGCCCGTCGAGCTGGGCTCATTTTGACGGCTCTAGTTTTAAGTCGAAAAATGTAGCATCCGTTTGTTTTACTATATTTTACCGGGTAGAAATGGGTGTTACACATAGCATCATCCATCGTGGATGACTTAGGATTCTTGGAGTGCATCTTTTGTAACCATTCTTCTCTTGCTCACCTACGGTATATGAACTTTTCAGTTTATGTTGTGTTGATGATGCTTGTCATGAGCTAAACACTTGTAGTTTGTAATGAACCATGAGTAGTGTTTATATAATATTATGATGTTTGCGTTTCATTCCTTGTGTTATAATGCTTTCAAACTTGTTTTGGGATTGATCAACTAAAATAAGGGGCTTCGTAGGTATAGACATGGTTTACGAAGAGACTTCAAGGATTGATATGAATGAAAGGTCATTTAAAGACATTTAAATGACTTGTGCTTAACCCTAGACATAGGGGAGTAATAGTTCATAAGGTAAAAGCTGTAAGTTCTTCATAATACAGGGGTGAACTTATTTAGAGCCTAGACATAGGAGTCTTGTAACAAAACCCTGGCGACAGTGACTGAAAGGCACGCTTACATACGCTACAGCGTCTAATATTATGACACTCTACTCTTGGGAATTTACATAACAAATGAGCTATCCAACTTACTCTTTAACACTTTAAATTCACTACTGTTTTACCACAAACTTATTATGTTTACAATTTCACATTTGTTATTGTCACTTGACTTGTTTAACTAAATTGCTAATCTCTTAAACTCTTAAATTAATTCCAATCCCTGTGGGAACGATCTCAACTTATCATTGTATTACTTGTTGCGATTGTGTATACTTGCACAACTACTTTTTGCACCAACAATTACCACGGTCCCAAGCCGGAAATGATTCTATTTGGGTGGTGGTTGATCGCTTGACCAAGTCTGCTCATTTTATTCCGGTACGTTCGAATCACAAGGTTGCTAAGTTAGCAGAAGAGTATCTCAAGAATATTGTGAAGTTGCACGGAATTCCTACGAATATAATCTGTGATTGTGATCCCAAGTTTACATCACGATTCTGGAGAGAACTGAATATGGCGTTGGGAACGACGGTATGTAGAAGGCCAGTGAGAAGATCCGTCAGATTAGGGAACGGATGAAGACCGCTCAGAGTCGGCAAAAGAGTTACGCCGACAAAAGTAGAAGGCCATTGGAATTTGAAGAAGGAGATCATGTATTTCTGAGACTTTCTCCAACCATTGGTACCGGTATAGCATTGCGAGCGAAGAAGCTCAGTCCTCGGTATATTGTACCTTTCCAGATTATCGAGCGAGTTGGGCCAGTAGCATACCGCATTGCCTTACCTCCGACTTTATCTAGATTACATGATGTGTTTCATGTGTCGCAATTGAGGAAGTACATTCCCAATCCGAGTCAGCCGTTGAGTTATGAGACGGTTGACATCCGACCGAAATTGTCCTATCATCCGAATCCAATTCAAATCATCGAACGTGGCGAGAAAATGCTCTGGACGAGATCAATTCCTATTGTAAAAGTGCTTTGGGATGGTGCCTCACCTGACGAAGCGACATGGGAAGTAGAGGAAAACATGCGGGTGAAATATCCCCATCTTTTCAGTTGATGTATGTTATGTTCAATATTGAGGACAAAATTTTAAAAGTTGGGGTGATTGTAACATCCCCGATTTAGCTAATTTCATTTATTGAAATTAGCAAGAGGTCACAAGATAATTAATTAGCTAAATTGAGAATAATAGCATAATTTAGTTATTTGGGGATGACTTGGGTTAAATAAATTAATTGTGTGTGTAACACCCCTTTTCTACCCTTATATTACACGTCATTTATCAGAGTAATCCCTTTCAAAAATATTATTTTCATTGATAGAAAAGAAATGCTACAATTTCGTTAAAAACAAACTCATCAATTTCACTCTTCAAATTTGCGCAACAAAACATCCTTCATGGAAAATCAAATCCTCAAAATTCACATCACAGCGGAATAAACAACAACTCACCAATAACTCTCAAACACGTCTCAAATATATCAATAAGATCATTAAAACTACTAGTTAAATCGTTTATCAAAATTCACCCACGCCCCCTAGGTGTTACAGTATCAGAGAGCGACACAAAATACATCCCAAGGGCTAAAAGGAAGGCAGCAGATCCTTCACTCGCGATCACCTGCAGCGTTGCCACAATAGAGCAACATTCCAAGCAGAAGGGGTGAGAATTTTAACAAAACATAATCAAGCATATGATAGAGTAATGGAGACAAACAATTTCTACAACATCATTATTAACATCACATCGTCATCACCTAAACACCAATTCACAACACAGTTTGGCAACAAGCCACAAATCATGACCATGCATGTAAATGCAACCCCCACCAGGGCATATGCATGATGGTACCATATTCATCACAATTAAGAGGCCGAAGCCTATTCTTCACAGGAGGCCGAAGCCTATTCTTCACATTTTGCACATGCCATGAGACTCTATATACACATGTGCATTTCATCAAAACACTCACCTGGAGTACTCATCATCATCATCATCAAACACTCATAGAGTGTATTCGTCGAAATCATCAAAATCATATATATCACATCATCATAATCACTCATAGAGTGAACTCGTCATATTCATCAAAATTATATTGCAACTTCATCATAGTTTTAATTGGAAAAACTTCACATTTTAAATGAGGCAACATCACTTTTAATTTTTGAAAAGCACCACATTTTTAATCGGGAAAACTTCACATTTATAGAGAAACATCACATTTTAAATTTGAGATAGACCCCACATTTTAAAAGTGAAAACATCATATTTTCAATGGGAAAGTATCACATTTTTAATTGGAGAAAACAGTGTGAAAAACAGCAAGAAAAACAGTGGAGAAACAGTGAGAAACAGCGGAAAACAGTGGCTCGCGTTTGGGGCGCGAGCGGGGAGCGGCCGGGGCGCGAAACAACAACAACAACACGCCCAGCGCAGCACGCATTGCGCCTGGGGCGCGACCCGAGCGCGAGTGAGGCGCAGTTGGGCAGAAACAGCTTCACTTGCAGAATTTTTCAGATTTCAAAATTTTTTCTAAACCATGTTTAATCATAATCCCTTTCTCACCGTCATCAACATAAAAAAAAAATACGATTTGTCCATCACACAAATCATCAAAATGTCACCAATAAAATCGTCAAATTCACCAACGGAAGATCACCAAAAATTTATCACAGACAATCACCAAGAATTCATCAAGAAAGCATCAACTCCATCAAAATAACCATCAAGATTCATTTAAGAAAACATCACATTTCATCACGAGAAATACCCATAACTCATCAAACATAACAATTTACAAATTCTTTCGATTCTCCGCTATATTACGTCATTTCGTATCAATTTCACAGCAATACCCAAAAAGAGATTTACAAGACCCTAAGTCATATACTCAATTACGTTAAACCAAAACGCTCACCCTTACCTCGAATTTTGCGTGTTCCGGAAGACAATGACGAAGAGTCACGAACAAAGCTTCTCCTTCCTCCTTCGAAACCGTAGTCACGCCTACTTCTTGATCAAGGGGGAAATCAACAGACGGAGATTAGGGCTTGAAAGTCACAACGCTAGGAAAGGAAGATAAACGACAAGGAAGGATTGAGAACTCTTACCTAACGAAACCTCGAGAGATTTCCCTTCCTTCTTCTCCTTTAGCGCCGCGCAAGACTTCTCCCTTCTCACACTCTCTAACTTTTGCAGCTCTCTCTCAATTTTGCGTTTTCTTTCTCTGATGCAAGGAGTGAGGCGCAAAACCCTAACCCCTTAGCTTCAAGAGCCTCAGGAGCGCCTAAGCTATTGGGCTTGGCTTCCTGGGCCATTTTTCGCCACCCCTGAGTTGCCAACATCACCCCCCCAATACTCATTCCACTTCCTGAACCACACCCATCATTTTAATTAAATTAATCACGCCTCCGACTAAAATTTAATAATTCAACTAATCAAGTTAATTAAATTAATTAAATTATTTTTCGGGGTGTTACAACTCTCCCCTACTTAGGATTTTTCGTCCTCGAAAACATACCTGATTCAAATAACTCTGGATACGACTCTCGCATCTTATCCTCCAGCTCCCACGTCAGGCTTTCACCAGTTGCCCCAAACCATACCACCTTCACCAGATTGATCTTCTTACCTCGAAGGGTCTTCACCTCCCAATCCTCAATTCGCACAGGCACAGTCTCCACAGTGAGGTTATCCCGCACCTCAATATCATCTGGCTGAATCACATGGGACGGATCCGGAATATACTTCCGAAGCTGTGACACGTGAAACACGTCGTGCAAGTTCGAAAGGTTAGGTGGCAAGGCCACCCGATATGCAACACTTCCAACTCTTTCCGTAATCTGATACGGTCCAATGAAACGAGACGTCAACTTCTTCGATTTCAGTGCCCGCCCAACACCAGTCATAGGTGTAACCCTCAGGAACACGTGGTCACCCGCTTCAAATTCTAAATCTTTCCTCCTCTTATCATGGTAGTTCTTCTGTCTACTCTGCGACGCTTTCATTTTCTCTCGGATCATCTTCACTTTCTCAGTAGTCTCTCTAACCAGCTCAGGTTCGAGTACTAAACTTTCCCCAGTCTCATACCAACATACCGGAGTCCTACACCTCCGACCATACAACGCTTCAAACGGTGCCATCCCGATACTGGAGTGATAACTATTGTTGTATGTAAACTCGATCAGGGGAAGATGAGTATCCCACGCACCTCCCTGCTCTAGAACACATGACCTCAACAGATCTTCCAATGATTGAATTGTCCTCTCTGTCTGCCCATCAGTTTGAGGATAATAAGCGGAACTCAACCTCAATTTCGAACCCAACTCCTTCTGCAAACTACCCCAAAAGTCCGAAGTAAACCTCGGGTCTCTATCTGACACAATGCACAAAGGAACACCATGCAGCTTCACAATCACTTGAATGTAGATCTCAGCCAATCTCGATACCGGATACTTAATACCGATAGGAATAAAATGTGCCGACTTCGTCAACCTATCCACAACTGCCCAAATCGAATCATGCCCTCTCACCGTATTAGGTAACCCAGTCACAAAATCCATAGAGATACTATCCCACTTCCACTCTGGAACATTCAACGGTTGCATCATCCCTGCAGGCTTCTGATGCTCGACCTTCGATTTCTGACAGGTCAAACATGAATACACAAACTGCGCTACGTCGCGCTTCAACCCAGGCCACCAGAACATCTTTTTCAGATCTTGATACATCTTTGTCGCTCCGGGATGGATACTCAACTTACTTTTGTGGCCTTCCTCGAGAATTGCCTTTCTCATTTCCTCATCTTCAGGAACACAAATTCTTCCACGATATCTCAATACATTCTGCGCATCTATCTCGAATTCCTTATTCTCGGACTGATCAATCCCACCCATCAGATTAACCAATTTTACGTCTAACTTCTGCGCTTCCCGGATACTGGCCATAAAATCGTTGCCAATTTTCAACATACCCAACCTGATACTCTGAGGTGTGACCTCGCAAACTAAACTCATGTCTCTGAATTGCTCAATTAACTCAAGCTCTCTAGCCATCAGTGCCGACATATGCAAAGTCTTCCGACTCAAAGCATCTGCAACCACATTAGCTTTTCCCGGGTGATAACTCAACTCAAAATCATAATCCTTCAATAGTTCTAACCACCGGCGTTGCCTCATATTCAACTCTTTCTGATCGAACAGATACCGAAGGCTCTTGTGATCACTGAACACCTCAAATCTCGATCCATACAAGTAATGTCTCCAAATTTTCAATGCAAACACCACAGCAGCAAGTTCTAAGTCATGAGTGGGGTAATTCTTCTCATGAATTCTCAATTGCCTCGACGCATAAGCGACCACTTTCCCATTCTGCATAAGCACACCACCCAAACCCATCTTGGAAGCATCACAGTATACTACAAACGGCTCAATCGGATTAGGTAGGGTCAACACTGGGGACGTAGTCAACCTCCTTTTCAATTCACTGAAACTCTCTTCACATCGGTCATCCCACACAAAAGCCTTGCCCTTGCAAGTCAATTGGGTCAATGGCATAGCCAACTTCGAAAACCCCTCAATGAATCTTCTATAATAGCCAGCCAATCCCAGAAAACTCCTTATTTCAGTAACTGACTTTGGAGACTCCCACTGCAACACTGCATCAACTTTGGAAAGATCCACTGCAATCCCCTCCCTAGAAATCACATGACCGAGAAAACTGACCTTTTTCAACCAAAACTCACACTTGGACAACTTGGCATATAACTTTTGACTCCTCAGAATTTCTAACACCAACCTCAGGTGTTCCGCATGCTCCTCTTCTGACTTAGAGTAAATCAGAATGTCATCAATGAAAACCACCACAAACTTGTCCAAGTGCTCACGGAAGATTTGGTTCATGTATCCCATGAATACCCCCGGCGCATTAGTCACACCGAAAGGCATAACGGAATACTCATAGTGCCCATATCTTGTCCTAAATGCCGTCTTCTGGACATCTTCATCCTTGACCTTGATCTGATGATAACCAGACCTTAAGTCAATCTTGCTAAATACTTTAGCACCCACTAACTGATCCATCAAGTCATCAACTCTTGGCAATGGATACTTGTTCTTGATTGTAACTTTATTTAACTGTCGATAGTCTACACACAACCTCATACTACCATCTTTCTTTTTCACTAGCAACACTGGAGCTCCCCAGGGTGACACACTCGGTCTTACAAACTTCTTTTCTAATAAATCTTCAAGTTGCTTTTTCAATTCTGCCAACTCAGATGTAGACATCCTATATGGTGCCATAGACACAGGCTTAGTGCCAGGAACCAGATCAATAGCAAACTCCACCTCTCTCTCTGGTGGTACATCCAGAATCTCATCAGGGAACACCTCAGAAAACTCACGCACTACCGGCAACACATCAATCTTCGCTTGGCTCTCGGCAGACAACGACGCCAACAGAGAAAACAGCTGAACCTCTTCTCTCATCACTCTATGCAGCTGACCCGCAGATAACAAACCAGACTCCTCTTCAAGCGACTCAAAACTCACGGACCTTTCACGACAGTTGATATGAACATGATTATCAACTAACCAGTCCATACCCAGAATGACATCCATTCCACTCAGCGGCAAACAGATCAAATCAATTAAGAATTCTCTACCATATATAGATACAGGACATTTGGCACAAACAGCGGAGGTAGTCACCGAACCCTTAGCCGGAGTATCGATAACCATCTCCCTCAACATATCAGATAAAACAAGGCTTAATTTCTCAACACAAGCAGCAGCAATAAAACTATGGGTAGCACCCGTATCAACAATAGCAACAAGAGGAAAATTATTGATATAGCACGTACCTCGAATCTCATTCACCACATCAGACTCAGCCAGAGCGAACACTTTTCCAAAGGACTTTTCCTTCTTGGGTTTTGAGCACTGTGTACTGATGTGACCACTCTCCTCACAATTGAAGCATACTACATCTTTCTTATCACAGTTGAAAGACATGTGTCCCTCCTTCCCACACTTGTAACATCTCTTCTTCTCCTTATTTGGGCAATCTGGACTCTTATGGCCTACTTTCCCACACGTGTAACAAGTAACACTGGCTGCAGCATCTCCCCCACTTCGCTTAGGCCCACCAACAAACTTACCTTTGCCCTTACCAGCAGGCGCCTCATATGGTTTACCGCGACCCGAAAAATTCTTTTGCTTTTCCCTCATAACTCTGGAGAAGGCATTATTGTCCTCCTCAAAAATCCTGGCGCTATTAACCAACAATGGAAACACACGAATTTGCTGATACCCTATGGCTCTCTTAATGTCAGCACGCAACCCATTTTCAAACTTGATGCATTTGGAGAACTCTGCACCCTCTCCATCATAATGAGGATAAAACTTAGACAGCTCAGTAAATTTTGCAGCATACTCAGTTACAGTCATGTTACCTTGCTAAAGTCTCAGAAACTCAACCTCCTTCTTCCCGCGGACATCCTCCGGATAGTACTTTCTCTTGAATTCCCTCTCAAACACAGCCCAAGTAACCCCCTCATTGGCAGCCGTCAACCCCTGACTAGTCGCCCTCCACCAGTCATAAGCCTCTTTCTTCAGCATATGTGTGCCTTAGCGAACCTTCTGAGCATCGGTGCAATCCATAACGCGGAAGATCCGCTCCATCTCGCTTAGCCACTCAAGGGCACCATTAGGATTATACCCGCCTTCAAAAGCAGGAGGGTTCTCACGCTGGAACGTAGCCAAACTACGCGTCCCATCACCAATAGCATTGGGTATGTTACCCACAACCCCAGCTATAGCCTGCAAGGTAGCAGCAAGTGCAGCATCGTTCCGTCCTGCCATTCTAGCACTGCAACAAAGAACAGAATTTAGAAACGAGTAACAACTAGAATGCTACTCAACTCGACGACTCAACCACCGGCCGGACAGACCGAACTGCTCTGATACCACTAATGTAACACCCCTTTTCTACCCTTATATTACACGTCATTTATCAGAGTAATCCCTTTCAAAAATATTATTTTCATTGATAGAAAAGAAATGCTACAATTTCGTTAAAAACAAACTCATCAATTTCACTCTTCTAATTTGCGCAACAAAACATCCTTCATGGAAAATCAAATCCTCAAAATTCACATCACAGCGGAATAAACAACAACTCACCAATAACTCTCAAACACGTCTCAAATATATCAATAAGATCATTAAAACTACTAGTTAAATCGTTTATCAAAATTCACCCACGCCCCTAGGTGTTACAGTATCAGAGAGCGACACAAAATACATCCCAAGGGCTAAAAGGAAGGCAGCAGATCCTTCACTCGCGATCACCTGCAGCGTTGCCACAATAGAGCAACATTCCAAGCAGAAGGGGTGAGAATTTTAACAAAACATAATCAAGCATATGATAGAGTAATGGAGACAAACAATTTCTACAACATCATTATTAACATCACATCGTCATCACCTAAACACCAATTCACAACACAGATTGGCAACAAGCCACAAATCATGACCATGCATGTAAATGCAACCCCCACCAGGGCATATGCATGATGGTACCATATTCATCACAATTAAGAGGCCGAAGCCTATTCTTCACAGGAGGCCGAAGCCTATTCTTCACATTTTGCACATGCCATGAGACTCTATATACACATGTGCATTTCATCAAAACACTCACCTGGAGTACTCATCATCATCATCATCATCAAACACTCATAGAGTGTATTCGTCGAAATCATCAAAATCATATATATCACATCATCATAATCACTCATAGAGTGAACTCGTCATATTCATCAAAATTATATTGCAACTTCATCATAGTTTTAATTGGAAAAACTTCACATTTTAAATGAGGGAACATCACTTTTAATTTTTGAAAAGTACCACATTTTTAATCGGGAAAACTTCACATTTATAGAGAAACATCACATTTTAAATTTGAGATAGACCCCACATTTTAATAGTGAAAACATCATGTTTTCATTGGGAAAGTATCACATTTTTAATTGGAGAAAACAGTGTGAAAAACAGCAAGAAAAACAGTGGAGAAACAGTGAGAAACAGCGGAAAACAGTGGCTCGCGCTTGGGGCATGAGCGGGGCGCGGGCGGGGCGCGAAACAACAGCAACAACACGCCCAGCGCAGCACGCCTTGCGCCTGGGGCGCGACCCGAGCGCGAGTGAGGCGCAGTTGGGCAGAAACAGCTTCACTTGCAGAATTATTCAGATTTCAAAATTTTTTCTAAACCATGTTTAATCATAATCCCTTTCTCACCGTCATCAACATAAAAAAAAATACGATTTGTCCATCACACAAATCATCAAAATGTCACCAATAAAATCGTCAAATTCACCAACGGAAGATCACCAAAAATTTATCACAGACAATCACCAAGAATTCATCAAGAAAGCATCAACTCCATCAAAATAACCATCAAGATTCATTTAAGAAAACATCACATTTCATCACGAGAAATACCCATAACTCATCAAACATAACAATTTACAAATTCTTTCGATTCTCCGCTATATTACGTCATTTCGTATCAATTTCACAGCAATACCCAAAAAGAGATTTACAAGACCCTAAGTCATATACTTAATTACGTTAAACCAAAACGCTCACCCTTACCTCGAATTTTGCGTGATCCGGAAGACAATGACGAAGAGTCACGAACAAAGCTTCTCCTTCCTCCTTCGAAACCGTAGTCACGCCTACTTCTTGATCAAGGGGGAAATCAACACACGGAGATTAGGGCTTGAAAGTCACAACACTAGGAAAGGAAGATAAACGACAAGGAAGGATTGAGAACTCTTACCTAACGAAACCTCGAGAGATTTCCCTTCCTTCTTCTCCTTTAGCGCCGCGCAAGACTTCTCCCTTCTCACACTCTCTAACTTTCGCAGCTCTCTCTCAATTTTGCGTTTTCTTTCTCTGATGCAAGGAGTGAGGCGCAAAACCCTAACCCCTTAGCTTCAAGAGCCTCAGGAGCGCCTAAGCTATTGGGCTTGGCTTCCTGGGCCATTTTTCGCCACCCCTGAGTTGCCAACATCACCCCCCAATACTCGTTCCACTTCCTGAACCACACCCATCATTTTAATTAAATTAATCACGCCTCCGACTAAAATTTAATAATTCAACTAATCAAATTAATTAAATTAATTAAATTATTTTTCGGGGTGTTACAGTGTGCTTTTGAGCTAATTATATTAAGTATTTGAATTATTAGTAATTGTTGAGTTAGGTTAGAATTTAAGGAGTAATTGGAACTAGGGGTATTATGGTCATTGCCACCTCATGAAAATGGAACCTTCAGTTGAGGTAACACCTTACACTTGCAGCAAAAGAAGAAAAAGAGAAAATAGATTGAGAGGGAGAGAGTGAGGTCGCGAGAGGGTGAGGAAGAAGAAGGGGAGAGACAGTTCTCAATCCTTGATGCATGTCCATTTTTTCTTCACCATTCACTTCCATTTCTCCTCCTCTACCTGGTGATACCAATTTCAGAACCAACACTCTCATCCATCTTCTTTTCACCATTGTAGAGCCTCAAGCTCAAAATAGCCAAAAATGTATCCTAGGAGCTGAATGTAGCTTGCATGTTGAACCTAGAGCAATATTAGGGTGACTGAACATCCACATTGTAGATTGACATAGTGTAACGGGATGGTAGTTGCTGGAATTCGAGTATGGTTCGGTTGAGTCAGTTTTGAAGCGGTTTGGATAGCGTGGAAATCGATACGGGGATCGTTCGAGTGTTACTTTGTCGGTGTCGTCGTGAGAAATATCGATTGTTTGAGGATTCGTCACTTCGGGTGAGTTCTATACTCGCTTAGGGATTTGTTGTCGAAATGTTAAAATTTATGTTCTGTTACTGTTTTCGGTTCGTAAATTTTAGCGTCAAAAACCGTATTTTGAAATCGTAACGTTTAATGTGTTTGGATGAACGATTATGTGATGATATTGTGTGATTGATTGGATTGATTATGATTGCTGTTTGGTGCCAAGTTTATGTGTTGTTATGTTCGGGAATCGATCGGGAGGATTATTGGAATCGAACGGGATGGTAACGTTTCATGAAAACAGCAACTTTCTGGGCAGTGATGCTACGCCCGAACTGTGCGCCCCTGCGCACGGGCCGTGCGCGTGCTACGCAAAACACTTTTAAAACACGAACGGGTCGTGCGCCTTAGCGCACGGACCGCGCGTCAGCTTCTGCTACCCTCTTCCAAAACTTGTTTTAGGCCATTCCAATTGGTTCCAAGTTCATTCTAATCCCTTCCCCAACCTTATGTATTGACAAATAAACCGTAATTCGCATAAATAAGCGTAGGTATGAATGAGATATTGGAAATTGTCCAAGTGTGTTAAATGTATGATAACCGGTTAGGGTTACGAGTGAGAAAACACAAGTATATGTTAATACAATGGTCTAAAGGTCCATTGAGGTTTTGGCAACCACTAAGATGACTTGATATTGTATCAAGGTATGTTAAATAATGATATGATAAATAATTACTTGATTTTTATCAAGGTATGATAATGAACTACTTGATGAAAGGATCAAGGTATGATAAAGGGGTGACGACCTCTATGATAGCACACTAGGGGAGGGAAGTCATGAGCCCATAACCTAGGCACCTTCTATGTTTGCCCACTGATGAAAGGATTAGTGGATTGGGTTCATCGGGGTACTGAAACTGCGGGTCCTCGATGTTGTGTTAGTTTGATATGTTACACATAGCTATCTAGGCTTGGGTTACAGATGAAAATGATTCATAATGAACCGCTAGTGTTAGTAACGGGTCTCGATAGGACTCACTGAGATAATGTTTATCTCACCCTTTATTATTGTGGTTTTTACAGAGAAACTGGGAAAAGCAAAGGCGAAGAAGCACGGTTAGTTGGTGCGACTCATGGAGTTATTGAAGAATCAGTTTTATGATTATGCCTTTTTCCCTTTTGTTGTCTTTGTATTACCGATTGTATGACTATTACTAGCTAACAGTTGTAAATCGCTACTTATGTTTTGGATATTGAACACCAGGTTGTATAAGTTTTAAGTCATGAGACTTAAGTACTTTATGTTAAGTTTAATGAGGTTCATGGAACCGTATGATAATTATTTATCGAAGTTTTTAGTCGTGTTCAATATTCCAGGCATACAAGTTAACTCTGATGCATGCCGTGCTGTGCATTTTGGTATTCCTACAAGTTAGAAATACTGGGGTGTTACACGGGTTTACCCAAAAAAATATCTCTTCATGTTTTCCTAAATGAGAGCAGATGTCTCATGTAACATCCCCAATTTAGCAAAATTGATTTATTGAAATTAGCAAGAGGTCAAGATAATTAATTTAGCTAAACGATATAATTAGTTATGATTGGCTAAATGTCCTGATTAATTTAATTGTCGATGATATGATTATGTTTGCCTTGATGAATATTGGGTTGTGGATTTGAAATGAGTTATAAGTGGGAAAGGTTAAGTAAGGGCATTTAGGACAATTCTCCCCCTTTTCTTTTACTAACCCCACCCAGCTGACCCAAACCCACCACATCACCATTATTCAGCATTTCAGAAAACTAGAAAGAAGAAGCTAGGGAAAGGGAGAGAGTTTCGAGAGAAGGAAGGAAAAATGGAGGAGAGGCACTTCTCAAAACCCCTTGCATGTAAGTTCTGAAATCACCTTTCAAACCCATTTCTCCTCCTCTAAATTGTGATACTAATTTCAGAACCAATACACTCCTCCCCATCAAAACACCATTTTTGATCCATCAAGCTCCATGGGCTAGGAATGGAGTTTTAGAAACTTTGAGGTTTTGCATGTTAAGAAGTTAGCTAGATTGGAGTGTTCTAGCAACCATCTTGGTTAGTTGAAGACCTTAGAAAGAAGTGGGGAAAGCTGAGTTCGTTCGGGTCAGTTTTGGGAGCGATTTGGATAGCGTAGAACCGATACGGGGACCGTTCGTGAAGTTACTTGATCGTTTCAAACCGTGGAACTCGTTGTTTGTGCGATTTTCATTGCAATCGGTGAGTTCTATACTCGCTTAGGGACGTTTATCTTGTCTGAGTTTTTATGTTTCGAAAATCAGTCGTGACGTGTTTTAGTTTCGAAAGAAAATGAGTCGAAAACCGTTTTCTAAGATTGTGTTTTAAACGATAACTTGAGTGATTATTGATAAATGTGATTGCTATGATTTCTTGTGATTGTTATCTGGACTGGAATATTGCTGGTTGTGTTAGGATATTGATCGGAAGGGAAATCGGAATCGAACGAAATGGAACGGATTTGTGAAAACAGCAATTTCTGAACCACTGATGAACACGCACGAATCGGGCTCCCCAGGGGTACGGGTCGTGTGCCTTATTCGCAGGATGTTTTGAAAAATTTTAAGACATGGCACGGGTCGTGCGCTTCTGGGGCACGAACCGTGCAGTCTGTTTTGTTTCTAAATGTTAAAATTTCAAATCACGCACGGGTCGTTCACCTCTAGGGCACAGACCGTGCAGATACTTCTGTTACCCTATTTCAAAATACACTTTAATCCATTCCAAATGATTCCAAGTCCCTTCTAATCAATTCCCCAAGGTTTTCCAATGATGGAAATGTAACATCCCCTATTTTTCTATTTAATTATAATAATATAATTAAATTAGTAGTGAATTAATTAATTGATTGAAATTGTATGTGATTGAGTAATTAATTAGGATTAAGTTAGGATGATTAGGATTGAGAGGAGTCATATGGAATAGAGTTAGTAAGTGAGGGGTATTTTCGTCCTTGTACCTTACCCTTTATAAACCCATCCAGCTGAAACAAAAACAACAACACTTCATTTTATAAAATTCTGGAACAGCAAAGAGATAGGGAGGAGAAGAGAGGGGATGCGAATGGGAGAGGAAGAGAAGAGGTGAGGGTTTCCTTCAAACCATCATGCATGCCTCATCTATCAACATATTCTGAATCATCTCCCTATTTCCTTTCCATTGATGCTAAGTTCATAGTCATCCTCAACCTCCACCACATTCCACCATTGAAGACCACCTTGAGCTTCACATGGCCAAACACCAAATCTTTCCCTTGCATGTCATATTAGAGAGTTGTAGAACCAGTCCCTGTACTTGAAACGCAAATTGGAGCAACCTAGAGAGTAGTCCAGTGGTTGGGTTTTCGGTTGGAAGTTAATTAGAGCGGTTTGCGTGAATTTGGAGTCACGTGTGATCGTGATCGTGAAGTCTCGGTGTGGTTTGTTCGTCTTCTAAAGGTGAGTTCTATAACTCACTAGGAAAACCATGAATATGTGTATTGTTGTGTTATTGAGTTTGTAGGTGAATCGGAATGGACACGGGAACGATCGGAATAGGAAAGAAAACGCGAAAAACTGTTTTTCTGCAACACTGTTAGTCACGCACGGACCGTGTGCCTCTGGGCACGGGTCGTGCGTGAGATTCTGGAACCACTGGTGCTGTTTTTGAAAACGCGCACGGGTCGTGTGCCAAGGCGCACGGACCGTGCGTATCTCTCTGATACGATATTTTGAAATACGTCCTAAGTCGTTCCGATTGGTCCTAAGTCCCTTCCCATCCACTCCCCAAGGTTCCCCTAGGATGGGAACACCGTAATTCTACATGTTTAGCTTTGACTGAAGTGGTAGTATTGATCGGGAAGTAATTCGGGATCGGAAAGGAATGACAAGTTAAATAATGGACACGCACGGATCGTGTGTATGGGCGCACGGGTCGTGCGTGGTCTTCGGGTTGCCTCTTTTAAAAAGTGTTTTAAATCATTCCAAACGATTCCAATTACTTTCTAATCCTTCCTTCCACCTTCCCCAATGTTACTATGATTGAATTGCCCTGAATTGAGTGGTAATTGACTGTGATTGGATCTAAGTTATGTTAGTACCATATGCTTGGTTGTGTTTGGATTACGTTCAGGTTAAGTGAATGCTCATGTGATTGACCATTGATTTCATGTTATGAATTTGTGTTTGATGTGTTGTGCTGGATTGACTGGTTTAGTAAGATTGATAAGATAAGTTAGCAAACCTTAGTAATCCATGAGAGATCACTTAATAATTAGACTTAGTTAGTAATTAGATCACCTTAGTAATAAGTTTATGTTCAGTTCAGTTCATTGTTATGTTGAGTTCAGATATTATTATGTTTAAGTTCATTGTTGAGTTCAGTCCAGGTATATCATCATATATATCTTTAGTCGGGGTGACGACCCTTTTTAGTTTAGTGTGCTAGGGGAGAGGCAGTCATGAGCCTTATGAACCTAGGCCCCGTTAGGGACCCAGCCGATTAGTGGGGACGGGTTCACCGGAAGCTTATTATGCCAAGTGACCGGTGACACGCTATAACTTTAGTTAGTGTTGTTTCTTGTAACCGGCTTGAGGGTTATGAGGACAGCGTTTAGTTTAGTTATGAGTTGCGTCTTGTAACCGGCTTGAGGGTTATAAGGACAACTTCAGTTAGTTAGCCACATAGTCAACTTTGAGGACTATGATTTATGAGTTAGAATCAGAATAATGAATAAAGCATAATTGAACCGAGAGGATTAGTAAGGGGTCGCGATAGAACTCACTGAGACAAGTTGTCTCACCCAATCCATTGTTGTTGTTTTTCAGTTAAGCAGGGAAAGATGAAGACCGTGAGGCACGGCTATGGAGACGCTTGAGGAGCAGTTGCTATCTTCGTTTCTTTATGTCTTGTATTTCAGTTTCCCTTGTATTTCTGTATTTTGTATTCAGTTTCTTAGATGTACGATGGTACGACTTATGTTTTTAAGTTGTAAATCGCTTCCGCAGACTTTCGGTTTTTGAGTACTGAACACTAGTTGAGGGTGTAAGGACCGCTTTATGTATTTTATATTAAGTTATGTAAGCGAACTTGATGGGTTTTTAGCATCGAGTATTAGTATGTGTTCAGTATTTAAAAAGGAAGTCACTCTGATGTATGCCAGTAGTGCGCTTCGGTAATTTCTACAAGATAGAAATTAACGGGGTGTTACAGGAAACGTATCAATACCATGAAAATGAACATGTTTGAGGTAGAACTCTCAAGTTATGAAAACAAAGAAAATCGTACATTAGTAAACGCGAGTGTACACACGTCAAGCCAAGATAAGAGGCTAAAAGTCTAAACGAATCATGTAAGTCCAGGTCATGTTAAGTCAAGTCAGGTTAACTCAAGTCAAGTCAAGTTACTTTCCCTTGAGGAAAGGTAGATGGTATACATGTAATAATGTGTGTATATCTAGGGTGACGACCCTAAGGATTAGCATATTAGGGGAGGGGAAGTCATGAGCCCCAAAACCTAGGCCCCATGAGGTTTGCCCATTGTGATTGGTGGATTGGGTTCACCAAAAGCAGAAGAAATAATCGCATAAGGTGGCTCGAGGTGTTGTGCTAAGTTAAAGAAAAGATAAGTCATGATATGTAGCCGCTTATTAGGGCTACATCAAGAAAGTAAGAATTATAACTAGTAGTCGCTTATTAGGGCTGCAAGTTACAAGAAATAAAATATATGTCCACATGGTCGCTTATTAGGGCCATGAGTTCAAAGTACAAGTTTAATAAACCGCTAGAGTTAGTAAGGGGTCTCGATAGGACTCATTGAGATAATGTTTATCTCACCCTTTAATTATTGTGGTTTTTACATAGAAACAGGGGAAAGCTAAGGCGAAGAAGCACGGTTAGTCGGTGCGACTCTTGGAGTCCTTGAAGATTGAGTTTCATGTTTAGGCCGTTGCCCCTTTTGTTGTTTTTATGTTATCGATTGTATAACTATCATTGTATCAGCTGTAAATCATTTCCGCTATCTATGTTTTGAGTGTTGAACACCAGGATTGTATAAGTTTTAAGTCGTGAGACTTAAGTACTTTAGTAAGTTAATGAGGTTCGTTGAACCGTTTGATATTTCATTATCAAAAGTTGTTAGTCGTGTTCAATATTCAATAACAGGAAGTTACTCTGATGTATGCCAAGTGGTGCATTTCGGTAATTCTACAAGCTAGAAATACTGGGGTGTTACATCTCAACTCTCAAGACAGATTGTCATTAATTTGTTTTTCGTTTGACAATATCAGTGAAACATTATTTTTTTTATTATACTCTTAAAGTATTAATGTAGTTTTATTTTTTTAATAGTAAATTATTAAGTGAGATATGGAATAACAAGGGATACATTGTGTTCTGTACCTAGGAGTATTTTGGTAGGCTGCTATTGGTAGGTCTCTTGCTGCCCTGGTAGGAGGTCAGTGAGCGCCCGGGGGGTACCTGCAAAGCCACTCCGACGCTCAAGTCAGTATGAGAATAAGCTAGTGAATTTGCAAGGGAAGAGTGTGTACCTCGTAAATGGCTATGCGAGCCAGAATTTATAGGAAATTGTTGTTCGTTGTGAATCGTCGGATCAGTGGAGGCGATCTGAACCCTCCAAACGTATTGGGCTTGTATGTAGTGGATATGGGCCAAGTTGATTGGGCTAATCCATATCTTGTTGCTAATTGCACCCCCTGATATTGCTAAATGGACCTCTTGGTCCAGTCCAGAAGAGTTGCCCCCCAAGCCGAGATTATTCCGGAGGATGGTCTTGGCTTGATGGTCTTCGTTGATTTGCCAGCCGTGGTGTTGCGCGAAACACTCCTATAAATAGGCGGGTATTTGTCTTGTGGTCCACATTTTTTAAAATTTCGTGGAGGAGTAGGGACCAAGCCATCATTGGAGCGCTTTCTTGGAGAGTGGAAAGGAGTAAGGACCAAGTAACTGTCAACCCTAGCGCCTACTTTAAGGAGGAGGAAGGAGTAGGGACCAAGTCACCAACCTAGAGCCTCCTTAAAAAGGAGAGGAGGGAGTAGAGTCCACTTGTTTCAACGTCTTTTCTTCCTGGTAGGTATTGATTTTTGCTCTATTTTGCGTTGTTGATGGCGCCCTCGTGGGCGCCTTGGGCGCTTTGCCATGGTGTCTTGGAGGCTGCCTCCTGGAGCAGGAACTGGCGCCCTCATGGGCGCCTTGTCTGGTTGATCCGGTTGCTGCCTCTTAGCGCAGGATCTGGCGCCCTCATGGGCGCCTTATCTTGCTGACCAGGTTGCTGCCTCTTGGTGCAGGATTGGCGCCCTCATGGGCGCCATGGCCGCCTTGTCTTGCTGATCCGGTTGCTGCCTCTTGGCGCAGGATCTGGCGCCTTGTCATGCTGACCCGGTTGCTGCCTCTTGGTGCAGGATCTGGCGCCCTCATGGGCGCCGTGGGCGCCTTGTTTTGCTGACCCGGTTGCTGCCTCTTGGCGCAGGGTCTGGCGATCCCATGGGCGCCTTGTCTTGGAGCGTTGCTTGTGCCAGGTTTTTAGAGAGGGGATCCAGCGCCCCCTTGGGCGCCCTGGGGCGTTGTTTGCGCCAAGTTTTGTAAAAGGGGCTCCGGCGCCCTCTTGGGCGCCCTGGAGCGTTGCTCGCGCAGGAATTCGCGGAAGGGGATTTGGCGCTCTCTTGGGCACCCTGGAGCGTTGCTCTCGCAGGATTTTGTGGAAGGGGATCCAGCGCCCTCTTGGGCGCCCTGGGGCGTAGCTCTTTGTTGTCTTGGCGCCCTGCCAGGCGCCCTCCTCGGTGTTGTTGCCTGTGGCTGCCTTGGTGCCCTGCGAGGCGCCCTCATGGGCATTGCCTGCCTGGGCCTTATCCTTGGCGCTTTGCTAGGCGTCCTCATGGGCGCTGCCTGCTTCGGCCATGTGTTTGGCACTTCACTTGTACTTTTTTTTTATCTTGTCTCTTAGCCTGTTTTTCTTTTCTATGATGTTTCAGGGCTTGCATGGCATCAAGGAAAATTGCTTCTTCTGCTCTCACCGGAGTTTGTTCAATATTTCCACGAGCTTCACTCCTTCTCACTTACTAAGGTAATTTGGGCTGACCCTTAACTTTTATTTCTAGCTTTCTTGTTTTCGAGCATGTCTCGTCTTGTGGAAGTCTCCATCCTTAGGAGAGGGGGTTGTCTGCAAGTTTTTGTTGTCTTTCTCGTAACTACTTGTTCTTCCCCCTGTCCTGCAGGTTGAGAGATGGCAAGGACAAACGAGACAGCCCGAACGAACGGGGGGTACCCCAGTCCCGCTTCTACTGTGAGGCAGGCTGTGGAGGGAGGGGCGTCGGCGGTAGATGATGATACCGTGCCTTTGGAGGAAGCGGGCACCCCCGGCTTTATCGTTACCACTTCTGATGACGATTTACCATTTGAGCATGATGTGGTGGAGATAGGTGGTTTAAATTATGACTGGGTTGCTCATCCTGTTCGCTCTACCAGAAGTTTCTACCTTCCAGGGAAAGAGCCCCCCCGCTACCTACAAGGCTTAGTGGGGGAAGACTGGCGGGTTGAGGCGGTCGACCCCAATGATAGAGTGTGCAGGGTTCCTGATAGCCGGAAACTCATGATGTTCCATAGCGTGATCTATAAGGTGCGGGTTTTTCCCATCTTTACACCGTTTCAACTGGAAGTCTTAAACCACTTCCAGATAGCTCCATCTCAGCTCAACCCAAACTCATGGTGCTTCGTGAAGTGTTTCGAATTGGTGATGAGAGTTTTACAAAGGAAGTGCAACTTGAGGCTCTTCTTGACTATCTTCGAGGTGCAGCGTCGTCGAGAGTCTTCAGGTGGCGTCACTCGTTACGAGTTTGTACACTTGAAATGTCGGGCCAGCTGTGCTTTCTTTCAAGTGTATTCGGATAATCAGCATGACTGGAGATTTAAGTATTCTTAGGGGGATCGTCAGTCGCTTGTCCACTATGCCTCAAAAGATTTTGTGTGGCAAACTATCAAAGGCTTCAACGGTTTCCGAGGCTGTTGAGCTCTTAGGTTGCTTATTTGGATTGGTGTGCCTTTATTTTCTCCTTTTAACTCTTTGTTTCTGTTGTTGATTCGTTTCATTTTTGTTTTGTAGATAAGATGGCCGCTCCATTTTCCTTCAATGAATTGGCTTCTTGGGCCGGGAGGAGGAAACCTTTAGGTTTCGATCCTGATGAGGTGAGTAGTCCGGTTCCTGCAGAGTCAGCTCCTGTCCGTCCCTCCAAGGGACCTCGTCTAAGCCTCAGGGCGCCAAGCCGGGCTGCTAAAGATCCCTCTGGGGCACCAATTGGTTCTACCAACCTGGGGGACCAAAGTCAGTCCAAGCGGAAGAAAAGTTGTATCCAGCGCTCTCCTCCTACTGACGGCCCTTCTCCTGTCAGGCGCCCCTCTCCTGAGGTTACAGAGGAGGGCAAACAGCTTCACTGCGCAAGAGCGTGACCACCTCTGGGAGCACCCTTTTTAACTTGCCATGCGTATGGTCAAGGCTGAGGAGAGTCTCCACGCGAAGTGGGGAGCTGAGAGGGGTGCCGATCTCATCTAGGTAATCCTCCTGATTTATTTCCTTAAGTTTTTAACATATCTGTAGTTTGGCCTTTTGAACCATGTTGTGTTGTTTTTCCCTTTGTGTAGGGTTGAGAGAGGAGAGGGATCAGCTTGTGTTGGATAAGAATCGACTTCAGGAAGATCTTCATGAAGCTTTGGAATCCGCTCGCCGGGCCAAAGAAGCCGCTCGTCACTATCAGAAAGACCGGGCTGAGGCCTCTGCTGAGAGGGATGAGTATAAGATGAGGGTGGAGGAGCTCCAATCTGAACTGGAAAGTATGAAGAAACTGAAGGACGAGGCCGAGACCAAGGTGGAATTGGTGACCGGGAAGGCTGTAGACTTTTCTTATGCCGCCTACGATAAGGCGATTAGCCATGTTCGGTGTTTGTATCCGCAAGCCATTCTTGAGTCGAGTGTCCTTCAATTTGATCATGATGTTCGAGACGGGAGGATCGTCAGATACCACTCCAACGGGGTTGACTTCGATGTCGTTGCCCCCTGACTATTTCTTAGTTGCTTTGATTGTGTAATTTTTCTTTGACTTGTCGAATTTCGTTATGTGTCTTGCTTGGATGTATTACTCTTTGCCCTAACGGGGTTGACCTCGATGTCATTGTCCGCTAATATTTATGTTATCTTTTGAAACGTTTATGTTTCATCGTCATGTGGCTTGTTTCTTATGTTTATAATTGGCCCGCGTTGGATGGCCTCGGGCACGCGTTCTTGCCTTGCGCACCTGAATATACAATTTCATATCGCCTCGTGGCAAAGTGTTGTGTTTTGGAGTTGGTGCCTTGGCGCCTTCGTGGGCGCCTTGTGCGATGCCTTCCTGGACTCAGGTGCAAGCTACTACCTTGCACATTTGTGTGTATGATCTCATATCTGCTTTTTTATCCACATGCTTGTATGCTATTTCATTTTCTCACGAGCTCGCGCACTATGTTATTTTCTTACGTGCTCATGCATCTTTTAATCTTGCGAGACAGTGTTTGGTGCCCTCATGGGTGCCTGATGCGCCTCGTCGCACAGTGCTGTCTGCCCCCTTGCAAAGGACTTGCTTCCAGACTACCTTTTGCCAGGCGCTCTCCAGCCAGGCGCCCTCGTGGGCGCTGGCTGCTCACTTGGCGCCCTGCCTGGCGCCCTCATGGGCGCTGGCTGCTTCTTCATTGGCGCCTTGCCAGGCGCCCTCATGGGCGCTGGCCGATCTTCACCCGCCGCCCTCATGGGCACTGGCTGTTCACTTGGCGCCCTACCAGGCGCCCTCATGGGGGCTGGTTGCTTTTTAATCGGCGCCCTGCCAGGCGCCCTCATGGGCGCTGGCTGATCTTCACCTTGGCGCCCTGCCAACGCCCTCATAGGCGCTTGCTGTTCACTTGGTGCCTTGCCATATGGGAGCAGGCTGCTTTTTCATTGGCGCCCAGCTAGGCGCCCTCATGGGCGCTGACTGATCTTCACCTGGCGCCCTGCCAGGCGCCCTCATGGGCGCTGGCTGTTCACTTGGCGCCCTCATGGGCGCTGTCTGCTTTTTCATTGGCACCCTGCCAGGCGCCCTCATGGGCGCTGGCTGATCTTCACCCGGTGCCCTGCCAGGCTCCCTCTTGGGCGCTGGCTCATGGGCGCTGGCTCATGGGCGTCGGTTGCTCTCTTGATCTGGAGGCAGTTTGTCAGAGGGGTCTGAGCCTAACTTGCCCGTTAGGGGTTGCGACACGTTTTAAGTCGCTACGCGCCTTGTGGCAGCGTACACTCCGAGGGCAGCTTATCAGAACTCGGTCTGAATTTAACTCGCCCATTAGAGGTTGTGACACGCTTAAAGTTACTTCGCACCTTGTGGGACTCTGGGGCAGTTTATCAGAATCGTTCTGAATTTAACTCGCAACCCGTCAGAGGTTGTGACACGTTTAAAGTCACTTCGCACCTTGTGGGACTCTGGGGCAGTTTATCAGAATCGTTCTGAATTTAACTCGCAACCCGTCAGAGGTTGTGACACGTTTAAAGTCACTTCGGGCCTCGTGGCAATGTACATTCTGGGGGCAGTTTATCAGAACTTGGTCTGATTTTAACTCGCCCATCAGATGTTGTGACACGTTTGAAGTCACTTCGTGAAACTAGTATGTCGACTCGTGTCTCGTTTTTTAGGGAGGCGCAACCGATCGTCGGGTTGATGGTTTAAATTGTTCACTGGCGCCCTGCCAGGGCGCCCTCATGGGCGTTGCCTGCTTCTTGGCGCCCTGTCAGGCGTCCTCATGGGCGCTGACGCTGCCTACTTCTTGGCGCCCTGCCAAGCGCCCTCATGGGCGCTGGCTGCGTTTATCTTGGCGCCCTGCCAGGTGCCCTCATGGGAGCTGGCTTTCTACTTCGTAGGTGATAGTAAATATAGCTGACATGATCTTTTTGCATCGTAAAGAGTAAAATTTAATTTATTCATTCGTGCGTGTTATCAATCCACGCTATTACATTATTATGAAAGCATGGCTCATACAACCAACTTCTTTAGCTTAAGGGCGTTCTAGGTATGATGATCGGCAGCTGTCTGGTGGCAAGCTACCTCAGGTGGTATCCCCGGCCCATCCGCTGCAGATCGGGGAAACAGGTCCCCATTCTCCCTCGGGTGGATGATGAGTTTCTCTTTAACCTCTTCGAGGAGGTCAGAACACTTTTTGTCTGGCTTGTAACTCTTCACATGCTCTCTTGGCTCCCCGGTAGGGGTGGAATTTTCCTCCTTTCCCTCACCGTCTGAACCACCTCTGGCATCCCAATCTATCAAGCACACCTCAGCTTCTTCCCCCAGATCTTTTTCTGAGACTTTCACTTCAGCAGTCTCTCTTTCATCATTCATGCTCATATAAAAACACCTGCGTGCCGCACCCGGGTCCGCTTGGAGGGTTACCACCATATTTTCCAGGCTGTAGAACTTCATTTTAAGGTGAACCGTTAATGTTACTGCCTCCAGCTTGCCCAATGTGGGTCTCTCAATAATGCATTGGTAGACCGACTTGCAGGGGAGGACTAGGAAAGCTGTCTTGACAGTTCCGAACAACGGCGGTTTGCCATCAGGGTCTCCATAGGTGACCATCAACTCCAAGTGTCCCAGTGGTTTGGTTTTTGACCCGTTGAAACCTGTTAGATCCCCTCCTCGGTATGGAGTCAGATCATTGGGGGATATGTTCAACACTGGCAGCAAGTCCTCAAAAATGATGTCCACTGCGCTTCCCTGGTCGACCAGGATTCTTCTTACCTCTATGTTGGCCATGATGGCAGTGACTAGCAACGGGACGTGTTTATTCGGCTTCCCATCAAGCAGATCCTTATCCTCAAAGGATAAAGGCGGTCTGGTTGGTCCCTTCATAGGGGCTGAGGTTGAAGCCACACTCAAGATTTCCTTCCATTTCCTCTTCATCGACTTGTTTGACCCCCAATCATCCAGGGGGTTGCTCCCGTGAATCACCATTGCCACTGGCCGTCCTTTGGATTTACGAGTGTCTTCTTTCTCGGAGGATTCACTGTCCTCTGCTTTGACCCTTTCACCGACTGGTGCCTTCCCCTTCCTAGGGGATCTAGATCTTCTTCCGGGGGATCAGGCTCTTTTGCGCGATCTTCACGTACTGCAGCAGTTTGCCTTTCTGGATCATTTCCTCAATGTCGTCTCTGAGAGCACGGCAGCCATTGGTATCGTGGCCTCCGCTTCGATGATAGCGGCACCATTTCCTCAAGGGGTTCTGGCCATCTTTCAGTACCAATGGCTCCGGTCTCTTGACGTTTCTGAACTCGGTGCTAGCGCATTCAGCCAGGATCTTGGCCTGAGACGCGATCAGGGGGTATGCTCAGTGAATTTGCGGGGTCGTGCCTCGCGATGCCCGCCTCTTGTTTTTCGCTGGCGGACTTTGCGAGCGTCTTCCCTGTCGCCCCCGACCTTGGCTGCCTCGCGGTAAGCCATATCATCCTCTTTGTAATCCAAGTACTTCTGAGACCTTTGAAGGAACTCGCCTAAGTCCCTAGGTTTGTTGATACCTACATCCATCTGGAAAAGACTCCCCTTTCTCAATCCGTCTTTTATCCAAAAAAGTCTCTGCCTGTCTTCCAAACTCCGGACACACGAGGCCTCCTTGTTGAAACGCTCAATGTATTCTCTGAGTGTCTCATCGTCATGCTGCCTGACGGCCCTTAGCACTTCTACGAATTTAGGTTTCAACCGGGAGGCTGTGAATCGAGCTGTGAACATTCTCGCTAGCTGCCCCCATGAGGAGATGGAGTTTGGCCTCAGCTCTTGAAACCACTCTAGTGCGGAATTCTCGAGAGTGAGGGGGAAGACTTTGCAGTGAACGGGCTCCCTGGCGCCTCTATAGCGCATCATCAGTGAGAAGCATGCCAGATGGCGGTCTGGATCTCCGGTTCCGTCATACATCTTGAGGGCTGGCAGCTTCTCCAAGGCCCTTGGAATTCGGCATTCGGCCACCCTTCGAGTGAATGGTCCTTCTTCCGAAAACCCTCTTGAGTTCCAGGGGGATTCGTCTTCATAGTTCAACTCACGGTACCTGCCTCGGTCGGGGGATCTCCTCGAGGGCGATCCCCGATGGCGCCTCCGATGGGCATGGACCCGGTTCCTTGGTCTCTCACGAGAATCGGGGGATGCGCGTGAGGAGGTCCTGGAAAGGGAGTCGTGCGGCTGGTAGATATCACCTGGAGGGGACGGAGGAGTCCTCGGAGGTGAGCCCGACCCTTCATGCCTATGCCACCGAGGGGAAGACCGGTGTACATGCCTTCGCCTCGGGGGAGAACGATGGACGAGGTGCCTTCGAGGGGGAGACCGATGGCGCCTTGAAGCCACCGTTATCGGAAGAGACTGCTCGGGCAGGGAAGCCACCCGTCTTTCTATTTGCCTTAGGCGAGCTTCCTGTTGCAGCATAGCTTGAGTGCGGTTGGCCAGGAGATCCAAAAGTTGGCTTACATTTGATGGTTGGGCATGCTGACTGGTGCCCTCGTCAGGCAGGCTGGCGACGTTGCCCTCATTAGGCAAGCTGGAGTTGTTGCCCTCATTAGGCAGGCTGGCAACGTCGCCCTCAGGGGTATCCTCTGGTCGGGGTGCAGGTATGGCAATGCTCTGAACCCGGGGTCTTCCTCTAGGAGCCATGGAATAGCAAGAGAAAAGTTCGAGTAGTGATGATGTGAAAGATTGATATCTCCCACTCTGGTCGCCAATGTTCTGTACCTAGCAGTATTTTGGTAGGCTGCTGTTGGTTGGTCTCTTGCTGCTCTGGCAGGAGGTCAGTGAGCGCCCGGGGGGGTACCTGCAAGCGAGCCGGAATTTATAGAAAATTGTTCTTCGCTGTGAATCGTCGGATCAGTGGAAGCGATCTGAACCCTCCAAGCGTATTGGGCTTGTATGTAGTGGATATGGGCCAAGTTGATTGGGATAATCCATATTTTGTTGCTAATTGCACCCCCTGATATTGCTAAATGAACCTCTTGGTCCAGTCCATAACACATTGGAAAAGTATAAGATAATTATCATAAACTCTAGATAATTAATTGTCTTTTTTAGTGTATGTGACACAACCTTAAAAGTCAAAAAAGGGAATAGAGGAAATATTACTCATCTACACTACATTTATACAAACAAACCACATCTGAAAATACCAATTGGGACATTTGGAAACATTGACACATGTTTTTTTTTAGGATATTTTATTAATTCCCCTCAAACTTTTCACTTTTCACTTTTACTAATTCCCTCCGTTTTTCTTTAATTCAAATCCCTCTCAACTCTTTGACCAAAAAAAAATCCGTCACAATTTTTTCTCTCACTTAACGAATCACTCCCCCTTCTTGCTCATCTCATTCTGACCTTCCTCTTCCTTCCTTCTCTCTTTTTCTATTTCAATTTTTTAATCTGTAGACCATCTCTTCTTCCTCTCTTCTTCTTCCTCTCTTCTTCTCTATTATTTTTTCTTTCTTTCACTTCATCTCTTCCTTTCACTCTTCCTTTCACACTTCACACACAAACAAATTCAGAACCCGTTAACAAAATCGAAACCCGAAACCCAAAGATGAAAAAATCGAAACCCATCTTCTTCCTCTCTTCTTGATTTCTGAAACCCAAAATCAAGAGCTGAGCATTTTCAAACCCATATTCAAATCTACATCTACACTATATCTACACTATATTTATACAAACCACATCTGAAAATACCAATTGGGACATTTGGAAACATTGACACATGTTTTTTTTTGAGGATATTTTGGTAATTCCCCTCAAACTTTTCACTTTTTACTTTTACTAATTCCCTCCATTTTTCTTTAATTCAAATCCCTCTCAACTCTTTGACCAAAAAAAGATCCGTCACAATTTTTTCTCTCACTTAACGAGTCACTCCCCCTTCTTGCTCATCTCATTCTGACCTTCCTCTTCCTTCCTTCTCTCTTTTTCTATTTCAATTTTTTTGAATCTGTAGACCATCTCTTCTTCCTCTCTTCTTCTCTTTTATTTTTGCTTTCTTTCACTTCATATCTTCCTTTCACTCTTCCTTTCACACTTCACACACAAATAAATTCAGAACTCGTTAACAAAATCGAAATCCGAAACCCAGAGATGAAAAAATCGAAACCATCTTCTTCCTCTCTTCTTCATTTCTGAAACCCAAAACCAAGAGCTGAGAATTTTCAAACCCATATTCAAATTTTCGAAACCTAGGTACCGTGCATATTTCCTTCCTCTAATCTTTTTCATCTCCTTATTTTCATTTTGGTTTTGATTCGAAAATAGAGAATCACGGACTGAAACAGCACCAAGCCCTAATGCAACAACCCTAAACCCAACACTAGAAAAATTGTATCACAGCAGGTATTTTGCTTCCTCCCTCTCGCGACTCTGTTCTTCTCCACTTCTCACAACTCTGTTCTTCTCTAACTTCTCACATGTTCGGTTTGCAACTCTTCCTCTGATTTTGGGTTTTGTTTTGCTGTTATTAGGTCTACACTATATTTATACAAACAAAGCACATCTGAAAAGACCAATCGGGACATTTGGAAACATTGACACATGTTTTTTTTGAGGATATTTTGGTAATTCCCCTCAAACTTTTCACTTTTCACTTTTACTAATTCCCTCCATTTTTCTTTAATTCAAATCCCTCTCAACTCTTTGACCAAAAAAAAATCCGTCAGAATTTTTTCTCTCACTTAACGAATCATTCCCCCTTATTGCTCATCTCATTCTGACCTTCCTCTTCCTTCCTTCTCTCTTTTTCTATTTCAATTTTTTTAATCTGTAGACCATCTCTTCTTCTTCCTCTCTTCTCTTTTATTTTTCCTTTCTTTCACTTCATCTCTTCCTTTCACTCTTCCTTTCACACTTCACACACAAATAAATTTAGAACCCGTTAACTTTTACTAATTCCCTCCATTTTTCTTTAATTCAAATCCCTCTCAACTCTTTGACCAAAAAAAGATCCGTCACAATTTTTTCTCTCACTTAACGAATCACTCCCCCTTCTTGCTCATCTCATTCTGACCTTCCTCTTCCTTCCTTCTCTCTTTTTCTATTTAAATTTTTTTTAATCTGTAGACCATCTCTTCTTCCTCTCTTCTTCTCTTTTATTTTTCCTTTCTTTCACTTCATCTCTTCCTTTCACTCTTCCTTTCACATTTCACACACAAATAAATTTAGAACCCGTTAACAAAATCGAAACCCGAAACCCAGAGATGAAAAAATCGAAACCCATCTTCTTCTCTTCTTCATTTCTAAAACCCAAAACCAAGAGCTGAGCATTTTCAAACCCATATTCAAATCTACATCTACACTATATCTACACTGTATTTATACAAACCACATCTGAAAATACCAATTGGGACATTTGGAAACATTGACACATGTTCTTTTTGAGGATATTTTTGGTAATTCCCCTCAAACTTTTCACTTTTCACTTTTACTAATTCCCTCCATTTTTCTTTAAGATGGGTTTCGATTTTTCATCTCTGGGTTTCGGGTTTTGATTTTGTTAACGGGTTCTGAATTTATTTGTGTGTGATGTGTGAAAGGAAGAGTGAAAGGAAGAGATGAAGTGAAAGAAAGCAAAAATAAAAGAGAAGAAGAGAGGAAGAAGAGATGGTCTACAGATTAAAAAAAAATTGAAATAGAAAAAGAGAGAAGGAAGGAAGAGGAAGGTCAAAATGAGATGAGCAAGAAGGGGGAGTGACTCGTAAAGTGAGAGAAAAAATTGTGACGGATCTTTTTTTGGTCAAAGAGTTGAGAGGGATTTGAATTAAAGAAAAATGGAGGGAATTAGTAAAAGTGAAAAGTGAAAAGTTTGAGGGGAATTACCAAAATATCCTCAAAAAAAACATGTGTCAATGTTTCCGAATGTCCCAATTGGTATTTTCAGATGTGGTTTGTTTGTATAAATATAGTGTAGATTAGGAATGAAAATTAACAATTAATTTAATATAGTAATTAATTTTAAATAGTTAATTAAATTAATTAAAAAAAGTTTAAAATTATTTTATTAAAATAAAAAATAATAATTAAAATTAATAATACCGATCTTAATAATATACGAAATGAAAAGAAATAATAGGTCTGAACTGAAGACGATTTAATTTAATTTAAATTTCAAATCGAACAAAGTACTCAAATATCTATAACAAATACAAATGAAAACTTAAATTACAACAAAATAAAACAATTCAAAGCTACTGGGGTGGCTACTGGCCTGACTCATCATCATGATAATAGGTATCATCTAATGCAAGAAAAGCACTAATCGCATCGATATTAAGATCGATGTTTGAGTTGGGCTGGTGGGGTGACTACTGCTGGGGGTGCTGGTATGGCTGGTATGGCTACTGCTGGCGGTGTTGAACCTGCTGCGGTGGATACTGTTGGGAATACTGGGGTGCATACTGCAGGGAATACTGAGGCTGAGGCCACGGCTGAAATGCACCGCCGAAATGCTGCTGGGGCAGGTAGGATGGCATATGTGATGATGATGGCCTCGAGTGCTGAGACATCAACTGATCCTGCAAAAGCTTAAAGCGCTCCTCATTTATCTCAGCCTGCTCCGCAGCTATCCTAGCCTGCTCCTTCATGCGCTCCTCAGCTATCCTAGCTTTCTCCCGAAGCGTCTGCACTTCCCGTTCATTTTGCTCCTGCCACTCGGCAAACTGATGATGGGCCTCGCTCAGTTGCTGGGTAAATTGCGTAAGAGCATTCAACTCACTAGAATTAGGAACATAAGAGCGACCAGTACTCTCTGATCCAGAATGTGAAGAAGATAGACTCGGAATAATGCTTGTTCTGAAAGTAGCCGGTCCAATACCACCAGATCCTACCATATGATTACTCTTTTAGGGACCAACTGCTCTCTCCCAAATATCACGATCTACTCTAGGCTCCTCCACAGGATCGATATCTGTCCCACTGCTCTGCTGTGACTCATGGTACTCAGCCAGCCCACCCTGGAAGCTCTCCTGGAAAAAATAACCCAACAAAGAAATAAATAACTAATTTTTAATAATATATAATATAATAAAAACAATATATATATATAAAGATAAATATAAATAATAAACATTAATATATAATTGTAAAAGTAGTTTTACCTGAATATTCCTCGCTCGATCTGTAGCAAACTCACCAGTGTCCTCTCGCAGTGAAGGAAGCGCAGTGAAGGAATCCCTTGGAAGCAGATTGCAAGTCTAGGAGTTGTTCTTAGGTTGGGAATTAGCTCCATTAGAAGGACTTTTGTTATTGTCTATGTTAAGCAAGAACTCAGTTGTTTAAGTTTCTAAGGCTTATGTATTTATGTTGGATTAAGTTAAGGATATGCTCCGATAGGTGATTTTGAACTAATAGTTTGATTATGTATTTGAACTAAGTTTTCCTTTTTAAGAAAATCCTATCATTGTGAGCATTTGAAATTAGTATGTTGTATAATCAAACTTTAAATGCGTACTCTGAATGATCCAAAAAGTAAAGTCTCAGATTTTTATTGTCGACTAAAAATCTAGGATGTTACAAGAGGCAACGAGAGAGCGACAATGGGAGAGACAATGAGAGACTAGAAATGGGATCGGCAATGGGAGAGGCAACAATAGAGCGGCAACAGGAGCACCAACGGGGTGCATATCTTATACATTTGTTTCTTCTGATTTTTACTTTATTATTAATATTAGAAGAAGATATTGCCTTTTTTTAAGTTTTTCGCAGTTTTCAACATCATTTATAATCACATCAACATCAATGTTCTCCAACCTTCTTAATTGACAAAGTTGCCAAACTCTCCGCCTCACTCTTTGTCTTTGCATCATTATAACAACATTCATATAATTCCGACAAAGCCAACCTTATTTGGGGACATTAAAATCTAATGGCTGTAACACTCTCAACACGACTTTCCCAACGAGTATTAGACAAATATTTATAGTTAAACCAGAAACATTATCAAGCAAAAATTTCTATCTTTTTGAAGATTCCGAAAACAATGAATATATCGTTAAATAACTTCAAAGAATGAGATAGCCTTAACACAAGAATGTGCCATATCACCAAGGTATAGTGAAACTAGGCTTTAAAAATGATTTAAAAGTGATTTTGGTTTTTTTTTTGCTTGCATGCACCCCCTCCTGTCTACCAAATGCATCCCTCCGAGAAACACTCAGCCCACGCGCATAACCACCACAATGTGTGACCCAATGCGCCCATGGATCCCTACCCAGCTTGCAACCCATACCCCGACCCGCCCGCGCTGTTTTCTTCCTTCTCCCTCACCCTAGTAGCGCCGCGGCTGCTTTCTCTCTTCCCAATCTGCATGATTTTGTTTCCAGATTCGGACTAATCCCAAAATCAAGCATTCAATTCATGATTCTTATTCATCAATTTGGGAATTTCTATTCAACCCTAAAACCCCAATTTCGATTTCTCTCAAAACCCTCTCATCTCCTGCCCTTTTTGCACCGTTCGCTCGACCACCATAACCAGACCATCCCAACGCCACGAAACGCCCCCATCACGACCAGAACACCCCGCCCTTCCCCTTGCCTTCGCAAGTTTACATTGTTCCCAGAAAACGTGATTCAGTCTTCCCCCATTCTCCTCATGGCTGTGAATGTCCCTAGCCTTGTTACAACTACAACAACTGTGACCTCCCTCCACCGCCACCTTCGTTCTCACCAGAATCCCAACACCAAGCCATAACGACATATGTTTTAGACATACCCGAACTCATACTTGTCTCTCATCGACAACACCTACCCTTTCGCAATTTCAACCCCTGATGATCCCAAATTCACTCACACTCACATTCACTGATTGTGATGTTCCCTCGCTCAAATCTACACAAATTAATTGTTTTCTAATCCAAAAACACGGGACTTCGCCGAAGAACGGCTTCCAGTGACCAATGACAAGACTCATTAAGACAAGCCCTCCGTAATTCGTGTACTCAGACATTCAAATTCTTGGGTTCACGATTTCAAACTGTTGTCATCACCTTGTGCTTTTCGATAGTTGTACGCCTTCGAGTCAAACATTATTTTGTTGGAATAATCACGCTCGGGAGCTCGCGATTTGTATTCATCGATTCATTTTTAGAATTCACTTCAATATGAAGTATGGGGGAAGGGGTTTCTTTTCTATATGGGGGGAAGGGGTTTCTTTTATATATGGGGAATAGGGGATAGGACTATGATAGTATTGATTATTGCTATTCCTCTTTGTTTGTATTTATTTATTTATTCGATTTATTCGATTCGGATGACTGTAAATAATTGGATGACTGTAACTATATGACTTGCATGACTGTAACTATATGATTTGGATGATTGTAGTTGTTTTGCTGAGTTTAGGGAATGAAGCTAATTGTAAGTTAAATGACGTAATTTAATTAACATGTGAGGAGCGAAGAGTCGGCATATGACTGTAGAATTAAATTGATTGTCGGGGTGAATTTAGAGCAAAAACAAAGTAACTGTACGGATTAATGTCTAAAAATAATAGACGATGCATTAATAAATAGTAGTGAATGGTTAAATAAGATTGAGACTTAGGAAGAGCTTGGAGACATGATTAGTTAGTTAGTAATTACCTTATAACAACGAAAACATGATAATTGACTTTGAGAATAATTCTTAATGATAGAAAGACATGGCGAACTAGTCGTAGATCATGAGTGACATAAGACAATAAAATAATAAGGTGACCATAACTAAATCTTGACTTAGCGCTAGTTAGATGAAAAATATTTAATAGCTTAACAAAGTTAATTAATGAGCTCAAACATAGTTGAGTAGACATGACCCGAGCATGACTCATAGATAAGTATAAATCACTTAAATGAGAATGAACGGTTAGTTATAAGAGTTAAATATTTAAATGTCTAATGTGTTAATGGATTAGAATGATAAACAAGTTTAAATGAAACGAAGTTAATATCGTTTAAGATCTAGACCGACACCATAGTAACGATTAAGGTAGCTAAGATAGACTTGGAATCGTTAAGATTATTGAGTGATTTGATGTTCATGTTTCATTGTGGTTGCTGGTTGGTATTGCGTGTATTGTTAAGGGAAACCTGTTGCACAATGATTGCACAATGGGTAAGTTATCCTTCGTCGATGATTAACGAGCTGGTTCGTGTTGAAGAATCTTGTCGCAGCATGGACAAGAACTCATTGCAGTATGGACGAGCTGCATCTTCGTGATCGAGATTTATTGAAGGAACCTTGTCGCAATATGGCCAAGGACTCATCGCAGTATGGGCGAGCCGTACCTCAATAGTTGAAATCGTATAGGAGGAACCTTGTCGCAATATGGGCAAGGACTTGTCGTAGTATGGGTGAGCCGTACCTCAAGGATGGTAGGGATGATAGGTGGGGTGGTAAGAAAACGATTATGTGAGTAGTAATAGAGACGGCCATGACCCGGACTTGCGGGTAGGCCCAGTGGGGGGGTCCTTAGTGGGGCACTGCTGGGACGTTCCACAAAACACTGGGGTACCATGACTAGACTCTATCTATTTTCCGGGATGTGAGGGCACTTGCATCCGCTTACCCAGAGTTAAATGGATCTTGATTTATCGTTGGAGTAGCGGGTAGGATCACGTTGAAGTTATAGTCATAAGACTGTACGCTAAACCAAGATGATGATCTTAGTTAATGATTGACTGTGTACGCGTATTATGTGCGTCGTATCCACGTGTCACAGTATGGACACGTTTTATCTGTCACTTTTAGGGAGTAATTGTTTGACGTTGGTTTGATGGATTGTGATAGTCTTTGCTGTTTTAGTTTCGGTCTTATGTTCCTTATATAGTTTGGACGTTCTTTCTCACCCATGCACCATTTTTTAGATTGACTTCTAGGTGTCAATGGCGCAGCCTTCTACGAGCGTGCCTTAGTGGAGATGTGATCACTACGGATCACCTAGTAGCTTGTAAAAGGATACTACGCGTTGATGTTATTCTCTTTTATTTAATTGGATTAAAGGTTAATTGCTCTGATCATGTGACATCAAGATTTGGGTTTTACTTTTAATATTGTATTTAAAGTTATTCTTGTTCAGTACACTGAAACTAAGGTTTTATCACTTCAGCCTTTAATATTGTTATGAACCGTGTTTATATGATTTTGAGGAATTCAACGACATCGTTTACTCGCGAAAAGTATTTCAGAAAATGAATTGCAGATTTTATTTGAAAAAAAAATTACTCATTTTTCACACTTTTTCATTTATAATTACTTTCGGGGTAAAGGGTGTCACATTTACTGGTATCAGAGCAAGGTCTATTCTTAAGGCCGTGCGTTGTGTGTCTATTGTTGTTCTGGACTAGACCCAGAGATCTATTCAGCAATACCAGGAAGTGCGTTTAACAATTGGACATGGATTGGCCCAACCATTTTGGCCCATGTCCACGACATGCAAGCCCAATTAAGGCCATCACACTTGAATGGCTATGATCGATTCTACTGATCCGACGATCCACAAACGGGCACGATTTCCTATAAATACCGGCTCCATAGCCTCCATAAGGTACACTCTCTCAATCCTAGCTAAATCACTCATCTATTCTCAATACTGAATTGAGCGTCGGAGTGGCTTCGCAGGTACCCCCCCCCCCCCCCCGGGCTCACACTAACCTCCTTCCAAGCAGCAAGAGACCCACCAACTGCAGTCAACCCAGTACTGCAAGGTACAAAACATTGGAGACCACTGTGGGAGGTATCTATCTTTCACATCATCACTACTCCTTGAACTTTTCTCTTGCTACTCCATGGCTCCCAGAGGCAAACCCCGGATTCAAAGCGTTGCCATACCCGCATCCCGACCAGAGGATACTTCTGAGGGCAACGTCGCCAGCCTGCCTGACGAGGATACCACCCAGCCTGCCCAACCCTCGAATGTAAGCCAACTTTTGGATCTCCTGGCCAGCCGCACTCAAGCTATGCTGCAGCAGGAAGCTCGCCTAAGGAAGATTGAAAGGCATGTGGCTTCTCTGCCCGAGCAGCCTCCTCCGACAACGGTGGCATCGAGGCGCCATCGGTCTCCCCCTCGAAGGATCCACGTCCACTGTTCCCCCCCAAGACGAGGGCACGTGCACCGATCTCCCCCTTGGCAACGCAGGCATGAAAGATCGGGCTCGTCTCCAAGGACCCCACCATCCCCTCCAGAGGATACCTACCAGATTCACGACTCCTACTCCAGGACCTCCTCACGTGCATCCCCAGATTTCTGTGAGAGGCCAAGGAACCGGGTCAATACCCACCGGAGGCACAACCGGGGATCACCATCGAGGAGATCCCCCGACCAGCGCAGGTATCAAGATTTGGACTATGAAGACACCTTCCCTCAGAACTCAAGAAGGTTTTCCGATGAAGGACCCTTCACTTGAAGGGTGGATGAGTGTCGAATCCCAAGGGCCCTGGAGAAGCTGCCAGCTCTCAAGATGTATGATGGAACCGGAGATCCAGACCGCCATCTGGCACACTTCTCCCTGATGATGCGCTATAGAGGCGCCCGGGAGCCTGTTCACTGCAAAATCTTCCCCCTCACTCTCGAAAATTCCGCATTAGAGTGGTTTCAAGAGCTTAGGCCAAATTCCATCTCCACATCGATTCAGCGGCCGAGAATGTTCACAGCTCGCTTCACTTCCTCCCGGTTGAAACCAAAATCTGAAGAAGTGCTGAGGGCCGTCAGGCAGCGTGATAATGAGACACTAAAAAATACATTGAGTGTTTCAATAAGGAGGCTTCATGTGTGCGAAATTTGGAAGATAAGCAAAGGTTATTTTGGATGAAAGACGGTCTAAGAAAGGGAAGTCTCTTCCTGATTGACGTAGGGATCAACAAACCCGGGAACTTGGGCGAATTCCTTCAAAGATCACAAAAATACATGGATTATGAAGAGGACGATATGGCTTACCGTGAGGCAGCTAAGGTTGGTACTGATAGGGGGACGCCTGAGAAACCTGGCAACGAAAGGAAGCAGGAGGTGGGCATCGTGAGGTGCGCCCCCGCAGATTCGCAGAGCATACCCCCCTTAACTCATCTCGGGCCAAGATCCTAGCTGAATGTGCTAATACTGAGTTCAAGAGCATGAAGAGACCTGAGCCATTGGTGCTAAGGGAAGGCCAGAACCCCTCAAAGAAATGGTGTCGCTATCATCGAAGCGGAGGCCACGATTCCAATGGCTGCCGAGCTCTTAAAGATGATATTGAGGAAATGATTCAGAGAGGGAAACTGTTGCAGTACGTAAAAAAGGAGGGGGGACCAAACAACTCGCGCAAAATACCCAGATCCCCACAAGAAGGTCCAGGTCCCCAAGGAAGGGGAAGGCCCCAGTTGGTGAATAGGCCAAAGCAGAAAAAGATGACGGCAGCGAATCTATCGAGAAGGAAGACACCCGAAAGTCCAAAGGGAGGCCAGTGGCCATGGTGATTCACAGAAGCAACCCCCTCGACGATTGGGGATCAAACAAGTCAATGAAAAGGAAATTGAAAGAAATCCTGAGCATTGTATCAACCTCAGCCCCAGGGAAGGGACCAACCAGGCCGCCCTTATCCTTCGACGATAAGGATTTGCTTGACGGAAGACCAAATAAACACGTCCCATTGATCATCACTGCTATCATGGCCAACATTGAAGTAAGAAGAATCCTGGTCGACCAGGGAAGCTCAGTGGATATCATTTTTGAAGACTTGCTGCAAGTTTTAAACATCTCCCCCGACGATCTGACTCCCTACCGGGGGGACTTGATCGGGTTCAACGGATCAAACACAAAACCGCTGGGCCACTTGGAGCTGATGGTCACTTATAGAGACCCTGATAGTGAGCCACCTTTATTTTGGACTGTCAAAACGGCCTTCCTGGTCCTCCCATGTAAGTCTGTCTACCAATGCATTGTCGGGAGGCCCACTCTGGGCAGGCTAGAGGCGGTAACCTCAACAATTCACCTGAAGATGAAGTTCTACGATTTAGAGAACAAGATTGTGACCCTCCAGACAGACCTGGGCGCAGCGCGCAGGTGTTACTACATGAACATTAAGAATGAAAAAGAAACTACTGAAGTAAGAGACTCATGCAGGGGATCCGGAATAGAAGTTGAAGTGAATTTGGCAGACTTAGATGCCAGATATGATCCATACAGTGATGAAGAGGAAGAAGATTCCACCCTCACTAAGGAGCTCAAGAAGCGAATGAAGAGGCCTGAGCCAGATGGCGCATTCACCTCCATCCAATTAGGAGGAGACCCTACCAGGACCATCAAGATAGGCTCCGACCTCCCTGAGGAGGTCAAGGAAAAGCTCACCATCTGCCTGAGGGAGAATGCGGACCTGTTCACCTGGTCTGCAGCTGACATGCCAGGGATTCCACCCGAGGTAGCCTGCCACCATCTTGCTGTTAACACCAACACTAAGTGGGTTTCCCAGAAGAGAAGAGTCCATAAGGGAGAGAAAGCTGAAGCTGCTGCTAGGGCTATAAAAGACCTCATAGACGCAAATTTTGTAAAAGAAATTAAGTATACCACGTGGTTGTCAAATGTAGTCCTGGTTAAGAAAAATAATGGAAAATGGAGGATGTGTGTTGATTATACTGATCTCAACAAGGCATGTCCCAAAGACGCCTTCCCCGTCCCTAGCGTAGATAAATTAGTCGATAGCGCCTCATGACAAAAAAAAGGAATTTTTGCTATCGCGTAATGCCCTTTGGGCTCAAAAACGCCGGGGCAACTTACCAAAGAATGATGAACAATGTCTTTAAAGATCAAATCGGCCGGGTAGTCGAGGTATATCTGGATGACATGATAGTCAAAAGTAAAAATGACCCAGACCATCTCAAAGATTTGACAGAAGTATTTTCTCAAATCCGAAAGAACAGTATGAGGTTAAACCTCGAGAAATGCACTTTTGGAGTTCGAGCGGGAAAATTCCTCGGCTTCTATCTCACTAAGAGAGGTATCGAGGCCAACCTTGACAAATGCAGGGCCGTGATCGAGATGGCTTCACCAACTACAAAGAAAGAAATTCAAAAGCTTACCGGGATGGTAGCAGCGCTGTTCCGGTTCATTTCAAAAGCAGACCACAAGTCCCTACCTTTGTTCAAACTTCTAAAGAAAGAGACAAAGTTTGATTGGACCGTCGAGCAAGAGCAGGCGCTGACTCAGTTAAAAAAGACCCTCTCTGAACCACCCATCTTAACACGTCCCGAGGAAGGAGAAACTTTGTATTTATACCTCGCTGTGGCTGACGAAGCATTAAGTGCAGTACTCGTCAGAGAAACTAACACTGGCCAAAGGCCGGTGTACTTTGTAAGTAAGGCACTACAGGGACCCGAGTTAAGGTACCAAAAGGTTGAAAAGGTCGCTTTGGCGGTCGTAATCGCAGCTAGGTGCCTCAGACCATATTTTGTGGCACATCAAGTGGTGGTTCGAGCCAATCAGACAAATCCTCCACCGTCCCGACCTGGCTGGGAGAATGATCAAGTGGGAGGTCGAGCTCTCAGAGTTTGGAATCAAGTACGAGACAAGACCAGCCATGAAGGCTTAAATTTTGGCAGACTTCGTAGCTGAAATGACAACGACACCACATGAAGACAGATTGGAAAGGGCATGGACCCTCCACGTGGATGGGTCCTCAAACAGCAAAGGAAGTGGAGTCGGTCTGATACTCGAAAACTCAGAAGGATTAATGGTTGAGGTATCCCTGACTTTTTCGTTCTCCACATCCAACAATCAAGCAGAATATGAGGCTTGCATAGCCGGCCTACAATTGGCCAAAGACTTCGGCACCACACAACTTGAGCTCCGCACAGACTCGCTGTTGGTCGTCTCACAGATCAACGCAGCATTTGGAACTTACGACCTGGTACTTCAGAAATATCTTGCCAAGGTACGTGAACTCCTTGGATGGTTCAAAAAGGCGAAGGTAAAACATGTACCTAGAGGAGACAACCCTAGGGCTGATATACTCTCCAAACTGGCCAGCACCAAAGCACCAGGGAACCTTCGGAGCGTCATTCAAGAAACTCTATCTAATCCAAGCGTCCTCTTAAGCAATGGATCGCCTACCTCCATCCTCACCGTCGAAGCAAGCCAAAATTGGATAACCCCAATCCGTCAGTACATTCTCGAGGGGCAAGAGCCCACTGACGCAAAAGAAGCGGCTTCCGTAAGGAGGCGCGCATCATCGTACTCGGTCATCGAAGGACGTCTTTTCCGTAGAGGCTTCTCTATGCCTCTATTAAAATGTGTAGAAGGACCAGAAGCAGATTATGTGCTCGTAGAAATCCACGAGGGACTCTGTGGGCAACACTTGGGAGGACGAGCCCTGGCAGCAAAAGCACTCAGGGCAGGTTATTACTGGCCTATCATGAATGAAGATTCACAGAATTATGTGAAGAAATGTGATAAGTGCCAGAGGTACGCCGATGTGCATGTCGCCCCCTCATCTGAATTGACATACCTAAGCTCTCCCTGGCCTTTTGCTTGGTGGGAAATCGACCTTCTAGGTCCCTTTCCGCCTGGCCCGGGGCAAGTAAAGTACTTAATCATCGCTGCCGATTACTTTACCAAACGGATCGAAGCTGAGCCGTTGGCCACTATCACGGCAAAAAATTGTATGAAATTCTTTAAGAAAAATATCATGGCTAGATTCGGCATACCGGAAGTGGTCATCACCGACAACGGCACACAGTTTGCAGACAAAGGATTCAGACAATTGATGGCCGGCCTGGGCATCAAACACTGCTTCACGTCGATGGAACACCCCCAGACCAACGGACAAGCTGAGGCAGCCAACAGAGTAATTTTAAGAGGGTTAAAGAGGAGACTTGACGAAGCAAAAGGCTGCTGGCCGGAAGAACTACCCTATGTCTTATGGGCCTACAGAACCACCTCACACTCGTCAATAGGTGAGTCACCCTTCCGAATGGCATACGGGACAGAAGCAGTCATACCCGTCGAAATCGGAGAACTAAACTGGAGGACCAAGCACCCAAGCCCCCGGAGACCAATGATCAAAGACTCCGAGAGGAGTTGGACTTCGTTGAGGAAGTCAGAAACCAAGCAGCATTAAAGGACATGGTGATCAAACAAAGGATGGCTGCAAGATTTAAGTCTAAGGTGGTCCCTAGAACCTTAGAGGTGGGCGACCTAGTCCTACGAAGGGCAGACATAGGGTTAAAGAATGCATTCAAAGGAAAACTAGCCCCAAACTGGGAAGGTCCATACAGAATAGTTGCAGAAACTGGGAACGAAGCTTTCAAACTGTAAACCCTGAGCAAGGAACCAATACCTAGAACTTGGAACGCTGATAAGCTAAGGAAGTTTGTTGTATAAACAAGACATAAGTCTTAAACCAATGTAATAGCATTGACTGTTAGTGCGCGCAAATGAATGAAATTTTATTCTTATGATTCAAAATATCCTTTTTACAATACTTACTATTACTTGCAGGATAGAAAGCCAGGTCCTAACACCAGCAAGGGGGAACCAGGCAACTGTGTAAAACCCTGACGGTAGAAAGGGGCGGCATGAGATCGACGCTACGATCGTTTGCGCTTCCCTACAAACCAAGGCGCGAGTCGACCAACTCGCTTCGTGAAGCGACTTTAAACGTGTCGCAACCTCTGATGGGCGAGTTAGAATCAGACCGAGTTCTGATAAACTGCCCCCAGAGTGAACTTTGCCACGAGGCGATAAAGGATTATACCTGGAGATGCGCAAGGCGGTGACTCGCGCCCAAGACCATCCAACGCGTGCCAGTTATAAGGATAAGAAACAAGCTAGACAAAGAATAAACATTGATGTTTCAAAATGTAATGTAAAAAATCATCCCGAATACAGTAAGGCTCCATAGAGCAAAATACATAACGAAATCCAACAAGTCAAAGAAAATTTACACAGTCAAAGCAATTGAACTGAAAGAGATAATCAGGGGGCAATGACATCGAAGTCAACCCCGTTGGGGTGCTATTTGACAATCCTCCCGTCTAGAACCTCATGATCAAATTGAAGAATGCTCGATTCTAGAACGGATTCCGGATACAGACACTGAACATGGCTAATCGCCTTGTCATAGGCGTCATAAGAGAAGTCCACAGCCTTCCCGGCCAACATCTGCACCTTTTCCTCAGCTTCATCTTTCATCTTCTTAGTACTGTCTAGTTCAACTTGCAGCTCCTCCACTCTCCTCTTGCACTCATTCCTCTAAGCATAGGCCTCCTCTCGGTCTTTCTGATAGCGGCAAGCAGCCTCTTTGGCCCGACGAGCAGATTCCAAAGCTCCATGTAGATCCACCTGAAGCCAGTTTTTATCCAAGTTAAGTCGATCCCTCTCTTCGCTCTCCCCTATGAAATGGAAGAAACAACACTACAAGGTCAAAGATGCCAACCTACAGATATGTCGAATGCTTAGAAAAATAACTCAAAAGGATTACCTGAATGAGATCCACACCCCCTCTCAGCTCCCCACTTCGCATGCAAGCTCTCCTCAGCCTTGACCATGCGCATGGCAAGTTCGAATGGGTGCTCCTAGAGGTGATCACGCTCATCAGCAGTAAAGCTAATTTCGGCTTCTTCATCATCGGACACGAGCGGGGGACGCTTAACAGGAGAAGGACAATCAGCAGGAGGAGGACCCCGTACACAACTTTTCTTGCGCTTGGACGTACTTTGGACCCCCGGGGTGGTAGAGTCAACTGGAACCACTGGCACTCCAGAGAGATCTCTCCCAACCCGACTTGGCGCTCCTAGGCTTAGGCGAGGTCCCATGGAGGGATGGACAGGAGCAGATGCTGCGGGAACTGGACTGCTTTCACTAAGTTCAGCACCTAAAGGCTTCCTCCTCCCAGCCCAAGAAGCCAATTCATTAAAGGAAAGTGGAGCGGCCATCTTATCTGCAAGACAACAATGAACGAGTCAGCAACATAAATGAAGAATAAACAAAGGAGAAAATAAAGGCACACCAAACCAAACAAACGACCTAAGAGCTCAACAGCTTCGGGAATAGTTGAAACCTTTGACAGCTTGCCACACAAAATCTTTTGTGGTGTAGTGGTCAAACGACTGACAATTCTCTTAAGCATACTTAATGTCCTCAGCTCGGATTCAGATAACTCAGACGGGAGAACACGATAAGACCGAGAAGGACGATCGGCATCAGCCTTACACCACCCAAAATGAAACTTATCCCGAATCAAACACTCTTGCTCATCGAAGAAACCCATACTATCCATAGCCTTCTGGCTGGATGGGACAAGGTAAAAATACTTATACCTCAAATCATGTTGACTTTCCGAATGCACTTGGAAGAAAGCACAGCTTGCCTTACACTTTAAGCATACAAACTCTTAACGAGTGGTGCCACCCGAAGAATCCAGACGACGTTGCACCTCAAAAATAGTCAAAAAGACTCTCAAGTTGCACTTCCTTTTCAATACTTTCATCACCAATTCAAAACATTTCACAAAGCACCATGAATTTGGGTGGAGTTGGGTCGGAGCTATCTGAAGATGGTTTAAAACTTCCAGTTGAAACGGCGTAAAGAGAGGGGAAACCCTTATTTTGTGAATGACACTGTGAAACATCATGAATTTCCTACCAACGGGAATCCTACACACCCTATCATTTGGGTCAACCACCTCGACCAGCCAATCATCTCCCAGCGCCTCCTGTATATAGCGGGGGGCTCTTTGCCTGGAAGGTAGAAACTCCTGGTAGAACGAACAGGGCGAGCAATCATAATTAAGACCATCAATCTCAACCACTTCGTACTCAAATGGAAGGTCATCATCATCGGAAGAGGTAACGATAGAGCCAGGTATGCCGGCCTCCTCCAAAGGCACGATATCACCACCTACTGCAGACCCCCCCTCCCCCTACAGGATAGCCGGCCTGCCTTATAGTAGGAATGGGACCGGGGTACACCCCATTCGTCCAGGCTGTCTCCTTCGTCCTCGCCATCTCTCAACCTGCAGGACAGGGGCAAAACAAGCAATCAGGAGACAGACAAAGAACTTGTAAACAACCCCCTCTCCTGAGGATGGGGACTTCAACAAAACAAGACGTGCTCGAAAGCAAGAAAGCTAGAAATATAAACTAAAGGTCAGCCAAAATTACCTTAGTAAATTAGAAGCAGCAAAGCTCGTGGAAACGTCAAATAGACAATGGCTAAAACAGAAGGAGCAATTCCCCTCGGCAACAAGCAAGCCTGAAATTCCATCAAGAAAAAGAACAAACTAAGAGACAAGGTAAGCAACAACAAAATAAATACAAGCAGAATGCCAAGGACACGCCCCGCCCGGCACCCCGGAGGGCCCCTAGGGGGCGCCAAATACACGTCCACACGAACAGGCACCCAGCTCCCAGGAGGGCGCCAAAACGCGTCTCGTAAGGAGGGAGCCAGAGCGAGCAAGACAGCGCCCAAGGTGCCCAGGAGGGCGCCAAACCTCCGCTTGCAAGACGGCACCCAGGGGTGCGCAAACCGGCACCCAGGCGTCCCCGGGGGGAGCCAAAAGCTGTTTCATGGCCTGGCAGCGCAGCGGGCAAGGCAGCACTCAGGGCGCCCATGGGGGCGCCAAGCCTCCCCTTGCGAGGCGGCACCCAGGGGTGCGCAAACCGGCACCCAGGCATCCCCAGGGGGCGCCAAAACCTATTTCATGGCCTGGCAGCGCAGCGCGCAAGGCAGCACCCAAGGCCCCCATGAGGGCGCCAAACCTCCTCATGCAAGCCGGCACCCAGGGGTGCGCAAACCAGCACCTAGGCGGCCAGGGGGCACCAAAACCTGTTTCATGGCCTGGCAACGCAGCGCGCAAGGCAGCACCCAAGGCACCCATGAGGGCGCCAAACCTCCTCATGCAAGCTGGCACCCAGGGGTGTGCAAACCGGCGCCCAAGGGGGCTCCAAAACGCGTTTCATGGCCTAGCAGCGCAGCGTGCAAGGCAGCACCCAAGGCGCCCATGAGGGCGCCAAGCCTCCTCTCGCAAGCCGGCACTCAGGGGTGCACAGACGGCATCCAGGCACCCAGGGGGGTGCCAAAACGCGTTTCGCAGGCAGCCAAGTGCAGCGCACAGGCAGGCATCCAAGGCGCCCTCTTGGGCGCCAAATCTTGTTTCCCTGGCAGCCAGGCGCAGCGCGCAAAGGCAGCGCCCAAGGCGCCCAGGAGGGCGCCAACTCCTTCACGCAAACCGGCGCCCAGGGGTGCGCAGGACAGCATCCAGGCGCCCAGGGGGCGCCAAAACGCGTTTCACAGGCAGACAAGTGCAGCGCACAGGCAGGCGTCCAAGGCGCCCCGGAGGGCGCCGAATCCTGCTTCGCAAGGAGATATCCGGCGCCTAGCAACCAAGCACCCAAGCACCTATGAGGGCGCCATCAACAGGAGAAAACGCTTACCAAAGAGGAGAGACGTTGAAGCAAGTAGATACTACCTTCCTTCTCCTCTGCAATTTGGTGCTCCAAAGGAATCTTAACATCACTCCTTCACAGAACTTTTAAGTTTGGACCACAGGATGGAGACTCACCTATTTATAGGAGGTAATTGGGTGGGGGCAAAAATTTATTATCTTTACTCTAGAGAATAAAAAAACTAAAAACACGACCGCTATAAGGACAGTATCACACGCGGCCTCGCAAATCTGACAAATCGACAAAAATCCTTCAAGCCAAGACCATCCTCCAGAATAATCTCGGCTTGGGGGGCAACTATTTTGGATTAGACCAAGAGGTCCATTCAGCAATACCAGGAGGCACGTTTCACAATTGGACATGGATTGGCCCAACAATTTTGGCCCATGTCCACGACATGCAAGCCCAATTAAGGCCATCACATTTGAATGGATATGATCGATTCTACTGATCCGACGATCCACAAACGGGCACGATTTCCTATAAATACCGGCTCCATAGCCTCCATAAGGTACACTCTCTCAATCCTAGCTAAATCACTCATCTATTCTCAATACTGAATTGAGCGTCGGAGTGGCTTCGCAGGTACCCCCCCCCCCCCCCCCCCGGTTCACACTAACCTCCTGCCAGGCAGCAAGAGACCTACCAACTGCTGTCAACCCAATACTGCAAGGTACAGAACAATTGTGTTTTCTCTGTGTGAACTCTGACTAGAGTTGTATGTATTGTTTGTTAGATTTTTGATAATTGTGTAGCTGACCAAATTAGTTGGTTAAGTCCTCTAAGAAATGGGATGAGTGATAGGGTATTCTTTGGATTAGGAAGAATCTAAAAGTTAGATAGGATAGGAGAAGTTAGAATCCAAGTGAGAACGCAAATACCCTTATCCTTAATGAGAATTTTTCGTAGAGCTCGAAAGTAACGATGTGACGCGAACGTCCTTACATTCAAGCCTTATCAAAGATTCTCATATATAGAGCCCCGAGCGAGCTATGTGGTTATTATTGCTTAAGTCGCTTGGCTGGAAGAGTTGGAGGGATTGATCACCCCGGTTACTTTTCGCCGATAATTGAGCAACGATAACAATGTTAAGTTGGTAGTTTTTGAAATTGGGATTCTAGAGTAAGTGAGACATAGTAAGAGTAAGGTTTGGCTTGCAGGTAGACCCCGAAAACTTGTAAATAATTGAATAGCGATAGTGGAGTCCAGGAGTAGGACCCTAGTGTATCAATGAGTACCTCTTAGGAAAGTATAGTGATGCCTGCTGCTTAGTTTCGCTCATTAGATACTAAGCCCTTCCAATGAAGTTTAGTGCGAACCTTTCTAGGACGAGTAATCTAGTCGAGGATATCCAAAAAGTTAGACTTGCATCTCATTGACCAAGAAATTCCTTTCCTTGCAATTTAAGCATTGAAGCATTTTTCCTATTTGACCCTTTCCTTCCCCTAGACTGTATTAGACCACTGAAGAGATAAAGTTCATTGTTCTTTCATAGTCTGAAAATTCCTTTGTACATTGAATGTTAACTATTCCTGGTCATAGAACTTTTACTGTGGAAGTTCATATCTTTCGTTGATGCCTTCCATTACATGTCTTTGATTTCGTCAACTCATCCTTTCTTGTGACTCAAACGAGGTTTAGATTATCCTTATGTGTGTTTGAATTCTCAAAGTATTTATTCTCTTATTTTGTCCTTGATGCCTATGAAATTTCGAGACGAAATTTTTTTTAAGGGGGGTTGAATTGTGACACCCCGATTTTCATATTGTTACGTTTTTGCTTTATGCACGAATATAATAGTAATTCTTGTGATATATTCGCATCTTACTAATTATGCATTTTAATAATATTTAGTAATTTAACCGATTTTATATAATTACGTGTGTTTTGTTGGAACAATTACGAGCACACTGACGAACACGAACAAAATAGGTTGAGTCGCGAACTAGGTCGCTCTCTTTAAGACGTCTCGCGGCTCTGTCCAAGGTGTGCAAGCAGTCTCTCCTAGCCTCGTCGTTCCCAGGATAAAATAGCATTCTCAGAAAATATATATGATCTTCCCTGCACCTAGGAAACCCACCAAACTCACACCCTCTTATCTTTATTTTAGTGCTCGGAATTCTTATTCTTTTCTCAAAATGAGAAGTATCCTTCCTCATCTCTTAAAAATAAGCACCAGATTTTTTCTCTCAAAATTCTTTTCTACACTCAAACTTTTCTATTTTATTTTCTAATCTCACTTCTCCAAAATTTCCTTACGTTCATCCGTCTTGAAAACTTAGCCACACAAGTTAGATATAAAGCCATTATTCCATATAAGAACCTAACTTTCATACACTTAATTAGCACAATAATATAGGCAACGGTCATATACTAATTAAAAAGGAAAACTTTAACGTTCATATAAGTAAAATATATTCATTACTCTTTCAATTACTTTAAAAAACGGTTATACTTTTCAAACTAACGTAGTAAATAGTAATAATTGGATTCAATCATGAATCGATCTTAGCTTAAAAACAGGCTTCAAAACATTTCAATTTTTTTAACGTAAACAAGAAATAATAATATTCTAAAAAATAATATTAAATATATTATTTTATTATTTTTAAATAAAACACACAACAATCCCCCACTTGTTTTCTTTAAAAAATAAAATCTTCATCGAGCAGTAAATCATTCATACTAAAATAAGATTGAGCATAAATATTGGTGTACGTATACTTGAACCAATACATAGTGATGATGCTTCTGATTTAACAAGAGTGACTCGTAGTCTTGAACTCTATCTCAGACAACATTACACACTCAATCTTTCAGGGAGTAGTCTATAAGCATGTGCATTATGGCCCTCCACGTTATCCCAGTATAGTGAACGCTCTAGCAAGTTTTGCCCAAAATTTCATAGGAAGCGGCTGTTGAACCAAGGGTAAAACAGTCCTTTATTTTGAATGATAACAAATTACATATATCTACTAATCTTTCACATTGAGCAAAGTGCAGGACTTATTTTAAAAGGAAGAAGACTCAAAAAGGAGAAGCTTGAAGAAGAAGCATCATAAGAAGTTCAAAACCCTATTTTTTGTCTAAGCCTTTTTTAGGACTCTTTGTAAAGGTCCTATCACCTAAAGTGTGTGACACTTTAGATATTGAGAGAGATGATCTTTTCTAATCATACATGATGCATAAAAAAGAATTTTGAAAAGTATTTCAAAAAATAAATTGCATGGTGAAAACCAAACCCTAGAAAATATTTTTTGAAAACCTAAACCCTAAAAATAATTTTGTGGAAAGTTGAAATCAGTTCCTATCATTTTATAAAATATATAATCGATTATCTTATGTTACTAAGAGGTACATAATCGATTATATAACTTCACAATGTCTCCATATATATGTACATAATCGATTATGCATTCCTTCTCACCAAGAGATAATCGATTATGATGCATTCCTCTCCTTCCATTTTTTAGAACCAATAATCGATTATTGACTCAAATGTACTCCATACCATAATCGATTATTGACCTGATTGAAGGCAAATAATCGATTACTTGCTCAATTCCACTACATGTAATAATCGATTATGTGCCTATTCCATACCTTCCTTTTTGGTGAGTTAATCGATTATCCCACATTGCACTTGAGAGAGAGATAATCGATTACAACATGCATTAATTGTTTTTCAAAAAATCAAACCTCTCCTATCACTATAAATAGGAGAGTGATTTCATTTCTCAGAACACAACAAAAAATCTTCATCTCACAATTTCTTCTCTGCTCTCTCATATTCGAATCTCTATAGATCTATTATTCTTCATTGTTTTATTTTTATAAGCTTTTGATTTTAAATTGTTATATCTTTTTTCAAAAGCTGTTTATAGATATAGATCTGAGATCCTGTGCTCCAACTGTTTTGAATCTTGTTTTTCAAAAAGCTTTGTTTTTCAAAATCATATCTATATTTTTTAAAAGCTTTCAAGCAACCTCAACTTCTATTGTTATATCAATTTTGAAGTGGTTGCAAAAGCAAGATCATCCCTCATCTTATAGAGCATCTATAATATCCTAAGATCACTCATCTCTCTCAGTTTCTAAATTGACTCATTCTCTGAAGTGATTGGATCATAGAACTCTATTGTGTAATTTATTTTATTTCAAGGTGTTTTTGAAATCCTGGGCTTTGTACTTGGGTCTCTCAATCAAGTGATTGAGTTGGTGTTTTGAAATCCTGGGCTTTGTACTTGGGTCTCTCAATCAAGTGATTGAGTTGGTGTTTTGAAATCCTGGGCTGTGTACTTGGGTCTCTCAATAGGGTTATTGAGTTGGTTTAGAAATCCTTAGCAAGAGTGCTTGGGTTCTCAATTCAGGGGAATTGAGATTTACTTATATTGGGGTCGACTGTTTGTATCAAACTCTCTTCAATATAGTGGTTACTAAGTCCAAGGGTTGAAAAGCCTAAGGCCGAGGACGTAGGGGTTTTATCCCGAACCTCGCTAAATTGCTGTGTCTCTCTCTCTTCCCTATCTCTTTATATTTTGCACTTTATTTGCTTATAATATTGATATTATCATAACTGCTTATATTATCATATTCTCAATATAACTGTGCAAATATATCATATTGTAATCTTTCTTCTTATTATCTATTTTATTGCTGTATACAATATTGATCTGTCCATCATCTCATTCTACTCCTTCTATATTGGTCAAATATTATTATTCCGCATTTAATCCAAACCAATATCGAAAAAGTTTTTTTTTTAATTGAAAAAGAATCCATTAATCACCTATAACCTTATTCACCCCCCCTCTAAGGTTACTTTTATAGACTCTCAAGTCTAACAAGTGGTATCAGAGCTAGTAATTGCTTTAGAGCTTTACATCTCGCAATTTAAATTAATCTTGTTATATATCTGTGATTATGGGTTCATTCATGAAAGAAGGAATGTCCTCTAATAGGCCTCCTCTATTTGATGGTACTAACTATGATTACTGGAGTAGTCGTATGAAATGTCATGTGCAGGCAATTGACTTCACTCTATGGAGAATCATAGTGGATGGTCCTCTAATCCCGATGAAGATCAAGATCACAAAACCAGGTAATACTGATGGTGACACTTCAAAAATTCAAGCCACCGGCAAAGCTGAAGAAGTACCGGTAGAAGACATCTACACCATCGACCTGAATGAGTTAAGAAAATCTGAACTTGACAAGATATCCCTAAATGCAAAGGCCATGAATATCCTTCATCTATCACTCTGTGAAGAAGAATATGGTAGAATAAAAGGGTGTCAAAGTGCAAAGGAAATCTGGGACTGCCTACAAGCCACTCATGTCGGGACAAGCCAGGTAAAAGATACTAAAATTAGAATTCTCACCTCTGAATATGAAAGTTTTAAAATGAAAGAAGGTGAGTCTGTAGCAGCAATGCATCAGAGATTAAATTTAATTGTAAACAACTTGAGGGCCTTAGGAAAGAAATACACCAACAAGGATTTGAATGGAAAGATCCTTGAATCCTTAACTGGTGATTTCTTCCCTAAGACTTGTGCTATAACCGAAGCCAAAGACATTGGCACTTTACCTCAAGAAGACCTTATTGGATCATTGCTAGCATTTGAGGTAGTTCTGGCTGCCAAAAAGAATCAAGAAAAAGAAACTGTAAAAGAGAAGAAATCTCTTGCCCTTGCTGCTAAAACTTCTAAAGTAGCAAGGAAAGAGGTTGAATCTGAAGAAGAAACCGATGATGAAGATATGGCTATGCTTGCCAAAAATTTCAAAAAATTTATGAGATTCAAAAAGTTTGGAAAGGGTGACTTTTCAAAGAAGTCCGGGTACAACAAAGAAGACAGGTATGAGAAAAAGAATGATCAACTAAGATGTTTCGAATGCAACAAACCCGGTCACATCAAAGAAAACTGTTACAAGCTGAAATCTAAGCAAAAGAAAGCAATGAAAGTAACATGGGACAATACAGAAACTGAAAGTGAGACCGAAGAAGAAGAAGTTGCAAATGCTGTCTGCCTCATGGCAAAGAACACACCTGAAGCAACATGGGACAATCTCAGCACTGATGGTGAATCAGAAGAAGATGAGCAGACCGACAATGCTGTCTGCAGCATGGCAAATGATACATCAAAGGTAAGCCTTAACTTTTCTAGTTCATCTACCTCCTCTATGCATGATGATATGATTGATAATGACTATAGTAGTCACGATCTGAGTGAAGCTTTTGAGGCTCTATATTTCGAACATGAAAAACTTTTGTTAAAATCCAAGAAACAAAAAAAGAGCAACAAAAGCCTATCCATTCAAATCGAGACTCTTGAAAGTGAAGTCACTAGATTAAAGAATGAACTACACAAATCAGTCAACCTTGAATTTCGAGAACTAAAACAAAATTTTGAAAAAGTCAAGGTTGAAAATGAATTTTTGAAAGAATCTTTGAAAAAGTTTGAGGTTGGTGAAAAGACCTTGACTCAGTTGCTTCACTCTCAACATCAATATGTTGATAGGAGAGGTATTGGGTACCAAGGAAATTCCACCACCTCCAGCTCAAACAAAAATATCACCTTTGTAGCTTCTACCTCTAATCATAAACCTACTATCTTTAAATGCACATATTGTCAAAAAGGGAACCATAGCTCTTCTTCTTGCCCCATCCGTAAAATATGTGAGCTTGGAACTCTTGTACCTGTTTGGAAGAAACCAAGGTGGATTGTGAAAGCAAACCCCTTGATGACTAACTCCCAAGGACCCAACAAAAAGGGTACCTCGTGCTAGTTGTTAAACAATTCTTTTGCAGGTTGGTCCCTCAGCTAAAAAGAAAAATGTGTGGATGGTTGATAGTGGTTGCTCAAGGCATATGACTGGTGATGCTTCACTGTTTCTAAAACTGAGCAACAAAGCTAGTGGATCTGTAAAGTTTGCCAACAATGAATCTGCTCAAGTAATAGGTAAAGGTTGTGTGGGTAAGGAAAACACAATTAAAATTAAAGATGCTTTATTAGTTGATGGCGTTAAATTTAACTTACTAAGTGTTAGTCAATTATGCGATAATGACTTTGATGTGCACTTTTCTGTTGATAAATGTGTTATCACCCATATGACTTCTAAACTCTACATTACTGGCTTTCGAGAAAACAATGTATACTATGTTGATTTTGATAATGTAAGTGATGAGATAGTATGTATGCCTACCTTGATTGATGATGTGGATTTGTGGCATAGACGCTTAGGACATGCTAGTATAGAACATCTATCTAAGTTAAGTAAGAATGAGCATGTTAGAGGTCTACCTAATTTGAAATATGAAAAAGGCCAATTATGTGATGCATGTCAACTTGGTAAAATGCACAAAACCTCTTTTAAATCAAAACCTGTTATTTCCACCAAAAATGTGCTTGAACTGCTACATCTTGATTTGTTTGGTGAAATTGATGTCGTAAGTTTAGGAGGGTCTAAGTATGTCTTTGTTATTGTTGATGATTATTCTAGATATACTTGGGTTATCCTACTTGCAAATAAAAGTGATGCTTTTAACGAGTTTGCTAAGTTGTGCAGAAAGCTACAAAATGAGAAAAACTTAGCCATCAAAGAAATTAGAAGCGATCATGGAGGAGAGTACGAAAATTCATCATTCAAGACGTGGTGTGAAAAGTATGGCATTCATCATAACTTTTCAGCTCCAAGAACTCCTCAACAAAATGGTGTAGTTGAAAGAAAGAACAGAACTATACAAGAGATGGGCAGGACAATGCTGAATGAGCACAACCTTCCCAAATATTTCTGGGGTCATGCAGTGGATACAACGTGTCATGTGCTAAACCGTGTATACTTAAGGCCATCTCTCAACAAAACACCATATGAGCTGTGGAATGGTAGAGCTCCAAACATTTCATACTTCAAAGTCTTTGGAAGTAAGTGCTTCATTCTTAATACAAAGGACAAGTTGGGTAAGTTTGATGCTAAATCAACTGAAGGTATTTTTATGGGTTATTCAAATCATAGTAGAGCTTATATCGTTTACAATAAAATTGATAAAACTATGCAAGAATCTATTCATGTTTCTTTTGATGAAACTAACCCTTTTGATAAGAAAGCTGCTAATGATGAGGATGAAGTGATTGAAGTGATCAAAAATAGATCACCTGAAACTAACAGTGAAAGTGTAGAAGAAGCCGAGGAGGAAGCTGAACCTCAAGAAGAAGTTATAGTGGAACAAGAGCCCCAAGACATTGATAATCATCTCCATGGAAGAACACACGATGATCTGCCCAAAACATGGAAATCAGTTCGAGATCATCCCATGGAGCAAATTATTGGTAGTCCATCAAAGGGGGTAACAACTCGCTCTTCTCTTAATCTTTTATGCTTTCATAGTGCTTTTGTCTCTCAAATAGTTCCAAATAATATCAAGGAAGCTTTAAATGATCCAGAGTGGGTTTTGTCAATGCAAAAAGAACTTGAACAATTTGAAAGAAATAAAGTTTGGCACTTAGTTGAAAAACCGGTCGATCGGACCATCATAGGAACTAAATGGGTTTTTCGCAACAAACTTGACGAAAATGGAACAATTTTATTAAACAAAAGTCGTCTAGTAGTTCAAGGTTTTAATCAAATCGAAGGGGTGGATTTTGAAGAAACTTTTGCTCCTGTGGCTAGATTGGAGTCCATTAGGATAATTTTGGCATTTGCCTCCTACATGGATTTCAAACTACACCAAATGGATGTCAAAAGTGCATTCCTAAATGGTTTCTTAGAAGAAGAAGTTTTTGTAAAACAACCCCCTGGTTTTGAAGATTTTAAAAATCCCGATCACGTCTTTAAACTTGACAAAGCCCTCTATGGATTGAAACAAGCGCCTAGAGCTTGGTATGAGAGACTAAGCAAACATTTAACTGCCAATGGTTTCAAAAAGGGTAAGATTGATTCTACCTTATTCCTTAAAACCAAGGGCAAACATATCATAGTAGTTCAAATCTATGTTGATGATATTATCTTTGGATCTACTAATGATGATTTGTGCAAGGAATTTTCTGAGATGATGACTAGTGAATTTGAAATGAGTATGATGGGAGAACTTAACTTTTTCTTGGGACTTCAAGTGAAACAATTAAAAGAAGGAATCTTCATATCCCAAACAAAGTTCTCAAAGGAACTGCTGAAGAAATACAAAATGAATGACGCAAAAGATATCAGAACTCCTATAGCAACAGCAACCAAACTCGATAAGGATGAGCAAGGTATACCGGTAAATGAAACTATGTATCGAGGTATGATAGGTAGTCTCTTATACTTAACTGCTTCCCGTCCTGATATCATGTTTGCTGTTTGCCTGTGTGCTCGATTTCAAGCATGTCCAAAAGAATCACATTTGAAAGCTGTAAAACGGATTCTTAGATATGTTAAAGGAACCATAGACTTTGGTTTGTGGTACCCGAAATCAAGTACTTTTGATTTGATTGGTTATTCTGATGCTGATTTTGCTGGTTGTACTCTTGATAGAAAAAGTACTAGTGGAACTTGTCATTTTCTTGGTCCTTGTTTGACCTCCTGGTCTAGTAAGAAGCAGAACAGTGTTGCTTTATCCACAGCTGAAGCTGAATATGTGGCTGTTGGAAACTGCGTCGCACAAGTTCTGTGGATGAAACAAACTTTGGAAGACTTTGGTCTAATTTTTGAAAGTGTGCCTGTTTTGTGTGATAATACAAGTGCCATAAATATTGCTAGGAACCCTATACAACACTCTAGAACTAAACACATTGACATTAGACATGTAACACCCCGATAAATTCTAACACGTAGAATCACCGAAATGCACTAAATGGCATACATCAGAGTAACTTCCTGTTATTGAAATATTGAACACATCTAAAACTTTAGATAATATATAAAAACTGGTTCTCTGAACCTCATAAACTTTCCACAGTATGCTTAAGTTCCAAAACTTAAGATTTGTACATAACCTGGTGTTCAATACTCAAAACATAAAGTAGCGGAAACGATTTTACAACTTAACAATGAAAGTTATACAATCGGAACATAGGAACCACAAACGGAAACAAGGTCTAAAACATTAAACTAGGTCTTCAATGACTCCAAGAGTCACACCAGCTAGCCATGCTTTACCGCCTTTGCTTTCCCCTGTTTCTCTGTAAAAACCACAAATATGAAGGGTGAGATAAACATTATCTCAGTGAGTCCTATCGAGACCCCTTACAACTCTAGCGGTTCATTATGCCTTGTTTTGAACTCGTGGTCCTAAAAAGCAACCACGTGGAAATACATTCAGTTCCTGTAACCTTCATGCTCATGGCCCTCCTAAGCGACACATGAAGCATGCAATCTTTGTTCCATGTTTTTAGCATAACACCTCAGTCTACCTATTTTATAGGCATTCTCTTGACCTTTTGGTGAACCCATCCCGCTATTTCTAGTGGGTGAAACAATCTTGAGTCTAGGTTTTGGGGCTCATGACTTCCCCTCCCCTAGTATGCTAACCTCTTAGGGTCGTCACCCTTTTTCCTCTTGTATTTATTATACATTTTCAGTCTGTGTACCCGCAATGGGCTGTTAGTCATTCCAGTCAAGTACCATGTACCATATCAGTCAATTTCAGTGTATAATATCAGTCAAGTACCATGTACCATATCAGTCAATTTCAGTGTATAATATCAGTCAAGTACCGTGTACCATATCAGTGAATTACAGTGTATAATATTAGTCAAGTACCGTGTGTTATTATCATTCTTTGACATTTGCACTCTCGCGTTCTCTAAGAGCGGTTTTCCATTTTATTCATAACACACTATTTTTCTATCGAACATGTTCAATCTCATACCATTGTTACCTTTACATTGTTGTGGGACCTTGGGGAATGGATTAGAAGAGGATTGAAATCATTTGGAATGGATAAATATGTACTTTGAAATTGAAGGTCAGAAAATCTCACACGACCCGTGCGTGTAGGCGCACGACCCGTGCGTGGTTGAACAGTTTGTAGAAATTTTCCAGGAAGATACGCACGACCCGTGCGTGTAGGCGCACGATCCGTGCGTTAGCTACTAGATTTACAGAAAGTTTCAGAGACTTACGCACGACCCGTGCGACTAGGCGCACGATCCGTGTGTGTTTTAAAACCCAGTCCCTGTCGTATCAGAGGGAGGCGCACGACCCGTGCTCGTAGGCACACGATCCGTGCGTCTCTATCAGTTTCCAGAAAACAGGTTTTTCATGTATTATTCCATTCCATTCCGATTCCAACTTCCCTTCCGATCGAGGCCCAAACTCAAACACGCATTAAAACACAATATTATAGCAATCCAATCCAGCACACTCAACAATCAATCAAGAAATTCATAGTTCAATCATGAGCTTTGGGAAAACGGTTTTCAATATAATTCTTTCGATACCAGAAACGTGTGACAATAATTTTCAAAAGTGAAGACTCGAAAAACGAACACGTTCCCTAAGCGAGTTATAGAACTCACCTATCGTGATGAAAATCACGCAAACACCGAGACTCCGAGGGCTCAACCGATCCGACAACCACGAACTCTCTTCGAATACGCTCCAACAACGAATTCAACTACTCCAAATCGCTTGGACAGCAGTTGATTTCGAATCCTAGCTACCCAAACAACTTCAACAGCAATTGTGGCAAGAGAATGAGCCTTGGTATTGAATAATGGGCTCTAGCAAGGACATGCAAACTATTTGGAGCATCAACACTCCATTTTTGGCTCTATGAAGCTTTGAGGGTCAAGAATGGTGGATTGAGAAGGAGAAGGAGATAGGTTGCAATAGTAGTACCAATAGATGGAGAATGAAAAACTGAGGTTGATGGTGGAAGAAATTATAACATGCACCAACTTTTGGTTCCTCCCTCCTTCTTCCCCCTTCACTCGAGTTCTCTCCCTCCTCTCAAGCTCCCTCTCTACTTTTCTTTTGCTGGAACTGAATAAAGGATGTGGTGTTTTTGGTGTTTCAGCTGAAACAAGTATATATACATATAGTATGGTTAAAAGACAGGTTTGCCCCTCACTTAACATTTTTATCCCCTATGACTCCTATCATCCTTAAGCATCCTGCTAACCTCCCATTAATCACTAACTTAACATAATCATCCAAATATTATAATAAATATATATATAACCTCTCGCTAATTTTTTATAATTGAAATTAGCCAATTAGGGGATGTTACAATCACCCCAACTTCTAAAATTTTGTCCTCAAAATTGACAAAACATACCTTACTCGAACAAGTACGGATATTTCTCCCGCATGCTCTCCTCTACTTCCCATGTCGCTTCGTCAGGTGACACACCGTCCCAAAGCACCTTGACAATAGGAATTGACCTCGTCCGGAGCGTTTTCTCGCCACGTTCGATGATCCTGATTGGGGTAGGATGATAAGATAGATCCGTTCTGATGTCAATCGCTTCATGGCTTAATGGTTGATTCGGATCATGAATATATTTCCTTAGCTGCGATACATGAAACACATCATGTAATCTGGACAATTCTGGAGGTAAGGCAATGCGATACGCTACCGGCCCAACTCGCTCGATAATCTGGAAGGGTCCGACATACCGAGGACTGAGCTTCTTTGCTCGCAAAGCAATACCGGTCCCAATGGTTGGAGAAAGTTTCAAAAAGACATGATCTCCTTCCTCGAATTCTAACGGCCTTCTTCTCTTATCTGCGTAACTCTTCTGCCGACTCTGCGCGGCCTTCATCCTGTCTCTTATCTGACAGATCTTCTCCGTAGTCTCACGGACTAAGTCCGGTCCCAACAATCTCTGTTCACCTACATCCCACCAACACAATGGTGTCCTACACTTCCTTCCATACAATGCTTCGTACGGAGCCATTCCGATACTAGAATGATAACTGTTGTTGTATGAGAATTCCACCAATGGAAGGTGATCCTCCCATTTGCCTCCACTATCGAGTACACAAGCTCTCAACATATCCTCCAATGTCTGGATTGTCCTCTCAGTCTGTCCGTCTGTCTGAGGATGGTAAGCAGTGCTAACACACACTTTTGTTCCCAACGCCATGTTCAATGCTCTCCAAAATCGAGATGTAAACTTGGGATCTCGATCACAGATGATACTTGTAGGGATTCCATGCAACTTAACGATATTCTTGAGATATTCATCTGCTAACCTAGCAACCTTGTGAGTCGAACGCACTGGAATAAAATGAGCGGACTTGGTCAGGCGATCCACCACTACCCAAATAGAATCATTCCCGGCTTGGGACCGTGGTAATCCCATGACAAAATCCATAGATATGCTTTCCCATTTCCATTCAGGTACATTCAACGGTTGTAACTGGCCGCCTGGCTTCCGGTGCTCTATCTTAACCTTTTGACAAGTCAAGCATCGAGACACAAACTCTGCTATATCCACTTTCATGCCCGGCCACCAGTATAATTGCTTCAAATCTCGATACATCTTGGTAGACCCAGGATGTATTGAGAACTGACTCTTATGAGCTTCTTCTAAAACTTGCCTCTTCACATCTTCATCATTCGGCACACAGATTCTGCCATCAAAACAAATTACGCCATCACCGTCTTCGGTGTAGTTCGGCAATCTCTTCTGCGCTTGCAGCTCTACATCACCTTCTTGGGCTGAGCGAATTAGATTCCTCAATGAACTTGAAATCTGAATGTGACTCAACACCAACCTGTTCCTTCTCGACTTAACTCTCAAATTGAGGTCTCTGAATGATTCCAACAATGACATCTCGTGCATCATCAGCTTTGCAGTATGGATAGACTTTCTGCTTAAAGCATCGGCAACAACATTAGCCTTACCAGGATGGTACTTCAATTCAAAATCATAATCTTTCAGGAATTCTACCCATCTCCTCTGTCTGTTGTTCAGCTCCTTTTGGTCAAACAAATACTTCAGACTTTTGTGGTCACTAAAGACTTCGAAACGAGACCCATACAGGTAATGTCTCCAAATCTTTAGGGCAAACACAATCGCCGCCAACTCCAAATCATGAGTTGGGTAATTCTCTTCATGTGGCTTCAACTGCCTGGAGGCATAAGCAACCACTTGTTGATTCTGCATCAGGACACATCCTAAACCCTTACCAGAAGCGTCGCAATAGATTTGGAATCCTACTGACGGATCAGGAAGAATCAGGATAGGTGCAGAAGTCAAACGACCCTTCAATTCCGTGAAACAATTTTCACAGTCAGAGTCCCAAACAAACGGCTGACCCTTGCGAGTTAACCGAGTGAGTGGAAGAACCAACTGGGAAAATCCTTGAATGAATCTTCGATAGTACCCAGCTAATCCTAAGAAACTTCTTACCTCAGTAACCGTAGACGGCTGCTCCCAGTCTACCACAGCTTCGATCTTACTGGGATCCACAGCAACACCTGTCCTAGATATTACGTGGCCCAGAAACTTAACTTCTGACATCCAAAAATCACATTTGGACGGCTTAGCATACAACTTCTTCTCTCGGAGTACGTTCAGAACAATTCGGAGATGTTGCACATGCTCCTCAATCGTCTTAGAGAACACCAAGATATCATCGATGAACACTACCACAAACTGATCCAGATAAGGATTAAAAATTCGATTCATATAATCCATGAATACAGCTGGAGCATTGGTCAAACCGAAGGGCATCACTACGAATTCATAGTGTCCATATCTCGTACGGAAAGCGGTCTTCGGGACGTCCAAAGCTCGAACCCTGATTTGGTGATAACCGGACCTTAAATCAATCTTTGAAAATACAGAAGCTCCCCTCAACTGATCTAGCAAATCATCAATTCTCGGTAGAGGGTACTTGTTCTTGACAGTCACTTTATTCAACTGGCGATAATCAATACACAATCTCATACTTCCGTCCTTCTTCTTAACAAGCAACACTGGAGCACCCCATGGTGAGGCACTCGGCCGGATAAACCGCTTGGAAATTAGCTCTTCTAGTTGAACTTTCAATTCCCTCAACTCTAATGGCGACATTCGATATGGGGCTATAGAAATAGGTCCAGTGCCTGGAACCAATTCTATAGAAAATTCCACCTCACGATCCGGAGGAAACGAAGGAACTTCATCGGGAAACACATCAAGAAATTCATTAACAACTTGCACAGAAGATAAATCCTGACCTGTCTCAGTGGATGCAGACAGCATCATGACGTAAGCTTCCGCGCCTTGGAATAGATAGTTACTGGCCGATGTGAAAGAAATAACAGCTTCAGAATTTGGCGGTTGTAGCTCCACTGATTCGGAGGCAAAACCGATAGTTCGATGGAAGCAATCTATAGTCACATGGTTGGCCGTCATCCAACTCATTCCTAGGACGACATCCATGCCCTTCATTGGTAAACAAATGAAGTCTACTACAAAATTCCTGTCTCCTATGGATAGAAGACAATTTTCACATATCGCTTGAGTCTGAACACTACCTTCAGCAGCAGTCTTAATGGAGATTGGTTGAGGCAAGGGAGTTAAAGCCAATCCCAACCGTTCGGCACAAACTTTTGATATAAAACAATGAGTCGCACCTGAATCATATAAAATACTAACGGAGTTATTAAAAAGAGATCCCATACCCCTTAGTAGATTATCTGACGGTGTGACTTTCTGGGCGTCCAAGGTGTAAACTCTCCCATGAGTTGTAGTAGCAGCAGGGTTACTTCCTTGACTCTTCTCTTTCTCTGGGCAGTCCCGTGCAAAATGGCCGTCTTTCTTGCAGAAATAACACTGGTTGGATCCCATCTGGCACTTACCCTGATGGTACTTTCCACAGTTGGAACACGTACTGAATTTTGAGGAGTTCGATGACTGAACCTGCTTCCCTTTGTTGGAGTTGTGCCTGGGACCCGTCTGATGGTTGGATGATCCAACATTCTTCTTATTCTGATGGAATACTTTCCTGCTTGCATATAACCTCTTCAAGTCACTCTCAGCTATGTGTGCTTGTTGAACCATGGCAGCATAGTTAGTATAGGCAAAAGAACTCAAACTCTGAGCAATGTCTTCCCTTAGCCCATACTTGAACCTTTCGGTTTTCCACTTGTCATTGGGAGCATACCCGGCCAAACCGAAGAATTGATATAACTCTTCAAACTTAGCCGCGTACTGACCCACAGTTGAACTTCCTTGAGTGAGAGTCAGAAACTCGTTCTCCTTGTCGAACCTCATGGCTGTCGGAAAGAACTGCTCCAAAAATACCTGCTTGAAATGTTCCCAAGTCTGGGGAGTACCCAGAGTTACCATCATGGCTTTGGCATTAGTCCACCAGTTGTTAGCTTCTCCTTTCAGCATATGAGTTGCCAATCTCAACTTGTCATCATCAGTTACTTGCATAGCTACGAAGATCTTCTCTATATCATCTAGCCAATGCTGAGCTTCCATAACATCCGGTCCTCCTCGGAACTCGGACGGCTTCATTTTCAGAAATTCAGAGAAAACCCTCCTGGGGTCAACTTGAGGCTCAGGGACTTGCTGGGGCTGAGCTTGAGCATTCTGTTGCATCTGCAGCATATCTTCCATCATCTTCTGTTGCCTCTCGATCACGTTCTGCATCCATGCAGAATGCGGATCAACTGGTGGGGTATTCCTCGATCCTCCTGCCATAATTCTGCAAATGATACACCAAGTATTAAGTTGATCAGTCTCAATGTCTCTTAGTATCACAAGAAGCAAGATAGCAGAGTTACTCGAGGGATAAAACCACCCTAACTGTCTAAGCCCGACTAGGTCGAACTGCTCTGATACCATAATGTAACACCCCGATAAATTCTAACACGTAGAATCACCGAAATGCACTAAATGGCATACATCAGAGTAACTTCCTGTTATTGAAATATTGAACACATCTAAAACTTTAGATAATATATAAAAACTGGTTCTCTGAACCTCATAAACTTTCCACAGTATGCTTAAGTTCCAAAACTTAAGATTTGTACATAACCTGGTGTTCAATACTCAAAACATAAAGTAGCGGAAACGATTTTACAACTTAACAATGAAAGTTATACAATCGGAACATAGGAACCACAAACGGAAACAAGGTCTAAAACATTAAACTAGGTCTTCAATGACTCCAAGAGTCACACCAGCTAGCCATGCTTTACCGCCTTTGCTTTCCCCTGTTTCTCTGTAAAAACCACAAATATGAAGGGTGAGATAAACATTATCTCAGTGAGTCCTATCGAGACCCCTTACAACTCTAGCGGTTCATTATGCCTTGTTTTGAACTCGTGGTCCTAAAAAGCAACCACGTGGAAATACATTCAGTTCCTGTAACCTTCATGCTCATGGCCCTCCTAAGCGACACATGAAGCATGCAATCTTTGTTCCATGTTTTTAGCATAACACCTCAGTCTACCTATTTTATAGGCATTCTCTTGACCTTTTGGTGAACCCATCCCGCTATTTCTAGTGGGTGAAACAATCTTGAGTCTAGGTTTTGGGGCTCATGACTTCCCCTCCCCTAGTATGCTAACCTCTTAGGGTCGTCACCCTTTTTCCTCTTGTATTTATTATACATTTTCAGTCTGTGTACCCGCAATGGGCTGTTAGTCATTCCAGTCAAGTACCATGTACCATATCAGTCAATTTCAGTGTATAATATCAGTCAAGTACCATGTACCATATCAGTCAATTTCAGTGTATAATATCAGTCAAGTACCGTGTACCATATCAGTGAATTACAGTGTATAATATTAGTCAAGTACCGTGTGTTATTATCATTCTTTGACATTTGCACTCTCGCGTTCTCTAAGAGCGGTTTTCCATTTTATTCATAACACACTATTTTTCTATCGAACATGTTCAATCTCATACCATTGTTACCTTTACATTGTTGTGGGACCTTGGGGAATGGATTAGAAGAGGATTGAAATCATTTGGAATGGATAAATATGTACTTTGAAATTGAAGGTCAGAAAATCTCACACGACCCGTGCGTGTAGGCGCACGACCCGTGCGTGGTTGAACAGTTTGTAGAAATTTTCCAGGAAGATACGCACGACCCGTGCGTGTAGGCGCACGATCCGTGCGTTAGCTACTAGATTTACAGAAAGTTTCAGAGACTTACGCACGACCCGTGCGACTAGGCGCACGATCCGTGTGTGTTTTAAAACCCAGTCCCTGTCGTATCAGAGGGAGGCGCACGACCCGTGCTCGTAGGCACACGATCCGTGCGTCTCTATCAGTTTCCAGAAAACAGGTTTTTCATGTATTATTCCATTCCATTCCGATTCCAACTTCCCTTCCGATCGAGGCCCAAACTCAAACACGCATTAAAACACAATATTATAGCAATCCAATCCAGCACACTCAACAATCAATCAAGAAATTCATAGTTCAATCATGAGCTTTGGGAAAACGGTTTTCAATATAATTCTTTCGATACCAGAAACGTGTGACAATAATTTTCAAAAGTGAAGACTCGAAAAACGAACACGTTCCCTAAGCGAGTTATAGAACTCACCTATCGTGATGAAAATCACGCAAACACCGAGACTCCGAGGGCTCAACCGATCCGACAACCACGAACTCTCTTCGAATACGCTCCAACAACGAATTCAACTACTCCAAATCGCTTGGACAGCAGTTGATTTCGAATCCTAGCTACCCAAACAACTTCAACAGCAATTGTGGCAAGAGAATGAGCCTTGGTATTGAATAATGGGCTCTAGCAAGGACATGCAAACTATTTGGAGCATCAACACTCCATTTTTGGCTCTATGAAGCTTTGAGGGTCAAGAATGGTGGATTGAGAAGGAGAAGGAGATAGGTTGCAATAGTAGTACCAATAGATGGAGAATGAAAAACTGAGGTTGATGGTGGAAGAAATTATAACATGCACCAACTTTTGGTTCCTCCCTCCTTCTTCCCCCTTCACTCGAGTTCTCTCCCTCCTCTCAAGCTCCCTCTCTACTTTTCTTTTGCTGGAACTGAATAAAGGATGTGGTGTTTTTGGTGTTTCAGCTGAAACAAGTATATATACATATAGTATGGTTAAAAGACAGGTTTGCCCCTCACTTAACATTTTTATCCCCTATGACTCCTATCATCCTTAAGCATCCTGCTAACCTCCCATTAATCACTAACTTAACATAATCATCCAAATATTATAATAAATATATATATAACCTCTCGCTAATTTTTTATAATTGAAATTAGCCAATTAGGGGATGTTACAAGACATCACTTCATTAGAGATCATGTGTCTAGGGGGAGCATTGCATTAAAATTTGTAGGCACGGATGACCAACTAGCGGATATCTTCACTAAACCCCTAGCCGAAGCTCCTTTTTGTAAAATCCGTAGAGAGCTAGGGATGCTTGATTATGCTAGTTTATAAAATGTTTTCTATTTGTTTTTCACCCCCCCTCCTTTTTGATGAAAACAAAGGGGGAGAAAATATGCAAGTTACTATTATATGTGGGGAGAAAATAGGAGAAAATGTATGCTTATGCTTAGGGGGAGCCTTTTTTAAGATTTTTAATCCCTATGCATAATGTAATTTGTTATCATCAAAAAGGGGGAGTTTGTTGAACCAAGGGTAAAACAGTCCTTTATTTTGAATGATAACAAATTACATATATCTACTAATCTTTCACATTGAGCAAAGTGCAGGACTTATTTTAAAAGGAAGAAGACTCAAAAAGGAGAAGCTTGAAGAAGAAGCATCATAAGAAGTTCAAAACCCTATTTTTTGTCTAAGCCTTTTTTAGGACTCTTTGTAAAGGTCCTATCACCTAAAGTGTGTGACACTTTAGATATTGAGAGAGATGATCTTTTCTAATCATACATGATGCATAAAAAAGAATTTTGAAAAGTATTTCAAAAAATAAATTGCATGGTGAAAACCAAACCCTAGAAAATATTTTTTGAAAACCTAAACCCTAAAAATAATTTTGTGGAAAGTTGAAATCAGTTCCTATCATTTTATAAAATATATAATCGATTATCTTATGTTACTAAGAGGTACATAATCGATTATATAACTTCACAATGTTTCCATATATATGTACATAATCGATTATGCATTCCTTCTCACCAAGAGATAATCGATTATGATGCATTCCTCTCCTTCCATTTTTTAGAACCAATAATCGATTATTGACTCAAATGTACTCCATACCATAATCGATTATTGACCTGATTGAAGGCAAATAATCGATTACTTGCTCAATTCCACTACATGTAATAATCGATTATGTGCCTATTCCATACCTTCCTTTTTGGTGAGTTAATTGATTATCCCACATTGCACTTGAGAGAGATAATCGATTACAACATGCATTAATTGTTTTTCAAAAAATCAAACCTCTCCTATCACTATAAATAGGAGAGTGATTTCATTTCTCAGAACACAACAAAAAATCTTCATCTCACAATTTCTTCTCTGCTCTCTCATATTCGAATCTCTATAGATCTATTATTCTTCATTGTTTTATTTTTATAAGCTTTTGATTTTAAATTGTTATATCTTTTTTCAAAAGCTGTTTATAGATATAGATCTGAGATCCTGTGCTCCAACTGTTTTGAATCTTGTTTTTCAAAAAGCTTTGTTTTTCAAAATCATATCTATATTTTTTAAAAGCTTTCAAGCAACCTCAACTTCTATTGTTATATCAATTTTGAAGTGGTTGCAAAAGCAAGATCATCCCTCATCTTATAGAGCATCTATAATATCCTAAGATCACTCATCTCTCTCAGTTTCTAAATTGACTCATTCTCTGAAGTGATTGGATCATAGAACTCTATTGTGTAATTTATTTTATTTCAAGGTGTTTTTGAAATCCTGGGCTTTGTACTTGGGTCTCTCAATCAAGTGATTGAGTTGGTGTTTTGAAATCCTGGGCTTTGTACTTGGGTCTCTCAATCAAGTGATTGAGTTGGTGTTTTGAAATCCTGGGCTGTGTACTTGGGTCTCTCAATAGGGTTATTGAGTTGGTTTAGAAATCCTTAGCAAGAGTGCTTGGGTTCTCAATTCAGGGGAATTGAGATTTACTTATATTGGGGTCGACTGTTTGTATCAAACTCTCTTCAATATAGTGGTTACTAAGTCCAAGGGTTGAAAAGCCTAAGGCCGAGGACGTAGGGGTTTTATCCCGAACCTCGCTAAATTGCTGTGTCTCTCTCTCTTCCCTATCTCTTTATATTTTGCACTTTATTTGCTTATAATATTGATATTATCATAACTGCTTATATTATCATATTCTCAATATAACTGTGCAAATATATCATATTGTAATCTTTCTTCTTATTATCTATTTTATTGCTGTATACAATATTGATCTGTCCATCATCTCATTCTACTCCTTCTATATTGGTCAAATATTATTATTCCGCATTTAATCCAAACCAATATCGAAAAAGTTTTTTTTTTAATTGAAAAAGAATCCATTAATCACCTATAACCTTATTCACCCCCCCCCCCCTCTAAGGTTACTTTTATAGACTCTCAAGTCTAACAGCGGCCACACTTCCACATTCACATAGGTGAGCCTATCAAGAGTACTCATGTAGCTGCGTACCCCACTCTATATTGAGTATAGAACTCATTAAGAAATTTATTCAACCTTCCCACACTACATGATATCATGCTCCACACTATGAATGAGACTTAAAATTATTTGTGCATGATTCTACATCTTATTATAAGTTGTTACTACCACATTGAACCTATTTCTTGGGATCTCCAATCTATTAGTTCGGGTTACCCTTATAAAAAACAAGTTAATGGGCATCAGTCTCATTCCTCTTGCTAATCCTTTCATCAAAGGATCAGCCAAATTTTCTTCAAACATCATATGATCTTCCTATTTACTTTGTGATAGCCGTGGTTCTATCACAATAGATCCATATGGTTGGAATCTGTAACATCCCCTAATTTTTAGAAGCTTCGTCGGTCGAGGTTGGATTAGTGGTCATGAGCTAAGTATTTATCCAATCGGATAGTTCGGTATCATAATTAATTATTCTTAGTATTTATGATATATGAGGTGTTTTAAATAAATTGAATTGAATTGGTATCTATTTAATTGATAAGTATGTGAAATGGTGTGTCTAATTAAATTTAATTGTGTCAAGTGGGATTGAGTTGGGCTGAAGGAGTCATATGGAATAGGATGGGTAAGTGAGGGACAAAACTGTCTTTCTACAGGGCTTATATTTAAACCAATTCTTCAGCTGGAAACCAACACACACACTTCACTTTTTCTAGATTCAGAAACTGAACCAGGGAGGGAAGGAGGAGAGGGCGCGAGAGTGAGAGAAGGGAAGTGAAGAGGGTTTTTCTCAGAACTCCTTGCATGTATGATCCATTAACATCACCAGAATCAGTTCATCTCCCCCTTTTCATTCATACCAAATTCGAAATCCCTTCCCTCTCCAAGCCAAAATCACCATTATCAATCATCAAGCTTTTCATGACCAAACAGAAATTCTGAACCTCTTGCATGTTGGATTGAGAAACTATAGAACCATTCCCTGTACCTGAATCACGAACTGAAACAGCTTAGGAATCATTTGGGTGTTTGGGTTTCAAAGTTCAAGCTATTGGAAGTCTGAATTTCAGTTTTGGGGGCGGTCTAAGAGCAAGTTCGTGAGTCACCGTGCTATCTCGAAGTCTTGGTGTGATTGTTGTTTGTCTTCTAAAGGTGAGTTCTATACTCACTAGGGAATCTGTGTTTATGTATGTGTACCATGTATTCTGGTTCGGTCACGTGTTTTACAAAATCAGTGTCGAGTCGTGTTAGGAAAATCCGCTGCGATGCAGAATTATGTAATTGTTTAATTGAGGTTGTGGTTGATTATTATAATTGTTATGTTGATTGATATGTGGATTGTTTGGCTGGATAATGTTCTCTTTTTGAAGGCTGATGAGTTAGGTATCGATCGGAACGGAGTTTGGAAACGAAACGGATTCGAAAAAGGGCTCGAAATGGCATTTCAGCAAGTCTGTGAGACAGGCACGGACCGTGCGCCCAGCGCACGGGTCGTGCGTTGCCTTCTGATTCACAGGATGGCTGAGTGTTGATTTCGCACATGGACCGTGCGCCATCAAGCACGGGTCGTGCGTATGCTTCTGTCAACATTTTCAAAATGTGTTCAAAGCCTTCCTAATTGATTCCAAACCCATCCTAATCCCTTCCCAATGTTATGAAATGATAAAATAACCGTAATTCATTGTAATTGCTTAAGTTTAATGATAACAACCTTATGTCATGATTGAATGATTGTTGACGGCCCAATGCGGGTACATGGAAGGTGTTTGGATTGATTGTAAATATGTATAAGACAGGTTAACAAACTTAGGAATCCGAGTGAGATCACAACACGAAATTAAGATGGACTTAATGCCCCTAATGCTAATGATAAGAACAAGTCATGATCACATTAGGCCATGTTAAGTTATGCCATGTTATGTTATGTAAATTCATGTTCACGTCGATGTATTTATATTATACATCATGTTAGGGTGACGACCCTAGTTTTCAAGATTAGTGTACTAAGGGCGAGGAAGTCATGATTCCTTATGACCTTAGGCCCCGTCATTGTTTGTCCCTTACGACCCTAGTTTTCAAGATTACGAACTCATGAATCAAGAATAACGAATCAAGCATAACTGAACCGCGAGAGTTAGTAAGAGGTTGCGATAGAACTCACTGAGACAAGTTGTCTCACCCAATTCATGTTGTTGTTTTTCAGTGATACAGGCAGAAGTTGGATGTGCAGGAGCAATGGTCGTGGAACCGCTTCGTGGAGACGCTGTCGTCTATTTTGTTATGTTTATGTATTTTGGTTTCTCTCTTTGTCATAGATATTCGATTGTACGACTTGTACTTGTATTAAGTTGTAAATCGCTTCCGCAGACTTTCTGATTTTGTATTGAACACCAGTTCGAGTTATGTGAGAACCGACTTCATGTATTTCATGTTCTGTTATGCTTACACGTTTGATGATTTTCATCGAATTTTAGAATGTGTTCAATATTTTAAAAAGGGAAGTCACTCTGATGTATGCCAGTAGTGCATTTCGGTAGTTTCTACAAGTTAGAAATTATCGGGGTGTTACAGAATCAACTTTTCATACTTAGGAATACCTAAAAGGCTATTCCATTCGTCATCACTGTGTATCTTCATAGCACAGTGGGAAACTTTTTGTAATCTCAGGTGCATGGTCTTTTTAAAGGTAAATCATGACCCTCTCGATAGCACACCCGTGCTCATTACTAGAATTAGTAGTAAACCCGAAACGTAAAGTCACAACACTATTTATAATTCTAGTGCAATCAGCAGCATATTGAAGACCTCAAATGATGCTCGCAAACTCAGACTTTTCAACACTCCCATGGTGTTCTTGAGCTATTTGATACTAGAATCATAATGAGTGTCTGGTTTACAACAGAAGTAATCTATATTTACTTCACCAACATCCTTTATATCAAAAAAATTAAGAAACATATTTTTGATATTTTTGACAAAAAATAATATTAGAACCAAAATTAAATAATTCATCCACGTGTAGATAATAATAGTGCAACTATTATTAATCAAAATATAAAATAAGCACTTACTACTTTCATTAATTTCAAAACATATGAAGTCACAATATTAAATTTCTCAAAATAAGAGAAAGCAAAAGTCATCATTTTAATCTAATTGAATTACTTTATTCTATTTTAAAAAAAAAATATTATTATTAGAATCACATGTTCTAATAATGCACTATCAAAAAAATAGAACCCCCACTATTTTTCACATTTAAACGAAAAATGATTTTCGTAACATTTGCGTTCTTTATATCAAAAAAAACTTCATCATCGGAATAAAATCTATAACTTTCATTGATAACCATATACACCATAAAAAAATCTCTAACTCCACGGGGACAAAAATAAATAAATAAACATTTTTTTCAAATCATGGTGTGGGTTTTTCAAAACTTTTCCTATTCCAAAATCTGGTTTTCCTTAAAATCAATTGCAAGACAAATCTCTTGTAGCTCATTAAAAAATATATAATAAAAGAGTAAACTTAAGAATAGTCCAAAGTAAAACATATATGTAGCAGCTCATGAAAAAACAATAATTCGAAAAAAGTAACAATAGTAACGTAATAATAGTATAATAAAAGTTACTAATTAATCATTTAAAAATTCATAATCAAAATATTATAAAAAGTATGAATATTAAAAATAAATCATCTTAATTAAAATTGAGCATTTTCATAGTGTCATAATTATTCCTTACAAAAATAATATTGTTTGTAAGGGTATATAAGCCGATTCTCGTGGTTTGAGTCTCGACTTTGTTAAGAAGATAATCTCAAAACTAAGTTCTTCATCATCTCTGGAGTATACATACCGTTCTTTCCAGAGGTAAACAACAATTTCACAAAACTTGTCTCAACAATATCAATGGTGTGAGAATCTTTCATTATTCAACAATAGAATAACTCATAAAACTTTGTCAGAGTAGACATGACGCATTGCGCCAGTGTCTACCCACTACCTCCAGATCCACGAACATTGATTTCATAAATCATAATAATTGGTGTTTCTAGAACTCTTATTCTTATTCTAATTGTCATTTTTTTCCGTTCAAGAATTTGAGTTTCTAAAATATATCTTTAATTTCTAGACAGTATAAGTGAAATTGGCAATAGCAAAATACTGAGTATAAGACATACCTTTGGAGTCAATATAAGGCATCCGTTTGAAAACCGTAAGACATACCTTTCGAGACATCAACGAAAGTGTCGTGCTCGATTGAAATGGCAAATAATCAACGTCTTAAAATTGTTTGAACATTACGAACACAATGACAAACACGAACAAAATAGGCTGAGTCGCGAACTAGGTCGCTCTCTTTAAGACGTTTCGTGGCTCTGCCCAATGTGTGCAAGCAGTCTCTCCTAGCCTCGTCATTCCCAAGATAAAACAGCCTTCTGAGAAAATATATATCATCTTCCCTGCACCTAGGAAAACCACCAAACTCACACCTTCTTATCATTATTTTACTGCTCGGAATTCTTATTCTTTTCTCAAAATGAGAAGTATCCTTCCTCATCTCTTAAAAATAAGCACTAGATTTTTTCTCTCAAAATTCTTTTCTACACCCAAACTTTTCTATTTTGTTTTCTAATCTCACTTCTCCAAAATTTTCTTACGTTCATCCGTCTTGAAAATTTAGCCACACACCAGTTATATATCTCTATCTTATAAAAGGCTTGGCACATGAGGTGCCAAAATACAGCATTTTTTAACCTCAAACTCCAATCATATTTACACAAATGCCATTCTTTCATTTCTATTATAAACTTCAGCCCTTTTTTTTTCTTTTTTTCACATTTTAATGTTTTCCACTTCGAAAATAATATTCCTATAAAGTTTGAGAAAAAAAAATAGATGTTCAAATATGTTAAGTTCGTTTTTCAATGATTGATTTGGTGAACAAAAATTAATTTCATAATAAAATACATAAAGTGCAATGCTAAGCAGTGTGTTGTGAAGTACTTTAAGATTCAGAGAAAAATTTAACGGTTCATATACATGAAGTTTCTTCCTCAATAATTTTGGTTTGGTCAAAATAATAATAATTTCGTGACAAAATACGTAAAGTGCGATGCTAAGCAGTACATTTTGGGTACTTTAGGGTCCAACAAAATTTTAACTGTTCAAATACCTGAAGTTCCTTCCTGAATATCCGAGTTGGTCAAAATAATAATAATTTTGAGACAAAATATGTAAAGTGCGATGCTAGCAGTGTATTTTGGGGTACTTTATGATCCAAAATTTATTTTAGATATTTGGATACGCGAACTCCGTTCCTCGAAAACTGGTTTGATGAAAAAATAAAAAATTTCGAGCAAAATTTCATCAAACCCTGCATTATACCTACGCGTTTCACTTTCTATTTGTGTTGTGTTATTTATTTTGGTCATTTTGCATCCACAGGTTTTAAAAGCATACTTAAATTGGTGTTTCTTTTCATATTTTTATTTTATATTCGAGTACCGTGTGTTCCAACATTTACTCTTGCGAAAATTTCAGTCACATTTACAATAGAACCCTCATAATCTTCTTTTAAGCTTTTCCAGTCTTGTAATTATTGCAATGCTTCCGTCTATTTCCTTATTTTTCTTCTCTCTTTAATCCTTTTGAATTTATCTGATTTTGTATTTTATTCATTAGAACTGGCTGGACCTAAGACTTCCTTACATTTTCAATAAACAGCTCAGTTTAGATGTTAAATCATAGTATCTCAACCAGTTTAGGCACTTGGTCAATTCTTTGTATTTCCGAAAATTCAGTATATCAATATTAAGGCGTGCAACACATGAATAACTATGGCCAACTGATAGATCAAAATTGGTAATAGACCGTTCATCATTTCAGTATTTGTTAATGATTTTCAAATTATAAATGACTATGGCCAAATGGTATTTCAGCACACTTTTATAAAGTAATTGAAATAACTATACTTTATTTATAAACAATAAAAATATCGATTTAATGTGTTTATATTCGTCGATACTGGCTTACCCCGTGCATCGCACGGGTAATGAGGCTAGTAAAGCTTTTATTCCATATAAAAACCTAACTTTCATATACTTTTTTTTTGACAAAAGCTTTCATATACTTAATTAGCACAATAATATAGGCAACGGTCATATACTAATTAAAAGGAAAACTTTAACGTTCATATAAGTAAAATATATTCAATACTCTTTCTTTTTTTTTTGACAATATTCATTACTCTTTCAATTACATTGAAAAACGGTTATACGTTTCAAACTAATGTCGTAAATACTAATAGTTGGATTCAATCATGAATCGATCTTAGCTTAAAATCAGGCTTCAAAACAATTCAATTTTTTTAACGTAAACAAGAAATAATAATATTCTACAAAATAATATCAAATATATTATTTTATTATTTTTAAATAAAACACACAACATGTTTGAATTATCAAATATGTTGAGAGCAATATTAATTAAATTGTATTCTTATACTACCTTGGTACTATATTATTGTTATTATTTAATTATGTTGTGTATAGAATATCTATATTTGAAATATTATTATTTTATTTGATTTTAGTTGATTATTTTATTTTATAAAATATTAGTATTTGAGATGTTATTTATTTAATGAATTACTTTGGCCCATTGAAGTGTTAAAATAATAGGTATAGTGAAAGTATGCTTTAAAAATGATTTAAAAGTTATTTTGGTTTTTTTAACTTGCATGCACCCCTCCTCTCTATTAAATGCACCCCCTCTAAGTTAGCCACTACAGAACAGGAGAAACACTCAGCCCGCGCTCGTAACCACCTCAATGTGTGACCCAGCTCGCCCATGGATCCCTACCCAGCTTGCGCGACCCATAACCCGACCCGTCGGCGCTGTCTTCTTCCCTCCCTCATCCTAGCTGCGTCGCGGCTGCTCTCTCTTCCCAATCTGCGCCATTTTGTTTTCAAATTCGGATTAATCCCAAAATCAAGCATTCAATTCATGATTCTTATTCATCAATTTGGGAATTTCGATTCAACCCTAAAACCCCAATTTCGATTTCTCTTAAAACCCTCTCATCTCCTTCCCTTTGCGAGTTCTCTCTCCTCCTTGCACCATTCGCTCGACCACCATAACCAGACCATCCCAACGCCCCGAAACGCCACCATCAAGACCAGAACACCCTCGCGCCCTTCCCCTTGCCTTCGCAAGTTTACATCCTTCCCACAAAACTTGATTCGGTCTTCCTCCGTTCTCCTCACGGCTGTGAATGTCCCTAGCCCTGTTACACCTACAACAACGGCGACCTCCCTCCACCACCACCTTTGTTCTCACCAGAATCCCAACACCCAGCCATAACGACATATGTTTTAGACATACATGAACTCATACTTTTCTCTCATCGACAACACCTACCCTTTCGCAATTTCAATCCCCGATGATCCCAAATTCACTCACACTCACATTCACTGATTGTGATATTCCCTCGCTCAAATCTACACAAATTAATTGTGTCCTAATCCAACAACACAGGACTTCACCGAAGAACGGCTTCCAATGACCATTGACAAGACTCATTAAGACAAGCCCTCTGTAATTCGTGTACTCGGACATTCAAATTCTTGGGCTCACAGTTTCAAACTATTGTTATCACCTTGTGCCTTTCACTAGCTGTACGCGTTCGAGTCAAACATTATTTCGTTGGAATAATCACTCTCGGGAGCTCACGATTTGTATTCATCGATTCACTTTTGGAATTCACTTCAATATGAGGAATGGGGTGTTGACACCCGTTTTCGCCGAGGGCTACTTGGCTGGCGAAGAATCGGCTAGCCGAGGGCCGAAGGCTGATTCCCGTCAGCAAAAATAGAAATTTAGCTGCTTGGGGTCTAATTGACTATACATGACCACATGGCTAAGATAAACAACTGAGGTGCCTACTCGGCTGACGCCTGATTGGCCGAGGTAAGACTCGGCCGAGACAAATCGACTTGACGTGGCTACTAAGTCTATATAGAATTGGAGGCTAATAATTTGTCGTAATGTGTTCATATAATTATTTATTAAATAATTATATGATTTATTAAAATAAATATGATGGAAAAATGCCAAGCCAAGCTACGGTAACCACTTTCTTCAATTTATGGGAAGTGGGCATGAGGAGTTGGGAAAGTTAAAGGAGCTTGCTTTGGGAGCAATGATTCAACGCTCGTGGACACATTTAGACGTTGGAGCGGTTAAGACAACGTGGAGAAGTGCCGTAGAAGCGGAAGCGAAGATATTTTGACCCCACTACCCGTGCTAGTGGAAGAGTGGAACGTGCTTCCTATTTTTAAGGCATAGGTGTAATGTAGTACGTTGATCTTAGTCGATCCAACGGTGTGCATATGTTGCCTCGAGTAGTGGCCGACGAAGGCTCATGTATATATATAGTTGGCTTGTACATTTGTAAAAACCCCAACACATTAATCAATACACAAGTCCTTACTTATTTATATTTCCTTTACCGCTTTCCTTTATCATTTTCCTTTATTTTTATGCTTTCCTAGTTTAGTAATAGTTCTCCTTCTACACCAGACGCTTTCTAAAGTATTCTAGGAACCCGCAGCTGAGAAACAGAGTCCCTTTCTCAGCGTAATCGCTTGATCAACAAAGGGATCAGTGCGAGATAGCCTTAGCAAACGCCTAGTTGGCCGAGGAAACACCCAATTGCCTGACTAAGCATCTTGCTCGGCTAAGCACCGAAATTCGCACGACAACAAAAATGGCACGCCCAGTGGGACCAATGAAGGTGAGCGCTCCGTTCAACTTTGGAGTACCACAATAAGAGCAACCACATGTTCAGGCAGAACCTTTACCACAGGTTCAGCCGAACACTATTCAGGCAGAACTATTTGCCCAAATGGGCAAATAATGGCGAATGATAGGTTCGATGATGCAGCAAGACACATTGGAATGCCTCTAGTTATGCCATCTGCTCCGGCTAATGGTATGACTGTGCAGGCTACTAATATAGGACTTGCTGATTATCAAGCTCTGGGCTCTGGAATACATGCAGCTATCTGGGGATTATATAAGATAGCAGCCATGGAATAATTTTCCACCTACTTATTATAATCAACCATTCCATCAGTATGTCTCAGAAAGGCCTAGCGAGATGGGTTCAATTCCTCCTCGAGGGATTGTGTATACAACAACTGGTCATTATAATAGAGAGCAGCCATGGAATATTATTCCACCTCTTTTGAGTAATAACCAAGTTGTCCATGAGCCTCAATATATGAATCATGGTGGTTACGTAGCAGAGTAGCCATGGAGACCAACTCCACCTCTGGTAGCAGAGCACCCATGGAGACCAACTCCACCTCTGGTAGCAGAGCAGCCATTGAGACTAACTCCGCCTCTTGCGGCTATCCATACAATGGTTCCAAATATGCCGAAGCCAACATATCAAATGTCGCTTCAAGAGGCAGCAATGCCAACAATACAATATGGTCTTACTCCCGCTTCTATGATGGCCGAGAGTAGACCGATTGTCCCTCGGCCAATTGATCCCCTGATGATCTCTAAGGTTATACAAAGTCACTCGGCATACAAATGAGACCATTGTCTCGGTCTATGTATGGAAAGCCATATCCAGAGTGTGTGGACAAAATGATTTCATTGTCGTGAGGATATGAGGTCCCAAACTTCACATGATGATCACTGAGGTTATGCGAAGTCACTTCGGCATACAAATGAGACCATTGTCTCGCTCTATGTATGGAAAGCCATATCCAGAGTGTGTGGACAAAAATGATTCCATTGCCGTGAGAAGTGTTGTAGAAGGGGAAGCGAAGATATTTTGACCCCACTACCCGTTCTAGTGGAAGAGTGGAACGTGCTTCCTATTTTTAAGGCATAGGTGTAATGTAGTACGTTGATCTTAGTCGATCCAACGGTGAGCAGTTGTTGGCTCGAGTAGTGGCCGACGAAGGCTCATGTATATATATAGTTGGCTTGTACATTTGTAAAAACCCCCAACAATCAATTAATACACAAGTCCTTACTTATTTTACATTTCCTTTATCGCTTTCCTTTATTTTTATACTTTCCTAGTTTAGTAATAGTTCTCCGTCTACACTAGACGCTTTCTAAAGTAGTCTAGGAACCCGCAGTTGAGAAACAGAGTCCCTTTCTCAGCGTAATCGCTTGATCAACAAAGGGATCAGTGCGAGATAGCCTTAGCAAACGCCTAGTCGGGCGAGAAAACACCCAATTGGCAGACTAAGCATCTTGCTCGGCTAAGCACCGAAATTCGCACGACAACAGGTGGAAAGGGTTTCTTTTCTATATAGGGAATAGGGGATAGCACTATGATAGTAGTGATTGTTGCTATTCCTCTTAGTTTGTATTTATTTATTTATTATTAATTATTCGATTTATTCGATTCGGATGACTGTAAATAATTGGATGACTGTAACTAATTCAGATGACTGTAACTATATGACTTGGATGACTGTAACTATATTATTTGGATGATTGTAGCTGTTATGTCAAGTTTAGGGAATGAATCTAATTGTATGCCAAATGACGTAATTTAATTAACATGCGAGGAACGAAGAGTCGGCATATGACCATAGAATTAAGTTGATAGTCGAGGTGAATTTAGAGCAAAAACAAAGTAACTATACGGATTAATGTCTAAAAATAATAGACGATGCATTAATAAATAGTAGTGAATGGTTAAATAAGATTGAGACTTAGGAAGAGCTTGGAGACATGATTAGTCAGTTAGTAATTACCTTATAGCAATGAAAACATGATAGTTGACTTTGAGAATAATTCTTAGTGACGGAAAGACATGGCGAACTAGTCATAGATCCCGAGTGAAATAAGACAATAAAATAGTGACCATAGCTAAATCTTGACTTAGCGCTAGTTAGATGAAAAATATTTAATAGCTTAACAAAGTTAATTAATGAGCTCAAACATAGTTGAGTAGATATGACCTGAGCATGACTCATAGATAAGTAAGTATACATCACTTAAATGAGAATGAGCGGTTAGTTATAAGAGTTAAATATTTAGTTAATGTCTAATGTGTTAATGGATTAGAATGATAAACAAGTTTAAATGATACGAAGTTAAAATCGTTTAAGATCTAGACCGACACCATAGTAACGATTAAGGTAGCTAAGATTGACTTGGAATCGTTAAGATTATTGAGTGATTTGACGTTCATGTTTCATTGTGGTTGCTGGTTGGTATTGTGTGTATTGGTATTGCGTGTATTGTTATAGGAAACTTGTTGCCCAATGGGCAAGCTATCCTTCGTCGATGATTAACGAGCTGGATCGTGTTGAAGAATCTTGTCGCAGTATGGGCAAGAACTCGTTGTAGTATGGACGAGCTACGTCTTCGTGATCGAGATTTGTTGAAGGAACCGTGTCGCAGTATGGCCAAGGACTCATCGCAGTATGGGGAGCCGTACCTCAATAGTTGAAATCGTATAGGAGGAACCTTGTCGTAGTATGGGCAAGGACTCGTCGCAGTATGGGCGAGTCATACCTCAATGATGGTAGGGATGATAGGTGGGGTGGTAACCCCTTTTCAGACCACAATTTATCCATAATGTAGTAACCCCTTTTCAGAAAAAAATTGCGAATTCACATATGTAGTAACCCTTTTAGGAATTAATATTTTATTATAGTTTATTTTTAGGATATAAACTTTTTTTATCAAAATTTTTAAGATATAAATTAAAAACACTCAGAATGGAGTCACATTGGTTGTCAAAAAAGAAAGAGGCCCACATGTCGTAACCCGTGCATATCTGTATAAGTCTGTTGTATCCTGGACGTATCCGTATAAGCCAGGCGTATCCCATGAGTATCGGTCGTGTATCCCCCGCGTATCAAACATTTTTATTTTTAAAAAATAAATAAAAATTCCAGGATACTCCATGTGTTTGAATCCCTGCGTATCAGACACGTATTGGTATCGAATATGTGTCGGATACGGATACTTGGCCTGTTTTGGAGTAGCGGGGCTTCCCAGTTGACGAACGTAGGTGTTGGAGCCATAGTGCTGATAAGGCCCTAGCAGAAGGCACGACAGAGTGTTGTTGTGTGGATTTGCCTTGACACGCACTAGATGTTTGCGCATGTTCGCTATAGCAATAGACACTGCCAATTCTTACCTGAACATGTCCAACCGTGTCTCTTAAACAAGTAGAAACGACTCAATTTTAGTTAGGGATTGAGTATCAATCTTACCAAAGATCATCATGACGAACACGTTGTACTCCTCCGAAAGACCATCGAGGATGATGTGTGCTAGATCTTGTTCGAAAATTTTTTCACCTATCGCAATCAACCAGTCAAAAATGGAGTGCTGTTCTTAAGCTCTGATTGTAACTATTTGACCTTCGCCTTTAGATGTGTGATATAACGTTGGTGTATCTTTTCCAAAACTTTCCAAGAGTGATGGCATGTGAGAACTCGGGGCAACACCAATTTCGATAGCATTGACAACAACCACGTAAGCAGAGTTTGATCATGGACTAGCCATTTCTCGTATTCATCGGAGAGGGCATCTACAATTCGACCCATTTCAGAGACGTATTTTGGTGGAAAAAGACAGATTTACCAGGAGTTGGTGCAATTTGTGCATCTTCACAACACCTTTGACCTGCCGAATCTAGAGCAAAAAATTCTTATCGTCGAGCTTGGTTGATAACTTTGGTCCTGCCGCAAATCAATGAGAAGATTGTGATATTGGAGATTCCATGAATAATTGACGCATTTGGTTGGTGATTGGAAGCATCGCTGCGAGGCGATTGCTCCGGTGTTGATGATGCCATTAGAGAAGAAGGTTAGCCGTGAGAAGCAGAAGCACGAGTGATTGGTACCAAGAAAGTTGAAGGATTGATACCATGATAAGACTAACTATAGAGAGAATTGCTCTAAAGAATTTATGATTACATTATTATGATTTCTTGATTACAATGCATTCCTTGAACTGACTCTTTATAGTGCGGAGATCTAGTTCAGCTGAGTAACAAAATGCTGATTAGATCTCTAACTTACTGTTGACTAAGCCTAACTTACTAACAACAAGCTGACTAGACACTAGCTTAATGTAGGTTGTACAATGAGTTAGCTTCTACTATACATATACACTATTACATATAGTTTAAATTGGTCTGATACAATGACTAAATCAATACCAACGAAGAAGGTTGAAGATTGTTGCCAAGGTGTTGATATAGTGGTGTGGTCTAATTAAGTCACAATGAGAGAAATTTGTTGGAATTCCTAATAAAAAGGGGGAGATTTGTGAAAGAGAAATACTAGCAACACTCTCTTTCAAACACTCACTCCATGATTGGCTAAAATTCATGTCGGTCCTACCACTTTAGAAATGAGACCCATTAATTTAGTGGAACTCATATGAAGGGAGGGTGTTGAAGGGAGAGTGACAAATAGAGTATTACTAGCATTTCTCTCTAAAAAGACCCATTAGCATTTCTTTGCGAGGCGATTGCTCCGGTGTTGATGATGCCATTAGAGAAGAAGAAGGTTAGCCGTGAGAAGCAGAAGCACGAGTGATTGGCACCAAGAAAGTTGAAGGATTGATACCATGATAAGACTAACTATAGAGAGAATTGCTCTAAAGAATTTATGATTACATTATTCCGATTTCTTGATTACAATGCATTCCTTGAACCGACTCTTTATAGTGCGGAGATCTAGTTCAGCTGAGTAACAAAATTAATGGGTCTCATTTCTAAATTACTAAAAAGACCCATTTTAGAGTAATACTCTAGAGTGAGTGTTGAAGGGAGAGTGACAAATAGAGTATTATTAGCATTTCTCTCTAAAAAGACAATTTATGAATTTCATTGTTACGTAACGTAATAAAGACACTATTACTAGAAGACTAGAAAAAAAGTAATTGTTATAAGGCTTAAATATTGTTTTGGTTCTTACAAATTATATAGTGAATATCCATTTTATAAATTGTAAGGGTTGTTTTAAAAAAAAAAATTGCAGGGACTAAAATGGATATTTGCCGTAGTTGTAGGGACCAAAATAATATTTAAACCTCGTTATAAAGAGCATAATGCAAAATTTAATGACCCGATGACCCAGACAGTGATGACAAAGCGCAATGAAAGGAGGTTGGACAACATGGTGAACTTGACCAAAGGTAGCAGTAATGAGAAGTGTGTGGGGTCTAGCGATTGCCACATGGCCAACATGCTTTTGACAAAATGGAAGGTTGCATGTGATGACAAGTAGCAAGTTGCATGGTGTACACATGGTGTAGTGCATGCATTGCAAGGGACACTTGGTGTTTTGCATGGAAGGCAAAGGACAAGTGTCTTCATGCATGTAACCGTAAGGAAACTTTGGCTTGCCACTCCTATAAATAGGACCATGAGCAAGCATTCTCAACATAACAACACAAGAGAAACACAACAAGAAGCAAGAGAGAAAGAGAGTCTTGCTCAAGAGAGAAGAGTGATCCTCATAGAGAGTTTCTCTGTGAGAGAAATAGTGAGCCAATTTGTGAGAGTGTTCCTTACAAATTGAGAGATACATTGCAGTGAGATCCACCTAAGGGTGAAGTTGTATTCTCATTATCATTATAGTGGAAGTTTAAGAGGCCTACGGGTCTCATGGTTTTTCCTTTCTCACATTGAAAAGGTTTTTGACACTAAAATTCTTTGTGTCATTACACCTATTTTTCACGTTTCCACTAGTGCCTATTTTTGAGTTCAAGGAGGAAGAAAATTATGGAGGCCATTTTCCCAACAAAGTGATGTTTATTACTTCCACGTTCTTGGGTCCTTGACCTCAAAATGCCATGAAAACTAAAATGGACTATCACATGTAGAAATAAAGGTTCCTAAATCATTGAGGTTAACAATTCCCTAGAACATGATCATCAATTGAATGACGAATGAGAGCAAGTTTTTTTTATGATTATTATTTAAAGGTGATCAATAGTCGCTCCCCATTTCTCGTATATGACTCGAATCCACAATTCTTTAAGTGTAGCTTAAGTATCTTACTAATTGAGCTGTGTTTCATTGTCAATTGAGAGCAAGTTCATTTGCAGTGAAATGAATAGTCTATAAATAGATAATCATAAGCACCAGATGAGTCCTTAGAACGGATGTTGGTTTTGAAATGGCTTGAGCTTGAGCATGAGAATGATATGCATAAGCTTTATTCAATTTTAACCATGCATATAAAAAAAAAGTGGCAGAATACAAAGAAAATTAAATTGGAAGACTGGAAGTGAAATTGAATTGAATTTGTTGAGGGAAGGAAGAACTAGAATTTAGCGTTACAACTTACAACAGAAGCAGAACCATTACTAGAAGGGTCAGAGGCCACTGTGAATAAAAACTGCTAGTTAAGGAATAGAAGCTATGGATACCATTGAGAAACAAATTGAGAAGTAGAATTTGTTCAGTAGTGTGTTGATTACATGTATATATACATAGGCATCAGTTGTATTCAACACTCTTCGGGGAAAAAGCTATTTGATATTTAAATGTATGATAAGTGAACGACCTATGAGCATTACAATTTCTGAAACTTAATTAGCTTGCTACTTAAATATTCATTTTGACAGACCTAAATTTATGAATTTGAGAATAAGTTGTGTCTGTCAGAGTAAATCGTTCTTACTGCATTATTCTTGTGGAGGAAGTAGGAGCAATTTCAGTCTCATACAATCTATCTATACATAATGCTTGCAACGTAACAATTTTTGAGGTTTCCACAACTACGACTGCAACCCCATTTTAAAATGTTGCTTATAAACACAAGATTGGAAGAATACAGTGCTGAGACTAAAGTTTATTCATCCAACATGCCATTGAACTACCTCCTTTGCATTGAAATGTTTTAATGAGCATCTGTTTTCCTGGAGTTTGAATTCACACTGGATGGATATCATTCGACTTGCGACGTGAACTCTCTGCAGGTGACTGCGAATCGACGAGAAAGGATTTCAAGATACTGTAGAATTCCTTAGCCTTTTCCACGTTGAATGCATGCCCTGCATTCTTAATGACTACCATTTGAGCATTGTCCCCTAAGTGCCTGTGTTAAAAATATTCCAATGAGTTCCCAATTCAAATGTGATGGTAACACTAACAACTAACTAGTACAATAAGATTGCTACTAGTATTAACCTTTTCAATCTGTGACCCAGTTCTAAAGGGAATACTTGATCATGTTCTCCCCATATAATTAGTGTAGGCTGCAATGCAAGGAAGATGAAATAAATGAAGCCTCTTTGGGAGGAAAGTAAAAGCTTGCAATGGGAAAAGTGAAAACATTGTCCAATTATTATGAGGAAAGTAAAAAAAAAAAAAAGAACCTGAGATATCTTAGGGAGGTCAGAAAGTTTTCTGTCCTTCGCAATGGCTCGGATCAATTCTCTTTTTTCTTGTACATAGTCCCTGCACATTGCCTACACAAATTCACCAATTTTAGCCCACACTGCCCCCTTTAATTCATGAACATCTACCATAATATTATAAGTCTAGTTAATTAAAAATTCCAGCTGAAACATATCTAATTTAACCATTACACATTATTATAGAGATAACACCAATCTTCTTTTTCTCCTACAGACATGCTTCTGGTCACTATGCTAGAGAAATCCGGACTAAAGATCGAACCGGCGAGACCTCTGAATAATGGTTCAGTTGTTTCACTCGGTTCAACCATTATTGTACTAGATGACTAATAAATAAATAAATAAAAATTAAAAAGTATTAAATTTTAGGGGAAAAGTAGATAAAAAAGATAAAAAATACATTTTGAACAGTTCAACCCGGTTCTGCCGCAGTTTAATCCAAATTAACTCGGTTCTGAGCAATTCAACCGTACTGCAGCCCAACAAAAATTGAACCAACCATCAGACTAGTCAGGTCAAGGTTTAACCGGTTTAACCGTCCTGTTCAGTTCTCACTACACTGATTTCATGAAATGCAAGGCAAACAAAAACGAGAAAAGAATCTTAAGTCCACCGCTGGCTTAAGAACTCAAATGAATTAGATAAATTAACTCAAATATAAAAAATGTAAACAGGGACAAATTTACAAGTCCTAGAGACAATGTTATAAAAGAAATACAAGAAGTAAGTTTTTTTATTTAAAAATACGTCAATTAACATTTAGAATAATAACAAAAAATGTAGTAACAATTTTCAATTAAAAAAGAATTTCGTTTTAAATTAATTCTTAATCATGATCTCGGTTAATATTTAACATTCAAATTTAAAATAAAAATAAAAAGTATGCAATGAGACTTACATCAATGAAATCATGAAGGAAGCAAGAAGGCAACCAAGACAAAGGAGGGGGTCTAAAGAAAGTAAACCCAACAAGTTCCCTAAGCTTACGTGGCGTTAACGGCACCAAAATACTAGCAGCTTCATCCAAATCACTAACAGGAAATAATCCATTTTTCAAATCCCTTTCTTCCAAACAAACCCCTGATCCACAAACCACAACTCTCTCAACCAAATCCCCATATTTCACACCCATACTATACGCCACAAATCCACCATAACTCACACCCACAACACTCACCTTCTTCACTCCCTTTCCTTCCATCACTTTCATCACACACTCCGCTTGAAATCCTTCACTCCTTTCGGTTCGGGTCGTGTAGGACCCACCGAAGAACAATAGGTCCGGTACGTATACGTTGAAGAATCTTGTTATGTTTCTTATGAAATCTCCCCATTGCCATAACGCGTTTGATCCGAAGCCGTGGATTAGGAGTAGGTTCGGTTTTGATTCGGTTTGGATTTTTGGTACCCAGCAGTGTATTACTGTTCCATCTTTTAAATCTGTTATTGTTGATCGGAGTCCTGATGCTGTGAATGTTGATTGGTAGCATCGGTTTCTTGTTTCTGTTAGACTGAAGCATTGCGTCATGGTAATTGGTTAGGTAGTTACTAGTAGTTAGTTACTAGAACTATGAAGATTCTAGAACTCTCTAGAATAGAATAGGCTTGGGTTGTGTTGTGTTGTGAATTTGTGATCACTTTGGTGAGAAGAGTTAGAATTTGGATGAATCAAATTCAACGATGAGATTAAAATTTTGGAATATGGTTGGGGTTGTTGTGCCTGCGCTGCCAACGAGAATATAGGTGTTTGTGTGTGAGAGCGAATGATTGGGGAAAATGAATTTTAAACGTGGGGAGCGAAAGAAATTGTTTAATGAGAAAATTTGTGGTATATGGATCACATACTTCGTCACGTGTTCAAGCCTCATTTGTTAAGGTACCTATGGATCACATACTAATGACGGGAGCATCAGAGAAATTCCAAAAATTCTAGAAAAATTCATATGGTTAGTAGATAATTTTTGCTTTTGATTTTGGCCTTCAAAACGCCTAACTTTGTCATAGTAATTTTGGTGATTGAGAAGGACCAAATTGAAACTAAAAGAAAACATAGGGGACCAAATTGAAACTAAAAGAAAACATAAGGACAAAATTGAAACAAATGATGTTTCAACACAAAACCTAGATTTGCAGTATTTTCTTTGTTCAGAATATTTTTTCCAATGTCTCAAATAATATTAAATTTTGACACACGTAACCTGGCTTTTGAATCACTGAGAAATGATCTATAACGAATCACTAACACAATTTGAAGTTTTTAACAAACAATATTGAATCAAGATGCAGAAATTGAAGAACAACAATAAGAACACCAAGAACATAACGATTTCTTGTAACAAGTTTATCTCGTGTTATACTGAACCAAATTACAAAATTTTGGTATCCATTTCGCTCAAAATTTCATAAGGAATCTGATTATGCAAGTTTTAGTACCAAAAAAACACTTATAAGAAAAATTGATTCTGGAAAATCAAGGTTGAAGATGAAGATTCAAAAGCCTCAAGTCAACAATGGTAAAATACTCAAAACAGCACCAATCAAACGAAGTGTCTAACTTGAACGGAATTTCACAAGGATCACAAATCCACCATCGATTTGCACAATAAAGTAGCACAACTTATCCGAAAACGCGTTTTTGGCAGGAAAAACAGGTTTGGATTTTGTGACAGGCTAAAATGCTCAAATATCAACCAAATTGCAAAATGCTCGAAATTACTGCAGTAAGTGAATGCAACCAAGAGAATTCAATGAAATTGATGCAATATCAAACATGAAATTGAAATCATAAATGCAAAATGAAATGGTTTTATGTTTTTGATTTAATAAAAATGAAATGCCACATCATTTAATGAAATTCACATCAGCCATGACACTTAAGACGCCACATCAGCAGTTAACTACCAGCATGTCGTCTTTCAGTTTCAATTGACATAAGGGACCAAAATGAAACAGAAATGGAAGATGAGAGACCAAAACGGGACAAAAAATAGATAAATGACCAAAATAAAACCTAGAGCAAAGATAAAGGACCAAAAGTGCTATTTAGCCAAATATGTTTTTGGTCATTATAAAGTTTGGGTTTTTTCCTTTTAGTTTCTCAAAAAGAATTTACCAACTTTTGTTCCCTACAAAATTTTGATTTTTTTCTTTTACTCCCTCATGACTTTTAATAACATTTTTTACCTTTTATAAGCGCTATTAAAAGTCTTGAAGCGTTATTAAAAGCTTTTGAATCTTCATCTTCAACCTTGATTTTCCAGAATCACTTCTGTGGGGATCTACCGAGAAAGGTAGGAAGATTTGTTGGGTGGCTTGGGATGTCATTTGTAGGCCCAAAAAAGAGGGTGGTTAAGGGGTAAAGAATCTAGAATTGTTCATTATTTCCCTCCTTGCGAAGTGGAAATGGCGTTGCATTAATGACACTAGTGCCATATGGTGGGATTTACATTCATACAGATACGGGGATGTTCTTTCTAAGCAGACAAGTAGGGATGAAAGATGTTGGGGTCAAAAATGACTCATTGTGGTGCAGGGATTTGATTCTCATGTTGGACTTGGAACAAAATTTCTTTCAACAAGCTCTTAGTTGTTCTTTAGGGAATGGGACTTCCATCAGGTTTTGGTATCATAAGTGGTTAGGAAATGCTCTTTTTATGGATGTGTTCCCGAATCTTTGCCTCTGCTCCCTACAGCCTAAAGCAACAGTGGCCAATATGGGTTATTGGGAGGAGGACTAATGGCAGTGGTATTTTTCTTGGTCCAGACAGCTTTCTCCATCAGAAGAAGCTGATCTGCATTTACTAACAACTTGTAATTTCTCCATCAGAAGAGCTTTCTCCATCAGTAAGCTCTTGCTATACTTTTATAATGTCTTTGTTGACCGGTACACATATATCAGGTGAGACCCTTGTAATTTTGGATGCAATTTGGAAATCTGTTGTGCCATCAAAAGTGGCTTTTTCTGTTGGCGTTTTTTTTAGGCAGGTTGCCAACAAGGTATAATCTTGTTAAGAGGTTGGTGATCGTTGATAATATGCTTTGCCCGTTTCGTAATATTTATGAGGAATCTATCCACCGTATTTTCTATCATTGTGATTTCTCCAAAGCTATTTGGAAGCATCTTGTTACTTGGTTGGGGCTGGATCAGGTTGAAGGTTTGGAAGGGATAAATCATTTTTGGTTATTTGGCAACTCTGCCAAAGGTAGCAACAATGACAAGTATGCTTTTTTGATTTGGATGGCAACTATGTGGATTATTTGGAGTGAAAGAAATATTGTAGTCTTTGGTGGGGGTTTGGCTGACACACTACTTATAGTAAAACAAAATCAAACATATTTCTTGGGGGTGGTTTCTTGGAAAAACAGATGGTTCTTCATGTTCCCCCGTCTCCGATTGGTGGAGTTCCCCGTTGCTTTGTTTTTAGTTTTCTTTGTCTTTTTGGCAGGAGTGTCTTTTTAATGGTGTTGTATGATGTTTTTTTTGTCTTTGTTGGTGTGTTGTCTGGACATCTTAAGCTTGTTGTTATGCTGTGATGTTGTTTGGTGCATTGGTCTTTGCAGGTGTGCTATTTTGGTGTTGTGAGTCTGCAGATGTGTTGTCTTGGCGTTGTCAGACTGCTGTTATGTTGTGTTTGCTGTACGGAGCATGGGACTTTGTAGGAGTGTTGTCTTCGTGCTATAAATAAGCCATATCTTCCATTGACATCCAGAAAAGTTTATATTGCAACTAGTCGCGTTTAGGTCTAAAGAGGGTATTCTGGATTTGTGTTTCCATGTTTGAAATGGCTTATGGGCATCTTTGCGGGAGCAACATTTCCTTTGGAGTAAAATTATCAAATTGGTCTACAGAACCATCTTTGGGCTGATAGTGTTGGCTTTATTTTAGTTTTTAGTGTTTAGTTTTCAGCTTCTTTCTATTGTTGGTATCGTGGTTTAAGTGATTGGTCCTAAACCAGAATGTATCTTTTAGGATTAAATTGTGTTTGTGTACCTCCATTTCTAAATTGGGAGCAATTAGTCTTGTACCTCAAGACTAAAGGTGTATTTGTTTCGGTCTAGTTCAGCATATGATTGTTTTGTTCTCTTTGCAACCCTTCATAGAAGGTGGGTAGAGTCCGCACATATGATGTTGGAACTAGATTTACCTCATTAAAATTCTTTTTCTTATCAAAAAAAAAAGTCACGAGCGACTAAAAGTAAAAAACCCAAATTTTATAAGGATCTAAAGTTGGTGAAAAAATTTAGAGGGACTAAAACAAAAAAGTCAAAATTTATAGGGAATAAAAACATATTTATCCCTTATTATTATTTTCATCCCTGTATATTATGGTATTGGTGTCTTTTAAGAGTATGATTGGTAGAAGAGACGGAGGCAAGAGAGAATCTGTTCCTTCTTCTCTCTTTCTATTGTTTGGTAGACCCTCTTATCTCTTTCTCTCTTCCCTCGCTCTTTCTTCCCACTTTCTCTTCTACCAAATACACTCTTAGTGTAAAATACTAAACTAATCTCCTCCATTTCTCTCTATCATATTTCTCTCCTAAACCAAACAATATAAAGTCACTTTCAATTCTCTTTTTCTCTCTTTCTCTCTTTCACTTCTCTCTCTCTCTCTCTACTACCAAAAAGACCCTAAAGTGGGATTAACTAAGTCACTCATCGGTATACCAATCAAATTTACCTATGATATAATATAAAATACTATGAGTGGTTGAAATTATAACAATCGATATGAAATCTCAACCATTTATAATAATTTTTACAATCCTTAATATTTGACAAATATAATTGAAAAATTATTACATAATGAATTATTAAGTTTCATAATTATAAAACTTAAATATGTAATATTTGAAAAATATAATATTATTAAATTTTATAATATTTTTTTGGCTAAAGTGCTCCTGGGGTCCCTTATCTTTATTTAAAGTAACGAATTAGTCCTTTATGTTTTTTTTGTCCCAAATAAGTCCTTTATCTTTCAAATTTTTGACACATAAATCCTTTTCCGTTAACAGTGCTGATTTATGTGTCAAAAAAAAGGATTTATGTGTTAAAAATTTGAAACATAAAGGACTGATTTGGGACTGAAAAAGATTTATGTGTCAAAAATTTAAAACATAAAGGACTGATTTGGGACAAAAAAAAAAGATAAAGGACCAAATCGTTACTTTAAATAAAGATAAGGGACCCCGGGAGCACTTTAGCCTATTTTTTTTATTCTTGTCAAAATAATACATTTTTTATTATATTTGCCTGATATTAAATTTTTAAATATTTTCATTGATGCACTTCTTAATAATGTTTGTAAATTTTAAAATAATATATTATTTAATAAAAAAAAGTTTATTATGTTTGTCTAATTAAATTTATACTTTAAATACAGTATCTAGAATTTAATTAAATATGTATGTTATGTATATTATTTCCGTATTTAATTAACTGTAATAATATTTTTTTGACAAACATTTAACGGTAATAAGAAATGTAGTTATAATAGTGATTGTTTTACACTTTCTTTCATTAACATTAAGGCTCTCTCTTTTGCAAAAATACCACATAGCGAATAAGCTAGCGGATAGCGGATAAGCTAGCGGATTGAATTTAGGGACTTTTTTGTACCACCATAACTCGTTTTATCCCCAAAATATCCCTCTCATTTCACTTTACCGGAATTACCTCCCAAAAAAGTATTTCCGGAAACGTTTTTTCATTATTATTCCGGAAACACGTATAGTGGATAATTCCGGAGCCTTAAAAATGTGTTCTGGAATTATCTAATTTTGATGATTCCGAAAAGTCTATTTTTTGGCCATTCCGAAATTATCTAAAAATACATAATTCCGGAATGTTTAAATTTTTTGCCTTCCGAAAGTATGTAAAAATACGTAATTTCGGAAATTTTATTTTTTTACTTTCCGGAATTATTACTTTAGACGTAATTCCAAAAATTTTAAATTTTTACCTTCTAGAATTATGTCTTAGGGACGTAATTCCGGAAAAAAAGTTTTAAAATTTTTATAATTAACAGTTAATTTATTTATTTTTTAGATATGGCTACAATTGATGGCAACTTAATTTAGGTTTCAGTTCTTTCACACTTTCAACTTCTTTCACACACCACACAAGAAAATGGACATCGACACCTCTTCAACCCAATATTCTCGTGATTCCACACTGACTGTCATTTACCATCAGGGCACAATCACCAATAGAGATTATGATGTCCATTTCCAGTGTCCAAAACCTATTTCATGCAGGCTTAAATACAACATCACATTCGCTTCTCTCAAAGATAAACTAGAGAGTAAGGGGTAAGTGGAGGGTGACGGGCGAGAGGTCAAACATATCATTTATCGCAAACCCGAGCGGTGCAATAATGGATGTGTTCTCTGGTCCACAATGGATATGAAGAACGACGATGACGTGCAAGCCATGATGGACATCTATGACGCCTTTCGATATCTCAGTCCTATGAATTTGTACGTGGAAACCACACGGAGTGTCACCGAGATCATTCGCCGTTTAACTACACCATCACAGTAGTCAAACGTTTTAATTAATCTGTATTTGTTTCTGTCATGTTTTACTATTTATGTTGGTTTCTGTTGTTGTAATCCATTTTTCAATCAATGTAATCTGCGTTTTTAATTAAATAAAATAAAGTTTCAATTAAAAAAATACTTCCAGAATTATGTCCTATGGGATAATTCCGGAACGCATTTTTTTGATTTTCCCGGAATTACCTCAAACGAATAATTCTGGAAGTCAAAAATGTGTTCTGAAATTATCTCATAAGACATAATTCTGGAAATATCTGGATAATGCGTTCCGAAGTTTTGTGTTTAAACGTAATTCCAAGAATTTCTAAAGAATGCGTTCCGGAATTATGTATAAACACGTAATTCCGAAAACTTTTAAAGAAATTAGGAGTAAATTGGTCAGTTTGGTCAATATGGGGAGGGAGTAACTTAGGGGTAAATTCCGAAAACAGAGTCTAAGAGGGAGTACAAAAAAAGCTTTGAATTTAAAGTGTTTGGTAAAATTAGCGGTCGAATTAGCTTATAAATAAAAAATGACATAAATAGATATTTGTAATTAATGTTTAAAAATGAGAGAGAATATTAACTTAATGGAGGATAAATGAGGAATTTAATTAAGTAGAAAGGGTAAATATAAGAAAAAATGAAACGATATAAGCTATAAACTCAAACGCTACTTCAAGTAGTGTTTCAAAAAAACGCTATAAGCTACCAAAAAACACTATAAGCTACCTTTGTCAAACACTTAACAATGGCTCATCCGCTATAAGCTAGCGGATTAACATTGCCAAACATAGCTAAGTAATTTTGGCTAATCTTTTGAGAGGCAATTTTTGTATTAAAAAAAGGAAGTGTTGAACCATATAATATGTAGACACAGATTTGGAACCCTATCAGATTATACAATGAAAATTACTTTTAAAACATAATATAATTAGTTAGTACGAATATTTATGAAACCTTCATGCATTTGGATTCAATCATTTTCTCTTAAAACTATATTACTTTAAAATTTGTGTAAGTCTTATATACGGAAATTGTTTGTGAGCATTCTCAACTCTACATTCGAACCTAATGTAGAATCTGACCTCAAGTTTATCTTTCTTCTTTTTGTATGCGAGTAGACGATTCAAAGGGATGTATTTACTGCGTGACTTGAGTGGGAAATCACGCACGAAAGAATGCCTAATTGTATTACTTTTTGTATGTTTAAAATCGGTTAATTTGAGGCATTTTTCCTATTGTTTGACTTCCCTTTGCTTTGGTAGGAGTTTTACTTCCCTTTGCTAGTAAGCAAGATTTTATTCCGCTATTAAGTACTTCATAAACACGTCATTTTTAAAGAGATCATTCGTACGCACGACGAGAGAGTGGCTCCTCCTTCTCTCTAGAAACCTTTTTTCTCCTCCCAACCCTAGGGTTAGTGGAGGCTTTCCCCTCCTCCTTGGAGGTCTTCCCCTCCACCATGGAGGATCCACCCCTCAAGTTAGTCTTAACCTCTCCCTTGGCGGCGCTGTTGGTTCCCTCTCGCCCTCCTCGAAAACCTCCTTTGACCCACGGTGATCCCCTACTCTCGAGGTTTGTTCTTCTGGGCACTCCTATCTCTATGAATTCCCTAGTTTATGGCTTGTGCATCAATTTTTTGGTTTTTAAGTTTGCTACCCAAGTGTTTGATATTATGCTCCAAAGAGTTTATCTCTGCTTGAACACTGCTCTATGGGCACTTTTGGACTACACTGTGATTGCTGAGGCTGTTGTGGCTAACCCCTCTTCCAATGTCCTCTCCCATTATCAACAAACTTTCGTGAGACAATCCAGAGACCAATAATAGTCGAATTGCGCATACAAAGGTCAAAAAAATTATCCGTAATTGGATAGGAAGAAAGACGGTGGATTCTCATCTATCGAATGTCTTAACCTAGGTGTGGAAGCTATTGATAGTCTGGATGTTAGACTATTGCAAGTGGTTTTGTTATGTCTTCATGGCCTTTGATCAATCTCTTTGTAATAGATGTAATGATGCTGAGGCTTGTGCTATAGACTCTCTTAGAGATAACTCTAGTTTGTGGATGGGAAATGTCCCAACACTCTTACTTCATTTAGCTTGTAATGCTGTTTCTGTTTTCAATTGAATGAAAGTATCTCCCCTTCAAAAAAAAAAGAGATCATTCGTGAAATTTTTTATTATGGAAATTTCATCTAATTTAACAAATCGACGTGTTACGTGGTTATCACCAGGCGATAGTTGATTGCCTTGGCAAACATGACCATTTTCTTCCTTGCGTCCTGGTTATTCACAAGCCATATAAAGGCCAACGACTTTCTTAAAGAAATTGTTTACCAGCATATATTAAAACTATCCCTTATCTCAGTTTAACTTAACTATGGTTAACACCTCAAATTATCTTACTTGTTAGTTAGGACCCTAGTTAACTAATATGGTTGATAGTTGTGAATCTGTTAACTATTGTCAAACTAACTTTCATTTCTGAATCAACTGAGATACAATGATTAAAGATTGAATATATATGTACAATGAGAATCTACAATGAAACTCAAGTAACTAATCTAAAGGATCTGATAACAAACTAACAGATTCCTAACTAACAAGTATGGTAACTAGAGGTGTTAACTATAGTTAAGTTAAACTGAGATAAGGGTTAGTTTTAATAGCATAGTATTTTCTTCGGAATAATTATTTCAGCTCCAAGAAATTGTTTACTCCATGGGTTTTCCTAAGTTTTTCTTAGTCAAAATTGTGTTTATCATCTATAAATACCTAATATATAAATATCATAACCAAAGTATTGGTACAACACTTCGTATTATCAACCATTATAACATCGCTATAAATGTTGGTTATAGTGGTTCATAATCTAAATTAGCTAGGAATTTAGCCATTGATATCGGTTTGATTCAACATTATAGAAACTAAAAATGAAACAAAAAACAACAAAACAAACCAGCCAATATAATTTTTACTTTCGTCTGAGTACGCAGGCTTATTAAATACTTAAGAGATTTGAGCATAATTATAGCCGCAGAAACAACAAAAGCCATACAGAAAAAAATAGATATGCAGTGCTCTAGAAAAGAGGAACAATGAAAAAACCTAAATCTAACAAATATTAGGCTAGATGAGACTCTAATCTCTTTTGAGAAACTAAATGGAATTTAAATATAACCAAAAGAGGGGATCCAGAAGTAATGGAAACCTTAAGTCTGGAAAATTATGAGTCCCCTAAAGATTTTGGTCAGAAAATATATATATGCCACCAGAACAAAGTCGTCAAGCAATTAATCCGGAGATCTCACTTGCAACTGAAAGAAGAGGCAATTCACATTTGAAATGTAACAACACTACATTAAAACACAAGACAAAATCAAGAGTATAAGACCCACACAAAATCAAGATTTTTGTATCAGTCAAAAGTATACTGAAAATAAATTCGAAAAGGAAACAGTGTATTGAAAAACAGCGATATAAGAAATTCATACGCTCGCTCCAGTTTATATAGCAGAGCAAGAGGCTTGTTAAACCCTAGAATTCTAGGCCTTTATGGACCAGCAGCGTGGGCCGTTACTGCTATAGGCCTCTTCTAACCATTGGAGGCATTTTTTTTTGTACCCCCACTAGGATACGGTGTACCCCCACTTTTTTTTTATTCCCATAATCCCCCTGCATAAAAATGAACCAACGGATTTATCTAACTGAAAGATAAATCTGTTTATGAAAAAAACACATAACGGATTTATCTTTTAGTTAGATAAATTCGTTTCTGGAAAAAAATACGTAACGGATGTACTGAACAAAACATAAATCTGTTGTTTTAAAATAAGATAACGGAAGTACCTAAAGGAAACATAAATTCGTCTGTGTAAGGTTGTAATAAGGGAAATACGTGTTTCAAACGTATATCCGTTTTGATATTTTCCAAAACGGAATGTAATGAATAGATAAATCCGTTGTCTTAATTTGAACTTACGGATTTATCTATTTATTAGATAAATCTGTTTTTGTTAAAATTTAATGGGCACGATTCCACTGACAGTTTTGATCAACGACACACTTTTGTTCATCTTGGTAATTGTACCCCAATGGATATATTTTTAATGGTGTAGATCACACCGACAATATCAATGGTGGATAATCAGTGACGATTGCTATAAATATTCACACTCACCCTCATTCTTTTTACACCAACATTTCACTCTTAGTTACTTCTTTCACACCCACACACTCCAAAATGAACATTTTGTTCCACTCACTACTCGACAGACAGCACACATACCGCTCTGTTCATCATGGTGGCCAAATCACCACAAGAGAAGTTGGTGTCTTCTTCTCATGTCCAAAACCTGTCTTCTACAGGCTTCGAGCCGGCATCACCTTCGACAGTTTGAAAGATAAAGTGGAGCTCAAAGTTCAAGTGGTTGGTGATGACCGTGAGGTTACTAGTATTACTTATCGCAAATCTGATCATGGAGATGATGGTTGCATTACCTGGTCGTCCATGAAGATCAAGACTGATGACGACGTACGAAGCATGTTGAACATCCGTGAGATGTGTCTGACTCGTAGGCGGTCGTTGGAGCTGTACGTGGAGACTCGTTGGAGCTGTACATGGAGACTCAACAGAGCGTCAATGAGATTATACGTCGTTGTTATGCTGGAGGACCGGGTGTTTAAGAACTGTATTTGTAGGCGGCCGTTGGAACTGTATTTGTTGTTGTTTATGTTTTAATATTTTTGTGTTACTTTTTATGTTTACTTTTAATGTTTGCATCAATGAAAATAAATTTTTAATTAAACTAGTCTAATATAATAGCGGAACAATACTAATAATAAATACATAAATTCAAATAGTTCAAATGGTATAATACAACAAAATAAAACTCAATCCTCTCCCTCTGCCTAATCAATCAAGCCCGGGATCACTTTGTACGGCTGAGAGTCTCGACGAAGGTCTCCAGACTGAAGCACCATCCGCAACTGCTGGCTCATAATCATCAACCTCTCCTCAAGTCCCATGACACTTGGGTTTGTTACTGCTACTGGTGGTGCCGCTGGTGCTGCTGGAAGGAGACGGGGAACTGATACCCTAACGTACCATCACCAGTAGTCGTGCTCAAAACCTCCGGGACACTCTCACTCCATCTGGGCAATCGCATCATGACATCTGTAAACCCTGGACGACCATGAAGCAGACATGACACGTCATCCAAAGTAATCGTCATTTCACCAAATGGTTGGTGAAATGACGATGTCTCTGGGTGCCATCTCTCTACAAAAGCAGATAGTAGCTCATGATCAATCGTGGTTAGAGCGGAAAAGACGAGGGGCCCTAATCCAGAATGCTGAATGTGATAATAAAAGCCAAGACTCTGAGCTAGAGGGACCAAACTTTTTGGATTTTGTTCCCATGTGCAGGTACTTTCAGTTTTTCCCGCAATGAATTAAAAATAAATAAATTTACTTAAACTATTTATCTATAAATTTATATAACAAGACTACGTAAATAAATATATTAAATTAGTTTTAATTAGCCTCCGAGTTTTATCCCCATTTTACCCCAAAAAAATGTAAAATGGATTTACCTATTTTTAGGATAAATCCGTAGTATTAAGAAAATTAAATCGGATTTATAGGTAAATCGGGTTTTGAAAATCGCAAACCGGATTTATCTATTAAATATATATATCCGGTTTTAATATTTTGAAAAATGGACTTATCTATTAAAGAGATAAATCCGGTTTGTAATTTTCAAAACCTGGTTTATCTATTAAAAAGATAAATCCGTTTTTCAAAATAAAATAGATAAATCTGTTAAAAAATTATAATTAATTTTTTTTAAAAAAATAGATATGGATATCGATGATCTTTTGGTTCTGTTCAGTGTGTAGATATTCATTACACGTGACGATATTGTACGCCGGCCAGATAATCTAGGTAAGAAAATCGGTTTTCGGGCAACCTACTCCGATTGTCCTGAAACCACATCCAAAAAATCCAGAAAAATGAGGGCTCGTTACTTCCGTAGAAGGGACTTCTTACAGGACTTCGAGGCTCAAAATCTCAAATTCATTCGTTTACTATTTTTTATTAATTTTTTGATTTCATAATCTTCAAAAAATCTAAACAAATTTGCATAACCTTCTTTTGTTTTATTAGATTTTTAGTGGTGTTTTTTATTATTTTTAGATTAGTTTTTATTCTTTAACGAATTTTTAGTAGTATTTTCATAACCTTTTTTAAAAAGTTTAAATAAAATAAATTTTATATTTTTTTACAAAACGGATTTATCATTTTAATAGATAAATCCGGTTTTAAAAAATGCAAACAGGATTTGTTTATTAAAATGATAAATTTATTTTGTTAAAAAATATTGAGAAATGGATTTATCATTTTTAATAGATAAATCTGGTTTGCATTTTTTAAAACAGGTTTACCTATTAAAATGATAAATCCGTTTTGCATTTTTTTTAACAAAATGAATTTATCATTTTAATAGATAAATCTGGTTTTAAAAATTGCAAACCGGATCTATCTATTAAAATGATAAATCTGTTTTGTAGTTTTGCTAAAAGGTAAAATGAGAAGTGTAGGGGTATGGTGTCTAAGTGTGGGGGTACAAAAAATATTAGCCTAAACCATTGAGGCAATTTTTTTTAAATTTCTTTGTTGAACAAAAAAAAACTCCATAGCCCATTTATTTGACCTCATACCTCTCATTTTTACCGTTCCTCGTTTTTTGTTTCCAAAACCCATACACCCCATTTATCTGATCTTCATCATCTCCTTCTCAAATCAACGCCAATCTCAGCATCATCTCCTTCTCAAATCAACCTCACAATCTCAAGGGAGAGTAAACTACATCCAGATACTCTAAATCAATCCTAAACCCCCCTCATCTCTAATCTTATTTCTCAAATCAACCCCTATATCCCCCATTGGCAGTATCTCTGCCATTGTGTTTCTTTCTCAAATCAACACCTCCTTCAGCAAGAAGGTATTGATTATGATGAAACTTTTATACCTGTTGCTAGATTAGAAGCTTTTAGAATTCTTTTTGCATATCCTGCTCATAAAAACTTCAAACTATTTCAAATGGATGTCAAGAGTGTCTTTTTGAATGGTTTTCTAAATGAGGAAGTGTATGTACACTAACCTCCTGGTTTTATTGAACCACTATAATTTCCGTGTGCTCTTTACTATCTTTTTTATAGCTTTCATCACTTCACTTTGAAAGAACTCTTTTCTATTTTCACACTTAAAAACTAGTTAACTCTTCTCTTCAATATTTGTTTTTGCAAAACCATCATTATATTTAAATCAAGCTTCTAAAGAAATTTGGATTTATAAATTGATTTTAAATTGTGTCACAATTCAAACCCCCCCTTTATTGTGACTTATATTGACTTCACCAGCCACTTTTTAAAGTAGTCAACATCTACAATCAAGTACTTGAGCTGGCCTGATACGGTTGGGAAAGGCTCAAGTAAATCGATTCCCCACCAGGCGGACGACCACTGAGAAGAGAGCGAAGTCAGCTCGGTTGGTGGTGCAATGTGGATGTCGACATGGTGTTGACACTTGCCACATGTTTTTACGAATTTTTTACATTTTCGGTCATAGTTTGCCAATAGTAACCTGCTCTGAGGGTTTTCTTAGCAATAGGCTTGCTGCCGAGACGTTGACCGCAAATTCCCTCATGAATCTCTGCCAAAACATAGTTGCATTCGCCGCCTTTGATGCATTTTAGTAAAGATAGCGAGAAACCTCTTCGATATAGCTTCCCTTCAATTAACGAATAAGAAGCACGTCATCTCATTTGGTTGGCCTCTTTTAAGTCGGTTGGTTCTTCACCAAATTCTGTGGCATTGGAATTTCATGTTTTTTCTTTAGTGTTTCTTTATTGGTTCTAATTATGTTTTCTTCTAAATGCTTTTTTCTAAATCCCTTGCACGAAAGCATTCGTATATGATGATAATTTCTATTCTTCAATTGGGTCTATTTTGATTCGTTTATTACAAAACTTAATTTAATTTTAAAAACATTTTATAGTGTCCTTAAATAAAAATAAAAAACTCTCTCATCCTCTCCAAAACCCTCCTCCATCGAAATGTATCTTAGTTTTAGTCATTTTCCTTTTAATATCTAGTAGTAAATTGTTGCCCAAAAGAGAAAGAAAATGGACTAAGTGGTGGTGACACCTTTTCTGTATGTATCCGTGAAGTAAATTGTTACACATTAATTGGACCGGCTGGTGAACCTATTTCTTATACCTACCTAGTAGTATTTGTCATGTAAAGACTATTAGGATCCATTTGGTGGTCAACATAGGTGAGACTTGATATGATATGAAATATGATATAGAGATATGATATGATATGATATGATATAATATGATAGAGAAATGATAACACTATCATATCATGTGTTTGACGTGCAACACTTGATAAGATATACGATAATATATATCATTCCCTTTTTAGGTATAAATATAACATATAACATTCTATTATATATTTTAGATAGGCTAATAAATAATGATTTATATATATATATATATATATATATATATATATATATATATATATGTTTCGGACCGAATTCTGCTTCGATCCGACCGCGAGAAACCACAGCTCGACCCATGCACAACCAAGGATGGACCACGCGCGAGAATCCGCCTCTAGGCTCGGATCGCAATTCGTGTCATGCCCGGATCAAAGGCCACGATCAAACCGCATCCAACAGCGCGGAGCCAACTGTTCGCTGGTGTTTTTAGCAAACAATCACTGGTTTTATTAGAAATGTTTGTGAGATTAAACCAGAAATCTCCAAAGCAATTGCCTTTAAACACCGCAGTTTGTCAACAAATATATTTTAAAAGGGAGACAATTCACCATGAAAATGGAAATCAAAGAAAAAGAAGTAATAAAATGGAACGCAGAAATGTAAAATGACTTGTATTGAAAGTAATAAATTGCATTAAATGTAAAGAGAATGGTGCACAAATTCACATACGTTGTACAATAATTCTTTTACTCTGTTTTCGCTGTGACTTGGAAGTTAGAGTTTCAGAATTGTGTGTTTGGTATAATAATTTGCCACCATGATTTCTCCGTAGAAACTACTATTTATACAGAAAATAATGACTGAAATGTAAACTGCTATGGACACGTGGCTACGTCTCAATAACCAGTGATGGACTTCGTGCCACGCTCGATGCCACATACCGCCTACGTTGTATTAACCGTAGTCTTGAAATTCGACACAACTGTTTGCCAATAACTGCTTGACGAAGTCCTGAATACACTGTCCTGTCGAAAACTTTTCCCTGTCGAATTGGTGAAGAATTCTTCTGTCGAAAACATGCTGAGATAACTTAAATGTCACTTGTTCTTTCCGAAGGCATTATGAATGATCTTTAATGAAGAGTCAAACCCTATTAACTAACCACTCAAAAGCCTTGTCGAAATTCTAGGCTAACAAATTTCCCCCCAAAAATATCTTTTTCGACAGTACAAGTGTTAAGGAAGAAAAAGAATATTTTTGAAGATTTCGAAACGTCACCTCCAACAACTTTGCATTAAATGGTGATAGGCAAAAATGATCATGACCTTACGCAGATAAAGCGAACCGTTTCATTGGGCCACGTCATTTGGTTGGTAGACCACGTCTTTTCAGAATCTCAAACGTGCGAAGCGTCGTAACTGTGCAACCGTTGCACCTCTAACGTATAAATACGTTTCACTTCATCTTCTTCATTTTCACGCTCCCTTTGAACCTTAAACTCTGAAAATTTCTCAGCTAACCTTGCCTCTTCACGAAAGTTTCAAACTTTTTCATCGTTTCGACATCTCCACTAAGAACACAACCCTCTTTGTTCGTTATTTACACAGATGGCTTCTTCCAGCGCTCAACCTCAAGAACAAACAGTTGCTGTGCATGGCTTTGAAGGCTTCGTTGAAGAACCCTCACCAACTTGGTTTAAACAGATACTTATTCCAGCTGGTAAACCTTTTACCCATGCTTATTTAGGTCCTCTTCCTGACCCCATAGAAAGCGAAGAAGTTAAAGCAATTTTTCCCAGTCACCGTAAACTTCAACCCAGAATTTTTGAAGAAACTCCTTTTCATTTGGAATTTCTGAAAAACCCCAACAGAGTATTTAGATCCGCTCCTAAGGTAGAACAAGGTGATTACATCGCATGGCTTGACAAGGTTCAAAACCAAAAGGAAGCCATTTGGCAAGAACAGGGGATCTTTGACATTATCCAACTGTCGAAATATGGACCCAGATACGACAACACTATGATTCTAGCAGCATTGCAGTTCTGGGATATATCCACTCATAGTCTCCATCTGAAGTGTGGCATGTTATCTCCCACTCTGTTGGATGTGGCTGCCATTACTGGTCTGAAACCACTGGGTGAAACCTTTGACCCTAAACTGGCCACCAACGACTATGGCTTTTCATCTAACAACCCTACCTTTAACAACCCTACCTAAGTCGGAGATTGAAAAGGAAGCTACTGAGGCTCTTCAACATTTTGATGATGTTCAAAAACACCAAGCCACTATTGCTCGACTGGACAAAAAGTTAAGCTTTTTGGAGTCTTCACTTGCTGTGAGCACCAAGATCCTCTACAGGCTCAAGCATTCTCTTCAAAGCCTTTAGTAACTTGTAATAGTGTAGAATTTCTTTTAATGGCCATGTAATTATTTTGATTGAATACATTACCATTTTGAACCAATTTACGGTTTTATCTTTGCTCGATTCTAACTTCGTTTAATGTTGGCTTATACTGTTTTAAATACTTGCCATTTATTTTGAAGATTCTGTTTTCGTCACCCAATTCTTCGACTTCGTATGCCCCATTAGAAAAACATTGCAATATGCGAAGTGGACCTTCCCAACTAGGTGACCATTTACCCAAAACTCTATCTTTTTTATCCATAGGCAACAACACTTTCCAAACTAAATCACCTGAATTAAAGGTTTTTAACTTAACCTTTTTGTTATAAGCTTTAGCTACTCTTTCCTTCTGTCGAATAAGCATTTCCAAAGCTAACAACCTTTCTTCGTCTAAATCAACTAACTCATCAAGCATCATATTCCAATAATGATCAAAAGGAATTTCACACTGTCTTTGAATTCTTGTTGATTGTAAACAGATTTCAACAAGCAATACTGCATCGTGTCCAAAGGTTAACCTGTATGGAGTAGCATTGATAGATTCTTTGGGTGAATTTCTACAAGCCCATAAAACTTGATCTAAAGTGTTATGCCAATTTCTGGGTTTTTGCCCAACATGCTTTTTAATCAAGTTAATAATGATCTTATTGGCAGCTTCCACTTGACCATTGGCTTGTGCATAATATGGTGTCGAAGTTAATAACTTAAAACCAATTTCAGAAGCAAATTCCACCATTTTTCGACCAGTGAAAACAGAACCCTGATCTGTAGTTATGGTTTCTGGAATTCCATACCTATAAATAATAGGATTTCGGATAAACCGTATTACTGCTTCTTGATCAACATTGGTTAAAGGTATTGCTTCAACCCATTTGGTAAAATAATCAATTCCTACTAATATATACCTATGACCTTTTGATGATGTTGGTTTTATTTCTCCAATTATATCCAGAGCCCAACCTCTGAATGGCCAAGGTTTCACTATGGCATGCAATTCATTTGCAGGCACATGTTGTATTCCAGCATGCTTTTGACACTCTTGGCATCCTTTGGCAAACTCTATACAATCTTTCAACATTGATGGCCAATATATTCCTTGTCGAAATAATAGCCATTTCATTTTATGGCCTACTTGGTGCGAACCACAAGCTCCACTGTGTGTTTCAGAAACTGCTAAATATGCCTCATTTTCACTAAAACATTTCAATAATACTCCTTCAGGGGTTTTCTTAAACAATTCGTTTCCAATTATCACATAGCTTAAAGCTCTGTACTTTACCTTTTTATTGGTATTTCCTGTGGGATTTTGCAAGTATTCTACAATAGGCCTTCGCCAATCATCATTGGACATATTGTCAATAGCAAAAACTTCTGCTAAAACAACTTCATCAACAATGTGGCATTGTTCAATACATTCCTCATCTGTATTTGTTACCCCCCCAGTTTTTGGTGTTGACAATAATGATGAAGAAATATCATCAGATACGAGTTTCTCTTTTATTTCGATTAATTCTTCAAGGCTTTGTTTTGAAACTCTATAACCTGATGCAATTTGGGCCAAATCATTCGCCACTTGATTATCAACTCGTGGTAAATGTTCTAAATGAACAGAGTCAAATCTCTTTAACAAGGAATTGGCCATAATAAAGTATTTAATAAGGTGCTCTTTAATACATTTATATTCTTTGGTCATTTGTTTGATAACCAATTTTGAATCACCTTTTATTTCGATACATCTTGCCCCCAGCTCAAGTAAAATTTCAAGGCCTATAATTAGAGCCTCATACTCAGCTTCATTATTTGAGCAATGATTTCGAATCTTACACTTGTACTTCGTTGGAATGTTATTTGGTGAAATAATTAAAACACCAATCCCAACTCCTTTTTTATGACTCGAACCATCAAAATACAACCTCCAAGGATATGTGTCTATGAAATGTAATGTTTCTTCGACAACAGAGTGGTCCACTATAAAATCAGCAACCACTTGTCCTTTAATTGATTTTAAAGGTTGATAAGTTAAGTCATATTCTGACAAAGCTAAAGCCCACTTACCAATTCTACTATGCATTATTGGTTTCGACAGCATATGCTTAATAATATCAGAATGCGAATAAACACAAACATTAGCTGGCTTTATATATTGCTTTAACTTTGTGCAAGAAAAATACAAGCAAAGGCACAACTTTTCTATAGAACTGTACCTAGTTTCAGCATCTATTAAGACTCTACTAAGGTAATATATGGCTCTTTCGACACCATTATCATCCTCTTGAGCTAACATGCTACCTATTGTTTTTTCAGATGCTGCTATATACAATTTGAGCACTTTGTTTCTAATAATAGGCATTAGAATTGGTGGTTTCATCAAATAAGACTTAATTTCTTCAAAGGCTGCTTGATGAACTGATTCCCATTTGAAAACTTCTTCTTTCTTCAGTCTCAACAATGGCGAAAATGCTTGAGTTTTGCCACTTAGATTTGATATGAATCTTCGTAGGAAATTGATTTTTCCCAACAATGACTGAAGTTCTTTTTTGGTTGAAGGAGCTTTCGTTTCAATTATAGCTTTAGTCTTATTCTGATTGATTTCAATGCCTTTTTTGTGCACCACAAAACCCAAGAAATCTCCTGCACGCACACAGAAGGCACATTTTAATGGATTCATTTTCAATCCATATTTCCTCATTCTTTCAAAAGATTGTCGAAGATGGTCTAAATGACCATTTTCTGAGGAAGATTTAACCACCACATCATCTATGTATACTTGCATAAAGTTTTCAATAAAATCATGAAACATACAATTCATTGCCCTCTGATATGTAGCACCAGCATTTTTTAAACCAAATGGCATTACTACCCATTCATAAATACCTAACGCCCCTGGACAACGAAATGCAGTTTTCGATACATCTTCTTCAGCAATAAAGATTTGATTATACCCAGAATAACCATCAAGCATGCTGAGGTATTCAAATCCTGCTGCTGAATCTATTAACATTTCTGCCACAGGCATTGCGTATTCATCTTTGGGAGTTGCATTATTCAAGTCTCTAAAATCTATGCAAACTCTAAGAGTGCCATTTTTCTTAATTACAGGAACTATATTAGCTAACCATTCGACATACCTGGCAGTTCTGATGAATTTGTTCTTGAACAACCTTTCGATCTCCTCTTTAATTTTAGTTAATATTTGAGGAGAAAACCTTCTTGGTATCTGCTTCACTGGCTTCTTCTCTGGTCGAATTGGCAATTGCAATTCCACAACGTCTCGACTCAATCCAGGCATTTCGTCATAGTCCCAAGCAAAGCAATCTTTGAACTCCCTCAGTAATGTTATAACTTGGGCTTTTAATGCAACATCCAAGTATGCACTAACATAAGTTGGCCTCTTCTTTGAGCCATCTCCCAAATCTACTTCCTCCAATGGATCTTGAGCTTGCATTCGCTTTGTTAAATCTCTAGGATCCTTTTCAAACCCTAATGGCTCATTATCATAAATGCAATCAAGCTTTCCATTCATAATAATGCCATTTTCGTCTTCAGAACCTTTGGCTTCGACAGCCATTGTTTGATGATTTAACTCGGCTTCCATAGCCGTTTTTAACTTATTTTCGGCCATATAAGCCGCAATCTTGTTCCATGTGTTGCACCCCAAAAAATCCGGTTCGGACTTCTCATTGTACAACGTGGAAAAGGTATGGAGCCGCCACCAATATTTTAATTTTAAGACCAAAACATTGAAAAAAGGTCTTTTAGACAAGGCGGATGGTCTTTCGAAAACTAGAGATATGGGTTCGGGGGTCGGTTAGGCATGGGGAAGGTATTAGCACCCCGTACCTCCTTTCTACCGAAAGGGAACCTTTAATTAAATGTGTGGTTTGAGGTGTTGATTTGAAAATGCTTTTATTTTGCCTCTTTATTGAAAAGGGAGTGAGAAGACTTAATGAAAATTTTTATTTTTGGCGCTTGACGAGAGTTGGCCTCTCGCTCCTACGTATCTCCTGGTGCGATGGAGAATTCAAAGCTACGTAGTTCTTGGTTGTCCTAAAAAGGTTTTTGTTTTTTAGTCTGTTTAGATGAGTTTTCGCAGTAGGAGTGAGGATTCGCGATGACCAAACAACAACGGTTTAGAGTGGCCGCGCTACTAACTCTTTTGAAAATGAAATTATCATTAACAACCAAACGGCAACGGCGCGAGTGATCATTAACAATAATCGGTTTTGCTTTTGACTTGAGTGTTCGCGACGACCAAACAACAACGGTTTAGAGTGGCCGCGCTACTAACTCTTTTGAAAATGAAATTATCATTAACAACCAAACGGCAACGGCGCGAGTGATCATTAATGATAATCGGTTTTTATTTTAGATGATCAAAAAAAGGCTTTCGCAATCGAATTAATTTTGGTTTGTTGTGCTTGACGAGGACGTGGCTCGCTCCTACGTATCCCAAATGGGAATCAAAGCGACGTAGTTCTAATCTTTTGCGTCTGAAAACGACTTAGGGTTTTTCGCAATTGTGTGAGCGTTCGTGGCGACCGAACAACAACGGTTAGAATGGCCACACTACTAGCTCTTTTGAAAATAGAATCATCATTAATGATCTAAACGGCAACGGCGCGTTTGATCGTTAATGACAGTCGGTTTTATTAAATGAGGAAGAAAACGTTTTCGCAAAGACAGGAGTGTTTGTGGAGACCGAACAACAACGGTTAGAATGGCCCCACTACTAACTTACTGGGGATAAGAAAATCATCATTAATAATCTAAACGGCAACAGCGCGTTTGATCGTTAATGACAATCTATCTTATCCATGTTTTAAAAAAAAGTTTTAAAATGAATTTAGGAAATGGGTTTTAGAAAAGAAGTAGAACATTTCAAATCAATTCTAAATCCATAACCAAATGCCAATGAATGAACAAGACTCATACTTTCACAATCAAGCAATCATGAACATATCATTCATCAATCAAGATTAAGCATGCCAATATAATCAAGGGATTCAATTGTCAAAGATGCAAGACAAAGTTCTCAAAACAATTATGTGTGTGAAAGAGAGGTGCATTTATCTTAATGACTCTATGCTACACAAGTAGTAGGCTTACGTCTTCATATAAGAGTACATGCATGGGGGAAGGATTGCACACAATTAAATCAAGACATTTAAATGGCATCATGGACAAGAGAATACAATTGATCATAAGCATAGGGTATTCTAGATTAGATAAATGAACATGTAAGCAATGATGCATGATTAGGCAAGCATGTGAATGCATGAGCATACAAGGAATGAATGAGTATTATCGAATGCAAGACATAATGTTAATGAATGCATGAACATATGAAAATGAGTGCAAGACATAGTGTTAATGAATGCATGAACATGTGAAAATGAATGCAAGATATAATGTTAATGAATGCATGATCATATGATAATGAATGCAAGACATGATATTAATGGATGCATGAACATATGAAAATGAGTGCAAGACATAGTGTTAATGAATGCATGAACATGTAAGCATATGAAAGTATGCAAGTATTAATGTGCAAACATAAGAATGTGTCACACAAGTGATGAAATGCAAAGTGTGAAAATGTTTTGGATATTTTTGCAAATTGACAAGTAGTAAAACTTTTAGTAAAAAGTTAGTGAATGGTAAAGTAAAAATGCATGAGGCAAATGGTATTTACTTAATGAAAGGGTAAAGTAAAAATGTAAAAAAAAGTAAATGGTAATTACTTAATGAAATCGTAATGTAAAAAAGGTAAATGGTAATTACTTAATGAAATGGTAAAGTAAAAATGTAAAAAGGTGGTTAAAAGTCAAAAACACACTAACACAATTACACTTATCTACACAAGATCAAACAACACATTTTGAGCACTAAAATATGCACAAAAATGGGCTCTATGGCCGAACCCCTATATGAGCATAAACACCAATTTTTCATGCCAAAACTCATAATCAACACATAGAACAAATCATGCAAATCAAGCACATCATGCATTTTATTTACATAAATCAAGGAGTGAAAAGAAAGCAACAAAAACCCTAAATTCTAAGGCTCAAAACCGAAACCCCTACACCCATAAATCAAGCCAAAATTCAACTTGCAAGTTATGATATGAACAAGAAGATGCATATAATATGTGAAAGCCCTCTATTTATGGAAAAGTGAGAAAATGAGTGTGAGAATACAAACTACATGGTTAAAACACAAGAAAATTCCCCTCAAGGCCAAGGACTCATTGCCAACACCCAAGGCTGTGGATACCTTGCGTTGCAGGTAATCTAATATTGCAGGTTTAGTTTTGATGATGAAAAAGATTAGAGAAGGTCTGAGGATGAAAAAGATCAAGGCGATCAAAGTAAGAGTGATCTAAAAGCCAAAGGTAATGGCCGAAGAGAATAAAAATAACAAAGCATCAAAGTCAATCCAAGACAATCAAGCCCAACAATTGAAGACTAAAGTTTAAGGGTTGTCCTTAAATATAAGGGTAGTCCTTAGGGTTTGGGTGAGTCTTAGGAATTGTGTAAGCTCTTTTCGAAGGTCAGCTCGTATCTCAAGTCTCACACACTCACACGTTTTTCTAAAGATGCATGCATATTTACGTAAACATTCTTATCACCTTTTAAATAACAAAATCGATTTTTCTCATGCATAAACAAATATCAAAATCGATTTTCAGGTAAAATAGAAAAGGTAGAAATCGATTGTCAGGTCATGTCCTTCAGTACATAAATCGATTTCTGAGCCAAATATTTTTTAAGGAAAGAATCGATTCCCAATCTTTTGCAAATAACTGAGAATCGATTCCCACTTGTCTCAGGCAAGCTGAAAATCGATTCCTACATATTTTAACTTAGTGAAGAATCGATTCCTAGCCTCCCGGAGATCCTAAGAATCGATTACATCCATTTTACAAACAAATCAGAATCGATTCCTAGATCATATCAAGCAAATGAATCGATTCCTAGATCCATTCCAATTAACAAAGAATCGATTCCTTTAAACTTTTTCAACGTGATATCTGGATTTTCAAAATCTATAAATAGAGGCTTCACCACATCCATTTAACTACCAACCCATTCTCACGATCTATCACTTCTGAAAAACTCTTATATTTTATTTGTGTTCTTCTCGCACCGCTGGTTCGTCAAGAGCTGATCCTACGTTAAGAGTTAGTTGGGGTTGTGTCCTTCAAGTTGTAATATCTGCCTACACTAAGAGGTATTTCTGTATTTACATTACTGTTATATTGCTGTTATAATTTGTACTAGAGAGTGGGGTATCTCTCTAGGGGTAGCTGCATGTACTAGGAAGTGGGGTATCTTTCTAGGGAAGTTGTTGTAACAGGGGTGGGGTATCTCCTGTTATTGTATTGTTAGATTTGAGGGCTCTCCATAGGTGGGGTATCCTAGGAGGAGAGTGCCTGAGTCTGTAAAGGTTTTCCAAGGCACCTGTAAGCCTTGTTGTTTTGGTTAGTGGAAAATCTCACAAGGGTGTGAGGACTGGACGTAGGTCACTAGGAGGTGACCGAACCAGGATAAATCTCTGCGTGCTTTACTGCTTTCCTGCTTTACTGTTATTCTACTTTACTGCTTTATATTCTAATTCCTTCGCTTCCACTTAACCTGCGCGAAAATTGATCTAAGTCATTGAAAAGGGGAAAAACGTTTTCAAAAGATCTGAAAAGTTTTAAATCTCAATTCACCCCCCCTCTTGAGACTGAAGCCACTTGGTAACAAGTGGTATCAAAGCTAGACTCTTGTATAAAGGGCCTAGCATGTAACACCCCAAAATTAATTAAATATTTATTTAGTATTTATTTAATTAATTAAATAGGATGTGGGTGATAGAAATAATAATAATAATAATAATATGGGGTGGTTTTAATTAATTAGGGAGTGGTGGTGCTTAATTATTTAATTAGGGCTTAAGTGATGGAAGAAAGCCCATGACCCATGATCCATGAGTTAGGTGCGTATGAGAGCTAATCCTAGGGTTTAGTGATCATTAGCAAATTTTAGAAAAAGAAGAGAATTGAGAGAGCCTTGGAGAGTGAGAGGCGCGGCCAAATCCTAGGAGAGAAGAGGAGGAGTGGCGCACAAGCAAGAGGGAAAAGAAGAGAAAGGGCGTGAAGGTTCAAGGAGAGAAGAAGAATTAAGTTGGTGCCTAAGGAAGAGGAGAGGAGGGCTACGAATTTGGGTACTTGATCTAGGGGATTAAAGCTCATCTAATAAGGTAAGGGGGGATATCTTCACCTAATGGGTTTGCATGATGGGGTTTATGGGGATTAGCACTAGGTTGCCATGATTTTGATTGTCTTAATATGAATTGTGTGATTCAAACCCTTATGATGCCCTATTCGAATTATGATGAAAAATTATGATGAAATTGTGTGATTTGATGTGATGAATGTTATACATGTTTCCTTGATTCGCATGATGAAGCTCTATGATTGTTTGAAGCTATTCACAAAAAGGGTGATGTTATGTTGTTATGATTTAGATGCATGCCTAATATTCGATGAGTGCAGGTTTATGGTGATAGGCCTTAGGTTACCATGTTTATGTGATCTTGATGTGAGTTTCATGATTAAACCGTTATGTGTGATGTACCGTTTGGTGACAAAATAATCTAATTGTTTTGTATGATAATAGATGAGTATTTGCTGGATTTCGAATTATATATATGTATGTGATGATCATGATGATTTGGATTGTGAATTCTATGATTAAAATTGCAAGAGTGATGTTCTAATTGTTAAAAGGGTGAATTGCATACCAAGTGTTTGATTAATGTTTTGATGGTATTTTGATTGATTGTAATTGGAGATGACCGTGGTAATTTGATGTTCATATTGGTAATTGAATTTTGGTGTTGAATTAGTAGTTTAATCGATGAGAAACAAGATTTTGTAACCCCTAGGCGCCTTGGGCGCCATATGTGTGCATTTCTGGACACTGTTTCGGTTTCTCTAAAACTGGTACTGTTTTGTTGATCCAAAAATTATGTGGCTGATTGTTTTTGAAAATAGACTTAAAGCCGGTCGTTTTGTCACTGGTTTCGTTCGATTTGGAGTTGTGTAGCTCAAGTTATGAGTCTCCAAAGTTGGGTCAAACTTCTAGAATCAAACTGTGTGTGTTCTGTTTTTGGCGCCCTGTGCATGGGCGCCGTGTTCCCTGTGTTGCTGTGTTGCGCCCGACTTCGTTTCCCTTTCGCCCGACTTTGTTCTGGCCGTTGGCGCCCGTTGCGCCCGTGGCCGTTCCGGTTTTGGTGGATTTTTCCTAAAATCGTTTTGGTCATATCTTTTGACTCGGTTATCCGTTTTGAACGTTTCAAGATGCGTTGTGAAGCTTATTCAGGTGCCCACCTGAATATTCTAATTTCTGGGCAGAATGAACTATTTTTCTGACGTTTGTCCCAGGTGTTGTAAAAGGTGTCTTTTGAGTGTGTTCGGTGTCTCAGAATATTTTAGAAAATTATTATTTTCGAAAGTTGTCTTCTCCCCGATGTTGGTTCTGGTTGTTGCTGATTGGACGCCTCAAGTGGCTGTCCCGGTGATAGCAATTGTCGTTGAAAACTATTTTGTGTTAAATCCTAAATTGGCCTAATTGAAATTGGTGTTGGCGTGAGTGGTGGGTTGATTTGGTGAGTCTATTATGGTGTGATTGGTGGGTGAATTAATAGTTCCGGTGGGCCTATTGGTTATTTGGTGTGATGAATTCCATTAATTATTTGGTGTGATGAATTTCATTAATCATTGGTGTGATATTGGTGTGTGACGGTGCATATTATGACGAGCAGAGGCTTCGGCCTATCATGAGTTATTGGCGTCAGTGTTGTGGTATCACTGAGTTGATATTGGTTGTTGATTATTTTCTGGTGCATTGTACATAGTGTTGCATAACTCATGTGCATATTATGACGAGCAGAGGCTTCGGCCTATTATGACGAGCAGAGGCTTCGGCCTATTATGACGAGCAGAGGCTTCGGCCTATTATGACGAGCAGAGGTTTCGGCCTATTATGACGAGCAGAGGCTTCGGCCTATGGATCCACATGCATACTGCATTCATGCATATCATAACATGTGTGACGACCTTGGTGACTGTACCTTGGTGATATTTGTGTTAATGATGACTGTGATGTTTATAACTTGATGAAATTGACTGTTTTACCATTGATGATGAGATTGACTGTTTTACCCTTGGTGTTGTAATTGATGTTTGTGATTGGTGTGGTAGACGTAGGTGTTATACTCTAACATATTCCCTATCATTCATTCCTATTATGTGTTAGATATCTCACCCCTTTTATGTGGTTGTTTACCCCAGGTGGTAACTTGCAGGTGAGTCCGAAGGAAGACATTAGTATCTTCGTTCGTTCGGTGTCGTCGGCTCTGATACGTAGCACTCGGGAGGGTTGTCCTTGTGTCTTTCCTTATGTGTTATGTATATGCCTTTCTAAGTTGTAAACCTTTTGAAGTATGATTGCCAAGTTAAACCTTTTTATTTCCGCTGCATGTTTTTGAAAAGAAGTTAGTTATAATTAAAGTACTCTGTTTGCGAAGTTGTTTTCCGGTTCGAAAAATGTGACACTCTTTTGGCGCGAAAAACTCTGATATTTTTTTAATAAAAAGTTGGGTAGAAAAAGGGGTGTTACATAGCAGCTTCAAGAGAAATGGCTTCAGGTTGGTCTACGCAAGAGGGTGCATCTCTTTTCCGTCCCCCGGGATTCAACGGAGAAGACTATGCATATTGGAAAGAAAGAATGAGAATTTTTATTGAAGGGGTAGACTTAGATGTTTGGGATGCTGTGGAAAAAGGACCTTTCGTTCCCACACACATAGTAGATGATATTCTTACAATTAAAAGTAGAAATGAATGGTCTGATGATGAGAAAAGAAAAGTGCAACTTAATTTTCGTGCTAAAAATATTATTACTTCTGCTTTGAGTGCTGATGAATTTTTTCGAGTTTCAAACTGTAAAACTGCCCAAGAAATGTGGGATAATCTTCAAGTTACTCATGAGGGTACAAGTGAAGTGGAAAGGGCAAGAACAAATACTCTTACCAGAGAATACGAATTGTTCATAATGAATACAGGTGAAACAATATCAGAGATGCAGAAAAGGTTCACTCATATAGTGAACAAATTGGGTTCATTAGGAAAATCATTTCCTCCCGAAGACTTGATCAACAAAGTGCTAAGATGCCTAAACAGAGAATGGCAACCAAAGGTGACTGCAATAACTGAGTCAAGAAACTTGACTAGCATGACTCTCGCCACCCTGTTTGGGAAATTACTAGAGCACGAGTTAGAGCTCACTCGTCTAGCAGAGCATGAAGGAAAAGACAAGAAGAACAAAAACTTAGCTCTCAAAGCTTCCAGTTCAAGCTCATCCGACGATAGTGATGATTCGGAAGATGAAGATGAAGACGAGGAGAAAATGGAACTAATGGTTAGTAAATTCAAAAAGTTCATGAGAAGGGAAAGATCTCTCAAAAAGAATTCTCCAACCAAAAGAGGCTCAAGCAAAGAAAACTTCTCAAGTCCTCCAACTTGCTACGAATATGGTAAATCCGGACACCTGACGATGAAGTGCCCGAACTTAGAAAGAAAATTGTCAAAGTTCAAGAAAAAGGGGTCCAAAGGAAACAATGGTAGAAAAGCCTACATAGCTTGGGAAGACAATGACATGAACTCATCAGATAATTCAGAAAATGAAAAAGCTCAAGTTGCTCTCATGGCCGACCACGACAGCGAAAGTGAAACTGAGGTATATTCTAACTCTGAATCTTTACAAGATGCCTATGATGAATTATATGAAGCATTTACTGAATTGCATGATAAATCCTTAAAACTAGCTAAAGCATTAGATAAATCTAAGAAAGTTATCACTCATCTTGAAAATGCTGTTACTGCTTTAACTAAAGAAAAGTCAGAGCTTAGAAAAGAAAATGATAGCCTTGCATGCTTTAAAGAAAATTATACTTGTGATAAATGTGTTGAATCTGAAAAGAAAATTCATGAACTGGAATGGACTGTTGGGAAATTGTCTAGTTTACAAAATGTGCATCATAGATTCCCTAGAAACAAACCCATAGAAAGGCATGTTCATTATAAACCAAAATTTTCCACTAGACCTTATATTTCATGTTATTATTGTGGTAAACCTGGACATACAGCTTCTGTTTGCAGGGCAAGAGGTAAACAAAATATGAAAAAGGTGTGGGTTCCCAAAGGAACCATACCAAACACTAACCCACAAGGACCCAAAGAGATTTGGGTACCGAGAACCTTGTTTTAGATCTTTGCAGGTATGCTTCAAGGTATCGGGGCAGATTGATACCTTGACAGCAAAGACTCGAAGCGCATGACCGGAGACGCAATAAAGTTCTTAACACTCACCCCCGGAAAAATCCGTCATGTGACTTGTGATAAATAGAGGAAGAATCACCGGTAAAGGTTAGATTGGTTAAAATTTTTTGTTCACCTCTATTTTTGAAAATGTGCTTAAAAATAGTTTATTAAGTCAAATATGTGACTAGTGAAACAGAGACTCATTTCATGCATCATTAAGAACAATATCTATAAGGCATGATTAGAGTAACAGGAATCAACAAAAGTATTCTGGTCAACCCTCTAGGACTGATCATATAGAAATTATACATCACCTTCTTAGAGGTTATGGTTAGAAAGGAGATAGTGTGATTGAGTTAGTTGAATCGTCAAAATCAGCTAGTTGATATTTTTCACAAATCCATTGCAAAAGAAAACCTGGTTCTTCACTTATTCAAATGAGGTTTCAATTAAATGTTTTTCAAAGTGATTTTTTAAAGAAATGTGAATTTAAGTGAAATTGTGACTTGTGAATTTCTGCAGTTAAAGTGCTATTGTTTTTCTGAAATCTATTTTACAATGAACTGCTAGCACTGGTATTTTTCGAAAAATACATGCTCACAATCGCTGTTTACCTAAAATAATTTTTCTCCCATATTCTGGCTGCCATTACCAACTTTCAAACTAAGCAGCATGAAATGTATAAAGCTTAAAACAACTGCTTCACAGATTTTTGAGACTCATAATTAGCTTTTACCTGTGTTTGATAAAATATTCTCTTCATGGTCTCAAATATGTTTTTCTTCAAGTTTTGATGATCACTTACAAATCAGCAACGGCTCTTTTACCTTGTCAAATAGCTGTGACATTCGATTCGCAAACTTTATCATATATTGACCCTCTTTGATCATGACAAAAAGGGGGAGAGAAATATAGGGGTGCATATGAGTATATAGAATGAGCATATAGAACTTGCATATTATGCATCTAGTCAACAAGTCAGGGGGAGCATCATGATAGGGGGAGCATCATATATATATATATATATTATCTGTTTGTACTAACCTCCCACCTTGAGATGAGTTAATGTTTTGTCATCATCAAAAAGGGGGAGAATGTGGATACCTTGCGTTGCAGGTAATCTAATATTGCAGGTTTAGTTTTGATGATGAAAAAGATTAGAGAAGGTCTGAGGATGAAAAAGATCAAGGCGATCAAAGTAAGAGTGATCTAAAAGCCAAAGGTAATGGCCGAAGAGAATAAAAATAACAAAGCATCAAAGTCAATCCAAGACAATCAAGCCCAACAATTGAAGACTAAAGTTTAAGGGTTGTCCTTAAATATAAGGGTAGTCCTTAGGGTTTGGGTGAGTCTTAGGAATTGTGTAAGCTCTTTTCGAAGGTCAGCTCGTATCTCAAGTCTCACACACTCACACGTTTTTCTAAAGATGCATGCATATTTACGTAAACATTCTTATCACCTTTTAAATAACAAAATCGATTTTTCTCATGCATAAACAAATATCAAAATCGATTTTCAGGTAAAATAGAAAAGGTAGAAATCGATTGTCAGGTCATGTCCTTCAGTACATAAATCGATTTCTGAGCCAAATATTTTTTAAGGAAAGAATCGATTCCCAATCTTTTGCAAATAACTGAGAATCGATTCCCACTTGTCTCAGGCAAGCTGAAAATCGATTCCTACATATTTTAACTTAGTGAAGAATCGATTCCTAGCCTCCCGGAGATCCTAAGAATCGATTACATCCATTTTACAAACAAATCAGAATCGATTCCTAGATCAGATCAAGCAAATGAATCGATTCCTAGATCCATTCCAATTAACAAAGAATCGATTCCTTTAAACTTTTTCAACGTGAGATCTGGATTTTCAAAATCTATAAATAGAGGCTTCACCACCTCCATTTAACTACCAACCCATTCTCACGATCTATCACTTCTGAAAAACTCTTATATTTTATTTGTGTTCTTCTCGCACCGCTGGTTCGTCAAGAGCTGATCCTACGTTAAGAGTTAGTTGGGGTTGTGTCCTTCAAGTTGTAATATCTGCCTACACTAAGAGGTATTTCTGTATTTACATTACTGTTATATTGCTGTTATAATTTGTACTAGAGAGTGGGGTATCTCTCTAGGGGTAGCTGCATGTACTAGGAAGTGGGGTATCTTTCTAGGGCAGTTGTTGTAACAGGGGTGGGGTATCTCCTGTTATTGTATTGTTAGATTTGAGGGCTCTCCATAGGTGGGGTATCCTAGGAGGAGAGTGCCTGAGTCTGTAAAGGTTTTCCAAGGCACCTGTAAGCCTTGTTGTTTTGGTTAGTGGAAAATCTCACAAGGGTGTGAGGACTGGACGTAGGTCACTAGGAGGTGACCGAACCAGGATAAATCTCTGCGTGCTTTACTGCTTTCCTGCTTTACTGTTATTCTACTTTACTGCTTTATATTCTAATTCCTTCGCTTCCACTTAACCTGCGCGAAAATTGATCTAAGTCATTGAAAAGGGGAAAAACGTTTTCAAAAGATCTGAAAAGTTTTAAATCTCAATTCACCCCCCCTCTTGAGACTGAAGCCACTTGGTAACAAAGGCTCCCAATGTCCTTGTCATAATGTTGGAAACAAGTCCTCTAAGCCTTTTGAGAAAGGAAAGAGGAGTAGAAGAAAGATTTACATGTTAATAATTAAAATGCAAGAGGTAATAGGCTTACCTCAAGAAATAACTAGAAAAGGAATAAAGATGTAAAATAGGAGCAAGAACACTTGAAGAACACCTCCAACAATCTAGATCCTCACGCAAATCCTCTTCCTTGGGTGGATTTTGATGAAACTTGGATGATTATGGAAGCTTGGAAGGAGAGTTCTTGAATCGATGAAGGATTATCAAGCTTTGGTATTTTATCGTTGAAGAAATTGTGGAGAGAAGATGGAGGAGAGAGTTTCGGTTTTTGAGAGAGAGGAGAGGAGAGTATTGTGTGCTAGGGTAAAAAATGAGAGTAGCCTCAAGGTCTAATGGGTTAAGGGTTGTGAGAGGGAAGTAAAGGAATTAGTGTGTATTTAGTGGTGTAGAGAGAAGGAATGTAAAAACATGTTGTGTATTCAAAGGTGTGCTTGATGAAAGGCTTGATGTGAACTTGATGTGGGCTGAAGGTGATGGGAGGCGTGGAGCATGAGGGTGGAGTGAGGGAGATGATTTGCTTGTGAAATTGGTACTTACTTTGGCCAAAAATGGATAAAAGCAAAAAGCACCTAAAAGGAATTAGCCCTAATTCTAAAAATACAATAAACATCCAATATTATTTTATTATTCATTTTTCATTTTTGATTTCAGATTTCATATTTTTTAATTATACATATTTTTTGAGCCTTTTTGAAAAAAAACCGTTACAATTGACCAAAATACCCATTTTGACGCTAAAACCCTAATTTGCCCGAAAAATGCGTTTCCACTTCAAAAATGAATCTATAACCCTAGAAATGACCTCTAGAATCTTAGAATGCATGCTCAATGACCTTCATGAGGAATTATCATTTTTATTGTGAAATGACCAAAATACCCTTTTGGACTCAAAAAAACCTGATTTACCCAAAAAGTGCATTTCAACTCTAAAAATGATTTTAGAAACTTTGGAATGACTTTTAGGACTCAAAATGCAATGCATGATGCTTCTCACTCCTCAACTTATTTATTTTTGTGGAAAATTAGGGTTTTGATCTAAGCTGGACAAAATTGGGGTATGACAGCTGCCCCTATTTATTTGGATTTTACCAAGAAATATGAATTGCGCGAGACATATTTCGAAGGTAAAACAGAAATAAAGAATTCAGAAATTATACCAATTTTGTCCATTTGGAGAAACCCGAATTTTCTCCCTCTTTTTTTGGAAAGATAGACACTTTCGTGTCGATGCGAAAACAGTAAATGAACACTAACGTGCTGACAGAAAAGGTAAAATGGGCACTTGCGTGCATACAGAAAAGTAAAACGGGAACTTGGCGTGCAGACAGAAAAGTAAAACGGGCACTTGGCGTGCAGAAAGCGGTAAATTGGGAATTCGGAGCTGCCTAAAACCTTCTAACGGACTCTTGTCGAGTCCGAGCTCTGGGGGGGGGGGTGGCCTTTTCGAGCGACCGATCAACATCAGGTCCGGAACTGATTTGATCAATGGATTTACGCTATGCCTTAGGCTGACACAACTAATCTGAAGGACTTGACGAAGTTTGATGGATCCATTGCGTGCTCGTACACAATGTTGTGATCTGTGGAAGGAGTTCACTAACTCGGTGGGAGTTCACTAACTCTGTGGGAGTTCGCTAACTCTGTGTTGAGGGAGTTTACTAACTCGGGGTTGATGGAGTTTACTAACTCGGGGTTGATGATTTTCTAAAAATGAGATTTTTGGGATTCTCTGGTCCGAAGTAACTTTTCTCTTGGATGGTGCATGAAATGCGTGCACTTGGATGTTTGGGGTGCACATGAATGCAATGATTGACTTTGGTGGGATGCCTTTTCTGTTTGATTTTTCTCTTCTTTTCCTTTTGTTATTCTTTCGCTCTTCTGAGATGCGAATTTGAAGGCGTAATGTACTGTTTGATGCCATGGAGTGATGACTGGTATGGATGATATGAGAATGATGAATGATGTGAAAATGTTGTGTTCTTTTATGTTCCGTCTTCTGTGATTTTCTTCTCTCCTTTCTTATTTGCTCTTTTTTTCTATGGAATGCAGATATCTATGTAAATGGAGTGTGAATGTATGTTATGCAAAGTGTATGTGATGTGATGATTTCAATGGAATGATGGATGCTATGAGATGCTATTTTTGATTTTCTTCCTTTGTATTTTGGTTAAGGATCAACACTTCAAGTGCCTACAAGGTAAACATCCTAATCCCCAAGGATTAAGGGGAGCACCAAAGCCCTACAAGATAACAACCTAATCCCTGAGGATCCAGGCGAGCACTAAAACCCTACAAGATAACAACCTAATCCCTAAGGGTCCAGGCGAGCTCCGAAGCCCTACAAGATAACAACCTAATCCCTAAGGATCCAGGCGAGCACTGAAGCCCTACAAGATAACAACCTAATCCCTAAGGATCCAGGCGAGCACTGAAGCCCTACAAGATAACGACCTAATCCCTAAGGATCCAGGCGAGCACTGAAGCCCTACAAGATAACAACCTAATCCCTAAGGATCCAGGCGAGCACTGAAGCCCTACAAGATAACGACCTAATCCCTAAGGATCCAGGCGAGCTCCGAAGCCCTACAAGATAACAACCTAATCCCTAAGGATCCAGGCGAGCACTGAAGCCCTACAAGATAACGACCTAATCCCTGAGGATCCAGGCGAGCACTGAAGCCCTACAAGACAACAACCTAATCCCTAAGGATCCGGGCGAGCACCGAAGCCCTACAAGATAACAACCTAATCCCTAAGGGTTAAGGCGAGCACTAAAGCCCTACAAGATAACAACCTAATCCCTAAGGGTTAAGGCGAGCACTAAAGCCCTACAAGCGGCCAACTTTAGGCGACCCCCTCATGTGCTGAGATAGCTGGTTAAAGAAATTTTCCTATTTGTCTTTTTGCTATGTGAGGATGCAAATGCAGTATTTTGATGCATGATATGACAAAATTTTTGGGGTATTCAAATACTTTTTTTGTGAATACTTTCATAATGATGAGACGCGAGACTTTGGATGCAAAAGTGGGGGTGAATTTGATCATCCTTTTTCTTTGGAAAAACTAGTTTTGATTTAAACCGCGGTGTTCTCAAGGTTATTATTTACAAGCAAACCCATTTATGTTTTCCTCCATTCCATGATAACTGAACCTTCAATAACAATCTTGTGCTTTCTCTATGAAACATTGCCAAGTGAACACACATGAACATGCAGACGCCAGGTGAGTGTTTAGGATGAATGCCAGACTGCCCCCAATTCGGGCCTTCGGCGACTGTGAATGAATGACTTGCCCCTGTCCGGAGTGTGAAAGGAAGCGGGGTGAAAGAGCAAATACGCAGGAACTAGTGCCATGGCTGACACCGGGTGAAAGGATGAATGGCCATGGATGGACACTGAACAGACTCTCCCCGGACTAGGGTGGGCAGGTGGTGAAGAGAATACCCCAACTTTTAGATATGAGTGGTGTTCTCAGTGCAAATCTTTGGTTCTTTGTGAATGTCTCAACTTTTGGCATGAAAGAAACCTTACCTGGTGATCACTAAACCTTGTTTTAATGCAACTTGAGTGTGTTTTGGAGTGCAAGTCCCTCTTTTTTTTATTTTGTCAGCTTTCTTTTTTCTGACTGTTCGTTTTTGTTTCCTCAGTTCTCTTTTTTTCTGAGGGTTTATTCTTTTTGATCAGCTTTCTTTTTTCTGATCGTTTATTTTTTCTTTTGAGCAAACACATTGTACATAGATAAGCTTGTTCGTCCTAAGATTAGAATCTGAGAGAACAAAAGCAATCGGTCATTGATCGGGATGGACTTTTCAGGATTGTGGTGTTTTGTGGAGGAAGGATAGTTAGGCTTAATGAAGTGTTTGAGGCTAATGGGAGGATGAGTTTTGTTCGGCGTTGGTTGACGGTTAACGGTCTGTGAGGGAGATGGTTATTGGGCTTATTTGGGTTTTGTTAAGGCAAATTTGTGTCTCATGGTAGAATGGCTGAGGGGTTTGGTGTTGGGGCCAAAGGAAGTGTTTGAAGGTTTATGGAACCAGGTGTTGGAAGATTTATCGAGACAAGGGTCTCTTGTGCTTTGTGGCAACATGTATCAGCTCACAACTTATTATTTTTTGTCTTTTTGATTTTTTTTTGACTCATTTGTTTCACTTTTCGGACTTTTCTTCTTTCTTTGCTTTTGAGTCGAGTGAGCTGATGCACTATTTTTGTTTTTGATATTTGAAGTGATCCTTGTCTAGGGTGATTAGAGGGTATATTTTTTAGTTTGGTTTTTCTTGGCTTAAGGTAGGTAGGAAAGGGACTTTCTGGGATTTTGGGTTCTTGAGGGTATAGGGAGGTGGCCACACTTCATCTCAAATCCCGATGGCTTATTTATTTTTGTAAAACAAGACAACGGTTCATCTATCTATATGTGTTTGCTCCTTTCTTTGCATTTTTTCTCTTTTTTTTTATGCCCTAACTTTTGCCTGGACCGCCCTTTGCGGGTTTTCGATCCATCGGGCGCTTTTTTCTGCCTAGGCCGCCCTTTGCGGGTTTTCCACCTAGCGAGCTTATTTTCTTGTTTATTATTATCTTTTGAAAGACTTGCACTGAAGGAATACGATATTAACAAGGAAAATTAGTGATCACAGTCTTGCCCCAGCATGGAGGACTTAAAGCGTTAGACTGAACTAAAAGTCACATATGCACTGATGGACTTATGATAAAACAGGGCAATGACGATCTTGAACAAAAGTGACTGAAAAGGGTAACTTTTATAGATGACGATGCTGAAAAGAAAACATGTGCCCTTATTGAAATATCATGAGGCCTTGGGCAGAGCCAGAGGATTGCATTACATAAAATTTGCTTTGAACTGAAAACTACATGAAAATGCATGACGAAGACACAAATGCTTGACGATCAACACCTCGATCCTCTTCAACTACTGCCATCCCGGCCTGACAGCCCTGATCTCAAAGGGTTTAGTCCTTCACCTCCCTCATCAAAGGCCAACTGTTTTGTATCAATAAGATCCTGAACCGAGTGCTTCAAAGGATGACAGTTCTCAGTAGAGTGACCAATTGCCCCAGAATGGAATTCACAGGTAGCCTTTGCATTATACCTTCTTGGGAATGGAGGTTGGACTGGCTTCATCCCACGAGGAGAGATCAACCTATGGTTGATTAGATAGCTGCACAAATCAGTGTACGACACAGGAATGGGGTCGTACTGACGTGACTTTCCTTGTCCCACTATAGCATTGATTTCTCCATTTTTCCTTGCAGGCAAATCACTAGCATTGTCGGCGCCAGTAGGATTGCAGGGGATTCTTCCTCTCTTCATCCCGACTTCAAGTCTTGCCCCTACTTTGATCACATCTGAGAAGCTTGAGGACCCACTTCCAACCAGACGTTCATAGAAAACAGCTGGGAGAGTCTCCATAAACATGTACACCATCTCCTTTTCAGTCAATGGTGGCTTCACCTGAGCAGCTATGCTCCTCCATCTTTGAGCATATTCCTTAAAGGACTCATGATCTTTCTTGCTCATATACTGCAGCTGAATCCGATCTGAAGCCACGTCTTTGTTGTATTCGTACTCCTTTAAGAAAGCTTCAGAAAGGTCCTTCCAACTGTGGATGTCGGAAGGCTGCAACTGCATGTACCAATCCAGAGATGCCCCAGTTAGGCTGTACTGGAAGTAGTGGATGAGCAGTTTGTCGTCGTGATTGTATGCGGTCATCCTTCGGGCGTACATGGTTACGTGTCTATTTGGGCAGCTGGTACCACAATATTGGTCAAAGACTGGCACTTTCATCTTTGGGGGAATAACCAAGTCTGGAACAAGACATAGATCACGGGCGTCTTTAGCTTTGGTCTTTGAATCCTCTATGGCTTTTAAACGCTTTTCCAACTCATGCAACTGATCTCTGGGTTGAGAGTTCTCAAATAGGTGACCTTGAGGATCACTATCCATATTGACAAGAGAAACTTCATGTGGATCAGCACCTCCCAGTGCGTGAGCAGGATAATTAACCCCAGATCCCGGATGGGGAATAGCAGTCACAGCTTCAGAGGGTCCCGAGGTAGGAAGGATGGTTGCGGCCCCACCTGGGTTTACAACAGCAGTATCTTCGGTAGTGGTCCCGTTTTTCAAAGCTTGCAGGGTGCCCATCATTTCAGTCATCTGCATTCTTATCGCATCCATCTGCATTTCTATCACCCCGACTTTATTATTTAACGCCTGATTCTCTTGGACTAGTGCCTGATTCCCTTGGACTAGCTGCTTGAGGACTTCCATAATCGGATTATCTAGACCTGAATTGCCGGGATTCTCAATCACTAGGTTTCCTTGATTGGTCGCCATGAATCTTGAGTCTGAAGCGGATATCGGCAAACCAGTTGGCCTCTTTCTAGAGATAACAGGGCACACAACATAAGCGCAAGAACGAATGACTGAACAAATGCATGCGACACTTTAGGCTTTACGGGCGTGGCTAGACTAGGACGGGAAATGATGATAAAGCAGGGAAACTGACGGACACGGACAGGGGCGACTGCACATGGCGTGCATGCCTAGAAGAATGCTTCACATGATAGAAAAAAATTTATGAACAATTTTAATCTTTTATCATGGGATGGATGAGATGCAAAAATTTTGAAGTTATGTGAATGAGCTGCTGACTCGAGAACTGGGTACTTTGGAACACCTTGAGTTTTTTTTTTTTTTTTGGGGGAATGACTATTTTGCAAAACCGTCTCGTCTCTCATCAAAACCTTTATTGTACAGGTCATGATATGCAAATGCATGGAAAAATGACCACTTGAGAAGTGTACTTATTCTAAAAAATAAAAAAAATTGTTTTTTTTGGTGCAAGATGAAATACAAAATTTCAATGCATTTTTGAATGCAAGAATGATGCTTTTTCAAAATGGCTTTTTTCATTTGTTATGCTTGACGGGGCGGACCCGCTCCTACGTATCCTCACTGTGATGAGGAATCAAAGCGTACGTAGTTCTACCGTGTCTTTTTTGAAATAATGCTTATGTATGAATGCCTCGTCTTGGATGAACTTGACGAAGATTTTTTGCATGATTATAAATGAAATGCTTATGCTATGCAGATGATAATTGTTTTTTGTTTTATCTTTATGTAATGAAAGGGAATGCAAGATGAATGATTCTTTTCAAAATGGGAACTTTATTTAATGCAAATGACGCAATGATGTAATGATGCAATGATGCAGGATGCAAGATACTTCTTTTTGTTTTTTTTTTGAAAAATGCGGGCTATACGTGGTTTCATATGGCCCTAGTAAGAGAAAGGCTACAACGGCAGCTCGTTCTCTCTTTTTTTGAAAAGAGTGGGCCATATGTCACTTCGTACGGACCGGCAGAAGAAAGGCTACAACGGCAGCTCTTTCTTTACTTTTTATTTGAAAAACCTCCTGCTCTTTTTTGAAAACATGTCTATATTACGATGCAACACACAATTTGGTATGCCCCTTGTGTCCTACGAAGGTGGGGACCTAAGTTCTAGGACAACTCAAATGTTCCTCCCATGTGGGTTCTAGTCACTTCCTCACCAGGTTACCAAAGCTAATTCTCTTTCACAGTAGCACCCACAACGATGGAACGCCATCTGGTGTGAGGCATCATGAAAGAGCATACTCTGGCTGAAACTTTCGTGAGAGTCGGAAGGACAACAGTCCAATTGCCAGTCACTACTCGTTTCCACTCCCCTAAGTCTTGTCAGACCTTGGGTTTTAGGCCTCTCTCAAAGCACATAATCATAAGGGTATGAGTGTGTGTGATAAGGGCGTACCACTTAAAACTACCCGACACATATTACCCCACCTGCAAGTGAGACGCCAGAACAGTCCAGAAAAAGCAAGGTAACAACATGTCGTCTACACTAGGGTTCAATATCAAATAAGCTAGCCTGGGGTTTCAACAACAATCAGGTACATTGCTTACCTCAAGAAAGGGAGCCAAGAAGGGGGGATCCGGATAGAATTGGGGAGAAATGCATGAGCATAAGCAATAAAAGAAAAGGAGATAGGGAACAAACATAGAAGAAGACAAATGCGTATGCCTACAATTAATGATAAGAAAGAAAGGAAAAGGGATGAAGGCAAACAAGGTATCAGTCAAATCAACAATACATTAAACCACACATCAATTAGTTAGGCTTGACCCACTTAAAAAAGAAAAGTCCCCAGTGGAGTCGCCAGCTGTTGCACCCCAAAAAATCCGGTTCGGACTTCTCGTTGTACAACGTGGAAAAGGTATGGAGCCGCCACCAATATTTTAATTTTAAGACCAAAACATTGAAAAAAAGTCTTTTAGACAAGGCGGATGGTCTTTCGAAAACTAGAGATATGGGTTCGGGGGTCGGTTAGGCATGGGGAAGGTATTAGCACCCCGTACCTCCTTTCTACCGAAAGGGAACCTTTAATTAAATGTGTGGTTTGAGGTGTTGATTTGAAAATGCTTTTATTTTGCCTCTTTATTGAAAAGGGAGTGAGAAGACTTAATGAAAATTTTTATTTTTGGCGCTTGACGAGAGTTGGCCTCTCGCTCCTACGTATCTCCTGGTGCGATGGAGAATTCAAAGCTACGTAGTTCTTGGTTGTCCTAAAAAGGTTTTTGTTTTTTAGTCTGTTTAGATGAGTTTTCGCAGTAGGAGTGAGGATTCGCGATGACCAAACAACAACGGTTTAGAGTGGCCGCGCTACTAACTCTTTTGAAAATGAAATTATCATTAACAACCAAACGGCAACGGCGCGAGTGATCATTAACGATAATCGGTTTTGCTTTTGACTCGAGTGTTCGCGACGACCAAACAACAACGGTTTAGAGTGGCCGCGCTACTAACTCTTTTGAAAATGAAATTATCATTAACAACCAAACGGCAACGGCGCGAGTGATCATTAATGATAATCGGTTTTTATTTTAGATGATCAAAAAAAGGCTTTCGCAATCGAATTAATTTTGGTTTGTTGTGCTTGACGAGGACGTGGCTCGCTCCTACGTATCCCAAATGGGAATCAAAGCGACGTAGTTCTAATCTTTTGCGTCTGAAAACGACTTAGGGTTTTTCGCAATTGTGTGAGCGTTCGTGGCGACCGAACAACAACGGTTAGAATGGCCACACTACTAGCTCTTTTGAAAATAGAATCATCATTAATGATCTAAACGGCAACGGCGCGTTTGATCGTTAATGACAGTCGGTTTTATTAAATGAGGAAGAAAACGTTTTCGCAAAGACAGGAGTGTTTGTGGAGACCGAACAACAACGGTTAGAATGGCCCCACTACTAACTTACTGGGGATAAGAAAATCATCATTAATAATCTAAACGGCAACAGCGCGTTTGATCGTTAATGACAATCTATCTTATCCATGTTTTAAAAAAAAGTTTTAAAATGAATTTAGGAAATGGGTTTTAGAAAAGAAGTAGAACATTTCAAATCAATTCTAAATCCATAACCAAATGCCAATGAATGAACAAGACTCATACTTTCACAATCAAGCAATCATGAACATATCATTCATCAATCAAGATTAAGCATGCCAATATAATCAAGGGATTCAATTGTCAAAGATGCAAGACAAAGTTCTCAAAACAATTATGTGTGTGAAAGAGAGGTGCATTTATCTTAATGACTCTATGCTACACAAGTAGTAGGCTTACGTCTTCATATAAGAGTACATGCATGGGGGAAGGATTGCACACAATTAAATCAAGACATTTAAATGGCATCATGGACAAGAGAATACAATTGATCATAAGCATAGGGTATTCTAGATTAGATAAATGAACATGTAAGCAATGATGCATGATTAGGCAAGCATGTGAATGCATGAGCATACAAGGAATGAACACTACTACAATTTAGGCTTTTCGCATCGGTTAAAAATGACTTTTCGCATCAGTTCCGTGTCCGTTATAGATTCAGGTGATGTTAAAAGTACGCACCTTTTGCATCAGGTACGGACCTGATGCGAAAAGTATTTTTCGCATCAGTTGTATTACCACCCGATGCCAAAAGTCCTTTTTAATTAGTTTTTAGCACCTTTTTGGCATCGGATTTTCAAAACCACCTGATGCGAAAAGTACTTTTCGCATCAGGTCCTAATGGGAACCGATGTTAAAACTAACTTTTTTTTTAAAAAAAAAAAATCACAATTTGTACGTATATTCATTTATTTATAAATTACTCACCAGTTTTGCTTTGTTAAATACCATAAACAGAATATATATTTTTGCTAACTCATGCTACAATTATGTCTACAAACAGAGGACTTTACAACTCAACAACAGAAACTCAACAACAACAAACTCAGCTTAATGGTTATATCAATCCATTAAACTCAACAACAACAAAAAAGATGAGAAAATAGAAAGAACTTTACAACTCAAATTTATAAATGAATCAGCTTTTCTGCCAAATTTTAGACAATAGAATGTAGGCATATAACATAATACAAAACATAACCAAAAAATTACTTAAACATAACCTAAGCAAACACCAAACTTTGCATTAAATCCATGTTCTAAGCGTATCTCCACCAAATCTGGATCAAACCACGTGATGATCACTTTGAACCTAAATCACAATTGACAACATATTGGTTAGAGTGCGAAGTCGGTTTTTGATTGAAATATATACATTCAGCGAATGGCTTTGTAGTCAGAGAAATTATCATCACTAATTCAGAAAACAAAATGAGGAAAAAGAAAAACAAACACCGATTTGAAGTGGGTGAGAAAAAAAAGGATTCTTAAGTCAATAATCTAGAAAAAAAAAAGAAATCTCAAACTTTATAAAAAGTAGAAAATAAAGCACAGCACACTAGTCTCATAACAATGAATAACTAATATGTATCAATGTATTAATGTAGTAAGTTGCCAAACAAATAAGATGCCCATTAACAAGTTGACAGACAAAGAGTAAGGTAAAAATCTTGCCAGACAAATAAAATGCATATTAACAAGTTGTAGTAAGTTGATCACCTTGAAGTGAGAAAGATTGAATCTGAGGGAGTAAGTAGCACTGTAGTTGTTATGTTTGTAATTATAGATAGTTACCTGAATGTCAGGTTGCATAAACAATTTATAACTCAACCTGTGTTGCAAGAGAGAATAAACTCAGAGTAAGAATAGAGGGAGACCCAGAATGGATATGGTTATGAGGCAGTATGCCTTTATTCAAGCTTTATAGTAGCTTTGCAAGTTTCCTATGCTCATTTACACCATCAATTGAAAATGCCTATAAATATGCACATGAAAAACATATTTTCATATTGCAGGTAAGTACCATTTATTCTCAGCTAAGGATCTTCCATATCTGATATGTTCAGATTCAGGTCATTGTTGTCTGTGGTAGCATCAAAAAAATATCAAGATTCAAAGAAAAGGATAAAAGCAAAACTGAAATTCGACCTTTACTAATTTATCCTTGGAAATTAACCTTTAATCCTTTTGATGAATTTCAAAACAGACCATTCTAGAGAAAACTATATTCAGCAAAACAAAAAGAAGGCATCTGTTAACTAAGCATCCAACTATAAAGCAAAATTACCCCCACATAATCAACCATAACAATTCTGATGATATATGCATAAAATAAACTACATGTTCATTTAAACATACCTCAGATTTGGTCTTCTTATGAGATTCTTAAAATAGCAGTCCAGCATTCTACCCTGTAAATTAGATTAATACAACATAGAACAATGCCTAAAAATTATATTGAAGCAACTCACAAAAGTATACATAATCTCTAAAACCTGCAAATCATTACAGAAACTGGATTATATTTTGACTTGAGATAGTAATAGTGGACTGGTCATCACATAATTAAGATGCTATTAGATGCAAATATATACATACATATATCATTCTTTAGTTGTCTATTACAAGTACTCAAAATATAATACATACTCAAAATATTACAAAAGTTATCAAGCATTTTCTCACCCACGTACCTTTCTGAAGAAACAGATCCCTTGCCTTGCAACTTCGTGCCAGCCCTCCTGTATAGTGCATTGGAGTGAAGTCTCATCATCTGTTCCACCAGTTGCATGCAAAGACAAATTTACTATCTCTCTAACAGAAGTGTTCACCTAAAACATTGAGAATGCTAAGAATGTTATACGCACGTGCCATCACAACTTCTAGTAGTTGCAACGAAGTTTGTGGCATTTGGATCAGTACAACCTTAAAGAGCACAAATGTTTAAAAGGATGCATTTTAGAAAGTTCCCCTCTTAATAGCATCTTCATTAGCATTACCAAGAGCAGCCTCACTCATGTACTTGTCAGCCAATTGGACTCTCTTCACATTCTCTTGTTCTTGGACAAGCATGTTACCATACTCCAAGAGCTTTTCTAGTGTCATCTTTGGCTGCTCAAAAGCTGGAGTTCCTTCCTTTGAGTTCACAAGCTTCTTTCCAATGGTATCAACACCAACACCAGAAATCCACTTCCTCACTTCATCATCATACACTCTAGCCCTCAATGCACCAAAGAAATCTGCAATAGTACAATAGTACATGGAATGAATAGTGTTAGCAAGTATGTTGCAGACAGTCACAACACAAAGACATCAAAAACCTTGATGTCATGGCCAGATTGCGATGGCAAGCATTTTTTAAAACTATGAATTTAAGTCTATGCATAGTTGTTTAACTAATCAATGTTCCATTATTTCTTTCTCTATAGTGATTCCTCAATTGAAGAGTCTAAGTAAAATCCTAATCATTGATAATATTTGAGTACTAGTGAAGATGCTTTACCAATGGATTGGCCAGGGAAGGAGTCAACAATCTTGACAGTGTATTGAGTTGTTCCACCCATACGACCAGCACCTGCATCAAGATCGTTTATGAATAGAGCACACATTTTTCCCTTTCTGATTATATCAGATGCTTCACGGTATCTTTGTCTAATCAATTTTGCTGGCTCTCCTGCATTTCCACTTTCTAGCTCTCCCGCACTCATCATGATGGGGCTGTTATGCAATATCACAAAGATACAAGGGTTCAAAGTTAGGTAGCATATTATTTAACATAACACAACATATATTATTCAATTGTTATTCAATTGGTGAACACTTCTGAAGAAACAGATCCCTTGAGGTCTTACTCACCATGTTTCTGATAATGCAAAGACAAATATCAATGCCTCCACGCATGAAACAAGTGAAGGTTTCAAAAGTCCATAAACCTTCAACCCATAGCATTCAATATAAAAAAAATAACGCGATGCCAATCTTGATTTCACGCACTCCAATTAACATTCTTTCTTCCATGTGAAAAAGTAATAACACTAAGCACCTAAATAAACAAGTATTTGGTGTCCTGAGACAAATAAACCCTAACAAACCTGCAAACAAATCAAAACCTCAAATTCGAGTAGATTACAAAGATGCAGAAATCAAAAGTAAAAATGGAAAAAACTAAGATCTGAGAGAAGTTTCGGTACACTAACCCTCAAATCAAGACCCTCTTCGTGCCTCCTCCTTCTTCTTTCAAGCTTCCTAGGGAAAGCCAACAAAACCACAATGCGTTTCAGATTGAGAGTGAGATGAAGTCGACAGTGAGATGAAATCGAAGATTGGAAGCTGGTTTTCGTTTCAAACACAATGCATTTCAGATTAGAATATTGGAAATAAGGTTTTGCTGAGAGAGCAAGGAAAGATTGGAAGGTTTTCGTTTCATTGGAAGGTTTGGCTGAGAGAATGGAAATCGAGGGTGAGGTTTTTCGCTTGAGATGAAATGTGTTTGGTTAGGGTTTGGAAGTTTGAGATGACATGCGTTTGGTTCTTGAGAGCAGCGTAAGAGAGAGTACTGAGGGTTTTTGGTTTTTGTTCGCTGGTTTCTAATGTCGCCCTAAAAAATTTGGGCTTTTCAACATCAGGTGCAATAAGAGCTGATGCGAAAAATGTTTACATAATTTCAAAAATGCCACCGCCTTTTTATCAACATCAGTTAGTTTATGAACCGATGTGAAAAATGTTTAAATAATTTCAAAAATGCCACCGCCTTTTTATTAACATCAGTTAGTTTCTGAACCGATGCGAAAAATGTTTACATAATTTCAAAAATGCCACCGCCTTTTTATTAACATCAGTTAGTTTCTGAACTGATGCGAATTCCTGATGTAGATTCCGTTTTTTCCACTAGTGGAATGAGTATTATCGAATGCAAGACATAATGTTAATGAATGCATGAACATATGAAAATGAGTGCAAGACATAGTGTTAATGAATGCATGAACATGTGAAAATGAATGCAAGATATAATGTTAATGAATGCATGATCATATGATAATGAATGCAAGACATGATATTAATGGATGCATGAACATATGAAAATGAGTGCAAGACATAGTGTTAATGAATGCATGAACATGTAAGCATATGAAAGTATGCAAGTATTAATGTGCAAACATAAGAATGTGTCACACAAGTGATGAAATGCAAAGTGTGAAAATGTTTTGGGTATTTTTGCAAATTGACAAGTAGTAAAACTTTTAGTAAAAAGTTAGTGAATGGTAAAGTAAAAATGCATGAGGCAAATGGTATTTACTTAATGAAAGGGTAAAGTAAAAATGTAAAAAAAAAGTAAATGGTAATTACTTAATGAAATCGTAATGTAAAAAAGGTAAATGGTAATTACTTAATGAAATGGTAAAGTAAAAATGTAAAAAGGTGGTTAAAAGTCAAAAACACACTAACACAATTACACTTATCTACACAAGATCAAACAACACATTTTGAGCACTAAAATATGCACAAAAATGGGCTCTATGGCCGAACCCCTATATGAGCATAAACACCAATTTTTCATGCCAAAACTCATAATCAACACATAGAACAAATCATGCAAATCAAGCACATCATGCATTTTATTTACATAAATCAAGGAGTGAAAAGAAAGCAACAAAAACCCTAAATTCTAAGGCTCAAAACCGAAACCCCTACACCCATAAATCAAGCCAAAATTCAACTTGCAAGTTATGATATGAACAAGAAGATGCATATAATATGTGAAAGCCCTCTATTTATGGAAAAGTGAGAAAATGAGTGTGAGAATACAAACTACATGGTTAAAACACAAGAAAATTCCCCTCAAGGCCAAGGACTCATTGCCAACACCCAAGGCTCCCAATGTCCTTGTCATAATGTTGGAAACAAGTCCTCTAAGCCTTTTGAGAAAGGAAAGAGGAGTAGAAGAAAGATTTACATGTTAATAATTAAAATGCAAGAGGTAATAGGCTTACCTCAAGAAATAACTAGAAAAGGAATAAAGATGTAAAATAGGAGCAAGAACAATTGAAGAACACCTCCAACAATCTAGATCCTCACGCAAATCCTCTTCCTTGGGTGGATTTTGATGAAACTTGGATGATTATGGAAGCTTGGAAGGAGAGTTCTTGAATCGATGAAGGATTATCAAGCTTTGGTATTTTATCGTTGAAGAAATTGTGGAGAGAAGATGGAGGAGAGAGTTTCGGTTTTTGAGAGAGAGGAGAGGAGAGTATTGTGTGCTAGGGTAAAAAATGAGAGTAGCCTCAAGGTCTAATGGGTTAAGGGTTGTGAGAGGGAAGTAAAGGAATTATTGTGTATTTAGTGGTGTAGAGAGAAGGAATGTAAAAACATGTTGTGTATTCAAAGGTGTGCTTGATGAAAGGCTTGATGTGAACTTGATGTGGGCTGAAGGTGATGGGAGGCGTGGAGCATGAGGGTGGAGTGAGGGAGATGATTTGCTTGTGAAATTGGTACTTACTTTGGCAAAAAATGGATAAAAGCAAAAAGCACCTAAAAGGAATTAGCCCTAATTCTAAAAATACAATAAACATCCAATATTATTTTATTATTCATTTTTCATTTTTGATTTCAGATTTCATATTTTTTAATTATACATATTTTTTGAGCCTTTTTGAAAAAAAACTGTTACAATTGACCAAAATACCCTTTTTGACGCTAAAACCCTAATTTGCCCGAAAAATGCGTTTCCACTTCAAAAATGAATCTATAACCCTAGAAATGACCTCTAGAATCTTAGAATGCATGATCAATGACCTTCATGAGGAATTATCATTTTTATTGTGAAATGACCAAAATACCCTTTTGGACTCAAAAAAACCTGATTTACCCAAAAAGTGCATTTCAACTCTAAAAATGATTTTAGAAACTTTGGAATGACTTTTAGGACTCAAAATGCAATGCATGATGCTTCTCACTCCTCAACTTATTTATTTTTGTGGAAAATTAGGGTTTTGATCTAAGCTGGACAAAATTGGGGTATGACACCATGCATTAGGAACTGACATAGGAAACATTTTAAGAATCAGAATACCACCCCTCAGGTTGGGCAGTAGCATCTCCTATTATTTGCCTTTCCCAAACAAAACCATAGTTTGGATGCAAATTAACTGAAGCAAATACATTATCAGCAGGAATGTATGCCTCATTAGAAGATGGACATGGCGCAATGTTCGCCAATCTTTTCTCAAAATTTTCCTTGGTGATGTGATTCACGTCAGCACGAAAATAACTTTGGTCTGCTTCAATGTATTCGACAAGACCATCTTCCTTCCACATCACTAGTCTTTGATGTAATGTTGAAGGCACAGCACCGACTCCATGTATCCACTCCCTTCCAAGTAACATATTGAAGTTTGCTTTGGAAGCAATCACTAAGAACAGAGTGGTCCTCTTGATAGTTCCAACAATCAATTCCACTTCAATGGCTCCAAGAGAATAACCAGTTTTGCCTTCGTAATTACTTAAGACAATATTGTGTGGCTTAAGGTCAGTGATGGATATGCCTATCTTCTTCATAAGCACTTCAGGCATAAGATTCACAGCAGCTCCTCCATCAACTAACACTTTGTTGATGCCAATACCATTAACCTTAGCCTGAATATATAAAGGCTTCAGGTGATTCTGCATACTCGTATCTGGCCTCTCAAAAGTAGCCATCTGCTCTTCGACACAGCCATCATTCATCACATAGTAACACATGGGTTTGTGACAAGCCATATCTTCAGTGAAATCTTCTTCCTCACTGTTAGGCACAGTTATGACATCATACTCCAGTGGCAATATTGACACCACATTACAGACGACATCAAAGTCATCATCAGAATCCTCAAAACCAGAACCTATGTCCTCATCAGAGTCGGACTGAGATTCTTTCCCTTTAAATGTCGAAGATGGAGGACAGATTCTTTCAAGTGCAGGCCTTCTAGGTTTTTCCATCGAAACATCCTTGCCTTTTGCCTTATTTACCACATTTGTAGGCTTAGCAACATCAGCACTGGTATTTGCCTCAACCTTAGAAGCCACCTTCTTATCACCCAACTGGACTTTGATTCCAAAGTGACTAGGAACCTTGTTTACGTCTAAAGAAGCTTTCTTCTTCTGTTTTCTTTGAAAACGACGCCACTGGGTTTTAGTCATAGGATTTTTACCTTTATAATTATTCCGATAATTATACTTGTTGGAATAATACTCATCTTGATGGACAACTTGAGCAGGTGCATTGTTGTGAACCCATTTTCCAACAGGGGAATTCGTCTGTGGAACGAAGGCTTTACCAAACAGTTTCATGGATCCTTTCTTTCCTGGCTTTTGGCTTGTCGAAGGCTTAGTCGAAACACTAGCCTTGCTAGATGAAGGCTTAGTCGTAACATTGGCCTTGTAACCAGGAAGCTCAGTGCTACCAAAATCAAAGGATGGCCTATTGTCAAGCCATTTCCTCTTACGTTGTTCCTGATCCTGGTACCCTTCAACAGCTTTAGCTGCCTCTTTGTCGAAAACAGCACTGCACCTTGGACATAGCATAACCTCAGAATTGTTCCACTTACATCTGTTGAGGAAATCTATCAATTCCTCTTCAGCTTTTGGGTACACCACATGCTTCTTTCCATCGTACTCTTTCACAGTTACCTGTTGTTTTTCTCCTTCAGCATAAATAAAACCTTCGAATTGTTTGGTAGAATATTTGAGAGTTTTTGGGGAATTTTCCATTTCAGCGTCTACCATGTTTACATTCGCTTCGAAAGGCTCTGAATACATGGCTTCAGCTTTAGGTAAAGGGTCATCCACAACTTGCATTGGAGCTTTCATCTTTCTATCCTCAAATTTTAATCTACCTTCTTCGATCGCTTTTTGCACAAGATCCCTGAAAAGCACACAACGGTCAGTGTTATGTCCCAAAAAATTATGGAACTTACAATAACCCGTTTTCTTTCTCTGGTCAAGAGTTGGTACTTTTAAACCACTAGGTACCAATATTTGACCATCTTTTACTAACAGATCAAATATCTCATCACATTTAGTAACACCAAAAGTATATGTCTTAGGCACAAATCTGTCATTTTTTGGCTCAACAGGATTTTTCCCATTAGCAGGCCTTAGTAATTTACAAGTATAAGGAGGACCAGGCTTGAGTTCAGCCACGTCTATCTCCTCTTCTTCGACATCACCGAATGCGACGTCAAATTCTTCTTTGACATATGCAATTTTTTCTTTTTTAGGAAACCTAGTTGACCTAGATTTCTCCTCTTTTAACCTTTCAACTTGTCGAACTCTATCAGCCAATTGGGCCATGTCTCTTAGATAAGATGTGTCCAATTTCTTTTTGATTGAATAATCAAGACCACCAGCAGCCATTTCGACGAGTTCATGTTCAGGCACTTGTGTGAAACAACGAGCCTTCAGTAGCCTAAACCTATTCAAATAGTCATCAACAGTTTCAGGCATTTTGCGTTGAACACTGGCCAATTCTTTGAGACTAATCTTAGATTGGCCCATGTAAAACTGCGCATGAAATGCTTTTTCTAATTGCCCCCATGTGAAAATAGAACCAGGGGGTAATGTAGTAAACCAAGTAAAAGCATTTTTTGTTAAAGAATTTGGGAAATATTTCATCTTCAAATTCTCATTAACGCCATTTTGTGTCAATATAGTTTCTACTAAAGTGGCTATATTATCTTGAGCGCCAACATTATTTTGTTGCACTTGCCGAACAACTTCATCAGCGTTCTGATTTCGATTTACCAGAACAACTTCAGGAACATGATTTGCAGTTCCCTGACGTTCACCTACATTCACTGGGACTTCGACTGGAATTGTTCTTTGGGTATTAACAGGCAATCCATTATTTACTGTGTTGGGCATCTGCCTATTACTAATATTTGGAGCCCCAAAGAAATCTGCAATTCGACCCATTTGATTGGCTAACATTTGGTAACTAGTATTAGTATTTTGAATCAATGGATTAAAAACCGTACCGATTTGTTGGGTTAACATATTAACCATATCATGATTGCTCTCATCAACTTGTTGTCGTAAGGCAAACAAAGATTCATTGGTTAATGCTGTGGGATTTCGACCCATTACACTTTCAGAAGAAACATGTACAGGAGACATGGTCGAAATATGTGGCATTCCAGTAGGCATGCCATACGATCCAGAAGTAAATGCAGGAAAACTTACATTATGAAAATGTGGATTTAAACCGCTTCCTATTGCCATATAAGGACTATGAAGTCCCATATGTGACGGCAAAGGCATAGGCATAGATGCCATGTTTGACTGCGTTGATCCAACGTTAATCATTGATACTGAAGGAACGGTTGTTGATGATGATGGGGATATTGTTCCCACAACCACCCCTGCATTTACGTTTGCAGAGTCTACTATTGTTCCCTGTTCTTGTGAAATCACAGGATTAGAACTAGACGCATTATTAGTAGGACGAACCATTTTTCCACTTCTTAAGTGCATGCAAATACAAACACATACAAGAACATAGAAAAATTATGTATTAAAGGCAAACTGTCCCACTGGGCGTGCCAATTTGTTCGCTGGTGTTTTTAGCAAACAATCACTGGTTTTATTAGAAATGTTTGTGAGATTAAACCAGAAATCTCCAAAGCAATTGCCTTTAAACACCGCAGTTTGTCAACAAATATATTTTAAAAGGGAGACAATTCACCATGAAAATGGAAATCAAAGAAAAAGAAGTAATAAAATGGAACGAAGAAATGTAAAATGACTTGTATTGAAAGTAATAAATTGCATTAAATGTAAAGAGAATGGTGCACAAATTCACATACGTTGTACAATAATTCTTTTACTCTGTTTTCGCTGTGACTTGGAAGTTAGAGTTTCAGAACTGTGTGTTTGGTATAATAATTTGCCACCATGATTTCTCCGTAGAAACTACTATTTATACAGAAAATAATGACTGAAATGTAAACTGCTATGGACACGTGGCTACGTCTCAATAACCAGTGATGGACTTCGTGCCACGCTCGATGCCACATACTGCCTACGTTGTATTAACCGTAGTCTTGAAATTCGACACAACTGTTTGCCAATAACTGCTTGACGAAGTCCTGAATACACTGTCCTGTCGAAAACTTTTCCCTGTCGAATTGGTGAAGACTTCTTCTGTCGAAAACATGCTGAGATAACTTAAATGTCACTTGTTCTTTCCGAAGGCATTATGAATGATCTTTAATGAAGAGTCAAACCCTATTAACTAACCACTCAAAAGCCTTGTCGAAATTCTAGGCTAACACCAACTCACCCAACTCTATAAATACCTGCACATCTTCACGCCCCAGGTACCCGCACATCTTCCCTCCCCATGTACGATCTCACATAACTCATCTCACCACATAATTCACCATATTGACTTGGGCGTCAGAGTGTGTGCAGGTACCGCACCCATGTCGATCATCAGCTCCTAGCTCGGAGGGTACGTCGATCCGGCCAAGCTCAACCTCACCTCAATTCCTACATTGGGACAATATATATTATATGTTAATGACAAAACTACTTTTGTGACAACTATATTTCATTTGTTGAAAAATTAAATTAAATTTGTATTTTTATACTTTTTTAATAATAGATTTATTTTTATTCTTATTTTTATTGTTTAAACTTCAATGGATTTTTAATTTTTAGATTATACAAAAAGACAGAAGTACCCTTAGCATAAATCATACATTAGTTTTTAAAATTAAGTACTAATATAAATTTTAATTTAACATCAAATTTTGTTATTTTTTTCAATATATATTTTTTTAGGTAAACCAATGTATCCTCCACGGTGATTATGGAGACTAATAGGTATCTAAGATTCATTTATTTTGTTAATAGATTTCAGAATTTTATATTTTAAAATATATTTAAAAAGAGTAAATGAATAAGTTATTTTCTTATCCTATCCTGTTGCCAGCTCCAACCGAGGATAAAATTTTAACTAGAGAGACAAAATAGAATAAGTCACAAAATTAAGTTATCATATCCCGCGAGCTCAACAAAAGTTGACCAGACGCATGATATGATAGACCTATGATATTCTGTCTCCTTATTTTGACCACCAAATTGGCCATAAAAGTTAGTGAAATATTTTATTTTATAGGAACTAAAACAAAATTCGCAAATTTTATAGAGACAAAATACATATTTACCCCTATTTGAAAATAGTAAAAAGTCTACAAATTTGTTTTCACCATTTTCAAATATGTTATTGCTTCTCACGCTACTAATCGCCCTAAATTTGCAACAGATCATAATTTTTTCTCCAGGATTGTTTGCGATAGCTGATTTGTATGATCTGTATGTATGGAATGTTTTCAGCTCAGCAATGAAAGTAACAGTTTGGCCGGCCCATGGAATATTTTCCGCTCAACTCAACAATGAAAAAAATATACCCCTAAAAAGTGAACAAATATAATAGTAATTTGCCGGCCAAAGAATTGGAACATGAGAATGAGTTTCTCTTGCGTTGGATATTATCTAACCTTATGTGGCACAAACAATCATCTTTTAACATAGCTTTCCCCAACATTACAAACGGAACACTCATATTCACTTTAACTGATTAATAACCGATCATAGATTATCTATGAAGCACCGACACAGACACGGACACCGAACACGACACGGACACGGACACCTAGACACCGGTTTTATTTTAATTTTTTTTGAAAAATACAAGTAATTGAAGAGTCGGTATCGGTGTCGGTGTCCGACACGATACTTGTCGGACACCTGGACACGGCATTCGGAAGAGGTGTCCGTGCTTCAGATTAGATTATAGATGCCGTTACATGATACCCATAATTTGCTGCATATAAGTATAACCTCCAAATGTTCTAACCTTTAACTGTTGTAGATAAGTGCACAAAAAGACAAAACTCATTTATCAAATTAAAGTTTTTAATATGTGTAGTCACCTAATTTTATAATTCAAGTGAAATTCACTGTGTAAATGGTGTATTTATATGCAACAGACCCTCTTGTCTGCATATAAGAATTTAGAATACAAATCTGCAGCTGTAATTTTGGGTACGCTTTGGCATTCAAGAGCTAGTTAATTAACATGTCTGATTCATTGTCAGTTAAAATTGATTCCCCACCTAAGCTTGAATTGTATGCTAAACAACCACTTAGAATCACCCATGAGGCTGAACACTCTCCATCTAGCATCCAAAAGGTAATCTATATCTAAATTAAGATAATCAACATGTACCATATTTATTGTTGTAACAATCATCTCCAACTCCAAGACTAAGTTACAATGTTAGTTCTTGTTAATTTTTAGGTTTAATTGCAATTTTGGTCCCTCAATTTTACAACTTTAGTTCATCTAATTTATTTTTGACGATTTTGGTCCCCCAACTTTTCCCAATCTGCTAATTGCACTTTTAGTACTCAAATCATGGATTGTGCACTATTGGTCCCGTGCTATTAGTCTATTTTATTTTTGACAATTTTATGCCCCCAACTTTTCCCAATCTGTTTATTTGGTCCCTAGATCTTTTTTAATTGCACTTTTAGTACTCAGAAATCATGGATTGTGGACTATTAGTCCCCTACTTTTCTACAATCTAAAAATTTTGGGACAAAAAGGACGAAATTCATGATTTTGGGAGACCAAAAGTGCAATTTAAAAACATAGAGATCACCAAAATCACCATTTTGAGAAAATGAAGGGACCCAAACACCAAAAATAAAATAGAGTGACCAAAATCGTCAAATTGAGAAAATTAGAGACTAAAAATGCAATTATACCTAATGTGTATGTGCCTAATGTGAATTTTCTAACTCCATATTTTCTAGTGTAGGCTATTGCTGAGTTGGTGGGTACATACATTCTTATATTTGCCGGTTGTGGGGCTGCTCTTATCAACGAGAAATCGCCAATAACAATAATTGGCATAGCAATTGTTTCAGGCTTAGCTGTGACAGTAGCTATATATTCGGTTGGTCATGTCTCTGGTGGCCATTTTAATCCTGCAGTCACAATTGCTTTAGCTGCTGTTCAAATAACTCAATTGAAACTTGTAAGCCACATAATCTAAATTCAATAAATAGAATCTTGTAACATGGATCATATGATTAGGTGCTCAAGTTATTTTTTATTTATTTTCCTTTTGTTTTTTGTAGGTGCCTGTTTATGTGGTGTGCCAGCTGGTGGGTAGCCACTCTCACTCTCAAAGTGTTGTATCATGACAAGGTGGATATTGGAGTAGTAACTGTGACTCAATATTCCAACTCAAGTTCAAATATTGAAGCATTGGTGTGGGAATTCATAATTACTTTCATATTGATGCTCACTATTTATAAACAGCCGCTATGATCATCTTATCATAATTAATTAATGTGCAATTTCAAAGTGCTAAACTAATAAAACCCAGCATAATTTTTCTTAGGCCTATTACTGGAGCTTCAATGAATCCAGCAAGGAGTGTAGGACCTGCCATAGTATCTGGTGATTACAAGAACATTTGGGTTTATATATATCGTAGGCCCTACTATTGGAGCAGTCTTTGCAAGTATGCTTTACACATCCCTAAGAGTAACCAAACCAACTAAACCAGAACCATATCACATATATCATAATAATCATTTAACAGTAGTATAGAAGTAGCTGATCTTTTGGCAATGGAAGGAGCTTTTCTCAGGTTCCTTAGTTGTTTATGATCGTTGCCCACCACATACATGTTGAGGCTTAGGCTGTAGTTTTTGTTGTTCTGCTGTTTTGTTCATCTCTTTTAGTTTATCGCTTTTCTTTAGATCAAGTAACACATACAGATATGGAAAAAAATCAATCTTGAGATGACTAGAACTGATTAATTTAGAAGCAAAACTTTTCCGGCTTTTGCATTGAATAAAATAAATTTTGGATAGGAGGAGACCAACAAATTCCTTTACATATATACAACAAAAGTGATTATGTTTTATTATCAAAACAAAATCAATTTTTTTAAACCCAGTTTTGAAATAATCATTAACAAACACAATCAATTTTTAAAACTAATTTTTTAACATCCATTCTTCTGACTGAGTCAATTCTATCAAAATCTAAGACAAACGGAGTCTTCCTATCATGAATATGTAACATACTATGTTTTATGATCTTCACAAGGGGTGGAGAATAAGATCTTGTAATGAAGTTGTTCATCATGAACTAGAAAGTACACATATTTATCATGAATCATCATCTTCTCACTGCTTTCTGAAATCTCACCCAGTCTGAGGTAGCCTTGTCCAATTCATCATTTGGTGAGACTGAGGATGCCTCTGCAAATAAGGTGAACTTGTTTCAATACCATTTTCATCATCTACAAAATGCTCTGAGAAGTTAGATGCTGAAGGAGACCATTCAGGAACCACACCTCCTTCCCTTTCTCTCCTAGTACTACTTGAAGATTCCGCTGTCGAATCTTCAGCTGCATTTCTCAACCACAATGTTGTTCTTGTAGTAGTATTATTATTGTTCTGTAACCGAGTGTTTCTAACTACCTCTCTGCCATTTTGCTGTCCATTTGCATTTGTTGGCACTTCAGCTCTACTCTCTTCAGCCGAGTTACGAACCGAAGAAGTTTCTTCCTCTTCAACTCTAACATGTGAAGAAGTGATACTCGGCACCATTTGATCCATGTATCGACGAGTACCGTGTTGTGGATTGTTCCTAACAGGTTCATTTCTTTCTTCCATTTGTATGTCTTGAGGAAAAGCAATAGGTGTCGATTCGGACGAATCTCCGAGCCCTTCTTCGGTTCCGTTTTCCAATGCTGCTCTTGATGCTGCTTCTAGTTGCCACATTTGTACAAGTGCTTCTTCTAGTCTTACTTTTGCTGCATCTATTTCTACAATTGGAAGAGGGTAGTTTGATCCAAGTTCAATACCTGCAGCTTGTAGTACTGATTCTGGTGCATTCCATGGATGGTGTATCCATTCTGTTGGTAATCTAGCTAGTTCTGGAAGCCAGCGCCGCACGTATTCTCCGTGTGGATCGCATTTGTACCCCTCAAACTGAAAATCCAATAACCAAAATTGGGTTCATCTATCACTTGAAATATATACTACATCTTTAAGCATTCAAAAATAGCCAACAGTAGCATATAACTAAAATCTTAACAACAAAGTTAACAACTACAGTTTAAAAATTCTTTCCAGTTGCCCTATAACACTGGCTTGTGTTAAGAGTCCCACATCGAATGTAATAGGGCCTGAAAAAGAGTTTATAAGTGGGAGGCATCCCTTACTCAAAAAGTTGGTTCTGTAGGGTTGAGTTAGGCCCAACCCAAATTCTAAGATGGTATCAAAGCCAATCCAATATTCGATGGGCCACTCGAGTCACGCTCCAGTTGTCCGCCCAATCCAAATTCTAAGATCTTGAATGTTGTACAAACATTGCAATATTTGAGGCTCTTCATAGAAGAGGGTAAAATTGTAACACATTTTTTAACTTCACTCAGAAACCAGAAAATTATTTATGAAAGGATTATGCAACTCATGATGTGGTTTTCCTTTTCCAAACAAATAAATGAAAAAGAGAACTTCCAAACAGATGATCAAACATCTAAATGTTAAACATAAAGCTAGATTAAGTACAGAGGCAACTGCACCTGTGGATTATCGATTCGATCAAATTCGCGACCATCAGGTAGAGTACCAGAAATGTACTGCCAACCAAGAGCATCACTCTCAAGATCAGCATCTAAAAGTGTGTCCCAAAAATACTTCATTCCCCATCTCCAAGGAAGCTGCAAAACCTTCACAAAGAAACTCGAAACAACGACACGTATCCTATCATGAAGCCAACCAGTAGCCCACAATTCTCTCATACCAGCATCAACCAAAGGGTACCCTGTCCTACCTTGTCTCCAAGCCTTAAAATGTCTTTCATTAACAACCCAAGGGAAAAACTTAAGGTGTCCTAAAAGAGGCCTTTCATGACTATAAGGATGGTTAAAACTAATGTACCTTGAATACTCTCTAAGTCCAATTGACTTTAAAAACAAGTTAACACTTTCTTCACCAGCCATGTTTCCTTCATTTGCCCAAAACACTTGTTTAATTCGCACGAGATGGAAGACTTTTTTCACACTCACTTCACCAAAGTGTAAATGTGGTGACAGAAATGAGGTTGTGGCACTGTCGGCTTTCCTTCGATTCTTCGAGTACTCTATTAGTGGACCGTTTATGAACGTCGTTAAGGCTTTATTGGCGTTGCTCCACCCCGGTGACCATGCTCGAGCTAGAAGTGCATTGCTTGCTTTCTCCGAGTCATCTTCAAAGACTAATGTATCACAAGGACACCTTGATACATCACCTGAAACATGGCAAGAAGAAATGTTAACAGACTGCAAATTATAGTCAAGACTAATTAATGGCTCATAATATAAGATAATATCACAAAAGAAAATTCCAACTATCAAGTACTGAAGCACACTTGATATACTTGTAGAGTTTATAAAAACAGCAATGCTATTAAATACGAAATACTTTCCATAAATTGTAAGAAATACACTACATAAAGCTGGACTTGATAACAATACGCCATGGAGTTGAATGATTAAAACTGTTATCAGACACAGCCGTACTTTTTGTTTTGTGTCAAAAACTATTTCTCTTATCAAAATACCTATAAGAGTCATTATTTTGGTCCTTGAAATTTTTTGTCATCAACTCAACTTCTTAACAATATCAAATTATATTGGTCATTGACTCGGTAAGGATACTAGGTCATTGCTCGAACGAGTGAGTCGATGATTGAACATAAAAAACAGTGTCTATCACAGAATTTTGACTGTAAGTTTGAATTCTGTTTCACCAATTTAAGTGAATGACACTTTACATAATTGAAGAACAAAAATGATATTTTTTCAGGGCCTAAAGTAATAGAAACTCTTGTATATTTAACATAAAGAAAAGTAGGCACATACTCTGAAGTTAATCAAATACAAAAAGTTGAGAACTAGGCCAATTCTGACAAGGGAAGCAAACCATACAATTTGTTGAATCTTTATACTGCAAAATCGTTAGACAACCACATTGGATAGTAATAGTTGATTAGTTAGGCAGAATAGAATGATCTATAAAGTTAATACTTGCACTAAATTTTAAAATAAACCCCATCATGTTAAACAATATTACTTTAACACCTTTTTACTGTGTTACAGATAAGCTTTTTAACAGCTTAAAGGGCATGAATTCCTTTCTCAAAGTGGATAGTTTATTCAATATTCCCGAATAAAAACTAGAAGCAAAGAAAGGTGAGTAACATAATTATGAAGCTGGTGACCAATCAAATAATAATAATTATAAAAAAAGTGGAAACAAAACATGGGGCTAAGGAAAGAAATGAACCTGGAATAATTCTTTTAGGTGGTAGAAGAGGTGCCTGTGGGTCATAAGGCATGCTAAGGCATCTTTCCCAAAAAGCATCAAAAGTTGTGAATGGTTGTCCATTTTCATCATTCACATCCCATGGTTCATACAATAAATCTGAATTGAATGAACGTACTGTTATTCCTTGTGCTGTCAATATCTCCTTTGCTCTGTGATCTCTTACTAGTGATAATGGATCTGTTTAACACACAAATTTCACAACTAAACATTTAAAATTAAAATATCAGCAGCAACTAACTCTATAGATTATGAAAAAGAATATCTTGCCATATGAATAGAGATAACAAATGATAAAGCAGCTTATATGAAGAAAAGGAAGAAACAATAATCAAAGAAGACAGATTGGTGAGCTAAGGGACACAAAAGGAACTGATTTCTGGAAACTAACAATTTCCCGTCTCCCTAACTAATTAACCACTAAGCAAGCAAGCAAGCAAAATTCTGATATCATATTTGAGACAACAAAATTAAGATGAATTGTATGAAACAAAACAAAGTAATTAACATGATAAATAAGAGAGAGATTAAGAAATGATGAGAAATAAGAGGAATATAAATGAACTGACCATATAAATGGTTGAAAAAGATTTGAGTAGCTCCAGTAGACTTAACAACATCAAGAAGAGAAGAAACACTATCACTAGATCTTTTAGTGATAAGAGGAGTACCAAGACTTCTCAAAGAAGAATCAAGTTGAGACAAACTATGTTTAAGCCACCATCTTGAAACTCTACCAGGATAATATTGACCTTCTTCTTCAGGTGCCCATATAAAAACAGCAACAACAGCACCTGCTCTAACACCTGCTGCCAAAGCTGGATTATCTTCAACTCTCAGATCTCTCCTGAACCAAACTATACTGCATCCACCACCTGACATCTCCACAAACACCCCCCACTTCTCTTCTTAACCATATACTATAGTATAGATCTTCTTCTTGCTATGAAGAAAATAGTCTTATTGTAGTATTATTCTCTCTTTCTCTCTCTACCTTGTTGAGGTAAAAAGGAGAAAATGATATTTGAGTGGACAAGTTTGAGTTGAGGTTTGGTATTTTATCTTTTAGCATTATACTTTTTGGGGTGGATTAGATTAGATTTCTTTTGAATAAAATTCGTAGTATTTTTTGGTCCTTTCACACACAAGTTGCGTTGCAACAAGAGGGAAGAAGAGACATTGTGACAAGGGTCCTAAGAGAGAGAGAAGTGAAGAGGATTGGTTAACTTGAGTGAGTGGGAGATGGATATTGGATACTCTACTATGCTACAGCTAATTTGATAGACAATTTTCAGCCACAACTTTTTTATGTTGTAATTATGTGGATTAATTCATTTTCTTCATTTTTTTTGAAGTTATCCTACTATACACTACACAACAAAACAAATCACATCCACGTTTCTAGTTTCTTCTATATTTTTTTCTTTGTTTACCAAAGACATTTCATCATGGATTTGATACACTGACAGAAGATGCTTGACGACTCTAAAATTTATTTATTATATTATATAATATATATATTTCTTTTTTAGCATACTTACATGTTGTTGCCAACTCAGAAAGTCACATAGGCAAGGACACATTATTTTCCTGATCCGACACTGTTGAACTGCGTTCCTTTTCTGATGTTCGTGCAATCTTTCTGCTTTCAATTATGTTGCCCAAATCTCGTCAGATTTCAGATCTTTTTTTACTAATAATAGAATGCAAATCTCTTTTTTTATTTTATTTCCTCCTCTAATCAGAACAAATTGTAAACAAAAACTGATACGTACTTTATTTATTTTATTAAAAGTCATTTATTTATAACCAGTTTCCTTACACTTCAATCGTAGTTGGTTACTTCTATGTATAATTAATTCATTAATTGACTTGAGTGTACTTTTGGTATTCTTATAATAACTCATTTTTTCTCACTATTTTGGTCCCTGTTATTTCAATTCGTAAAATGCTTGTATGCCAAAATTGGTTAATTCCGCATTGGCCATCATTGAATTTGCCCATGTCTTATGGTAGCAGTGTTAGTTATTTGTTTTTTAAATAAGTAATAATAACTTCAATAATAAAAACATTTTTTCAAAAAAAAAATTGTTATATTAAAATATTTTTTCAAAAAATTGTTATATTAAAATAACTTCAATAATCTCCGTCTGTGCTTAGGATCAAATTTTGCACTGGCCAATACCGAGTTTCTCCACTGCGGAAATCGAAACCGGGAGTATCGAGTCGACCCCGTGTCCGAGGATAGATTAAGCTACCGGACCAACTGCGTTTGTTAAAAGCTGATATTTATTTAGTTTGATTTGAAAGTTAACCAAACATATATAATATGGAAGAAGCATGCATGGTAGAAGATTTTTTTTTGTCATTAGTTCAAATAGTCGGAGATTGAGATTGAGATCGAGCGTTTGCCGGTTCATACCCCCATGTGTCCAGAGAACACATGTTTTACAATTTGGATGTGCTCTCGGGACGCAAAAGAAAATTATGAGATGATATTGTGAAACTTAAGAATGAGAACTCATTTCTCTGTAAAAAAAATGAAAATTCATTTTTAAGAATTGTTGTTTACATTTAATTATTCTTATGGCGATTGCAAGCATTGGGAAGTGCCTCGTGTGCTCTAGGGTGGATCAATAGTTGAAAATCGTTCAAAACTTCAATCAATGTTGTCTCACATAAGCAGCTCACGGTTCTATAGTGACCTAATCGCTGCCAAGGGATGGCAAAGTGGCTTTTCCTACCCGGACCTATCGTGAGTTCGCCAAAAACTTGGTAGGGCGAGGCGATACACCAAAGAATAGTGGGTTGAGATATAGAGCATGCCCCTCCCTTCGTTGGGTTGGCGGACGCCAGCAAAGTAAATATATAAAAATGTCATTAAATCATATTTTTGAGCTTAATATAGGAAGTTGACCAACTCAAGCCTGCCGAAAACAAGGTAGGAATGGCGGGTTGGTGGGTTGACCTACCATAACTCGCCAAAAAATATTGAAAAATAGTTTAAAATAAAGGGAAAAAAATGGACCTCGACGAGTTGGCCCGCCTGTGGCCCATCAGGTTGGCTAGCTAGGTGGGACAGGCTACAATGGGTTGGTTGGGTAAGAGCACCAACCCACCCGCCATTTTTTGGTGGGCTGGCGGGTCAAACCTGTTTTGTCATCCCTATTGACGCCGATTCGACAAAAATAAGAGAAAACGAATATATGTTGAGTTTAGATCAGGCACTCTTATTTGTTTTTTGGCTTAATTGCAGTTTTCGTCCCCCTATTATGACCAATCCACGATTTTGGTCCCTAAACTTTTAATTTGGCGATTTTGGTCCCCCTATTTTCCCAATTTGAAAAATCAAGGTCCCCCACCCCAATTTTGACTCAGTTGACTGACTTATCCTACGTGGCAGCCCACGTGGACTGCCACGTAGGCACACCCCCCCCACCCCCCCCACCCCACCCCCCCACCCCCCCACCCCCACCCCCCACCCCCCACCCCCACCCTTCTTCTTCCTCGCTCCCCTCCCCGTCGCTCTCGCTCCCCCTCCCCCCACCCCACCGTGACCCCTCCCCCTCCCCCCACCCCACCGTGACCCCTCCCCCACCCCCACTGTTCCTCTCCACCTCCCCCCATCGCATCTCCCCACCCCTCATCGATCTCCACCTCCCTCTCTCTCTCGCTCACCGTGACCCCTCCCCCACCCCCCATCGATTTCCCTCTCTCTCTCTCGCTCACCGTCGCTCTCTCTGCTCACCGTCGCTCTCTCTCCTTCGCATCTCACCGATCGCTCTCGCTCGCACTCTCGCTCGCTCTCTCTCGCTCACCGTCGCTCCCTCTCTCGCTCGCTCACCGTCGCTCTCTCTCGCTCGCTCTGCGTCTCTCTCTCTCAATCTCTGGATCGGTGGTGGGGGGGTTGGGGTGGGGTGGGTGGGTCGGTGGTGGGGGGGTGGGGATCGGTGGTGGGGGGGTTGGGGGGGTTGGGGTGGGGTGGGTGGATCGGTGGTGGGGGGGTTGGGGTGGGGTTGGTGGGTCGGTGGTGGGGGGGGGGGGGGTTGGGGTGGGGAAGACAAACAGTGGAGGGGTGGGTGGGGTGGGGGGGTGGGTGGGGGGGTGGGGTGGGGGGGTGTGCCTACGTGGCAGTCCACGTGGGCTGCCACGTAGGATAAGTCAGTCAACTGAGTCAAAATTGGGGTGGGGGACCTTGATTTTTCAAATTGGGAAAATAGGGGGACCAAAATCGCCAAATTAAAAGTTTAGGGACCAAAATCGTGGATTGGTCATAATAGGGGGACCAAAACTGCAATTAAGCCTTGTTTTTTTAGACACAAAGGCACTCTTATTTGTTGTTCCTTGTTTTTTGTCCAAATAACACCAATTAAGTCTCTATCTCAGTCGTAATCTATGAAGCCCCGATAAGCCAAAAGTGGGAATGTATCGGTATCCGACACGTATCCAATACCGATACGTGTCGGATACGTCCCGATAGTACCGGAGGAGTATCCAACATTTTTATTTATTTTTTAAAACAATAAACGTTTCGATACGGCACGGGCGCGGCTCTGATACAGATTTGCAGTTAGAAGTTCAAGAGAGAATTAATCGGAGAAGAAAATCTTTCCGCTTTGAAGTTGCTTGGCTTACACATGAAGATTTTCCTCAATTAATTCAAAATAGTTGAAGGTAATATAGGAACATCTGGACCCTTCGGTTCAAGGAACTCCAAGGTACCCTCCAAGATTGGAATAAATCAACTTTTGGAAATATTTTTGAAAAGAAGAAGAGGCTTAGGCACAAGTTGGTGATGGAATGGAGCGATGGATGTTTAAAAATCAAATTTGAAAATGGGATACAATTGGGTACGTGAAAGGTTATGTAGAACTGAGAATCTTTATTGCAGTAAAAAGAACAAAAATTTAAAGGAAGAGTATTGCGTAAATTGAAAATGTGTAAGAAAGTAATTTGTTGAAAGGAAATTTGACCAAGAAAGTAAATGAAAACTGGCAATTGTAGCAAGAGTGCCAAAGTTTGATGATAACTTCATCTCGACAGAGTCACTTGTGTCTAACCACGTTTTTGACGGTTTGTGCTATTTTGACTTCGTTGATATTTGTTTGCTAATTAATTATTTGACATACTTTACCCTTCTCCACTTCGTTGATGCCAAAATTAATTTTTGGGTCTAACAATATGGTTTGTGATTGATTGATAATTTAAAATTTTTAAACCCATGGCATATAAAAATTAAACTCTATTTATGTGTGATCAATTATTACAGTTGCATCTATTCTCTTGCTAGGTAGTCTTGTTTGTAATCAGCCCTCTGTTTTATCATGACATTACCACATGTATTTGGTTTTTTTTCTTTTTGTTAAGCAAATGATTATATTGATTTTTGGGCTCTTAGTACAAGAAGTACCAATGACCGATTAACAAACAAGATACATCATTGTTATGGATTCCACCATTCTGAACGATAAGTGATAACAGTTGACCCAAACCACCCTCCCCTATATCAACACCCAAAACCTCATTCTACGATTCAATGAGTTAATGGTAACAACTACAATCGCTGTAAGCACTCTAAGAGATTAGTCCACCAATCTGAGTGAGTGAAATTGCACGATTTGCAGTTCTTACTCAGTACTCATGACCATGACAACAACTTTGTTTCATTACACTATTGATGTTTTATACGACACTCCGAAAGATGATATTATTTCTCATACTCCATAGACTCCAGATAGCAGCCAACCAAATGAGACTTCTAAACTTTTTTACATGTTTCTGCTTCATAGTGGCCCCAAATTGAATAAAGTGTTGTAACCTAGAGGGAACATTTATATAATCACACGCTAAGCAATTAAAAATCAAGCTCTAGAATTGAATGGTAAACTGGCAATGTACAAAAAGGTGATCCATATTCTCTACACAGTTTGTCAAAGTTGTAGATTCATGATGAACTCAGGAGATTTGTGAGTGAAACAAAGAAGAAGATGAAACAGATTCTCTAACAGAAAAACAGAAATTGAAACTGGAAGAATTCATTTCATTGAATAATGAATCTGTACAATGGATCTATTTACATTTCAGCTTATATACCAATGGAAGAATACTCTAATCTGTTCTAAACTAAACTCTAACAGCCTTTAACTGTTAACTAAAGTCAGTTGATTCAATTTACCTATTAACTGCAGTAAACTAACTGAAGTCAGCTGCATCTAACTATGGTTAGATTGATACTCCACCTCAAATTGGTGAATATATGTTCCTCAGTCCCAACTTGGATGTTAGTTCTTGAAATTGCACTCTTGGAAGTGCCTTGGTAAGCATATCTGCCAATTGTTGCTGTGACTTTACATGAATTAACTTGAGAATCCACTTTGAACATGCTCTCTTATGAAATGACAATCTATGTCTATGTGCTTGGACCTCTCATGTGTGGTAGGGTTCTCAGCAAGCTGTATAGCAGATTTGCTGTCGCATAGAACCATGGCAGAAGGTGTTTTCACCTCAAATGATCTCAGCAATTGCTTTATCCACAACAATTCACTAGTTACTGATGCTAGTGCTCTGTATTCAGCTTTTGTAGAAGATCTGGCCACTGTGGCTTGTTTCTTTGACTTCCAAGTGATCAATGAATCCCCTAGATAGATCCCAAAGCCAGTGGTGGACTTCCTTGTCACTTGACAACCGCCCCATTCAGCATCCACATAAGCTGTCAACTTCAAACAAGACTTTTCAGGAAATATTAACCCTTGCCCTACTGTCCCTTTCAGATATTGCAGCAAGAAGTGTGCTACTTGCAGGTGAGCTGTTCTAGGCTTAGTCATAAATTGACTTAGTCTATTTACAGTGTATGTTATATCTGGTCTTGAGATTGTTAAATAAATCAATCTCCCAATTAGTCTTCTATATTGAGATCCATCCTCAAGTGGGTCACCATCCACTTCATTGAGTTGAATTCCAGGATCCATAGGAATGCTCACTGGCTTTGCAGAGGTAAAACCAGTGTCCATTAAGAGCTGCAAGGTATATTTCCTTTGGCACAAGTGTATTCCACTTTTGGATCTAGCTATCTCTAGTCCCAAAAAGTACTTCAAATCCCCCATTATATTCAATTTGAAGTGATCTTGCAACAATTTCTGAACCTCAGCAATCATACACTTGTTTGGTCCAGCCACTATATGTCATCAACATATACTAAAAGGGCTATGAATGTAGGGCCAGAACCCTTTGTGATTAAAGAGTGATCAGCAGAACTCTTGTGAAATCCTAAGGCCATGATTGTTGAGCTGAACTTATGAAACCATTGCCTCAAGGCTTGTCTAAGTCCATATAGAGATTTATTTAATTTGCATACAGAGTGCTCCCCATGACTTGGATAGCCAAGAGGTAAATGCATATAAACCTCCTCATTTAGCGCTCTATTGAGGAAGGCATTATTAATGTCAAGTTGAAGTATATGCCATTGAAATTGAGAGACCAGTGACAACAATATCCTCACTGAGGTCAGTTTGGCAATTAGTGAGAAGGTATCTAGGAAGTCAATACCTGCCTGTTGGGTGAATCCTTGAGCTGCCAATCGAGCTTTACACCTATCCAGTGAGCCATCTGCATGGTACTTTACCCTATACACCCATTTGCACCCCACTGCCTTTTTGCCTTGTGGAAGAGGCATGATAGTCCAAGTGTTGTTTGCTTTCAGTACAGCGAGTTCCTCTGCCATAGCTTGCTGCCATTTTAGGAGTTTCACAGCTTGGTGAAAATGTTGAGGCTCAAAAAATGAAGACACATTGTGAACAAAGGCTCTATAGTGTGGAGACAAATGGTCATAGGTGAGGGGAGATTGTAAAGGGTGGACAACAGAGTTGCAGTCATAAATTTGTAGATGAGCAGGTGCTCTTTGAGGCCTAGATGATCTTCTAACAGTGAGTTTAGGTGATTCAAGAGAGGTAGGGGTTACTGTTTCTGGTGTGGAAGGCATTTCAGGTACAGGGATAGGTATGACAGTGTCATCAGAACATGTATTTGGTGATGCTGAGTGAGTATCAGAACTGGGTAGAATTGAATCAGTGAAAGGGTTGGGTAAATTCTAACTAGTTTGTATGTTGTGATATGGAAAGGTAGTCTCATAAAAGATGACATCTCTAGATATAACAAATTTGTTTGTTTGGGGATCAAACAATTTATAGCCCTTAACACCTAGTGGATAGCCCATGAAGACACAGGGAGTGGCTCTAGGTGAGAATTTATGTCTTTGGGAGGGTATAGTGGAGGCAAATGCAAGACAACCAAAGACTCTAAGGGAAAAATAATCAGGGGCAATGTTGTAGAGAAGTTCATAGGGAGATATACCTTTGAGAGAAGGTGATGGCAGCTTATTGATGAGATGGACTGAAGTAGAGATGCATTCACCCCAAAATTGGAGTGGTATTTTAGATTGAAAATAGAGTGCTCTTACCACATTGAGGAGATGTTGACGCTTCCTTTCTACCACTTAATTTTGCTTTGGCCTGCGTGGACAGAAGAGTTGGTGAACGGCGCCTTCACTTTCCAAAAATGAAATTAGGGCAAGTTCCTTGGCATTGTCAGTCCGAATGGCCTTGATTTGCTTGTGAAATTGAGTCTTGACAAACTTGAAGAAGCACTTGATGAGATGAGGTGCTTCAGACTTGTGTTTTATCAAGTGAATCCATGTGAACCGAGTTGAATCATCAACAATAGTGAGGAAGTACCGCTGTCCTTCGGGAGTTGGCTTGTGGAAAGGCCCCCAGACATCACAGTGTATGAGATCAAAAGCAAATTTACAATGATTATTGTTAGAAGTAAATGGTAAGCGATGCATTTTAGACAAAGGACAAATGGTACAAGAAGAATTATTATATTCAATGGAATCACTGAGAGACAGTTTATTTGACAAGGATTTCAGTACATGGTCAGATAGGTGGCCTAGCCTAGAGTGCCATAGGTGCATGGAAGAAACAGAAACATCATTACAAGATGAAAAAAATGCTTGAAACAATAGCAGAATTACAAAATGAAGTATTATTTGTAGTGTAAAAGTATAAGCCTTGCTGTTGCTCACTCTTGCCAATCACCTTCTGTTGGTGTTTGTCCTGGATCAAGAACACATTATCAGTCAAAGAGATGTGATAATTGGGGTCTTGATGTAGGCTACCAACAGATATGATGTTAACATGAAATTTTGGAATGCATAGGACATTATGAAGAGTCAATGTGGAATTTACAATGACTTGACCTCTAGCTATTACTGGAACTTTCAAATTATTTGGAAGAGTGACAAAAGTATTATGTAACCTAGTGTATGAACTGAAAAGAGATAATGCTATGCAAATATGTGTAGTAGCACCGGAATCAATGATCCACTTATCTAAGTCAAAGAATGATAGACAAAAAACTGCAAAACAGGTAAAATGCATCATACCAAGGTCCTTTTGATCTGTGAGGGAAGCCTTTGCCATTTGAGCCTGCATATACTCAATTAGCTGCTGATATTGTTGATGGTTGACTTGAGGTTCACTAGTCGAGCTTGCAGTGACTTGCAGAATTGGTTGCTGAGGAGTGGAAGACTTTGATTTCTTGAATCCAGAAGGAAAACCGTAAAGTTTGAAACATTTGTTTTTGATGTGGCCTAAAACACCACAGTGAGAGCATTGAGGGTGCTCTTTCTTTGCACCTTTAGCCTGAGAATTGTCTGCGAAGGTGAGTTGAGTGGAGGATTCAGCCATTGTGAGACCAATCTCACGTTGCTTTTCATCTGGAATAACCAGTGAAAACACCTTGCTAATGTCTGGCAACGGCTCGAGAAGCAAAATTTGTCCTCTAATTAAACTGAACGCTTCATTCAATCCCATTAGGAAGGTCATAACATTCTGACGCTTCAAATAGGCGACTAGCGCGTCGGAACCACCGCAATCGCAGGTGTTCGGAGGATTATGTTCAGCGAGGGAATCCCAAAGACCATTGAATTTGCTATAATAAGCACTAACAGATAGAGTACCTTGAGTGCAGTTTGATACCTCTTTGTTCAATTGGAAGATGCGAGGACCATTGCTTTGTTCAAAGCGATTCTTCAATTCCTTCCAAATTTCAGCCGCAGAATTCGAGTAGATGACGCTACTGTGCAGTTCTTTTGCGATAAATGGGGATAAATGATTTTTGTGGGGGTATAGTGTCAAAGTGTGGGGGTATAAAAATCCTCACCCAAATTTTTATTACTACACTCTTCATGTATTTTTATTTGGGCTATTCATACTATTTGTTTTGTACGATATAGCACTACTCCTTTGTTAATGATACGAACTAGATGTTTATCAAAAAAAAAAGTTATTACAGCCGCATCTAATTTTTTTTGTTATTCTTTTTAGGCCAAGTTACATTTTTTGTTTTTATCTTTGACCTTAGTTTTAGTTTGGCCATTTATCTTTTTTTCCCACTTTAGTTATTTATGTTTCAAATTAGTGTCAAAATAGTCATTTATGTTTGATATGTTTCAGTTTGGTTCTTAAATTGATATGATATGTTTCAGTTTGGTTCTTAAATTGGTATGTGTTCCTAACTATTTCTTGAGTAGGATTTAGCTAGAACACAAGAGTATGATGACTATTAGATAATCACAAGGTAATTCGTGGAAGTATAGAGAATGAGAGTATATTGTATGAATCAAGAATGTTCTCCCTTTCAGTAGCCTCTAAGGGCACTATATATAGTACATTGGGTGTTTAATGACAGTAAATACATTTATAGCCATTACAACATTACTGGCGAGATTATAGGAGCTTCCTTAAATACTCCATCCTCCGGCCTCTCGATGCCAACCCATGACGAGGACCACGCTCTGAGCAATGACGGAGTCCCTCAGTCCATACGCGAGAAGAGTCCTTCGGTTTTGGCTTCTCACTGGAACCCCTCGGTTTGTCGTGTAGCTATGCAGCAGCCGGTTCGGCTATGAGCGGCGTTCGGTCCTGCATGCGATGGTCGGATTGGCTGTGAACACAGTACCTCGAGCGGCGAGCACGAGTGTAGAGTGTGAAGCCGTTCAAAGACAAAGTTAGCTCATCGCTTTTACTTGGTGCTTCGTCCTCGGAGAGCCGAGCATAACCGGCGTGTTTCCCAAAGACGTTCCCCGTAGTTTTGACAAGACCTTTTGATTTGACGCAAAAGGAACTTTATCTTCTCGGGAATCTCGTTTTGACTATCATAAATGACATGTTTTCGGAGTTCGTCCCTTCATCCCTATATAAAGAGGGTTTTCGCATCTTTGGCTCCGCACTGGTGCTATGTTTCAATTTTTGTGTGGTGCTGCTTTTCCTGGCTGGGTCGCATCTACCTTCTTGAGTCTTCTGCGCGATCCCAACGAGGATCACCGTGTGGGGATCGCCATGAGGTTCAAGAAGGGAATTGTAGGTCTTCGCGAACTGTGGATGTTCCTTGTCTATTGCCCCCCCTTCCTTGCTGGGATTGCGTAGAAGACTCAGGTGTATGTCGTACCTACAGGTTTAGGTTGCTACTAGGAGATGGCCCTTCCAAGGTCTTCTGGTTGAGTCTCTGCAAGGGAGGTTCGACTGGATCTTTCGCTTCCAAATTTTCCACTGCGCACCGAGAAGCTTTAGGTTCGGCCCTTCTTTTCCTCCTTCTGCCGAGAAGATTTCTGGAGATTTGTCGGGTTGGTGGTGGACCTGTACAATTATTAAAGATAGAGCTTGGCTCTGCAGGCCGGTTAAATAACTTTATCAAAAATAGAGGTCGACCCCATAGGCCGGTCAAATGTACTATTGAAAATAGATTTCGACTCTATAGGCCGGTTCAAATGTATGACCCTCTTGTTTTCCTTATGATGTACAAGATTAAAATGTTTAAATATCATGAGACAAGTTTTGAGACTCCTTCCCTTGGCCTTGTAGCGGTTATTTAGTACGACCGCTTTCTTTTTGCGTCGTTTTTGTACCGAATATCAGACGGATTACTTGGACCGATCTTTGATGAGGCCAGGTTCGGCTTGGTTACTTAGATGTTGACGTGTGATTTTGACGTTTGATTGATTTGATGGGCATTGTACTTATGACGTCATTGGGAACCGTCGCTTGTTTTAAATGCGCCATTGGGGAAGTGACACTTGTCAAAATCCCCGTCCTTCGAATTCGAAAGGTCTTTTTATCTTAGCCGTCGAAGTCTTTTATTTGCTGGGAACCATCAGATTAGCTTCACTCTTTTTGAAATAGGCGTGAGTTCTTTCTCCTCACTTCTTTTTCCCTTTCTCCTCCTCCTTTCTTTCAGAGTTCTTGCTATTTTTGCCATTCCTGCTCCTATTGCATTCCTTGTGTTTTTTCTTTGTCTCTTCATCTGCCCTTGCGTTGTGATTTCAGGTACGTCTTCGCTTTCCTGTTTTATTATCTTCTGTTGTTGCTTCTCTTTTTGCGTTTTCGGTTCTGAAATATCTGTTATAGAAATAAGTAGCGAGAGTGAGGAAGAGGTTACCTCTGGTTTTAGGTGTTCCAAACCTTCTTGTGTCCCTGAACGTTGTGTTTACTGTTTGATGCATAAAGGTAGAAGAATCCTGCATTCTCTGAAAGAGTTTAATAGTGAGTAGTTGTCTAATTCGGCAAGATCGGGGTGGTTTACGCAAATGGCCGAAGATAATCATTCCAGTCACGAGGGGAGTCGGTCTGAATAGGAGGTGCTTGATTCTTACTCTGAGTTACAAATCGAAGAGTCCTTGGCAGATGTTCATGACCTACTGAGTGTTCCGACGAATGCAGGTTCGGCTGTGACTTGTAACACCCTTTTTTTCACCCATCGTTTATTCATAATTTATCAGAGTTTTTCGCGCCAAAAGAGTGTCGCATTTTTCAACGTAAAACAAGACCTCGTAGTTTTTCAAAACATGCAGCGGAACTATTCGACATCGTTAAAAACATCAACAACCGACAAAGTGAAAAGTGCACCAATTACTAAAAGATTCAACATCAACCGAAATATAATTAAAAACAGAAATCGACCCTTCCCCAAGTGCTACCTATCAGAGCAGACGACACCAGACAAAAGGAAGACTACAATCTTCACTCGGGCTCACCGATTAAAGTAACAACCACATAAAAGGGTGAGATTCCATACAATATAAGAAGTGTATGAAAGACCACATACAAAGCTCAAGACGTCAATTAATCACAGCAAGCAACATCACTCTTAACAGTTAATAACAGCTAAGTATACATTAACACGTCACTTTCACAACAACACATCACTTTGACAACACATCACAATGGCCAAACAACTTCATTCGATCAGTCGTGCAATATGAATGCGATATGAGACTCAAGCCATGCACATGCATGTGGTACCAACCTACGTCACTGGCCAAAGGCCTAATTTCCGTCACTGGCACAAGGGCCTAAAATATCGTCGCTGGCCAAAGGCCTAATTTTCTCGTCGCTGGCACAAGGCCTAATGTTCATGGTATGCATGCGTCTCAATGATGTATGCACAACAGTCAAACAATCACGCATCAACGTCACTGGCCATAGGCCTAATTCACATCACTTGTCCATAAATAGAGGCAACTCGTCGTCGTCATATAAACATCGTCGTCAACAATTACAACTTAACAATTTATAGCGCTTTGGCCACATCACCACAACTTGCAACATCACAACAATTTGGCATAATCACATACTCAACATCATTTTAATTGCAACACCTAGGACAGCACCTACCGGGCAGCCACACGGACGCCCAACAACCAACAATTATCAACCAACTAATTTAGCAAATTAACAATTAATAATTGACAACTTAATTGGAGCAAAAAACCCCACAAAATTCGGACAGAATTATTAGTCATTTTGAAATCAAATCTTCTCCCTCAATTCTCAACGAAATTTAGCGAAATCAGTGCCTATTCAGTAGGAAATTAAGTCTACTTTCCAACAAAACAAACCCCACGAAATTTGGAGGATCAGGGCATTCACAATTAGACAAAAACTGAACCTATATCCCAAACCGTCCCAGATTTTTGACCCAATTTGCAACCAAGAATTCTCCCATTATACTTATCTAAATTGAGTAAACTCAGTGCCTAATTTGTAGAAAATTGTGTCTAGTTTCCAGAAAAACAAACCACATAATTGTTAGATAACTATATTGTTCCCAGTTACTGTATAACGGAACCTATCCTCAGATCGTTTCCAGAATTTTAACCTAACTTGCAACACCTTTAACTCGAGCTATACAACTCCAAATGCAACCAAACCAGCGCCAAATTAACAAGCATTAAGTTTATTTTGAAAAAAAAACAGCCACATAATTTTTGGATCAACCAAACAGTACCAGTTTTAGGAGGACCGAAACAGTGTCCAGAAACGCACAAAAACTATAAGCAAGTAAAACTCATTATGATCAATCACCATGAATTGTCAATCACAACATAAAATACAATTTGTCAAACACCTAGCATGCAATTCATATCAACACCTATGAGCACCAAATTTCTAGAGTTGCAACCATCACCAACGAGCAATTATTTCAATCAACACATCATCAAAATCATCGCTCAAACACTTGACATGCAAAATCATAAATTCTCAACAAGACACACAATCATAAGGCATGCGATTTTTCAAGACAACAATATGGTGATCAAGACACCCTAAAACCCCACATGTAGATCCCTCATAAACCCTTATATTGAATTAAATCCCACCCTTACCTTAGATTGGAGAAAACGAAACCTTAGATTAGGAGATGTGTGAAACCCTAGCTTTCCTTCTCTCTCTCCTTGGTTGTAGATCACGCCTCTCTCTCTCTTCTAGCTTGTGGATCACGCCTTCCCTCTCCTCTTCTCACTTCTCTAATCCTTATTTTTCTTTTTCCTTCTAATGACAACAAAACCCTAACCTAGCCCTTTTATAAACTCACTTAACCTCATGGGCTTTTTCTTATCTTATGTGACCTAATCATGGGCCTCCACTTAACACTTCTAATTTACTAATACTAACACTAATAATTAGGTCAAGATATACTAATAAATAATTATTTCTATTATTTCTACCACATAAATCCTAAATAATTAATTAAATAAATTAATCAATTATTTTGGACTGTTACATGACTCGCCTGGCCTCGTTGGATGAGGCAGTGTGTGATTCCCCTGAGCCGGGGGTTACCCCTTTTACCTATGTGTACAAAACCCTTTTTGAGCATTTAGGAATTCGAGTTCCATTTTCTCCCTTCTACTGTCTGGTGCTTAGGCATATTAACGTGGCTCCCTCACAACTTCATCCCAACGGTTGGGCCTATATGCGAGCCTTTGAGATTTTGTGAGTGTCTGGACATTGGGGTGACTGCGCAGAAGTTCTTGCATTTTTTCCGTACGCAAGTTAAGCGGCCACAGCGGTCGACTTCTCTGTGCAACTATGGCCGTCGGCCCTTCATGGCCGCTTTTAAGAGCAGCTACAAGTATTTCAAGGGACAGTGGGCTGGAGGCGGGTCTGGCCGATCCTTTTTTGTTGATAGATGAGTCTGGGAAGGAGTGTTTTCCTCTTTATTGGATGCGTAACCCTCGTCCTAAGTATTCTGTTGAAAGGAGGAACTTATGTCCGGCCGATCGGGTGGAGGTTGACCGTCTTTGGTCGTATGTTGAATCGGGTGCGTTGCCCAAGGCTTCGATGTTGATTGCCTTGGTCGATGAGTCTGAAAAGTTGATCAGTTATTTAAGTAATTTCCTTGCTTTTCCTTCGCATTTCTTTGTTTTGGTTTGACTATTATTGATGGCTTACCTTGTTTGTGGCTTTTGTAGAGAACCTTGGGATTTCGCCGATTAGTGTTGAACAGAGGCAGCGGATTCGTGCCGAGCAGAAACGGAAACAAGGCCTTTCTTCAGGGCCGAAGCCAACATATGACACTCCGGCCGGCAACGGTAGTCCTATCCCCGCCGCCGTTACCGTGGAGAAGACTCGGCCTCCACCTTCCACGCAACTTCCACCCACCAAGTAAGCCAAGCATGTCTCGGTTGTGAACCTTGAATCTGGGGAGTGTGGCCCTTCGACCAATGTCTCATGGAGGAACAACTTGAAATGCCAAAAGAGGACTGATGCTACTGCTGATGCACCTATCCGAACTGCTTGGGATTCTCGGTATCCGGTTAACAGAGTCTTGAATGGAGCTCTTGGGGCGGCTGATCCTGAGAAGGTTGCTGCCATGAGTCTAGGGCAGACTTTGGTTGCTGTCAAGACGTATGGTCTTTGGGCCTCCCTTCTTGCTCACATGGCTGAGAATGTTGTCGGCAAATTTGTTGGAGAGAACAGCCAACTTGAAACTCGGTTGAAGGAGCTGGAGGATAGTTTAAAGTTGTGCAAGGAGGAGCGAGATTTGTTGAAGCAGGATCTGCATAAGTGGGATTCAGAGATGATCGGGTTGGAGAAGAAGGTGTCAATTTTCGATGAGGAAAAGAGGGGGCTCTCAAAGAGTTTGAAGGCTGCCGAGGCTCAGGTTAAAGACTTGGATAAAGAGGTCAACGAGTTAACTACTGAAGTGGTGACTGAGTTTGACACCGCCCTGGCTCAACAACAGGTTCTTCACCCTGAGGTGGACATTTTGCCGTTTGATCAGAATAAGATAGTAGTCAACGGCCAGATTGTGGCGCAAGCTCCTACCGTGAATCGTGGGTCATCCAGTGTTCCTGCTCCCGTCGCTCAGGGCGAACCTTTGGACCTGACTGCTCTGGATCAACTTCTGAATGAAGAACCAGGCCCTCAACCGAACCGACAAACCGAGCTGGTAGCTGACTCTGAAGCCACACCTTGATGACGTTTATGTTTATTTTGAGCATGTATTTAAACTTTGCCTTTGTTGGCGTTTGGAATGTATGACGCCTTAACTTTTTGTTGAATTGTATGATGCCTTATCTTCATTGTTTCGTTTGTCTTGTACTTTTGAATTGCTTATGCTTCGGTTTGTTGAACCGAATTATCGTTATTTATGCGAATGGCCTTTTGGTTTAGTGCCCAAGGGCTGTATGTCGGCTTTCGCATGGTCTACACCTGTCGGGTCTTGTGTTTAAAATGACCTTCATTGTGCCAAGCTCGTTGGCTTGTTTGGGCGAGCGCGTTAGCTTCGTTTACACATTGAATGATCTTACACCGTACCGAGCTCGTTGGCTTCGTTCGGCGAGCGCGTTAGCTTCGCCTATACGATGGAAGCTCCATTTCGGCTTCGCGGAAATAAACTTCTTTGAAACCGAACTGGTATGCCCAAGGGTGGTGCACGATCTCGTCAGCTCCGCTCTCACCTGTCAGGACTTTGAGTCTTCATTGCCCATGGACAACATCGAGACGTTTGGGACTTTTTTATTATGGCACATTCTTTTCTTTTTACTGAATAATCGGCTCTCTTTATTCAATAATGGTGATGGAGTACATTTGGGGCTTTATATTGCCACATACAAATGATACATTAATTGAAAAGATGATAGATGACGAGAACCGATGATTGCTTCTTCAGCTGTAATAGAACCGAAGGTCAACAGCGTTCCAAGACCTAGGAATGTTTCCTCCATTTAACTTCTCCAGTTTGAGAGTTCTTGGACCGACGACGTCTTTGACTCTGAAGGGACCTTCCCAGTCGGCTTGACATTCTGAGACTAAGTCACCGACTTTGAAGTTTCTGGGATTGACTTTGGAGTCATACCTCTTTGATGCTCGCTGCTTAGCTGCCGCTTATTTGACTTTGGCGATTTCTCTGAGTCCGTCCAAGAGATCCAGGTCGGCTCTCAGTGCGTCTTGTAACACCCCATTTCTACCCGGCGATTTAAAATTAAAAATATCAGAGTTTAAAAAATTATTTTTCAATTCATCCAAACGGGATGCTACATTTACTTCAATTCCAGCATACACAATTGATAATAAAATTCATCATTTCAAAGAAAAACATAATACGTAGCTCCTCAATAAATTGGGCGAACCCTCAAGTACTCAAAAGTCTACAACAAATAGTTCATCAACACGCAGCGGTTTAAAAGAAATAGTTTCCAAACATAGTTATAATAACATCAATACAAATCCATCAGTGTCACATAAAATAAAACCAAAAATAACATTTATTCGCCCCCTAGGTGCTACGTATCAGAGCATGACCGACTCGAGGGATGAAGGGTTAAAAGCCTTCACTCACGGTTACCTGTAGTAATAATCAACATAAGGGGTGAGTCTAAACCGTATAATAAAGCTTATAATAAGCAGTATGCCAGAGTACAGAACTATACCAATCACAGCAATACATATATATACGTTTATATATATATATATATATAACAATTTTTTTAATATATTTATAACAACTATAATAACATATATACATATATATATATATATATATATACAGCGCTCACTACACAACCACGTCAACATTTATATTTGCCATACAAATATATTGCACACCGACCAAAATAATAATTGTCAATGATGAGAATGAATGTATGAAGTGCAAGTATGCATGTGGTACCATCATCGTCACTAATTTTGCCAATTGGGCACATCGTCACTTTTTGAACCTTATTCATCGTCACTAGCTCGAGACCGCAGCCTTACATCGTCAATATATGCACATGTATGCATGTGACTTCATGAACAACCAACAAAACATAATCATCACAACAACAACGTCATCCATATCACCATCGTCATTTTGGTCATTAGACCCATCGTCAATAACATCATCAGTATAATTTGGTCAATAGACCCATCGTCATTTAACAACATCAGTAATATTTGGTCATTAGACCCATCATCAATAATATCAACATGGCAACACAAGATTGGCGTCCAGAAACTATCAGAAAAATAATCATTTTTCACCTTAAAGTAGCATATACAGATAGAGGACTGAATAAGCTTCGCAACGCACTTTGAAGCACTTAAAACGGACACCCGAGTGAAAAAATATGTCAAAAGCAAAATAGGAACAAAACTGAGACAGCACACTGGCGCCCAGCACAGAAAACTGGCGCAGGAGGGATCCTGGCGCCCTGGGCAGCAACACTGGCGCCCAGACACAAAACTGGCGCAGGAGGGATCCTGGCGCCCTGGGGAGCAACACTGGCGCCCAGCACTTAGACACAACCAGCAACACAAAAACTGGCGCAGGCAGCAACATTGGCGCCAGCACTTAGACAGAAACAACAACACCAAAAACTGGCGCAGGCAGCAACATTGGCGCCCATAGGGGATCCTAGTGACATTTCAGAATACGCAGCCTAGCAACCAAAATTCCACACCAATGACATCCAGGCAACATAACTACACGGAAACACAACTTAGGAACGCAACACGGGCAGCCAAAATTAGGCGCCCTTGGCGCCCAGCACTAAGACACAACACACACTACACACTGGCGCACCACCAGGCGCCTTGGGGCAGCCACACTTGCGCCCTGCACTAAGACACAGGCGCACACTGTAACAGCCCAAAATAATTAGTTAATTTATTTAATTAATTATCTAGGGTTTGTGTTTGAGAAAAATAAAATAAAATGATAGGAATAATTATTTAGGGATTTTATGTGATAGAATATTAGAAATAATTAGTTGTTAGTATATGTGGATAGGTGGTGGCGAATTAGAGGTGTTAGTGGAGGCCCATGATTAAGTCATAAACTAAGAAAGCCCATGATTGGTTAAGTGAGCCTATAAATAAGGAGTTTTTAAGTTAGGGTTTCATTAGTTGAGAAAATTAGATTTTGTGAGAGAGTGAGAGCTAAGGAGTGGCGGCCAAGGCAAGGAAAAAGAGAGGAATTTCGTGGCTTCCATAGAGAAAAAGAAAGAGAGGAGTTCGTGACCAAGAAAGAAAAGAGGAGAGAGAAGAAAGAAGAAGGGCGCAAAACCCTAGTGGAAAAGAAGATGTGTACGGCCAAACCCTAGAGGAGAGAGAGAGGAAGATTTCGCATGCACCAAGGAGGGAGAGGAGGATCTTAGTTGCTGAATTTTGATGGTAGCTTGCTCACCAAGAGATAGGTGTTCTTCAATTATGAGGTAAGGGGGCTCTCGTTCATAGTTAATAATTTATAAACCACGAAATCATGGGGATTAGGTGTTAGGAGTAGTTGTTTAAATTGGTTCATGAAATATTTGAGTGATTGGGTGATCGTTTGATATATATGTGGCTGAAGTGTGATGGTTGTTTGTGTTGTTGAATTCACTGTTTTGAGATGTTCTGACATAGGTTTAGTATTTCAGTGACTGAGAACGTTTTACTAATTGAAAAATTATGTGGTTTGTCATTTCGAAAACTTGAATGAATGCTTGTTAATTTGACGCTGGTTTGGTTGCGTTTAGAGCTGTGAAGATCGAGTTATGAATTCCACAAGTTAGGGTAATATTCTGGAAGCATTCTGGACATAGGTTAGGTATTTTTGAAACTGGGAACTTTCTGTTCGTCAAAAAATTATGGGACCTTTCTTTGTTAGAAAACAGACTTAATTTTGGTCACTTTGGCACTGGTTTGGTTAAATTTGGAGTAGTGTAGCTCGAGTTATGAGCGTCCCAAGTCAGGTCAAATTTCTGGACTTAAACTAGGTATAGGTTCAGGGTTTCAGGTCTTGTGTCTTCAATTGAACTCTGATTTGAACGATTCTTTTTCCATTAGAAACTATACTCAAATTGCTTTTGTTAAGGCTAAGGTTTTGTTCCATTTGGTCAAGTGTAAGTCAGTTTAGAGTGATTTGAAGTGGAAGGACAGAATCTGTCCAGTCTGGGAACCATTCGGGTTGTTTCTAAAAACTGTACTAACTGGCTAATAATGTAAAGGTGATGTTTATGACGATGTCGTGATGTGATTGTGATGTTTATGATGCATATTAATGGTGAATATATCTTGGTGTGATTGGTGTGCTATCCTTAGAGCTGAAAATTTGGAGATGTATAATGGTGTTGTATATACTTATATGGTGTGAATAATTATTGGTGAATGGGGTCTATGATCCTCTTTTGGTGTTGGCGAATAAGTAAAACTATTGGTGAATATGCTATGGCGTACTTGGGTGATTTTGTTGTGCTTGATGCATTGTCATGGTGTCACATAATCATATGCATTTTTGGTGAATAGGCTTCGGCCTTATTATAAATTTTGGTGAATGCCCTCAAGGCAATTTTGGTGAATGGATCCACATGCATATGCCCAGTGGAGTTTTGGGTTGCATTTCATACATTGCATACACGTCCTGTGTTTGATTGCGTCTTCTTAAACTAATGGTGTAACTGTATTCTGGGTGTAACTGTATTTGGTGTGACGGTACTCGGTGTAACAGTATTCGGCGTAACTGGATTTGGTGTAACTGTATTGATGGTGTAGTTAAACTGATGGTATCCCTGGTGTGCCTATTATACTATGTTTCTTGTTTTATTTATTATTATCTATGTATTGAGACTCACCCTACTGCGTCGTGTTGCCTCGTATGTCGGCAACCTGCAGGTGACGGTGACTGAAGGTGGCTAGAGATTCTTCTTCTAGTATGGTCGAGTCGGCTCTGATACGTAGCACTCGGGAGGGTTGTCCTTGTGTCTTTCCTTATGTGTTATGTATATGCCTTTCTAAGTTGTAAACCTTTTGAAGTATGATTGCCAAGTTAAACCTTTTTATTTCCGCTGCATGTTTTTGAAAAGAAGTTAGTTATAATTAAAGTACTCTGTTTGCGAAGTGGTTTTCCGGTTCGAAAAATGTGACACTCTTTTGGCGCGAAAAACTCTGATATTTTTTTAATAAACCGTTGGGTAGAAAAAGGGGTGTTACATTAGTGGTATCAGAGCAATGGTTGGTCCGTCCGGCCGAGTCATCGAGTCGTTGTGTCGGTTAGCGACCAACTGTTGTCTTTTATTCTGACTGTGGTTTGTGTTGCAGAGATGATCCTGATCGTGAAGGTAATGGTAAGAGAACTAGTGGGGGAGATGCTCCTACTAGTATTGTATTGCTTGTTATGTTTTTTTTTCTTGTGTGAACTCTGTGCTTTGCTTGTGTGTTGTATTTGTTGTTGTTTAGCTTATGAATTTCGAGGACGAAATTCTTTTAAGTGGGGGAGAGTTGTAACAGCCCAAAATAATTAGTTAATTTATTTAATTAATTATCTAGGGTGTGTGTTTGAGAAAAATAAAATAAAATAAAATGATAGGAATAATTATTTAGGGATTTTATGTGATAGAATATTAGAAATAATTAGTTGTTAGTATATGTGGATAGGTGGTGGCGAATTAGATGTGTTAGTGGAGGCCCATGATTAAGTCATAAACTAAGAAAGCCCATGATTGGTTAAGTGAGCCTATAAATAAGGAGTTTTTAAGTTAGGGTTTCATTAGTTGAGAAAATTAGATTTTGTGAGAGAGTGAGAGCTAAGGAGTGGCGGCCAAGGCAAGGAAAAAGAGAGGAATTTCGTGGCTTCCATAGAGAAAAAGAAAGAGAGGAGTTCGTGACCAAGAAAGAAAAGAGGAGAGAGAAGAAAGAAGAAGGGCGCAAAACCCTAGTGGAAAAGAAGATGTGTACGGCCAAACCCTAGAGGAGAGAGAGAGGAAGATTTCGCATGCACCAAGGAGGGAGAGGAGGATCTTAGTTGCTGAATTTTGATGGTAGCTTCCTCACCAAGAGATAGGTGTTCTTCAATTATGAGGTAAGGGGGCTCTCGTTCATAGTTAATAATTTATAAACCACGAAATCATGGGGATTAGGTGTTAGGAGTAGTTGTTTAAATTGGTTCATGAAATATTTGAGTGATTGGGTGATCGTTTGATATATATGTGGCTGAAGTGTGATGGTTGTTTGTGTTGTTGAATTCACTGTTTTGAGATGTTCTGACATAGGTTTAGTATTTCAGTGACTGAGAACGTTTTACTAATTGAAAAATTATGTGGTTTGTCATTTCGAAAACTTGAATGAATGCTTGTTAATTTGACGCTGGTTTGGTTGCGTTTAGAGCTGTGAAGATCGAGTTATGAATTCCACAAGTTAGGGTAATATTCTGGAAGCATTCTGGACATAGGTTAGGTATTTTTGAAACTGGGAACTTTATGTTCGTCAAAAAATTATGGGACCTTTTTTGTTAGAAAACAGACTTAATTTTGGTCACTTTGGCACTGGTTTGGTTAAATTTGGAGTAGTGTAGCTCGAGTTATGAGCGTCCCAAGTCAGGTCAAATTTCTGGACTTAAACTAGGTATAGGTTCAGTGTTTCAGGTCTTGTGTCTTCAATTGAACTCTGATTTGAACGATTCTTTTTCCATTAGAAACTATACTCAAATTGCTTTTGTTAAGGCTAAGGTTTTGTTCCATTTGGTCAAGTGTAAGTCAGTTTAGAGTGATTTGAAGTGGAAGGACAGAATCTGTCCAGTCTGGGAACCATTCGGGTTGTTTCTAAAAACTGTACTAACTGGCTAATAATGTAAAGGTGATGTTTATGACGATGTCGTGATGTGATTGTGATGTTTATGATGCATATTAATGGTGAATATATCTTGGTGTGATTGGTGTGCTATCCTTAGAGCTGAAAATTTGGAGATGTATAATGGTGTTGTATATACTTATATGGTGTGAATAATTATTGGTGAATGGGGTCTATGATCCTCTTTTGGTGTTGGCGAATAAGTAAAACTATTGGTGAATATGCTATGGCGTACTTGGGTGATTTTGTTGTGCTTGATGCATTGTCATGGTGTCACATAATCATATGCATTTTTGGTGAATAGGCTTCGGCCTTATTATAAATTTTGGTGAATGCCCTCAAGGCAATTTTGGTGAATGGATCCACATGCATATGCCCAGTGGAGTTTTGGGTTGCATTTCATACATTGCATACACGTCCTGTGTTTGATTGCGTCTTCTTAAACTAATGGTGTAACTGTATTCTGGGTGTAACTGTATTTGGTGTGACGGTACTCGGTGTAACAGTATTCGGCGTAACTGGATTTGGTGTAACTGTATTGATGGTGTAGTTAAACTGATGGTATCCCTGGTGTGCCTATTATACTGTGTTTCTTGTTTTATTTATTATTATCTATGTATTGAGACTCACCCTACTGCGTCGTGTTGCCTCGTATGTCGGCAACCTGCAGGTGACGGTGACTGAAGGTGGCTAGAGATTCTTCTTCTAGTATGGCCGAGTCGGCTCTGATACGTAGCACTCGGGAGGGTTGTCCTTGTGTCTTTCCTTATGTGTTATGTATATGCCTTTCTAAGTTGTAAACCTTTTGAAGTATGATTGCCAAGTTAAACCTTTTTATTTCCGCTGCATGTTTTTGAAAAGAAGTTAGTTATAATTAAAGTACTCTGTTTGCGAAGTGGTTTTCCGGTTCGAAAAATGTGACACTCTTTTGGCGCGAAAAACTCTGATATTTTTTTAATAAACCGTTGGGTAGAAAAAGGGGTGTTACATTAGTGGTATCAGAGCAATGGTTGGTCCGTCCGGCCGAGTCATCGAGTCGTTGTGTCGGTTAGCGACCAACTGTTGTCTTTTATTCTGACTGTGGTTTGTGTTGCAGAGATGATCCTGATCGTGAAGGTAATGGTAAGAGAACTAGTGGGGGAGATGCTCCTACTAGTATTGTATTGCTTGTTATGTTTTTTTTTCTTGTGTGAACTCTGTGCTTTGCTTGTGTGTTGTATTTGTTGTTGTTTAGCTTATGAATTTCGAGGACGAAATTCTTTTAAGTGGGGGAGAGTTGTAACAGCCCAAAATAATTAGTTAATTTATTTAATTAATTATCTAGGGTGTGTGTTTGAGAAAAATAAAATAAAATAAAATGATAGGAATAATTATTTAGGGATTTTATGTGATAGAATATTAGAAATAATTAGTTGTTAGTATATGTGGATAGGTGGTGGCGAATTAGATGTGTTAGTGGAGGCCCATGATTAAGTCATAAACTAAGAAAGCCCATGATTGGTTAAGTGAGCCTATAAATAAGGAGTTTTTAAGTTAGGGTTTCATTAGTTGAGAAAATTAGATTTTGTGAGAGAGTGAGAGCTAAGGAGTGGCGGCCAAGGCAAGGAAAAAGAGAGGAATTTCGTGGCTTCCATAGAGAAAAAGAAAGAGAGGAGTTCGTGACCAAGAAAGAAAAGAGGAGAGAGAAGAAAGAAGAAGGGCGCAAAACCCTAGTGGAAAAGAAGATGTGTACGGCCAAACCCTAGAGGAGAGAGAGAGGAAGATTTCGCATGCACCAAGGAGGGAGAGGAGGATCTTAGTTGCTGAATTTTGATGGTAGCTTGCTCACCAAGAGATAGGTGTTCTTCAATTATGAGGTAAGGGGGCTCTCGTTCATAGTTAATAATTTATAAACCACGAAATCATGGGGATTAGGTGTTAGGAGTAGTTGTTTAAATTGGTTCATGAAATATTTGAGTGATTGGGTGATCGTTTGATATATATGTGGCTGAAGTGTGATGGTTGTTTGTGTTGTTGAATTCACTGTTTTGAGATGTTCTGACATAGGTTTAGTATTTCAGTGACTGAGAACGTTTTACTAATTGAAAAATTATGTGGTTTGTCATTTCGATAACTTGAATGAATGCTTGTTAATTTGACGCTGGTTTGGTTGCGTTTAGAGCTGTGAAGATCGAGTTATGAATTCCACAAGTTAGGGTAATATTCTGGAAGCATTCTGGACATAGGTTAGGTATTTTTGAAACTGGGAACTTTATGTTCGTCAAAAAATTATGGGACCTTTTTTGTTAGAAAACAGACTTAATTTTGGTCACTTTGGCACTGGTTTGGTTAAATTTGGAGTAGTGTAGCTCGAGTTATGAGCGTCCCAAGTCAGGTCAAATTTCTGGACTTAAACTAGGTATAGGTTCAGTGTTTCAGGTCTTGTGTCTTCAATTGAACTCTGATTTGAACGATTCTTTTTCCATTAGAAACTATACTCAAATTGCTTTTGTTAAGGCTAAGGTTTTGTTCCATTTGGTCAAGTGTAAGTCAGTTTAGAGTGATTTGAAGTGGAAGGACAGAATCTGTCCAGTCTGGGAACCATTCGGGTTGTTTCTAAAAACTGTACTAACTGGCTAATAATGTAAAGGTGATGTTTATGACGATGTCGTGATGTGATTGTGATGTTTATGATGCATATTAATGGTGAATATATCTTGGTGTGATTGGTGTGCTATCCTTAGAGCTGAAAATTTGGAGATGTATAATGGTGTTGTATATACTTATATGGTGTGAATACTTATTGGTGAATGGGGTCTATGATCCTCTTTTGGTGTTGGCGAATAAGTAAAACTATTGGTGAATATGCTATGGCGTACTTGGGTGATTTTGTTGTGCTTGATGCATTGTCATGGTGTCACATAATCATATGCATTTTTGGTGAATAGGCTTCGGCCTTATTATAAATTTTGGTGAATGCCCTCAAGGCAATTTTGGTGAATGGATCCACATGCATATGCCCAGTGGAGTTTTGGGTTGCATTTCATACATTGCATACACGTCCTGTGTTTGATTGCGTCTTCTTAAACTAATGGTGTAACTGTATTCTGGGTGTAACTGTATTTGGTGTGACGGTACTCGGTGTAACAGTATTCGGCGTAACTGGATTTGGTGTAACTGTATTGATGGTGTAGTTAAACTGATGGTATCCCCGGTGTGCCTATTATACTGTGTTTCTTGTTTTATTTATTATTATCTATGTATTGAGACTCACCCTACTGCGTCGTGTTGCCTCGTATGTCGGCAACCTGCAGGTGACGGTGACTGAAGGTGGCTAGAGATTCTTCTTCTAGTATGGCCGAGTCGGCTCTGATACGTAGCACTCGGGAGGGTTGTCCTTGTGTCTTTCCTTATGTGTTATGTATATGCCTTTCTAAGTTGTAAACCTTTTGAAGTATGATTGCCAAGTTAAACCTTTTTATTTCCGCTGCATGTTTTTGAAAAGAAGTTAGTTATAATTAAAGTACTCTGTTTGCGAAGTGGTTTTCCGGTTCGAAAAATGTGACACTCTTTTGGCGCGAAAAACTCTGATATTTTTTTAATAAACCGTTGGGTAGAAAAAGGGGTGTTACACACACCATGCGCCCTGGGCAGCCAAAATTGGCGCCCTGCACTTAGACACACACACACACACACAGCCACGGGCGCACAACCAGCGCCCTGGGCAGCCACAGTTGGCGCCCAGCATAGGCACACACAGACACAGCGCCACACTAGGCGCCCACGCCTAGACACAGGGCGCATACAGCAACATGAATTGGCGCCCTTGTGCGCCTAAGGTCCTTCTAATTCAATTTTCTCCAAATTTTTATATGTTCAATCATCAACAATAACTTCAAACATCACAAATTCATTCTCACATATTCAAACACACATTTTAACGAGTACCTAGCATACCTTTTCAATCATCACATACGCCTAACAAGTCACGTACTTCTCAACAAGCACTTAGTGTGCATCAATTCATCATCCAAACAATCATACATTACAACATCGTCAAAATCATACAAGATAGCGATATAAGCCCTAAACCCACATACATCCCATTATGAACCCTATTATAAGGCAAGACCCACCCTTACCTTAGATTTTCGAAGATGAAGATTCCTCTACGAAGACACCGAAGTAACCACAGCAACAAAAGCTCTCCTCTTCCTTTCTCTCTTGGCCGATCGCACTTCTTCCCTCTTCTCCCTCTTTCGCAAGTTTCTCTTTCTCTCTTCTCTCTTCTCTCTTTTGCGATTTCTTTCTTTTGTGCAAATGAGACGCTTGTCTCAAACCCTTGCGCCTAGGAGCCTAATTCAATGGGCCTTGGGAGCTTGGGCCGATCCTACCACGCCGTAATTACCGGTTACTACTTCCTTTATTAAAATAAAACACTATATTAATAATTTAATATAATAATAATAATAATGCAACACTTAAATAATTTAATTGAATAATTAATTAAATTATTTTGGGTGTTACAACTCTCCCCCACTTAGAAAATTTCGTCCTCGAAATTCTTACCTGATTCAAACAGCTCTGGATAAGACTCCCTCATCTTACTTTCCAGCTCCCAAGTCATGCTCTCTCCAGCAGCTCCTAACCAAACTACTTTCACCAAGGCAATCTCCTTTCCCCTCAGAACCTTCACTTCCTGATCTTCAATGCGCACAGGCATAGTCTCCACAGTGAGATTATCCCGTACCTCCACATCATCCATGTGAATCACATGAGACGGGTCTGGAACATACTTTCGAAGTTGCGACACGTGAAACACGTCATGCAAGTTCGAAAGATTAGGCGGCAAAGCCACCCTATAGGCAACATTTCCAACCCTCTCTGTAATCTGATACGGACCAATAAAACGAGGAGTGAGCTTCTTCGACTTCAAGGCACGCCCAACACTAGTCACCGGAGTGACTCTCAGAAATACATGCTCACCTGCTTGGAATTCCAAATCTTTCCTCCGGTTATCATGGTAGCTCTTTTGTCGACTCTGCGACGCTTTCATCTTCTCACGGATCAACTTAACCTTCTCAGTTGTCTCGCGAACAATTTCTGGTCCAAGCACCACGCTCTCACCAGACTCATACCAACATAGTGGGGTTCTACACTTCCGACCATACAACGCCTCAAAAGGTGCCATCCCAATACTAGAATGGTAGCTGTTGTTGTATGTGAATTCTATCAATGGAAGGTAGGAATCCCATGAACCTCCCTGCTCCAAGACACGGGCTCTCAACAAATCTTCCAGTGACTGAATTGTCCTCTCTGACTGACCATCTGTCTGAGGATGATAGGCTGAACTCAACCTCAACTTTGATCCCAACTTCTCATGCAAACTTCTCCAGAACTCGGAAGTAAACCTCGGGTCTCTGTCTGAAACAATACTCATAGGAACTCCGTGAAGCTTCACAACTTCCCGGATATAGATCTCTGCCAACCTAGGCACTGGATACGTGATATTAATAGGGATAAAATGGGACGACTTTGTTAACCTATCAACAATCACCCAAATGGCATCATACCCTTTCGCAGTATGAGGAAAACCCGTCACAAAATCCATAGCAATGCTGTCCCACTTCCACTCTGGGATATCCAATGGTTGCATCAACCCCGCAGGCTTCTGGTGCTCAACCTTTGACTTCTGACAAGTCAAACATGCATACAGAAACTGTGCCACATCCCGCTTCATCCCCGGCCACTAAAACAGTTTCTTCAAATCTTGGTACATCTTTGTAGCCCCCGGATGAATACTCAACTTGCTTTTGTGACTCTCCTCAAGAATCACTCTCTTCATCTCAGCATCATCAGGAATACAGATTCTATCCTTGAATCTCAACACACCTTGGGAATCTAACTTGAAATCCCCATTCTCAGCTTGATCATTCACAACTATCAAGTCCACTAGTTTCACATCTGACTTCTGGGCTTCCCGGATGCTAGCCAAAAAGTCATTGCCAATCTTCAACATTCCCAATCTAACACTCTGCGGTGTTACTTCGCAAACTAAGCTCATATCTCGGAATTGCTCAATCAACTCCAACTCTTTAACCATCATTGCTGACATATGCAAGGTCTTTCGACTTAAAGCATCAGCCACGACATTAGCTTTGCCTGGGTGATAGTTCAAGCCGAAATCATAGTCCTTCAACAATTCTAACCAACGTCTCTGTCTCATATTCAGCTCCTTCTGATCAAACAAGTACTTCAAGCTCTTATGGTCACTAAACACCTCAAATCTAGTACCATAAAGATAGTGCCTCCAAATCTTCAGCACAAACACAATCGCAGCTAGCTCCAAATCATGCATAGGGTAGTTCTTCTCATGGGTCCTCAATTGTCTAGACGCATAAGCTACTACCTTACCATTTTGCATAAGCACACCTCCCAAACCCATTTTGGACGCATCACAATACACCACAAACGGTTGATCCGGAACGGGCAAAGTCAAAATAGGAGATGTTGTCAATCTCTTCTTCAACTCATTGAAGCTCTCTTCACATCGAGCATCCCACACAAAAGCCTTTCCCTTACAAGTCAATTGAGTCAACGGAAGGGCTAACTTAGAGAATCCTTCAATAAACCTCCTATAATAACCAGCTAACCCCAAGAAACTTCTAATCTCAGTAACTGACTTCGGGCTCTCCCATTGCAACACAACATCTACCTTGGCTGGATCCACAGCAATACCATTACCAGAGATAACATGACCAAGGAAACTTACTTCATTCAGCCAGAACTCACACTTAGACAACTTTGCATACAGCTTCTTTTCTTTCAACACTTCTAGCACTAACCTCAAATGTTCTGCGTGCTCCTCTTCCATCTTAGAATACACCAGAATGTCATCAATAAACACCACCACAAACCGATCCAAGTAACTATGGAAAATTCGGTTCATGTATTCCATAAATACTCCCGGCGCGTTGGTAACACCAAACGGCATCACGGAATACTCATAGTGCCCATATCTAGTTCTGAAAGCTGTCTTCAGAATGTCTTCATCCTTCACCTTGATCTGGTGATAACCCGACCTCAAATCAATCTTGCTAAACACCTTAGCACCCACCAATTGGTCCATCAAATCATCAATCCTCGGGAGCGGATACTTGTTTTTAATTGTCACCTTGTTCAACTGCCTATAATCAACACAGAGCCTCATACTTCCATCCTTCTTCTTCACCAACAACAGAGGAGCTCCCCACGGTGACACACTTGGCCTTACAAATTTCTTCTCAAGCAGATCTTCTAGTTGCTTCTTCAATTCTAACAATTCTGATGCTGACATCCTGTACGGTGCCATAGACACATGCCTAGTACCAGGTACAAGATCAATAGCAAATTCAACTTCCCTCTCTGGCGGAACACTTGGAATCTCATCAGGGAACACTTCGGGAAACTCACACACCACTTGCAACCCTTCAATGATAGCCTGATTCTCAGCAGACAACGACGCCATCAGAGCAAACAGACTAACTCCCTCCTTCATTACTTTATGCAACTGACCAGCAGGCAACAAAACAGATTCTTCCTCTTCGGGAGAATGGAAACTCACAGACTTACTAAAGCAATTTGGACATGGTTATCCACTAACCAGTCCATACCAAGAATAACATCCAACCCACCCAACGGCACACAAATCAAATCAACAACGAAATCTCTGCCGAAGACCGACAGAGGGCACTTAGCACACACAAGAGAGGTAGTTACCGAACCCTTAGCTGGAGTATCGATAACCATCTCCCTCATCAAAGAAGACAAGGCTAGACCCAATTTCTTAACATATATAGCAGCAATGAATGAATGTGTGGCACCGGTATCAACAATAGCAATCAAAGGGATACCATTAATAAAACATGTACCTCTTATCTCATTAGCCTCCTCTGATCCCGCGAGAGCAAACACCCTCCCACTACTCTTCTCTTTCTTCGGCTTAGAACACTTGGTGCTAATATGACCCACATCACCACAGTTGAAACAAACCACGTCCTTGCGTTCACAGTCAGACGCCAAATGACCCTCTTTGCCACAACGGAAACACACTCTCACTCCCGACTTGCATTCGTAGCTTTTATGACCAGACTTACCACATTTAAAACACACAAGGTTAGCGGGAGCATCTCCCCCACTAGACTTCTTACCCTCAGCAGACTTCTTACCATCAGCATATCTCTGTTTACCCCTACCAGCAGGAACCTCATATGGCTTACTACGGTTCTGAAATTTACCCCTCTGATCCCTCATAACCTTAGAGTGAGCACTACTGTCTTCTTCAAAAATCCTACAACTGTCAATCAAATCAGCGAATACCCGAATCTTCTGGTACCCAATAGCTTTCTTAATGTCAGCCCTCAACCCATTCTCAAATTTGATACATTTGGAGAACTCAGAGTTAGCATCAGCGTAGTGAGGATATAATTTGGCCAATTCAGTGAACTTGGCAGCATATTCTATTACAGACATGTTTCCTTGCTTCAGCTCAAGGAACTCAATCTCCTTCTTGCCCCTGACATCTTCTGGAAAGTATTTTCTCAAAAATTCCCTACGGAATACAGCCCAAGTAATCTCTTCATTAGTAGTCTCTAACCTTTGCCTAACCTCCAACCACCAATCATCAGCTTCTTCTGCCAGCACATGAGTACCATATCTGACCTTTTGGGCTTCATTACAATCCATGACACGGAAAATCCTTTCCACTTCCTTCAACCACGCTAGAGCACCATCAGGGTCATACTTGCCCTTAAAAGTAGGTGGCTTCTCCCTCAGAAAAGTGGCCAGACTGCGAGTTCCAGCATTTTCACCGTCATTCTGCTGGTTCCCAACAGCCTGCGCCATAGCTTGCAGAGCAGCAGCAAGAGCAGCATCGTTTCTCCCAGCCATTTTCAACTTAGCACTGCAGCACGAACAATAATTTAGAACTAATCTAACAACACTTAATTGTCATAAGACACTATGACTGGACGACTTGGCCGGACAGATCGAACTACTCTGATACCACTTAATGTAACACCCCATTTCTACCCGGCGATTTAAAATTAAAAATATCAGAGTTTAAAAAATTATTTTTCAATTCATCCAAACGGGATGCTACATTTACTTCAATTCCAGCATACACAATTGATAATAAAATTCATCATTTCAAAGAAAAACATAATACGTAGCTCCTCAATAAATTGAGTGAACCCTCAAGTACTCAAAAGTCTACAACAAATAGTTCATCATCACGCAGCGGTTTAAAAGAAATAGTTTCCAAACATAGTTGTAATAACATCAATACAAATCCATCAGTGTCACATAAAATAAAACCAAAAATAACATTTATTCGCCCCCCAGGTGCTACGTATCAGAGGATGACCGACTCGAGGGATGAAGGGTTAAAAGCCTTCACTCATGGTTATCTGTAGTAATAATCAACATAAGGGGTGAGTCTAAACCGTATAATAAAGCTTATAATAAGCAGTATGTCAGAGTACAGAACTATACCAATCACAGCAATACATATATATATATATATATATATATAACAATTTATATATATATATATATATATATATATATATATATATATATATATATACAGCGCTCACTACACAACCACGTCAACATTTATATTTGCCATACAAATATATTGCACACCGACCAAAATAATAATTGTCAATGATGAGAATGAATGTATGAAGTGCAAGTATGCATGTGGTACCATCATCGTCACTAATTTTGCCAATTGGGCACATCAACACTTTTTGAGCCTTATTCATCGTCACTAGCTCGAGACCGCAGCCTTACATCGTCAATATATGCACATGTATGCATGTGACTTCATGAACAACCAACAAAACATAATCATCACAACAACAACGTCATCCATATCATCATCATCATTTTGGTCATTAGACCCATCGTCAATAACATCATCAGTATAATTTGGTCAATAGACCCATCGTCATTTAACAACATCAGTAATATTTGGTCATTAGACCCATCATCAATAATATCAACATGGCAAAACAAGATTGGCGTCCAGAAACTATCAGAAAAATAATCATTTTTCACCTTAAAAAAGCATATACAGATAGAGGACTGAATAAGCTTCGCAACGCACTTTGAAGCACTTAAAACGGACACCCGAGTGAAAAAATATGTCAAAAGCAAAATAGGAACAAAACTGAGACGCATGCTGAAAATGGCGCCCAAGCACTGGGCGCCTAGCAGGGAACAGCAACACACAAAACTGGCGCAGGAGGGATCCTGGCGCCCTGGACAGCACACTGGCGCCCAGCACAAAAAACTGGCGCAGGAGGGATCCTGGCGCCCTGGGCAGCAACACTGGCGCCCAGACACAGAAAACTGGCGCAGGAGGGATCCTGGTGCCCAGACACAGAAAACTGGCGCAGGAGGGATCCTGGCGCCCTGGGCAGCAACACTGGCGCCCATCACTTAGACACAACCAGCAACACAAAAACTGGCGCAGGCAGCAACATTGGCGCCAGCAATTAGACAGAAACAGCAACACCAAAAACTGGCGCAGGCAGCAACATTGGCGCCCATAGGGGATCCTAGTGACATTTCAGAATACGCAGCCTAGCAACCAAAATTCTGCACCAATGACATCCAGGCAACATAACTACACGGAAACACAACTTAGGAACGCAACATGGGCAGCCAAAATTAGGCGCCCTTGGCGCCCAGCACTAAGACACAGCACACACTACACACTGGCGCACCACCAGGCGCCTTGGGGCAGCCACACTGGCGCCCTGCACTAAGACACAGGCGCACACCATGCGCCCTGGGCAGCCAAAATTGGCGCCCTGCACTTAGACACACACACATACAGCCACGGGCGGACAACAAGCGCCCTGGGCAGCCACAGTTGGCGCCCAGCATAGGCACACACAGACACAGCGCCACACTAGGCGCCCACGCCTAGACACAGGGCGCATACAGCAACATGAATTGGCGCCCTTGTGCGCCTAAGGTCCTTCTAATTCAATTTTCTCCAAATTTTTATATGTTCAATCATCAACAATAACTTCAAACATCACAAATTCATTCTCACATATTCAAACACACATTTTAACGAGTACCTAGCATACCTTTTCAATCATCACATACGCCTAACAAGTCACGTACTTCTCAACAAGCACTTAGTGTGCATCAATTCATCATCCAAACAATCATACATTACAACATCGTCAAAATCATACAAGATAGCGATATAAGCCCTAAACCCACATACATCCCATTATGAACCCTATTATAAGGCAAGACCCACCCTTACCTTAGATTTCCGAAGATGAAGATTCCTCTACGAAGGCACCGAAGTAACCACAACAACAAAAGCTCTCCTCTTCCTTTCTCTCTTGGCCGATCGCACTTCTTCCCTCTTCTCCCTCTTTCGCAAGTTTCTCTTTCTCTCTTCTCTCTTCTCTCTTCTCTCTTTTGCGATTTCTTTCTTTCTTTTGCGCAAATGAGACGCTTGTCTCAAACCCTTGTGCCTAGGAGCCTAATTCAATGGGCCTTGGGCGCTTGGGCCGATCCTACCACGCCGTAATTACCGGTTACTACTTCCTTTATTAAAATAAAACACTATATTAATAATTTAATATAATAATAATAATAATGCAACACTTAAATAATTTAATTGAATAATTAATTAAATTATTTTGGGTGTTACACGTCTTCATTAGGAATTTTCTCTGTTAACTTCCTCATTGGACTGGGTTCCAGCACCTCTACGGGTATCAGAGCGTCGGTTTCGTAAGTCAGTCGAAAGGGAATTTCCCTCGTGGAGGTCGTTTAAGTCGGTGTACCCACGGACTTCAACCTGTTCTCTAGAAAACCCTACTAGGGTGCCAGGGTAGTTTTTCAGTAGTTCAACCGGCAACTTAAGCTCTTGGAAGCATTTCCAGTACATTACACTGGCGGAGCTTCATCCGTCTACCAAGACCCGGGCGGCCCTATACCCGATGGTTGTGATGTGAATGACTATTGGATCATCAGAGTGGGGCTGAATTCCGTTGAAATCTTCCGCGTCGAAGGAGATCTGTGGGTACTCTAGAATGGATACATCAGACTCTTTATTAGTAACAGACATGATGGAACGCGCATACCTTCTTCTTGCCGATGAAGTGGATCCTCCTCCCGAAAAGCCGCTGGAGATGGTATTTACATCGCCCTTGTCTGCGATCTCGTGTCCGTCTTTCTGAGCTGTTTCTTTTCGAGCTCCTCCCTTCTTTGCTACTGTCTTCGACTACGGGATGTTAGCTCGTCTCTTCTTCTGCTCCTCTGTTAACACGAACCTTTTAAGTTGTCCTCTCTGGATTAGTTGCTCGATCTGCTGCTTCAGGGTCCAGCAATCATCGGTAGTGTGTCCTTCTGTCCGGTGGAACCTGCAATATGATTGAGGATACTTACCCATGGTTCCGGCAAAGGGTGCCGGCCTCTGTATGGTTCCATCACTTAGGGCTTCGTGGAGGATGGTGGAAGGCTTGGCCCTAAGCGGAGTGTACGCTGTCTCCGGATTGGGACGTGACTTTCGGTTCCTCGGCCTGCCCCCTCGGTCTTGCCTGACCAAAAAAGCTCTTGGTTGGCTCGTGCTGATTTCTCTGGTGGTGAGTATGGTCTCCTAGGAGCTTTGATGTCGTTCGTCCTTGCTGGCGGCGGTCTCTTCTGCTTCTATATGTTTTTTTGTGCGAGCTCTTACTTCATCCACGGTCCGAGGTGTTCGGATTGTGAGTGCCTCGAAGAATGTGCCATTCTTCATGCCCTTCATGAATGCTTTGACGAAAAAAAATTCATCAGGATCTTCCACCAACACGGTTACTTTGTTGAATCGGTCCATATACTTCTTGAGGGACTCAGTTGCTCCTTGCCGAAGATCAAACATGTGCTTCTTTTTATTAGCAGAAAACTATTGCACCAAGCGACCGACGAGGTCTTCGAAGCTGGTGATCGAGCGTGAGCTTAAACCCTTGCACCACTTCAGGGCCACATCAATTAGAGTCCCGACGAACATCTTGCCGCTGGCGGCGTCATTGCCGCCACTTATCATCATCTGGGTCTGGAACGCGTGTACGTGACTTAGTGGATCCCCGATTCCATTATACGTGCCGATGGATGGCCCGCGAAAACGGTGGGGGATTGATACCGCTTCAATTGCTTCTGTGAACGGTTGGAACACTCTCAGGGGTGCTCTGGTGGCTTCGGCCTTCTGGGCGTGATTCTGCATCTCCGCTAGTTGTTCTTGTAATCGTACCTCTCTGGCCTCCAGTGCCTGAGAACGCAGATGTTGCTCTTCGTTTCTTCTGGCTTGCTCCGCATTCTGATCTTGTAGTGCTCTCACTGCGTCGAGTAGCTCAAGTATTCTTGGATCGGTATTGCTGGATGAATGGGCATTCCTCGTGGCCACCATGGTAGGGTGGCAGTTCTAAGGATTTAGTGGGGTAGGAGAAGTTTTACCAGGTCCCACGGTGGGCGCCAATGTTCCTAACTATTTCCTTGAGTAGGATTTAGCTAGAACACAAGAGTATGATGACTATTAGATAATCACAAGGTAATTCGTGGAAGTATAGAGAATGAGAGTATATTGTATGAATCAAGAATGTTCTCCTTTTCATTAGCCTCTAAGGGAACTATATATAGTACATTGGGTGTTTATAGGAGCTTCCTTAAATACTCCATCCTTCGGCCTCCCGAGGCCGACCCATGCGAGGATCACGCTCTGGGCAATGACGGAGTCCCTCAGTCCATACGCGAGAAGAGTCCTTCGGTTTTGGTTCTCACTGGAACCCCTCGGTTTGTCGTGTAGCTATGCAGCAGCCGGTTCGGCTATGAGCGGTGTTTGGTCCTGCAGGCGATGGTCAGATCGACTGTGAACAGTATGATATGTTTCAGTTTGCTCCTTCTATGCTTTTGTTTTAGAGGAGCAAGCTGAAACATATCATACTAATTGAAGGACTAAATTTAAATATATCAAACATAAAAGATCAATATGACACAGATTTGAAACATAAATGACCACTATGACACAGATTTGACACAGATTTGAAACATAAAGCGAAAAAATAAATAAATGACAAAGCTAAAATTTGGTCAAAGATAAATGACAAAAATACAATTTAGTTTTTTTTTTGTTAAAGTCGCATCTGATTCTGGTAGTGATCACTTGATCAGTTTCCATTTTACTAGTTGAGAAGATCCTCATTTTCTCCATTGTTAAAAAGACCATGGAATTTTCTTTATGATATTATCTCGATTGGGATTTGCAAGGGAAGCTAGTGTCAACAAATTAAGATCAGCAAGCATAGAAAATGGAAGATATTGTTATAGATAAGTTGCAAGCCCATTTTACCCCTTCAGGGTGGTCCTGTGCTTTTATCGGCTCTTATCGAATCCAAGATTCCATTCACGGGTCCTTATCGGTTGTCGAACTTGGAATTCGTTTATGTTAATGCGTTGTCCAGGCAAAGCAGCAAATTCGGAATCGGACAAATTCATTTGCAATAATATACATGATCCTCATAATTTTGTCATTTTGTCTGACAAAATTAAACTGCACATGCACAATTATCCTTGTCTAGCACTGCGAGTTAGTTTTTTGACTTTAATGCCAACTAATAGTTTCACTGGGGTAAAGTAATAGTGGGGCAAAAAACGACCGTAGCACGGAAATTTTTGTTTTTTACTAAAATCACATACTTTTTAGCTGTTAGGGCTTCTAGTACTAAGTCATTTGCTTAGTAATAGTTACTAAATCATTACTAGCCATTGGATTGACAAAATTTCAATAAAATTCAATCTAATGGCTAGTATTTAATAAGGGTATTTGTGTCACATCTTTTTTTTTGTGTTTTAATTACATTAAATAAATTATTAAATGTTACTTTTTTTTAGGGATTTTGAAAACAAATCATTTTTTACTCCTTGATTTTCTCTTCCACTATCTTCTCTCTCACAATTTTATCTTACGTTCATCTGTCACGTTATTTTTTTTTCTTCTTCTTCTTCTCCATGTTACATACATCTTTCTTTATTTTTCACGCAAAAGAAGCCTAAAAAACGCCCTCACGCCAAAAAAAAGACGCCCACGGGTGTTTAAAAAACGGACTCCGTTGATCCACGCCATTGAAGCACGCTCTTCCTTTACGCCATTGATCATGTCTCGTTATGATGTTGATGAACATGGGACTAAAATCAGTTTTTCATCGTTACTTGCGCGTAAGTCCTTTCTTCTTCATTTGTAATATGCATGTACTCTCTCAATCACGCCAAGAGAACATTTAGGACCAACAACCCAAACTTGATATATTCTGTGGTTTCCACTAACCGAAGTCATATTTTTATTTGGTTAGATCGTACTAACCAAAGTTATCTTATTCCCTGACTAGAATTGGACTAACCGAAGTTATGTTATTCCCTGGTTAGAACTGGACTAACCGAAGTTATGTTATTCCCTGGTTAGAACTGGACTAACCGAAGTTATGCTATTTCCTGGCTAGAATTGGACTAACCGAAGTTATGTTATATCCTGGCTAGAAATCCACTAACCAAAGTTACTTTATTCCCTGGCTAGAATTGGACTAACCGAAGATATGTTATTCCCTGTCTAGAATTAATTCCTCTAACCGAAGTTATGTTATCCTTTGGTTAGAATTGGACTAACCGAAGTTATGTTATGTCCTGGCTAGAATTCCACTAACCGAAGTTATGTTATTCACTGGTTAATGTCTATTAACAAATGTTGCGTACTTATGTGGTCTTTTTTTGTTTTTGTTGTTGCAGTACAGGGTTGTCAGCATCAGCATCAAAATCAAACCGACGTGATTGTCTTAGATGCACAAAGTATTATTGATTGCTTTTTATTTTATTTGAATAATTTATTTGCATTGTGAGATGTACATTAATGGGTTTCTAAAATCCCATGATTAATGAGTTTCTAAAACTGTTCCTTGATTTTTGCTATTCCTACGTTTTTTTTCCCGTTATTAGTGGTAGACATTTACTCCAAATCATCCAATTTTTTTAAGCCTTATTTAATTAATATAGTAAATTACCTCTATAACCCTTTATTAACTATTACTAAGCTACTAGCTTAGTAGCATAAGTCACACTCATTTTTAGCAAGGTAATCAAAACCGGACTGGACATTGAACCGGAAGAGGTAGCGGTTCAGGGGTTCTTGGGTTCAACCGGTTGAACCGGGGGTTCAACCGGAATTAATTAAATATATTATTTAATATTTTTATTAAAATATATAAAGGATAAAAAACCATAATACCCAAAATTTCACACCACAAACAATTAAATTATGCTTAACTTAAGCTCAACAATATAATATCCAAGTCATTAGTTAAAGTTACACATAAAATTGGTAGGTATAAAAAAACTCAAAATTTGGCATGTTTAAAATATATATATATTAATGCATTATTTAGAAAGAAAAAAAATAAGTCCGGCTTTATAAGAAAATTGTTGTTGGCAAATAAAAAGCTAATGTTGCAAACAGTGAAGATAAATAAGAATCTAATGTCGCTTTATTTAGAAAAGATCACATCATGTAAGAAAATTGCAAACAGTGAAGCTAATGTTGTTGAAAGGTGAATATCTAGTCCCACATCGGATGGCAAATAAGAAGAATGAGCTGTGTTTCTCTATAAATAGAGCTAGAGTGTGCACAGCAAAATATAAGTGAGATTCTTGGCTTTCATAATATATAAAATATATAAATAGAGCCCTGACACTCATTTTGTTTTACAAAAAATAGTTTAAATTTTTTTATTTCAGTTAAAAAAAAAAGTCATTTCTCAGAACCGCTTGTAACCGTCGGTTCTGGCCGGTTTTGCTGGTTTTTGAGCGGTTTCCCGGTTTTTCACCCGGTTCTTTGGCCATCCAGTTCTGGGGTCTAACTAGACCGGACAGGGGTCCGGTTCCCGGTTCAACCGATCGAACCGGCCGGTCCGGTTTTGATTACCTTGCTTTTTAGAGTACACATTTTTTCAAGTGTAGAAGTCGCCCCCATGGAAACGACTTCTAAACATAAAAATTTAAATTTTTTTTTTACTTTTGTGGTTCAGAAGTCGCCCCATAGGGAAACGACGTCTGAACTGTGCTTTGCAAATTTTTGTAATTTTCATGTTCGGAAGTCGCCTCATGTGGGAGAGACTTCTGAACTGTGTTTTTTTATTTTTTATTTTATTTATGTTAATTTAAATAAAGTTATATTAATTAATTTAATTAATTTAGAAAATTAATAATGTTAATTTAAAAATAATTATAAAATGTGCGGTGAAAAAAGTTATACACTATATAGAAATATGGAACTAACTGTATTTATTAATGTATTTAAAAGTGTCGGTAAGATCTCGTGCGTCCAAAAGTGTCGGCAACATCAAGACCATTGAAAAAAACACCAAAAAACACGTTTGTAACAACACCACTAATAAATGGTCAAGATCATGGTCGTTTATAAGTGTCGGCAAGATCCTAGCCAATTAAAATATTGACCACGTGTATAAAAAAAGTATATTTACATTCTAGAAGAGGTACAAAACTGTCGGTGCAATCTGATCCGTTGAAACTGTCGGTGCAATCTGGTCCGTTGAAACTGTCGGTGCATAGTGCACTTCTGATACTCGAATGTCCACATTCAAATGATGACAATAATTCATCACAAAAGTCTACTTCACGAATACGAACAACCACCTAGGAAGTGGTGGCAGCAACGACAATATGTTCTATAGTCTGTTTGGTGTCCACCTTGGTACGCCGGAATTAGTTGCATATCTTTGTAGCCTTTAGGAGCATGACGGTGCTAGTTCCTCATCACTTCACCAATACGAACAACCACCTGCCCCTGCCCCGGCTGAAGAATAAATACCAGCAGCACAACAGCGTCCACGCCGTAATCGCCGACCACCACCATGTGGAACTAGCCATCATCTACAACGTTAATTTCTTGCTTTGTTTTGCTTTTTAATTTATTTGTACAACTGTTGTAATTATCTGATAAGTCCTTTAAATAAATTAATGTGTTGTAATATTTTTTCCCTTAATTATTTTAGTAACTCTAAATTAACATAATTAATTTTCTAAATTAATTAAATTAATTAATATAACTTAATTTAAATTAATATAAAGAAAATAAAAAAAACACAGTTCAGAAGTCACCCTGGGGGGCAACTTCTGAACATAAAAAGCAAAAGAAATTTGCAAAATGATGTTCAAAAGTCGTAGCCTGTGGGGGCGACTTCTAGCCAAAATTTTGGATGTGTTCTAGTTTGATAAATAATCTAAAAATGGTGTTATTTTAGTAAATAAACTACGGTGGTTTTTTGCCTAATAGTGGAGTGCATTCTCATTTCAATGAACTTTCTTATGATATTTTTAGATTTGAAAACATTATTATTAATTAATATTCAAGAAACAAAATCGTGAAAATGAATATCTTCTAAAATTATGAAAATAAAAGGAGTGAATCTTTAATTGGATCCCTAAACTATCACACTCTCTCATATTTGATCTCTAAACTATAATAAAAATATAATACATAGTCCATAAACTATTCTAAATCCATTAATTTAGTCCTTAACTTATCCTCCATCTTTCATATTCTAATAAATCCATTAGTTTAGAGACTATTTATTATATTTTTATAGTTTAGAGACCAAATAAGAAACTAAATTGAGGATTTACTCAAAATATAACCATGAATTATAACGCTCAGTTAATTATAACGCTCCGTAGTTTTGTACCATAAAAACAAAGCTTCGTGATCTATTATGATTTATTTGGCAGGTCAGATTAAGTATGGCAGAATAAGCTTATGCAAAATGAATTTCAACTTGCGAGTAAAAACATCATTGTCAAATTAGTCTTGTAAGATGATAATTGTTTTGGTTGTTGTGACACTCTGTGCTAGTTAGTATCTAGAACTAGATATAAACATATATACATGAATAATCAGACGATAGATTTTAGCATAAATAGAGGGACAACAACTCTACATTACTAAAAGTTTAATGTCGAACTTAAACATTACAAAAGTGTGTTAACACCCAAAATCTCCTAAGTGGTTGGCCGAGGAAGGACCCAGCCGAGGCAAAGACTTGACCGAGTGAATATGAGCCGAGACACTCAAATATGGAGCAAGAAGGAAGGCATGTTGCCTATTGGACCTATTTTTTCACCATGTTCTCCCAACTCTTTCTTATTATTTCTAGTAAGAGCAACTGCATGACTAATTGTGGTAGCCTTAGTAGGGTATGATCAAGGAGATAGGGATATGCGCTAAATAGAGAGTTCTCTTCAAAAGAAAACCACAAACTCTGAGGGGATTTAACTTATAGTGGAGCTAGCTAGGAGCATCAATGAAGAAATGCTTGTCGAGGAAGGCAAGAGATAGCTAAGAATAAGGGAGCTTGGAAAAAAGAGCCGATTAATGTGCTTAAACCTAAATCATAGGCCAAAATGCCAAACAAATGATGGTGCTTGCTGAGCAGTAGCAACTCGATTAAGGGAAAGCTCGACTAGAAGACAATTCAGCTGAGGAGCTAGTGGCCGAGGGCAAAACAGAGTGCATAGCTGAGGATATTTTGGCCAAGGCGAAGAGCTTGTATGGGAAGCAAATATACAATGCATGTAGACACTTGGAACACTAGAGTGGTTGAAGAAAACGTGAAGAAGCGCCACAGAAATAGGAGCAAAGATATTTTACCCCACTCACTGTGCTAGTGGATGTTGTGGAACAGCTCTCCTATATTTTAGGGTGTATGCATAATAGTGAACGTTGTTGATCTTAGCCAATCCAACGGTGGTTAAGTTGTAGGCTAGTAGTAAACACACATCAATCAATCCAAAATCTGCATTTTTTCATGTTTCCTTTCCTTTACTCACATTTTTAGTTTATGTTGCCATTAGATAATCCATCACATCCCTTCTCACATAACCTAACACTCTTTGGAGGAGTTAGGGAACCCATAACTGAGGAACGTAGTTCCTTCCTTAGTGAAATCGTTTGAAGAAAAAAGGAATCAAAAGTTCAAGCTTCTACCCAATCCTTGGTTGAGACAAAGTTTGACAACAGAGTGTTTGGTTCTGCATTGAAGAATTGATGGACATGGGTTTAACATAAAGCCACCGATTATAACTTCACCTTCATCGTGATTTCTAACGATTTCCACCGCAGAATCAAACATACTATACATATCATCCCCTGGGTTGACAACCCATGTAATTAATACTCGACAATAATACAAAATTTAAAACAAGTCTAAAGCGAAAACAAAAGATTTTAGATCATTGCCTCAGTTGCCTAAACAGTGCTTTATCTAAAACAATGAAACACTTCAGTGTTTGAAAGTATAGTCTTTGGACACTACGAGACATTTCTTCTTTTCTTTATACTCTTGTTCTAACTCAAGAGTTTGCTTTCCTTTTCTCTCTTTTGAGCTTTAAGACTTCTTTTCTTTGCACACTTTGGTGTCTTCTCACATATATATTTCTTCACACATGGAAGAGATGCTAAGCTCCTCTATTTATAGTGTGAGTAATAATTATGACATTTGAGAGAAAGGGTTCGTTGATTTCTATTTATAGTGTAGAGTTGTCTCTTGTCTTATTCTCCTTAATGTATTAACTGTTGATGATTGGAGAAACCTCGTATCATTCATCTTCTGCTTCTTCTAGTGGATACATTAATAAGTGGCATTGATTATTGTACTGGGGCTTTCCGGACCGCCGACTAGGGAGCTGAAAAATTGAGGAGTAACCCCAAAGACTAGAGGGAACCCCAGTGACTGAGGTAGATGACCCGAGGAGCACAACTGACAATCGAGGAGCACAACTAGCACTGCGAGGGACATCTGTACCACCTACGCCGCCGTATAGACCTTGTACAGGCCAAGACATAGCCAACTAGAAGACAAAAGAGAAGGACATGGAGGGAAATCATTGGCTCGTACTGTAAGTAGTTGTGACTAAGTTACACAAGAAGGGGGGTTGAATTGTGTACCCTTTTAAAATTTGAGACCTGAAACCTTCTCAACAGATTATTATCAATATAAACTTGGAGATGAGAAGGTTGAAGTTAGTTACAAAAACAACCAGCACATATGACCATAATTGATGATGAGTAATAAGAATGATTTAAGATAACTTTAGCTTATAATAGAGATGATGTATTCAAACATATATTAGTAGGTTAAGTGATTATGGATTTGTTTGAAAACTGTCTTGAGAATGTTGATGAAATTAACCTTCTCTTGGTTTTGAAAACAATATCAAGTGTAAAGCACTTATGCAAATAGTATGGAAAGCAATTAAAGAACACAGTAGAGTTATAGAGGTTCACCTAATTCTTGACTACGTCCTCTCCCCACTTCCAAGTGAGTATTTCCACTATTTCCCAAATAGCTATTACACTTGCTTTTGTTCAACGACAAAAGACTTACAACACCACTTTCTTTTGATCACCACACAAAAGACAAGTGCTCTCTTACCCAGCTTCACCAAGCTGTTTTAACCTACTAGAAAGCTCTCTCCTAGTTTTCTAAAGGTTCCTCTATCAAGTAAGCTCGCACCAACACTCACCTTTCTCTTTAGGTAGGTTGATAGAGTGATTACAAGATAATGTTTACAATAAGGGGTTTGGGTTTTTGGGATGTTTGAAGAGCTTGAAAATAAACTACAATAAGTGTTTACAATGAAGTGTATCAAGCTATCACACACTCAGCAAAAGAATCTCAGAATATGAACTTGAGTAGCTTAGAGTGTGGGATGAGAAAGTTGGATTACTTTGAGAAACTTGAGCTTTGAGTAGGTTCCAATTAAATCTCACACTTGTAAACTTCGAAACCCAGCTATTTAATAGTCCCGGATGTTGAATGTAACCGTTAGAAGGTTGAAGAGAGCCGTTTGAAATAGATCCTAGGCTTGTAGAGAGGTCATGATGAAAGATACTTTAAGTTAGCAGCTTTTTAACCTTCTCATTCTGCACATTGTACCTTCTCTGCACATTCTGAACCTTCTCAACCTGACACAGTCCTTTCTTTCTGCTTTTGACAGCTCACGAACCTTCTCATATGATTTTTCCTTAAACAAACAAACTTTTGATGCTTCTGGGAAGAATCATTGATTTCCTCTCTTGCTTTTAAAACTTTCTCAACATATTTAATGCAACATTCTTCATTTAATGCTTTAGCTCATCAATGAGAAGGAGTGTTCTTGAGTTGTTGAGTTTTTCCAGAATGAGTAGGTTGCTGTTCTTAAACCTTCTCAACGTGTACCTTCTCAACTCTTGAACTTTCTCATTAGTGAACCTTCTTTACTATGATCTTGCATATGTCATGGCTTGGTCAAACCTTCTCTTGACTTTAGGTCAAACATTCTGTTGACTATTGGTCAAACCTTCTGTTGACTTTGGTCAAACCTTCTCAATTCTGAACCTTCTCATATCATTTCTACCTTTGATTTCTATACTTTTTAGTTCATAGGTAGATGATTATTTTGCTATTTGATGGCCTGTACTTTGCACTAGATAAACATGTTAGAACACACATAATCAGAAAACTTAACTCTTTTCTAAGTTTGTATCATCAAAACATAAAAGAGATTTTTATTTCAACAATCTCCCCCTTTTTGGTGATGACAAACTTATGAATAAGTTTTTGGTTTTCTGTTTTTAAAATGGCTTTGAACATATTAACAGTTTTAAGAAAAGACAATTATGCATTTTAATCAATACATAACATATAGCAAAATGGTAATTATCATTAATCATGTGAAGCAAATATCATGTGCAACATTGTTTGATAATTATCATTACATACCAAATCAGAAAATGCAGAATAATTTAAAAAAATGTTTATGTGACAATTTCACAAGATACATAGCAAAATATCCTTAGCTCCTAGGATGTCACAAAAACCCCAAAATATTGACTAAAAACTAAGTAGCTAAAACTTAATCTCTATTCTACCCCTTTTGTCAACAACAAGAAGGAGGAAGACAAGAAATTATGCTGCTACTTGGTTGGAGAAGAGTCATCAGAAGAGTTGGAGGAGGCTGCTGGCTGTGGAATGTCCTGGAAGGGCTGTGGTGGTGGAAATTCTAGTGGAGTGAGTTCAGGCATGACAGAGGGAATCACATTTCTCATAACCCATTGCTGATATGCATAATTCCTTTGAGATTCAATTGTGTTCCTACTGCAAAATCCCAATAATCATGAGAAGGTTGTTTTGCTGAACTCTCATTTTCTTCATCTGCTTGTCTTGCTGAGCCCTCATCTTTCTCATTGCAGCCGTGACTTTCTTCTTACTCCCATAAGTGAAGGAATCATCTTTGTCCACAAAAGCCTTGCTGCTGAGTGGTGCCTTGTCAGATGAGGAGAGTGGAGCATTCATTGTTTGGCAGAAGGATCCAAGAGATCCAAAATGAGTAGGCAGATCAGAAGGTAGCTTTGATGGACCAGAGGCTTCAGGCATTCTAGAAACAGAAGAATCATAAACAGGTGTTTGCAAAAACCTGTTGATGTTCTCAGAAGCTAGTGTGGTTCTAGTCTTATCAAGAGATGGATTTGGGTGATCACGCCATTGGGAGAATGGATTGATGAGCTGACCTGTGGAGCCTTGAATTTCATTGTTAATTGGAGTGGAGGGTGGAACATTTGGTTGGATGGGCGTATGGAGCATTTCTGTGAGAGCAATGGAACACTACAAGAAAAGCTGGACTTTGCGGCGGGCGAAATCCGCCGCAAAAGCCAAACGCGTTGCGGCGGATTATCCCACTACAAGAATTATTGGTTTTTCCGGCCAGGAGTTTCCGGCGGATACAGATCCGCCGCAAAGTTACCGGCGGAATCTACGAATTTCCGGCGGAATTAGTCCGCCTCAAAGTTACCGGCGGAAAAATTGACATTTGCGGCGGATTAAAATTCGTCTTGGATTTTGCGGCGGATTTAACGGTTCTTGCGGCGGATTTTGCTTCACAGTTTTTTTTTTTACGAGCTTTTAATTAATCGCCGCAAATGCACCTCCGTCCGCCGCAAATCCCTTATGTTCGCCGCAAATCCCCTAAATCCGCCGGTAACTTCCTTTTCCGGCGGATCTTGCCTTTTGACCGTTTGACTTCGTTTCACCTATATAAACCCCTTCTCCCCTTCTTCTTTTTTCACACCTCTACCAATACTCTCATTCTCTTGATACGGCACTCGATCTCTTAATACGGCACTCTCTTGAGCATTGTCGGCAGCGGGGTTCCAATAGAGTGGCGTACGTCTCCATTTTTTTGTAAAATAATTTTCACATTGTCATGAAGACCCCTTCATCTTTTTCGTTAAAAGTAACCCCTTTATCAGCATAAAGTTCATCCTCATTATTTTCACCACAAGAGACATATACGCTCATCAAACGCTCGGTATCATCCTCCAACTTAACAACCCGTCCTTACAGTTCCTCAAACTTTCTATTTAGAGATTCAATCATCTTTTCAAAAGATGGTTTCTTGTGAAACTTTCTATTTTGAAAATATGGTTGAATCTCTAAATAGAAAGTTTGAGGAACTGCAAGGACGGGCTGTTAAGTTGAAGGATGATACCGAGCGTTTGATTAACGTATATGTCACTTGTGGTGAAATAATGAGGAGGAGCTTTTTGCTGATAAATGGGTTACTTTTAACGAAAAAGATGAAGGGGTGTTCACGACAATGTGGAAATTTCTTTACAAAGAAATGGAGACATACGCCACTGTAATGGAGCTGCTGCCGACAATGCTCAAGAGAGTGTCATATCAAGATAATGGCGTAGGTCTCCGTTTAGGGGTAGCAGACATTAAATATATATTTTACTGTTTTTCCCAATTTTTATCGCTTTTAATTATTTTATTTTTTTGTTTAAAATATTTTATTAATTGTATGTATATTTTTTTGGTGATAATATTTTACTGCTTTTCCCAATTTTTATTTTTTTAAATTAAAAATTAATTAGTTATTGGATTTTATTTTTTTATCAATAATTAAAAAAATTAATAAAATAATATATATTTTTAACTAAAACGATTTTTTTAAAAAAATAAAATTTATTTTTTAAAAATAATAATAATTTTTTAAAAAAAATATTAGTTTTTTAAAAAAAATAATAATTTTTTTTTAAAAATAATAATAATTTTTTAAAAAAAAGAATAATTTTTTTTTAAAAAAAAATTGGTACTTTGCGGCGGATTTGTGTTTTTTGCGGCGGATATTGAGAATTTGCGGCGGATCTTTGCGGCGGATTATAGCTTTTGCGGCGGATTATTTGGTATTTTTAAAAAAAAAGGCGCGATATTTTAATTTGAATATCCGCCGCAAAGTACCACGAATCCGCCGCAAACCTCCGTAAATAAAAAACCTGCGGATTTTAAATTTCAAAATCCTCCGCAACCGTCCAGAATCCGCCGCAAAGCACCGAAAAAAAAAACCCGCGGATATTGAATTTCAAAATCCGCCGCAACCGTCCAAATCCGCCGCAAATCCCTTTTGACCGTTGGGCTGCGTTTTTCTATATATATCCATTCCCCACTTCTCATTCTTCACCTATGAAGCCCCGATACTTCAAAAATGGAGACGTATCCGTGTCGGATACGTATCCGATACCGATACGCACCCGATACTTCCCGATACGTACCCAAAGAGTATCTAATAATTTTTTAATTCTTTTTAAAAAATATTTGACTCGATACTTTTCAGATACATCTTTGATACTTCTTAATAACTAAGGATACTTCTCAGATACTTTTTCGATACCTCTTACCAACTAAGCACATGATTGTCACTCATATATGATGCACTTTAATACCTCAATAACTAAAAGACAAAATTATATGTTTTTTCGTAATACAATAATAGAAGAAATAATACACTGTGATATGAGTGTGATAAATATACGTAACTATCTATGCTTGATAAGATCACAAGTATTTATTTCTACAATGTGATGAATATATATTGACTAATGATATGCTTATGTTTTATTGACCAATTACGTACTAATATGAATATCTTAGTCTATAAAAAGTCATCTATTTCTGCCACTGACTATTCGTATTATACGATTTCGGGTGGCCTCAGTTACTTGTCCACCATTACTTTTTATGACTAGTCACTCATACATAGGTGTGTCGGTTGTCCTCTTCCTTTCATCCATATATTTTGTGTGATTTTTTTTATCTATTTGGGCAGTTTTTTTTCATATCTAAAAATGCAATATTTCAGTTTTTCATCTTTGTTTTTTTCTATTTGTGTTTCTATTCTATTTTATTTTTTCTGTTATGTTTTTATATATTTAAATTTTAATTTAATTTTTTATTAAAGTATCCCAACCGTGTCGTATCTTGATTTTCAAAATTTTCCCGTATCCCTGTATCCATATCATGTCGTATCCCGTATCGTATCCGGTATCTAGGCTTCATAGTTCTTCACACTTCTAACAATCCTCTCATTCTCTTCTTAAAATTTCTCTTTTACTCTCTCCCAAATTCTCTCCTTCTCTACTAAATCTGTTTTTGAAGTGTAGCGCTTCCTCCCTACGAATTGTCTTCTGCTCTTATTGGGAAATTTCTTCAAGGTATGTTTTTGATATTAGTTAATAGTTTTAGTTTTTAATTTTTTTTTTAATATTCGTTTTTAAATTATTTTATAATAATATGAATTTGTTACTAATTGTGTTGTTTTTTTTGTTTAGGTATTGTTTGGGTTCCTCCTTTTTCCTCTCTGCTTTTTCCTCTCTGCTTGAGTTCAGGATAAGCTTCAAGCCAGAGCCTTCTCTTCACTACGGTTAGTTGTTAAAGTAATTAATAAAATATTACTTACTTCACTATTTTTAGTAAAATTTTGTTTAGTATTTTGTTTGCAATAATAATACAAATTAATTTATATTGAAAAAACTTATTTATTAAGTTCACTTATAAATTTTATTAACATATATTGTCTTATAAAAATTGAAATTTAAAATTAAATTTGGAATTATTATTTATAATGTTTAAATTATTTGTATATAACATTATTAAAAAATTCATTCTGTTGCTTGTAATTAATTGGTAGTTTATTGAAATATCAAAATAAAATGAGTAATAAATATATATATATATCAAAATATGAAATAATTGATAGTTTATTTTATTTATATTGTAGTGTAGTATACGTATAGTTCTTGAAAATGGATCGTAGTTGGATGTATGATCGATTGTATGCTGGAAGAACTGGTGTAAAACGACGTTTTGTAGAAGGAGTAGAAGAGTTTATTTTTTGTGCTAAGTACATTGATCATGAAGAATTTGGGCGACAAGGCGGTATTAGATGTCCGTGCTTGAAATGTTCATTTCGAGCTATAAAAAATGAACATGAAGTTAGACTTCATTTGTACAATAATGGGTTTAGGCCAAATTATTGGACATGGAGTCGTCACGGGGAAGGAGAGCCAGGGGTAGCTGCAGTTCCTGCGGTTAATGTTCCGGTTGAAGTAGTAGATCACACATCAAGTAGTTATCCAGTGACTACGACATCTGAAGGATGGGGAATACAACCGTTAGATGTTTATCAGGGAATGATATCTGACGCTGTTGGAGTAAATTTGGATTTTGAAGAACCAGATGCTGACGAAGTTCCAAATGAGGAAGCTCAAAGGTTTTACATGTATTTGAGTGAGACAAATAAACCCATATTTGAAGGATCTACAGACTCAAAATTATCAATGTGTGTTCGGTTGTTGGGTCTTAAGTCTCAATTTAATGTTGCTGAGTTGTGCATGGAATATATGACCAAAATGATGTTGGATGCAACCCCCATTAGAGGGAGTTTACCGCAAAGTTATTATGAAGCTAAAAGAGTGGTATCGAAGCTTGGCTTAAAATCTAAAAGGATTGATTGTTGTGTGTCTGGTTGCATGCTCTATTATAACAATGAGTTTGGCATAAATGATGGAGAGTTGTCGGAATGCAAGTTGTGTGGACAACCACGCTATCGTGTCAGTAGATCAGGGATGAGCAGAGGCAAACCGGTTCCACGAAAATCAATGTTCTATCTGCCTCTTATTCCAAGGCTACAGAGGATGTTTACTTCAATGGAGACCGCAGGTAAAATGACATGGCACCATCAAAATAGAAATAATTCTGGTGAATTACGTCACCCATCTGATGGTGAAGCTTGGAAGCATTTTGATCGTGTTCATCCAGATTTTGCCAGTGATCCGCGCAATGTTCGGCTTGGTTTGTGCTCTGATGGTTTCACACCATATATTCAAGCCTCGGCAACACCGTATTCATGTTGGCCAGTTATTGTTACCCCATACAACATTCCTCCAGAAATGTGTATGTCCAAACCATACATGTTTTTAAATTCTATTATTCCAGGGCCAAGTAATCCAACAGCTGGTATTGACATCTATTTGCAACCTTTGATTGATGACCTAAAAAGGTTGTGGAATGGTGTTTTAACTTATGATGTGGCACGCAAACAAAATTTTGTGATGAGGGCGGCTTTGATGTGGACCATAAATGACTTCCCTGCCTATGGAATGTTGTCTGGATGGGGGACACATGGTAAGATGGCGTGTCCGATTTGCATGGTTGACACAAAGGCTTTTAGTCTTAAATACGGAGGAAAAGTTTCATGGTTTGACTCGCACCGTAGGTTCTTACCTATGGATCACCCATTTAGAAAGCAGAAATATGCGTTCATCAAGGGAAATGTTGAAACAGCTGGACCTCCTCGTCAGTTGACACCAGAGGAAGTTTGGAATAATGTTAGGGATATCCCTCCTGTGGAAGTCGTAGCCGGTGTTGTTTCTCGTCCAGATGGCTATGGACAATGGCACAATTGGACAAAAAAAAGTATTTTTTGGGAACTTCCCTATTGGAAAGATAATCTATTGAGACACAATCTCGATGTCATGCATATAGAGAAGAATTTTTTTGACAACATATTTAACACTGTCATGAACGTGAAAGGCAAAACGAAAGACAATGAGAAAGCTAGGAAGGATATAGATCATTTCTGTAGACGAAAGGATTTGTTGTTGGTTGAGCAAGGTACTAGGATTTTGAAACCCAAAGCCAATTATACTTTATCTACCGAACAAGCGAAAGCAGTTTATCAGTGGATAAAAGAGTTGAAAATGCCAGACGGTTATTCTTCCAATTTATCTAGATGTGCGGATGTGGATAATGGGAGGTTGCATGGGATGAAGAGTCATGATTGTCACGTATTCATGGAGTGCTTACTTCCTATCGCTTTTAGTTCGTTGCCAACACACGTTTTGAATCCGCTCATTGAAATAAGTCAATACTTTAAGAATTTGTGTTCTGCAGCGCTAAAAGCTGATGATCTTTCAAAAATGGAACAAGACATCCCACTTATCTTATGCAAGTTGGAGAGAGTATTTCCACCTGGTTTCTTTGATTCTATGGAGCATCTACCGGTGCATCTCGCATATGAAGCTAAACTTGGCGGACCTGTCCAATACAGATGGATGTATCCGTTTGAAAGGTCAGCTAATTTTTAATTATAATAATATAAGAAACAAGTTTAAATTATATTATATGACTATTAATATATTAATATCATATTCCTCTAGGTTCATGGGTGATTCAAAAAGATCGGTGAAAAACAAAGCTAGAGTTGAAGGATCGATATGTTCTTCTTACCTACACCGTGAAACAACACATTTTTGTTCTCATTATTTCAAGAATCAGTTTGCTCCTGGAAGCAGTCGAAATGAAGTGGATACTGAATGGCGACATCCTTTGGCTTTGTCTGTCTTTTGTCTACCCGGTCGTCCATCTGGGAAGGAGTCAACTCACTGGCTAACAGATGAAGAGTTAAGTTCAGCACATGTTCATGTGTTGATAAACTGTACTGAGGTGCAACCATTTATTGAGTATGTTCCTCAACATTAACAATCGATCTTAATTAGTTAATACTAGTAGACAAGTGTAACAATTAAATTATTTCTTTTTAGGGAGTTCTTGTCATCAGAGGCAGTACGTGAAGACCAATCTTCTGCTCATATTCATGCGCATTTTCCAATGTGGTTTAGTCAATATGTGTATTCCCTCCCGCCAAATCCTACCAACCAACACTTGAGGAACATATCAGACGGTCCTCGAAGATGTGTTAAAGAATGGCACACATACTTTGTCAATGGATACAAATTTCACACCAATGAATGGACACAGGGCAGAGAGACAGTCAATAGTGGAGTGTGCATGAAGGGGGTCACTGGAGGAGGTGAAGATGATTTTTATGGTGTGGTTCAACACATATATGAACTTCAGTACCCCCATCTAGATTTTAGTCCAAAGGTAGTTGTTTTTTATTGTAATTGGTTTGATCCGTCTGCTCGAGGAACAAAGGTGAATCCAAAGTCAAATACAGTGGACATTAAAATGAATGGTAGATATCGACCGTATGATCCGTTCGTCATTGCACAAAATGTGAGACAAGTCTATTATGTCCCTTATCCATCAATGCGGACTGATAGGCGTGGTTGGTGTGTCGCAATTAAAACAAAACCAAGAGGTCGCATTGATCAGACAAATGATGACACGGTGGAAGATATTATGCCATATCAAATGGAAGAGATGTCTAATGTAAATGAAGTGATTCAAGTTGAACCCATTGTTCGTTTATGTGATGAGCCAAACACCGGCGATGAAGTTGTTGATGACGAAGATGCTGATGGTGATGATGCAACAGACCACATTGGTGTATCAAGAATTCACTCCTCCGATGATGATGATTTTGAGAATGAATGGGATTCAAATTAGAATGAATGTAATTTATGTTTCAACAATTCTATTTTTAATGAAGATGTTATTTTTAATGAAGGATGTTATTTGTTTGAGAATGAATGGGATTCAAATTATTTATTTTAATGCATGAGTTTTGTATATGTTTATATATGTTAACCTTGTTTAGTATATGTTTGTTTTGTTTAAATGTATATGTTTAGCTAGATCTATACAGATATGGCATCTCATGATGACTCGGGATCCGATCATGACGGCGCATATGTTCCTCCTCCACCTCCCGATGCCGCCAGCACTAGCAGGCGGAAGACATCTACTCGCCTAAGGCGCCGTACTCAGCCTGCGCGTGTTGTTGTTACTACTGGCGGATATTTGCCACCACCTGTGTCTGAGGATGGTGCTAGTACTAGTACTGCAGGGGGCCCATCGATTCCTGTTGGTACTGAGGGCTTATCCCCGACACATGTTGATGCGGATGGGGTACGCACATTCATTGATGGGACTGAGGTGATTAGGGTTACACCTGATGGGCGTATCATATTGCAGATTGTTGGCGATTCGTAGGTCTATATATATATATATATATATATATATATATATATCTATATTATTATTTATTAATTTATTTTTGTTGCCATTTTTATATATATATATATATAACTTATATTTGGTGTAACAAAATTCATCTTTTTTTAATGCAGTTTTATTCCTTCGAAGGCTTCAGCTACCGCCATCACAAAAACAATCAAGGAGAATTTTACCAAGAGCTGGAAGAACTGGACGGAAGTTAGAAAAGATAAGGATGCAAATAAGAAGATGTTAAGATCATTTTTGGTAAGTTATTCGATTCTACGAAATAATTAATTTGGTACTGTATTATCTTTTATATATTGACTTGATTAATTAATTAATTATTGCCTTATAATTAACAACATTATTGTAAATTTCTTAAATAGGAAAAATGTACATGGTATCCAGGGGAGCAAGCCGCAGTTGAGAGAGTGTTCCATAAGAGATGTTCTCATCGCTATTCTGAATTGATGCGGAGGGCGCGCAATACGCGTACGAAGCCATCTTATATGGGAGACTCAACTTGGGCTGAGTTTAATGAGTATTGGGAGAAAGATGAAGGATTTAAGAATTATTGTGAGAAAGCCAAGAAGAACCGTGCTTCTGAAAAAGGTGGCTGCACACACACGGGGGGGGGAGTGTTAATACTGCAACGCATTACATACGTTTGGTAAATTTATTACTTAATTTATTACTTGATTAATTAATTAATTATTTATAATAATTAACTAGTCATTTTCAATATGTGTATTTAATTAATTAATCACTTTGCCTGAGTTGCATTGCCACATGCATATGGTGGAGGAGACTGGTGAGTACGTTACAGATCGGGCGAGGCGTATTCAGGTAAAACTACTTTTACAATTATATATATTAATTAATGTTTATTATTTATATTAATAATTAGTTATTTATTTGTTGGGTTATTTTTTCAGGAGAGCTTCGAGGGTGGGATGGCTGAGTACCATCAGTCACAACAGGGCAGTGGGGCAGCTCGTGATGTTTGGGAGAGAGCAGTTGGTCCCCAAAAGACTAATCGTCTGGTAGGATCAGGTGGTATTGGACCGGCTGCTTTTCGAACAAGCATTATTCCGAGTCTATCAGAGTCACATTCTGGATCCTCGACTGGTCGCAATTATGTTCCCAATGCTGGTGAGTTGAATGAGGTTAGGCAATTGACGCAGCAACTGAGCGAGGCTCAGCGTCAGATTGCCGAGCGGCAGCAGCAAAGCGATCGGGAAATTCAGGCGATTCGGGATCGAAGTGAGCGGGAAATTCAGGCGATTCGGGAGCAGGCTAGGGTAGCTGAGGAGCGCATGGAGGAGCGCTTTAAGTTCTTGCAGGATCAGATGGTGTCTAGCTCGAGGCCATCCTCATCAGCATCCTACCCGCCGCCGCCACAGCAGCAGTACTACCAGCAGCAGTATGCACCCCAGTATCCCCCGCCGTATGCATCCCAATATCCCCCGCAGTATACACCGCAGTATGCGCCGCCATTCCAGCCATACCAGCAGCAACATCAGTCACCCCGCCAACCATACCAGCAGCCCCAACATCAGTCACCCCTGATCCAGCCAAACCAGCAGTACCCCCAGCAGCGGTCACCCCCGCTGGACATTGATCTTAATGTCCAAATGTCATCGCTCAGTGCTTTACTTCAAGATGATACATATTATAATAATGTTGATGACATTGACCGGCAGGCACCCCAGTAGCTTTAGATTATTTTATTTATTTGTCTGGATATTTTATTAATTGTCTGGATATTTTATTAATTGTATGGATATTTTTACTGCTTTTCCCAATTTTTATTTTTTTAAATTAAAAATTAATTAGTTATTGGATTTTATTTTTTTATCAATAATTAAAAAAATTAATAAAATAATATATATTTTTAATTAAAACGATTTTTTTAAAAAAATAAAATTTATTTTTTAAAAATAATAATAATTTTTTTTAAATAAAATAATAATAATTAAAAAAAAAATTTTAATTAAAATAATAATAATTATTAAAATAAAAAAACAAAATTTATTTTTTAAAAATAATAATAATTTTTTTTAATTAAAATAATAATAATTAATTTTTTTTTTTAAAAAATGTTTTTTTAAAAAAATTATATTCATTTTTTTTTAAATAAAACGGGTGTTTTGCGGCGGATAAGGGGTACTTTGCGGCGGATAATTTGCGGCGGATATTGGGTACTTTCCGGCAGATATATTGCGTCAAAAAATTGTCCCCTTTTCCGGCGGATTATCCGCCGCAAATTTGCGTTGGATTTTGCGGCGCCACTAAATCCGCCGCAAACTTGCGGCGGATAATCCGCCGCAACGCGTTTGCTTCGAGCTGGCTACCGGCGAAAAACTTCCGCCGCAAAGTCCAAATATCCGCCGCAAATTTGGCTTTTGCGGCGGATTTCGCCCGCCGCAAAGTCCAGCTTTTTTTGTAGTGTCCGCCGCAAGTTTGCGGCGGATTTAGTGGCGCCGCAAAATCCACCGCAAATTTGCGGCGGATAATCCGTCGGATAATCCGCCGGAAAAGGGGACAAATTTTTGACGGAATATATCCGCCGGAAAGTACCCAATATCTGCCGCTAATTATCCGCCGCAAAGTACCCGTTATCCGCCGCAAAACACCCGTTTTATTTAAAAAAAAATGAATATAATTTTTTTAAAAAAACGTTTTATTTAAAATTCCGCCGCAAACGACACAAATCCGCCGCAAAGTACCATTTTTTTTAAAAAAAAATTATTATTATTTTTAAAAAATATATTTTATTTTTTTAAAAAAATCGTTTTAATTAAAAATATATATTATTTTATTAATTTTCTTAATTATTGATAAAAAAATAAAATCCAATAACTAATTAATTTTTAATTTAAAAAAATAAAAATTGGGAAAAGCAGTAAAAATATCCATACAATTAATAAAATATCCAGACAATTAATAAAATATCCAGACAAATAAATAAAATAATTTAAAGCTACTGGGGTGCCTGCCGGTCAATGTCATCAACATTATTATAATATGTATCATTTTGAAGTAAAGCACTGAGCGATGACATTTGGACATTAAGATCAATGTCCAGCGGGGGTGACCGCTACTGGGGGTACTGCTGGTTTGGCTGGATCAGGGGTGACTGATGTTGGGGCTGCTGATATGGCTGGTGGGGTGACTGATGTTGCTGCTGGTATGGCTGGAATGGCGGCGCATACTGCGGTGTATACTGCGGGGGATATTGGGATGCATACGGCGGGGATACTGGGGTGCATACTGCTGCTGGTAGTAATGCTGCTGTGGCGGCGGCGGGTAGGATGCTGATGAGGATGGCCTCGAGTGCTGAGACACCATCTGATCCTGCAAGAACTTAAAGCGCTCCTCCATGCGCTCCTCAGCTACCCTAGCCTGCTCCCGAATCGCCTGAATTTCCCGATCACTTCGATCCCGAATCGCCTGAATTTCCCGATCGCTTTACCCAACAACCGAACACACATTGATAATTTTGAGTCTGTAGATCCTTCAAATATGGGTTTATTTGTCTCACTCAAATACATGTAAAACCTTTGAGCTTCCTCGTTTGGAACTTCGTCAGCATCTGGTTCTTCAAAATCCAAATTTACTCCAACAGCGTCAGATATCATTCCCTGATAAACATCTAATGGTTGTATTCCCCATCCTTCAGATGTCGTAGTCACTGGATAACTACTTGATGTGTGATCTACTACTTCAACCGGAACATTAACCGCAGGAACTGCAGCTACCCCTGGCGCTCCTTCCCCGTGACGACTCCATGTCCAATAATTTGGCCTAAACTCATTATTGTACAAATGAAGTCTAACTTCATGTTCATTTTTTATAGCTCGAAATGAACATTTCAAGCACGGACATCTAATACCGCCTTGTCGCCCAAATTCTTCATGATCAATGTACTTAGCACAAAAAATAAACTCTTCTACTCCTTCTACAAAACGTCGTTTTACACCAGTTCTTCCAGGATACAATCGATCATACATCCAACTACGATCCATTTTCAAGAACTATACGTATACTACACTACAATATAAATAAAATAAACTATCAATTACTTCATATTTTGATATATATATTTATATATTACTCATTTTATTTTGATATTTCAATAAACTACCAATTAATTACAAGCAACAGAATTAATTTTTTAATAATGTTATATACAAATAATTTAAACATTATAAATAATAATTCCAAATTTAATTTTAAATTTCAATTTTTATAAGACAATATATGTTAATAAAATTTATAAGTGAACTTAATAAATAAGTTTTTTCAATATAAATTAATTTGTATTATTATTGCAAACAAAATACTAAACAAAATTTTACTAAAAATAGTGAAGTAAGTAATATTTTATTAATTACTTTAACAACTAACCGTAGTGAAGAGAAGGCGCTGGCTTGAAGCTTATCCTGAACTCAAGCAGAGAGGAAAAAGGAGGAACCCAAACAATACCTAAACAAAAAAAACAACACAATTAGTAACAAATTCATATTATTATAAAATAATTTAAAAACGAATATTAAAAAAAAAATTACAAACTAAAACTATTAACTAATATCAAAAACATACCTTGAAGAAATTTCCCAAGAAGAGCAGAAGACAATTCGTAGGGAGGAAGCGCTACACTTCAAAAACAGATTTAGTAGAGAAGGAGAGAATTTGGGAGAGAGTAAAAGAGAAATTTTAAGAAGAGAATGGGAGGATTGTTAGAAGTGTGAAGAATGAGAAGTGGGGAATGGATATATATAGAAAAACGCAGCCCAACGGTCAAAAGGGATTTGCGGCGGATTCTGGAGGTTTGTGGCGGATTTTGAAATTCAATACCCGCGGTTTTTTTTTCCGGAACTTTGCGGCGGATTATAGAGGTTTGCGGCGGATTTTGAAATTTAAAATCCGCGGGTTTTTTGTTTACGGAGCTTTGCGGCGGATTCGTGGTACTTTGCGGCGGATATTCAAATTAAAATACCGCGCCTTTTTTTTTAAAAACACCAAATAATCCGCCGCAAAAACTATAATCCGCCGCAAAGATCCGCCGCAAATGCTCAATATCCGCCGCAAATAACACAAATCCGCCGCAAAGTACCATTTTTTTTTTTAAATTATTATTATTTTTAAAAAATAAATTTTATTTTTTTAAAAAAATCGTTTTAATTAAAAATATATATTATTTTATTAATTTTTTTAATTATTGATAAAAAAATAAAATCCAATAACTAATTAATTTTTAATTTAAAAAAATAAAAATTGGGAAAAGCAGTAAAATATTATCACCAAAAAAATATCCATACAATTAATAAAATATTTTAAACAAAAAAATAAAATAATCTAAAGCAATAAAAATTGGGAAAAACAGTAAAATATATATTTAATGTCTGCTACCCCTAAACGGAGACCTACGCCATTATCTTGATATGACACTCTCTTGAGCATTGTCGGCAGCAGCTCCATTACAGTGGCGTATGTCTCCATTTCTTTGTAAAGAAATTTCCACATTGTCGTGAACACCCCTTCATCTTTTTCGTTAAAAGTAACCCATTTATCAGCAAAAAGCTCCTCCTCATTATTTCACCACAAGTGACATATACGTTAATCAAACGCTCGGTATCATCCTTCAACTTAACAGCCCGTCCTTGCAGTTCCTCAAACTTTCTATTTAGAGATTCAACCATATTTTCAAAATAGAAAGTTTCACAAGAAACCATCTTTTGAAAAGATGATTGAATCTCTAAATAGAAAGTTTGAGGAACTGCAAGGACGGGTTGTTAAGTTGGAGGATGATACCGAGCGTTTGATGAGCGTATATGTCTCTTGTGGTGAAAATAATGAGGATGAACTTTATGCTGATAAAGGGGTTACTTTTAACGAAAAAGATGAAGGGGTCTTCATGACAATGTGGAAATTTTTTTACAAAAAAATGGAGACGTACGCCACTCTATTGGAACCCCGCTGCCGACAATGCTCAAGAGAGTGCCGTATTAAGAGATCGAGTGCCATATCAAGAGAATGAGAGTATTGGTAGAGGTGTGAAAAAAGAAGAAGGGGAGAAGGGGTTTATATAGGAGAAACGAAGTCAAACGGTCAAAAGGCAAGATCCGCCGGAAACGGAAGTTACCGGCGGATTTAAGGGATTTGCGGCGGACTTAAGGGATTTGTGGCGGACGGAGGTGCATTTGCGGCGGTTAATTAAAATCTCGTAAAAAAAAAAAAATTTGTGAACCCAAATCAGCCGCAAGAACCGTTAAATCCGCCGTAAAAGCCAAGACGAATTTTAATCCACCGCAACGGTCAATTATTCCGCCGGTAACTTTGCGGCGGATCCATATCCGCCGGAAACTCCTGGCCGGAAAAACCAATAATTCTTGTAGTGGAAGCTAGAACTTCAGGATTTGTTTCTTGCTCACGAGGAGGATTTGTGGATATCTTGTACTGCAGGAAACTTATATTGCAGGTTAGGTTTTGATGATGAAAAAGCCAAAGTTGATGGCCAAAGTTGATGAAAGTGACCAAAGACAAAAGTTGATGAAAGTGAAAGTTTATGAAAGTGACAAAATATCAAAGTCACAATCCAAGGCAATCGAGACTCAAGAATTGGTGTCTCAAGAAATAAGGGTAGTCCTTAGGGTTTGGGATTGTCTTAGGAAAAAGTGTAAGCTCTTCCGAGGGTCAGCTCATCTCTCAAAGTCCCATGATTTTCAAAATGCATGCATGCACACGTAAACTTAAAAACCATTTTGAAAAAGAAAGAAATCGATTCACTACTTTTAACGAAACATCAAAATCGATCTCTAACTCAATATGAAAGTATATAATCGATTCATAAACTCCCTTTCAAAGCAAAGAATCGATTCCTATTGTTTTTACCAAGTATATAATCGATTTGCACCTATTTTCACAAAGCAAGGAATCGATTATCACTTTCGAATAATTCAGGCACATAATCGATTCTTGTTATTCCCTATGAAGCACATAATCGATTTCCTCATGTTTTAAAGAAGCACACAATCGATTTGCATCTTATTTCAAAGAACACATAATCGATTTTCATCCTAGATCTAGTTAGGCATAAAATCGATTATCACTCTTAGGCAAATCAAGCACATAATCGATTTTTCCATTTCTTCATTTTACTCAACGACTATATTTTTCTAAGCCTATAAATAAAAGGATTTGCAAATCATTTTTCACACAACCCATTTTCACGATCAAGTTGCAACATTTTGAAAAACCCTTTACATTTTCATTTCTGCTCTTCACGCACTGTTGGTCCGTCAGAGCATATCTCTCGCAAGGGTTAGTCGGGGTTGGAATCTTCAAGTTGTAATATCTGCCTACATTAGAGGTATTTTGGTCTTTACTTTTGTAATTGTTTATTTGTTGTGATTTGTACTTGGGAGTGGGGTATCTCTCTAGGGTAGCTGTTTGGACTAGGAAGTGGGGTATCTTTCTGGGGCAGCCTGTTGTAACAAGGGTGGGGTATCTCTTGTTGTATTGTGGTTAGATTTGAGGGCTCTTCAATAGGTGGGGTATCCTAGGTGAAGAGTGCCTAAGTCTTGTAAAGGTTTTCCAAGGCACCTGTAAGCCTTGTTTTGTGATAGTGGAAAATCTCACAAGGGTGTGAGGACTGGACGTAGGTCACTAGGAGGTGACCGAACCAGTATAAATCTCTGTGTGCTTTATTGCTTTATTTTCTAATTTCTTCGCTTCCACTTAGCCTGCGCGAAAATTAATCTAAGTCATTGAAAAGGGGAAAAAGTTTTCAAAAGTTTTTAAATCTCAATTCACCCCCCCTCTTGAGACTGAAGCCACTTGGCAACAGGATTCACTGGTGAGGTTTGATCTTCAATATCTTTGACAGTCTGATGCACTGCTTGCGAGATAGGAGAGAGAGTGGTGTGCTTAGGAGAGTTGGTTTGGAATATGTCTTGTGGTGGTTCATTTATATCAAACTCCCCCTGAGTTGGATCCACATTAACCTCTTCTTGGATCCCATGTGATGAGCGATATGGGACCAAGGGTTCTCCTATCATTTTCTCACCAATTTCAATAGTCGCAGATGGGTCCATATTCACAGATCTCTCTTCACCCACATGATCAGTGTGTGGTTTGGTATTCTCAGCAAGGGTTTCACCAGTTTCATGAGAAGGTTGATTTTCAGCAGGTTCCTAAGTAAATACTTGAGAAGGTTGATCCTAAGTGACTTCCATATTCACCTCAGTGGGATTTTCTTCAACCTTATCAGCAACTTTCTCATCAGAAGAGTGTTCTTTTGGGCTTTCCTCATGATTAGAACCATGCTCAAAAATTTCCATTCAGCTATCAACAGGTTCATTGTCCAAGTAGATGTCTTGAGAAGGTTGTACAGATTGAGAAACTTTGATGTTTATATCTATCTCCCCCTGAGAAGATGCCTTTGCTTGTTTCTGGTTTTCTTCCAAAGGTGAAGTAAGGTTCTCTTGAACATCTATGTTAGGTTTTGGAGTAGGTTCATGAGTAGGTTCAGGGGTTTGAGTGGGTTTATCAGATGGTTCAGTAACTTGAGTAGGTTCGTGAGAAGGTTCTGTACCTTCATCATTTGGTTGTTCAAGAGGATTTATGGGTTGGCTGGAGGGTTTCAAACCCATTTGTTTCGCACTTTTAGACTAGAAAACAGTCTTGTCTTGGATGTATTTCTCATTTTCAAGTGAAATTTTGTTCTTTCTAAAAACTTTGGTTAAGAACATTCCATAGGGTAGAGAAGACGTTTTCCTAAGGGTTTTAACAACATCTATCATGTAATGAAAGATCACATAGGGTAGATTGATCGCATACCTTTTGTATACATGATAGACAATGAGATGGTCAGTAGGTTTTACTCTTTTAAAACTTCCTGCTCTAGGCACTAGAGAGTGTACAGCCATATTGTGCATGATTCTTGCTTGGTCCTTGAGGGAAGAGGAGATGAGTGTGGCCTTAGGATCCTTCATCACTTCTTCAAGCACTTCCTCTTTGGTTTTGTTTGCCTTTTCATACCAATCATCACCATAGATTGATACACCATAGAAGGGGATTTCCAAAGCATCAGCCAACATCTTGGGAATTACTATCAGTGTGGTTTCCTTTACTTTAGTAGTAAAGCTCAGTTTGTTGTTGCTGACATTCATGAATCCATAAAATTCCCTTACGAGTTGAGAGTAAATAACTTCTTCTTGAGACAGAATCCTTGCCCAACCTTGCCTATCAATTTGGGGGTAGATGTCCCAACTAGAGAGTTTCAGTTCATCCAAAAGATAAATCCTTCCTATCAGAATACCTCTTCCTTGCCATTTATCATGATCATAAGCTTGAGAAGGTTGGATTTTATCCAACTGTTCATCAATTTTAGGGGTATGTTCCATTGCTTTTTCTTTACCCTTTCTCATAATTGGAAGCTTAACAGTTCTGGGTTTCTTAGTTAAAGGTTCAGGAATAGGAGAGGGGTTTCATTTGCTTTGTTTGGATGATGCAACATTGTTAGAAATGGTGACTTCCGAATCATCACCATGAACAACGAGTAGTTCACTTTCCTTAGCACCAGGACTCGAAATGGGTTTGCTTGAACTTGCCATGATCCTTGATGATCTTCGGGATGGAGTGATGGATGATTTTGATTTTGAAGACTTGATCTCAGAATGAGATGGTTTCATGGGTGAAGGAACAGAAGGTTGGGTTGCAGAAACTGGAAATGTGTTTGTGGATTGTGGATTTGAAGATTTTCTCACATTTGGTATTTTTACTCTCACCATTTTTGAAGAGAAGAGTAACTCAGTTTATGCGAGGGAAGAAGAAGAATATTAAAGGTGTTGGGAAATGAAAGTTTTTTGATGTGTTGGGTGAATAAAGAGACTAGCAGTTGCGAATTGATGGATGGGACGGTTAGGTCCGTTATGACATGACATGAGATAGATTTATTTTTTAAATAAAACCGAGCACGTGTTTTCCTAGGTTGTTTTTTGTTCTGTACCTAGCAGTATTTTGGTCGGCTGCTGTTGGTAGGTCTCTTGCAGCCCTGGCAGGAGGTCAGTGAGCGCCCGGGGGGTACCTGCAAAGCCACTCCGACGCTCAAGTTAGTATGAGAATAAGGTAGTGAGTTTGCAAGGGAAGAGTGTGTACCGTATAAATGGCTATACGAGCCGGTATTTATAGGAAATCGATGCTCGTCTGTGGACCGTCGGATTATCATAATCGATCTGAACCATCCAAGCGTGGTGGTTTTAGTTGAGCTTGTATGTAGTGGATATGGGCCGAATCGATTGGGCTGATCCATATCCAATTGCTAAACGCACCCCCTGGTTTTGCTAAATGGACCTCTTGGTCCAGTGCAGAACATTTTTAAAGTGACTCCTACCTTCTCATGGCTTGAGAAGGTTGGGGTTTTGACAATTTTTCCTATCTCAAGGACATTCTATAATATGTAATGGCTTTTTAATAAAATTAAAAATTTCTTCCAACAAAGGCTTTGTAAAAATATCTGCTAACTGATGTTAGGTATCAATAAAAATTAATTCCACATCCTTTTTGTGACATGATCATGAACAAAATGATGTTTGGTATCTGCTAACTGGTTTTGCTTAATGGACCTCTTGGTCTAGTCCAGAACAGTTGCCCCCCAAGCCGAGATTATTCCGGAGGATGGTCTTGGCTGGAAGGATTTTCGTCGGTCTACCGGATGTGTGAAGTCGCGTGGGACACTGCCTTTGTCACGACCGTGTTTTATCATTTTCACTCTCTAGAGTAAAAAAGAGAAAATTTTTCTTTGTCGTAATGCGTTACTCTGTCTGTCTTGTCGGGTCGTACAAGATCACTTCGTTGCGACCATGACTCAGGCCTCCTATGGGGTAATCCTTGTGCCAAGCGTCAAGATAGGGAGCCGTATCCTGATGTTGACGCCCTCCTGGGCGCCTTGTGCCAAGTGCTACGTTTTGCTATTGGCGCCCTCCTGGGCATCTTGCTGGATGCTTGTTTGTTCCTGAGAGTTGGCACCTTCCTGTGTGCCTTTGGTGTTGTTCCCTGCGTGCGTGCGCTGGGTATCTCCACGTGGAGCAGGATTTGCGAGACAAGGTTTGGTGCCCTCATGGGTGCCTTGGGCGCCTTGTTGCACAGCTCTATCTGCCCCCTTGCGAAGGTGAGAGTTGGCGCCCTCCTGGGCGGCTTGGGTGTTGGTTTTCCGCACGCCTTGGACGTCTTCTCGTGGAGGATATTTTGCGAGACAAGGTTTGGTGCCCTCATGGGAGCCTTGGACGCCTTGTTGCACAGTGCTGGCTGCCCCCTTGCGAAGGATTTGCTTCCAGACCACTCCCTACCAGGCGCCCTCATGCCAGGCGCCCTCATGGGCGCTGTCTGCTTTATCATTGGCGCCCTGCCAGGCGCCCTCATGGGCGCTGCCTTGGTGCTTGGCGCCTTGCCAGGCGTCCTCATGCCAGGCGCTGCCTGCTTTATCATTGGCGCCCTGCCAGGTGCCCTCATGGGCGCTGCCTTGATGTTTGGCGCCCTGGCAGGTGCCCTCTTGCCAGGCACCCTCTTGCCAGGCGCCCTCCTGGGTGCCAGCTTGAGTGGACGTGTGCTTGGGACTCTGCTTTATTTTTTGTTGCTCATCCTGTCTCTTAGCCTGCTTCTCTTCTTGATGAAATTTTAGGGCTTGCTTGGTGCCGAGGGGAATTTCTTCTTCCGTCTTCACCATTATCTGTTTGACATCTCCATGATCTTTTAATTTGATCAAGAGGTTCTGGCCGGGAGGCTTGTCACATACCGACCCAGCGGGGTTGACTTCGATGTCATTGCCCCCTGATTTTTTATGTTGCATTTTGAAACATCCAAGCTTCCTCTTTATCTAGCTTGTTCCTTATAATTGTAACTGGCACGCGTTGGGTGGCCTCGAGCGCTGGTCATCGCTTTGCGCATCTGAATGTATAATCTCATATCGCCTCGTGGCAAAGTTAACACCTCGTGATCTGAATGTATAATCTCATATCGCTTTATGGCAATGTTAACTCTGGGGGCAATTTATCAGAGTCGATCTAAATAATAACTCGCCCATCTGATGTTGCCATGGCGCCCTGCCTCGCCAGCCTGGATGCCGCCCGTAGGGGTAGGATCTGGCGCCCTTGTGGGCACCTTGGGCGCCTTGTCACGTTGATCATGGAGCCGCCTCTTGGAGCAGGTTCTGGCGCCCTCATGGGCGCCTTGTTGCGTTGTCTTGGCTGCCGCCTCTTGGAGCAGGATCTAACGCCCTCATGGGCGCCTTGGGCGCCTTGTCGCTTTGCCTTGGCTGCCACCTCTTGGAGCAGGATCTGGCGCCTTCATGGGCGCCTTGGGCGCCTTGTCGCTTTGCCTTGGCTGCCGCCTCTTGGAGCAGGACCTGGCGCCTTGTCGTGTTCCTGAGAATGGGCGCCCTCGTGGGCGCCTGAGGCCAGATTGTTCGCGTGTAGATCTTTTGGCACCCTGCCAGGCGTCCTTTTGGGTGCTGGCTTGTGCTTGACTTGGTGCCCTGCCAGGTGCCCTCTTGGGTGCGGCCTGTGGCTGCCTTGGCGCCCTGCCAGACGCCCTCTTGGGTGCCGCCTGTGGCTGCCTTGGCGCCCTTCCAGCGCCCTCCTGGGTGTTGTGTTCTCACTTGGTGCCCCCTAGACGCCCTCTTGGGCCCCGGGCTGAGTGTTCACTTGGCACCCTCGTTGGCGCCTTTGTCATTGGTTTCTGCTTGTATTTTATTTGTTGTACTCTTCGCTTATGTTGCTGATTTGTTTTATGTTGTTTTGCAGACAAGATGGCCGCTCCATTTACCTTTAATGACTTGGCTTCTTGGGCCGGGAGGAGGAAGCCTTTAGGTGCCGAACCTAATGAGGCAAGCAGTCCAGCTCCTGCGGTATCAGCTTTTGTTCGTCCCTTGAAGGGGCCTCGCCTAAGCCCAGGAGCTCCTAGTCGAGCTGGTAAGGATCCCTCGGGGGCGCCGATGGTTCCACTTGACTCTACTACCCCGGGGGTTCAAAGTAAGTCCAAGCGCAAGAAAATTTGTGCCCGTCGCCCCCTTCAGCGGAATTCCCTTCCCCTGCTAAACGTCCCCCTCTCGTGTCTGACGAAGAAGGTGAAATTTCCTTTACTCCCGATGAGCGCGATCACTTCTGGGAGCACCCTTTCGAACTTGCCATTCGTATGGTCAAGGCTGGGGAGAGTCTGCATGCGAAGTGGGGAGCTGAGAAGGGGTGTGGATCTCGTTCAGGTAATCCTTTGAGGTGTTTCTTTATGCATTTAACATATCTGTAGGAGGTACTCCTTAACCTTGTTATGTTGTTTTTTCTCTTATGCAGCGGTGAGCGAGGAGAGAGATTGGCTTGTGTTGGATAAGAATCGACTTCAGGTAGATCTTCATGAAGCTTTGGAATCTGCTCACCGGGCCAAAGAGACTGCTCGTCAGTATCAGAAAGACCGGGAGGAGGCCTATGCTGAGAGGGATGAGTACAAGAAGAGGGTGGAGGAGCTCCAATATGAATTGGATAGTATGAAGAAACTGAAGGATGAGGCTGAGACAAAGGTGCAGATGGTGGCCGGGAAGGCTGTAGACTTTTCCTATGCCGCCTATGATAAGGCGATTAGCCATGTTCAGTGTTTGTATCCGGAAGCCATTCTAGAGTCGAGCGTCTTTCAATTTGATCATGATGTTCGGGACAGGAGGGTCGTCAAATACCACTCCAACGGGGTTGACTTCGATGTCGTTTCCCCCTGATTATTTCTTTCAGTCCAGTTGCTTTGATTGTGTAATTTTTCTTTGACTTGTCGAATTTCGTTATGTTTCTTGCTTAATGGAGCCTTGCTGTTTCTGGGGCGATTTTTGTATTACATTTCACCCCAATGGGGTTGACCTCGATGTCATTGTCCGCTGATATTTATGTTACCTTTTGAAACGTCTATGTTTCTTCTTTGCCTAGCTTTTTTCTTATGTTTATAATTGGCACGCGTTGGATGGCCTCGGGCACACGTTCTTGCCTTGCGCACCTGAATATACAATTTCATATCGCTTCGTGGCAAAGGGCTGTGTTTTGAAATTGGCGCCTTCGTGGGCGCCTTGTGCCATGCCTCCTGATGTTGGCGCCCTCTTGGGCGTCTTGTGTCAAGGTGCAAAGTCCTGATGTTGGCGCCCTCTTAGGCGCCTTCCTGGGCTCAGGCGCAAGTCATTGCCTTGCACATCTGTATGTATGATCTCATACCTCCTCGTGACAGCTTTATTTTGGAGGCAGTTTGTCAGAGGGGTCTGAATCTAACTTGCCCATCAGAGGTTACGATATGTCGCTTCGTGCCCCGTGGCAAAGTTAACTCTGGGGGCAGTTTATCAGAACTCGTTCTGAATTTAACTCGCCCATCAGAGGTTGCGACAGGTTTAAAGTCACTTCGCGCCTCGTGGCAATGTATACTCTGGGGGCAGTTTATCAGAATCGATCCGAATTTAACTCGCCCATCAGAGGTTGCGACCATTTTCAAAGCCGCTTCGTGCCTTGTCACAAAGTTAACACCTCGTGGTGACTCTGGGGGCAGTTTATCAGAATCGGTCCGAATTTAACTCGCCCATCAGAGGTTGCGACCATTTTCGAAGCCGCTTCGCACCTCGTGGGACTCTGGGGGCAGTTTATCAGAATCGATCCAAATTTAACTCCCGTCAGAGGTTGCGACACGTTTAAAGTCGCTTCGCGCCTCATGGCAAAGTTCGATATTGACCTGCGTCGGTCGGGGGATCTCCTCGATGGCGATCCCCTGTGGTGACTCTGGTGGATATTGACCTGGTTCCACCGTTGCCCCCTAAGTCGAGATTATCCTGGGGGATGGTCTTGACTTGACGTTGTCGTTTAGGATGCCCTCGTAGGTTAGGTTGCCCTTACGGCTCGTGGCGTCGTCGGGTCTGGTAATTTTGTCAGAGGATCACAGTAATTATCCTGCTCGTCTATTGATATTTTTTGCTGACTTGCTTTGATCGAGGTGATTGATGGTGAGTATGGGCGAGCAACACCACATTTTCTTTTCCTCTTGGCCGATTACATTTCACCTAGGCGAGCATAGGAGAGTGTGAGCGCGAGCGGAGGAGAGTGTGAGGGTGAGCAGAATGACACCATCACTTCAAGCGTTACTTTATTTCCTCTCACGCTCATGCATCATTTGATTTTCTCACGTGCTCACGCACTATGTTATTTGCTCACGTGCTCGTGCACTATTTTATTTTCTCACGTGCTTGTGCACTATGTTTTTTTGCTCACGCGCTCGTGCACTATGTTTTTTGCTCACATGCTCGTGCACTATGTTTTTTGCTCACGTGCTCGTGCACTCTTTTATTTCCTTTCGTGCTCATGAACTCACATGCTCATGCATCCTTTAAATCTCTTACGTGCTCATGCACTCTTTTATTTTCTTACGTGCTCATGCACTCACATGCTCATACATCCTTTAATTTTCTTACATGCCACGCTGGCTGCTTCCGAAACAGGATTTGGCGCCCTCCTGGGCGCCTTGGGTGCTGGCTTGCCATGGTGCCGTCATCTTGTTTCCCTTCCTGGGTGCGGAGACGTATGAATTGGATTTCGAGCTTAACATGAGAATTGTAACTCTGCTTCTTAGCTTTCCAATGCATGCTTACACGCCTCAATCGGATAAACACAGATGAAGTTATGGCTTGCAAACTAGACATCACCCTTGTAGGTGGGTATCTCTGGTGTCTGTGACCTCATGGCCTCGTCATTTGCTTGACTTCCGCGCCTTTCTTGGCGCTTGCTACCCAAGAAATCGTGGTCTCATGCCTTGGATCCCCGCCGGGTGGGTGCCGTGATCTTGGCCGTTTTGCTTTAGGAAGATGAGTGCGCCATGACACCCTTGACTCCCATACTTGGAGAGATGATATTGGCTTTAGGTTAATGTTGAGGTTTCCCCCTACGATCCAAGCAGTCCCTCCCTGCATGGTATGTTGGGTCTCAGACTTGTCTCGCTCCACTCCTGACTATTGAGTTGGACCTTTTTTCTTTCTTGATATTCTGCTTTTGTGCTCAAACAACAAAATTCATAACTAGGCCTAGCCTTAGGCTCGAGTCCTGATGCTCTACTCCTTATTCGGAGTCGCGAGTTTCTTCCTCTTCTTCATTCACGTATTGGGCGAGCTTCCCTTCTTCAATGTCATCCCTGGGGGTGCTGCATTTGCTGGTACCATCGTTCTCCTCCTCTTGGTAGGCCATGTTGTCTTCTTCATAGTCCATGTAGTTTTGATGCCTGTGTCGGTCGGGGGATATTCTCGATGGCGATCCCCAGTGGTGCCTCCGGTGGGTGTCGACCCGGTTCCTTGACCTCTCTCGAGTATCAAGGGATGCGCGTGAGGAGGTCCTGGAGCGGGAGTCGTGAGGCTAGTAGGTATCATCCGGAGGGGATGGAGGGGTCCCTTGGAGGTGAGCCTGATCCTCCATGAGGGGGAGAACGATGGTGCCTCGAAGTCACCGTTGTTGGAGGAAGGGTTCCCCTGCCAAGCGCCCTCATGGGAGCTGCCTGATGTTGCCATGGCGCCCTGCCAGGTGCCCTCATGGGTTCCAGGAGCCCTCATGGGCACTGTATGATGCTGCCCTGGCGCCCTACCAGGCGCCCTCATGGGTGCTGCCTGATGTTGCCATAGCGCCCTGCCAGGCACCCTCATGGGTGCCAGGCGCCCTCATGGGCGCTGTCTGATGTTGCCATGGCTCCCTGCCAGGCGCCCTCATGGGCGCTGTCTGATGCTGCCTTGGCGCCCTACCAGGCGCCCTCATGGGCGCTGCCTGATGTTGCCATGGCTCCCTGCCAGGCGCCCTCATGGGCGCTGTCCGATGCTGTTTTGGCGCCCGGCCAGGCGCCCTCCCGGGTGCCGGGTAGGGCATGTCCTTAGCACTCTGCTGGTCTTCCTGATGCAGCATAGCTTGAGTGCGATTGGACAGGAGATCCAAAAGCTGACTAACATTCGAAGGCTGGGCAGGCTGACTGGTACCCTCGTCAAGTAGGGTTACGACGTTGCCTTCCGGAGTATCCTCTGGTCGGGATGCCGGTACGGCAATGCTTTGAATCCGGGGTCTGCCTCTGGGAGCCATGGAGTAGCAAGAGAAAAGTTCGAGTAGTGATGATGTGAAAGATAGATATCTCCCACTGTGGTCGCCAATGTTCTGTACCTAGCAGTATTTTGGTCGGCTGCTGTTGGTAGGTCTCTTTCTGCCCTGGCAGGAGGTTAGTGAGCGCCTGTGGGGGGTACCTGCAAAGCCACTCCGACGCTCAAGTCAGTATGAGAATAAACTAGTGAATTTGTAAGGGAAGTGTGTGTACCGTATAAATGGCTATGCGAGCCGGTATTTATAGGAAATCGATGCTCGTCTATGGATCGTCGGATTATCAGAATCGATCTGAACCATCCAAGCGTGGTGGCTTTAGTTGGGCTTGTATGTAGTGGATATGGGCCGAATCGATTGGGCTGATCCATATCCAATTGCTAAACGCACCCCCTGGTTTTGCTAAATGGACCTCTTGGTCCAGTCCAGAACATTTTTAAAGTGACTCCTACCTTCTCATGGCTTGAGAAGGTTGGGGTTTTGACATTTTTCCTATCTCAAGGACATTCTATAATATGTAATGCCTTTTTAATAAAATTAAAAATTTCTTCCAACAAAGGCTTTGTAAAAATATCTGCTAACTTATGCGTCCAGGCAGTTGAGGACTCATGAGAAGAACTATCCTACTCATGATTTGGAGCTTGCGGCAGTTGTGTTTACATTGAAGATTTGGAGACATTATCTGTATGGGTCTAAGTTTGAAGTGTTCAGTGATCATAAAGGTTTGCAGTATTTGTTTGATCAGAAAGAGTTAAATATGAGACAAAGGAGATGGTTAGAACTGTTGAAGGATTATGACTTCAGTTTGAATTATCATCCGGGAAAGGCTAATGTTGTAGCCGATGCTTTGAGTCGGAAGTCCTTGCATGTATCAGCAATGATGGTTAAAGAGCTTGAATTGGTTGAGCAGTTCAGAGATATGAGTTTGGTCTGTGAAGTAACACCTCAGAGTGTTAGACTAGGAATGTTGAAGATTCATAATGAATTTTTAGATGTCATTCGGGAGGCTCAGAAGCGAGATATCAAGCTAGTTGAATTGGCGGTTGGGATTAATCGTTCCGAAAATAAAAACTATGAGATTGATGCGCAAGATGTGTTGAGATACCGTGGAAGGATTTGTATTCCGAGTGATGAGGAGATTAAGAAGGCAATTCTTGAAGAAGGGCACAGGAGTAAGTTGAGTATCCATCCGGGAGCCACAAAAATGTATCAAGACTTGAAGAAGCTGTTTTGGTGGCCTGGTATGAAGTGGGATGTAGCTCAGTTTGTGTATGCGTGTTTGACTTGCCAGAAGTCGAAAGTGGAGCATCAGAAGCCTGCGGGGTTGATGCAACCGTTAGAGATTCCGGAATGGAAGTGGGATAGCATTTCCATGGATTTTGTGACTAATTTGCCTAATATCGTAAGAGGATTTGATGCTATTTGGGTGATTGTTGATAGATTGACGAAGTTTGCTCACTTTTTGCCAATTAGTATTACTTATTCGGTTTCGAAGTTGGCAGAAATTTATGTTAAGACGATTGTGAAGCTGCATGGTGTTCCTTTGAGCATTGTATCTGATAGGGATCCTAGATTTACTTCTGAGTTTTGGAAGAGTTTGCAAGAAGCTTTGGGTTCTAAGTTGAGGTTGAGCTCAGCGTATCATCCGCAGACAGATGGTCAGACGGAGAGGACTATTCAGTCGTTAGAAGATTTGTTGAGGGCTTGTGTTCTTGAGCAAGGAGGGTCGTGGGATTCTCATCTTCCATTGATAGAGTTTACTTACAATAACAGTTTTCATTCTAGTATTGGGATGGCGCCTTTTGAGGCATTGTATGGTAGAAGATGTAGGACTCCTCTGTGTTGGTATGAATCGGGAGAGAGTGTGGTACTTGGTCCTGAGATCGTTCGTGAGACTACAGAGAAAGTAAAGATGATCCGTGAGAAAATGAAAGCCTCGCAGAGTAGACAAAAGAGTTATCATGATAAGAGATGGAAAGATTTGGAATTTCAGGCTGGTGATCATGTGTTCTTGAGAGTCACTCCTGTGACTGGTGTTGGCCGTGCCCTGAAGTCTAAGAAGTTAACCCCTCGCTTTATTGGTCCGTATCAAATTTTGGAGAGGGTTGGGAACGTTGCTTATCGGGTAGCTCTGCCACCTAAGCTTTCAAACCTGCATGATGTATTTCATGTGTCTCAGTTGCGGAAGTATGTTCCTGGCCCATCTCATGTGGTTCAAATGGATGATGTGGAGGTGAGGGAGAACCTCACTGTGGAGACAATGCCGATTAGAATTGAAGATCGTGAGGTGAAGGTGTTAAGAGGTAAAGAGATCAATTTGGTGAAAGTGGTTTGGTTGGGAGCCGTTGGCGAAAGCATGACTTGGGAGTTGGAGAGTAAGATGAAGGAAGCATATCCAGAGTTGTTTGATTCAGGTAATTTCGAGGACGAAATATTCTAAGTGGGGGAGAGTTGTAACGCCCCAAAATAATTTAATTAATTATTTAATTAAGTTATTTGAGGCTTACAATATTTATTTAAGCAAATTAAATTAATTTAGAGTTTTATTTTGTTTCAGGAGATGTTTAAGTAATTATGGGAGTGTAAATAAGGCCCATTACCGTTAAGTGGCCCAAGTTAAGTTAGTAAAATTATAGGAGTCTTAGGAGAAGTCTTCACTTGTGCAAAATCAAAAAAATTAGAAAGTGAGAAGAGTGAGAGAGAAGAGGCGCGACGGTGCTAGGGCAAGGGAGGGAGTTTTGCGTGAAGCTTGGAGAAGAAGGAGCTTGGATTGTTGGTGATCTTTGGTGGCTTGATAGAAGTCTGGTGGAATTCTTCAATTTCAAAAGGTTAGGGGGCTCTCTTTTATTCATAATAACCTATAAGATTAGCAATCATATGAGTTAGGTTTTAGGAATAATTAGTTGCTTGATTGTGACGTTGTTGATTGATTTGTGGTGTTGTTTCATGTTATATATGACGTTGAATTTAATTTGGTGATGCTATGTTAATGGGTGTTGAGATGAATTATGATTGCTAATTGCGTATGTATGGTGTTTGTTATATTGACCCAATGAAATTGAATGGGAAAAATATGAGAGTTGTTAGGTGTTTGTTGAATTGCTTGAATGAATGATGTTGAGATGTTGTGCGTGACATGTTGGTGTGTCGTGTCTTGCGAGATGTGTGCCTATGCGTGTTGTGCGTGTATGTGCTAGTCATGGGCGCCAAAAGTGGCTGCCCATGCGTGTTGTGTGTGTGCTTCGGGCGCGTGTGTGTGTGGCACGGTGGGGCGCCAAGTGTGGCAGCCCCTTGTGCCGTGTTTTGTGCTAGGAGTGAGGGCGCCAAATTGGCTTGCCCTTGTGCTTGGTGCGTGTGGTGTGTTGTGTGTCCGTGTTGTTGGTTAGGCGTGTGACATGTTGCTTGATTTTGTGCGTGTGTGTGTGCTAGGTGGGTGGGCGCCAAAACGTGGCTGCCCCATGTGCGTGTGTGTTGCCGTTTTAAAGTTGTTGTTGCTGTTTTTTTTTCAAAGTTGTTGTTGCTGTTTTTTTTTTAAAGTTTCTGTTGCTGTTTTTCCAAAGTTGCTGTTGCTGTTTTTCCAAAGTTGCTGTTGCTGTTTTTTCTAAAGTTGCTGTTGCTGTTTTTCCAAAGTTGCTGTTGCTGTTTTTCTAAAGTTGCTGTTGCTGTTTTTCTAAAGTTGCGGTTGCTGTTTTTATAATGTTGCTGTTGCTGTTTTTTTTATGTTGCTGTGCTGTTTTATATTATTGTGGTGCTGTTTTAGTCCTTGTGGTGCTGTTTTAGTCCTTTTGTGACAATTTAATCCATATTTACTTGGTGAACGGTGTAATTGGTGTGTTAATGGTGACATATATATAATGGTGAGATAAATTATTGGTGAGTTAATAAAATCATTGGTGAGCTAATTAAATTATTGGTGAGTATGCTATTGCATTATTTTGGTGTGTATGGTGCATTGTTCATGGCGTCACATAATCATGTGCATTTATTGATGAGCAGAAGGCTTCGGCCTTATGATAAATGATTGGTGAGCAGAAGGCTTCGGCCTTATTTTGGTGAGTGCCCTCAAGGCTATTATTAAGGTGATGATGGATCCACATGCATATGCCCTAGGAGTTGGGTTGCATTCCATGCACATTTCATACCTTCGGTGTTGATTCTTGATGATATAGAGTGATGGTGTATGTTAATATTGCTGTGATTTGGTGTTGCTAGTTGCTTTCTCTAATATGATGCTTATCTTATTTGTTATTATTATTTATGTAAAGAGACTCACCCTACTGCTTTTATGTTGCTTCTCATGTCGGCAACATGCAGGTGATAACGAGTGAAGGTGATCTAGTACCTTCTTCTAGTTGGTTGAGTCTGCTCTGATACGTAGCACCGGGGGGGCGTCTTAGTTTACTTATTTTATTTAATTGATGTCTTTAGACTGTTTATTTGGTGATGTAATTGAACACCTTGAGATTCGATGTTATTCCGCTGCGATGGTTTTTATACTGTGTTGATGTAAACTAAACAGGATGTTTATGCTGACTGTGGTGCTATGTATCACGTACTTATGTCTTTATGAATTAAGTTAGCGTTATTATATATGCTGTTGACGTAAATGTGGCACCCTCTTGTGGATGCATTGAAAAGTTTTTGAAAGCTCTGATTTTAAATTAATTAAATTTTAGCTGATTAGAAGGGGGTGTTACACCCTCACCCTATAAATAGACTCCACCGTTAAGTGAAAGGAGGTACATGTGAAGAGAAAATAAACAAAGTTCATATCTTCTTCATAGTTGCTCTTGTTCTTCTCATCTTCTACATACTTTTATCTTTTGTTTTATAACACGTTACCAGCACGAAGTTCTACCAATCTAAGCTGTTAATCTTTGATTGCTCACAAATTTGTTTGATCGGTAGATAAGGATAACTGATAAGGTACGCGTCTCCTTCACTCTGAAGATTGATGATTCTTTTATTTTTTTACTTTCAAAATTTTAATGAATATGTATGCTTTGGAGAAAGATTACAAAAATTTTTTCTTGTCGATTGTAACATTGAGGTAGGGTTATTTTGTGGTAAGATGATATTGTGTCTGGACTAAACTTCCACCCAGATTAGTTGCGATCCTTATGCTCTACAATTCTTCAATTTTATGTTACCTTTGCAGACCATATGTTTTAATACGTCTGTTGTATCTCTTCATAAGTCCCGCTGTTTATTAATTACTTACATCCACAAATATAGTTGTTTTAATCAAGAATTCAAACATTAGATTGGTATGACACTAAGAGCTATTCTAGTGGTAATTGCTTAAATATTAATTAGGTTCAACATTGGAGTTGTATTATATTACACGCCTTCTTCAAAAATTTAAGTGTTTGGAAACTTTTCGTGTTCTTATCTTGAAAAATAGATTTCTTTGTATTCACTTCTTTGCACCTGATTATGTTATTTTTATTTCTAAATTGTTAATAGTCCCAAGATTATTGAAGGGTGACATTTTTCTGGTTTCCTTTCGGTTTTTAACTATCAAAGTTTCATACGCCTCAATTTTAAAGTGAATACCCTAATCTTTCTTTTCAATCTTGGGCAGAATAATTTGAACATTTGTTACCTAATTGTAAATATGTTGTAAATCTTAATTTGGATTTTACATGTAAACTATTGTTTGATCATTACTATAATCTATTGTCTTACAAATTCATGGAAAAAGGCAACATGACCTTATAATACGTTCTTTAGTACACTATGCCAGAATATTATTACTTGACTTATATGGTGTTGTTGCGCCTTCCACTAAAAGTCATTGGAATATCATGAGGTTCATCCACTAGTACTGCTCAATTTCCAAAAGTGAATGTAACAACACACGATAACAAAACAATAAACTTTTGATTAAGAATCATGAGGCTTGTCCCATTAGTACGCTTCATTCCCATAAGTGAATGTAGCAACACACGATCATCGTGGGCAAACTTGTGATAGTGGTCTTGATCATAGTCGCCGTGAAAATTACAATAGTGGAAAAGTGCTGGAAAGAATGAAAAAAAAGTGGGCAGAGTAGCAAAAATAATGAAAATATTTGGGTTGTACGTGTATTCATCGCGTCAGTGTTTTTAGCTTTCTAGTGTTTTAGCTTTTTCCCGTGTATAGTCCGATATGTTTGTTTAGTAAATAATAATAATAACAAGATAGGAGGTGTGTGAAAAATTTTATTACAGAATGTCCAGTTACACTAGGCCCAAAAAAAAATAATAATATGGAGGCCCAAATAGGCCTAGCCTCCCAGTTGCGGCTGGTTCATGGCGGCTACTGCTGCTAAGGGTTTTCCTAACCCTAGTCATGGTGAGCAAGTCTCCTAGCTAGATTTGAGCTGGCCAGGACCTGAAAAAGGAAAGAATGGATTAGGAGCAATTAATTTTGATCCTATTTTTCAGCTATAAAAAACTAGCAAGAATCAAACAATAGGGGGGAGAACAACTTTCACGACAACCATTCATACAGAAAATTCTTTACTAAAAAAATAGTCAATCAAAAACACTGAAAGAAAAGTTATACGTTTTTCTTTGATTTGATTCAAAATTCTGTAGAAAGTAGGGTCCTGTCAAAAGCAGCAGTAGCAGTAAGGATTTGTAGCAGTAAAGATCAGTAGGAAAAAAAACGTGTTCAGAAACAAAGCTTGGAATCCAGGTTGGTCCTTCTAACTACTAGATAGAAAATAGGGCCTGAAGCTTTTTTTTTCTTTTAGTATGTAGAATCTTTGAATCTGAATGTGCCTAAACTAGTTAAGAAGAGTAGTAATAACCGTAAGGCTCATGTGATAATGTTAGTAAAAAAACAATTTAAAATAAACATTAGATAAATAAGTAAATAGGTAGATAAGAAAAAAAATGATTTTTGCTGTCATAAGAGTAGGAGTTGTCGTTGTTGTTATAGGAACAGAACATGAGTTCTTTTTTTTCTTTCAAATGTAGTTTTATTTAGATTAGATTAGATGCATGAACAAATCAAATCAACAAAGAACAAAAAAAACCAAATCAGAAAAATTAGAAGTAGAAGAGAAGATGATAGAAGGAGATAAAAAAGGGACAGGAAAGAGGTGTAGAATCGGACCTAGTGAATTCCGACCACCGTAGGTGGTGGTCGTCGCCGCAACAACTACCGTCCGCCCCCTTTCACGCCGCCGGAGGTTTCACCGTCACTCCTTTCTCCTTCTTCCTTCTCCATCGCGTTTTCCTCTTCTCCTCTCCCTTCTCCTTCTTCCTCTCTCTTTCTCTCTCTTCGTAAAACTCTCTCTCTCTCTTCTAAAAATTGAAAACGACGCTTGTAACATCCCCTAATTAGCTAATTAAATTTATTTAAATTAGCAAAGAGGTTAAGATAATTCATTGGCTAAATCTAATATTTAGCACAAAGGCTTATTATGAGTTGATTAATTAGCATAAATAATTAATAGTGCTTAAGTGTTAGGAAATTGACTAAGATCATTAGATTAGGCCGTGTCTTGGTAAGATTAGAGGAATAAGTGACTGAAGGGCATTTGGGTCTTTGCACCCCTTTATTTGATAGCCCAGCTGAACCCACACCCCACATCACACAGCACCACCTCATTTTCAGAAATTCAGTAAAAGAGAGGGTTTGAGAGATAGAGAGAAAGAGCTGGCGAGAGGGAGAGAAGAAAAGAGAGGAAGAGAAATTCTGGATGCATGTCTGAAATGATTTCACCATCTTGATCCCTACATTCTCCTCTTCCAACTGATATAAAACTCATCATCAACATCTTTCTCCTCCCTCATTCACCATTTTCGATCCTCAAAGCTCCATAGAGCAAAAATAGAGTTTTAATGCTCCTAGTGGTTTGCATGTCATCCTAGAGCTAGAATAGAACATTGGGGGAAATCACTTTGCTGTTTGAATTAATTTGGGAAGAAGGTCAGTAGCTCAAATTGCTGGATTCGAATTGCAGAGGGCGTCGAGTTCGTGAGAGCAAGAGGGACCGTTACGGAGCAAGTTCGTGTAAATTCGGTGTCGTTGAACTTCAAGCGTTTCAGAGTTCGCGTGATTATCATCACGTTAGGTGAGTTCTATAACTCGCTAGGGATGTTTTGGTGTCGAGTCTTATGTGTTCTTCTGAACCGATAAACTTCTGGAAACTGTTTTGTGAAAAATAGCGAAAAATCGTTTTATCGAAAAGTCGTTGTTTTATAATCGATTGAATTGATTTGATTATTGTGTGAATTGATTGATTGATTGTTTATCGCTTTCGCTGGACTGGATAATTGATTGTTAAGTTAGGATATTGATCGGAACGAGATTGGAATCGAAACGGAATGGAATTTACAAGAAATCAGCAAGTTTTGGGCTACTGTCAGTTACGCACGGTTCGTGCCCCCCGTGGCACGGATCGTGCGTAACCTACGCAAACTATGTTTTAAAAATTTAAGACACGCACGGATCGTGCGCCTATGGAGCACGGATCGTGCGTTATGTCCAGTTTCAAAATGACCAAGTGCGTAAGACATGCACGGGTCGTGCGCCCCAGGAGCACGAACCGTGCGTGGGCTTCTGTTTCCCTCTTCGAAAATACACCTTAGTCCATTCCAAATGATTCCAATTCCTTTCTAATCAATTCCCCATGGTTCCCCAATGATAGAAATGTGTTATTATCATGGAATTAGGTATGTTTGAAAGAAATCTCATGAGTTATAAATGTTAAGGAAAACCGTATATTAGTAAAACGCGAGTGTACATATGTTAAGACACGCAAGTAAGGCATGATAAAAGATCGTAAATCGATACAAGACAGGTTACTTTCCCAAAAGGAAAAGAGGTTACTTTCTCAAAAGAGAAAGGTATATGGTATACGAATAAATAAGTATATCGAGGGTGACGACCCTCAAAGATTAGCATACTAGGGGAGGGGAAGTCATGAGCCCCAAAACCTAGGCCCCATGAGGTTTGCCCACTAGTGATTTGTGGATTGGGTTCACCGAAAGCCAGAAAGAATAACCGCATAAGGTGGCTCGAGGTGTTGTGCTAAGTTAAAGAAAAGATAAGACATGATATGTAGTCGCGTATTAGGGCTACATCAAGAAAGAAATGTAACGCGTAGTCGCTTATTAGGGCTACAAATTACAAGAGGAAAAATATATGTCCACATGATCACTTATTAGGGCCATGAGTTCAAGTCTAAGCATAATAAACCGCTAGAGTTGGTAAGGGGTCTCGATAGGACTCACTGAGATAATGTTTATCTCACCCTTTATATATTGTGATTTTTACAGAGAAGCAGAGGAAAGCAAAGGCGAAGAAGCACGGTTAGCCGGTGCGACTCATGGAGTCAATGGAGATTTAATTTCCTGTTTGGGCCCTTGTACTTTTCTAGTTTATGTGATCGATTGTATAACTATCACTGTATAAGTTGTAAAATCGTTTCCGCTTTCTATGTTTTGAGTATTGAACACCAGGACTGTATAAGTCTTAAGTTATGAAACTTAAGCATTTTCAGGAAGTTAATGAGGATCAGAGAACCATTTGATATTTATTATCAAAATTTTTAGTTCGTGTTCAATATTCATTAACAGGAAGTTACTCTGATGTATGCCATTTAGTGCATTTCGGTAATTCTACATGTTAGAAATTAGTGGGGTGTTGCAGCGCTAGATATGGAATGGGAAGGATTAGGGTTCTGTTGGTGTTTGTTTCCTTATATAACTCCTTTATTTGCTTATATTTTTATTTTAAAAATTAAAACATCAGAGTTGATAATTGCACCCACCTGTTTTAGTAGTGCTACGCCCCTGTAAGCCCAGATTCGCAGGCCTTGAGTCCAAAAATCAAAATGCCCAAACTGGACTTGCAGCTATTCACTCCACCACTCTTAAGAGTGCAGCGCCCCCTCGTGTACAGATCTGGATTGCACAGGCCAAGCCCAAATGTGCGAACTGGGCTACAGCTATTCGCAACCCTTTTATTTCTGTTCTGCACCCCCCCTTTATTAGTGTTATTATTTTTACTCTCTTTTTTTTTCTAAAAAATGAAAATTAATGTTAGATCACTTCAAAGTATTTTTTTTCCCTTTTTTTTTCATATAAATAAATAAAAAATGGGTTCCACTGAGATGTACATCTTGTCATTCCCGGATTAAGAGACTTTAGCTGTACGGCTTTGATCTTAAACCCCTTCAAAAATAAAATCAACCAACCAACAAAAATTTCAGAAAGAACTACATGACTTTTGAGTTACTCATTGCACCTGAGGATACGTAGGAGCGGGGCTTCCCCGTCAAGTCAAAATTAAATTTTTTTCCAATTAGTTCTTCTTCTATTTCTTTGTAAACAATTAGTTATTATTCTACTAAATAATTATTTTCTATTTTTGAGGTAAATAAAATTAAGTAACTCATTAATATTTGCACAATCAATTTAGGGTAACTGTTTTAGGACAGATGTATTGGTGGTGTAGTGTAATTTAGTTTACGCCCTTCCCCATGCATAATCGACTCCCGAGTCCAATCTTGCTACGCAGACCAAATAATCTAAAGTAGGTTTTGTGAATTTTTCCTATTTAATAAATTGAATGGCGACTCCCAAAAAATTACAATTTTTGAGCCGTCTACGTCGGGATCACGGTCACGACATATGGCAACTCCGCTGGGGACTGGTGAGAGTCAAGCCTTTTTAATTTGTTTGTGCAAAATGTTTATAAGTTATGCTATTATTTGTTGTATATAAACTGTAGGGTAGGAGACGTTAAATATTGCTGCCTGGTTGTATTTTTTCTGGTTATTTTGTAGGTACAATTTGGTCTTTTTTTATTTTAGGGTTTGAGGTTTGTATGCTCCCTCCACACACTACACGGTGAGCACGCACTGAGAGTTGGGCTTATACCGGAGCCTAAAAAAACCACATAAGTTAGAACGAGGTTGTGTAGTGGTAGTCATTTTGGATGTACATCCTGGTGGCTACCATGAATTCCTCATCTAGAGTACGATTCTTCTCTGCGGGTATCCACATCTGGGATGTACATCCCGGTGTGTTTACACTTCTAGAAGAGTACTTGACTCTAGAGACCTGAAATTTCCCTAGGTTATAGCTGCTAACCTAGTGAGTATTCACAATAGAAAAAACATAGATCCATAGGGTCCAAAGCCCAGTAGCATGGGTCAACCAATTTAGGTCACAAAGGGAGCTACTCTACCTCTTACCTTACTCTTCAAAATATTTTTCACATAGGCAAAGTTTTGTGCATAGAAAATTAACAACACTTTTCATTTTTACATGCATTTTTCATTCTTTTTAACATTCTAACACATGCTTATTTAGGTAGGTTTGCCAAGGAATTCAAGTTCTGAATTTGATAGTGAGTATCTTTAGTTAGAAGAAACAGCGAGACATGGAATTAACGAGCGAAAAAACAACGGCACAAACAAGGAAGACGGCCTAATTCATTATCCCGAAACCAAACATGACCAAAAAAAGATACGAGAATCTATTAGAGTTATTAGAGGTGAACGTCCGGAATGAGGCTATTTCTGCTATGGCCCAACACTATGACTCGTCGTTGAGGTGTTTCACGTTCTCTAATTTCCAACTGGCCCCCACTCTCGAGGAGTTTTCACTGATTATTGGGCAGCCTTTGAATGGTGGGAAATCTTATCATTTCTACGGGAGTTATCCGCGAGTTAAAACTGTGGCTAAAGCACTCCGAGTCGACCCTGAGGATATCAATAATAAGAAACCCGATGAGGAAACACCTGAAGGGATACCAAGAGCGCGTGTGGAGGAGTTAATGGACAAATTGGTAGGAAGGTGTCACACCCTAATTTTGTCCGTTAGATTAATGTGATTTGTTGTTCTAAAATAATAATAATCTTGTAGACATTTGATTTTAATCGGTTTCTTGTTTCATTTTCGAAAATCCCAAAAACATGTTCCATGGTGCACACGTATTATTTTTAGTCGCGTACACGCGTTAGCCTAACGTTTTTGCATTATTGCGTGCACGTGTTATTTCTAACCACATACGCGTGTCATTCCTAATCGTGTGCGTGTCGTTACGCTCTTTGCGCGCGCGTGTTCGCCTCTCGTCGTGTACGCTTCTTTTTTTTTTTACCGCTTTTATTATCATCAAAAAATAATAATAAATAATAGTAATAAGATAAAATCAGTTTTTTTTATTAGCTGTCCTTTTGTTACACATACAAACAAAAAAAATTAAAAAATGCAAAATAGTACAAAAAGAGAGTCAACTCTTTTTACAAAAAAAAATTAATTAAAAACAGTACAAAAAAAAAACTGAAACAGGGCGCAGCCTGCAGAAGATGGCATTTTGAGAATGGGGCTCAAGCTCCCTTCTCCTTGTTCCTTGGCCTTTCACACTTTAGGCAAGAACACTTCAGCCCATCCATTGCTGCTGCCTGTGCTTTTCAGAAGCAGTTGTGATATTGTCCCCCAAGAGGTTTGCTCCTCTGCTCCTACACTGCACCTACACCACACAAATTCAGATATAAATACAAAGAGTAATAACCAGTGGGGAGAGGCACACACGAATATAGTGACACAAAACACACACTCACAGAAAATGAAAAACAACAGTAAAGAAAGGGGGATAGAACCAGAAAAACAGTTTGGAGCTCCGGCCACCATTGTGGTGGCCACCACCATCACACCACCACCTCAACAATCGCCCTCACACCGAATCACCACCACAACCCCTCGTATCTCTCTCTCTCCACCATCAAACAACCAAAATTGTACCCAAATATCACCCGTGTCTCCCTCTCTCAACCGAACCACCAGCAAACACCAAATAGCCACTCTCCACCCACCGCCGTACCTCCACCAACAACCGCCACCCTCCTCTCTCCCTATCTCTCTTCAGCCACTGTGACAACACCCTCCCTCCTCGCACCGAACCCAGCCACGATAGCAGCCCACAACCACCACACCGCCGTCGCACCCCACCATAACCATCGCACACCATCGTAAGCCGAATCGCCTCCCCGTAGCCGCCGTTCGTAAATCTTCCCCCTCCCCGTGTCGTCTGTTGCTGTCACCGATGAAAAAGTAGATTAGGACGGCGAAGAGACAAGAGAGCGGAAATCTAGAGAGAAAGGAAGCGAGGGTCGGGGTCGGTGAGGAGGAGAGAAAATCGAAGCTGAGGTTGAGAGAGAGAGAGAGAGGAGAAGGCGAGGCTACGGTTGAGGTGAGCTGAGTGGGTGGCGGTGAGGGGAGAGATCGGAGCTAGGGGGAGAGGGAGAGAGGCGGATACGGCAAGGAGAGAGAGAGAGAGAGAAAAAGAATTTAGGGTTTGACACTTTGGGGGTGGGGGGGCGCCGCGTGAGGGAGAGAGGAAACTAGGGTTTCTTCTTTTGTTTTTGGTTTTTATAGTATAAACTCGAGGACAGTTTCGTCATTTCACATTTATTTTTTTTTTCAGATTTCTAACCACACCCCACGTTTTACTCAGCACGCCCCCTTTTGAAAGCCCACGATTCCTTTTTTTATTTTTGAAACGGACCAGCCCATCAGGAAATAAAAAACGCAGCCCAGCTTACAAAAAGGGCTGGGCTCTCTATCTGCACCCCAGTTTTAATAATACACCCCTCCTTTTATTTACACCCTTATTTTACTGCTGCACCTCCCCCTGTTCCCTTTTTTTTAATTTTGTTTCTCTCCCCTAAGTAAACCTTTTTTCTCACCAACCTTTTTTCCAAATAACGTATAAATGTTTTCCTAAACATAAAATTGGTTTGTTATTAATGGTCACTCTGAGCTTAGCTTATTTGACCGGTGATAACAGCTTTGGTTTTCAAATGAGCTATGAGCGACGACCACTCTGAGTTTTACTTGTTTGGTCGTCTCGAGTACCTCTCCCGATTTCAAAAATAAATAAAAACATCAAACACACAAACATTTTCTACCCCAAGAACTACGTGCGATTTGATTCTCTACCAGGAGATACGTAGGACCAGAGGGCGGCCGACCTCTGTCAATTGCATTAATAAAAAACCCTTTTTTTTTCTTTTAATTAATTTCTTTCCTATTTCTCAAAAAGTACAAAAAATAACTAACTGTTTATCGAGTCTTTTTTATTATTATTTTTTTATAAGGGTAAAAACATTATTTTTGAATTAACATATTTTTTTGCACATTTAGTTAAAAGGTAACCTTCCTTAGGAAGGATGTCGTAGGGTGTTAATACCTTCCCTACGCATAAACGACTCCCGAGCCTAAACCTGGTCCGCAAAACCCCCTTTATCCATTCAATAGGGATTTTCCAATGTTTGCCCTTAAACTAAACTTTGGTGGCGGCTTCATTTCAAGAACTTCGAAGAATCCCTCCTCCGGATTTTTCGGTCGCTACAGCTGGCGACTTCACTGGGGACAATTAAGAGAGTCAAGCCAAATTAACTAAATGTGTAAGTATTTATTAATTTTATTAATATTTTGTTTTTACCCTTATTCTTATATTATTTGTTTATTAGCATTTCTTTATATTGTTGAACCTTAGGGTAGACGACTTTTTTGTTATTATTGTTGTACATCTTGTCCAGTTTGGTTAGTTTAGGTATTTTGCCCTCATCACACACCTCACTTACACATTTGCACACACCTTTGAGTGGGGCCCTATACCCGGGTCTGCAAATAACCTAGGACGAGTGGAGATTATTAGTGACAGTCATTCTGGATTTTATCTGTCTGACTCTCATGAAAGTCTCAACCAGAGTACGCTCTTTCATGGTATCCCACACCAGGTAGCTCGCTATCGTTGTGGATCATATCATGAAGGGGATTTTAGCTCTGGAGACCATTGTGAGGAAGCGAATAGAGCCACCTGAGAGATTGATCACATAAGTGACCCTAGATCATGTTGAAAATCCCAATTTAGACATGACCCACCTAGGACACAGGGGCACTATACTTACCCTCTCTATCAATCTGGTTAGTTTTTCTCCAAAATTAAAATCACTCAAAAAAAATTTTCATGCTTCCTTCATTTGCATGCATACGAGACGACATCATTCCTTTCATTCATCATACAAAAAATTATCATAAAATAAGATCATTTTTTTCATCATATGCATCACATTGCCATTTCCCTACCGTACCATTCATCATATATTCATAATTCATAAATATCGAAAAAAAATCATCAAATAGTGTAGGCATCTTGTCATTTGCAACATCATTATTACAAATTGCATGAGACATTCAATAACATTTCGCTCATATTGTCATCATAGTCCAAATGCGCAATTTCTCCATACATGCATCATTTTACCCTAGTTGCATCATCTCTCATACTCATACATCGCATTGCTATTATAAAAATTTATTTGCATCATCTTCATGCATCATAAAAAACAAGGACAAAAGTCATTTATTCCCATCCATCTCAAATGCATCAGTCCTTCAACATGCGTCAAAACAAAATTATAAATTTCTTCATTATTGCATCATTCATCACCCAATAGCATTTTTTTAGCTTTTTATTCTAGTTGAAGCAAAAAAAAAAGGAAAAACCACGACGCATTTCATTCATCTCCATTGTTGCTCATGTACAACAAACGGCCATATGTTCATGCATTATACTTTATTCAAAGAAAACACAAAAAAAATCACCATTCATTCATACTAAAATCACTCTTCGATAAGCATTTCATTGTTATTGCACTATCATGTATCGCGAAGGTATCATTTTTTTCAAAATTGCATTCATCTTGCATATCCGTACACCAAAAGAATATTACCCCCATATTATATAAAGGTTATGTTCATTACTCTTTTCCACGCATTAAAAAAAGGTCGCTGCGAGTGTCATGCATTTTGTTTCCTCGCACACAAAAAAAGGCAATAGCATCATAGGCACCGACATTCATTCATAATCATTCAAAGTCATGATCACACAGTGTAGGTACCACATCATTCATAAAGTCTTGAATTACATTAAAAAAAAAACATAACATTCATACATCATTTCCCTCATGTTGTCATCCTAGTTTAAATGCAACAATTCCATATTCATTTGTCATCTCCCAAATAAAACAAAAAATTTCATTATAACTGTGTCATTTGTCATCCCATAAATAAAAAAAAATGAGAGTTTGCATACATGTTGCACTACCTCTTAAAAAATAAGAATAATTGCATTTAGGATCAAACATTTTTTTCTTCATGCATACATGCATTTGCATATCCGTCACCATGGGCATTATATGTTGCTAGAAAATAAAAATCACCGCACATTCATAATAAAACCATTCTTTTCACATGCAGCCCATTATCATTGCACTACTATACATCTCATCATCCAGAAAACAACAAAAATATTTCTGTATTTGTCCAGATTGCATCATCTTGCATATCCATATAGAAAAAATATATATCACCTTGATATTATAAAAAAAGGTTATGTTCATTACTCCTCTTCATGCATCATAAAAAAAAACACAAAAAAGGGTTTTTCATCCTTATCGACCTCAAATGCATTACTCATCTTGCATGCATCATTTCCAAATAAAAGAAAATAAAAATAATGCCACTTTCTTGCATTATTCATCATCATATTGCATTGCCTCCGAAAAATCATTTTGGATAGTCAATCTTTTCAAGTGATCCTTCACATTCCATGCATCTGCGTCACGCAACATTATTCATTCATTCATACATTGCATTTTGTTTTTTCATGAAAAAGGAAAGAATAAAAAATATGACCACAATTAGAAAATTGTGATAAATAATTGAATATCTCATTTAGCATGCATTTCCGTTCATTCATAATCATTCACAAAAATCATCATCAAATAATATAGGCATTTCATCATTTGCAACATCATGAAACACATGTAAAAAATATAGCATTCACACCTTTTAACTCATCCTAAAAAACTGTTGTTTCATTAAATCATCCATACGCCATTTCATCCACACATCGTTTATATACCGTTTCAACACGCATCATTTCAAAGATTACGTCATCATTTTCGCATCATTCATAGATACGTATTTAGCATTTCATTCTGATACATGAAAGAGGCTCTGCATCGGTCACGTGCCGCATTGTCTCCAAAAATCATTTAGAATAACTGACATTTCCAAGTGATCATTCATGCACGCATTTCATGCATTCGCATTTGCATTTTCATTTTTCACCATGTGTTCCTTCATGCATTAGGACACAAGGTGCGTTTAACTTGATTATTCTTGTTGCGTGAGCATAGTTAGTCTTTTAACTAGAAAATAAAAAATTATCATGCATTCATAATAGAATACGGTCATCGTTTTCATTATCATGGTACCAACATGCATCTCATCATCTAGAAAATAACAAAATATCATATTTTTTATTTTACTTCATCTTGCATAAGCCACACGCCAAAATGAGAAAATAATATCACCTTGATATTATAAAAAAATTTACATTCATTATTTCATTACTCCTCTTCATGCACCATGAAGAAGCAAAAACAAAAGTCATTCATTCTCATGCATCTCAAAAACAGTTCCTTCATGCGTCATAAAGAACAAAAACAAAAATCATTCATTCCTCTCACATCCATCTCAAGGGCATTAATCCTCACACATGCATTAAAACAAAATTAGGAATTGCTTCATTTTCTTCTATTCTTGCATCGTTCATCATCCAATAGTTTTTTTTGTTTTGTTAGCCTCTCACTCTGGTTGAACTTCAAAAAATAAAAAATAAAAAATAAAAATCACACACTTGCTTTAGGTATCATTAGGCATTTCATTCACCTGCACCATTGTCTGTGTACAACAACATCCATATGTTCATGCATTCTACTTTATTCAAATAATTTTTCCAAAAAATAAAAAAAATGAAACTCATAAGATCTTTTTTTTATACACTGTTTGATGGGAAACGATGCATTCTTGGAAATACATTTGAATTGATTCCTCTTCCTTGGAAAATGTTGTCATACCCTAACTTGATTCACCAACAACAAGTTCTTAACTCTTCATCCCATATACATCCTACTCACACCTACCACATTTATGGAAACCATCCACCCACCTAACCCTTCAATGGAACTCATCAATAACTCATTCACCACCATGGTCACTACAATATTGACCATATCATAGACTTGACCCTTAGTCACTGCGTGCCCCACCAAGGACACCAGCCAACATATATCTCACACCCGTGATAAGAAGCTTAAATGTCTATTTTGTTAACTTGCGTGGTTTTGACAATTAAAATTGTTCTATCTTAAGCGGTGTTAACTCTTCATGAAGCATTTGCAAAATGAACTAACATGACATGTGTGTTTACCCTTGTTTGAGTCAGTTATCCTACCCCCGTCTTTCCGCCACTTCCAAAACCAGACCCAACCATCCATAAAAGGCCCAGTCCCCACAAGAGTATTTCATTCGCTTTCCCCCAGTGATGAAATTTCACGAATAACGCTTTGTACGCTCCATACTGGGGCAGAGTAATGACCACTAAGATTTTCTGCTAGCATTCTAAACACTCGTGCAAGTCCTTTGAGTAAAAAAAAAACACAAAAGAGATCCAAAAAAGAAAAGCCCGTTAGGTTGAAAACTCGCAAGAGCAGCCTGAGCAAAAATTAGGGCATAAAAAATAATAAATAAAGAAAAGCAAATATATTAAAATGAAGTTTTGTCCTATAGTTACAATTTTGAGGAAATAAGCAATCATGTTTTGAAGTGAAGCTTGGCAACTTTCCCATATCCTAAAAAGAGAAATACCCTTTACCACCCACTTCGAGCCAAAAAAAAAAATCAAAAATCTTTCAAACACCTTAGACAAGGATCAATCCCATATCTAACAGCTCGCTCAGCTCGAAAGAAAAAAGAAAAATCACAAAAAAAGTGAAATTAAAAAAGGGAGGATTGAAAAATCCTGAAAACCAAAGCGGTAGAAATTGTGAGCTGATACTTCACACCATCGAGCATATAAAAGATCCTTGTCTGAAATAAACCCTCACACACTTCCTTTGGCCTAAGCATCCTATCCTCCATAACCCTACAAATGCGCTCATTCTACCATGAAGCGCATAAAAGATTCTTTGTCTCAACCAACCCCGAACACTCTCAGGAGCAAAGTAATCATTTCCTTCATGAATCATTAGCCATTAGCCATATTACAATCCTAAGGCCTATTCTGATCAGTGGTTGGTTGCTTCCATTTTTCTCAAAGCTTATACTATAGGAAAAAATAATCAGAATAATTTATTTGCTCAATAAAAAAAATAAAAAAAACAAAGAGAAAAAGATTATTACAAAAAAAAAATAAGAAAAAAAAAACTTAAAAGGGCTTGCACGCTCGAAGTTCATCAAGAGAATATAACAATGATCATCAACAAAGTGAATTTTCATCGAACCAAAAGCTCTTGACTGTCTTAGCTTGTGGACTCCTTCCCAAGGAAAACCACGAATCCCTACTAAAGCAGTTACTTGACTTATCATATCAAAATGGGGCAATACCTCACCCCCCATTCCACTCAAACTCAGGGAGATTTTTTTTAGCATCCTCAAAATACCCTCATCTTTCATCCCGTTCATATACTACACCCATATAGCCATACCATACCAACTTCCAAACCATTATTCTAACTTTGCACCTTGTCACAATCCCACTCGAGATGGGGCAATTTTCATCTTTCGTGGATTGGGGTAACCTTGTCTTCTTATAGACCGGGGCATCATATCCCTTGGGCCGAAAGAATCCTCCTGCCTCCCATTCCATTCATTCCTAGCCACGCGTCACCCCAATACCTGCATAGTTCCCAATCCCTCAATCAGTCTATATCCTTAGTTGTCATTGTCCTCCCTAGACAAAGGCAGACTGTTTCACTCCCCACTATTTGAAGTCAAAATTGGGGCAGTCAAACATTTTTACCTTGGGGCAAGCTTATCTCTCATAAGTTTGAGCCAATAAACCTCATCCTCCACTCCACTCATGTGTCACACTTGACTATACCCTACATTTCTTGAACTCTGAGTCAACTGGCACACTCATTTGCATTCACACTGTTTTTCATATTTATTAAGCAAATGCTTCAAAGAGAGAGACACACAATAATGACAATCCCTCTAAGTTAACATCTTAGACTTGAAAGCTTAGCCGTCATGGGTCATCATAACCAAATGAGAACCCATCTGCAAATACACATCTCGATCTCTAGAAATGACACTAATACATTGCTGCAAGCCACAATTTTCAAGATGACAATCTTGAGCTTACCAGAGTTCAAGTCCAAGCCATCAAAATCTTTCTTCCAAGGAACGATCAATTCAAAATGTTCAGCTCTCTATTTCCAGCATCAAAAGTTTCGTTTCACATCAAACAGTTTCGCATCCTTACAGAACAAAAAAAGTGTTGTTACCAACAAATCATGCATTATACATGTCCTCATTATTCTAGAATTAAAACCATGCATCTGATCATACCCATCACAACTCTCTCATGCAAGTATTGTACATGCATTCACATTTAACTTGTTTTTGCCTACACAATTTTGCTTCTTTCGCATTACGCATTGCGTATCCATACATGCATACCCGTACATAACATGTATTGCTTCAATAAAAAGCCGAATGTCGGTCTCATTATTACCCAAAGTCTGTCTGCATCCCAATCAATCATATCATAGCATCGCACCATGTATTCATGCACTTCCCTTTATTCACCATGGCGTTTGCATCAAAATATTACATACCTATCATATTCGCATTCTCATTTCATGCAATAAAGCAAAAAGATAAAAAACCTCCCACATCCCAACAAACATCCAATCATTGCATCATACAACATCAAGTCATGCGGCTACCACAACCCTTCATCTAAGCATTACGTGTGCACGTCCATTCATTCATTCATTCATTCATGAAAAGGGGCAAAACAAGAGAAAACCAAAAAGGCAAAGATCATCCACATTGCACCTGTTACTCCCACCAAAGTATAGATCATTCCATCATGCAACCAGCAGTACATTTGCATTCGCATTCGCATACACAGCTTATCAATTTCTGTTTCCGACCAACTCCAGCATCCATCATTCACAGGCCTTTTGTAGTCCATTTACTTTCGCATTGCACATTCATATAACACTTTTTGCTTCGATAGACGTGCCAAGTGCCGGTCTCATCGTTGTCAAAGGCTTTCTACATCACCGATCATATCATTCGCTATGCATTCCTGTGCTTCCTTTATTCACCATGGCATTTGCATCAAAGAGTTACATTCGCATCATATTCACATTCGCATTGCATGCGTCAAGAAAAGAAACAAAATAAATAAGAAAAAGCAAAAAGAAAAATCCGTCCATTACATTCATCATCACACCAAAAATTAATCACTACAGTCACATTTACATCTCATACACCGTTGTCAACTTTCTCATTCCATCAAGCTCAACACCCATGGTATACTCAGTTCATTCATCACCCCCCAGATACCAATCATTGCATTTCATACACTCATTGTATATCAAGAAAAAAAAAGCAAAAAAAACAAAAGGAGAAAAATTGCTCATTCCATTACCTTCATCATTAATCAGCACAATCACATTCATATCCTATCTGCATTCACATACATCACCTACCACCTTCTATTGCACGCATACATCATTCATTGCATTTTTAGACATGCCAAATGTAGATAGCTTTTCTCGTCTCAGGTAAATGCAAGCATTAGATATGTTCTAGGCAGGTGCACCATGTGCCGATCCCAATAGTTTGTTCCCTCAAAGTCAGTGCTCCAAGCGCTGGCCTCATACCACAATTCAGAATCTCAGTACTCCTTTAGACCCCCAGTGGTCCCTCAGAGCCCAAGCGCTCCTTCAGACCCCCAGCGGTCCCTCAGAGCCCAAGCGCTCCTTCAGACCAACAATGGTCCTTCAATCCAGATCGCACGTCGCGTTATCGAGCAACCGACGGATCATCCGGCCCCAGGCCCTTCAGACTAGCTGTGTCCGCCTAAAAAACACAGTGCACGTCCTTCGAGGTGCGCAAATCAGGTCAATGACCTGACCTTGCCACCCATGGCCGCTCGAAAAAGGCCACCCCCCCAAGCAGACCGTTTTACTAGTACCGTTGCTAGTTTGCGCTCCATCAGACCCATTGGTCCATCAGGCTTAGGCATGCCCTTCAGACCCCGTCGGTCCTTCAGTTTGACTCCAATTAATGCGCCAAGCATCAATTGTGAATTAGACCATCAGAGCCCCAGTGCTCTTCAGATCCCCAGTGATCCCTATTTACTTTTGTTCTATGTAAACCCATTTTTTTATGTTTTTCTCAAAAAAGAAAAGGTTTTGACAAAATTAGTGTTTTTATCTTTATTTCTATTTTACTCGAGGAATTTGGAAACCCTTCATATTTCCTAGTAAAATATAAATAAAGAGGGGCAGCTGTCACACCCTAATTTTGTCCGTTAGATTAATGTGATTTGTTGTTCTAAAATAATAATAATCTTGTAGACATTTGATTTTAATCGGTTTCTTGTTTCATTTTCGAAAATCCCAAAAACATGTTCCATGGTGCACACGTATTATTTTTAGTCGCGTACACGCGTTAGCCTAACGTTTTTGCATTGTTGCGTGCACGTGTTATTTCTAACCACATACGCGTGTCATTCCTAATCGTGTGCGTGTCGTTACGCTCTTTGCGCGCGCGTGTTCGCCTCTCGTCGTGTACGCTTCTTTTTTTTTTACCGCTTTTATTATCATCAAAAAAAAATAATAAATAATAGTAATAAGATAAAATCAGTTTTTTTTATTAGCTGTCCTTTTGTTACACATACAAACAAAAAAAATTAAAAAATGCAAAATAGTACAAAAAGAGAGTCAACTCTTTTTACAAAAAAAATTTAATTAAAAACAGTACAAAAAAAAAACTGAAACAGGGCGCAGCCTGCAGAAGATGGCATTTTGAGAATGGGGCTCAAGCTCCCTTTTCCTTGTTCCTTGGCCTTTCACACTTTAGGCAAGAACACTTCAGCCCATCCATTGCTGCTGCCTGTGCTTTTCAGAAGCAGTTGTGATATTGTCCCCCAAGAGGTTTGCTCCTCTGCTCCTACACTGCACCTACACCACACAAATTCAGATATAAATACAAAGAGTAATAACCAGTGGGGAGAGGCACACACGAATATAGTGACACAAAACACACACTCACAGAAAACGAAAAACAACAGTAAAGAAAGGGGGATAGAACCAGAAAAACAGTTTGGAGCTCCGGCCACCATTGTGGTGGCCACCACCATCGCACCACCACCTCAACAATCACCCTCACACCGAATCACCACCACAACCCCTCGTATCTCTCTCTCTCCACCATCAAACAACCAAAATTGTACCCAAATATCACCCGTGTCTCCCTCTCTCAACCGAACCACCAGCAAACACCAAATAGCCACTCTCCACCCACCGCCGTACCTCCACCAACAACCGCCACCCTCCTCTCTCCCTATCTCTCTTCAGCCACTGTGACAACACCCTCCCTCCTCGCACCGAACCCAGCCACGATAGCAGCCCACAACCACCACACCGCCGTCGCACCCCACCATAACCATCGCACACCATCGTAAGCCGAATCGCCTCCCCGTAGCCGCCGTTCGTAAATCTTCCCCCTCCCCGTGTCGTCTGTTGCTGTCACCGATGAAAAAGTAGATTAGGACGGCGAAGAGACAAGAGAGCGGAAATCTAGAGAGAAAGGAAGCGAGGGTCGGGGTCGGTGAGGAGGAGAGAAAATCGAAGCTGAGGTTGAGAGAGAGAGAGAGAGGAGAAGGCGAGGCTACGGTTGAGGTGAGCTGAGTGGGTGGCGGTGAGGGGAGAGATCGGAGCTAGGGGGAGAGGGAGAGAGGCGGATACGGCAAGGAGAGAGAGAGAGAGAGAGAGAAAAAGAATTTAGGGTTTGACACTTTGGGGGTGGGGGGGCGCCGCGTGAGGGAGAGAGGAAACTAGGGTTTCTTCTTTTGTTTTTGGTTTTTATAGTATAAACTCGAGGACAGTTTCGTCATTTCACATTTATTTTTTTTTTCAGATTTCTAACCACACCCCACGTTTTACTCAGCACGCCCCCTTTTGAAAGCCCACGATTCCTTTTTTTATTTTTGAAACGGACCAGCCCATCAGGAAATAAAAAACGCAGCCCAGCTTACAAAAAGGGCTGGGCTCTCTATCTGCACCCCAGTTTTAATAATACACCCCTCCTTTTATTTACACCCTTATTTTACTGCTGCACCTCCCCCTGTTCCCTTTTTTTTAATTTTGTTTCTCTCCCCTAAGTAAACCTTTTTTCTCACCAACCTTTTTTCCAAATAACGTATAAATGTTTTCCTAAACATAAAATTGGTTTGTTATTAATGGTCACTCTGAGCTTAGCTTATTTGACCGGTGATAACAGCTTTGGTTTTCAAATGAGCTATGAGCGACGACCACTCTGAGTTTTACTTGTTTGGTCGTCTCGAGTACCTCTCCCGATTTCAAAAATAAATAAAAACATCAAACACACAAACATTTTCTACCCCAAGAACTACGTGCGATTTGATTCTCTACCAGGAGATACGTAGGACCAGAGGGCGGCCGACCTCTGTCAATTGCATTAATAAAAAACCCTTTTTTTTTCTTTTAATTAATTTCTTTCCTATTTCTCAAAAAAGTACAAAAAATAACTAACTGTTTATCGAGTCTTTTTTATTATTATTTTTTATAAGGGTAAAAACATTATTTTTGAATTAACATATTTTTTTGCACATTTAGTTAAAAGGTAACCTTCCTTAGGAAGGATGTCGTAGGGTGCTAATACCTTCCCTACGCATAAACGACTCCCGAGCCTAAACCTGGTCCGCAAAACCCCCTTTATCCATTCAATAGGGATTTTCCAATGTTTGCCCTTAAACTAAACTTTGGTGGCGGCTTCATTTCAAGAACTTCGAAGAATCCCTCCTCCGGATTTTTCGGTCGCTACAGAAGGGAAGACTGGGGAACCCTCACAGATGTGTTAGCCTTGGCAATATATGATTTGGTATTGTTTCCAAGTAATGGAGACTTTGTGGGCCGTAGTGCAATCGATGTGTTCATGGCACGTAAGTGTCGAAAGGAAAATTCGACGTTCCCAATTCTGGCAGACGTATACTACACTTTGAGGCTCTGCCACGAAGAAAGGAAAAAGAAGATTCTTTGTTGCATGCCCATACTATTCATATGGTTGGCGGCCCATGTGATTCAGAGAAATTTTAGTACCGTATGTCCTATCTCTGAATGGAAAAAGCTGGGTACACAGATCTATGATGCCAGGGAATGGAGACAAAAATTCATTGAGCTCACAAAAGATACGGTGCGTTGGTATCCGCTGGCAGGGGGTGTGAAACAGGTTATTCTCAAGTGTGGAGATTTCCCAAATGTGCCACTCGTGGGGACATCAGGATGTATCAATTATAATCCCATCCTGGCTTTACGACAATTGCGATACCCGATTATGGGCCCGCCCGCTACAGAGTCAACATCTCACTTAAGGACTGGTCTGATAGACAGGGTCATGTTGGACAAAATCAACAAAGCATGGCAAAATGTCACCTATAAAGGTGGCAAGGAGTTGGGAAACAAGAGTTGTGGAGCCAGAGCTGCTTATAAGGAGTGGGTACGAAATCGGGTGGAAGCAATCAAATTACCATTTCCGAGTCCGACACCTAGACCGCAACAAGAGACTGATACGGTCATGAAAGAAAGTGAGGAGGTGAGAGCGATGGAAGATAAATTGGCTAGTTCGGAAGAGGAGAAGAATGCATTGGAGGCCGAGCTAAGAGAAGTCCGCTCTACTCTCAGAGTCCTGAAGTTAGAAGGCGAGGAAAAGTCCCAGTCCCTTGAGCGAGCGAACAAGAGGGTCCGAACTGAGAAAAGTTTCAAGGACAAGGCCAAAAATCATCTAAGTTATGTGAGTCAAGATTTGAAAGCACGAATTGCTGAATGCGACAGAGTTACAGGAGAAAATGAGCAGTTGAGGAGAAAGGTCAGGGAAGCAGAACAGCAGGTGGCCACTCTCAAAGTTTGGATGGAAGATCAGGAGGTCCGACATGGGGAGGATCGTAGGTTCGACGAACAAACCTACGGCGAGATAATCAAAGGGTACCAAGGGCACTTGGAGGGAAAATACTTAGAGGTACATAAGGTCAATATTGAAAGAGAAGAAGCGCTTGAGGAAAACTGGCATTTGAAGGGAGAGAAGATGACTCTTGAGGCAGCCCGAGCGGAGGCCCAACAACGCCTCCTTGACCTCGACTTGAAAATGAGAGAAATGATTGTTCACTATGAAGGAGAAATCAAGAATAACCGGTTAGAGGCTAGCCGTGTGATCAATATGTATAGGGCCACCATCGAAAGGAAAGAGGAAGAATTGAGAAGACTGGAGCACTGGTCCGAAGAAAGAAACCACTTATTGGGCCTGATCGAAGCATCAGAGAGAACCTATATAGAGGCTTGGTATGAAGTTGGGCATTGGACTCGTAAACAGAGGGATGTTAGAAGGATTTCAGGACTGGTTCGTGATGCAGAGGCTACAGTCAACCCGCTCACCACTCCCCGAGAGGCGATCAAGTTGATCAATGTCTGCAAGAGACTTGGGGAAGACTTCGAGGAATTGGTCAAGCAGGCCATGAAAGATGTTGCCGTGAATGTTGTTGATGCGTGAATGTTTTCTTTTTTTTTTGTTATATTGGTTATGTATTTTGAAGGACTCATTTGTTATGGTTTTGGGATTTTGGGCTCGTTATTTTGGAAGTTATCCTAATGAGAAGACTTGTTTGTTTCGGCTCTCTATAAATTCCATGTCCACAATTTATTTAAAATGCGGAACAAAAGATACTCACTTCAGATTCCAAGAACAATCTATAATGGTTCCTCGGCAACTAACTGGTAATTTATTTATTCCTGCATAAAAACAAAACGCAAAAACAAAAAAATAAATAAATTTTCTTTGTTAAACCAGGGACTTAGCAACCATTGCTCGAACTAATAAAGAAAAGGCCAATCAAACTCGAGTGTACTTCACCAGATCTAGAGCAAGAATGGCTGAGCAAGAGGAACAGCGTGAAAGAAATTTGAGCCAGGAAGTGGACGAACTCAGAGAAAGAATGGGAGAAATGGCCGCGACCCAGACGCGGATGGACGAGACCCTGCAAGCAATAAGGGAGACTATTGCTCTGTTGACAACAAGGGTAATAGGAGTAACTGGAGGTGAGGGAGGAAGGCTCCCGAACTAAGGTGAGGGTCCACATAACGTAGCGCTCGACATACCCGTCGGGATGGGCTATGAAGTTATGGGGCCTACTGGGCGTGAAAACCAGTACCTAGGGGACAGAGGTGGGGGACTATTCCACGTCGAAAATGGGGAAGGTGAAAGGCATGCAACGACGCTACAGGACAGGGCCAGACAATCATGGATGGATAAGATGGAGGAAAAGATCAAGGCGATCTAGGGATCTGGTGCTTTCGGATCCTTGGGAGTAGACGAACTCGGCCCTACTACAGACGTAGTCATACCTCGAGATTTCAAAGTGTCTCATTTCAAAAAGTACGATGGAAGCACCAGCCCTCTTCTGCATCTGAGGACCTATTGTACCAAAATGTCGATATGGTCCGAGGATGAAAAATTCCTCATTAGTTTTTTCCATGAGAGTTTGACTGGGCCGGGGTTGGAATGGTATATCCAAATGGACCACTCTAAGATTGATTGTTGGAAGGACCTCGCCGATGTCTTCATGAATCAGTACAGGTTTAATATGGATATGGCTCCAACCCGTGAGCAACTGGGAATCCTGCAGAAGAATAATGATGAGACCTTTAAGCAGTATGCCCAAAGGTGGAGAACTCTCGATGCACAAGTCCAACCACCGCTCACTATATCAGAGATGTGCTCCTATTTCCTGGGAACGTTAGGATCTCCCTATGTGGCAGCAATGGCAGGGGCTGCATACCGAGACTTGCAGATTTAATGTCTGCTGGAGAAAGAATTGGGATGCGGACAAGAGCTGGAAAACTTCAGGTGGAGCAATCAGAAGGCGGGCAATCTAAAAAGAACAATACTCAAAAAAAGAAAGATCCAGAAATCAGTTTCATTCGAGCATCACCAAATATCACTCCCCAACAACCACCCTATAACCGACCCCGCCCGAATACACCTTACACAATGAACCCAAACAAAAACCTTTCACCCATACAAACACTTCCCGTAAACAACATCCCAAGAACCTACCCACAGCCACGGCCAAACTGCCAGCAGACCCGTCCAAATTTCCGCCAAACGCAAGTCAACTTCCCACCATTCCCTAAACTCTCCATTACCAACACCGAACTATTCCTACGACTGGCAGACGCCCGTTTGATTACAGGAGTCCCCGTGAAATATTGGGAGCCTCCATTTCCAGCATGGTATAACCCAAACTTGACTTGTAAGTACCACATGGGGGCCACAGGACATTCAATTGAGGATTGCGAGGCCTTCAAGACGGTCGTAAGAAGATTGATGGCTCATGGGAAACTTGACATCCAAGAAGAGACGGGACTAAATACCAATAGCAATCCTTTCCATAATCACGATGGAAATAGGGCAGTGAGTATGGTGGAAGGAGACCAAAAGCCTATCAAGAAGGTTTTGAAACTCCGAACCCCTGTGATAGAAATATGGGAAGGGTTACACCGGGCTGGCTATGAAGTGTTGGCACCAACAAAGGAGGTCGTAAAATATGCCATGTATGATGAAGAGAAAGAGTGTGTGTACCACCATGGTTGTGTAGGCCATGATATTGAAGATTGTTGGGACTTCAAAGCTCGAGTTCAAAGCCTAATGTCACTAGGAGTGGTGCAAGCTAGGGGGTCTATGTTTCAGGAGGAGATTGATGTTGTGGAACATTTTGTGCTTAAAGTTCCACCGCTTAACCAACCTGCAGCACCTGAAAAGGTTGTAGTAACTGTAAAGAAGCCCACACCCTTTGCTTGCAAAGACACCCATGCAATTCCCTGGAACTATGAGACTCGAGTTGAAGTTGTGGGAGGCGCCACTAAGAGTGAAATAAGCAAGAACAAAGGAGTTGAGGAGTCTGTGGGCAACCTTGCGAGTGATAGCAGAATAATCCGTAGTGGGCGATATTTTGGTCCGGAAGAGTCCGAAAAGAAAAAGAGAGAGAAAGAGGCTGAAGAGCCATCGGAAGAAGAGTTCCTAAAAATCATGAAGCAGAGTGAGTATGATGTGACTTAGCAATTAAAAAAGACTCCAGCTCGGATCTCGTTGCTTTCTCTTATCCTCTCTTCTGAGATACATAGGAAGGCCTTGTTGAGGACGTTGGAAGAAGCTTTGTTGAAACCTGATGTGACTCCCCAAACTGTGGTCAACATGGTAGATCCAATGCAGCGAGTCAACCTGCATGATCACATTTTCCGAGAATGAGGTACACCCTCAGACAAGAGGAGAACATCGAGCTCTGCACATCACCTTGAAGTGTCGAGAATTCGTGATAGCCAAAGTACTAATAGATGGTGGGTCGGCCCTTAATGTCCTGCCTATGACCACTTTAACGACATTAGGATTGGGGGAAAGGGATTTGACCCCTCAAACCTTGATGGTGCGGACTTTTGATGGATCTAAAAGGAGTGTCTTGGATGAAGTAATGCTCCCATTAGAGATTGGTCCAAGTGTCTTGCGGGTGCTGTTCCAAGTCATGGGCATCGATTCAGCATACACCAAGTTATTGGGACGACCATGGATTCACGAAGCTGGGGCCGTACCCTCTACTCTCCACCAGAGGGTCAAATTTGTAGAAAATAGAAACATCATCACAATCCGTGGAGAAGAGGAGATGCGGGTCTCAAAACCTATGTCTTTACCCTATGTGGACAACGCTGAAGAAGAAGTAACAAATATGTGCCACAGTTTCGAGGTGGATAAACCCGGGGTTACCGAAGGAGCCTCGTCGAGGCGCAGTGTAAATCAAGTAGTGGCCCGAATAATGACAAAAAATGGCTATGAAGAGGGAAAAGGTTTGGGTCGTCGCCTACAGGGAGTTTGCAGTCCCATACCCATGAAGCAGAAAGCAGACACTATGGGAATTGGCTATGTGGGGAGCCTCGAGATGAAGTCAAAGAATCCGACAATGGGTAAAGAGGTAATTCAGTTGATTCCACGCCTGAGCGACACTTTCCCAGCACCAGCGAAAGTGCTCGCCCTGAAGATATAGTCGGCACTATGCACCGCCTTGTGATCAACATGATGGACAAAGATAGTTCGGGAGCGGGTGGCATTATTCTCCCTTGCAACAATCAAGAGTCACTGAGCAATTGGCAAGCTGAACCAGTTGTTGATGTTGTTACTTTCATGTAATCGTCTTTTATTTTGTTGTTTTAGCCGATTAAGGCTATAAGACTTTTGTTATTTTGCTTGAGACAAGAATTAAATTTGCATGCATTTCTACCCATTTGTGTTGTTACATTTTGCCTTCTCACGCTCTATTTCACTTTCTTTCTTTTATCCTTTTTTTCTCTCGTCATTTAATGTGGTTATCCCCCTCCAACCTCGTTAACTACTCTCCAAGGATCCCAATTTCTCTAAAGATTTGCCTCATTATGAGAACGTCGAGAACCTATCATCTGATCCCCTCGCGAATTTTGGTGAAGACTATGTTGAGTCGGAAGAAGATAACGAAGCAATTGATATTCTCTCTAAACTGTTGGGGCACACCGAAAAGGAGTTTGGTTTGAATGATGAGACGATAGAAATCGTTAATATGGGGAATGAAGAGGATAGGAAGGAGTTGAGGTTGGTCGACAACCCTGAACGGGAGGAGATGATTACTTTGTTTGAAGAATATCTTGATGTTTTCGCATGGTCCTACAAAGACATGCCCGGGGCTGATCCGAAAATAGCAGCACATAATATTCATCTCTTTCCGGATGTAAAGCCAAATAAACAAAAACTAAGGAAGATGCATCCGAATATGTCTTTGAAAATCAAGGAAGAAGTGACTAAACAATGGGAGGCGGGATTTTTAGAGGTCTCAGTACATCCAGAATGGGTGGCCAACATCGTCCTAGTGCCCAAGAAGGATGGGAAAGTTAGGATGTGCGTGGATTACCGAGATCTAAACCAGGCCAATCCAAAGGATGACTTTCCTCTTCCACATATTGACTTGCTTGTTGACAACACTGCCAAGAACCACAGATTTTCTTTCATGGATGGTTACTCTAGATACAACCAAATTCCCATGAATGCTGAAGATAAAGAAAAGACGACATTCATTACCCCATGGGGAATCTTCTGTTATAGGGTGATGCCTTTCGGTTTGAAAAATGCTAGGGCAACCTACCAGCGTGCCATGGTCGCACACTTCAATGATTTGATGCATAAAGAGATCGAGGTGTATGTGGATGACATGGTGGCAAAATCTCAAGAGAAAGAAAGTCATGTGGCAGTACTACAAAAGTTATTTGAAAGGCTCAGGAAATATAAAGTGCGGTTGAACCCCAATAAGTGTGTCTTTGGGGCATCCTTAGGGAAGTTACTCAGATTCATTATAAGTAGGGATGGTATAAGGGTGGATCCTGATATGATAAAGTCTATTCAAGCGATGCCTACTCCCAAAAGTGAGCGTGAAGTAAGAAGCTTTTTGGGGAGGCTCAATTACATTGCGAGGTTCATCGCCAACTTGACTAGTACATGCGAACCGATATTCAAGTTATTGAGAAAGAACCAACCAGGTAAATGGGATGATAAATGTCAAGAAGCTTTTGATAGGATAAAGGAGTACTTATCAAACCCTCCTGTTTTGGGGCCCCCAACACCAGGGAGACCATTGATTTTGTACTTGACTGTGTTACCATCATCCATGGGGGCAATCCTGGGGCACATGATACGTCAGGGAAAGAGCAGGGCATCTACTATTTGAGTAAAAAATTCAATGACTGTGAAACCCGCTACATGGCAATTGAAAAGACGTGTTGTGCCCTAGTCTGGACCTCCATAAGACTTCGCCAATACATGCTGTACTACACTACTTATTTGATTTCACGATTTGATCCGCTAAAGTACATTTTTGAAAGCCCCCGTGTTTCCTTAAAGGTTTCGAAATGGCAAGTGATCTTATCAGAATACGACATCAAGTACATGTCGCAAAAGTCTATCAAGGGAAGTACCATCGCCGACTATTTGGCCGATAACCCTCTCGCGGAAGGGAAATCTTCTAGTTTGGATGATATAGAAAGAGGAGTAATGGCAACTAATGAAGATAAAGGAACAAAATATGCATGGAGAATTTACTTCGACGGAGCAGTCAACATGTATGGAAATGGTGTTGGAGCAGTAGTAATTTCACCAGAGGGTAAGTAATACCCCGTGGCCATCAAGTTGAGTTTTCAAATGCACCAACAACATCGCCGAGTATGAGGCATGTGCAAATGGACTACAGGTTGCAATCGACCTTGGTGTGAAAAGACTAGATGTGTTTGGAGATTCGACACTCATCATTTACCAAGTAAAGGGCGAATGGCAAACCAAGGACTCAAAGTTAGTACCTTATCAGAAACACTTAACCCAATTGGTAGAAAATTTTGAAGAAGTAACATTCACCCATCTGGCGCGAGATAAGAACCAATTTTCTGATGCTTTAGCTACCTTGGCGGCGATGTTTAAGCTGAATGTCAATGCTGAGGTCCAACCCATCTGTATAGAAGTCAAGGATGAACCAGCTCATTGCGCTAATGTGGAAGAAGAAGAGCCAGATAGTGAACCATGGTTCTGTGATATAAAGCAGTACATCCAACAGGGAGAGTACCCAACCGGGGCAAGTGAAGTAAACAAGAAAACAATTAGAAGGCTAGAAATGGATTTCTTTTTGAGTGGTGAGATACTTTACAAGCGAAGCCAAGATGGTACTTTGTTAAGATGCGTAGATGCTCAAGAGGCTCAAAAAATCATGATTGAGGTACACGAAGGAATCTGTGGAACCCATGCAAACGGGCATATGATGGCCCGCAAAGTCATGAGAAGTGGTTTTTATTGGACCACCATGAAAGCAGATTGCATAGTACATGTAAGAAAGTGCCTCAAGTGCCAGCTGTACGCCGACAGGATCAACGCACCTCCATTTCCTCTACATAACCTAATGAGCCCTTGGCCATTTTCCATGTGGGGGATTGACGTGTTTGGACCGATTAATCCGAAGGCATCAAATGGGCATCGGTTCATATTGGTAGCAATTGACTATTTCACAAAGTGGGTAGAAGCATCCTCATATGCTAGCATTTCCCAAAAGGTGTTTGCCAAGTTCCTGAAGAGGGACATCATCTGCCGATATGGGATTCCTGAAAGGATAATCACAGACAATGCTCCTAACCTCAATGGCACTGAGATACAAAGGCTATGTCACGGGCAATTATACCAAAGTCGAATGGCCAGAGCCTTCAACAAGAAAGTCCGTCCAAGAGAGTTTCAACCTGGAGACCTGGTTTTGAAGAGATTACTGCCACACCAAGAAGACGCTCGTGGTAAGTGGGTGCCCAACTACGATGGCACTTACGTGGTCAAGCATGCATTTTCGGGTGGAGCCCTAGTCCTGCTCGACAAGGAAGGACGTGAGCTTCCAAAGCCAATAAATTCAGACGCTGTCAAGAAAATTTATGCCTAAAGAAAAAAAAATCCCTCTAGATTGAAAACCCGAAAGGGCGGTAGGAAAAATTAGGGATAATAAAGGCCCGGTAGACCGAAAACCCAATAGGGCGGTCTGGGCAAAAGTTAGGGTCAACAAAAGTCTGCTAGATTGAAAACCCAAAAGGGCGGTCTAGGCAAAAAAAAAAGGGGCATAACATGGCAGACTCAAAGGACTCACGAGCGCGCTTACACTGGGGCAATAGGGTCCCAATGACTGCATGGAAAGGAGTTAGAATCAGATTGCACTCTAATAGTCGCATTAAGGGTTCTCAAAAGAATCGGCCGATAGGGGATTGACCTAGTCATAACGGGGTAAAATTTGTGTGAAGTTTTCCTACTTGTGACCTTCTTTCCTTTCTGTACTCTTTCCTCCTAGTCAATACCACATCAATCTTGCTATTATTCATGTGTTCATGCATTTGCCATTGTTCATTTGTTCACGCATTCATGACCTATTCATCTAGCTTATTCCCTTTGTTCTTTCATTGATGATTGACTCATTTAATCTATGTCTCAAGTAAAATGGCTTAAGTCTGGCAAACTTCAAGACGAATGTGTCAGTAACACATTAATAATTGAAAAAAATAGAAATAAAAAGGGAAAAGTCAAAAAAAAAACTCAGTTGACTAGGGAGAGTAGACCCACACTTCTCACGAAAAATCGCAAAAAGAGCGCGGAAGCTAGAAGCCTCAAGGTTGTCCCTAATAACTTTGCATAAGATTTAAGGGGAGTGCTTTCAATCAGGTGAATAGAGGGATTGATGCTATGAAAGGGAGACTACGGTTACAAGGAAGAGGTGAAGGCAAATAGACGAAAGTTTGATTGGTCAAAGATCTTTGGTTCGCAGCAATGGTTCTAGTACTAAAACAAAGGCATCCACAAGTAAACATGCATTACAGTACGTTTTTTTCTTTTTATCTCTGTGTTGCCGGTTCAGCCCTGGCACTGCAGATTTTACTTGTATGCTATCGGTCTCGTCCTGGCATTGTCTTTAATTTTATGCTATCGGTCTCGCCCTGGCATTATCTTTAATTTTGTGCTTTCAGTCTCGCCCTGGCAATGTCTATAACTTTGTGCTATCGGTCTCGCCCTGGAACTGTCTTTAATTTGCATGCTATCGGTCTCGCCCTGACATTGTCTTTAATTTTATGTTATCGGTCTCACCCTGGAATTTTCTTAAATTTTGCGCTATCGGTCTCGCCCTGACATTGTCTTTAATTTTGTGCTATCTGTCTCGCCCTGACATTGTCTTTAATTTTCATGCTATCGGTCTCGCCCTGGCATTCTCTTTAATTTTATGCTATCGGTCTCGCCCTGGCATTGTCTTTAATTTTATGCTATCGGTCTCGCCCTGGCATTATCTTTAATTTTGTGCTATCGGTCCTGCCCTGGCATTGTCTTTAGTTTTGTGCTATCGGTCTAGCCCTGGCATTGTCTTTAATTTTCATGCTATCGGTCTCGCACTGGCATTGTCTTTAATTTTGTGCTATTGGTCTCGCCCTGGCATTGTCTTTAATTTTCATGCTATCGGTCTTGCCCTGGCATTGTCTTTAATTTTATGTTATCGGTCTCGCCCAGGCATTGTCTTTAATTTTATTCTATCGGTCTCCCCCTGGCATTGTCTTTAACTTTATGCTATCTATCGATCTCGCCCTGGCATTGTCTTTAACTTTATGCTATCGGCCTCGCCCTGACATTCTCTTTAATTTTGTGCTATCGGTCTCGCCCTGGCATCGTCTTTAATTTTGTGCTATCGGTCTCGCCCTGGCATTGTCTTTAATTTTCATGCTATCGGTCTCGCCCTGGCATTGTGTTTAATTTTATGCTATCGTCTCGTCCTGGCATTCTCTTTAATTTTGTGCTATCGGTCTCGCCCTGGCATTGTCTTTAATTTTGTGCAATTGGTCTCGCCGTGGCATTGTCTTTAATTTTCTGCCATCGGTCTCGCACTGGCATTGTCTTTAATTTTGTGCCATCGGTTTCGCCCTGGCATTGTCTTTAATTTTGTGCTATCGGTCTCGCCCTGGCATTGCCTTTAATTTTGTGCTATCGGTCTCGCCCTGGCATTGTCTTTAATTTTGTGCTATCGGTCTCGCCCTGACATTGTCTTTAATTTTGTGCTATCGGTCTCGCCCTGGCATTGTCTTTAATTTTGTGCTATCGGTATCGCCCTGGCATTGTCTTTAATTTTCGTGCTATCGGTCTCGCCCTGGCATTGTCTTTAATTTTCGAGCTATCGGTCTCGCCCTAGCATTGTCTTTAATTTTGTGCTATCGGTCTCGCCCTGGCATTGTCTTTAATTTTGTGCTATCGGTCTCGCCCAGGCATTGTCTTTAATTTTCATGCTATCGGTCTCGCCCTAGCATTGTCTTTAATTTTGTGCTATCGGTCTCGCCCTGACATTGTCTTTAATTTTCATGCTATCGGGCTCAGCCTGGCATTTGTTTTTAAATTTTGTGCTATCGGTCTCGCCCTGGCATTATCTTTTATGCCCTGGCATTGTCTTTAATTTTGTGCTATCGGTCTCGCCCTGACATTTTCTTTAATTTTGTGCGATCGGTCTCGCCCTGGCATTGTCTTTAATTTTTATGCTATCGGTCTTGCCCTGACATTGTCTTTAATTTTGTGCTATCGGTCTCTCCCAGACATTGTCTTTAATTTTCATGCTATCGATCTCGCCCTGGCATTGTCTTTAATGTTATGCTATCGCTCTCGCCCTGACATTTTCTTTAATTTTATGCTATCGCTCTCGCCCTGGCATTATCTTTAATTTTGTGTTATCGGTCTCGCCCTGGCATTGTCTTTAATTTTGTGCTATCGGTCTCGCCCTGGCATTGTCTTTAATTTTCATGCTATCGGTCTCGCCCTGTCATTGTCTTTAATTTTTTGTTATCGGTCTCGCCCTGGCATTATCTTTAATTTTGTGCTATCGGTCTCTCCCTGACATTGTCTTTAATCTTGTGCTATCGATCTTGCCCTGGCATTGTCTTTAATTTTATGCTATCGGTCTCGCCCTGGCATTATCTTTAATTTTGTGCTATCGGTCTCGCCCTGGCATTGTCTTTAATTTTCGTGCTATCGGTCGTGCCCTGACATTGTCTTTAATTTTCGTGCTATCCGTCTCGCCCTGGCATTGTGTTTAATTTTATGCTATCGTCTCGTCCTGGCATTCTCTTTAGTTTTGTGGTATCGGTCTCGCCCTGGCATTGTCTTTAATTTTGTGCTATTGGTCTCGCCCTGGCATTGTCTTTAATTTTCTGCCATCGGTCTCGCCCTGGCATTGTCTTTAATTTTGTGCCATCGGTTTCGCCCTGGCATTGTCTTTAATTTTGTGCTATCGGTCTCGCCCTGACATTGTCTTTAATTTTCATGCTATCGGTCTCGCCCTGGCACTGTCTTTAATTTTGTGCTATCGGTCTCGCCCTGGCATTGTCTTTAATTTTCATGCTATCGGTGTCGCCCTGGCATTTGTTTTCAAATTTTGTGCTATCGGTCTCGCCCTGGTATTGTCTTTAATTTTCATGCTATTGGTCTCGCCCTGGCATTCATTTTTAAATTTTGTGCTATCGGTCTCGCCCTGGCATTATCTTTTATTTTTCATGCTATCGGTCTCGCCCTGGCATTTGTGCTAGCGGTCTCGCCCTGTCATCGTCTTTAATTTTCATGCTATCGGTCTCACCCTGGCATTTGTTTTCAAATTTTGTGCTATCGGTCTCGCCCTGGCATTGTCTTTAATTTTCCTGCTATCGGTCTCGCCCTGACACTGTCTTTAATTTTCTTGATTTCGTGCTATCAATTCAGTTCTGGCACTGTTTGTATTTCTTGTTACCCATTTTAACTTTAACAGTCAAAAGGCAATTGTGCCTATTTCACCGATTAATATTGAGGTTCATATCTGTACTTATTCCTTACTTTGATAATACAAGAAAACATGGTTTTATGTATTATCTCGTAAAAAAGTAAGCACAGAGGGGTGTCATACCCCAATTTTGTCCGGCTTAGGGCAAAACCCTAATTTTCAACCAAAAATAAATAAACCAAGCCTTAGCATTCATCCTAGAGGTTAGGAAGAGCATCATGCTTGCATCTTAGAAGTTTCAGAATGCATTTTAGGGTTAGAAATGCATTGCATGGCATTTTAGAGCACTTCAGAGCATTTTTAGGGTTTCTAGGGTTTTTCCTCGTTCAAAGGGTATTTTGGTAATTTCGCCAAAAAGACTTATTTTCTCATCATGCGTGCATTTATAGGGGCTTAGAGTCATCCAAAAGGTCTCAGGATCATTGTCAGAGTGGAAATGAAGTTTAGAGCAAAATCAGGGTTTTCGGGACCAAAAGGGCATTTTGGTCATTTCACTAAAATAAATAATTTCTCGGTAAAAACCATTATGCATCTCTTGAGTAATTTATGTGAGTCCAAGTGAGTGGAGTTGTGCATTTTTTTATGCATCATAGGAGTATTTTTGGCATGAAATTCGGTTTTTTGAACAAAAGGGCAAAATGGTCATTTCCTTTGGAGTGGGGTCAATAAATCAATTTTGGGATTGGTGAGATCATAAAGTTCAGAGCCCAATCATTGAATCATGGGACATAGCCCAAAATGGCAAGAATTTAGAAGAATTATCTAGAAGGGAATAAGGAATATCCCTTTGAATTTTTGAAAGGTCAAATGTAGTACAATAGTACAAGTTGCAATTCCACTCACTCTCTCTCCTTGGCTGCGAATTCCAGCCCTTTTCTCCCCATTTTTGATTTATTTTATTGATTGCAAATTGTGTTTAAATCATGGCCTTCCATTCAAGTGTTAAATGCAATCCTCACCCTTCATTTGAATTAAAATGGCACTCTTGTAATATGCTTCATGAGAAAATACATTTTTGTAATTAAACTTATCCTTCACCCACCTCCTTAAGCTACACCCCTCAGCCCTCTCTCTCCTCACTTTGTGCTTTCTAATTGCCCTCAATCCTTGTGACAATTGATCCTAACCATTGATCCCAAATAAAACTCTAATCCTAGAGCACAAGTGAGATGGAGTGACATAGTTACCCTCAACTTTGAGTGGCCTCTATAAATACCATTTTGTGCTCAGCTCACAAGGACCTTTTGGCTGATCATTCACTCCTCAAAAAACCCTAGCACACCCTCTCAAAAGAGCCTCCAAAACCGTGAGCACACTCACCATCATCCACCCATTGTTCCTTTGATTTTTCTTCACCAAATCACTTCCAATCCACTCCCATTTCGCATATCTTCTTCCTACCATCTTCAAGTTCAGATTCATACCCTCAAGAGCTCAGGATTTTGAAGGTTTTCAAGGGCTTGGTTGGTGTTCTTTTGAAGATTTGGTTGATTGGTTCACTAGCTCTCCATTTTCGCATAGATTAGTGAAAGCTCAAGGTAAACTCTTAGAACCCTTTGCATTCATAAACTTTTTGCATCAAAAAGACCTATCTCTTTTGCATGTTCATCAAAATGTAGATTAGGGGCTGTTGGGGGAGAGTTGGTATCTCACCCCTTTTGAATAAGTTGTGTTATGTGATCTTTGCATATCATCATCTTTGCATCTTTGTTTCATGAATAAAATGCTCTTTTCTCCTTGATTTGGTTTCGGCCTCATGTTAGATCTTAGGGACCTTGTTTCTTCTAGTTCATTTCATGTCCAAAATGTGAATAATGGTTCGATTTCAAGCATGTGTAGCTTCGGGTTCCACTTGTAGAAATTAAGGTTTTGATGTTTGTTTCATTTCCTTAATTTTTGTGTGAATAAATGTATGTGATACTTGATCTTTATCTTATAATCTCATGTGCTATGTTATGTTTGTGTTTGATGTCATTTTTATGCATCAATTTAGGTCATGTTTGGCATGAAATTTGTTGGTGAATACTACTTGCAAGCATTCGGCCAAGGCCACTTTATGACCTAGCTTTTGTTGCAATTTGCTTTGTTGATTTGGTGTGTGCAAATAATTTTGTGTAAATGTTTTTTTAACCATTTACCAATGTATTTTACTATTTACTTAAAAAAATTACCAAAACGTTAAAAACATTTTCATTCTTACTTTTCACTTCTTACCACAAGTTTTTACCTCATTCATTAACTCTTTACTCAAAAATACAAAAAGATTTTACCATTCACTTTCTACCATTTACCTTTCACCTCTCATTAAAGTATTTTCACTCGCTTTCACACTTGTTTCACTATTTGCATATCACATCATGTTTAATCACTTACCTCTTGTTGATGATTGGGTGATGTGATCCAAATACTTATGCCTAGTGCATATCCCAAGTAGGGGAGATTACCCAAAGTGAATCAATCCCTTTGTGTTTCATTTGCATAGTTAATTACTTGTCTCTTGTTGATGATTTAGTAATGTGATTCAACACAATGCCTAGTGCATGCCCCAAGTGTTGAAGATTACTTGAAAGTGATTCAACTACTTGCATCATTTACTTACATGCTTTGCATTCATTACTTGTGTGCTCATTGTGCTTGAAAGTGTTGAACTGGTGTTCACAACTTGGTTGTTTTGATTTTCGCAAAGACTTTGTAAAGTCATAGACTTATTGCTGCTCGATAGTAACACTTCAAACCTCAAAACCATGTTGTATGTGAAAGACAATTCGTTACTCGTTAGTAACATCCACAGTTTCAAAACTTTTAGCACTCAAGTTCAAAAACAAGTTTGTCACTCATTAGTAACAACTTCAATTTTCAAAAACCTTTTGCATCAATAATTAAAAACAGTTTTTGCATTTGCACTCAATCAATTTCAAACTCATGAAAACAATGTGAGCAAGTAATGATCACCCATAGCCTTAGCTAGTTTGATCATGAAGGCTCTCCCTTTTTCAAAAGCCATGTGAACTAGTAAGGATCACCCATAGCCTTAGCTAGTTTGATCATGAAAGTTCCTTCCTTTTTCAAACACCTTCTTCAAGGCTTCTTTTTCTCGCTCCAAGAACTACGTTGCTTTGATTCCCACTTGGGATACGTAGGAGCGAGACTTGTTCTCGTCAAGCGCATCAAAAAAAAATCTTCACTTTCACAACAATAAAAAACCTCCATTTTCAAAACAAACAAAAAATGTTTTCAAACCCATTGTTGTTAGTAGCTAATCAGAACCGTAGTTCGTCTAGCTATTGACATCGATGTCTTTTCTCCAAAAAGAACAATAAGCGATGACCACCCATAGCCTTTGCTAGTTTGGTCATCAAACAAATCAATCCTTTTCAAAAAAAAGCTTTCAAAAAGAGAATAAAAACAAGTTGTTACCAACGGTCACCCAGAACCTTAGTTCGTTTGACTAGCGGTAGCGACTCCTTTTGAGTACTTAGCGGTGATTACCCAAAGCCTTAGCTAGTTTAATCACCCGCTAGTACTCGTCCTATTTTGAAAACTCACCTAAAAAGTTAAAAAACAAAAACCAAGGCAGAACTACGTAGCTCTGAGTTCTCCATTGTACCGGGAGATACGTAGGAGCGGGTCGTTACCCCCGTCGAGCTCTTTTCTAAAAAACTCTCTTTTTCCCCCTCTTTACATAAGTTTTCCATTAATTTCCCATCCATCTTCAAATAAGAATAAAATAGGCAAATCTAGGTGTTCTTCAAATCAAACATTAAAACCACACAATTTAATTAGAGGTTCCCTTTCAGTAGAAAGGAGGAATGGGGTGCTAATACCTTCCCCATTCCTAACCGACCCCCGAACCCATATCTCTATTTTTCAAAAGACCACCCGCCTTTTTGTAAAAGACCTTTTTCTAATGTTTTGGTCTAAAAACTAAAATATTGGTGGCGGCTTCACAATTTTCTACGTTGTACATTGAAGAACCCTAAATGGGATTTTTCGGGGTGCAACAAGGGGCAACTGTGAACACCCAATTTTAACCAGTACATTTTTATTTACTTTTCCTTCTACGAAAAAATAATAAAATAAATCCTTTTGGCAAATATATGGGTTGTACACGTATTCATCGCGTCGGTGTTTTTAGCTTTTTCCCGTGTTTTTAGCTTTCTCGTGTTTTAGCTTTTTCCCGTGTATAGTCCGATATGTTTGTTTAGTAAATAATAATAATAATAACAAAATAGGAGGTGTGTGAAAGATTTTATTACAGAATGTCCAGTTACACTAGGCCCCAAAAAAAAATCAAAAAAATAATAATATGGAGGCCCAAATAGGTCTAGCCTCCCAGTTGCGGCTGGTTCATGGCGGCTACAGCTGCTAAGGGTTCACCTATAAAAAACTAGCAAGAATCAGACAATAAGGGGGGAGAACAATTTTCACGACAACCATTCATACAGAAAATTCTTCACTAAAAAAAATAGTCAGTCAAAAACACTGAAAGAAAAGTTATACGTTTTTCTTTGATTTGATTCAAAATTCTGTAGAAAGTAGGGTCCTGTCAAAAGCAGCAGTAGCAGTAAGGATTTGTAGCAGTAAAGATCAGTAGAAAAAAAAACGCGTTCAGAAACAAAGCTTGGAATCCAGGTTGGTCCGTCTAACTACTAGATAGAAAATAGGGCTTGAAGCTTTTTTTTCTTTTAGTATGTAGAATCTTTGAATCTGAATGTGCCTAAACTAGTTAAGAAGAGTACTAATAACTGTAAGGCTCATGTGATAATGCTAGTAAAAAAATATTTTAAAATAAACATTAGATAAATAAGTAAATAGGTAGATAAGAAAAAAAATGATTTTTGCTGTCATAAGAGTAGGAGTTGTCGTTGTTGTTATAGGAACAGAACATGAGTTCTTTTTTTTTTTCTTTCAAATGTAGTTTTATTTAGATTAGATTAGATGCATGAACAAATCAAATCAACAAAGTACAAAAAAAACCAAATCAGAAAAATTAGAAGTAGAAGAGAAGATGATAGAAGGAGATAAAAAAGGGACAGGAAATAGGTGTAGAATCGGACCTAGTGAATTCCGACCACCGTAGGTGGTGGTCGTCGCCGCAACAACTACCGTCCGCCCCCTTTCACGCCGCCGGAGGTTTCACCGTCACTGCCGCAGGCGACCGGAGATGGTCCAGCGTGACCTCCTCATTCTCCATTGGGTTTTCCTCTTCTCCTCTCCCTTCTCCTTCTTCCTCTCTCTTTCTCTCTCTTCGTAAAACTCTCTCTCTCTTCTAAAAATTGAAAACGACGCTGGAGATGGAATGGGAAGGATTAGGGTTCTGTTGGTGTTTGTTTCCTTATATATTTCCTTTATTTGCTTATATTTTTATTTTAAAAATTAAAACATCAGAGTTGATAATTGCACCCACCTGTTTTAGTAGTGCTACGCCGCTGTAAGCCCAGATTCGCAGGCCATGAGTCCAAAAATCAAAATGCCCAAACTGGACTTGCAGCTATTCACACCACCACTGTTAATAGTGCAGCGCCCCTCGTGTACAGATCTGGATTGCACAGGCCAAGCCCAAATGTGCGAACTGGGCTACAGCTATTCGCAACCCTTTTATTTCTGTTCTGCACCCCCCCTTTATTAGTGTTATTATTTTTACTATATTTTTTTTCTAAAAAATGAAAATTAATGTTAGATCACTTCAAAGTATTTTTTTCCCTTTTTTTTCATATAAATAAATAAAAAATGGGTTCCACTGAGATGTACATCTTGTCATTCCCGGTTTAAGAGACTTTGACTGTACGGCTTTGATCTTAAACCCCTTCAAAAATAAAATCAACCAACCAACAAAAATTTTCAGAAAGAACTACGTGGCTTTTGAGTTACTCATTGCACATGAGGATACGTAGGAGCGGGGCTTCCCCGTCAAGTCAAAATTAAAATTTTTTCAAATTAGTTCTTCTTCTATTTCTTTGTAAACATTTAGTTATTATTCTACTAAATAATTATTTTCTATTTTTTGAGGTAAATAAAATTAAGTAACTCATTAATATTTGCACAATCAATTTAGGGTAACTGTCTCAGGACAGATGTATTAGGGGTGTAGTGTAATTTAGTTTACGCCATTCCCTATGCATAATCGACTCCCGGGTCCAATCTTGCTACGCAGACCAAATAATCTAAAGTAGGTTTTGTCAATTTTTCCTATTTAATAAATTGAATGACGGCTCCCAAAAAATTACAATTGTTGAGCCGTCTACGTCGGGATCACGGTCACGACACCATCTGCATCCTTCAATCTCTTGTCCCTTTCCTCCAGATCGATCTTTAGCTTGTCGATAGTAGCCCAAAGATGGCCCACATCAGTTTCATCCAACGCCGCCATCTCCCGCTCTAACTCCTCCCCCGATGAGCAACGACCTCGAGAAACTGCCGAGGATGCTCTACATTATAACTTCTAGGAAGCTTTACTAACCCTAGTCGCAACAACGTTCTTCTTATGTTTTCCCTTCTCCTCCTTAGAAGGTGGTCGTTGTTTGAGAACTTTGTGACCGACTCAAACACATTATGGGTTATTCTTATTGTCTTTCCTTGTACTCAAGACATAAGTTCACTTCTGTCGCCAATGTATGCATACTTTCAGAATTCCTTTACCAACTCTGAGTAGCAGGGATCCTTCGTAATCTCAAAGTAATCCATCCAACCTATACTTATAAGAGTTTCTCTTAAGTTGTACAAATGTTGAGCAAGCTCGTTGAAATCAACTCTAGAATCTGCTCTTACGTTTATTGGTTTTCCCATATCTTCTAGAATCGTAGTAACCCATGGTCCAGTCTCATCGGTAGCCCAGAAAATCAATTGTCGTTCCATTGAAGAAAATTCAAGTATAAACTTGAGACAAGGGTTTAGGGTTTCACAAAAAAAGGTGAAGATAAAAAGTGGGTAATGTGTGAAATGAGTGATCGTGATGTGCAGATAAAACATGAGAGAGAAATTTGAAAAAGCACACATCACATTTAATGCACTATGACACTTTGGATTCACACAACAAAACATTTTTTCATAATAGAAAGGAATAGATGGAAACCCGAAGTTTTCTCTCAACCCAAGAATGCGGATGAGGCGCTTGTGACGGCTACGATACTCGCGACGACACAGCAGAAACCCACTGTGTTATCTCTTCTTGTCCAAGTCCACAACACCTCCCTCTCCTCTCTCATCTACCATCCTCTCTTACTATTTGCCTCGGATCTCCTTCTCTCTCTCTCTCACGCTATTGTGGAAGGTATGACGGTGGCAACAACGTCCGATAGTGTCGTTGTCCTTAAAGGCATGTGAAGCTTGCTTCCGGTCCTTCAGCCACGAGTTGCATAGCAGGGACAATTGGTTTAATTTTCATTATCTTTACTAAAAAAGAAAGTAAATATTATGATTTATATTGTGACAGTATAAGCCACATAAGCATTTTAACACCACATAAGCATCTTTATATCCAAATCATCACTGGAAAAGACATTTCATATTTGTTTAATCGATTTAAAAGAAACTGAATAAAAGGTTAATGACATCAATGTTTCAAAATTTAAAGGACCAATTTGAGGAAAAAAAATATAAAGGACAAAATCAATATTTGAAATAAAATTAAGAAACCTTGGAAACAATTTTTCCTAAAAAATATCTAAAAGGGATAAAAGGAAGTAATAAAACTAAGATATTAGTTAAATTATTTAAAATGTTGAGAAAAAAGTAAGATAATTTAAATATTAAAAATAGTAAGTTCTAATTCATGTTAATATATTTTTAATTTGAATATGTAGATAAGGAAAAATAAATAAAAGATATTACTTTTTAGGACAAAAAACATATTACTTGTTAATATTCCACCTCCGGTCTATAATATTATAAGAGACAAAAAGTGTTTTTTTTGGTCCACAATATAAGAAACACGTTCTATTCTTCAAATGTATTAAATGATCAATCTCAACTTTACCTCTATTTAAATGATCAATCTTCAAAAGAACATCAGGAAATCAGAGAGAAATCAGTATCATTATACTAGAACTACAAAACATTATTCAATGAAAATAGAAATTTTGAAAATATGTTAAATACTTAAAACTTTTAGCATTATTAAATTAGAACAATTGAGTATACCAAAAAAAATTAGAATATTTGGTTTCAATGTCATTTCTTAGTGAAAGAGGGGTTTATCTCTTATTTCGTAGACAATAGTACATTATGAAAATTACGAAATTCAGCCAAGAATTTTTAAAAGTAAAAATAAAATTAAGAAATGCTTTATGAAATTCATTCTGTAATTAGTTACTCCAGTGCTGATTTTTAAAAGTAAAAATAAAATTAAGAAATGCTTTATGACATCAACAAAATAAAAAATATTTAATATTAGGAAAAATAAAAAGGGAGAAGAGAGTGACGCTCAAACACCAAATCGTCAAGACGTCAACCACCCGCGGACGCGCGCGCGTTAATATAAATGCTACATCACTGTGGCGCGTTATTACATTTTCAAATGCACTCTGAACTGAATCGTCCCCTGCAGAGCGATAGCAGAGTAGTATAAGGGAGAAGAGTGACGCTCAAACACCTCACTCAGATTTCTAGGGTTCCATTTCGTTTTCGCTTTCTCTATCGCTTTCGAATTCGATCGCTGCAATGCAGAAGCTAGGATTTCCAATCTCAAAGAGCCTCGATCAATTCAAATCGCTGTACGGTTCGAAATCGGGAAATGCAAAGCCATTATCATCGCTCTCTTCTCGTCCTTCCGGAGATTCCGTTGCGTCTGGAAGTTTCGCGAATCTGAAGCTCACCGCAGGTACTGATACTGATTTCTCTCTGATTTCCTGATGTTCTTTTGAAGATCCTGATCGAAAACTTTAATCGTAATATTGCAATGCATTGTTCGTTTCTCCGTGCAGAGAAATTGGTGAAAGAGCAAGCTTCGGTGAAGACTGATCTTGAAATTGCGGTATGATATGCTTTTCGTTTGTGATTGTGCGTGTGCTTTAAGACGAAGAATACTTGCATGTTAAAATTGGAAGTGCTTTTGGTTTCGTTTTGCTGTTTTTGAAAATTATTACTTTTTCGCTGTTTCTGTGAAGAATACTAAGCTAAAGAAATCGCTGGAGCATATTCGCGCATTAGAAGAAAAGTTGCAAAATGCCTTTAACGAAAACGCGAAGCTTAAAGTCAGGCAGAAAGAAGATGAGAAACTGTGGAAAGGACTGGAATCTAAGTTCTCATCGACTAAGACTTTGTACGATCAACTAACTGAGACACTTCAACAGTTGGCTGGGCTAGTTCAGGATGGTACGGATAATTCAATTTCCTCGTATTTTCTATATTTTTTTTTCTTTCTCTTCCTTTTTCCCTTTTAATTAGTTAATTGTTTTTCGCTTCTTTGATGTAGCCGAGAAGGATAAGGAAACGTTGGAAAGTAAATTGTCAGCAAGTTCAGAGTCTCTTGAGAGGTTAAATAAACAGATGGATGGTTTGTCGTTGAAGTTAGATTCTGCACAGGAAACAATTAAAACTCGTAAGTTCTTTTTGTTAGTGTCAAACTTTGGTCAAAAAGTTTGTTTGAAAGGTAGATTGATTTGATTTATTCGTAAGGTTCCAATACATAATATACTGTTTATCCTTATTACAGGTGATAAGGAGCTAGAGAAGCTCAAATTCGCTACAGAAGAAAGGGAGAAGTTTTACAGCGATGAAAAGTGCAGAGCTGCCAGTGATATACAAGAGAAGGGTGAGAGTTAACCTAAAAATGACATTTTCAGAAGTTATATGGCGTGATTTATATGTTTTATATCAAGAATGGGAATACTAATCAAAAAAATATCAAGAATGGGAATGAAATTGATGCTTAAACTGTTTGTGATGAAGGTGGCGCATAACAGACAGTTTTGGTCCACTGGGTTAATACGTTCAGTATTAGTTGCATGCAGAAAAATATGTTTCCATACATATATACATACACTTTAATGAATCTGATTTCTTGGGATGGTTACTGTTATTCTTATAACTAATCTAAGGTTTCATTATGGAACTCTATAACCAAAGAAAATATCATAAAGCTGGTTTCCATATAAACCATTTTCATAAACTATCATGGTGAGCTTATTGAATAAGTTGAAAATAGCTTGTAGACATGTCATAGACTATCTCCATACATTCTTTCAAACACTTCAGCAAGTGCATATGGCAATGGATAAACCAAAATAATCTGCATAATTGAATTGAAATAATCTATGCATGTATACATACAAAGGAAATAATATATAATTAGAATCTTTCAAAATTAGGAAATTAGGAACAAAATCTATGAAAAACTAAACTAAGGAGACTATTTCAAATAATAAAAAGAAAGAAAAACTAATAACTAACAATTACAATTGCAGTCAATAGTTAGACTCAGTACATATCATAAAAAGATGTCAGAAAATGTTTGGGTAATTCTCAGTCAAGTGGTTTTAGACCACTTTTCACCAAAATCTAAAGGATTCTCACATGAAACAATATCTCAATCTCTATTGATTTCATCATGCACAACCAGTTCAGAATGGCGATGCTTAGCCACCAAAAGGAGCCCCATGGTATTGGTCCTGGCAAGTAGCTACTTATGGTAGAGAGGGAATAGCCAGGACCAGTCAACCTTTTCTGTGTTGGCTTGTAGATCGATAGCATGAAATCCAGACCTCTATCTAAGAGACTAAGACCACTTGAGTCCCTTGCCACCAGGTTCCACTATTTAATTTGTAACTCGTTTGATCAAACAAATCTATAGTAGAAAATGAAAATGAAGGATGGAATAAGGAAATCCACCTCCTTGGAAGTTGGTAGGACTTTTTTTCTTTTATGTTTTTAAAGGAAGCTAGTGCAGGATAAGGCTTTGTGGTGGATTATATCACTTTGATTGAAGAGAAAGGTATAATAGAATATATTTAAAATGGAGATGATATACAATATATCATTCATTAATGTTCTAGAATGGTTGTATACATAAGCTGAGCGTATAACTCTATTTATGTTGATACTATGACTGTATAACTAATATTTTCCTCTTTATGTGGATTACAAGTAACCGATTACTTTACGCATAAGAGTTTCTTTATAATGTAATACTAATTGATTAAGATGTTTTAAACACCGCTGCTTTGATTCGTTATGGGAGACCAAAGTGTTTAATATAGTGTCTTAATGTCTAAAATAACACTAAGACGCACCCTTATTTATAGGTTCTAGATAGATACATAATAAATGTCGTGGACTAAGATAACACTAAGTGTCTTCCTTCTCATGTGGTAGTGGGTTTAGTACTTTCTCTTTTGTATCACATCATATTTGATTAAATCGATAACCTTAAAATTATCCTGTCTCTATTTTATATTTACCTCCTTTCCATTCATAAATCCTTAATAGTTTCAACATACTGAATATCCAGCATCATCATATTTTATACTAACTTATATTGTTGTTTTCTTAAAGAAAAGAGAATTTATATTATTTTATGAAAACTAATTTGTTTGCAGATACTATGATAAAGACTTTCGAAGAAACGTTAACATCTAGTAGATCGGCTATAGAGAATTTGAACTCAAAGTTGGGAGAGCTTCACCTTCAATTAAAAGTCAAAGAGGATGAAATTATGCACCACATAGCCAATCAAGAGAAATCGGAGAAAGTAAACAGTGATCTTCAGTTACGCAATGCTGAGCTAACCAAAAAGCTTGACACATCACTTCAGGAAATCAAAAATCTTGAAGGATCATTTCAAGCGATGGCTGCAAATTTGTTGAATTTAGACAAAGAAAGCTTGATCCTTATGAGCAAATTTGATGAAATGAACTCTCTCTATGCTTCTTGCTTCAAGTTTATCCAGCAGGAGAGAGAAACTTTCTCAAAGCTTGCTCAAAACCAGTATGATGAGCTTAATAATAAATTTTTGATCTTGTCATCAGAAAGGGATGCAATTCAAATGACAAATAATGAGTTAAGCAGTATTTTGAATGAACTACGCAAAGTCCAAGAATCTACTGTAGCCCAGCATACAGAGGAATGTCGATTAGCTGCTGAGAGAATTCAGTGTTTGGAGTCAGAAGCTGAAGCTTTAATCTCACAGAAGAAAGAAGCAGAGGTCATAATTTCAAAATTGGAGGAGAAAGCTGAAACACTGTTAGAAAGTTCTAGGTCATCGGAAAACCAAATGGTATTACAGTTAATCTGTTTTGGTTAACAGCTTAAAAACATACATTGTCATGTTCTTTATCAAGGTATCTAATGCTTTGCAGCAAGGTTTACTGCTTAAAGTTTCAACTTTAGAGACTGAAAGTAAAGAAAATATGGAAAGAATGGAGACAGAGATATTGAAGAAATCAGAGGAATTTGATGCTTTGCAAAAGGAGAGAATGAAACTAGAGCAGCATGCAGATTCTTTTGATAAAGAAGTTCTACAGCTTAAGAATGTCTTAGAGGAAAAAGAACAATGCATTTTGCAGTATAAAGAACAGGAAAAGAAGATGGAAGATCAGATCACAGAGGTTTTGGAGCAAATATATAGCACATACTGCTTTTTCCTGACTTGTTTTGTGTGTACTATTGAGGTTTTTTGCATGCCTTTGCAGAATACTACATTATTGACCAATGCTGAAAGTAAACTTACAGAAGCTAGAAAGCAATATGATAAAATGCTAGAGAATAAACAGTTGGAACTATCAAAGCATTTAAAGGAAATATCTCAGCGAAATGATCAGGTGTTGCAGATAACTGGATACCTACCATAGGTGCTTGATGTATTGTGCAAAAACTTCACATAACATTTGCTGTATTTGAGCAGGCCATTAATGACATTAAAAGAAAGTATGAGTTAGAGAAGATGGAAATTGTCAACAAGGAAAAAGACAAGGTTTAATTTGAAATCTAAGTCTTTGCAGCACTTACTATGCATTGACAAATTTCTGACTAATATGAACCATCAGGCTGACAAGGCTATTGCAGAAATTGAGGCAAGGTTTGACCAAAAACTTGCAGAATGCAAAGAAGAATCAAGCAAGCAGTTGATGCACATTCAGGAGGAACACACTAAGCTGGTATGTTTTAAGAAATATTGAATTTAAAATTATTGACTACTGAGAAATATTTTGGTATTGCTTCTTCTATTTGATGGGATTATTAGTAGGCTTTATGCTCTACTTGATTCAAATAAGCTATGCTTCTTTCAAAAATTAGTTATTTTGGAATTAGTACTTACTCTATTCAGTCAGTTATGTAATTGTATCAAATCAAAATTATCAAGCAATAGTATAATTTGATCTAAGCGCATTGAAGTTTGTTTTAACTATTATAGCCCTATACCCTTGTGCTGGATATGTACCCCCTATCGGCTGTGATAATGTATTGCATCACAACTTTCATCCTTATGAGATTTCCTTAACAAAAAGTTGAAAAACTTCCAGCTACTAGGTGAGTTTCTCTCCTGTTCAATTTACAGGTTACTGAGATGCAGCAGGAACATGAGAAGAGGCAACTAAGCCTGATTGCTGAACACAGTAAACAGTTACAGCGTACCCAACTACAAGCCGAAAATGATCTGAGAGAGGTCGAAACACACAATAAAGCCTAACTGGCCTATTACATGCAGGAAAGTTACTTCATCTGCTGATTGCCTGATGCCTTGATTACATGCAGAAAACAATGTTTATGAGGAATGACCATGAAGCTCAAATTAAAGCATTGAGGTGTGAACTTGAAGATGAATGTCAGAAGCTGGAAGAGGAGTTGCATCTCCAGAAATCTAAAGTACGGAATACCAGATATAATAAATTAACTCATCAAATTATGTGAATATTCTGGATATTTTGCAGGAAGACAGGCAAAGGGCTTTGTTGCAGTTGCAGTGGAAAGTGATGAGTGACAAGCCAAAAGAGGACCAAGAAGTGAATTCAAAACAGGTTGACTTATGTAACCCACTGCTTTCTGTCTGTCTCCATTAGTTAATTTGAATGTAAGGATGGAAATATATATAAATATATATATGTTTGTCAGATTGTTTATATATCTAATTCTTATTAAAAGATTGTTTGTATATCTTATTGCACTTTTATAGTTTGAATTAATAGATTTTCACATCTTGTACTATTAACTATAAAGTAATTTTGAATATAATAGAGGGAAGGTTAAAATGCAGAGCTCCCAAGGCTTCATATTGGAGTTCGAATCTTCCTATTTTTTTGATGATAATAGATTTTGGTTCAACATTCATTGTGTATATCAGTTGTTACATAGGCTCTAGTTGGTAAAATTAGCTACTCAAGCTCTATTCAACTTAAATATTTGACAAACTTTCATTTTGTTACATAGGATTTATTAGCAAAAGATTGTTTTTGAGTAGCTACTTAGCTATTCAACTTTCATTTTTTTTATTAAAAGATTGTTTGAGTAGCTACTTTTACCAAATAGACCTAAAAGTTAATAGCTAATACGTAGTACCCAATTGATTGAATTTGAAGATTTTGGTAACTAGTTGTTGACCTAGTTGATTAAATTAAAATTACATAAAAAACGTATTTAAATATAATTATCACTTTTATACTTTAATATATTTCAAATTTTTTATCATATAAAAAATGTAAAAAATTATTTAAATGTTATTCTCCCTTTTAGATATCTTTATTAAATGAAATCACATGTTCATATGATTTCTTATATAAGTTTGAGTTTTTTGTTGACAAAAAAATATTCTATTAATTTTTATCTTATATACGTATATGGCCGTGAAACTAGTTCATAAATATTTATTTTTTTAGCATAGTTATTTTTCAAATTATTAATGTCGAAATTTATTTCTAAATATATACATTTATTTATAGATTTTAAGAGGGATAAAGAGGAAATTGGTGTTAGAATACAATAGTCTGTTTTGTAACCAAAAACAATATTACTCTGAGTTCAGTTTGTGCCAATTTTATCAATCTTTCTAATAAGGTTCAATTGAATATGTACAATGACTCAATGAGCATAATGATACCTTTCATGTGATAGGATTACTCCATTTCATCGATTAAAAGAAGGAGTTCATTTGGTGGCAAAAGGAGTCAGCATGAACTAGTAAGAATGTTAACTGGACAGAAGAAATTTTATTTTGTCCTTCCATAATAACATGATATTATGTTCTCTCCAAATCACCTCATTTGTTTGGAATTTACCTCCTGGTCATAGGAATCTCCTTACATTGAAGCAACAGAAACACCAGTGCCGAAGTTGTTGAAGAAAGTAGAGAACGTAAAAGCAGGAAATGCAGCAAGCATTCCTAAGCAGCATAGGAAGGTAACTTAAGTATCCGAGAGGAGGGACCCTTATATTGCAGTATTACATAGCAATTATAGAAATTAATAAATATTTTATGGATTTTAATTGGTGGCCTGAAAACATGAGGGAAGTAAATAATTCATGCCTTGGCACCTTAACTCAATGAGCAGGTAACTCGCCATGAATATGAAGTTGAGACTTCCAATGGAAGAACAGTTACAAAGAAGAGGAAAACAAGAAGTACTGTATTGTTTGAGGCATGTACCTTTTTCTAAAAGCTGTTAATGCTGTAGATGTACAGATGAACTACATTGCCACACCAGATGGCTTAGCTTCCAAGTGCAGACTTCTTACTTGCATGTAAATAATGAATTGGTACTCTTTATCAGGAACCAAGAAAGCGAAAGATAAATACACCAAAAACAAATACCCCTGGAAGTGTTATTAAAGTGGATACCCCTGGAAATGTTATTAAGGTAACTAACTCAACTTAAATTTTCCTTTTATTGGTATGTCACGGATAGCTGGCTTTTAGCATTATTGCTTTCAAATATCAAGTTGGAAAGCTCTAGTAAAGTTCATGATGAATAATAAGAGGATAATTTATTTTACTGTCCGAAACTTAAATATTTTCATGTTTATTATTATTTATTACACTAATATGCTGATACTACCAGAAATGATAATAGTTAAGAGCATATTTGATCTTATTCGTTTTAAGATTTTGTTTAAGCCTATTATTATTTTTGAATTTTGAGTATTCTCCTTACTGATTATCTAATATGTTTACTATTTTTCTTGGGAAATACAAGATTTGTAACAAGTTATATAAGAATCTTGTGCTTTCAAGTTTCAAATATTGTTAGGTCCAATTATTTTACCGCAATATATATTTATTTTTCATATAATGCTACTGCCATGGTATTATCAAAGCAAAAAGAAAACAATGGTTTATTAGTTTGTCCAAAAGAAAATAAAATAAAAACTACATAAAATTGGATATATCCAATTTCAACATTGGGACCACCTAAGAATTTGGGATAAACCAAATCTAATGGAATACTATTCTTTGAACGGACTTTGTATAAGGTGACAACATAAGTGCTTTTGCAAATGCTATGCTGTTTCCTGGTTGGTGTATTGTGCATATATTATTTACATATTGATGCAGAGCATGAGGGGTGGAGGCCATCCTCATCAATCAAATATCGGGGATTTGTTTTCAGAAGGGTCTCTAAATCCGTATGCAGATGATCCGTATGCATTTTGATTAGGAGGTATTTATAATCCATAACTGTAGTCCTGAACTTTATTTCCTTTGAAATAGGATACTTCTCCCACTAAAAGCTATAATATAGTTACTGAAGCCCTTTCGTAACTACCTAATTTTGTCTTAGTAATACGAAGTTTTAATCATTTGCTTAAATTAAGATACTGTCCATACTATTACTGAATAATAATTGTTCCCTGAGAATTCTAGAGTTGATTAATATCCTATTTCGTTCCTGAAATTGCGAAAAAGATCAGTGAATCACAAGAGTCCTACTAAGTCTAGCCTAACCTCTGTCAATCTCACTCCCTCACCACCAAGTCTATCCCCTTCAGCTTAATCACACACCCACTATTTTCCGTATTGCCAACTCTGCAGTTAGTTACATAATGAAATCTTTCCATTTTCTCTCCCTTGGGCCATAATTCCCTGCATCGCACCTCTTCTTTCTCCTTTTGTACAACTTGTTTATTCTAGAATTCATAATAACACTCCCCTCCCAAGGACGCAATTTGTATTCGAGGTGAAGGTATGGAATGCAGCCAATAAAAGGTTTTCCCCCAAGATCCCAGTGCTTGAAACATAAGGACTAATTACTAGTTTCACCAAGGATCCCGTGGCTTGAAGTGTATTGGCTGGACAGCCCATTCCTTAATCCTTGACCATGACCTTGATCTTAGATTTAAATCTCAATCTATCACACCTCAACAAAGCATTTGTTTCTCTCCTCACTCCATTTCTTACAAACTTTGCAACATTCAGCATCTGGAAAATAACAGCAGCTTCATGATTCTGATATGAAGCAATATATTGCCTTCCTAATTCCTTGACAGCATCGTTTGTTCATTTAACTCCCAAAATCCAACAACACCTCCTCTGTTAGATACAAAAATGCTGTCAAAATTGTTGCCGCCAATTGACAATTGCGCTGCCCTTGCTTCCATAGTTCCATAGAACATTTCTTTGGGGTCAGCTTTAGGATAAGACCATAAACCATATAACCGCTCATACTTTGAACCAAAGATTCGTCTGCAGAGTATAAGACTAAGAATGTATTGTGTTCAAACTTTCCATTACCATAGTCTAACATTGAGCATGATATCCTTTGGTGCTGAATTCCACTCAAAATTATTAAAACTCCACGCAATTCTTGAAATTGTTTGCTCTGCATTTCTATGTGTTGATGGATTTCTTCTCACAATAAGACTGGGTCCATAGATGTTAATCTCACAGCTCCTGGAATGGACCCATATCTTACCTCCAGCCTCTTCTCTCTCGGGTGGTCAGACCTCATCAGATATCCCCTTTAGCCGAATAACTCAGCCGTTAGTTACATAGTGGAAACCTTTCCATTTTCTCTCTATGGGCCATAATTCCCTGCATCGGACCTCCCTTACGTGCATCTTATTATTCTAGGGGTCTTATAATACAAGTTGGCTCTCCCACGTTTTTCTTTTCCTTCCTTACTCCTCCTCTCGCACACAAACATCCCTTTCTCACAGCAAATCTAAGAATATCAATGATGATTCCTTGTCGAATAGAATACTATTAGTACATTTTTATCTTTTATTTGGTGTATAAACTATAAACTATTTGATAATTGGAACTTCCTTTTATTTTTCATATTCTCGTTTTAGTGTGGAGACTGGAAATTGAGCTTGCTACCCATATCAATTACTATCTTTAGTTTGTGCAAATAGACCGGTTGATCTTTGGCCTCTTGTTGGCTTATTTTTCTTTCCATAATTTTGATGCGAACGTGTCTGATTTGAAAAAAGAATGGATATTGAAAGTAGTAAGCACAAGCTTGAAGATATATTTTTTCAGTTGGTCTTGATCTACAGCTACTAACGGCAGAATGTCAGGCAGTCGGTCTACACGGGATTTGAAAAAATGCTCCGATTTATCAATACAAAGCTCTTTGCTGGGTTGCAGTACAGACGACAGACCATTCTCCGCTGAGTGGGCTTGTAAAAAGTCAAAGGTCGCATGTTTTTCCCCCCTCATAATATGGACATGACTGTAAATTGCAATAGCAAAAGTTTGTATATTTTAATTTTTTTTTGTAAAAAGAAACAAAACGGATGTCATTGAGGTTTGTTGGACACTTATGAGCTTGTCCCGCTTGAGAGCAGTTTTGAAACAAAATATCGAACTGGGTTTTCCACTCATTTTCTTGTTCTAATGTTGATCATCATCATGACCGTAGTTTTATTGGGGGGTGCTTTTACAGTGTTTTTTCAAGTCTAAGTGCACCAATACTGTGCTACTAGTGCGAATTGAGCTTCACAGCCATGTGAATGTGAATGCGAAGTTTTAAAAAACTAGGCCATCTTAGAAGTGAGCTTCATTCACACCCAAAATGTATTGTTCGAGGATCAAACCTTAGACCTCCAAGAAAGGCTGGGCAAGTTTACCACCACCAGGTCATCTTGTAGTTGTTGATATAACCTTACAAATATTGCTATATATTATTTAAAAACCGGTTCTGTGGTTCAACTGTTGACCCTTTAGTCCGACCTTTGACCCAGTGACCAAGTACCCTCACCGAGTCGGTTATTGGTCCGAATTTTAAAACGTTGATGTGAAGTTTTAAAAAACTAGATATAGAAACAATGAGCGGATGTTATGATTTTGTAGAAATTGCACAATTTTCCAATACTTTTTTTTAATAGACACAAATTTTCAATATATTGAAAGTTATATGTTCCCAAAAAGAATATGTGTTATGATTTTGTAGAAATTGCACAATTTTCCGATACTTTTTTTTAATAGACACAATTTTTCAATATATTGAAAGTTATATGTTCCCAAAAAGAATATATATTGTAGGCTAAATTGCACTTTTGGTTTTTTATCTTTGACTTAAGTTTTACTTTGGTCCTTTATTTTTTTTTTCATTTTGGTCATTTATCTTTCATTTGTGTCAGTTTGGTTTTTTATCTTTTTTTTTTCTCTTTGGTCCTTAATCTTTCATTTTTGTTTCAGTTTGGTCCCTTTGAAAAAAAATGCAGAAAAATGAAGAACACTATGAATGTGCTCAAGAACACCAAGACCACTTCGATTTCTTGTTTATTGAATAACTTATGCAATACACGATCAAATTGAATGAAACTGGACTCTAACTTGAATAAAATTTCGCAAGAAATTCAATGGAATAAAAATTAAGCTCAGGAAAGTACTTATGCGCAAAGTCACTTCTGGAAGCGAAATCTTGAATTTGAAATTTAAAAAACTTTCAATCTCAACAATGGTGATTTTGCTATAGAGCACCAAATTGAACGATTATTGAGGCTAAAATGCTCAAAATTCAACAAGGAAATAGAATAATGCAAGTATTTTGTTCATAAAAGCGTGTAAAACGCAAACAGAGACTAAAAGCAATTTGCATCTATAAAACGTGTTTTGGCTCTTATTTGCTCATTTCTCAACCAATTTGCGTCAAACCAATTGTGTTCAACTTGTATTGAGTGCAAAAATTGAACTATAGCAAAAGGTTTCTACAAAATGATGCAAATTCGAAAACAATGTGAAAAAAAGAAACTTTCGTTCGCGTTTCTGTTTTTCACATCGTTCTCGAATTTGCATCGTTTTCGTTGAAACCTTTTATTTTAGTTCAATTTATGCACTCAAGACGAGTTGAACGCAATTGGTTTGATGCAAATTGGTTGAGAAATGAGCAAATAAGAGCCAAAACACGTTTTAGAGATGCGAATTGATTTTTCACGGTATTTGTATTTTAGCGTTTTTCTAAATAAAATGCTTGCCATGTTTTGACTCCTTGTTGAATTTCGAGCATTTTAGGCTCAAGAATCGTTCAATATGACGCTCTATAGCAAAATCACCATTGTTGAGATTGAAGGTTTTTTGAACTTCAAATTCAAGATTTCGATTCCATAAGTGATTTTGCGCATAAGCACTTTTCTGAACTTAATTTTGGTTCCATTGAATTCCTTGCGAAATTTTATTCCTGTTAAAGTCCAGTTTCATTCAATTTGGTCGTGTATTGCATGAGTTATTCAAAAAACAAGAAATCGAAGTGTTCTTGAGCACATTCATAGTGTTCTTTATTTTTCTGTATTTTTTTTAAAGGGACCAAACAGAAACAAAAATGAAAGAAAAAGGACCAAAGTGAGAAAAAAAAGGTAAAAGACCAAACTGACACAGAAATGAAAGATAAATGACTAAAATGAAACTTAAATCAAAGATAAAGGACAAAAGTATAGTTTAGCCTATATTGAAAGTCATTTATTAATATTTCATCAAAATGCAAAGACATGAATATTTTTTTTGTTTCCATAATGGAATAATGAAAAGTAAAGGAATTTTTTAATTATTCATTGTTAGGAAAGTTCTATTATGGTTTTAATTTGTTCCTCAAAAAGAGAATCAATCAATAATAGGTCATTCAAAAAAAAGCTTAAGCAAATCGAAGGAGTGCACCAAATGAGTGCAAGAAGGAGTGTGAGTAATTGTGTAAGTGTGGTGGTTAGATTGGTGCAGAATTAAGAGCTTTGGTGCACCAAGAAGGTAGCTCAGTTGGTGAGCTAAGAAATATCGAAGGAGTGCACCAAATGAGTGCAAGAAGGAGGTCTCAGGTCCCCGGAAACTAAAATTTCTCCCACCGCCACTAACATTGTAACATCCCCAATTTCGCTAATTTAAATTATTTAAATTAGCAAGAGGTCAATATGATTAATTAGTATTATTGATTAATTATGATATGGTGAGTTAATTGGGATTTTAAGCAAATAGGAGCATAGGGGTATTTTCGTCTTTTCCACACATGAATGAGTTTCGGCTAAACCATCCTCCACAGAACACAACTATATGCAATATGTGATTATTGTATAAGTATTGTGTGATTAAAATTGACTTAAGAAGAAATTAAGGAAGTTTAAGCAAAATTTGGACATAGGGGCACTATGGTCATTTCGCCCTTTTAGTGAATCTCAGCTGAAGCCTTACAACACTAAACAATCAGAATTCATTTTTGCTGGAAATCAAAAGAAGAAAAGAGATAGAATAGAGAGAAAAGAGGGAGAGGGAACCATGAGAGTGAGGAAGAAAAGAATAGGAGGAAACTCTCTCAATCCTTGGTGCATGTCACTCATTTTTGGGTCATTGAACTCAGCTCAACATCCTCTTCCTAATTACACCTGAAACAACACCCACATCTCCATCCTTCTCATTTCACCATTGCTGAATATCCAAAGCTCAAAGTGAGGAAAATGGAGTTTTGAAGACTTAGAGTGTTGCATGTCCAAGAGGAGGGTAGATTCGAGTGGAGCTGAACCCACTTTGTGGATAGAAGCACATTTGAGGAAGGTTCTGAAGCTAGAAGTGCTTGGGATTCATTTTGGGTAGTTGTTGGAGATGAAATTCGAAGTTGGGGTTGAAGATACTCAAGTTCACCAATAAGAAAACAAATCCAGTAGAAAACTCGTTTGTACCATCTTCGTTGTTTATCGTATATCTCTCTGTACACAACTCAGTTGATCGTGATTTTTGTCAACTCAGAAACTAGACAAGAAATGCTTCGAAATAGGCACAAGAATGAACCGATTTGATAGAGTATGGTGGAAGAAAAAGGAATTGCAAGTTTCAGTTTTTGTAATAGAGTCAGTTTTTACCCAGCCCCTTGTTTTCGTGATAGATATCTGAGTACTGGGTGCATGCGTCTGAAACCAGAACCATATGAAACTAGATAAAATTATCTACACAATGGGCACTGGTTTGAAGGGTTTTGGCCACGATTTGACCAAGATACACGTGTTACAAAACTGCTCACTGATGCTGGAAAGCGGATGTGGAATTGGAAATTTGGTTCCTCAAATTTCGGATCGAATCGCCAAAGTTCGAGAGACGCCAATTCCGTAGACAAGGAGGAAGTTCAGTAGCTAGGATTTGTGGTTGGTTGCTGTTCCGAAGTTCAGTTTCGAGTATCGGACGAGTTCAGTGCGAGTACGTGATTACGGGGATCGTTCGAGAAGTTACGGTTCGGTCGTTTTGTGTGAGGACGTGATTTCTCGCGAGGTCGTCAAATCGGTGAGTTCTATACTCGCTTAGGGATGTTTAATGTTGATTCGTTATGTTTTCCGAAACGATATCCCTTTAAAAATCCGCTTTGTGAAAATTAGACAAAACCGTTTTTATCGAAAAACCGTTAATTGTGACTTGTTCGAGTTGATTGAATTCTTGATTGATGATATGATGTTATGTGTTGTTTGACTGGTTATCTGGACTGGACTGTTGTTAATATGTTAGGATATCGATCGAAACGAAATTGGAACCGAAACGGAACGGAAAAAGTTACACGAAACTGGAAATTTTACTACTATCATGGACGCACGGATCGTGCCTTACAAGGGCACGGGTCGTGCGCCTTGTTCGCAGCAGCCCAGGAAATGAAATTTTAACACAGCACGGATCGTGCGCCCCTGGGCACGAACCGTGCGTGACCTACGGAAATTAGCCTTTTTAAAATTTAAGACACGCACGGGTCGTGCGCCCTTGTGGCACGGACCGTGCGCCCTTTAAGTTTTTCAAAACTGAAATTTAAGTGATACGCACGGGTCGTGCGCCTCTGGAGCACGGACCGTGCGGATCATTCTGTTACCCTAACTCAAAATCCTTTTTAATCCATTCCAAACGATTCCGATTGATTCCCCAATGTTTCCCAAGGATGGAAACCTACTAATGTCATGAAATGAAAGAAGTTTGAGGTAAATCTCACAAGTTATAAATGTTAAGGAAAACTGTACCATAGTGAACGCGAGTGCATACGGATCATGTTGAGATAACGAACCTAGAGTTCATCATGTCATGCTAAGTTAATTGATTGTAAGTCTATAAAGACATTAAAACTCTCAATTCATGTAAACACAATTCAAGTTACTTTCCTTCGGGGAAAGGTAGATGGTATACTTTGAGTATATCGAGGATGACGATCCTCCAGTTTATTAGCATACTAGGGTGGGGGAAGTCATGAGCCCCAAATCCCAGGCCCACATGTTTTGCCCACTAATGATTAGCGGGATGGGTTCACCAAAGGCCAGAGAAATAACCATGCTAATGTAGGCTTGAGGTGTTGTGCTAAGTTCATAAAAATATGATATGCAGTTGCTTATCAGGGCTACATCAAGAAAGTAATTAATTTAACGAGTAGTCGCTTATTAGGGCTACAAGTTACATGAAAATAAAATACATGTCCACATGGTTGCTTATTAGGGCCATGAGTTCACAAGATAAGGCATAATGAACCGCTAGAGTTAGTAAGAGGTCTCGATAGGACTCACTGAGATAATGTTTATCTCACCATTCATATTTGTGGTTTTTACAGAGAAACAGGGGAAAGCAAAGGCAACGAAGCACGGTTAGCCGGTGCGACTCTTGGAGTCGTCGAAGATTGGGTTTCATGTTTTGGACCTTTGTCCCATTTACCGTTTCTATGTTATCGATTGTATAACGATCATGTATCAGTTGTAAATCGTTTCCGCTACTTTATGTTTTGAGTATTGAACACCAGGAGTATGTATAAGTCTTAAGTTATGAAACTTAAGCATTTTGATGAAGTTAAGTACGGTTCGGAGAACCATTTGATATGTATTATCGAAAATTTTAGTTGTGTTCAATATTCATTAACAGGAAGTTACTCTGATGTATGCCATTTAGTGCATTTCGGTATTTCTACATGTTAGAATTTATCGGGGTGTTACTAATATTGCCTATAAAAAAACGAGCTTTGGTGCACATTTAAAAGGTTACAATTTTAGGGAGGACATTGAATGAAAAATATCAAATAACCAGGGATTTTTGAAATGGAGTTAAGTGTCATTCTAGTTTGATTTATGATATTGATCACTATTGACTTTAAATTAGGGTATGTTGATTTATGGTATTCATGGCTATGGATGGTATGCGTTTCCAATTTAAGAATTAGAACTACTCTGTTTTTTTTTTAAAAACAAATGTCTTATTGCAATGGATTCATTTTGCAGACTTTATGACCCAATATTTGCATCTATTTAATGTCAACGATAATCATTGTTGTTAATTCGAAATCCTTTAGAAAATAAGGTTTTATTAACATATGCGGTGGATTTTTTTGACATTAGTCGTTGTCCAATTAAACAGCTATGGTGAGCTTGAGGGGACGACATTTGGAGCGTTCCTTTTTTGGGGATGTCACATATTGAGGTAATTTGAATTTGGTTCACAAAAAATGTACCTTGATCAGAAATATTTCAACTTGATTAGATTTTGATGGTGTAATTTCTCTATGATTTTTTTCCACCTATTATAGATATTAGAAACTACAAAGAGAATGAACATTATATATATATATATTTTGGTTTGTAGATGAAGTGGCACTAGAAACTCACGCACACAACTGTGAGGTCTCGTGTTCGTACCTGTGACATGATATCCAATCTAACAATTTCGGCATTTGGAATGAAAAATTATATAGAACATGTCAAACCCAGTTTTCGCATAACATAAATTTATTATTTGCAATGAAACTCAATCCAAGGCCCTCATGTGAATGCTATCTACCCTTTTTGAAATTGCAAACATTCCTCCCATTTCATAGCAATATCAAGATAATACATGCCATTATTTAGAGATCCAAATAAATATATGATACTTGCATAACTCTGATATTCCTCGGCTATATTTTGGCAGGATGTTTCAGTTGCATAGTAGTTCCAATTCTTTAGACTTTGTAATCGTAAAATTTGTTTTCTTACTCCTTATAATTCTGGTGTCACAGAGAGATGAGATCCACCATCATTATCTTTTTGGTGTAACTGCAACTCACTTTTCTAAAGGACCATTTTTCTTATGAGTGAAGACGCTTAGCCCCCCAAATTCGTTCTCCATCTTCACCACCTTCATGCCTTAAACACGCATGGAGGATGTTAAATTTCAGCACTAACAAAAAAGTACTAATAAATACCACCAATCTACAAAATTAGATGAAATTCATTATTATTCTTTTAATTCGAGGTGAAGAGAATAATAATGCATTAATGGAAACATTGAATGAAAATCAAAGACATTCATTTGTCTAGGGATGTGATTTTGACAACCAAAGATCACTTAAAACAATAAAGGCCATCAATTTTCCGAGGCCCCTCCCTACTCACTCCACACCCCAAACCCCCTAAAACCCAAAATACCCCTAACTCAAAAACACTCTTTCTCCCTCACAAATCCCTCACACCCCCTCACACCCACCAAAAACACACCCAGCCGAAACCCTCTCCCTCTCCCTCATCCTCTTTGACTTCTCCCTCTCCCAAACTCACTCAATCTTCGATTTCAAGTTCCAATCTCGTAATCCACACTTAAGGTATACGATTCCTCAGTCTCTTCTCTTTGCATAAGGTATCTCATAGATTGCATCTTCATGAATACAAACACCAACCACACATATACTGTAATTTTTCAAGCTTAAATAGATAAAAAAATATTAAGTTTGTATTCCATACCGTTCTACGACATCAGACCCTTTCGTAATACAAATAGACTTAACATAATCCAATTTGAATATTTGTCAACAATCAAGTTATACCGCAAATGAGCAATCTATGAGATACCCTTATGCAATAGTCCTCTAATTAAATAAATGCTTCGCTATCCAATGACGGAGGGCATCCAAATTTGAAGTCAAAGTTAAAAATGAAATCACAAAAGCAACCCTACTCCCCTATAAGATAAAACACATATCATTGTTGGTAAAAAAAATAATATTAAGAGACTTTCATTGCAATAGCTAAGAAAAGAAGTAGAAGGTCAAATAAAAACTTCAAATTTCAAAGTTGGGCATGTCTGGTTCAATAATACCTCAGAAAAAGCAATTTTATGTAGGGCTGTTCAAAAGAACCAAAAAACTGAACCGAACTGCAAAACCGAACCGAACTGAACTTTAAAGAACTGAACTTTTGATTAAAGTTCTGAACCGAACTGTCTTGTTAAACTCAGTTCAGTAACTGAACCGTGAACCAAGTGAACTGCATAATTAACAGTGAACTGTGAACTCTAACTCAAAAGTCATAAAAACTGTAATCCCTAAATTCCTTTCAATCTGACCCCAAATCTGTAAACAGCCAAGCTTCATTGAACAATTGCGACTGCGAACATCACCTAGTCTGCGAACTTACAATTACCTATCTGTGATGTTCGCAGAATATCTCTTCAGAACACCATTTTTTCCATTTCATATTCATGTTCCACTTAATTAGCATACAACGAACAATATCCAGAAAAGTTTTTAACATGTATCCTTTACTTCATTTCACAGAATTCAGAGTTTTGGTTCTATCACCCACCATTGTGACAAAATCCCATTTATTTAAACCAGATTTTAGCTAGTTAATATAGTGAGATTCATGACCACCCATGAATATCTACTCTAGGAATTGTATGCCGGATACCTGTGCTATTTGTTATTCACCATCTCAGTTATGGATCTTCGGTGTTATTGGTTATTTCTTCTACCTTCTGTTTTATTTAATTTTCTGCATTGGATGGCTTCTTTTAGGTTTTAGGATGCTAAATAACTATTGATCTATTCCGACTAATATTGCTTTTACACTGAAGTTATAAATTGTAATCCTTAGTGTAAGTGATTTTAGCAGTTCAATTCAGAAAGAAAAACTGATGAAAAGGTGAGTTCAAAGCAGTTCGGTTTTTATTTTTTGACAGTTTAGTTTTTTTAAAATGAATAGTTTAGGCAGTTTTAATAACAGTTCGGAATAATAGTTCGGACAAAAAAAGTTCAAAATTTAAACAGTTCAGTTCAGACTCGAACTGTCAAACCGAACTAATAAGACAGTTCGGTTCGGTTCGATCGAACTGTTAAGACAATTCAGTTCAGTTCGGACGAACTGTTTGAACAGTTCGGTTCAGTTCGGTTCAGTTCTCCTTGAAAACTGAACCATGAACAGGCCTAATTTTATGAATATAAAAAAAAGGATGGGAAGAAGGGAAAATAGTTTATAAAGAGAGTTTCCATCAGCTTTTCAAAATTCAAAATAGGTATGAATTAATTTGGTAGAGATAATTTGAAATGTCTTCTACTTTTCAAAAAAAAAATTGAAATGCCATATTAAATCGAAATAATGGTACTTTATTAGTTTTTTGTTATGCAATAATTAGATTCTAATTATATTCCTATTATAATTTTTGCAAATTAACCACTCATTAATGTATACGTTCCAAATAATAATAGAGTCTTTGTACATGGTTTGACTACAATTGCACATTTAATTGTTGTAATAAATGCAAATTAAGTGACTTTTTTTTTATTTTTAATTCCACATCATAAATTTTGGTTACATGTCAGCGCTGTTTGTCTACTAGGGGTTGTTCTGTTGAGACATTTGGCAAGTTTCTTCTTTAGAGTGCGTTTGGATGGGGGCATTTGAAAATTCTAGGGAATTTTAAATTCTTGGCAATTCAAATGCATCAATAGAAATACTTTCATTTTCAAAATTATTTGTTTGGATGAGATAATTGAAATTCTTCATTCTTAAAATTCCTTGTTTGGATAGAGTAATTAAAATTCTTCAATTTTTTATATTTTTAAAATCCTTCACTTTACACAAGGGTCGAATGACATGCAAGTTCAACAACCGACAGAACCGACACACCGGATGTCGGGCCCGATCCACCAGATATCGGGCCCTACCCACCGGGAGTGGATTGGTCCAGATGGATCTATTTGACCTACCGACCACACTGATTTTTTTCTCACGACTTTTCTTCAAATGAACTCACTATACCATCTTTATCCCTTCAAATGAAATGCCCAACAAATTCACCATACTCATTAATCACAATTCGTTTTATTACTATCGGGTTCCCCCCTCCTCTCCTTCAACCAAGTCTAGGTTCTTATTACACTTGTGAGTTCATACATAATTAAATCTCAAAAAAGACCTCATGCGCATCAAAAAGCTCACCAGACTCATTAATCACAATTCCATGTACGTATAAATTCTATCTTGTTTTCTACATAGAATGTCATATACAAAAAATATGGTTCACGTTGAAAATGTCATATACACAAATATAAATCGTATATCTATTAGTCCTTCACATTTTTTTTTTGGACAAACATAAATCCTTCATAAGGAGAATATCTTTTACACAAATATAAACTATATATATCTACTATGTAATCTTTCACAAGAAATATGTTGTCCGGAACAATATAGTTGCATGGTCCAACTCTGAGATTCCTCAAGCTTTGCCAACAAGACCACAACAATGCCGGTGTCTGCAACACCAATGATCACAACCTATGAGATTCATCATACCTAATGGCACACGAGCATCAAAATATCAATTATGAAGTACAAAGAACCAATAGTTATAAATTCAGTCTGATAATTCACTCTGATACTTAGCAGCTACTTAATAAACTCAATCTGGAAATGTACAAGTAAAAATATATGCATCATAATTTTATATACATTACTTAACAACTATATAAACATATATGATATGATGCCCACAGAAGGGCTTATCAGAGTTGCCAAGATAAGTAAGAACATAATCCTTCCTAAAAATACATTACCCTCAAAAATTACTCTATCCAAACACACTCTTAGTGTGCGTTTGGATGGGGCATTTGAAAATTCAAGGAAATTTCAAATTTCATGTAATTCAAATACATCAATTGAAATCCATTAATTTTCAAAATTATTTGTTTGGATGGGGTAATTAGAATTCTTCAATTCTTAAAATTTCTTGTTTGGATAGAGTAATTAAAATTCGTAATTTTTTTTTGTTTTTTTTAAAATTCTTCACTTTACCCAATGGTCAAATGAGATGTGAGTTCAACGATCGACTGGACCGACCCACCAGATGTCGGGGATGACACATTGGGAATAAATTGGTCCCGGCCTACCGAGTTAGAGGTGACAAAGCAGGCTACCCGGCCCGTGTTGGACTGGAATATTTTCGGGCCGTGTTCAATGATCGAATGATGGTTTACCGAAATAGAGCTGCTCAAGGATCGTCAACAAAATAAAAAAATAAATTAAGAAAAAGAAAGAGTGATTTGGTGGAGGCTACTTTCGTTTTTTGATCGCTAATCATTAAGATCAAAACTTCTTATATCTTAAAAGATCGGTTACAGATGGATCAACAATACAATAATTTGTTGTAAGAAAAACAATACAATATGTTCACACATTTAACCGTTACTGTTAAATACAGTTGCTTTCAAATTAAACAGTTGGCTTCAAATTAGTTTAAACCGATATAATAATTATATATAACAGTTGCATTTAGTGCAGGTATATATATATATATATGTATGAATTGGACGAGAGAGAGAGAGAGAGAGAGAGAGAGAGAGAGAGAGAGAGAGAGAGAGAGAGAGAGAGAGAGAGAGAGAGAGAGAGAGAGAGAGAGAGAGAGAGAGAGAGAGAGAGAGAGAGAGAGAGAGAGAGAGAGAGAGAGAGAGAGAGAGAGAGAGAGAGAGAGAGAGAGAGAGAGAGAGCAATTTGGTATTTTTGGAAAATTATTTTCTTTGAAGAAAATTATTGTGCAAAAAAAATATTTTTTTTAAAGAACATTTTTGGCAAGAAAGGAATTTCAAATTCTTCATTTTTAGGTGGTATTTCAAATTCTTTAAATTTAGTCTTACAAAAATACCTCATAAAATCCATTCATTTTGAAAATTCTCCATATTTATTATCCAAACAAGTTAATTTAGTTTGAAGCATTTGAATTACCCTCTTAAATTACATTACCCTATAAAATTGCCTCATCCAAACACACTCTTAGGGAAATTCCCAATTATATTGATTGATATTATAAATATTTTTTCTAACAAGGGTCGGTCTTAGCGGTAATTGAGTTTGATTTCCACCTCAAGGTCTCGAACTCAAATTTTGGGTGTGATTAAATTGTTTAGAATACTAATTTAGTTCGATACAATTCTGTTGGTCGATTATTTAATCTAGATATGAAACAACTAAAAAAAGCATCCTTAAAAAAGGTAGTGCATGCATAGTTGATGGAAATATATTATATCCACATACAATATTTCATTACATTCATTGTAAAATAGTTTTTTTTTTTGTGAAACTGTGGCAGCATTGCAAAAGAGTTTAGTAACGAAGTTAAAATTTAAAATAAAAAAATGCTCACTTGAATAATTTCAGTTAAAAATGAAAACAAAAATAAAGTTTTTTTAGGAACCTCCCAATTATTTTAAATTCAACTCTACAATTTTTTTTTTGGAAATAAAGTTATTGGAGATCTGAAAATGTCTAGCATCTTTCCAATCTCTCAAATAATTGTCTAGAATTTATGAACTAAATTAAGAGTCATTTAATTCAATTTTCATTTTTCGTGTGTAGCCCACCCTCTCTCCAAAACCAACTTGCTCCACCTCCCTATTTTTTGTGAAACACTTTCATCTCCCAGAGGCTCTTTGCTCTCAAGCTGTATCCTCTTTCCCTTTTGCAGTCCCACCACAAATTGCGGCAGCAGTGCGGCCGTTTCTTGCATAGATAACAACAACAACTACAACTACAAAGTGCTACGCAACAGATCCTATCATTCAACAGGCAACTGCACGATTTTCATCTCCCTCGCGATCATTTTTATCTTCTTCAATTCTCTCTCGCCTAGTTCTCCCTATCTCAATCTTCATCCTTCATCTCTCGATCTTCTTTCACCACCAACGGAACAACTGCATCAGTTTGTCAACTACCTCACTCTCTAGCTCCAAATATGTGACTCTTCAGCCCTCCTTCTCTGTATGATGTTTCACATTTCTAATGTTATTTTTTGAGATGGTTAACTTCATTTGTTTTTTTTTGTTTTTTCTGATATGAAACTTCTAGATGCTTAACATTTTAATTTTTTGTATGCACAATTTTTTTTCTTTATTTTTCAACTTCTTCATATTTTAGTTTGCAATATTCAAGTCTTCCCTCTTGTTTTAAATATTTTCCAACTGAGAATTTGTGATTGTCTTCTGAAGCGCGTGTGAGTTTGCTGATGAAAAATAAGTTTGTGATGGTAGCTAATTTTTTCCAAACTGTAAAGTACCCCCAAAACACACTGATAATCGTTGCGCTTTACATGTTTTATCACATTTTTTTGGCGTAAACCGGTTATTGAGAAAGGAACTTCGCGTATTTGAACAGTCAATTTTTTTCCAAACCCTAAAGTATCTCAAAACGCACTGATAAGCATCACGCTTTACACACTTTGTCATGAATTCAATTTTTCTTCCATAAGCCGACTATTGATGAACGAACTACGCATATTTGAAGAATTAATTTTCTTCTGAACCCTAAAGTACCCCGAAACACACTGCTTAGTGTTGCACTTTACGTATTTTGTCAATTAAATGTTTTTCACCAAACTGGTTATTGTGGAACAAACTTGACGTATTTGAATAGTTAAAGAAAAATTGAGCCCTAAAGTACCCCCAAAATACACTGCTTAGCGTCACTCTTTACGTATCTTGTCACGAAATTAATTTTTTTTTTCACGAAACTAGTTACTGAGAAACGAACTTCGTGTATTTGAACAGCTATAGATAGATGTCCACATATCGTGCATGTAAGGGGAGTCAACCCCTTCCACAATAACAAACAAAGAGTTCACAATATTATACTTGCAATGTTAAGTTCACTAGAATATAGTCCAATTAGGCAATCCAGTAGTGCAAGCTAATACATCAGAAAGCATACAAAATCTATGTATTCTATTCAGTGACGTATCTGGGACCCTACCCAAGGTGGTCAAACAATTTAATTTAATAAAATTTTAAATTATAATATATATATATATATATATATATATATATATATATATATATATATATATATATATATAGTTAGGAATTTAACCTTAGGAAATATCAATTCCAAGCGGAAGCAGAGAACCAGTTCTTGTAAGAAGATAAATCAAGCGTCGTGTATGTTCAATAGTGAACACAATGAACACGATAACGAAAGAATAAAAATAACACAAGATAATGACCTTCTAGTTCGGAATCACCCACTTGATTCCTACATTTGGGAGATTTAGCTGGAATAGTATATCCATTATTATAGAACAATATTGTGGATCAAAGATCACAAGACATTACAGGTTGAGGTTGTAACACCCCGAAATTAATTAAATAGTTATTTAGTATTTAATTAATTAATTAAATAGGAGTTGGTGATAGAAATAATAATAATAATAATATTGGGTGGTCTTAGTTATTAATATATTATTTTATTTATCTGAAGGGGGTGGTGTTGGTACTTCGGAGGTGTTATGATTGGCCCAGTGCGCCAAGCCCAAGCCCGTAGACTTGAGCTGTTAGGCGCTAGGTTAGTGAAGTGGCGCCTCATTTGTGGAAAAAGAAAAGAAAGCGTGAGTTGAGAGAAGAGAAAGGAGAGAGCGTGAGAAGAGAGAAAGAAAGGAGAAAAAACGGCACTAAGGGAGAAGAAAGAAGAAGAGAGGGGCGCGACTTCCATAGGAGAGGAGAGGAGCTCAGTTGCTGTGGTTACTCGGTGTGCACGTGGAGGGATCCCTGTCTTCGGTGAAACCAAGGTAAGGGTGGGTCTTGCCTTATAATAGGGATCATAATGGGATGTATGTAGGGGTTAGGATCTATGTCGTTTTTGTATTGATTTTGATATTGATGAGTTGTATGTATGTATTGATCACTATATGGCTTGTTGATGTTTTGCGAATTGTTCATATAAGTGATGAATTTCGAATTGCGTACTAAGTGCTCGAATAAATGTATAAATGATGATGTTGGGCTGAATTCATTGAGTTTGGAGTAATTTTGTGGTGTTTGAAATAGTTGATGATGATTGAGCACTTGGTACTCATGTGTTGTTGTTGGTGAATTTGATGTTTTGGGTGTTATAGGCGCATAAGGCGCCATTGTGGTATTTTTAGTGTTGCTGGAAATTGTTGTCTAGGTGCGGAATTAGGCGCCCTTGAGTGGGGTGCCCTGCGCCAAGTTTTGACGTTGTTGGAATATTGACCACGGAAGTAGGCGCCCTTGTGCTAGGCGCCCCGTGTCAAATTATTGTGTTTTGGCTAAGTGTATTTTGTGTTGTGTTTGTGTGCCATGTGCTAAGTGCATCTTATGTTGTGTTTGCGTGCCAAGTGCCAAGTCAGTGTGTGTTGGTGATGCTTTGGTGTGGGTGTGTGCATAGGCGCCTAGGGTGCCATGGTGATGGTGATGATGGTTGTCCATATGGTTTTGGTGATTTCAAATAAAATTGATTTTTGGGGTGAGTGGGGATTTTAGATGGTGGAAAAGAAATATAATTTTGATGTTTTAAAATTGAGAAAAATTGATGTTTGGGCTGAATTTGTGTAAAAATCTGGTTCTGGCAGTGTGCTGGGCGCCAGGCGCCCTGTGCTGGGCGCCAGGCGCCCTGTGCTGGGCGCCAAGGGCGCTGTGTGTGTGGCTGGGCAAGTGTGGCGCGCGCCTGGGCGCTGGGCGCCTGCTGTGCGTGTGTGTGTTGCACGCCTGGGCGCTGGGCGCCTGCTTGCGTGCGTGTGTGTGTGGCGCGCACCTGGGCGCTGGGCGCCTGTTGTGCGCGCGGGCGTGCGTGTGTTGCCTGGGCGCTGGGCGCCTAAGGCGCCAGTTTCCAGCAGTGTTGCCTAATTTTTCCTAAATTTGTTTTTAACGTAACTTTTGACTCGGGTGTCCGTTTTTGGTGGTTCAAAGTGCGTTACGACGCTCATTTAATTGTCTATCTGTTTGTCCAGGCCAAAACCAAAATTTAATATTTTTCCCCGGTCGTTTCTGAAAGTCCCAAGTGACTGTGTACTAGTTGTTGTTTGGATTGGAAATCGCTACTGTTCCTCTTAAATAAAATGTTGGTGTTCTTCATGAGACTAAGGTGCTGTTCCTTGTAATTTTAAATGGTGTTGTCACGGTGAAAATAATGTGCTGTGTAATAGCGTGGTATGCAAATATATATATATATATATATATATATATATATATATATATATGGTGTATATTATTATTGGTGAATGGGGTCTGTAATTCCTCTTTTGAGTGTTGGTGAATATGCTATGGCATTATTTATTTGGTGATTCTGGTGTGTGATGCATGGTCATGGTGTCGCATAACCATATGCATGATCTCTGGTGAATAGGCTTCGGCCTCGGGCTTCGGCCTTATTATAAATTTTGGTGAATGCCCTCAAGGCTCATTTTTGGTGAATGGATCCACATGCATATGCCCAGTGGAGTTTTGGGTTGCATCTTATACATTAAACATACAATTGGCGAATGTTTTGGTGATTATTTATTTGGTGATTATTTGGTGATTATTTATTTGGTGATTGTTTGGTGATTACTTTTATTTGGTGATTGTTTGGTGAATAATTAGTTGGTGCTGAATTGGTGATTAATTTCGATTGACTGAACTGGTGATTAAAGTGAATATTGCTGTGATTGATGTAGTCCTGTATCTATATATACTACTCCTTATGTACTTTATTATAGGGTTTGAGACTCACCCTTTTTGTTGATTTTTACCTTACAGGTAACCGTACTTGAAGGCTTTGACCTTCATTCCCTTGAGTTCGAGTCGCTCTGATACGTAGCACCTGGGGGGCGTCTTATTAGATAGTGATTTTGTCTGTACGACTTGTTGGATTTTGTTTTAACGTTGTAACTGTATTTTTGAGTAATGGCCGCCCATGATGCCACGTAATGTTTTTAATTTAAGTTAAACAATTGACGTGTTTTTGAAGTAAATGTAGCATTCCGTTTTCAAAAAAAAATAATTTGTGCACTCTGATAATTGTTATAAATGAAAGGGGTAGAAACGGGTGTTACAGAGGTTTTCCTCAACCACGCTCTAATCTCACCACACTCTTCTCTCTATGATAGCTCTCTAGAATTCAATGTGAATTCTAACTCTATTTTTGCTAGGGGTATACATTGGAAGAGCTGGAACCTTCTTTCTACTAGCAAAGATCAAGCTGAAACCCTCTTGCTAGGTGGCATGGAAGAGCTGCAATGATTGTTGTCATCTTCCTTAAATTCTGCCCATAACTAGGCCAATAATTGGCACAACAATCCTTAGGAATATTCTGAGATGTGATGCTACAATACAATTATAGCTAGCTCCTTTCTAGAAACATCCATATAAAAGACAAAATAACAGCTAGAATTGAAATGCACACAGTGCTAAAAACAAGAAATGCGATAAAAGTAGTAAAACTCCTAAATTTATTGTGACTCTATCACACCACCTGTCTCAATTATTGGTGGATCGGGTGTATTTCGGATTGCCCCGTCCCTATTGAGCTGCCTAAATGTGTATTTGGTTTGGGCTTTTATCCCAAGTTAATGGAAATTCAATATGCATTGTGTAACACCCCTAATTTTCTAAATATATTTATGTGGATTACAATTAACTTCGAGTCGAAAGAATTGAGGAAATTCAAATCGGAACCGGATTAATCGAGAAAGTTTTATACCGAAGGGAATTTTCAGCACATAAACTATCATTTTATGGGCCAAGGGCAAAACAGTCTTTTCGCCATCATTAAACCCCTCAGCCCATATTCACCCAACTGAATTCATTTAGTTTCCTCATTTCCCTATTCAACAACAGAAAACAAAAACTGAAAAGAAGGGAGAAAGAAGAAGGAGGGGGCGTGAGGAAGGAGAAGAAAGGAAGAAGGATCTCACCCAATCATTGTTGCATGTAAGTGTTCTAGCCTCTTTCCTACTCCATTTTCATTCTCCTTTCCATTGAACCTAATTGCTGAAGCTGATCCCTCCCCTCTCCCCACCTTGCCATTTTCGAACCTTGAGAGCTCCAAGTGGAAAATAATGGAGTTTTGAACCTTGGTTGTGTTGCATGTTCTGTTGTAGCTGTTGAAGGTGAAGTCCTAGCCTTGCATTTCGATTTGGAGGAAGCTTGTGAGGGATTGGGTTGCTGTTTCAGTTGTGAGAGAAAGGAAGCTACTGTCCTTGTTCGAATTCGGTTCCTAGCGGGGATAGTTCGTTGTTTTCGGTTCGACGATTTCGTCTCTCGGCTCAACTCTCGGGATTTCGTCAAAACAGTGAGTTCTACTCACGAATAGGGATATTTGATAATTCTGGACCTTGTACGTTTTCAGTACCTTAATAAAAATACCGCTTTCGAAATTGTTGAAGAGTCGAAAACTGTTTTTGAGCAATATCACATTTTTCGGTTTATGAAACTATAAGTGTTCAAAGATGATTTTTGATTGTATTTATGTACTGGATATATTGTCTGGATTGCCTGGGATTTTCTGTATTTCAGGTGGGATTGAGATTAGGGATCGAATTGGGAACGATCGGAGAAACGGATCGGAAAAATCTGTGCAAGTTCTGTAACAGAACAGGACGCACGGATAGTGCGCCCCTGGGCACGGACCGTGCGCCTACTTCGGTTTGGCAAAATTGCGAAATAATACAGGACACACGGATCATGCACCCCTGGGCACGGACCGTGCGCTCCCTTCGAATTGACTGGATGGTTTTAGGTGCATCACGCACGGGTCGTGCGCCGCTGGGCATGGACAGTGTGTGGGGTTCTGTTACCGGCTTCCGATTTCTCGTTTCGTCGCTCCGATTGATTCCAAGCCACTTCTAATCTCCTTCTCGATCAATTGTGACATAATTAACCTAATAAAAACTCCGTTTTAAGCACGTTCAACTTGAGTTTTTGAAAAGAGGTCTTGAGGGTTAATTGAACAGAAAACCGAAAACTTAGACCGCGTGTGAGATAATGTTTTTGGCATAACAAACCGGATCGTGGATCCTTCTCGACGCTATGATTATAACGCCGGATGTCTAACTTCGAATTCATCAAAACGGGTTATAGATCGATAATAGATATAGATATCTAAAACTGAAAAGACGGTCCAATGCGGACATGATGTATATTTTATTATATATCGCGTTGGGTGACGACCCGACAAGTAGCATACTAGGGGGGAGTCATGATCCCTTACCTAGGCCCTGTATACGTTTTGGCGTGGTCAATTCGTGGGTTATCGGGATTCGTAGTCGTTGTACAGCCGATTTATGCTAAACCAAATTAAGAACACGATTTGCCGGGATTCGTAGTCGTTGTACAGTCGGCATTTCAATTTATAGCTTATGATTCGGGATTCGTAGTCGTTGTACAACCGTTTCATGCTAAGCTAAGATAAGAACACGATTTGCCGGGATTCGTAGTTGTTGTACAGTCGGCATTTCGATTTGTAGCTTGTGATGGCTATTAAGAATATGTTGTAACAGTTTAATAATTGAACCGAGTGTCAGTGAGGGGGCACGGTAGAACTCACTGAGATATGTTATCTCACCCTATCATTGTTGTTGTTTTTCAGAGAAGCAGGGAAAGAAGAAGACCATCAGGCACGAGTAGGTGACATGCTCTTGGAGATGTCAAGGACCTAGTCTTGATCCTCTTACGTTTCCTTTTGCTGTCTTTGTCATGGTTGTATGACTTGTATTGGTTATGAGTTGTACGAACCGTCTTTACGTTTCCTGTTTTAATTATTGAACTCGGATGTTGTAATCCTTTCGGCTGTGGACCGAGTAACTTCTACTATATGAAGTCGGGATGTTCCGAATGTTATGTTTAATGTCGGAAAAAGTTTATATGTTCAATAATTATTTAGGAACTGTGTCCTCTGATTATTGCTATTACTGTGCATTCCGGTGTATCTACACGTTAGAAATATCGGGGTGTTACACATTGGACCAAAAATAAATAAATAAATAAATAAATAAACATAAGAGTTTGAAAGTGTAATTTAATCTATCTTTATTATTATTATTATTATTATTATTATTATTATTATTATTATTATTAATATTATTATTATTAGGGTTAAGTATGTTTGTGGTCTGTAACACCCCAAAGTAATTATTTAATTACTTTGATGATTGCATCTTCACTAGTGGAAAAAATGCATTTTATAACAGTCATTCATATCGGTTAAAAACGGCCTGATGTTAAAAGTGACGCGGTGGCAGTTTTGTAATTAAAATTACAATTTTTACATCGGTTGCCACACGAACCGATATAGAAACAAAATCTTTGCATCTTTCATATCGGTTCCATTCCATAACCGTTATAGAAAATTCTAATTTGCATTTTTTATATCGGGTCACATATTCACCCGTTATAGAAAACGCAAAAATTTAGGGATTCATTCGCGCTTACTCCAAACATATTCATTCGTATTCACAGTGTCTCTCTCGCAGAACCGTCTCTTCCTCTCATTGCGTTTCTTCAACTCACAAAACACCCATTCCTTTCGCAGCACCCATTCACACCATCTATTCCTCTTGCAGCACCGTCTCTCCCTCTCGCAGCACCGTCTCTCCCTCTCGTTGCATCTCTCCCTCTCGCGCGCTACAACTTCTGCGTCTCTCCCTCTCGCCGCGTCTCTCATTCTTTGTGCAACTTGCTGGGTTGCGCGCGGAGAACCACCGTCGCCACAGCACCACCGCTGGAACTAGGTAAAATCTTCTTTCACCTTTGTGTATTTTAGGGTTTAACGATTCTGACTTTCACAAATTTTGAGTTACAAGATTATGATTTTAGGATTCTCTTTTATGTTTGCTGGTTTGTCTAAGAGAAAATGGAAATGGTTTTGAAGTTTACTTTTAGGGTTCTCTTTGATGTTTGGTCTCATTTGCTGTTCGGTGTTTCACCCCAAATGAAGTTTGCGAATTACTTGATATTTCTGAATCTAATTTACATAGAACAAAGACCTACTTTTATATTTCTGAATCAAGTAATTTACATAGAACAAAGACCTACTTTTATGCTCAGAAACACCACTAAACTGTTACAATTTGTAACAAGTAAGAGTTAATTTTGATGGGTTATATTAAACTACAATATTGAAACTATATTTTTTGGTAAGAGAGGGGAAAATGTACTGTATTTATTTTGTACCTCGTAGCTTTTCTTAGTTAACTTTTTATTGTATGTTTATATTTCTGAATCAAGTAATTTACATAGAACAAAGACCTACTTTATAAAGACCTACTTTTCTGAATCAAGTAATTTACATAAGTTTACTTTATTTAAATGATGGTGAATAAAGACCTACTTTTATATTCATGTCATGATATATTATCATAGAACAATTAAATCTGAATAGACCATACAAGTAGCATGTATTAGCTAGTGCGATTAAAACAGTTTCAAAGCACCAAAAATTAAAATCCCATGGTTACTAGAAGATCAATACTGTTCACACTGCATGCTACACAATATGATATTTACATAGAATACAACATTAGTCAACTGTACATCTGATGCCAATGTATAAAAAGGGTTTAGTTCCTCTAAAGTGAGCAATTCATTTTAGAGGGTAAAGTAAGTAATATCAATTGTTGATGAAAAAGCAACAACTGTTCAATTAAGCACATGCATAATAATTCAACTGTCAATTAGGGTCTAGGAGATGCACCCTTCTTTAGTATGCTGAAGAACCACTTTACCTGATAATAATGCTTTTACACTGGAAATAACTTGGTAATGGTAGAGAAGACTTACTAATATATTATCTTTCTTGTTTAGGAAATTGGAAAATCTAGCAAGGACATTCCACCCAAAAGTTCTGCACCTCAACTTGATCCAATTCAAGAGTTTATGATATTGAATGTACCTATTAAAGATCCTATACAACTAAGATTGGAATATGATCCCACTCTTGAAGAATTTTATCTACTAGCGAAAGAAGTAATGGATCTTTGTTGTGGTAACCAAATGCTTACCTTAAGTGTTGTATAATTTTGGTTGACGTAAGTTAGTTTTACTTATACTTTAGTTAACCAATTAATTTTCAAACTGTATAATCAACCTTTAGCATGACATCTTAGTTATATGCAACGTCAATGTATCTTGAAGGGCAATAGTGATTTGTATGGTTTCATTGACCCTCAACATTTTTTGCCTCCGGTGATTCCTCAGCACCTTTTGACTCCAGCTAATTCCAAGGAGTTTTACCTAGCGCCTTATCATAATATGTAAGTACATATTTATCAGTTATCTTAAAATTCTATGTGACTTGTCACTAATTGTTCCCCAATGTAGAAATCATTGGCAATTGTTCATCATTTGTCCTTTGAGTAATGAAATCGTCTTCCGGAAGGAAGCCGACTGCATCCCTCAAGCAAAAAGTTAATATGTAAGCTCTTATTTATTATACATCATGTGTAGAAAAGTTACAACAAAGTTAGAGAGTTTGTATGATGTCTTCCTTTTTTATTAGTGCTATGGAGGATATCATAAGTTGATGGGGACTAGAAAGAAGGCACCTATATGGATTTCCCCCGATGCAAGTAGTTTAACGATCTAGAGATTTAATTACAATATTTATAATGTATTTTGTTACTATATATAATATTTACTATGGCATATATTTTGTAGTCCCGAAAGCAAACTGGGAATACTGAGTGTGGATTTTATGTTATGAGACATATGTTCAACATTGTCTCTGCAAGTATTGTTGATTTATAATTGGAGGTACGTAATAGAATTTTTTACAAGTTATATTAAAGATGTATTTTAGTTGATTAACTAATGTTTAGTCTTGTGTCATTTCATTTTGTAGAGATTCAACAATACCGAACCATTCAATGATGAGGATCTATACGATATTCGGTGTCGATGGGCACGACTATTTCTTGAACTTTACCAAAATCGTCCTATTGGGTGATAATAGGCTAGAAAGGTAAATCCATTATGTCTTTTGGTACTTACTAATTAACCTCGGTTTTGTGTCATTATGTCTTTTGGTACTTTTTGTTGAAAACTTGTGTTTTGGAATTGCCATTTGAAGTTATTACTTGTTAAATTGTGGTATTTTGATAAAGTCACCCTATACGATTAGCACAATATTGATACACAAAATGTAGTTCAATATTTATGTAGAGGAATGAATTCATCTGTTAGACAAGACGAGGATTCTTGAGCTCTTATCTGAAACTGTTTTAAAAAGGCTTAATATTTGGTGGTTTCACAGCGTAATTACTCTCCTCATTTATCATTAATTTAACTATTTGGGTTTGTTTCTGCTATAACTACAATATGCTTGGTGTTGGTTTGTGTTATCTTATAGACTTGATTATAGTGAAGTGATATTTGTTTTTTATTATGCCCTTGTGTTGTTTGAAATAATGTCTTCAAGGAACTTATGACTGTTGCACTATTGGTGAAATGATTTGTTTGAATTGCTTGAAATGTTTATCTGTTGATTTGTTTTTGGGATGCTTTCAGTGATGATATATAGTGGTATGGGGAAGAAAGAAGACTAGTATGCCTGTCATTCAGATAAATACTGAGAACGAAGTAGAGGAGTTTCTGAGAAAGTATTATACCTTTCTCATTGGTTTGTTTGATAAATTTGAGGTAGTCTGGCTAAAATAGAAACGAGGTTCAAGTGATAGGGATTTGTGGTGTTGATCACTTGACATGTTCTGTGGTGCTTCAAAAAAGTCATTTTAAGTAAAACTGAATTGCAAAACTACATTAGTTCTAGATTTGGTATTATAGCATATCTGTATTAAAATATTACAGGGCCCTGAATATGAAGAATTTGTGAGTTCTCCAAAGTATGATAATGAAACCCAGTTTGTTGAAGTGAGTAGGGTAGAGCTTGCCCACCTTTTTTAAAAAAAAACCTCCAGTTTTAACATCGGTTCTTAATTCACCAGATGTTAAAAAACAGTATTTCATATCAGTTCTCATAGAAAACCGATGTTAAAAATAAGTATTCATATCGGTTCCCGTAAAAAACTGATGTCAAATATACGATTATATTTGACAAAAAAACTGACTTTTCATAACATTTCTACAAGTAACCGATATTAAAACCACTTTTCATAATAATTCCGCACCCGATGTAAAAAGTGCCTATTTTTTATATCTCCTTTTTTGGCATCGGTTCAATAACCGATATGAAATGTAATTTTTAACCGATATAGAATGTCATTTCTGCAGTAGTGCTTATTAAATAATTTAATTATATTTGGATTGAGGATTGGTTGACAGTTGAGTTAATTGCTTGATTATTGATTGGTAATTTCATGAATTGATTGCCCAAGTACTATACTTGTATGTATTGTGTGCTCGTTTGTTAGCTTAGGAGTGAGACGGTACAAGGAATGAGGAGGGGTGCGAGTAATAAAAGGGTCTAGTAGACATATATTGTTTCAGCTGAGAGAAAACACAAGTCCATATATTGTAGAACTAGGCCCACTCCATAAGGCCCAAAATTTTATTGTTTCAGCTGAGAGAAAACCCACTCTCACTTACTCACTCTTACAAGGGTTTTTTTGTGTACCCCCATCACATAACAATCTACCCCCATCGACCCTGCGAAAAGACGCAATTGCCCTTCACAAAATTTAAAAAACCCGAACGTATCCTGATTTCAATTTTATTTTTGGAAATCGAACTTATGTATCTGTGAGGTAAATCTGATTTCCAAATCGGATTTATGTATCTGTGAGGTAAATCCGATTTCCACTGAAAATTTTAAAAATTTAAAAGCGGACTTATTTAAGATGGGGTAAATCCGCTTTTAAAAATAACAAAGTGGATTTACCTTAAAGTGCGGTAAATCCAATTTTGTTATTTTTAAAAGCGGATTTACCTTATATGGGGGTATATCCGCTTTTAAATAACAAAAGCGGATTTACCTTATGTGGGGGTAAATCCGCTTTGTTAACCTAATTAATAAATAAATAAATCCGGATTTACCTAATTAATAAATAAATAAATGAGTTAAAAAATTAGATACGAATTTTGACCGTCTTTTGGTTCTGTTTAGTGTGTAGTTCGTTAACACGTGACGATGTTGTACGTCGAACGAATAATTTAGGCTAAAAAATCGGTTCTCGGGCAATCTGCTCAAATTGTAATGAAACCAAAGCCATTAAATCCGAAAAAATCAACAATCAAGACTCCCCAAGAAGAGACTTCTTTTAGGACAGGAGACCTCGGAATCCCAAATTCCATCGTTTACTATTTTTTATTAATTTTTTTTAATTTTTCATAATTTCCAAAAAATCTAAAAAAAATTTCATAAACTTATTTTGGTTTTATTAGATTTTTAGTGGTGTTTTGATAATTTTTGGATTAGTTTTGACTCTAACGGATTTTTAGTAGCATTTTTATAGTCTTTTTTTAAAAATTTAAATAAAAAACAATTATTTGTAATAACAAAATCGGATTTACCTTAGGTGGGGTAAATCCGAATTCCTTTTTTTATGGAAATCGGATTTATCTACCCACTAGGTAAATCCGATTTGAAAAATAACAAAGCAGATGTATCCCCATCTGAGGTAAATCCGCTTTGTTATTTTTAAAGTCGGATTCACCTATTAGGTACCCCAATTTGAGGTAAATCCGCTTTGTTATTTGGGCAGGGGTATTTTCGGGTATATGGGATGTGATGGGGGTAAAAAAAAAACCCCTCTTACAAAACACTCCCTCACTCCAATGAAATAACACACTCCCAAAGTGACACACCAAAAGACCACATTGTCCTTCATTTAAACTCCCAATTATAAGTCCCAAACTCAGCTGAACACACACACACCTTTCACTTGCCTTCATTTTTTTTGTAAAAGAGAAAGAAAAGAATAGAGAAGGGAAAGGAGAGGGAGAGTTGCGAAAGAGAGAGGGAGAAGAGCAAAGCTTGAAGAAAACCATGGAGCCTTTTCTCCCATTCCTTCTCCACACTAAATAATTTCTTCAAAACCTCTTCCCATTTTAACTCTTAGTTTCGAAAATCACCCCCTCATAAGCTACAAAAACAGAGTTTGAAGTCCTTCCTTCTCATCCCTCATTTTTGAGTTGCATGTGTTTGGAAAGGCTTGAATTGGAGGTTTCACTTGATGCATGTTGAGGATGAGAGCATAGATGAGTTACTAGGAACCTACATTGTTGATTGGAGTGCTTACATTGAGGATTTGGGAGTTGGGGTCGAGTTGAAGCCTTTGGGACTTGGTTGGTGTCTTAGAATTTCAATATGGGAATGATTTGGTGAAGAGAGAGAGAGACCTCATTCAACTTGCATTGTGATTTTCATCACATGGAATGTGAGTTCCTCACTTATTTTGTGTTTTTTGAAATTGCATGTTGATTTGTGGCATGGATTATGAAGAAGTGGACTTGCATGTGTTGATTTGATGTTCTAAAAACCGTTTTTGTGATAATTCCATGTTCGTGGGGTTGTTTGGAAATCCATGTTATCATCAATGATTGAAGTATAATATTGATTTGGTTGTGTTTTTGATTGGAAATGATACTGATATTATGAATTATGAGGCATTGGACTGGGTTTAGTATTAGGGACGAATTGGAACCGAAAAGGACGAGGAAATTAGTTGAAAAACACAGTTTTCATGGTGCTAAGAAACTGGACCGTGCGCCTCAAGTGGCACGGACCGTGCCACCATCTAATCCCCCCTTTAAAAATTTTATTCCTCTTCCTTTTGTGTTCCAATTCCTTCCCAATGCTAACTTTAACCCAAATAAAGTATTAATGAATGATTGTGACTGGATTCTTACGTGTTTTATAAGGATCGTAATCTTTAATTTACTTTGGTTATTAATGTCCACAAGCAAGAAAGACCATTGAGTAAGTAACGTAAAATAAATTGGTTAATATAGCGTAAATAAGTCCTGATTGCAGTTATAGATAGGTTAAAACACTGTTTTGCTTATGTTTGACTGAGAGGCATTATCGTAGATACATTTATTGTAATCACATGAGTCTAATGATGTGCGACCAAGTGAGGAAAACGAAGAGATTAATCAAATGCATAATATACGAGGGGGATGACGATCTCAAGAGGTTAAAAGCACACTTGGTGGCGGGAAGTCATGAGCCCATAAGCCAAGTCCTAGCATTATAGCTATTCGATTTGGGTTCCCCGTTGAGATTAAGAAAGTTAATCTCTCGGGTTGTCCTAAGAGGAAAAGAAGAGAAGAGGTAAACGAGGTAAGGAGGAAACGATAGAATTAAGAGAACATCGAGAGGAAATGTGAGGGGTCTCAGGGGAACTCATTGATATTTGTAATCTCACTGTTTTAATTGTGGTGTTTTCAGATGGACAGGGCAAAGCAAAGCAGACCGAGGAGAAGTAGCTGCGATTGTAGCTGCTTAGATTATCGAGGGATCCTTTCGGATCAATTTTGTTTATGTTTGCTTAGCTTTCCCGAGATAGGATTAAGTTGTACCCTTAGATTGAGATCTTTGATATTATAATCAAAGTTAGTTTGTAATGTAAACCCCACTTTAAATTTGGACATCCATTGTTTATCGACTGTATGGTTCTAAATATTTAAGTATGTGCGGATTTTGGAAAGTTTTTATATGGTCCAAATTCTTAAGTAAGTTTGCATCTCTAATTGTATAAACGATTAACATTCTAGACTTTATGACGTCTAAAGATTAGGATGTTGCATGGTCCCTATAAAGTTTGGATTTTTTATTTTTAGTCCCTCAAAAAAATTTCACCTACTTTTGGTCTCTAAATTTTAGTTTTTTCACCAGTTTTAGTCCCTCATAACTTTTAATAACACTTCACAACTTTTAGTAGCACTTTTTTTGACCTTTTATAAGCACTATTAAAAGTACTGAAGCGGTATTAAAAGTCACGATGGACTAAAACTAATGAAAAAATAAAACTTGAGGACCAACATTAATATGTGAAAAACTTTTAAGGGACTAAAACTAAAAAGCCCAAATGTAACATCTGAAAAATAATTAATAGAATTATTTGGATGTTAACCCAATTGAATTATTTTAGTACTTGACTGATAAATTTATTGAGTGCTAAAATTATTTATTGGTTGTCATCGGATCTTTAACCGGATAATACGGGTCAAAAAAGTTTTGGAATCGAAATAAGAGACTTAGAGCAATATGGTAATTTTACCACGTTACCACTTATATATTAATAAATATATATATATATATGTGTGTGTGTGTTTTAAAAAGAAAGGAAGAAAAGAAAGAAAGAATGCGAGAGAGAGATACAGAGAGGAGAAAGGAGAGAAAGAGAGAAAAGAAAAGAAAGGGTAAGGAGGAAGAAGAGGAAAAAGGGGAAAGTTAGGCTCATCAAAACGACTTCCTTCCAACACGAAAAATGCTCAGCGTTACTTCCTCTTCGATTTGGTACCAAGATCTTCATCATCAACTCACTCTCTCTCACTTTGCCATTTTCGAATTTGAGAGGAAAAATTGGAGTTTTGATGGTTGTAGCTCAAGGGAAAACTCAGGATGATGTTTAGGAGCGAGCTCAAGGTGGATTACGCGAATATTGAAATCCGATTTGGAGTTTTTGAAGAATTAAAGGTTAGGGTTCAAAAATTGGGTTTATGTGTGAATAGTGGCTTGAGGAAGAAGAAGATGAATAGTGTTCAGGGAAGATTTCGAGGAATTCGGTATTTCGGTCAAAAAGAGGTTTCGTGATCGAGTGGAAAGCTTTGGGAGCGGATTTGAGCGTCGTCGGAACGGAAAGTTTATGCGGGGAATGTTCGTGTGGTTACTCGGTGAATTCGGCTCGATCGTGGTTCACGCTTCAAGGGTGAGTTTTACTCACGTTTAGGTTTTTGAATTTAATAAGCATAAATTGTGAAATGTGTTTCGGTTTGATTCGTGTCGAAAAAGTATTTTGTACGAAAATTACGTTTTAGGTCCAATCGGTTTTTAGATTGCTTGATTGAAGATCATTGTTGTTTGAATATGTGTTTGGACTGTTTTTATGTTGGGACTGGACTGGAACAGGTGTCGGAATTGATCGGAACGACAAAAATTGCGAAAACGGGATAAAATTCAGTGTTGTCAAAAGCGCACGACCCATGCGTCCCAGGCACACGGACCGTGCGCCCATTTCGGTTTGTGTTTTAAAAAGATGCATTACAGGGCGCACGACCCGTGCGTATGGGCGCACGAACCGTGCGCTGTGTTCTGTCCAAATTTTCCAAACTTGCCCAAAACGATCCCGATCGATTCCAATCCTCTCCTAATCCTTTCCTAACCCTTCTATAATGATATTGGGCTTCTAATGCCATGATTTTGGGTATGTTTCAAAAGGGTTTTATAAAATACTTTTGAAGTTGAAAATCTTTCTAAAAGCCGAATAATAGTATACGTGTGCGGATATGTTTTAATAATAACAAAGCGGACTATGAGTCCTACGGGGTAAAGCATAATGTAAATGGACTATGGGTTCATATGATTATAGATATATGTTTGTATATGTATCGAGTTGGGTGACGACCCATGTGTAACATACTAGGCGGGGCAGTCATGATCCCTTACCCTAGGCTCCATGCCAATAGGAGAATGTACTATTGGTAGGGGGGTTCACCGGGAGTTAGCGGTTACGCAGTCGGTGTTATGTTAAATTAATTGTTGTGCGGTCCACCGGGATGTAGCGGTCACGTAGTCGGTGTCGTACAGAGTTATAGCAGATTCCCCGGGATGTAGCGGTCACGCAGTCGGTGGAATGCTATGTGTAAAATAATGCGGTTCATCGGGAGTTAGCGGTCACGCAGTCGATGCCGTGTTGAGTTAAAAATGTTTTAAACTAGTACCGAGAGAGCTAGTAGGGGTCACGGTAGAACTCACTGAGATTGTATCTCACTGTTTAAATGTTGTTGTTTTACAGAGACACAGGGGCAGCGGAAATCCAAGAGGCACGAGTAGGTTGGGCTCGGACTGGTTGCTGATAGCCTAGCTTTATGTTTAAGCTTATTTCCCTTTTGTTGTCTGTATACTAAAACATTATGTATTTGGTGTATATCTTTCTTCCGCTTTCTTGTATGATACTGAATGCTATAGATGCTGATGGTATATGGTCTGAGAACCATATTGTCTTGTTGTAAATAAGACTGTTTGGGTTTTATTCAGCGAAAAATTTATAGTGATATTCAGTGTCTAAGCAGGAAATATATCTCTGATGTGTTACTAATGTGCACTTAGGTATTTTTAGTAGATAAAAATACCGGGGTGTTACACCAAATTTTATAAGGACAATAAACATATTTAACCCTTATTAATATTATTATTATTAGTATTCTCTTTTCTTATCTACTTTTGATCTTTGCCCTTTAGGAGTGTATATATCGTATACAACAAGGTTATGTGAGAAATTAAATTATTGTCCCTCTAGTTTCTTCTAGGTTACGTGAGAATGTACAATGGTGCATAAGAATCAGATAAATGTTGTTTAACTTTTAGTGGTAAAAAAGGACATTTCAAATATAAGTGTAGTGAAGTAGCTATTATTATTATTATTATTATTATTATTATTATTATTATTATTATTATTATTATTATTATTATTATTATTATTCTCTTTTCTTTTATCTACTTTTGATCTTTGCCCTTTAGGAGTGTATAAATCATATACAACAAGGTTATGTAAGAAATTAAATTATTGTCCCTCTAGTTTCTTCAAGGTTACGTGAGACTGTACAATGGTGCAAATGAATCAGATAAACGATGTTTAACTTTTAGTGGTAAAAAAGGACATTTCAAACATTATTGAAAAAGATTTTTCTTGTGGGGAACATTTGAAGAAGAAAAATTAACCATATAAAATATGGCTCCACTTAAAATGCACTTGTTGAAAAACTCACATGCGATAATGGGATGGCCCGTGTTATTATTATAGCCATAATACTATTAAAAAAAAATCAAATTACAAAACTAAAATTAGAGAGGGAAAAATAGGAAATCTGCCACTAAATAGTGACAGGGAATTAGAGAGATTTTATTTTTGTCTCAAATTCTTGTCATTAATTTTAATTTTTCTAGAGAGACGGGGTACATTAGAGTTATGAAGCAACAACTCTGACACAGACACTTGACGCGAACACTGCTAATTCATAAAGTATAGGACACCGACACCGATACATATATAATTATTTATATATTATAATTAAATGAAATATGAACATAATTTATAAAAGATCTAAATTGAACAATTTATTTCATCACAAAAAAGTTAAACAAAATATGATAGTTCACATTTCCTTCTCTATCTACTATACCGAAAATCTAAAAACGATGTCATCAAATTTAATGTTTTCAATCCCTTTATTTTTTTAGATAGGAAAAATAGCATTAAGGGAGTACATGGCTACTCAACCAGTAAAAGTACAAATGATAAGGGGCTCGTTAAAACCTCCTGTTGTCAAAACCCAATGGGAAAATAACACGGTGAGGAAAAAGAGTACCCCAAAAAGTAACAAGAAAGTACACCAAAATCCTTCTAAAGAAATTGGGCCCCCTTCTTCCTCCATCAATCATGTGTGTTGTAACAAGAAAGGAGGCACAAAACCCATGCTTCCAAAAGCAACAACCTGCACATGCCAAAAGTAGGAGAGGAGGTAGCGTTAACTAATCACAGTAACAACCTGATGCTTTGTTGCTATTTAAGCTTTCTGCACCTATTGTGCTCTCCCATTGTGTGCCTACAAGCCGCCCCCTATTTCATTACCTTCATATCGTCTTGTATAGCAACTTCACTACACGTTTTAAGCCGATTCAAGGCAGCCCACGGGGCAATTTAACCAGTTAGCAAAATTGTGTGTAGACTTCCTACGCCTCCTAGAAATAAACCACAAGAGGAGAGAAATTTAATGCGATTGACAGTCATATACGTAAATTTGCAACTGCCCCTTTGCCATCCAAATGAGTTGTTTTGTTCTTTTTAGCTTCCTTCATTCCTTTCAGACTCGGTCCAAACCGTAAAGAATGAGAATAGTTTGTGAACTATGAAAATATCTTATTAGCTCTAAATTTAATATCTAAAATATCACTCTTATTTAGATCGTAGACTATGAAAATTTAGTAGTTTATTTCCGTCCATTAATTAGATTCTTGAGCAAAGAATTTTAGAGACTAAATTAATGACCAAAAATAAACTTTAAGAACTATTTACTAGATTTATATAGTTTTATGAACTAAATAGGAAAGTATGATTATTTGGGAATACAACTATTTTAACAATTTAAAATAAGATAAACAGAACTTCTAGTCTATACTTTTCAGTTCATATTGTCCGTCAAGAGGCATAAGCATATTACTAACCTATGTAGAATCAGCAAGTGTTGAGTTACCAACTAGTAGGAAGGTTGCAAAATCTCCAAAGTATTTTGCAGTTAATATTTGTAACATCCTCAATTTAGCTAACTTCATTTATTGAAATTAGCAAGATGTCATGTTTAATTAATTAGCTAAATTAAGTATAATTGGCGTAAATTATTAATTATGAGATGCTTTGAAATAAATGATTTTATTGTTTGTGCATAATTGGTACTTTATGCTAAGTATAGGAGTTATGGTGTAATTGTGGAGTTAGGAGTAGATTTAGGTGAGAAATTAAGAAAAGGGGGTAGAATGGTCTTTTCCTCCCCATTTATCACTCAGCCACACAACATACCCTAACTCACCCACACATCACTTGCTGAAATCAAAAAGAAAGAAAAACAGAAAATAGAAAGCTTGAGAGGGGGAGAAGTCGCGCGAGAGAGAGAGAGAGAGAGAGAGAGAGAGAGAGAGAGAGAGAGAGAGAGAGAGAGAGAGAGAGAGAGAGAAGAGGAGGGATTTTCCTCATCCCTTGATGCATGTTCCTCTTTTTAGCATCATTGTATTCAGTTTTTCACCCTCTTCCCACTGATACCAACATCTCCATCCACATCCTTTTCCATCACAAATCACCATTTGAGAGTATCCATGCTCCACTTGGTCCAAATAGGAGTTTTGAAGCTTCCATGTTGTGGTTGAAGAACCAAAACCATTTCTGAAGCTCAACAATCAGTACTAGGACCCTTCCTCAAGCCACATTGCTGTTTTGGTTCGTTTGGGATCGTTCGAGAGGATTTGAGTTCGAGTTGTGTTGAGAAGTTCGAGTACGGGGACCGTTTGTGAAGTTACATTGTCATTTCAATCCGTGGATTCGTTGTTTGTGTGATTTTCAACGCAATAGGTGAGTTCTATACTCGCTTAGGGATTTGTTTTTCGAATATGTGATTGCATGTGTTCTGAATCGAGTCGTTGTGTTTTCGTTTCATAAATTTCGAGTCAAAAACCGTATTTCGAACTTATAGAAAATGCATGTGTTTATGTTCATGATTGAATGATTGAATGAGATTGCTGGACTGAATGTGTTTGCTGTTATGAGCTGTTTTGTGTGCATGTAAGATTTGTGTCTCGATCGGAACGAATATTGGAATAGGAACAGAATGGAAAACTACATGAAAAACTGTATTTCTGGATAGTGATACTCGAGCTCGGATCGTACGCCCCTGCGCACGAGTCGTGTAACTCCTACGCAAAACGTTTTTAAAACCCGCACGGGTCGTGCGCCTTAGTGCACGGACCGTGCGCTCAGTTCGGTTTCTGCGTGTCAAAGTTTTTAAAACACGCACGGGTCGTGTGCCTACTAAGCACGGACCATGCGTAAGCTTCTGTTACCCCTTTTCAAAACGCACTTTAGCCCATTCCAAATGATTCCAAGTTCCTTCTAATCATTTCCCCCAAGGTTACCCAATGATGGTAGCGCATGAAAATCATGAAATTGAGCATGCTTGAGATAAAATTCTTAAGTTATGAAGATTGTGAAAAACTGTACATTAGTAAGCGCGAGTGTACGCAAGTCAAGTTAAGATAAAAGACTATAAGTCCAAACAAGTCAAGTTAAGATAAAGGACTATAAGTCCATACAAGTCATGTAAATTCTCAATCCATGTAAATACAAGTCAAGTTACTTTCCGTTGAGGAAAGGAAGAATTACTTTCCCGAAAAGAAAGGTAGAATGGCATACATATAATAATATATGTACATCAAGGGTGACGACCCCAGATTATTAGCATACTAGGGCAGGGAAGTCATGAGCCCGAACCCTAGGCCCCTTCCATGTAGCCCGCTTTCCAAGGTCAGCGGGATTGGGTTCACTGAGAATCATGAAAATAGAAAGTGATTTCGACATGTTGTGCTAAGTTAAAGAAAAGATAAGACATGAACTGTAGTCGCTTATTAGGGCTACAAGTAATAAAGAAATATAACACGTAGTCGCTTATTAGGGCTACGAGTTAGAAGAATATATGTCCACGTAGTCGCTTATTAGGGCTACGAGTTCAAAGAAATTATGTCCACATAGTCGCTTATTAGGGCTATGAGTTCAAAGAATAAAAGCATAATGAACCGCTAGAGTTAGTAAGGGGTCTCGATAGTACTCACTGAGATAATGTTTATCTCACCCTTTATTATTGTGGTTTTTACAGAGAAACAGGGAAAACAAAGGCGAAGAAGCACGGTTAGCAGGTGTGACTCTTGGAGTCATCAGAGGTTCAGCTTTATGTTTAGGCCTTTGTCCCTTTTGTTGTCTTTGTAATATCGATTGTATGACTATTGTTAGTAACAGTTGTAAATCGTTTCTGCATTGCCTTACCTCCAGCTTTGTCTAGACTACATGATGTATTTCATGTATCGCAGTTAAGGAAGTATATTCCCGATCCGAGTCAACCGTTGAGTTATGAGACGATTGATATCCGACCGGATTTGTCTTATCAACCTACTCCAATCCGAATTATCGAACGTGGCGAGAAAACGCTCCGGACAAGATCAATTCCTATTGTCAAAGTGCTTTGGGATGGTGCCTCACCTGATGAAGCGACATGGGAAGTAGAGGAAGACATGCAGGTGAAATATCCCCATCTTTTCGATTGAGGTACGTTTTGTTCAATTTTGAGGACAAAATTTTAAAAAGTTGGGGTGATTGTAACATCCCCTATTTAGCTAATTTTATTTATTGAAATTAGCAAGAGGCCAAGATAATTAATTGCATAATTGATTAAGTATGAGATAGTGTCATAGACCAAGTGAATTATGTGGTGTTTGTGTACTTGAATTCTAAGTTAATTTCATTAGATTAAGCCATGTGAGGAGTAGTAGGAGACATGTTGAGTGAGGGTAGTAAGGACTTTTCCCACCCATTTCATTAAAACCTCCCAGCTGACAAAAACACACAATAGCACTCCCATAACACAATTGCTGAAATCAGAAGAAAAAAAAACAAGAATAGAGGGAGAGAGAGAAGTGAGGCTTGAAGAACTCAAATCCCTCCCATTACATGTAAGAAATCTTTGGTCCATTCTCCTCCATTTTCCAAGCTCTTTCTATTGATACCAATTTTGACCACTGAATCACCCTCTCCTTTCATCTACCATTTTCAAGTCCCAAGCTCAAATAGAGCAAAGATGGAGTTTTGAGGTTCCTAATGACTTGCATGTTACATTAGAACAAGGATAAAACTTTGGGGGAACCCACATAGTTGATTGGGGTAGCTTGGAAGGAAGGTCAGCAGTTGAAGGTGATTGAAATTCGAAGTTGAAGTTGTGTGGTGTTCGTGGGAGCAAGAGGAACCGTTACAGGGATAGTTCGAGCGGTTACGTGTTGAGGAGCCTCTTGCATTTTGGATTTTTGTGATTTTCATCACAATACGGTGAGTTCTATACTCGCTTAGGGATGTTTGTGAGATACTGAGTTCCAGGTCTTGATTTCGTGTGTTCCACGTTTTCGTTTCAAAAGAATCGAGTCGAAAACCGTATTTTTAACTATCGCATCTTCGAAGTGTTTTGAATGATTGGATGTGTTTGCTGGACTGAATACGTTTCCCGTTATATGCTGTTTTGTGTGCATGTAAGAACTGGGTCTCGATTGGAACAAATATTGAAATCGGAACGGAATGGAAAATTACATGAAAACAGCATTTTCTGGAAAACTGATGTGGACGCACGGGTCGGGCGCCCTTGCGCACGAACCGTGCTCCACCGTCTATTACTTGTGCGCAAAATTTCAAGATGCGCACGGGTCGTGCGTCTACACGCACGGACCGTGCGCCAAGCTCTGTAACTTTTTAAACAATTTTATAAAACGCGCACGGGTCGTGCGCCTACACGCACAGACCGTGTGAAAGCTTCTGTTACCATATCTTAAAATGCACTTTAGTCCATCCCAAATGATTCCAAGTTTCTTCTAATCATTCCCCAAGGCTTCCCAATGATTGTAATGCATGAATACCATGAAATTGAGTATGCTTGAGATAAAATTTTTAAGTTATGAAAGTTATGAAAAACCGTACATTAGTAAGCGCGAGTGTACACAAGTCAAGTTAAGATAAAGGACTATAAGTCCATACAAGTCATGTAAGTTTCAATTCATGTAAAAACAAGTTAAGTTACTTTCCCGAAAGGAAAGGAAGGATTACTTTCTCTAAAAAGAAAGGTAGAATGGCATACATATAATAATATATGTATATCAAGGGTGACGACCCCAGATTTTTAGCATACTAGCGCAGGGAAGTCATGAGCCTGAACCCTAGGCCCCTTCCATGTAGACCGCTTTCCAAGGTCAGCGGGATTGGGTTCACTAACGGCCGAAGAAATAACCGAATAAGGTGGCTCGAGGTGTTGTGCTAAGCTAAAGAAAAGAATAAGACATGAATCGTAGTCACTTATTAGGGCTACGGGTTAGAAGAAAATATGTCCACATAGTCGCTTATTAGGGCTATGAGTTCAAAGAATAAAAGTATAATGAACCGCCAGAGTTAGTAAGGGGTCTCGATAGGACTCACTGAGATAATGTTTATCTCACCCTTTATTATTGTGGTTTTTACAGAGAAACAGGGAAAAGCAAAGGCGAAGAAGCACAGTTAGCCGGTGCGACTCTTGGAGTTATTGATGAAGCAGTTTTAAGATCATGCATTTTTCCCTTTTGTTGTCTTTGTATTACCGATTGTATAACTATTACTTGCTAACAGTTGTAAATCGTTTCCGCTACTCATGTTTTGGGTATTGAACACCAGGATTGTATAAGTTTAAGTCATGAGACTTAAGTACTTGGTTAAGTTTAATGAGGTTAATGGAACCATTTGATAATTATTTATCGGAAGTTTTTAGTTGTGTTCAATATTCAATAACAGGAAGTTACTCGGATGTATGCCAAGTGGTGCACTCTGGTATTTCGATAAGCTAGAAATATCAGGGTGTTACACAGTGTCTATTCCAAGGCGCAGAAGCTTATGTCATGATGTTGTCTGCATCGACTGAGACAGGTTTAGATCTATCTTCTATGCAAGTTGTTAATGAATTCCTAGATGTGTTTCCCGATGAAGTTTCTTCGTTACCTCCGGATCGTGAGGTAGACTTCTGCATAGAATTGGTTCCGGGCACAGGACGAATTTCTATCGCTCTATATAGAATGTCTCCTCTAGAGCTTAAAGAGTTGAAAACCTAACTTGAAGAGTTGATATCAAAACAATTTATCTGACCAAGTGCCTCGCCATGGGGTGCTCCTGTATTGCTTGTCAAGAAGAAGGATGGAAGCATGAGATTATGCATTGATTACCGTCAGTTAAACAAGGTAACTATTAAGAATAAGTATCCTCTGCCGAGAATTGATGATTTGCTAGACCAACTGCGAGGAGCTTCGGTATTTTCTAAGATTGATTTAAGGTCTGGCTATCATCAAATCAAAGTTAGAGCTTTGGATATTCCGAAGACCGCTTTCCGTACTAGGTATGGACACAATGAGTTTGTAGTGATGCCCTTCGGTTTAACCAACGCTCCAGCTGTATTCATGGATTACATGAATCGAATTTTCAATCCTTATCTGGATCAATTTGTCGTGGTATTAATTGATGATATCTTGGTGTATTCTAAGACGATTGAAGAGCATGTGCAACATCTCCGAATTGTTCTGAACGTACTCTGAGAGAAGAAGTTGTATGCCAATCCATCTAAGTGTGATTTCTGGATGCCAGAAGTAAAATTTCTGGGCCACGTGATATCTCAATCCGGTGTTGCTGTGGACCCCAGTAAAATTGAAGTTGTGGTAGACTGGGAACAACCATCTACAGTCACTGAAGTGAGAAGTTTCTTGGGATTAGCTGGGTATTATCGGAGATTCATTCAAGGAATTTCCCAGCTGGTTCTTCCACTCACTTGGTTAACTCGCAAGGGTCAACCGTTTGTACGGAACTTTGACTATGATGAATGTTTCGCAGAATTGAAGAATCGTTTGACTTCTGCACCCATTCTAATTCTTCCAGATCCGTCTATAGGATTTCAAATTTACTGTGACGCCTCTGGTAAGGGTTTAGGATGTGTCCTTATGCAGAATCAACAAGTAGTTGCTTATGCCTCCAGACAGTTAAAACCGCATGAAGAGAATTACCCGACTCATGACTTAGAATTGGCGGCGATTGTGTTTGCCCTAAAGATTTGGAGACATTACCTGTATGGGTCTCGTTTCGAGGTCTTTAGTGATCACAAGAGCCTTAAGTACTTGTTTGACCAAAAGGAGCTGAACAACAGGCAAAGAAGATGGGTAGAGTTTCTGAAAGATTATGATTTTGAACTGAAGTACCATCCAGGGAAGGCTAAGGTAGTAGCTGATGCTTTGAGTAGGAAATCTATTCCCACGAGTATGATCTGTGATCGTGATCCCAAGTTTACATCACGATTCTGGAGAGCATTGAATATGGCGTTGGGAACAACAGTATGGGCTAGTACCGCTTATCATCCGCAGACGGACGGACAAATTGAAAGGATAGATCAGACTTTGGAAGATATGCTAAGAGCGTGTGTACTTGACAGTGGAGGCCGATGGGAGGATCATCTTCCATTGGTGGAATTTTCCTACAACAATAGTTACCATTCTAGTATTGGAATGGCTCCATATGAGGCATTGTATGGGAGGAAGTGTAGAACACCATTGTGTTGGTGGGATGTCGGTGAACAAAGGTTGTTGGGTCTGGATTTAGTCCGTGAGACTACTGAAAAGATCCGACAGATTAGAGAAAGGATGAAAACTGCTCAGAGTCGACAAAAGAGTTATGCCGACAAAAGAAGAAAGCCATTGGAATTTGAAGAAGGAGATCATGTATTTCTGAGACTTTCTCCAACTATTGGTACCGGTATAGCATTGCGAGCGAAGAAGCTCAGTCCTCGGTAAGTTGGACCTTTCCAAATTATCGAGCGAGTTGGGCCAGTAGCCTACCGCATTGCCTTACCCCCAGCTTTGTCTAGACTACATGAGGTGTTTCATGTATCGCAATTGAGGAAGTACATTCCCGATCCGAGTCAACCGTTGAGTTATGAAACGATTGACATCCGACCGGATTTGTCTTATCAGCCTACTCCAATCCGAATCATCGAATGTGGCGAGAAAGAGCTCCGAACGAGATCAATTCTTATAGTCAAGGTGCTTTGGGACGGTGCCTCACCTGACGAGGCGACATGGGAAGTAGAGGAAGACAAAATTTTAAAAAGTTGGGGTGATTGTAACATCCCCAATTTAGCTAATTTCATTTATTGAAATTAGCAAGATGTCATGTTTAATTAATTAGCTAAATTAAGTATAATCAGCGTTAATTATTAATTATGAGATGCTTTGAAATAAATGGTTTTATTGTTTGTGCATAATTGGTACTTTATGCTAAGTATACGAGTTATGGTGTAATTGTGGAGTTAGGAGTAGATATAGGTGAGAAATTAAGAAAAGGGGTAGAATGGTCTTTTCCTCCCCATTTATCACTCAGCCACACAACATACCCTAACTCACCCACACATCACTTGCTGAAATCAAAAAGAAAGAAAAACAGAAAATAGAAAGCTTGAGAGGGGGAGAAGTCGCGAGAGACAGAGAGAGAGAGAGAAAAGAAAAGGAGGGAGTTTCCTCATCCCTTGATGCATGTTCCTCTTTTTAGCATCATTGCATTCAGTTTTTCACCCTCTTCCCGCTGATACCAACATTTCCATCCACATCCTTCTCCATTACAAATCACCATTTGAGAGTATCCAAGCTACACTTGGTCCAAATAGGAGTTTTGAAGCTTGCATGTTGTGGTTGAAGAACCAAAACAATTTCTGAAGCTCAACAATCAGTACTAGAACCCTTCCTCAAGCCACATTGCTGTTTTGGGTCGTTTGGGATCGTTCGAGAGGATTTGAGTTCGAGTTGTGGTGAGAAGTTCGAGTACGGGGACCGTTTGTGAAGTTACATTGTCATTTCAATCTGTGGATTCGTTGTTTGTGCGATTTTCATCGCAATCGGTGACTTCTCTTAGGGATTTTTTTTGAATATGTGATTGCTTCTGTTCTGAATCGAGTCGTTGTGTTTTCGTTTCGTAAATTTTGAGTCAAAAACCGTACTTCGAACTTATAGAAAATGCAAGTGTTTATGTTCATGATTGAATGAGATTGTTGGACTGAATGTGTTTGCTGTTATGAGCTGTTTTGTGTGCATGTAAGATTTGGGTCTCGATCGGCACGAATATTGGAATCGGAACGGAATGGAAAACTACATGAAAAACTGTATTTCTGGATACGGACTCGAGCACGGATCGTGCGCCCCTGCGAACGGGTCGTGTGAGTCCTACGGGTCGGTTTCTGCGTGTCAAAGTTTTTAAAACACACACGGGTCGTGCGCCTACTAAGCACGGACCGTGCGTAAGCTTCTGTTACCCCTTTTCAAAACGCACTTTAGCCCATTCCAAATGATTCCAAGTTCCTTCTAATCATTTCCCCAAGGTTACCCAATGATGGTAGCGCATGAAAATCATGAAATTGGGCATGCTTGAGATAAAATTCTTAAGTTATGAAGATTGTGAAAAACCGTACATTAGTAAGCGCGAGTGTACACAAGTCAAGTTAAGATAAAAGACTATAAGTCCAAACAAGTAAAGTTAAGATAAAGGACTATAAGTCCATACAAGTCATGTAAATTCTCAATCCATGTAAATACAAGTCAAGTTACTTTCCCTTGAGGAAACGAAGAATTACTTTCCCAAAAAGAAAGGTAGAATGGCATACATATAATAATATATGTATATCAAGGGTGACGACCCCAGATTATTAGCATACTAGGGCAGGGAAGTCATGAGCCCGAACCGTATGCCCCTTCCATGTAGCCCGCTTTCCAAGGTCAGCGGGATTGGGTTCACCGAGAATCATGAAAATAGAAAGCGATTTCGACGTGTTGTGCTAAGTTAAAGAAAAGATAAGTGTAACACCCCGAAATTAATTAAATAGTTATTTAGTATTTATTTAATTAATTAAATAGGAGTTGGTGATAGAAATAATAATAATAATGATAATGATGATAATAATAATAATAATATTGGGTGGTTTTAATTATTTAGAGGGTGGTGATATTTAATTATTTAAATGGGCTTAAGTGGATGGAGGCCCGCGATCCAGGCCCAGGAGTGGACCTTGGCGCATGTGACTAGGGGTTGGGGGAGAGGCGCCTCACTTGAGAGAAAGAAAGAGAGGAGCGTGAGAGAAAGAAAAGAGAAAAAACGTGAAAGAGAGGAAAAGAAAGAAAACGCGAAGGAGAGAAAGAAAGAGAAGGAAAAATAGCACAAGGGAGAGGAGAGGAGAAGAGAGAGGCGCAAATCCCAAGGAGGAGGAGAGGAGCTCAGTTGCTGTGGTTACTCGGTGTGCACGTGGAGGGGCCCCTGTCTTCGGTGAAACTAAGGTAAGGGTGGGTCTTGCCTTATAATAGGGAGCATAATGGGATGTATGTAGGGGTTAGGTCCTATGTCCTGTTTATATTGATTTTTATGTTGATTATGATATATGAGTATGTTGTTGTTATTGTTGTTGCTCGTTGTGATGATATGCGAATTGTTGCTCTGTAAGGTGAATTCCGAATTGGGTGCTAAGTGCTCGAATAAATGCATAAATGTAATTTGATGTTGGTGGTGTGATTGGTGCGTAATTTGATAAATTGTGCTACTCAAAAGATTCGGTTGTTGTGTTATAGGCGCATAGGGCGCCATATGAGCAGGTGTTGTTGTTGCTGAATTTGATGTTTTAAGTGTTGTAGGCGCATAAGGTGCCCAATAGAATTTTGATCATTTTAAAATAAAGTTTGATTTTGGTGTTTGGGATTTTGGGTTGTGTTGGTCATGTGAAAAGTTTTGAGAAAAATAATGTTTTGTGCTGAAATTGGGCAAAAATCTGGTGCTGGTACTGTTTCTGGGCGCCAGGCGCCCTGTGCTGGGCGCCAAGGGTGCCGTGCGTGTTGCTGTGTGTGTGTGACTGGAGCGCTGGGCGCTGGGTGCCAGCGCTGGGCGCTGAGCGCCCGTGTTGTGCGTGAGTGTGTTGCGCGCCTGGGCGCTGGGCGCCTGTTGTGCGTGCGTGTGTTGCGCGCCTAGGCGCTGGGCGCCAGTGCGCGTGTTGCCTGGTGCCTGGGCGCCTAAGGCGCCAGTTTTCAGCAGTGTTGCCTAATTTTTCCAAGACTTGTTTTTAACGTAACTTTTGACTCGGGTGTCCGTTTTAGGTGATTCAAAGTGCGTTACGACGCTCATTTAATTGTCTATCTATTTGTCCAGGCCAAAACCAAAACTTAATATTTTTCCCCGGTCGTTTCTGAAAAGTCCCAAGTGACTGTGTACTAGTTGTTGTTTGGATTGGAAATCGATACTGTTCCTTTTAAATAAAATGTTGGTGTTCTTCATGAGACTAAGGTACTGTTCCTTGTAATTTTAAATGGTGTTGTCACGGTGAAAGTAATGTGCTGTGTAACAGTGTGGTATGCAAATATATATATATATATATATATATATGGTGTATATTATTATTGGTGAATGGGGTCTGTGATCCTATTTTGGGTGTTGGTGAATAAACAAACTGTTGGTGAATATGCTATGTCATACTTTTATTTGGTGATTCTGGTGTGTGATGCATTGTCATGGTGTCGCATAATCATATGCATGATCTTTGGTGAATAGGCTTCGGCCTCGGGCTTCGGCCTTATTATAAATTTTGGTGAATGCCCTCAAGGCTCATTTTGGTGATGGATCCACATGCATATGCCCGTGGAGTTTTGGGTTGCATCTCATACATCAAACATACAGTTGGTGAATGTTTTGGTGATTATTTATTTGGTGATTGTTTGGTGATTACTTTTATTTGGTGATTGTTTGGTGAATGTTTAGTTGGTGATGAATTGGTGATTAATTTCGGTTGACTGGACTGGTGATTAAAGTGAATATTGCTGTAATTGATGTAGTCCTGTATCTGTACATACTACTCCTTATGTACTTTATTATAGGGTTTGAGACTCACCTCTTTTTGTTGATTTTTACTTTACAGGTAACCGTACTTGAAGGCTTTGACCTTCATTCCCTTGAGTTCGAGTCGCTCTGATACGTAGCACCTGGGGGGCGTCTTATTAGATAGTGATTTTGTCTTGTACGACTCGTTGGATTTTATTTTAACGTTGTAACTGTATTTTTGAGTAATGGCCCGCCCATGATGCCACGTAATGGTTTTAATTTAAGTTAAACAGTTGACGTGTTTTTGAAGTAAATGTAGCATTCCGTTTCAAAAGAAAAAAAAAATAATTTGTGCACTCTGATAATTGTTACAAATGAAAGGGGTAGAAACGGGTGTTACAATAAGACATGAACTATAGTCACTTATTAGGGATACAAGTAATAAAGAAATATAACGCGTAGTCACTTATTAGGGCTACGGGTTAGAAGAATATATGTCCACATAGTCGCTTATTAGGGCTACGAGTTCAAAGAAATTATGTCCACATAGTCGCTTATTAGGGCTATGAGTTCAAAGAATAAAAGCATAATGAACCGCTAGAGTTAGTAAGGGGCCTCGATAGGACTCACTGAGATAATGTTTATCTCACCCTTTATTATTGTGGTTTTTACAGTGAAATAGGGAAAAGCAAAGGCGAAGAAGCACGGTTAGCAGGTGTGACTCTTGGAATCATCAGAGATTCAGCTTTATGTTTAGGCCTTTGTCCCTTTTGTTGTCTTTGTAATATCGATTGTATGACTATTGTTAGTAACAGTTGTAAATCGTTTCCGCTACTTATGTTTTGGGTATTGAACACCAGGATTGTATAAGTTTTAAGTCATGAGACTTAAGTACTTTGTTAAGTTTAATGAGGTTCATGGAACCATTTGATGATTATTTATCAAAAGTTTTTAGTTGTGTTCAATATTCAATAACAGGAAGTTAATCTGATGTATGCCAAGTGGTGCACTTTGGTATTTCTACAAGCTAGAAGTATCGGGGTGTTACAATATTACCTTTTTTTTACCGGTAATCTCCAAACCCGCCCACCATTATGGGTTGCCCATCAAAAAGATCAGCCGAGTAGACAACTTTTTACCTTTTGAGAAAGTTGTTTTCTGAACAAATGTTCTCACTTCCAGAGTTATCGACAGGATGCTGATGGTATGCCAACAAAATTAATGGCCGAACAATTCATAATAGAAGCGATATAAGACATGGAGATCCTCCTTAGGCAGAAGGGTGGTGGAAAGAATGCGATGGAGGCAGAACCGTATCCTTGAAGGTATGTGATTAAACTTGCTCTTGCCTATATAAATGCGATGGAGAGTCTTTCTCGGGGTAATGTGAATTCTTATTGTTGGAAGGAGGTGGATTTGTTTAATACGGATGGGGCTTTTAAGAAAGCAGATCATCTTGGGCGTTGGTTTGGTGGTTTTGCTAAATGTATAGGTAGTTGGAGTGCCTTCATTGCTGAACTCTGGGGTTGGACTAACATTGTTTTGCAGGTGGATTCTGAAGCCGTCGCACGTGTCATCCAGAGTTATGTCAGTGTTTCCGGTGGGAGCTTGGTTCGTGAAATCCACAGGCTGCTGCAGATTCCTTGGGAGGTGAACATCATCCATGTCTTCAGAGAGGAAAACCTGATGCATTGGCAAATTGGAGTTGTGCTCACGAGGAGCATCTAGTTACTTTTGAGCAGTGTCCCACTTGGTTGAGACACCTATTACTCGGTGATAGTTTGGGGTTGCTGCCCCTCGTTTTGTTGGTAGTAGCAATCATAACAGCATCTCTATCTGCCCCTGTTTTGTATCAAAAAAAAATTACCTTCGGAGCTACATCACCAACAATTAAGTTGGTAGTAGCAATCATAACGGCATCTCTATACTCTTTGTTATATTCTTCGTCTTCTGCCTCATCCGAAATCCATAGGAAAATGAAACAAACAACCAACATTATAAACAAGATGAGTACACAATAAGTCTACAAAGGATATCAATGAGAGACGAGTATTTGGCACTATTAACTTCAAATTTAATTCGGGGTTCATTGCTGTTGGTCCTTCATGTTCGGATTGTTTGATGGAATAGTGGCGCAACATTAACAACAATTTACTTAATAACCAAAGGGATAACATGGCAGAGTTCTCTTACTCTGCAAGCATGTTCACCTCCCAATTTACCCTTTTCCTTGTTTACAAAGTATTCAAGTTCTTGCAAGAAGGTATTACGCTTTGATAGAAGAGAAGTTAAGGATGCAGCGACACTTCATTTATCTCAAATTCTTGTCATTAATTTTACTTTTTCTAGAAAGATGGGTACATGAGAGACCAAATTTAATAGAAAATTAAAGAATAAATCCTAAATTTAATATCTAAAATATCACTTTTATTTAGTTTCTAGACTATGAAAATCTATTAAATAGTAGTTTATTTCCGTCCAATAATTTGATCATTGAGCATATAATTTTAGAGACTAATTTATGAACTAAATAGGAGAGTGTGATTCTTTATAGACTAAATCAAGAGTTTATTAAAACTAAATTTTTTGGAACACAACTTTTTTAACATTTTAGTATAAGATGAACAGAATTCTAGTGTATACTTTTCAGTTCAGATCGGCCGTCAGGAGGAATATATATATATATATATATATATATATATATATATATATATATATATGCATCGATCTACAATGCATTTCAAAGCTTATTTCGGGTCATAACATCCACCAAGTTTGGAGTTTAAGTATACCTTAGAATACACTCATTGTACTTAATAACAAATAAAAAATTTCATGCTAGAATTTATTTATAAAAAACTCAATAAAAATATCAAATGAAAAGCCAACAAAGATACAATAAAAGTTGTCCAAGAAAAAATGTAAATTAGACACCACGAGTGTGCACTTGCAAAATGGCAGGCATAAAAATATGCGAATTACAACCAAAATAAAGGATATACAAAGAACATGTTACTTTTTGATCTCAGCCGTATGGTAAAATTATTAACAGAAAAGAAATTGTATAAACTATCTTGAAATCTTTCATTCTTTGCATATTTTTCCCGTAAACTCTGAACAAATTTGTTGTAGGGGCCCAGCCACTAGGAATTACCTCTTGATTTACATTTTCTGTTAGCTTTTGAACATCCTTCATACTATTTATAATTATAAAGAAGCAGATTAAAATTTGTACAGGCAAATGGTTCTGAATGGCAGTGAGAAACAAACTCACATTTCCAACACATCGGAATCGGATGCAGGAAGTTTTGACACAAAATGAAGCAGGGCCGACTCCAGAAAAGACAACTGCTTTGGAGCATCGAAAAAAGCATATTCAATACCATTCTTGACAATTTTTAAAATGTCTAGCCTGTGCTTGTTCCTAGCAGCACCAATAAATGTTACAGAAAGCTGAGCAGACAGCTTTTTACATTCTGAGAAAGAGTTGTTTTCTGAAGAAATGTTCTCACTTTCAGAGTTATCGACAGTATGCCGTTGGTATGCCTAACAAAATAAATAGGTGAACAATTCAGAATAGAAGCGATATAAAACATGGAGATCCTCCTTAGGCAGAAGGGTGGTGGAAAGACAACCCTCATTTCCCACCAACTCAAATTAATATTCTTTATTGATAAATGATTGTGTAGCTTGTACTTGTACCAGAAAAAAAGTGTCCTACATTGAACTGTGTCCTGCAACATTCTTGAATGAAAAAATAGTATATTTTATTAGTTTATTTATTTATTTACATATTGCTAACTAAATATACGGGATGCCATTCAATTTGCTTAAATTGTATCGTAGACAATTGTTGCAGATAACTGCAACTGAGGATCCGATTCCTTTCTTTGCATATTTTTCCCGTAAGCTCTGAACAAATGTGTTATAGGGACTGTAACATCCCCAATTTAGCTAATTTCATTTATTGAAATTAGCAAGAGGTTAAAGATAATTAATTAGCATAATTGATTAATTATGAGATGGTGTCATTGATTGAGTTGATTGGGATTTTAAATGAGAATAGGAGGACAGAGGTATTTTCCTCTTTTCCACCCATAAGTGACTCTCAGCTGACCCATCTTTCACAAAACACAAACATATGCATTACTTGATTATTGTATAATTATTGTTTGATTATGTGATTAGAAGTGGATTAAGATAGATTTAACTGAGATTGTGGAGGATGAATCACTTAAGGGCATATTGGTCAATTCCCTAGCTCTTCTACCTCAGCTCACCAAAACACTCTCATGACCAACACTAACCCCACATGTTTCTGAAGTTGAAACCCAGAAAATAGAGAGAGAGTGCGAATAGGGAGAAGAAGAGGGAGAGGAGGGTTTCTCAAAACCTTGATGCATGCTCTATTTCTTTGCTCCATTTGATTCAGTTTTAACCCTCTTCCTAATGATACCTGAAACAACACCCACATCTTCATCCTTCTCATTTCACCATTTCTGAAATTCAAGCTCTACTTTGTCCAAAAATGGAGTTTTGAGAACTTAGAGTGTTGCATGTTCAAGAGGAGGGTAGATTGGAGTAGAGCTGAACCAACTTTGTGGTTAGAAGCGCATTTGAAGAAGGTTCAGTAGCTAGATGTGTTGGAATTCAAATTGGAGTGTTTGGGTTAGCTATGGAACTCTAATTCGTGGAGACATGAAGGATTGGTCGAAAGAATATGTTGCTGGAAAAGTTTGCAGCAAACCCACATGGAGCAGTGTCTGGTAATTTCGATGTATATCTCACCACGGACCTCCTTTGAAGCTCGTTTTAATTTCTTTAGAAACTAGACTCAAAAAGCTTTAGGTTAGGCACAAGAACCACCTTATTTGACTTAGTATTGAGGGAGAAAAGTTAGTTACAAATTTTGCTTTTGTAACAGTACTAATTTTGAACCAGTCACCGTATTGTAGCCATAAATCCCTGAATACTCGTCGAAACAGTGTGGGACTTGAACCATATGAAACTAGACAAAATTCCCTACACAATGGACACTGTTTTGAGTGGTTTTAGTTGAGAATTGATCTAGATACAGTTGTTACAAATCTGCATGCTGATGCTGTAAAACAGAAGTGCAGCTTGGAATGTCAGTTCGTCGAATTTCAGTTTCGAGTCGTCAAAGTTTCGAGAGACATTGATTCAAGAGATAGGAAGCAATTTCAGTAGCAAGAAAGAGTGTTTGAGTTGCTGGATTCGAGTTTGATCTAGCTTTGGAGTGATTTCGAGCTCGTACGAACTTTAGAGTCATTCGGGGACCGTTCGTGTGATTTCGATTGTTCGTGAAATTTGTTGAACTCCAAGTGTTTCAGATTTTGCGTGATTTTCATCACGTTAGGTGAGTTCTATATTCGCTTAGGGATGTTTTTCGATACTGAGTTTGCATGTGTCTGAATTAATGTGCTTTGCGTTTTGTTTCAAAAAGAATCGAGTCAAAAACCGTATTTACGAACTTATGCATTTTGATATTCGAATGTGATGATTGATTAATGATAAATGAATGTTGTTTGATGATGTGTGTTGGACTGGAAATGTTGTTGTTTGATACTGAAACATTGCATGTTAAGTTGGGTATCGATCGGAATAAGTTTCGAAATCGGCCGGAATGGGAAGTTTACACGAAAACAGGATTTTTAGTAATGCTGATAAATCAGCACGACCCGTGCTGATTTTGGCATGACCCGTGCTGACCTTTTTATCCAAAATTTATAAAACATGTTCAAATCCATTCTAATCGACTCCAAACCTTTCCTAATACCTTCCCCAACCCTATTATATGATAAATAACCATAGTTCATTGGAATTGCCTAAGTTTGGGTTGAATTGGGGAGAATTTCCCTAAGTTATCAGTAAGGCAATAAGAATTGGTTAAAACATTGTTTTAGCAACGCCGTGAGAGGAAAACCCTAAGGCACGATGAGGTTTGCCCGCTAATTAGTGGTGGTGGATTAGGTTCACCAAGAGCTATAGAAAAATAAATAAAGGTGGCTCGCGGTGTTGTGCTAAGTTAAAGAAAAAGATTGTACATAGTCATCCAGAATTGGGCTACGGACAATAGAGCATAATTTTATGCTAAGTAAATGATAAAGCACGTAGCTATCCAGAATCGGGCTACGAAAGAATAAGATTTTCACGTAGTCGCTTATTAGGACTACGAGTTCAAAAGTCAAGTATAATGAACCGTTAGTGGTAAGGGGTCTCGATAGGACTCACTGAGATAATGTTATCTCACCCTTTATTATTGTGGTTTTTACAGAGAAACAGGGAAAAGCAAATGCGAGGAAGCACGGTTAGCCGGTGTGACTCATGGAGTTATTGAAGAATCAGTTTTTCTGATTATGCCTTTTTCCCTTTTGTTGTCTTTGTGTTATCGATTGTATAACTATTACTAGCTAACAGTTGTAAATCGTTTCCGCTGCTTATGTTTTGGATATTGAACACCAGGTTGTATAAATTTTAAGTCATGAGACTTAAGTACCTTATGTTAAGTTTAATGAGGTTCATGGAACCGTTTGATAATTATTTATCCAAGTTTTTAGTTGTGTTCAATGTTCCAGGCATACAAGTCAACCCTGATGCATGTCATGGCATGCATTTTGGTATTTCTACAAGTTAGAAATACTGGAGTGATACATTATGGTATAAGAGCAGTTCGACCTAGTCGGGCTTAGTTTAGTTTAGGGTTGAGTCGATTCCTTGTTAGTCTTGTTGTGACTCTACTTGTGATGCTAAGAGACATTGAGCCTGATCAACTCAAAACTTGGTGCATCGTAAGCGGAATTATGGCAGGATGATCAAGACTTAATCCCCGACCAAGACCGAAGTTCCTCAAAAACCCGTTTCATTTTAGGGAATGGAGAACCTGGAGTGATGGAAGCCTAACATCAGATAGATAAGGTAGAAAAGATTTTTGGAACTTTTCAAAGTAAGAATGAAGGGAGTTGTTAGCCCTCGAGCAGGGTGACCTGACAGTAGAGCAGTACACTGCTGAATATGCTAAGTTGTCCCGGTTGGATTGGTTGGCTATCTATGTGCTGAATGATCAAGAGAAGCATAGAGGGAATATTGGAAAGGAAAGTACAAGGTAGCTGAACCATCAACTCCGAAGGCAAGGTCAAAGGGTAACTTCAACAAAGGAAAGAAAGTGCAATCGTCTGATTTCTCAAAGTTCAACAAGTGTTCCAAATGTGGAAGTTCCACCATGGTGAATGTCGTATGGACTCCTATCATCGTTTTTATTGTAAGGAAGAGGAACAGAGAGGAGCAAGCTGCTCCCACAAACGGGAGAGTTTACACTCTGGGTGCTCAGAAAGTCAGTTTTTATTTCAAGATGCGAAAGCTTATGTTATCTGCATCAACTGCAACTGGTTTAGATTCAGCATCTGTTCAAGTCGTGAATGAGTTTCTGGATGTTTCCCAGATGAAGTTTCTTCTTTACCTCCGGATCGTGAGGTAGAGTTTTGTATAGAATTGGTTCCGGGCACATGACCAATTTCTATCGCTCCATATAGAATGTCTCCCTTAGAGCTTAAAGAATTGAAAACCCAACTTGAAGAGTTGATTTCAATACAATTTATTCGACCTAGTGCTTCGCCATGGGGTGCTCCTGTATTGCTTGTCAAGAAGAAGGATGGGAGCATGAGATTATGCATTGATTACCGTTAGTTGAACAAAGTAACTATCAAGAATAAATATCCTCTGCCAAGAATTGATGATTTGCTAGATCAACTATGGGGAGCCTCAGTATTTTCTAAGATTGATCTAAGGTCGGGCTATCATCAAATAAAAGTTAGAGCTTTGGATATCCCGAATACCGCTTTCCGTACTAGTTATGGACATTACGAGTTTGTAGTGATGCCATTCGGTTTAACCAACGCTCCAGCTGTATTCATGGACTACATGAATCGAATTTTCAATCCTTATCTGGACCGATTTGTCGTGGTGTTTATTGATGATATCTTGGTGTATTCTAAGACTATTGAGGAGCATGTGCAACATCTCCGAATTGTTCTGAACGTACTCCGAGAAAAGAAGTTGTATGCCAATCCATCAAAGTGTGATTTCTGGATGTCTGAAGTAAAATTTCTGGGCCACGTGATATCTCAATCCGGTGTTGCTGTGGACCCCAGTAAAATTGAAGCTGTGGTAGACTGGGAACAACCATCTACAGTCACTGAAGTGAGAAATTTCTTGGGATTAGCTGGGTATTATCGGAGATTCATTCAAGGACTTTCTCAGCTGGTTCTTCCACTCACTCGGGTAACTCGCAAGGGTCAACCGTTTGTATGGGACTCTGACTGTGATGAATGTTTTTCAGAATTGAAGAATCGTTTAACTTCTGCACCCATTCTAATTCTTCCAGATCCGTCTATGGGATTCCAGATTTACTGTGACGCGTCTGTTAAGGGTTTAGGATGCGTCCTTATGCAGAATCAACAAGTAGTTGCTTATGCCTCCAGACAGTTGAAACCGCATGAAGAGAATTACCCGACTCATGACTTAGAGTTGGCGGCAAGTGTGTTTGCCCTAAAGATTTGGAGACATTATTTATACGAATAGGGAGAAGAAGAGGGAGAGGAGGGTTTCTCAAAACCTTGATGCATGCTCTATTTCTTTGCACCATTTGATTCAGTTTTTAACCCTCATCCTAATGATACCTGAAACAACACTCACATCTTCATCCTTCTCATTTCACCATTTCTGAAATTCAAGCTCTACTTTGTCTAAAAATGGAGTTTTGAGAACTTAGAGTGTTGCATGTTCAAGAGGAGGGTAGATTGGAGTAGAGCTGAACCAACTTTGTGGTTAGAAGCGCATTTGAAGAAGGTTCAGTAGCTAGATGTGTTGGAAGTCAAATTGGAGTGTTTGGGTTAGCTATGGAACTCTAATTCGTGGAGACATATGAAGGATTGGTCAAAAGAATATGTTGCTGAAAAAGTTTGCAGCAAACCCGTATGGAGCAATGTCTGGTAATTTCGATGTATATCTCACCACAGACCTCCTTTGAAGCTTGTTTTAATTTCTTTAGAAACTAGACTCAAAAAGCTTCATGTTAGGCACAAGAACCACCTTATTTGACTGAGTATTGAGGGAGAAAAGTTAGTTACAAGTTTTTCTTTTGTAACAGTACCAATTTTGAACCAGTCACCGTATTGTAGCCATAAATCCCTGAATACTCGTCGAACCAGTGTGGGACATGAACCATATGAAACTAGACAAAATTCCCTACACAATGGACACTATTTTGAGTGGTTTTAGTTGAGAATTTATCTAGATACACTTGTTACAAATCTGCATGCTGATGCTGTAAAACAGAAGTGGAGCTTGGACTGTCAGTTCGTCAAATTTCAGTTAGGCCTACTAACAAATAAACAATGAGATACAATCTCAGTGAGTTCTACCAAGACCCCTACTAACACTCTCGGTCCAATTATAAATCCTGTTTAACTTAACACGGCACCGACTGCAACTCTGCTATATTCTCGGTGAACCGTATTATTTAACTTTTAATAGATCACCGACTGCAACTCTGCTATAATCCCGGTGAACCTATCATTTAACTTCTAATAGATCATCGACTGCAACTCTTCTATAATCGCAGTGAACCTATTAGTTAACTTCTAACAGATCACCGACTGCAACTCTGCTATAATCCCGGTGAACCTGTTATGACTCAGTATGACACCGACTGCAACTCTGCTATAATCCCGGTGAACCGCACTACAAACTTTTAACACAACACCGACTGCAACTCTGCTATATTCCCGGTGAACCCCCTTACCAATAGTACTTTTCCTAATGGTATACGGGTCTAGGGTAAGGGATCATGACTTCTCCGCCTAGTATGTTAACATCATGGGTCGTCACCCAAACTCGATATAATATAAATATCTACTTTCACATGAACATTTGGTTCATTTATATTAGACCGATAGTTGAACATTTAGTTCGTATCATAAACACAATCTATGTTTGCTCTCGCATACTAATTCAACGCTTTTAAAACCATTTATAACTTCAAAAACAGTTTTTTTACCTTTTAAATTGTATATTCAGTTAGGCCTCTGAATAAGCTTTCAAACGCATCTTAGAACACCTCAATCGGGTTCCCGGATCAAAAGTTATTGCGGAAACAAAATCAGTGTACAGTTGCTGAAAAACTGCAAAGCGTCGCGACGCGAACAGATTCCGCCGCGACGCGAACAGTGACAGAAACAAAACTGTAACTATTTCTGGAAGGGGTCGCGACGCGATGGATGCGCCTCGCGTCACGATGGGTGCTGAGAAAGTGCAGATTTTGCGGTTTCTCGGGAAATCCGCTATTCCGCTCAATTCCGATTCTTGTTCCGATTGAAAACAGTCCAGACAACCAGAAAAACAGATTCAATCAATATTACACAATCAACCAAATCAATCAAAAACTCAATCTAAACGAATTTTATCAAAATACGATATATTTCGAAATAACAGTTTTCGACTCAAAATCTTCTGAAACCAAAGCACGAAAAATTCATTTCAAAACGGAACAATCCTAAACGTGAGTAAAACTCACCCTTGAAGCGAGAGTCGATACCGAGCCGAAATCACCGAGACTTCAAAATCCCAAAACGGAACCCTATAATCACCAATCCGCTTCAAACTTCGATTTGAGCTTCAAACCGCTTTGAATCCTCGTTGGGCTTGCTGCTAAACATGTTTCAATAATCAATTTCATCACACAACCCAAGATTTCAACAAATCCCCCATCAAAACCCTAAAATTCGTAGGTCCATAAAAGGGGGAAAAATACACCCCCATTCTGATGACTTTACCCCCATTTTACTATTGCACCCCTCTGTTCGCTTTTATTAATTTCTTTTACAAAAAAAACTATAAAAATAAATAGATAAATATTTCATTTTCAAAAAATATAAATAGGGGACTAAGTCGACTGTACAGTCGGGTTAGTTTGATTTTTAGGTCACTAATGAACCGTTACGGATCATGTCCTAAAATCCCTATTTAAAACAAACAATTTCTAAATCAAAATAAACATAAACGTACTTCTTTCACGAATCAAATTTTCAAAATAGGGGACTAAGCCGACTGTACAGACGGGTTAGTCAGCGTTCTAGGATGAATGGGCCGTAGGGCTCAGGAGTCCTAAAATCCCTATTCCAATAAAATCAAACCACACACTTCAAACCATTTCCAAACTCCAAAAACCCCATTTTTACAAAATAGGGGACTAAGCCCACTGTACGAACGGGTTAGTCATCATTTTAGGACAAATGAACTGATCACTCAGGAGTCCTAAAATCCCTACATAAAATACACCAACAAACAAAGTTTTCTACCAAGAACTACGTGTGATTTGATTCTCTACCAAGAGATACGTAGGAGCAGTGGGCGACCGACCTCTGTAAATTGCATTAATAAAAAACCTTTTTTAGTCTTTTCATAAATAATCATTTTATTAAATAAAATATCAATTTTCTTCTTTTTCTTCAAAATAAAAATGGGAAAAATAAACATTTTCAAAATTAATATTCTTTCCTACAACTAGTTAGCAGGTAACCTTCCATAGGAAGGATGTCGTGGGGTGCTAATACCTACCACACGCATAACCGACTCCCGAACCCTAACCTGGTCTCAAGGACCCTTATCCATTCCAAAAGGGATTTTCCAATGTTTGCCCTTAAACTAAACTTTGGTGGCGGCTTCATTTTTGATTCTTCGAGGAATCCTCACCCGGATTTTTCGGTCGCTACACCCGACCTAGATCAATTTTTGAAAATACCACAGCACCTCTAAGTTGGTCAAGTAAATCGTCAATCCTTGGCAAGGGATTTTTATTCTTGATCGTCACTTTATTGAGTTGTCGATAATCAATGCACAATCTCATACTACCATCTTTGTAACACCCCCTTCTAATAGCTACTATTCAATTAATTTAAAATCAGAGTTTCCTAAAACTTTCAGTGCAACCGCAAGAGGGTGCCACATTTCAAAAACAACAACATATAATAACTCCAAAAATAATTCATAAAAACACAAAGTGCGTGATACACAGCACCGCAGCCAGCATAGACATCCTGTTTAGTTTACATCAACACAGTATAAAAACCATCGCAGCGGAAAACATCGAATCTCAAGGTATTCAATTACATCACCAAATAACAATCTAAAGACATCAAATAAATAAAATGAGTAAAACTAAGACGCCCCCCGGTGCTACGTATCAGAGCTGACTCAACCAACTAGAAGAAGGTACTAGGTAACCTTCACTCGCTATCACCTGCACGTTGCCGACATGAGAAGCAACATAAAAGCAGTAGGGTGAGTCTCATTTCATAAGTAATAACATATAAGATCAACAACATATAGATCAGGCAACTAACAACACCAATACACAGTAATAATGGCACACCGTTATCTTATGTCAATCAACAGACAACACCGAAAACATATGTAATGCATGCAATGCAACCCAACTCCTAGGGCCTATGCATGTGGATCCATCAACACCAATGTCTTGCCTTGAGGGCACTCACCAAATAAGGCCTAAGCCTTCTGCTCACCAACAATTTATAATAAGGCCGAAGCCTTCTGCTCACCTGACAATGCATATGCCTAAGAGACGCCATGTACAATGCAGTCACACACACCAAAATCACCATAATTTCTGCATAAACATGCTCACCAATAATATTTTCAGCTCACCAATATTTATTCAGCTCACCAATAAATTTTATAGCAATTCACCAATAAATTTTATATCACATCACCAATATTTATTCAGCTCACCAATAAATTTTATTTCGTCTCACCAACGGTTACAAGAACTAGCACGCAGGGCAGCCAAAAACTGGGGCCCAGAAATAAGGCACACGCACACGCACGCAACACAGCGCCCTTGGCGCTCAGCGCCCAGCGCCCAGCAACACACGCACACACAACACACAGCGCCTTGGCGCCCAGCGCCCAGCAACACACGCACACACAACTCACAGCGCCTTGGTGCCCAGCGCCTAGCGCCTAGCACACACGCAACACGCAACACACAGCGCCCTTGGCGCCCAGCGCCCAGCACACACGCAACACGCAACACAAAACACAGCGCCCATGGCGCACAGCGCCTGGCGCCTGGCGCCCAGCGCCCAGCAGCACACCGAACACCAAATGCAACATGGGCATGCCAATTTGGCGCCCTTGCACAAGACACCCGAAGCAACACACACAAGGGGCTTGCCAATTTTTGGCGCCCTCACACCGAAGCACCACCACACACCTTGGGGCAACCACATTTGGCGCCCCTCACCATGACGCAACCACACACACACACCCAACAACAACAACACCGGCGCCCCTAGGCGCCATGGGACAGCCCTTAGGCGCCCCAACAGCTCTACACCAAGACACAACACACACACACACCATCATAGCTCACACATGCTCTACACCACACCTATGCACACACCAATCAACACACCACAACACCTATTACACACACTTCAATCACCCAATTTCACTCCAAGTTAATCATGCAATCACAATAACACTCAACAATTCCTCATGCTCTCATTCTCAATCCTATTGTTCCATTATAACAAACACCTATCATGCGAACTCAATTTCATATACACCTTAATGCTCATTAACATAGAATCAATCCATTAAACTCAATATTCGAAATTAGCAAGGAACAACATAACAATTCAATTCACAAATCATCCCTAGCACCTACTTCCTATAATTGCTAATCAAATACGTTATTAAAGATGAAAAGGAGAACCCCCTAACCTTGGAAATTGAAGAACTCGCAAGACCCCTAGAGATTCACCAATACCACCAACGATCCAAGCTTTCCTCCTTCCTTAGGCTCCACGCGAAGACCCTCCTCCTTTGCCCTAGCCTTCTTCTTCCTCAAGCTTGCGCAAAACCCTCACTCTTCCCTACTTGAGCCGTCGCGACCCCTCCTTCTCTCTTGCCTTCGAATTCTTTTCTTTCTTTTGCACAAATGAGACACTTGTCTCAAACCCTTGCTAAATTCGCCTAGGCCTAAGTCAATGGGCTTGGGCTTGGGCCAATCCTAACACTCCGGAATTACCATCACCACTCCCTTCAATTTAAATAAAAATAACACATTAATAAATTAATATAACAATAATAATGCAACACTTAAATAATTTAATCAAATAATTAATTAAATTATTTTGGGTGTTACAATCTTTCTTTTTGACTAACAACACCGGAGCACGCCATGGAGAAGCGCTCGGTCGAATGAACCTCCTTGTGATCAACTCTTCAAGTTGAGACTTCAATTCCTTTAATTATAAAGGAGACATTCTATAAGGAGCAATAGATATTGATCCTGTGCCAGGAGTCAACTCTATAGAAAACTCTACCTCTCGGTCAGGAGGTACAGAGGAAACTTCATCCGGGAAAACATCCAGAAATTCATTCACCACTTGTACAGATGACAAATCTAAACCTGTTTCAGTGGATGCAGACAACATAATAATGTAAGCTTTCGCAGCTTGGAATAGTGATTGGCTTGCTGAGGTGAAAGAGATAGTTGCTTCAGAATTTGCCTGTGTCAATCCCACGGATTCGAAGGCGAAGCTGATGGTTCGATCAGCACAGTTGATTGTTACATTATTTGCAGCCATCCAATCCATACCCAGAACGATGTCCATACTTCTCATAGGCAAGCAAATAAATTTTACTACAAAATTCCTGTCCCCTATGACAAGTAGAAAATTTTCACACAATGACTGGGTCTGGACCCGGCCCTTGGCAGCAGTTAAAATGGTTATCGGCACGGATAGCTCAGACAATGCTAATCCCAACCGATCTACACATGCTTGTGCTATAAAACAATGGGTTGCACCGGAATCATATAATATATTGACTGAGTTATTGAAAAGAGATCCCGTACCCCTCAGTAAGTTGTCATTATGTGTGATGGTCCGAGCATCCAAAGTGTTGATTCGCCCCTGCTTAGGAACATTTGGTGCTCCTTGGAAATTCTTCTTTGTTGGACACTCATTTGCATAGTGGCCCTCTTCATTGCAGACATAGCATCAATTGGATCTTTGCTGACAATCCCCACGGTGATACCTTCCGCAATTTGGACAATTTCTAAACCTTGATGGATCGGACGATTGCACCTGTTTCCCTTTATAATTGCTTCCCTTGAATTGTCTGTTTGGAGTAGAAGATTCAGCCACCTTCTTCTTACCCTTCCAATAATCTTTCCTTTCAGCATACATTTTCCTCAGACCCCCCTCAGCAATATATGCTTGTTGCACTAAGGCAGGATAATTAACCAGAATGTAAGAACTGAGGCCTTGGCTCACATCAGCTGTAAAACCCTCTTTGAACATTTGCATCTTCCACATATCATCTGGGGCATACCTCCCCAACTCATAGAACTGAGACAGCCTTTCAAATTTCGCAGCATATTCCCCAACTGACAAGTCACCTTGTTTGAGGTTCACAAACTCTGCTTGCTTGCTTAATTTCTTCACTGAAGGGAAATATTGCTTCGAAAATAATTCCTTGAAGTTGTCCCAAGTGAGGGGAGTCCCTTGGAGTTCCATCATTTGCCTTGCATTACACCACCAGGTGTGGGCATCTTCATTGAGCACATTTGCCGCACATATTACCTTTTCTTCTTCCCCGCATTGCGAGGTTTGAAAATTTTTCTCCATTGCATCTATCCAATAATAAGCAGTCATTGGATCTGGTCCACCCTTGTAAGCCGGGGGCTTCATCTTTTGAAATCAGAAATATGTCCGGTTAGGATCTTCTTGATGAGGTTAAACATTGGGCTGCTGCAGACCCATATGATCATGCTGCATTTGCAACATATCCCGCATCATCTTCTGCTGATTCTCAATCACATTCTGCATCCATTCGAAATGTGGATCAGCAGGAGGAAGACCTCCCCTACCTCTTCTGGCCATGATTCTGCGAAATATGCACAAAGTATTAAGTTGATGAAGCTCAATGTCTAATAGCATACTAAGAAGAATCATAACTAAAGGAAGTAAAAGACTCTAACATCTAAGTCCGACTAGGTCGAACTGCTCTGATACCAACTGTAACACCCCCGGTATTTTTATCGAGTAAAAATACCCAAGTGCACCATCCCTAAAACATCATAGATATAAAATTCCTGCATATATACTGAACACTGCAATATAGTTCTCGCTGAATAACAACAAAACAGTCTTAAATACAAATAAGACCAAATAGGTTTCCTGACCATATCCTTCAGCAAACTATAGTGCTCAATATCATGCAAGAAAGCGGAAGAAAGATATAACACTAAAGACATAGTGTTACCGTACATAGACAACAAAAGGGAAACATTAACTTAAGCATAAAGCTAAGTCTTCAGCCACCATCCGAGTGCCACCTACTCATGCCTCTTGGATTTCCACTTTCCCTGTTTATCTGTAAAACAACAACATATACACAATGAGATAAAATCTCAGTTAGTTCTACCGAGACCCCTACTAACACTCTCGGTCCAATTATAAATCCTGTTTAACTTAACACGGCACCGACTGCAACTCTGCTATATTCCCGGTGAACTGTATTATTTAACTTTTAATAGATCACCGACTGCAACTCTGCTATAATCCTGGTGAACCTATCATTTAACTTCTAATAGATCACTGACTGCAACTCTGCTATAATCCCGGTGAACCTATTAGTTAACTTCTAACAGATCACCGACTGCAACTCTGTGCGCTATAATCCCGGTGAACCTGTTATGACTCCGTACGACACCGACTACAACTCTGCTATAATCCCGGTGAACCGCACTACAAACTTTTAACACAACACCGACTGCAACTCTGCTATATTCCCGGTAAACCCCCTTACCAATAGTACTTTCCCTAATGGTATACGGGCCTAGGGTAAGGGATCATGACTTCCCCGCCTAGTATGTTAACATCATGGTTCATCACCCAAACTCAATATAATATATATATCTACTTTCACATGAACATTTAGTTCATTTACATTAGACCGATAGTTGAACATTTAGTTCGTATCATAAACACAATCTATGTTTGCTCTCGCATACTAATTCAACACTTTTAAAACCGTTTATAACTTCAAAAACAGTTCTTTTTACCTTTTAAATTGTATATTCAGTTAGGCCTCTGAATAAGATTTCAAACGCATCTTAGAACACCTCAATCGGGTTCCCAGATCAAAAGTTATTGCGAAAATAAAATCAGTGTACAGTTGCTGATAAACTGCAAAGCGTCGCGAACAGTGACAGAAACAAAACTGTAACTATTTTTGGAAGGGGTCGCGACCCGATGGATGCGCCTCGCGTCACGATGGGTGCTGAGAAAGTGCAAATTTTGCGGTTTCTCGCGAAATCCGCTATTCCGCTCAATTCCGATTCTTGTTCCGATTGAAAACAGTTCAAACAGCCAGAAAAACAGATTCAATCAATATTACACAATCAACCAAATCAATCAAAACCTCAATCTAAACGAATTTTATTAAAATACGGTATATTTTGAAATAACGGTTTTCGACTCAAAATCTTCCGAAAGCAAAGCACGAAAAATTCATTTCAAAACGGAACAATCCTAAACGTGAGTAAAACTCACCCTTGAAGCAAGAGTCGATACCGAGCCGAAATCATCGAGACTTCAAAATCCCAAAACGGAACCCTATAATCACCAACCCGCTTCAAACTTCGATTTGAGCTTCAAACCGCTTTGAATCCTCGTTGGGCTTGCTGCTAAACATGTTTCAATCATCAATTTCATCACACAACCCAAGATTTCAACAAATCCCCCATCAAAACCCTAAAAATTCGTAGGTCCATAAAAGGGGGAAAAATGGAGGAGAAGCTTACCTAGTTCTTGGGTTTTGAAAATGGATGGGAGATGATGAAGATGATGAAGTATTGGAGCTTGGGGGTGAGTGATTCTTCCTCTTCTCCTCTTCCTATTCTTCTTCCTTTGTTCTTTCTTCTCTTCTCTTCTTTCCTTCGATTCCTTCTTCTTTTCTTTCTTTAATTTCTTTTCTTCTATTTACATTAAGTGGTAATATGGTCAGATGACCATATTGCCCTTAATCTCTTATTTCTTCCCCAAAACACCCTTATTTCGTTTTCTCGGTTTAACGTTCATGAGACAACGAAATAATTAACTTTAGCACTCGATAAATACGTACTAAAAATAATTCATTCGGGTCTTCCTCCAAATAATTCGATTAATTATTTTGAGGGTGTTACACGAATTCAATGGCTCATGTGTTATCCATGGTGCAATGATTAACATTTTGAATTAAAGAACCCCAATTATCAACACATAATAATCTTCCCCATAAAATTGAATGCTGAAAACCTATTTGCCATGCACCATTCGAATTCCATGTTCAATGTTTAAAGTCGAGTTCAATGCCTCTTTATATTCCCCATGCGCCTACATCAATTGGACAATTCGAATTTAATGTCTTATGTGTTCGCCAAGGTTCAATGATTAACATTTTTAATTAATGAATCCTAATTATCAACACCTATTAATCTTCTCCGTGTAATAATTACTCATAAGGTTGAATGCTAATGCCCCTTTATATTCCTCATTCACCTATACACCATTCAAATTTAACACCATTTGAATTCCATGTTCAATGCTAATGCCTCTTTATATTTCCCATGCGCCTACACCATAATTAATGTGTTCATTGGGAATTGGATAGGTTATTGATGCAATTATTTACAATGGGAAGACAATTAATATCAAAAGCGTAAATTACAAAAATACCCTCCATTTTGGCGGACTTTTTCCCGCCTAAATGACCTCTTCTTGGCTTACGGAATCTTACTTTTATATATAAAAACTAGCTGTGCTAAATAAAAAGCCTAACTAAATGAACAAAGTTTGGTAAAAACAAGTGGGATAAAGAGTGAAATGGTAAATTAGATAGTACTTTTTAAACAATCTAGACTCCTGATCATTTTTCGTAAATGGAGTGTCAAAACCTTGAACTGCAAACAAAGTGGGACAAACAAAGTGATGAAGTATCATTGGCATTTCATTTATTGGTTTTTTATTCTATTGTTATTATCTTATTTTTATAATTATAACTATAGTTATATTTTAATTATTTAAGAGCCTGGAAACTCTTTTTTGTACTAAACAAATAGTTGTAAATCGTCCATTTATTTTTACCCAACTTAAAATTATTCATTTGAGTTATTCAAATAATATTTTTAATGGAACTTGGATTTTATGTCCGCATTCGTTTGTGGTTATTACGTTGCCCAAATTTTTATTTATCTACTTCTTCAAAAAAACTTTTTTTCAATGAAAATCCAAAAAAAAAAAGATTAAATTACATTGAATCGAACATTAAGAATTTACATTATTTTATTATCCTGTAGGCCTCACCCGAGAGATCGCTTTAGGTCTCCAAATATGTTGGGCCAGCCCTGTTGAAACTTTGTTAAATATGAATTTGAAAAAAGTCCCACATTGGGTAGACTAAACACCTCTATAGTGTAAAAAGACTATAAAAGGGACACTCCCCCTCACTCATTTCTCACACCAAAAGTTGATGCACTTCCAACTTTTCTCTCTTCTCTCTCAACTTCTCTTCTTCTCTAGAAAACTTGACGCATTTCCAAGTTTATTTTTAAGAGTGGTTTTCATAACCAAAATCTCTTTCTTCTCTAGAAAGCTTGAAGCATTTCCAAGCTTAGTTTCTAAAGAGTGGTTTTTCATAACCATTTTGAGGGTGTATATCTTAGAGCGAATTTTCACGGTGCAATGAACTTTCGTAGCAGTTTTGACTGGGCTGTTTTTTCCTGGGGACGTCGTGGTTGATAGCCTGCTTGCACCTTGGAGCAGTGCCACGAAACATCTTAAAGAGAGCGACCTAGTCCGCGACTCATCCTAGTAATCTCTTCGGCTTGATTTTTGAAAACAATGTTGTTTTGGGGAAAGTTCTGGCTAGGAAATACTTGGTACTTAAGAGTGTTCATTGTGACCCACCTCTCTTTCCTGGGAACCTACTCGGATTAACAATTTTAAGGCGTTTCTAATTCAGCCATGACAACCGAAGAAATTACTGGTCCTGGTTCCGCTGAAACAGCTGAACAGACTAAAAAAGCAAATGAAATACTCCTATGGAAGGAGCATGACTATCTCTGTAAGAATTTTATTCTGGACGGACTAACTGATGATCTTTATGATTATTACAGTACCTGTATGTCCGCCAGGGATGTCTGTGATGCTCTGAAAAAGAAATATTCCTATAGAAAGAGAATAATTTTCTTTATACTATTTATCAATAGAAAGAGAATTTTTTTCTCTATACGGTATAATAATAGAAAGAGAATGATTATCTCGATAATTTTTAATTCTACGGAAAGAGAATAATCATCTCTATAAGAATGAATTTTTTTTAATTCCTATTTTTTGAAATTATTTTTATTCGTATCTTTTGTTGCCGTTAGTGGTTAACATTTAACGGTTAATAGTTTTATATTATGTTTTATATCATAGAATTGCTTTTGATCTCATTAGCAATAACATTTTTTTGAGAAGTTATGTGTTTCACGATATATTGCAATATATAATTTTGAAAATTGCAATATAACTTTCTAGAAAACCTTTCAAAATTAAAACCGTAATCAGATTCAAAAGAACCACAACAAGAATGGGAACCCTCCAAAGTCCCCATATCCTAAGCCTCAACCACCACCACAACCTAAGAATGATGTTTGCGCCTCCATTTAATTGTTTAAGTTGCGGGTGACCAGGTCATATGACATGCAAGTGTAGGAACATGCCAAGCTCTGCCCCGCAGGCTAACCTGACTGAATAGCAATCGGTTGCTATAATTTATGAAATCAACATTGTTGATAATTGCGAAGGTTGGTGGATGGTCACTGGCTTTGCTCTATGTGATCATACTATGTTTCGAACATAGACCGCTGCTGGAAAAAAAAGTATGTTGAGTCTGGTGAATATTTTTTTAACGCATTGTTTACTTCATCTATCGGAAGTTTTGAACGCTGCACTATTTTTTTTAGACGTGTTTGACTTTGACGTTTAAACAAACGCATTCCTTTCAATAAGAGCCAGATACCTTTTTGCAAAAGTTATTTTCTTAAATGACTTAAAGAAAAAATTGTGATTTTTGTAGTCAAGCAAGAATTTTCAGGACTTCACATAAATCAGTAAGGAAATCTGAGTATTAGTTTTGACTCATTCAGATATATGCGAATAAGATAGAACGTTAACCAGAAATGGAAAACGATAGTTTACGACTTTTATTTATAATTGATTTGACTACATTGTAGTATACTTTGTGAAAAATAAAAGTGAAGTGCTTGACATATTCAAAGTTTTCCATTACACATTTCAAAAATCAATTAAATAGAAAGGTTAAGAGCTTTTATAGCAATTGAGAAATGGAGTATGATTCCCATTAATTTAATGGAATTATACATGAAACGACTGCACCATATTCTCCCGAAATGAATGGTAAAGCAGAAAGAAAGAATAGAACTTTTACCGAATTGGTAGTTGTTATTATGCTTTATTCTGGTGCTGCATCTCACTGGTGGGGGGATATTTTGTTAACCGTATGTTATGTCCTGAATAGACTTCCAAAGTCTAAAAGCAAAATTTCTCCTTATGAAATCATTAAGAAAAGACAACCTAATGTGTCTTATTTTCGAATCTTGGGTTGCTTGACTTATGTCAGGATTCCAGACCCAAAAAGAGTTAAACTCGCCAGCAGAGCTTATGAATGTGTATTCATTGGGTATGCAGTAAATAGTAAAGCTTACAGGTTTTATGACCTTAAAGCTAAAGTGATCATAGAGTCAAATAATGTTGACTTTTATGAAAACGAATTCCCTTTTAAATCTAGAAAGAGTGGGGGCACCGGAACTAGTCAAGTCTCTGTGTAACAGCCCAGGTCCAACGCATTGGCCACCCCAGCACTGTTACATCACGGTCTTCTCTATCCCCCTTGTAGAATTTTTTCCTTCCGTGGGAATCGAACCTTGCACCTGAGGCATAAGTGCAAGTTAAACACACCTCCCACTACCAATTGAGCGCCCAATTGGTAGTGGGAGGTGTGTTTAACTTGCACTTACGCCTCAGGTGCAAGGTTCGATTCCCACGGAAGGCAAAAATTCTACAAGGGGGGTAGAGAAGACCGTGATGTAACAGTGCTGGGGTGGCCAATGCGTTGGACCTGGGCTGTTACAATAAAAAGGCGCCTTTTTATTGTAACAGCCCAGGTCCAACGCATTGGCCACCCCAGCACTATTACATCACGGTCTTCTCTACCCCCCTTGTAATAGTGCTGGGGTGGCCAACTGTTACACTCTGTGCCTAGGAACGTTGAAAACAACGAACAAAGGGAAATAGAACCTCGAAGAGGTAAGAGAGCAGGTGTTGCTAAATACTATGGACCCGATTATATGGTCTATACGTTAGAAGAGGATCCAACTAGCATTCATGAAGCATTGTCTTCTTTAGATGCCGATTTATGGCAAGAAGCCATCAATGACGAGATGGATTCTCTAGAGTCTAACAAGACATGGAACTTAGTGGACTTGCCTCCTGGTTGCAAACCCATTGGTTGTAAATGGATTTTGAAAAAGAAACTAAAACCTGATGGCACTATTGATAAATACAAGGCTCGCCTTGTAGCCAAAGGTTTTAGACAAAGAGAGAATATAGATTTCTTCGACACATATTCACCTGTTACTAGAATAACATCCATAAGGGTACTAATTTCGTTGGCCGCAATTTACAATTTGGAAGTACACCAAATGGATGTTAAAACTGCCTTTTTAAATGGTGAATTAGAAGAAGAAATCTACATGGAACAACCTGAAGGGTTTGTTGTTCATGGGCAAGAACACAAGGTCTGTAAGTTGGATAAGTCTCTGTATGGTCTCAAACAAGCTCCTAAGCAATGGCATGAGAAGTTTGATAATTTGATTATATCGAATGGGTTTAAAGTGAATGAAAGTGACAAATGCATATATTACAAAACCGAGAATGACATTTGCACTATCATATGTCTCTATGTAGACGACTTACTCATATTTGGATCAAACATTCATGTTGTTTAAAATGAAATCACTGTTGTGCAACAACTTTGATATGAAAGACCTCGGAGAAGCAAGTGTAATACTTGGTATTAAGATCACTATAGGTCCGAGAAAGGAATTTCTTTTGATCAATCTCATTATATTGAGAAGATCTTAAAGAAATACAATTATTTCAATTGTAAACCTGCATGTTCACCATATGATCCGAGTGTCAAGCTCTTTAAGAACACTGGTGACAGTGTAAGACAAACGGAATATGCAAGCATCATTGGCAGCCTAAGGTATGCCACTGACTGTACTAGACCCGACATTGCCTATGTTGTGGGATTGTTCTGCAGGTTTACTAGTCGACCTAGTATAGAGCATTGGCAAGCTATCGAGAGAGTCATGAGATACCTTAAAAGGATCATGAATCTCGGGCTGCATTATCAGAGATTTCCAGCTGTACTTAAAGGATACAGTGATGCAAATTGGAATACTCTATCAGATGATTCTAAAGCAACCAGTGGCTATATTTTTAGTATAGCTGGTGGTGCTGTCTCTTGGAAATCTAAGAAACAGACCATATTGGATCAGTCCACTATGGAGTCTGAAATGATAGCATTGGCGACCGCTGGTAAAGAAGCTAGCTTGTTTAGATGCTTACTAGCAGAGATCCCTTTATGAGAAAAGCCGATGCCAGCTGTGTTGATCCACTGCGACAGTACCGCGGCTATTGCAAAAATAGAGAACCGTTATTTCAACGGTAAAAGACGACAAATACGTCGTAAGCACAGCACTGTGAGAGAATGTCTCTCAAAAGGAGCTGTGAGAGTGGATCATGTACGCACTGATCAGAACTTAGCTGATCCTTTGACGAAAGGATTAGGTGGGGAGAAAGTCCAAAATACGTCTCAAAGGATGGGACTATTGCCTTTAGAATCATGAGTCACTCACGATGGTAACCCGACCTAAAAGACTGGAGATCCCAAGAATTAGGTTCAATGGGTAATGACAAGTTGTGAAGTGATACGAGATGAACATGCTATTATAAGTAAAGAAGCATGATTCCTGGAGCGACATAAGGTTGAGGTAATAAAAACTCTTAATGAGATCTATACTCTATATGGAGTGGAGTACCTAGCTACAGGAGTACTCTTGATAGACTCACCTTTGTGAATGTGGAAGTGGGGCCGCTTCCTATGGAATCGTTGGCAGGATTCCTAGAGCGTTCACTAAATTGGGATAGACGTGCAGGGCCATAAAAGCACGAGCTTATAAGAATACACCCATGGAAAAGGTTGTGTGTGGTTTTGATGATTAGAGATAGAGTTCAAGACTACGAGTCACTCTTGTTGAATCTAAATCTTAACCGCTATGCAAAGGTTCAAGTCGTAAGACACCTCTGTTTATGCACAATCTTATGGAAGCATTTGACGCTACTTCTGAAATTCTTTTTTAAATTCAAGTGGGGGATTGTTGAAACTTTGTTAAATATGAATTTGAAAAAAGTCCCACATTGGGTAGACTAAACACCTCTATAGTGTAAAAAGACTATAAAAGGGACACTCCCCCTCACTCATTTCTCACACCAAAAGTTGATGCACTTCCAACTTTTCTCTATTCTCTCTCTACTTCTCTTCTTCTCTAGAAAACTTGACGCATTTCCAAGTTTATTTTTAAGAGTGGTTTTCATAACCAAAATCTCTTTCTTCTCTAGAAAGCTTGAAGCATTTCCAAGCTTAGTTTCTAAAGAGTGGTTTTTCATAACCATATTGAGGGTGTATATCTTAGAGCGAATTTTCACGGTGCAGTGAACTTTCGTAGCAGTTTTGACTGGGCTGTTTTATCCTGGGGACGTCGTGGTTGATAGCCTACTTGCACCTTGGAGCAGTGCCACGAAACGTCTTAAAGAGAGCGACCTAGTCGGCGACTCATCCTAGTAATCTCTTCGGCTTGATTTTTGAAAACAGTGTTGTTTTGGGGAAAGTTCTGGCTAGGAAAGACTTGGTACTTAAGAGTGTCCATTGTGACCCACCTCTCTTTCCTGGGAACCTACTCGGATTAACAAGCCTTAGATAGATAAAGTAGTTACCTGTTACAATCCTTACGTAATGGCACAAAATCTTGCCCTTGTTTCCTCTTAATGCTTATAGGGTTTTTAAAGTTGCGGTCATGGTTGTGAAAACCTAAAAATCATTTACGCTGGAGACAATTGCAGTTGCGATGTGGTATTGTGGGTGCAATTGCAATATTGTAGACCGCAAATTAAAACCTTAATCCCTATAGTTACGGTGTTTTTACAACTTGATCTGTACCTTGGTTGCCCAAGGATTAGAACGGGTTGATGTTGATCGCTCTTGAGATAAGAACGAGTCTCTCTTGGTCGCCCTGGCGGACGCTTAGCGGTCGTTGACAGAGCCGGCGGGTGTACCTGCAAAGACACTCAGACGTCCAAGTCTGGTGGGAAAGAGTCAAGGCAGGAAATATGAGATGGGATGGAATGTGTACCTTTCTGCGATGGGTTGACGCCTATTTGTGATACCCTAATTTTGCCCGGTCTTTTTTATCATAATCGCTTTAGCCCCGTGTCACAAGCCCATGGCGTTTCGAGCGCTGTTTTGTTTAAAGTCGGGCCGAATTGTCCAATTGGGCCTATGTCCAACCTTTTGGGCCTGATTTTGTTAGCTTATCTAATTAGGCTTACACTTTTTGTTTTGAATCAGGTTTTTAATGTTTTGGGTCGTTTGGGCCTACATCTAACTTTTGGGCCAGTTTTGATAAATGGGCCTGTGGCTGGCTCTCTGGATCTAATTTATCCTTTTGGACCAAAAAGCCATAAAAAAAGTGATAAAAAAAATCAGATTAAAAAAAATATATATTACAAACATCCCAAAATATAATAAAATCAGAATTAAAATTTAATTTACAATAATCCAAAAATTCAAAAATACAAGATAAATTAAAAAAATATACAAAAAATAATACAATCCGAAAATAATAAAAAATACAAAAAAATAGAAAAAACGAAAATACATAAAAATAACAGTAGCAACAGCAGCTTCCTTGGGCCTGTTCTTGCTGAGCAACTTTCCTCAACAGGTCCAAATACCTGAAAACGGAAAGAAAATGGAGAAGGATCAGCAAAAACCCTAATTTTTTACCGATATAAGCAAGCCTTGACACACCTAAATGTGGATACCTGTGTTGCAGGTTATCTAATATTGCAGGATTAGTTTTGATGATGAAAAAGACAAAAGCCAAGTTGATGGCCAAAGGAATGAGAGTGTCAAAGCAAAGCTGATAAAAAGTATCATATATTCAAAAGTCACAATCCAAGTCATCCAAGCTCAAAGTATTGAAGATTCAAGCTTAAGGGTAGTCCTTAAGTATAAGGGTAGTCCTTAGGGTCTTGGGTGAGTCTTAGGATAAATGTAAGCTCTTACGAAGGTCAGCTCATCTCTCAAAGTCTCTCGTCCCAAAGCTTTTTCAAAATACATGCATGAACAAGTAAACCTAAAAAGTATTTTTGAAAAACTCTAAAATCGATTTCACTCTCTTTGAAACTAAGCCTAAATCGATTTTCAAACACATTGGCTAAGCTCCTAATCGATTTCATAAGCATACAAGTGATTCATATTGTTTCCTTATTTGAAGAAATCGATTTCCACTTATCTCTAAATTGAAAGAATCGATTCACACTTTTTCCATAAATGAAAGAATCGATTCTCAGGCAAAGAATCGATTTGCATCTCTCTTCAAATAAAGTAAAGAATCGATTTGCACATTACTTGTTTTAGAAACACATAATCGATTCCTTGCTTTCTTATTCAAATGAAGAATCGATTTCAAAACTCTTTCAAAGAATCGATTCCCACATATTTTTTTAACGTAAACTTGATTTTTCCAAAGCCTATAAATAGAGGCCTCATAGCCTCCATTTCTCAACCAACCCATTCTCACGATCTATTCTTTCTGAAAAACTCTTATATTTTATTTGTGTTCTTCTCGCACCGCCGGTCCGTCAAGAGCTGATCTTTTGCTAAGAGTTAGTTGGGGTTGCGTTCTTCAAATTGTGTAATCTGCCTACGTTAAGAGGTATTTCTGTATTTACATTTGTTATTATTTAATTGTTTGTGTTTTGTACTAGGGAGTGGGGTATCTCTCTAGGGTAGCTGTTTGTACTAGGAAGTGGGGTATCTTTCTGGGGCAGCTGATTGTAACAGGGGTGGGGTATCTCTTGTTATTGTTATATTAGATTTGAGGGCTCTCCATAGGTGGGGTATCCTAGGAGGAGAGTGCCTGAGTCTGTAAAGGTTTTCCAAGGCACCTGTAAGCCTTGTTGTTTTGGTTAGTGGAAAATCTCACAAGGGTGTGAGGACTGGACGTAGGTCACTAGGAGGTGACCGAACCAGGATAAATCTCTGCGTGCTTTACTGCTTTCCTGCTTTACTGTTATACCGCTTTACTGCTTTATATTCTAATTCCTTCGCTTCCACTTAACCTGCGCGAAATTGATCTAAGTCATTGAAAAAGGGGAAAAACGTTTTTGAAAGATCTGAAAAGTTTTCAATCTCAATTCACTCCCCTCTTGAGACTGAAGCCACTTGGTAACAAGTGGTATCAAAGCTAGACTCTTGTATAAAGAGCCTAGCAGCTTCAAGAGAAATGGCTTCAGTTGGTCTACGCAAGAGGGTGCATCTCTTTTCCGTCCTCCGGGATTCAACGGAGAAGATTATGCATATTGGAAAGAAAGAATGAGAATTTTTATTGAAGGGGTAGACTTAGATGTTTGGGATGCTGTGGAGAAAGGACCTTTCGTCCCCACACACATAGTAGATGGTATTCTTACAATAAAAAGTAGAAATGAATGGTCTGATGATGAGAAAAGAAAAGTGCAACTTAATTTACGTGCTAAAAATATTATTACTTCTGCTTTGAGTGCTGATGAATTTTTTCGAGTTTCAAACTGTAAAACTGCCCAAGAAATGTGGGATAATCTCCAAGTTACTCATGAGGGTACAAGTGAAGTGAAAAGGGCAAGAACAAATACCCTTACCAGAGAGTACGAATTGTTTAGAATGAATACAGGCGAAACAATATCAGAGATGCAGAAAAGGTTCACTCACATAGTGAACAAATTGGGTTCATTAGGAAAATCATTTCCTCCCGAAGACTTGATCAACAAAGTGCTAAGATGCCTAAACAGAGAATGGCAACCAAAGGTGACTGCAATAACTGAGTCAAGAAACTTGACTACCATGACTCTCGCCACCCTGTTTGGGAAACTACTAGAGTACGAGTTAGAGCTCACTCGCCTAGCAGAGCATGAAGGAAAAGACAAGAAGAACAAAAACTTAGCTCTCAAAGCTTCCAGTTCAAGCTCATCCGACGATAGTGATGATTCGGAAGATGAAGATGAAGACGAGGAGAAAATGGAACTAATGGTTAGTAAATTCAAAAAGTTCATGAGAAGGGAAAGATCTCTCAAAAAGAATTCTCCAACCAAAAGAGGCTCAAGCAAAGAAAACTTCTCAAGTCCTCCAACTTGCTACGAATGTGGTAAATCCGGACACCTGACGATGAAGTGCCCGAACTTAGAAAGAAAATTGTCAAAGTTCAAGAAAAAGGGGTCCAAAGGAAACAATGGTAGAAAAGCCTACATAGCTTGGGAAGACAATGACATGAACTCATCAGATAATTCAGAAAATGAAAAAGCTCAAATTGCTCTCATGGCCGACCACGACAGCGAAAGTGAAACTGAGGTATATTCTAACTCTGAATCTTTACAAGATGCCTATGATGAATTATATGAAGCATTTACTGAATTGCATGATAAATCCTTAAAACTAGCTAAAGCATTAGATAAATCTAAGAAAGATATCACTCATCTTGAAAATGCTGTTACTGCTTTAACTAAAGAAAAGTCAGAGCTTAGAAAAGAAAATGATAGCCTTGCATGCTTTAAAGAAAATTATACTTGTGATAAATGTGTTGAATCTGAAAAGAAAATTCATGAACTGGAATGGACTGTTGGGAAATTGTCTAGTTTACAAAATGTGCATCATAGATTCCCTAGAAACAAACCCATAGAAAGGCATGTTCATTATAAACCAAAATTTTCCACTAGACCTTATATTACATGTTATTACTGTGGTAAACCTGGACATACAGCTTCTGTTTGCAGGGCAAGAGGTAAACAAAATATGAAAAAGGTGTGGGTTCCCAAAGGAACCATACCAAACACTAACCCACAAGGACTTAAAGAGATTTGGGTACCGAGAACCTTGTTTTAGATCTTTGCAGGTATGCTTCAAGGTATGGGGGCAGATTGATACCTTGACAGCAAAGACTCGAAGCGCATGACCGGAGACGCAATAAAGTTCTTAACACTCACCCCCAGAAAAATCCGTCATGTGACTTGTGATAAATAGAGGAAGAATCACCGGTAAAGGTCAGATTGGTTAAAATTTTTATTCACCTCTATTTTGAAAATGTGTTTAAGAATAGTTTATTAAGTCAAATATGTGACTAGTGAAACAGAGACTAATTTCATGCATCATTAAGTACAATATCTATAAGGCATGATTAGAATAATAGGAATCAACAAAAGTATTCTGGTCAACCTTCTAGGACTGATCATATAGAAATTATACATCACCTTCTTAGAGGTTATGGTTAGAAAGGCAATAGTGTGATTGAGTTAGTTGAATCGTCAAAATCAGCTAGTTTATATTTTCACAAATCCATTGCAAAAGAAAACCTGGTTCTTCACTTATTCAAATGAGGTTTCAATTAAATGTTTTTCAAAGTGATTTTTTTAAAGAAATGTGAATTTAAGTGAAATTGTGACTTGTGAATTTCTGCAGTTAAAGTGCTATTTTTTTCCTGAAATCTATTTTATAATCAACTGCTAGCACTGGTATTTTTCGAAAAATACATGCTCACAATCGTTGTTTACCTAAAATAATTTTTCTCCCATATTCTGGCTGTCATCACCAACTTTCAAACTAAGCAGCATGAAATGTATAAAGTTTAAAACAACTACTTCACAGATTTTTGAGACTCATAACTAGCTTTTACCTGTGTTTGATAAAATAATCTCTTCATGGTCTCATAAATGTTTTTTTCTTCAAGTTTTGATGATCCCTTATAAAACTGCAATGGTTCTTTTACCTTGTCAAATAGCCGTGACATTCGGTTCGCAAACTCTATCTTACGTTGACCCTCTTTGATCATGACAAAAAGGGGGAGAGAAATATAGGGTTGCATATGAGCATATAGAACTTGCATATTATGCATCTAGTCAATAAGTCAGGGGGAGCATCATGATAGGGGGAGCATCATATATATTATCTGTTTGAACTAACCTCCCACCTTGAGATGAGTTAATGTTTTGTCATCATCAAAAAGGGGGAGAATGTGGATACTTGTGTTGCAGGTTATCTAATATTGCAGGATTAGTTTTGATGATGAAAAAGACAAAAGCCAAGTTGATGGCCAAAGGAATGAGAGTGTCAAAGCAAAGCTGATAAAAAGTATCATATATTCAAAAGTCACAATCCAAGTCATCCAAGCTCAAAGTATTGAAGATTCAAGCTTAAGGGTAGTCCTTAAGTATAAGGGTAGTCCTTAGGGTCTTGGGTGAGTCTTAGGATAAATGTAAGCTCTTACGAAGGTCAGCTCATCTCGCAAAGTCTCTCGTCCCAAAGCTTTTTCAAAATACATGCATGAACAAGTAAACCTAAAAAGTATTTTTGAAAAACTCTAAAATCGATTTCACTCTCTTTGAAACTAAGCCTAAATCGATTTTCAAACACATTGGCTAAGCTCCTAATCGATTTCATAAGCATACAAGTGATTCATATTGTTTCCTTATTTGAAGAAATCGATTTCCACTTATCTCTAAATTGAAAGAATCGATTCACACCTTTTCCATAAATGAAAGAATCGATTCTCAGGCAAAGAATCGATTTGCATCTCTCTTCAAATAAAGTAAAGAATCGATTTGCACATTACTTGTTTTAGAAACACATAATCGATTCCTTGCTTTCTTATTCAAATGAAGAATCGATTTCAAAACTCTTTCAAAGAATCGATTCCCACATATTTTTTTAACGTAAACTTGATTTTTCCAAAGCCTATAAATAGAGGCCTCATAGCCTCCATTTCTCAACCAACCCATTCTCACGATCTATTCTTTCTGAAAAACTCTTATATTTTATTTGTGTTCTTCTCGCACCGCCGGTCCGTCAAGAGCTGATCTTTTGCTAAGAGTTAGTTGGGGTTGCGTTCTTCAAATTGTGTAATCTGCCTACGTTAAGAGGTATTTCTGTATTTACATTTGTTATTATTTAATTGTTTGTGTTTTGTACTAGGGAGTGGGGTATCTCTCTAGGGTAGCTGTTTGTACTAGGAAGTGGGGTATCTTTCTGGGGCAGCTGATTGTAACAGGGGTGGGGTATCTCTTGTTATTGTTATATTAGATTTGAGGGCTCTCCATAGGTGGGGTATCCTAGGAGGAGAGTGCCTGAGTCTGTAAAGGTTTTCCAAGGCACCTGTAAGCCTTGTTGTTTTGGTTAGTGGAAAATCTCACAAGGGTGTGAGGACTGGACGTAGGTCACTAGGAGGTGACCGAACCAGGATAAATCTCTGCGTGCTTTACTGCTTTCCTGCTTTACTGTTATACCGCTTTACTGCTTTATATTCTAATTCCTTCGCTTCCACTTAACCTGCGCGAAATTGATCTAAGTCATTGAAAAAGGGGAAAAACGTTTTCGAAAGATCTGAAAAGTTTTCAATCTCAATTCACCCCCCTCTTGAGACTGAAGCCACTTGGTAACACTAAAAAGTCAGACAAGATTACATAGAATTCAGAACCAAAAGATTAGAGTTTTCACATTGAAACCCTAATCGCAAAATACTAAAAATCAACAAACAGAAGCAGTAGTAGCGAGCAGCAGCAAACAGAAGAACCAGTAGTAGCAGCAAGCAAAAGGAGACTAGTTCAGTAGCTGGAATACAGGTTGGTGATTTGTTTTTTTATTATTGAAATAAAAATACGAAACATGTAGAGATAGCAACCGCAAACATGTTTGTTTTCTTATATCCAGTTAAGCGTTCTATACTCCATCTGTTTTCTGTATGAGTGCTTTTTTATAAAATAGTTAATGAAATTAGGGTCATAATCTGATATCAATGCCAGTGATGTAAAATTAGGGTTCAGGATTGGGAAAAAGGTCCGCTCTGTAAATGTTTTAGCCTCATAAACAGAGTTAGATTAGGGACATATTACGAATAGGTTTGTAGAGATCTTAACAACAAATAAGGGTTCCTGTCTTCCTTCTCAGGAAAACGAAATTGATCATAAAAATAAAACAAATTCGGGTCCGGTTAATCTGTCCTAAAAAAATTAATCAATAGACTTTAGTTAAAATTAGGGTTCAGCTAGTCTAAAAAAGAATCAACAGTAGCACTAGGAAAAGTGAATTTGAAGTAGATCCAGTTTAAAATATTAGGGTTTCGGTACATCGTTTTGGTCATAAAAACGTAATAGGTTAGTAACAAAGTTAAGTTTTATGGATCTGTTTTGTATAAAATATAGGCAAAGGTTGAAGAACAGGGAATAAAGTCATAGGAAGGCAGAATCAGAAATCAAAAACAGGTAAAAGTAGAAGTCAAAACAGAGAAAACAAAAATAAGGAAAGATACACAAAAAAGATGAACCGAAGCGTTACCTATTAGTTCTGGCCACCGTAGACGGTGGCCGTTCGAACCAAACACCGCCACCAGCCCTCCCCAACTGAGCCGCCCACCTTCATCCTCCCTTGGAAACAAAAAAAAACAAACACAAAAAATAAGAAGATCAGACTCTCTATCCATCACCACCGAAAGCCCCAACTCTGTCGAAGCCTGCGCGTCCTCATCACCGCCACTTCTGTAACACCCCTTTCTACCCGCCACTTTGTTTATAAAAAAAAAATCAGAGTTTAAAAAAAATCTCGTTCATAGGAAATGTTACACGTACTCAAATCAAACGTCGCTTATCCAACTTTAAAAACAGTTTAACTCAAATTAATACGTCCACGTAGCACATCACAATATCAAAAACTCAAGCCTCATGGTTAACGTCACTTATAAAACTTCTCATAACACAAACAACTACGCAGCGGAAATTTGTAAAACATAACCAAATAGTCCACATGGACAAAATAATCAAAAATCATTAATAAAGGCCGAGTTCATTATCCCCCCTGAGTGCTACGTATCAGAGCATGACGACTCGACTCGAAAAGTGAAGCTAATACCTTCACTGGGAATCACCTGCACGTTACCAACACGAGGGCAACATTCAAACAGGAAAGGGTGAGCATCATTTCAGTCTATATAATAGAAAACATGATAAGCACTAATCGTAGGCTACGCACTAGAATAATCAGCATCCAATACACAAAACATCCACAACACAGTCATCATTCACATCATGTACAAACTCATCTCATGTCATGTAGATTTATGAAATGCAACCCACTCGCGGGTATATGCATGAAGGTACCTTTTCACAAAACGTCGCTTAGCCACTCAGGCCTCATCGTCACTTAGCCACTCAGGCCTCAAAACATCACTGGGTTTTATGCATATGGGCATGAGACTCTATGACATGCACCACTCACTTCACAAAATCACACAATTACTCAGATCACAGTCATCAATGTGACCCATCACTTACCTGTTTGCTCGCACGGAGCACAGCACCTGTCAAATTCATAATCATCACACAACATCACTAGGCCACTTAGACCTTAACCTCACTTAGCCACTCAGGCCCCAATTGTCACTTACACTTAAACATCATTTAACACAAACATTAGCCACTGAGGGCAAAAACGTCATTTGACTAACCACCAAGGGCATCCTCGTCATTTACACATCATTATCATTAACTTTGGCCACTAGGGGCAAAACAGTCATTTTGACACTACCGTGTTTAAAACTGTTGTTTATACACCAAAAGGGATTTTTAAAGAGTTCCACGTCATTTTTCAATGTCACTGGGACGACCACCGGGGACAGCCACCTGGGCGCCCACAAACAGTCAGAAAATAACAATTTTTCATTTTAAAAATTGAACCCACAAATAGACAACGTAAAAAGCTTCATGACACTTTTCGAATCGTTCAAAACGGACGTCTAAGTCAAAAGTTATGATAAAAACAGTTTTGGAAAAATTAGGCAACATCCAGGGAACAGGCGCCTTAGGCGCCCAGGCAACCAGGCAACAAGTGCACAGGCGCCCAGCGCCCAGGAGCAACAGCGCGCCACACAGCGCAACAAGCAACACATGACACGGGCGCCTAGCGCCCAGGGGCAACAACGCACGCACAACACAGCGCCATAGGCGCTCAGCGCCCAGGCGCGCACACGCACACACAGACACAACACGGGCGCCAGCGCCCAGGCGCGCACAGCGCGCAACACGCACAGACACGGGCGCCTAGCGCCCAGGCGCGCCCCCACGCGCAACAACAACACAGAACAGGCGCCCAGCGCCCAGCATAGGCGCCCAGCGCCCAGAACCAGCAGCAACATCCAGAATTTTACCAAAACGCTTTTTAATACTGAAAATTGTTTTCTTAACAATTCTAAATCATAAAACCTCAACATTTTCCCAGCAACTAAACATACACATATTTCAATCAATTTCTCAAAAATTCAATAGGCATTATCTTCCCTATCCCCTTGGCGCCCTAGGCGCCTATACACCATCCATCCAATTTCGCAAACAACACAAGTAATTTCCAACACAACAATTTCAGTTTCAAGCCCATAATTCGAATGTCACAATTTACCAACACAACGCATACATGTCAAGAATTTCAGTCTCATGATCAATCCCACTTCGCATACACACATACATATGATGGCCAATACCAACAAAGCATCAAGAAAGCATCAAGAATCATGCATACATCAATTCGCATACATCTAAATATGAAATCCAACATCAACAATGCATCAAGAACTCTATTCTAATCCTAGATCTAGGACTCATCATATGAACTATTAAATAGAGTGATAGAGCTCCCCTAACCTCGAAATTGAAGAACGGAGGCTCCGGAGATAGTCACGTACAGGATCACAGCAACAAAATCACGCTCCTCGCTCTTCCTTGCTTGCGACTTCTCTCCTCTTCCTCTTCTCTCCTTACGGCGCCCCTTTCCTTGCTCTCTCTCTATCTCACGCTCTTTCTTTCTTTCTTTCTTTTGGCTTCGCAAAACGCCACAAACCCTAGCCCCCACCAACTAACCCCTTCGCCTATAATGTGGATCATGGGCTTGGGCTTTCCACTTAAGCCCAAGTCATGCAAGTGGCGCCTCCACTCCCTCCTAATACCACCAAAATAAATAAAATTCTAATTAATCGAATTACATCAAATAATTTAATTTAAATCCCCAATTATTTAATTAAATAAATTAATTAAATAGTTTTTAGGGTGTTACAACTCTCCCCCACTTAGAATATTTCGTCCTCGAAATTTTTACCTGATCAAACAACTCTGGGTAGGACTCCCGCATCTTGCTCTCTAGCTCCCAAGTCATACTCTCGCCGGCAGCTCCTAGCCAGACCACTTTCACTAATGCAATCTCTTTGCCTCTAAGCGCCTTCACTTCACGGTCCTCAATCCTTACGGGCATCGTCTCCACGGTGAGATTATCCCGTACCTCTACATCGTCCACTTGGATCACATGAGATGGATCCGAAACATACTTCCGAAGTTGCGACACGTGAAACACGTCGTGCAAGTTCGAAAGATTTGGCGGTAAAGCCACTCTATAAGCCACATTTCCAATTCTCTCGGATATCTGATAAGGACCAACAAATCGAGGAGTGAGCTTCTTCGATTTCAACGCCCGACCAACACCGGTAATAGGAGAAACCCTCAAGAACACATGTTCACCCTCCTGAAACTCTAAATCCTTCCTTCGCTTGTCATGATAACTCTTCTGACGACTCTGCGAAACCTTCATCTTCTCACGGATCATCTTGATCTTCTCCGTAGTCTCCCGGACAATCTCTGGTCCCAAAACTACACTCTCTCCCGAATCATACCAACATAATGGCGTCCTACACTTTCGACCATACAATGCTTCAAACGGTGCCATCCCGATACTGGAATGGTGACTGTTGTTATAGGTAAACTCAATCAACGCAAGATATGAATCCCATGAACCCCGCTGTTCCAATACACAAGCCCTCAACAAGTCCTCTAACGACTGAATTGTTCTCTCCGACTGACCATCGGTCTGGGGATGATACGCCGAACTCATTTTTAACTTGGAACCCAATTCTTTCTGCAAACTCTTCCAAAACTCGGAAGTGAACCTCGGATCCCTATCTGACACAATACTCTTCGGAACACCGTGCAGTCTCACAATTTCCTTGACATATACCTCTGCCAACCTCGACACTGGATAAGTGATATTAATAGGAATAAAATGAGCAGACTTCGTTAACCTATCAATGATCACCCAAATAGCGTCATGACCCTTAGCTGTATTCGGTAACCCCGTCACAAAATCCATTGCTATGCTATCCCATTTCCACTCTGGAATCTCCAGCGGTTGCATTAGCCCTGCAGGCTTCTGATGCTCTACCTTAGATTTCTGACAGGTCAAACAGGCATACACAAATTGCGCCACATCTCTCTTCATACCATACCACCAAAACATCTTTTTCAGATCTTGATACATCTTCGTTGCTCCAGGATGGATACTCAACTTGCTACGATGACCTTCCTCTAGAATTGCCTTTCTCATCTCCTCATCGTCAGGAACACAGATCCTACCCCGGAACCTCAACACACCACTGGAATCTAATTTGAAATCTTCGTCTTCAGATTGACCAACCCCATTAATTAAATCCACTAACTTAACATCTGACTTCTGAGCCTCTCTGATGCTGCCCAGGAAATCATTATCGATCATTAACATTCCCAGCTTGACACTGCGAGATGTCATTTTACAAACCAAACTCAAATCTCTGAATTCCTCAATTAACTCTAATTCTTTCACCATCATTGCCGACATATGCAAGGACTTTCTGCTTAAAGCATCAGCCACGACATTAGCTTTGCCGGGGTGATAATTCAAACCAAAGTCATAATCCTTCAAGAGTTCCAACCACCGACGCTGTCTCATATTCAACTCTTTCTGATCACTGAACACTTCGAACCTTGAACCATAAAGGTAGTGCCTCCAAATTTTAAGCACAAATACCACAGCAGCCAACTCTAAATCATGCGTAGGGTAATTTTTCTCATGAACCCGCAATTGCCTCGACGCATACGCAACGACCTTCCCATCCTGCATCAACACACCACCGAGACCCATCTTCGAAGCGTCACAATACACAACGAACGGTTCCTCTGGATTAGGCAACGTCAAAACAGGCGACGTCGTCAATCTCTTTTTCAGTTCCATAAAGCTTTCCTCACACCGAGCATCCCAAACAAAAACTTTACCCTTGCAGGTCAACTGAGTCAACGGAAGGGCCAACTTGGAAAAACCCTCGATGAACCTCCTGTAGTACCCAGCCAAACCCAAAAAGCTTCTAATCTCCGTTACGGACTTCGGAGACTCCCACTCCAATACTGCTTCTACTTTTGCCGGATCAACCGCAATACCATTACCAGAAATCACGTGCCCAAGGAAACTCACCTCTTTCAGCCAGAACTCACACTTCGATAACTTAGCGTACAACTTTTTCTCTTTTAAAACTTCCAACACTGACTTCAGGTGCTCAGCATGCTCTTCATCTGACTTAGAATAAACTAGAATATCATCTATGAAGATTACCACAAACCGATCTAGGTAATCATGGAAAATACGGTTCATATATTCCATAAATACACCAGGGGCATTGGTCACACCGAACGGCATCACTGAATACTCATAATGCCCATACCTTGTTCTGAACGCCGTTTTCTGAACATCCTCATCCTTTACTTTAATCTGATGATATCCGGACCTCAAATCAATTTTGCTGAAGACACGAGCACCCACTAACTGATCCATCAGATCGTCGATCCTCGGAAGCGGATACTTATTCTTGATAGTTACCTTATTCAACTGACGATAGTCCACACATAACCTCATGCTCCCATCTTTCTTTTTCACTAACAATACCGGAGCTCCCCACGGTGATACACTCGGTCTTACAAACTTCTTCTCAAGCAATTCTTCAAGTTGCGTCTTCAACTCAGACAGTTCCGACGCCGACATTCTGTACGGAGCCATAGACACAGGCCTCGTACCAGGTACAAGATCAATCGAAAATTCCACTTCTCTTTCCGGTGGCACACCCGGAATTTCATCAGGAAAAACCTCAGGAAATTCACGTACTACCTTCAGTTCTTCGATAACAGCCTGACTCTCAGCCGACAACGAAGCCATCAACACAAATAACTGAACTCCTTCTTTCTTCAATTTCTTCAACTGACCAGCAGACACCAAAACCGAACTTTCTTCACCGAAACTAACCGACTTGCTACGACAGTTGATATGAACGTGATTATTCTCTAACCAGTCCATGCCTAAGATTACATCCAGACCTCTCAATGGCAAACATACAAAATTCACAATAAAGTCCCTGCCGAAGATCGACACGGGACACTGAGAACACACCTGGGACGTAATCACCGACCCCTTCGCAGGAGTATCGACAACCATATCCCCACACATAGCAGATACAACAAGACCCAATCTTTTACAGCAATCAACAGAAATAAAACAATGGGTAGCACCAGTATCAATAAGAGATTTCAGAGAAGTACCATTAATAAAACACGTACCTCTAATCAGACCATCATCGTCATCAGGCTCCTCTCCTGCCAATGCAAATACCTTCCCAGTAGACCTTTCCTTTTTCGGCTTTGTACACTTTGTGCTGATATGCCCAGACTCACCACAGTTGAAACACACCACATCCTTGACCTTACACTCAGCTGCCATATGACCCTTTTTACCACAACGGTAGCAATTCCTGTCATCCGACCTGCATGTAGTACTCTTGTGGCCAGGCTTGCCACACTTATAACAGACAATGCTAGCAGGGGCATCTCCCCCACCAGAACCCTTACCTCCAGCAGCTCTCTGATAACCCTTACCCGCAGGAACCTCATACGGCTTGCTTCGACTCTGAAACTTGCCCTTTCTCTCAGAAGTAGCTTTGTAGCGAGCAGTACTGTCCTCCTCGAAGATCCTGCAACTGTCAACCAGATCTGCGAACACACGAATCTTCTGATAACCAATGGCCTGTTTAATATCAGGCCTTAACCCATTCTCAAATTTGATGCATTTAGAAAATTCAGCTGTAGCCTCACTGTAATGTGGAAAAAATTTGGCTAGCTCCACAAATTTTGCCGCATAGGCAGTCACAGACATACCACCCTGCTTCAGCTCCAAAAACTCTATCTCTTTCTTCCCGCGGACGTCTTCAGGAAAATACTTCCTCAGAAATTCCCTGCTGAAAACCTCCCAAGTAATCTCTTCCTGCACAGCCTCTAACCTCTGCCTAGTAGCCAACCACCAGTCGTCGGCCTCCTCGGCTAACATGTGGGTACCAAAGCGGACCTTCTGCTCAACAGTACAGTCCATCACCCTGAAAATCCTCTCAATCTCCTTCAGCCAAGCCATAGCACCATCTGGATCATATTTGCCCTTAAAGGTGGGCGGATTCTCCCTCTGAAAGGTTGTCAGACTTCGAAAACCAGCATTATCCCCAGCATTCTGCTGACCCTGCATCGCCTGAGCCATAGCTTGCAATGCAGCGGCAAGAGCAGCGTCGTCTCGTCTGGCCATTCTAGCACTGCAACAGAAAACAGAATTCAGAAACGAGTAACAAACTCAATGTTACTCAACACGACGACTCAACTACCGGCCGGACAGACCGAACTGCTCTGATACCACTAATGTAACACCCCTTTCTACCCGCCACTTTGTTTATAAAAAAAAAATCAGAGTTTAAAAAAAATCTCGTTCATAGGAAATGTTACACGTACTCAAATCAAACGTCGCTTATCCAACTTTAAAAACAGTTTAACTCAAATTAATACGTCCACGTAGCACATCACAATATCAAAAACTCAAGCCTCATGGTTAACGTCACTTATAAAACTTCTCATAACACAAACAACTACGCAGCGGAAATTTGTAAAACATAACCAAATAGTCCACATGGACAAAATAATCAAAAATCATTAATAAAGGCCGAGTTCATTATCCCCCCTGAGTGCTACGTATCAGAGCATGACGACTCGACTCGAAAAGTGAAGCTAATACCTTCACTGGGAATCACCTGCACGTTACCAACACGAGGGCAACATTCAAACAGGAAAGGGTGAGCATCATTTCAGTCTATATAATAGAAAACATGATAAGCACTAATCGTAGGCTACGCACTAGAATAATCAGCATCCAATACACAAAACATCCACAACACAGTCATCATTCACATCATGTACAAACTCATCTCATGTCATGTAGATTTATGAAATGCAACCCACTCGCGGGTATATGCATGAAGGTACCTTTTCACAAAACGTCGCTTAGCCACTCAGGCCTCATCGTCACTTAGCCACTCAGGCCTCAAAACATCACTGGGTTTTATGCATATGGGCATGAGACTCTATGACATGCACCACTCACTTCACAAAATCACACAATTACTCAGATCACAGTCATCAATGTGACCCATCACTTACCTGTTTGCTCGCACGGAGCACAGCACCTGTCAAATTCATAATCATCACACAACATCACTAGGCCACTTAGACCTTAACCTCACTTAGCCACTCAGGCCCCAATTGTCACTTACACTTAAACATCATTTAACACAAACATTAGCCACTGAGGGCAAAAACGTCATTTGACTAACCACCAAGGGCATCCTCGTCATTTACACATCATTATCATTAACTTTGGCCACTAGGGGCAAAACAGTCATTTTGACACTACCGTGTTTAAAACTGTTGTTTATACACCAAAAGGGATTTTTAAAGAGTTCCACGTCATTTTTCAATGTCACTGGGACGACCACCGGGGACAGCCACCTGGGCGCCCACAAACAGTCAGAAAATAACAATTTTTCATTTTAAAAATTGAACCCACAAATAGACAACGTAAAAAGCTTCATGACACTTTTCGAATCGTTCAAAACGGACGTCTAAGTCAAAAGTTATGATAAAAACAGTTTTGGAAAAATTAGGCAACATCCAGGGAACAGGCGCCTTAGGCGCCCAGGCAACCAGGCAACAAGTGCACAGGCGCCCAGCGCCCAGGAGCAACAGCGCGCCACACAGCGCAACAAGCAACACATGACACGGGCGCCTAGCGCCCAGGGGCAACAACGCACGCACAACACAGCGCCATAGGCGCTCAGCGCCCAGGCGCGCACACGCACACACAGACACAACACGGGCGCCAGCGCCCAGGCGCGCACAGCGCGCAACACGCACAGACACGGGCGCCTAGCGCCCAGGCGCGCCCCCACGCGCAACAACAACACAGAACAGGCGCCCAGCGCCCAGCATAGGCGCCCAGCGCCCAGAACCAGCAGCAACATCCAGAATTTTACCAAAACGCTTTTTAATACTGAAAATTGTTTTCTTAACAATTCTAAATCATAAAACCTCAACATTTTCCCAGCAACTAAACATACACATATTTCAATCAATTTCTCAAAAATTCAATAGGCATTATCTTCCCTATCCCCTTGGCGCCCTAGGCGCCTATACACCATCCATCCAATTTCGCAAACAACACAAGTAATTTCCAACACAACAATTTCAGTTTCAAGCCCATAATTCGAATGTCACAATTTACCAACACAACGCATACATGTCAAGAATTTCAGTCTCATGATCAATCCCACTTCGCATACACACATACATATGATGGCCAATACCAACAAAGCATCAAGAAAGCATCAAGAATCATGCATACATCAATTCGCATACATCTAAATATGAAATCCAACATCAACAATGCATCAAGAACTCTATTCTAATCCTAGATCTAGGACTCATCATATGAACTATTAAATAGAGTGATAGAGCTCCCCTAACCTCGAAATTGAAGAACGGAGGCTCCGGAGATAGTCACGTACAGGATCACAGCAACAAAATCACGCTCCTCGCTCTTCCTTGCTTGCGACTTCTCTCCTCTTCCTCTTCTCTCCTTACGGCGCCCCTTTCCTTGCTCTCTCTCTATCTCACGCTCTTTCTTTCTTTCTTTCTTTTGGCTTCGCAAAACGCCACAAACCCTAGCCCCCACCAACTAACCCCTTCGCCTATAATGTGGATCATGGGCTTGGGCTTTCCACTTAAGCCCAAGTCATGCAAGTGGCGCCTCCACTCCCTCCTAATACCACCAAAATAAATAAAATTCTAATTAATCGAATTACATCAAATAATTTAATTTAAATCCCCAATTATTTAATTAAATAAATTAATTAAATAGTTTTTAGGGTGTTACAACTTCCGTGGAGGTCCCTATGTTTCCGTCGCCGTCGTTGAACACTGTCAACACCGTCCATCACCGTAAACCCACTACTGTCGCGTCGCACCACCGTCGTCAACTACCCCTCACCTTCGCTCCTCACTCTCACCCTCTCCCTCTTCGCGTTTTCCCCCATCTCTCTCTCACTCCGAACTCATGTAACACCCAAAATAATTTAATTAAATATTTGATTAAATTATTTAAGTGTTGCAATATTATTATTATTATTATTATAATAAGTTATTAATAGGTTATTTTATTTTAAATTGAAGGGAGTGATGTTGGTAACTCCGGGGTGGTGAGGAATGGCCCATGAGGCCCAAGCCCATTAGCTTAGGCGCTCCTAGGCGTTTAGGGCATGAGGCAAATCGCATCATTTGTGTAAGAAAGGGAAAAGAAAGAAAACGAAAGAAAGAAAGGAGAAGAGAGAAGAGAGAAGTCGCGAGTGAGAGAGAAGAAGGAGAAGAGCGATCGCACAAGGGAGAAGAAGAGCTGTTGCCGTGGTTCTGTTGGTGACACCGTAGAAAACACTCCGTCTTCGGTTTAATCAAGGTAAGGGTGGGTCTTACCTCATAATAGGGCTTAGAATGCGTTTTATGTGAGGGTTTAGGGTCTATACCAATTTCTTATAATTCTATTGTTTAAATTGTTATATGATTGAATGTGTGTTGATTGATTGTCTCTATGCGTTTATTGGAAATTGTATGAGATATGTGATGTGTGTGAGATTGGTGATGTATGCTAAATAATTGATAAAGAGTACGTTTGAAGGTGTAAAAGTGAAATTGAGATGTTATAAGTATTGGTTGAATAATTGAAATATAGGGAAGTTTGAAGAAATCGGTGTTGGAAGAAAACTAGGAGCACAAGGCGCCAAATGCATGCTGTTTTGCTGCTGTTTTTGATCAAATTATGTTGCTGTTTTTCATGCTGTTTTTGCACTGTAAATGTTGCTGTTTTTGCACTGTAAATGTTGCTGTTTTGCGCTGTAAATGTTGCTGTTTATGTGCTGTAAAAGCTGCTGTTTTTGCACTGTAAATGTTGCTGTTTTTGCACTGTAAATGTTGCTGTTTTGCGCTGTAAATATTGCTGTTTTGTGCTGTAAATGCTGCTGTATTTGTGCCGTAAATGATGCTGTGAACAGGTGAGAATTACGAGGTAGCTGTGATACTACAACACGTGGTATTTTTATGAAATGATTTGTAACGAGACATGATGGTATAGTGTTTATTAATTAAATACTTTGAGTTTGTGTAACTGGTGCATGAGTCATGAGTCGCATTGTCATATGCATTTCTTGGTGGTATAGGCTTCGGCCTCTTTGAGACTGTTTTGTTGGTGGTATAGGCTTCGGCCTCTTGTCCGTTGTGGCTCATTTTACGAGATCGGTACCGCATGCATATGCCCAGAGGGGTTGCATTGTTGCATGGTCCATATATAGCTCTATAACGTATTTTGGTGTTCCCATTCTGATGGAATTTGTGCCTTATGTGGATGTTGATATACATGTGTATATATATGTATATAACTATATATTGTGGAAGTTGTTGTATGCTGCTATATAAATAAATAAGCTGCTGTATGTTATTATGTGTATAATTTATATATATCTATATATATATATATATATATATATATATATATATATATAAATGCTGTTAAGGTTGTATGTGGATGCGGTTGTTATATTAACTTTGACACTTATATGGGTTATGCTTTGCAGTTAATTATTTATTTGTTCATCTTCATATATGTGTCTATTATGGATATTAATTCAAAGAATTTTACTCCAAGTGTTATGCTACTAGGGTACTCCTTGACTATCGTCGAATGGTCAAAATAAATGTATATATATTGTTGACTAGTCGCTATATATATAGATATATAGTTAAGTTCATTATAATATAAATTATAGTTGCTGTATACTATTATATGTATAATGTGATGTTGTGTGAATATAAATAAGTTGCTGTGTGATGTTGTATATACATAAAAGTTGTTGTATGTTGTTATATATACACATGAGGCTGTAGGTTGTATGTGAATATGATATATATAAGTAAATATATATATTGTTGAGAGTTTTGTATATATATATATAAATAAAATATATAAAAGTGCTGCTGTGATGGGTGTAGCTCTATATTCTAGCATATTGCTTATTATAAGCCTTATTATGCGGTTTAGACTCACCCCTTTGTTGTTATTATTACAGGTAACCATGAGTGAAGGCTGTTAGTTCTTCATTCCTGAGTCGGTCTATATGCTCTGATACGTAACACTCAGGGGATGGGGCGCTAGTTGTATTTTGTCTTGTTTAATTATTTTGTTGAATAATTTTATAGAGATGTTTACATTATTGTTGAGATTATAGTTGTTTCATAAGATATTATTTTTATTCCGCTGCGAGACGTGAAAAGTTCCTGTTTATGCGAACTGAACAATAATATATTTTTGGAGGGTTACATCCCATAGCTGTGTGTTGCGTATTTGCATGATTTTTAAGAGGCATGATGTTATTATAAGATTGTTGCTTGTGGGAAGGAAGACGTAGCATTCCATTTCATGTGTAGAAAAAAAATGATTTTTTTTGAACTCTGATAATTTTTAAACTATTATTTAATTGCCGGGTAGAAATGGGGTGTTACAACTCACCTCTCTCCCCCTCTGAACTCCCATCCTTCAAAATCTCTCTCCCATGGTGTATGCGTGCACGGTACTGCGAAGAGAAGTAAAAAACCAGGTTTAGATGGTGAGAGAACGGGTTCTTGGCTTAGTGAGGGGTGCGGCTGATGAGAGATTAGGGAATTGAGAAATTAGAGTTTGAGAGAGTGAGGCTGGGGACGGCGCCGCGAGAGAGAGTGAGAGGGGATTAGGTTTAGGGTTTTTTAGAATGCCTTATATTCATTTAACTCAATACTATTCACACCTCTCATTTTCCTGTATACGCCTCCCCCCTGAAAAGCCCATAAATCCGTGGACCAGTCTACAAACTAGGCTGCTACTTTTCACACCTAGCTTTAATAATACAACTCCCTTCTGCAAACTGCACCTCATTTTACTATTGCACCCTCTGTTTTCGTTTTTATTATTTTCTTTTACAAAAAACCTATAAAAACAAACAAATAAATATTTTATTTTCAAAAATATAAATAGGGGACTAAGTCGACTGTACAGTCGGGTTAGTCTGCTTTTTAGGTCACTAATGAACCGTTACAGATCATATCCTAAAATCCCTATTTAAAACAAACAGTTTCTAAATCAAAATACAAACACATTTCTTTCCACAAATCAAATTTTTAAAATAGGGGATTGAGTCGGCCGTACGGCCGGATTAGTCACCGTTTTAGGACGAATGAACCGTACGGATCAAGAGTCCTAAAACCCCTGTTTAAACAAAATCAAACCACCACACATCAAACTATCTTCCAAACTTCAAAAAATAATCCATTTTCACAAACTAGGGGACTAAGCCGACTGTACGGCCGGGTTAGTCATCATTTTAGGACAAATGAACTGATCACTCAGGAGTCCTAAAGTCCCTAAATAAAATACACCAACAAACAAAGTTTTCTACCCAAGAACTACGTGTGATTTGATTCTCTACCAAGAGATACGTAGGAGCAAAGGGCGGCCGACCTCTGTCAATTGCACTAATAAAAAACCTTTTTTAGTCTTTTCCAAAATAATCATTTTCCTAAATAAAATATCAATTTTCTTCTTTCTTTTTAGTTCACAATAAAAGGGTAAAAATAAACATTTTCAAAATTAATATTCTTTCCTACAACTAGTTAGCAGGTAACCTTCATTAGGAAGGATGTCGTGGGGTGCTAATACCTTCCCCACGCATAACCGACTCCCGAACCCTTATCTGGTCTCAAGGACCCTTATCCATTCCAAAAGGGATTTTCCAATGTTTGCCCTCATAATTAAACTTTGGCGGCGGCTTCATTTTTGAAACTTCGAGGAATCCTCTCCCGGATTTTTCGGTCGCTACAGCTGGCGACTCCACTGGGGAGATTATAGAAAGTCAAACCTAGTCTAATTAGTTGTAGGATTAGTTGTTAATTTAATGTTTGTTTTTACCCTTCCCTTTTTGTCTTTTATTTTTATTGCATATTATTCTTTTGTGATATGAAAACCCTTGGATAGAAGACCACTTTTTAGTATATGTGTTTGTTTGTTTTGCAGCTTGGGGGGTATTATTGATAATTTTCTCCTTCACACACTCCACTATCACGCTTTTGCACACACGTGAGAATAGTCCTGTACCCGGACTGGAGAATAACCTAAGTTAGAACGAGACTGCGTAGTGATGGCCTACTGGATGTGCGTCCTGTTGGGTGGTCACGAAAGTCTCACCTAGAGTTTGGTCCCTCTTGAGAATGCTGGCACTCCTAATAGCTTGCCTATTGTTGTTGAACAATGTTCTTAATTGGGGTCGTTGGCTCTAGGAACCTTATATAGGACTCTTTAGAGCTACCTTTTGAAAGGTTCACTCAATAGACGGGCCCTAGACCTATTCTCTAAGGAACCCTTGTTGGACACAAAGGAGCCTCATACCTCTGCATTCAAACAAACATATTTTTCCGGTCTTCCAAAAAAAAAAGTTTTGTTATTTTGGCAAATTATTTTTAGCATACCTCATGCATTTTTTTTTACTTATTCCTCCTCTTTTTTTGCATGACATAAATTTCTTTTTTACATCAACATTTCATGCATTTCTATGACCGCCAGGAAATTTTAAGGTTTTCTTTCTGACAAGATGGATCAAACGTTAAGACAAACCATACATTTGAAAATCAAGCAACCGAACCTAAGAAGTCTGCGAGACTTAAGCAATAAAATGGTGCCATGGCTTCGTGACTCCTTCACCGCCAAGTATGGGAATCTTTTAAGTCTTCTGAATATCAAGGTACAGGCTGAAGCTCTCACTGCATTGGGCCAGTATTATGATCCACCGTTACGGTGTTTCACATTTCAAAACTATCAGCTGGCCCCGACCTTAGAAGAGTTTGAAAATATACTTTGCTTCCTTCCAGCAAACAAAAAGCCATACCGATATGTTGAAATTTATCCTATAGCTGTAAAATTGTCTGAAATATTAAAAGTTTCAACATCAGACTTGGCCAAGAAGGTAATTGTAAAGAAGGGGGTAGAAGGTTTGACAAGGTGGTACTTGGAGGAAGAAGCCCCGTTCTGGGCTTGGTAAAGAAAATTGGGCTACATTTGTAACACCCAAAATAATTTAATTAATTATTTGATTAAATTATTTTAAGTGTTGCATATTTATTAATATATTAAAATTAGTAATATGTTATTTTATTTTAAATTTAAGGGGGTGGTGTTGGTAATTCCGGGACGATAAGATTGGCCCAAGAAGCCCAAGCCCGTTAGCTAAGGCTCCTAGGCGCTTGGGGTATGATGCAATTCGCATCATTTGTGTAAGAAAGGGAAAAAGAAAGAAACGAAAGGGAGAAAGAAGGAGAGAGTTGCGAAGAGAGAAGAGAGAAGTCGAAGGAGAGAAGGAAAGAAAGAAGGGTGCGATCGGCCAAGGAAAGGGAAGAGCTCCTAGTTGCTGTGGTCCTGTTGGTGACTCCGTAGAAAGAACCTATTCTTCGGTATAATCAAGGTAAGGGTGGGTCTTACCTTATAATAGGGATTATAATGGGGTGTATGTGGGTTGTAGGAATTATATTGATCTCATTGTGTTTTTATTGTTGTTTTGATGTATGATTGAACGTATGATGAATTGATGCCCTCTATGTGTTTGTTGGAAAATGTGTGAATTATGATATGTGTGTGAGAATTGTAATGCATACGAAAAATTGGTTGAAACGGGTATATGAAGATGTTAGAATAAAAATAAGGTATAATGAAAATGTTATTGATGATTGAGTATATAAAAATTTGGAGGAAATTGAGTTTGAAGGACCCTAGGCGCCTTAGGCGCCATTGTTGTTGCCATTGTCTCGCATGGTTGCTGCTGTCTGGGCGCCATGGGCGCCTGTGCCTGTCTCGTTGCGTTCAGTGTTGCTGTCCTGGGCGCCATGGGCGCTGGTCCCCTGTACCTGGGCGCCAAGGGCACCTAAATTTGGCTGCCCGTGTTGCGTTCCCAAGTTGTGTTTCTGAGTAGTCATGTTATTTGGATGTCTTTGGGGTTGAATTTTGGTTGCTAGGCTGTATGTTCTGAAATGTCACTTGGATCCCCTCCTCTGGGAGCCATGTTGCCTGCCTTGTTTTCTGTTGCAGTTTTTGGTTCCCGATGCCTAGGCGCCAAGCCATTTGTGTTTCCCTTGATGTTTTAGCCTCTGTCTTAGTGTGGGATACCTTGCCTAATTATACTAAGTTGTTCCAGTATGGCTCCATGTTGTTCCAGTGCTGTTTGGGAAGGCGCCCAAGGTGCCCATGCACATGTTCCCTTGCCTGTGTCGCTGGTTCTGGCGCCCCAAGCGCCCAGAACTTGTTGTTATATCATATGTTGTGGGTTGGACCTTGCTCCTGAGCACTTTGTGTACTGTTGTGACATTTTGGTGGGTGCCCTGTCCCTGGGCGCCAAATCCTGCGCTGTGTTGCCAATCCTGTTCCCTGCGCCAGTTTTCCTGCGCCAATTTCCTGCGCCAGTTTTCCGCGCCGGTTTTCCTGCGCCAGTTTTTGTGTGCTGCTGTTCCCTGCTAGGCGCCCAGCGCCTGGGAGCCATTTTCAGCACGTGTCTCAGTTTTGTCCCTAATTTGTTTTTGACGTATCTTTTGACTCGGGTGTCCGTTTTAAGTGCTTCAAAGGGCGTTTTGAAGCTTGTTCAGTCCTCTATCTGTGTATGCTACTGTGAGGTGAAAAGTGATTAATTTTTCTGATAGTTTCTGGACACTAATACTATGTTGCCTTGTTGTTAAATGACGATGGGTCTATTGACCAAAATAAGTGACGATGTTATTTATGACGGGCTTAATGCCAAAGTGACGATGATGTTATAGATGATGTTGATGATGTGGAAATTATAATTGTTGGTTGTTCAAGAAGTCACATGCATACATTAGGCTGCGTTCTTGACGATTTTAGGCTGTGGTCTTGACGATATTACGGCTGCGGTCGCGACGATATGCCCAATTGGCAATGATAAGTGATGATGATGGTACCACATGCATACTTGCACCTCATACATGCATGCTCATCATTAATAATTATTTTGGTTGATGTATAATATGGTTGTGTGACAATTATATATATACATTGTGGATGTTGATAAATTTATATATATATATATATATATATATATATAAATTGTTGAGGCTGTGATATGGGTAATTATATATAAGAATATATATATAAATTACGAGAGTTGTTATATGTATAATTTGGTGAAAGTTGTTATACATGTATATTTATATGTTGTAAAAGTTGCTATGCTTATATAATCAAAGTTATAAATGTGTTGCTGTGATTGGTGTAGTTCTATACTCCAGCATATTGCTTATTATAAGCTTTATTATGCGGTTGAGACTCACCCCTTTGTTGTTTATTACTACAGGTAACCATGAGTGAAGGCTTGTCTCCCTTCATTCCTGAGTCGGTCTTGTGCTCTGATACGTAACACTCAGGGGATGGGCGCTAGTTTTCTTTTGTTTTGTTTAATTGACATGTTGAGTAATTTTTACTGAAGATATGATGTTATTGTTGAGACTGTGTTATGTTTTTATGAGATTGTATTTTTATTCCGCTGCGAGATGTTGAGGATCCTGTTATGTGAACTGAACTAAATATTTTTGAGGATTCCATCCCATTTGTTACGTGTTACGTATTATTCTGAAACTATAAGGGAAATTATTATTTTACTGTTGTTGTTTATTTGAAGAGAATGTAGCATCCCGTTTGGATGTGTTGAAAAATAATTTTTGAACTCTGATAATTATGATTTAAATTTCCGGGTAGAAATGGGGTGTTACAACATTCATGGACGTCTTTGCTCTCATCATCTATGGGGTCGTTCTATTCCCCAATGACGACGGCTATATTGATTACACTGCAATAGATGTTTTCTTAGCATTCAAACTCCGAGGACAAAATCCCACCTCAGTTGTTCTTGCTGACGTGTATTACACTATTCACGAACGTCACAAAAAACGAACAGGCTTGATCCTATGTTGTTTGCCTGTATTGTATCGCTGGTTCACTTCTCACATCTTCAAAAGAAATCATCATATAGAGGTCAGGGGCAAGACAGAATGGGCCCAATACATCGCCGGCCTCAAAGGGAGTGACATTTCCTGGTATTCTCGGGACCAAAATATAGAAGAAATCGTCTATCAGTGTGGTGATTTCCCAAATGTCCCCCTCATAGGGACTAAAGGCTGCATTAACTACAGTCCCGCCATTGCTTTGAGGCAGTTGGGTTATCCTATGATGAATCCACCCCCGGAAGAATCTTTACTCTCATTTGTGCTAGAGAAGAGGGGTTCGGGAGATCTTGATATGCTAACAGAGATTAGTCGGGTCTGGGGCAAAATCTCCAGAAAAGGTCATGAACTAGGACCCAGAGGCATTGATGCCAAAGAAAGCTACATTCAGTGGGTCAAATCTAGAGCCCAAGAAGTTGGACTACCATTCCATCTGGCAGCTCCGGTCACCCCCGAGGTTCCTCCGCCTATCCCTATACTCGATGAAGATCTAGAGAGACTCCAAGTCGCCTTGTCCAAAGCAGAACAAGAAAAGGCAGAATTGCAAGCTAAACTAGAGAAAGTGCTCCAAGAGAATGCTGATTTGCAACGAGAAAGTGCCATAAAGAGAAAGCGCCTGGCTGAATGTGATGAAAGGGAGCAGGCCGGGAAAGAAAAAATGCGCCGCCTGCAAGAAAGTCTCATGGGTGCAAATGAAGAGCTTAAGGTGCGCAATCGAGAGAGAGACCGGGCTATAGACAATGCATATGGATGGGAAAAACAGTTGACCAAGTTTGCAGCGATTGAAAGAACACTACGAAGCCAACTTGAAGATATGAAACCTCGACTAGAGGGAATGACCGCTGAGTGTGAGAATAGGCTGGTAATTGAAAGAAAGGCCAGAGAGGTGATACAAAAGAAGCTTGAAGAGTATCAAGAAGCTCTGCAGGAAGAATGCAAGAAAACCATCGACCTGAAGGCTTATGCTGAATATCAAGACAAAATCTATAATGACCTTAACAAGGAACATGTGTTTTTGAAAGAGCATTATGTGAAGCTGAATGACGACTATGAGTACTGGAGGAACAAATTCTCACAGTTAGCTGAGCTAGCAAATGAGGCTGTCAAAGAGATTCCCCGACACCTAATAGCAGCAGACTTTGCCAGAGATAAAGACACGCCCATCGAGATTACAAGATTCATTGATTTTTGTAATCGTCTTGTTACTGTGTTAAAAATTAAAGGACGTTACCTTTCATGGAAAAAGATGTAGTTCGCCAGTTTGCTTGATTGTTTTTTTTAATAAAAGATTCGTTCGTTCTGTTTCGAACTTTGAATCTATTTTGTGTCGAATAGAAACTTACAATTCTCCTGGCGTAACACGAAAGCATACATTTGCATTCCATGCATGCATATTCATTCATTCATTCATTCATTCATTCATTCATTCATTCATTCATTCATGTACTTACGTCAGAAAACTTGAAAAAAAAGAGTGAAAAGGCAAGCTGGTTCATCAACATCGCTACCGGACTCGTTCTCAAGCAAAGAAGATGGCCGAAGAGGATAATCAGGCTCTGGGAGAAGACATGGCAAAGCTGAAGGATCAAATGAGCGAGATGATGGTATTGAAAGATCAAATGGCCGAGCTCATGAAGCTCCTCGAGAGAAGAAACGCAGATGAAAATGCCTCGATGGGGAATACTGAGAACAATGCTTCGAGCCTTCCTCCTCCCAGCTCCGAGACTCCATACACCGCTGGAGTGAACGTCCAGGGCTATCCATGGCCCCCTTACGGTCTCCCAGCTGGTTATACTCCACCTACCATGGAGGTCAATCCAGAGGGAGGACCTTCGGGAGTCGCTGGACCTTCAACTCAAAATACAAATGCAGAAATACCGCGAGCTCACTTTTCAAGTCCTGCGACTGCACCTCAGGTCATTCCACAGGGTTATACTCCATCACCAGTAGTAATTCATCATGCTCCTACTCCTAATTCGCACATCTTGAATGCGAACTCCGCTGCAACGCCAATGGTGCCTCCTCACTACAACATGAGAGGACCCACTCATAACTACTCAATGGAGGACTCTCAGCCCAAGGATAAATATCAAATGCTTGAAGAGCGCGTGAGAGCAATCGAAGGATCCAGTGTCGGTGCAAGGGACGCGTACGACCTATGTCTTGTCTCAAATGTGGTCATCCCTCCTAAATTCAAAGTGCCAGACTTCGACAAATATAGAGGTTCAACCTGTCCAGAAAGCCATCTTACCATGTACTGCAGGAAAATGGCCGCATTCGCACATGATGACAAACTGCTCATCCATTACTTTCAAGACAGCCTAGCTGAGTCAGCTTCGAATTGGTACATGCAGTTGGAACGTGCTCACATCAGATGTTGGAAAGACCTAGCAGACGCTTTTCTAAAGCACTATAAGTACAACAGTGATATCCTGATAGGACACAGCTGCAGAATATGGTGAAATGGGATAATGAGTCCTTTAAGGAATACGCTCAACGCTGGAGAGGGTTAGCAGCGCAAGTAGCACCACCTTTGCTACAAAAGGAAATGGTAACAATGTTCATGGATACTTTACAGTCGCCCTTCTACGACAGATTGGTAGGGAGTGTATCCTCAAGCTTCTCGGATATGGTCATCATAGGGGAGAGGTTAGAGAATGGTTTAAGGAATGGAAAGATTGTACACAGCTTCACCGGAACCAATAGCCGGAAAAAGCCTTTCGCTGGTTTTCCCAAAAGAAAAGAGGGGGAAAATAACGCAATCACCGGAGCCGGAAAACCCTCCTATAATAAACCATCACAAGCCTATCAATTCCCTACCCAAACGCCACCAGCCTCACCTCACCAAACCTTTCCCAGCTACTGACCACAAAATTACCCAGGGAGAAAGCCCGTTAGCTTCGACCTGATACCCATGTCGTACACAGACCTGTTCAACCATCTTATCGGACACAACCTAATCACTCCCCGTCCGATGAGACCCATTCAGCCTCCTTTCCCCAAAAACTACGACCCGAATGCCACCTGTGGGTTCCATGCTGGAGCGGCTTCCCATTCCACTGAAAACTGCAAAGCTTTGAAATATGTGGTACAAGACCTGATCGAATCTAAATGGCTGAATTTCAAAGAAGACGGCCCAAATGTTGCCACTAACCCTCTACCAGGGCACGGGAACTCCTCTGTTAATGCTGTTGAAATTTTTGAAGGAGAGTCCTTAACCAGAAAGGTGGAAGATATCTGTACACCTCTAGACATTATCCATGCTGAATTGTGCCACTTCGGAGTTGTTATGAAGGGATGCGCCGGAAAAGATTCATGTACCAACCCTCGCTGTGCCGGGACATGCGAAGCATTCAAGCTGGTCCTTCAAGATCTGCTGGACCGACATGTAATACAAGTGGGATTTCAAAAGAGGGAGTGTAACACCTTAAATATTTAATTAATTTATTTAATTAAGTATTTAGGAATTTATTTTAATTAATTGAATATAATTTAATTAATTGAAATTATGTTAAAATGGTGTAGGTGGTATTAGAAGGTGGAGGCGCCAATTAGATGAACTTGGGCTGAAGTGAAAAGCCCAAGCCCATGATCCATGTAATATGCGAAGTTGCTAGGTCATTTGGGACTAGGGTTTTGGCTTAGGCATTTTGCGAATTGGAGAAAGAGATAGAGAGAAGAGGCGCCGTGGAGAAGAGAGAAAGAAGGGAGAGGTCGCGAGCTCAAGGAGGAAGAGGAACGTGACCCGTTGCTGTGGTTCTGTTCGTGACTGTCTCTAGGGCTCCTGTTCTTCAAATCCAAGGTAAGGGGAGTTCTATCAATTTATATAATAGGTCGTATGATAGGTTTTAGGGTAGGGTTAGCCTAGATCTATCCATGATCATGAATGTGTATGTGATTTCATGTTTTGTTGATGATTTATGCGTGATCTTCATGATTGGTGGCTGAAAAATCCATTTGGTTGCGGTATGGGCGCCTAGGGCGCCATATGTGTGCAAGTGTTGCTGGGCGCTGGGCGCCATGGGCGCTGTGTGCGTGTGTGCAAGTGTTGCTGGGCGCTGGGCGCCAAGGGCGTTGTGTGCGTGTGTGCGTGTGTTGTGGGGCGCTGGGCGCCATGGGCGTTGTGTGTTGTGTTGCGCGCTGTGTTGCGTGCTGTTGCCGCTGGGCGCATGGCTCCCGTGTGTGCGCCCGTTGCCTATGGTGCCTGCGATGTCTAAGTTTGTGTCTTAGGCGCCCAGTGCCTGGGCGCCATTTTCAGGATGTTCCCGATTTTTAATAAAAATTGTTTTCGCTATATCTTTTGACTCGGGCATCCGTTTTAAACATTTCAAAAAGTATTGGGAAGCTTTTTCGGTTGTCTACCTATGTGTCTTATTTTTAAAATAAAAACTTATTATTTTCTGGTGGTTCCTGGGCGCCCAACTGGCTGTCCCCGGTGGTCATCCCAGTGACGTTGTAAAGCCGTATTGAGTCCTTTAAAAATCCTTTTTGCGTATAACCAACAGTTTTAACGCCTTAGTGTCAAAATGGGTGATTATGACGATGATGCCCTTAGTGGCTAGTTAAATGACGTTTTTGCCCTTAGTGGCCAATATTATTGATGATGATGTGTAAATGACGATGATGCCCTTAGTGGCTAGTTAAATGACGGTTTTGCCCTTAGTGGCTATTGTTTGATTGATGACGTTTATGGATAAGTGACGATGAGGCCCAAAAGGCTAAGCGACGATGATAATAAGCGACGATGAAAATATAGCGACGTTGTTGTGTGTAATTATAAATTGACAGGTGCTGTGCCTCTTATTTGGCAAATTGGTAAGTGACGGGTCACATAGTTGACTGTGAGTGTGTGTTTGTGTGCGGTGCATGTCATAGTGTCTCATGTATTCCATGTGCATGTACCCAGCGACGATGAGGCCATAAAGGCTAAGCGACGATGATGAAAGGTACCTCATGCATATGCCCGTGAGTGGGTTGCATTTCATATAGTTACATGACATCATGATGAGTTGTTGTAATGACGTAATTTATGACTGTGATGTGGTTACTCTAGTGCTGTGACTTTGACTTATTCCTTATCATATGATTTATTATATGGATTGAATTGGACTCACCCTTCTGTTTGAATGTTACCCCTATGCGGTAATGTGCAGGTGATCACGAGTGAAGACCTAGGTATCTTCACTAATTTGAGTCGGGTCGTCATGCTCTGATACGTAGCACTCAGGGGGGAAACGAACTCGATGTTTTAAGACCATTTTGGTTGTTATATGTTATTTGATGGTTTCTCTTTATTTTACTTTCCGCTGCGTAGTTGGTTTTATTGATGTCAAGGTTGTGGTGAAGATGACTGATGCCTGAGGTTTTCCCCATTGGGGGCGTGCTACGTATTGCTCAATTATTGATGTTGAACTGTTTTATTGAAGTACGATGTTTTATTCGAAGTATGTGTAACATTCCTTGCGATGAAAGAGATTTTGAACTCTGATTTTTACAAACAAATTAACGGGTAGAAAAGGGGTGTTACATTAGTGGTATCAGAGCAAAAGTTCGGTCTGTCCGGCCAAGTTGTCCAGTCATTGACAATCTAGTATTGTCGACTTATTCTAACTGTTGGTTTTGTTGCAGCTTTGAGTTGAGATGGCTGGGAGAAACGACACTGCGATTGCTGCTGCTTTGGCTGCCATGGCTCAGGCTGTGCAGAATCAGCAGAATGCTGGGGAGAACGCTGGTTTTCGGAGTCTGACTACTTTCCAGAGAGAGAATCCGCACACTTTCAAGGGCAAATATGATCCAGATGGTGCTATGGCTTGGTTGAAAGAGATCGAGAGGATTTTCAGGGTGATGGACTGCACTATTGAGCAGAAGGTCCGTTTTGGTACTCATATGTTAGCTGAGGAGGCCGACGACTGGTGGTTGGCTACTAGGCAGAGGTTGGAGACTGTGCAGGAAGAGATTACCTGGGAGGTATTCAGCAGAGAATTTCTGAGAAGGTATTTTCCTGAAGATGTCCGAGGAAAGAAAGAAATAGAGTTCCTGGAACTGAAGCAGGGTGGTATGTCTGTGACTGCGTATGCGGCGAAGTTTGTGGAATTGGTAAAATTCTATCTGCACTATAGTGAGGCTACAGCTGAGTTCTCGAAATGCATCAAGTTCAAGAATGGTTTGAGGCCTGACATCAAAAAGGCAATTGGTTACCAGAAGATCCGTGTGTTCGCTGAATTGGTTGATAGCTGTAGGATCTTTGAGGAGGACAGTACTGCACATTACAAAGCTGTGTCTGAGAAAAAGGGTAAGTTTCCGAGTCGGGGCAAGCCGTATGAGGTTCCTGCGAGTAAGAGTTATCAGAGGGCTGCTGGAGGTAAAAGGGCTAGTGGGGGAGATGCTCCTGCTAGCATTGTCTGTTTTAAGTGTGGCAAACCTGGCCACAAGAGTACTACATGCGGGTCTGATGAGAGAGTTTGCTACCGTTGTGGTAAAAAGGGTCATATGGCGGCCGAGTGTAGGGTCAAGTGTAACACCCTAAATATTTAATTAATTTATTTAATTAAGTATTTAGGAATTTAATTGAATTAATTGAATATAATTTAATTATTAGAAATTGTATTAAAATGTTGTAGGTGGTATTAGGACATGAAGGCGCTAATTAGCTAGACTTGGGCTTAAGTGAAAAGCCCAAGCCCATGATCCAAGTGATATGCGAATACCCAAGGTCTTGTGAGATTAGGGTTTGTGTGAATCATTTTGCGAATTTGGAGAGAATAGAGAGGGGAGAGGCGCCGTAGAGAGGAGAAGAGAAGGGAGAAGGGCGCGAGCTCAAGGAGGAGGAAGGGACGTGACCTGTGGCCGTGGTTCTGTTCGTGACTGTCTCTAGGGCTTCTATTCTTCAAATTCGAGGTAAGGGGATGTCCTATCAATTTATATAATAGGTTGTATGATAGGTTTTAAGGTAGGGTTAGCCTAGATCTACTCCTATTCATGATTGATTTGTGATGTGATGTTATTTTACGGTTGATATGCGATTTGAAGTTGTTTGAATGAGTTGTATGTGATTTGATGAATTTGTGTTGCTCGAATTCGTTGTTGTTGGTGTCATAGGCGCATAGGGCGCCATTTTTGTGTTTGTGATGTTGCTGGATTTTGTTGTCTAGGTGCAGAATTAGGCGCCCTTGAGTGGGGCGCCCTGTGCCAAGTCCCTGTGTTGCTGAATTTTTGTTGCTGGAAATGTTGCTGGGCGCCAGGCGCTGGGCGCCAAGGGCGCTGTGCGCTGTGTGCGTGTGTGTGCGTCGCGTGTTGCTGGGCGCTGGGCGCCAGGCGCCAGGCGCTGGGCGCCAAGGGCGCCAGGGTGTGTGCGTGTTGCGTGTGTGCTGGGCGCTGGGCGCCAAGGGCACCAGTGTGTGTGTGTGATGTGTTTCTGGGCGCTGGGCGCCAGGTGCCAGGCGCTGGGCACCAAGGGCGCCATTTTTCAGGATGTTCCCAAATTTTTATAAAAATGTTTTCGCTATAACTTTTGACTCGGGCATCCGTTTTAAACGTTTCAAAAAGTGGTGGGAAGATTTTTCGGTTGTCTACCTGTGTGTCTCATTTTTAAAATAAAAACTTATTATTTTCTGGTGGTTTCTGGGTGCCCAAGCGGCTGTCCCCGGTGGTCATTACGGAGACGTTGTAAAGCAGTATTGAGTTTTTTTTAAAATCCTCTTTGCCTGTAACCAACAGTTTTAACGTTTTAGTGTCAAAATGGGTAATTATGACGATGATGCCCTTAGTGGCTAGTTAAATGACGTTTTTGCCCTTAGTGGCTAATATTATTTGTGATGATGTGTAAATGACGTTGATGCCCTTAGTGGCTAGTTAAATGATGTTTTTGCCCTTAGTGGCTAATATTATTTGTGATGATGTGTAAATGACGATGATGCCCTTAGTGGCTAGTGTAAATGACGTGTTTGCCCTTAGTGGCCAATATTATTGATGAGGATGCGTAAATGACTGTTTTGCCCTTAGTGGCGATTGTTTGTTTGGTGACGTTTATGGATAAGTGACGATGAGGCCCAAAGGGCTAAGCGACGATGATAATAAGCGACGATGAATTGTAGCGACGTTGTTGTGTGTAGTTATGAATTGACAGGTGCTGTGCCTCTTATTTGGCAAATTGGTAAGTGACGGGTCACATTGTGGACTGTGCTTGTGTGTGTTTGTGTGTGATGCATGTCATAGTGTCTCATGTATTCCATGTGCATGAACCCAACGACGATGAGGCCATAAAGGCTATGCGACGATGAGGCCATAAAGGCTAAGTGACGATGATGAAAGGTACCTCATGCATATGCCCGCGAGTGGGTTGCATTTCATAGAGTCACATGACATTGTGATGAGTTGTTGTAATGACGTGATTGCTGATTGTGATGTGATTACTCTAATGCTGTGACATTGACTTATTGCTTATCATGTGATTTATTATATGGATTGAATTGGACTCACCCTTCTATTTGAATGTTACCCCCATGCGGTAACGTGCAGGTGATCACGAGTGAAGACCTAGGTACCTTCACTAATTTTGAGTCGGGTCGTCATGCTCTGATACGTAGCACTCAGGGGGGAAACGAACTCGATGTTTTTAAGCCTATTTAGTTGTTATATGTTATTTTGATGGTCTTCTCTTATTTATACTTTCCGCTGCGTAGTTGGTTTTATTGATGTCACGGTTGTGGTGACAATGAATGATGTTTGAGTTTTTCCCCATTGGGGGCGTGCTACGTATTGCGCACTTATTTGATGTTGAACTATTTTATTTGAAGTACGATGTTTTGATTTGAGTATGTGTAACATTCCCTGCGATGAAAAGAAATTTTGAAACTCTGATTTTTCCCAATTAAATTAACGGGTAGAAAAGGGGTGTTACATAGTGGTATCAGAGCAGTTCGGTCTGTCCGGCCAATGTTGTCCTGTCATGGTGTCTTATGACGATTAAGAAATTGTTAGACTAGTTCTAAATTTTTGGTTTGTGCTGCAGTGATAGTTTGAAATGGCTGGGAGAAACGATGCTGCTCTTGCTGCTGCACTGCAAGCTATGGCTCAGGCTGTGCAGAATCAGCATAATGCTGGAGAGAACGCTGGTTTTCGGAGTCTGACTACTTTCCAGAGAGAGAATCCGCCCACCTTTAAGGGCAAATATGATCCAGATGGTGCTATGGCTTGGTTGAAAGAGATTGAGAGGATTTTCAGAGTGATGGACTGCACTGTTGAGCAGAAGGTCCGTTTTGGTACCCACATGTTAGCCGAGGAGGCCGACGACTGGTGGTTGGCTACTAAGCAGAGGTTGGAGGCTGTGCAGGAAGAGATTACCTGGGAGGTATTCAGCAGAGAATTTCTAAGAAAATATTTTCCTGAAGATGTCCGAGGAAAGAAAGAGATAGAGTTCCTGGAACTGAAGCAGGGTGGTATGTCTGTGACAGCATATGCGGCGAAGTTTGTGGAACTGGCAAAATTCTATCCACACTACAGTGAGGCTACAGCTGAGTTCTCAAAATGCATCAAGTTCGAGAATGGGTTGAGGCCTGATATCAAAAAGGCCATTGGTTACCAGAAGATCCGTGTGTTCGCTGATCTTGTTGATAGTTGTAGGATCTTCGAGGAGAACAGTACTGCATATTACAAAGCTACGTTTGAGAAAAAGGGTAAGTTTCCGAGTCGAAGCAAGCCGTATGAGGTTCCTGCGGGTAAGAGTTATCAGAGGGCTGCTGGAGGTAAGAATTCTAGTGGGGGAGATGCTCCTGCTAGCATTATCTGTTTTAAGTGTGGCAAGCCTGGCCACAAGAGTACTACATGCAGGTCTGATGAGAGAGTTTGCTACCGTTGTGGTAAAAAGGGTCATATGGCGGCCGAGTGTAAGGTCAAGGATGTGGTGTGCTTCAACTGTGGTGAGTCTGGGCATATCAGTGCAAAATGTACAAAGCCGAAGAAAGAAAGGTCTAGTGGGAAAGTGTTCGCATTGGCGGGAGAGGAGCCTGATGAGAAGGATGGTCTTATTAGAGGTACGTGTTTCATTAACGGTACTTCTCTGAAATCTCTTATTGATACTGGTGCTACCCATTGCTTTATATCTGTTGATTGTTGTAAAAGATTGGGTCTTGTTTTATCTGCTATGTGTGGGGATATGGTTGTCGATACTCCTGTGAAGGGGTCGTGATTACTTCCCAGGTGTGTTCTCTGTGTCCCGTGTCGATCTTCGGCAGGGACTTTGTTGTGAATTTTATTTGCTTGCCGTTGAGAGGTCTGGATGTAATCTTGGGCATGGACTGGTTAGAGAATAACCACGTCCATATCAACTGTCGTAGCAAGTCGGTTAGTTTCGGGGAAGGAGATTCCATTTTGGTATCTGCTGGTCAGTTGAAGAAGTTGAGGAAAGAAGGAGTTCAGCTATTTTCGTTGATGGCATCGTTGTCTACTGAGAGTCAGACTGTTATTGAAGAACTGCAAGTGGTACGCGAGTTTCCTGAGGTTTTTCCTGACGAAATTCTGGGTGTGCCGCCGGAGAGGGAAGTTGAGTTCTCGATTGATCTTGTACCTGGTACGAGGCCTGTGTCTATGGCACCGTACAGGATGTCGGCGTCGGAATTGTCTGAGTTGAAGACGCAACTCGAAGAATTGCTTGAGAAAAAGTTTGTGAGACCGAGTGTATCACCGTGGGGAGCTCCGGTATTGTTGGTAAAGAAGAAGGATGGGGGTATGAGGTTATGTGTGGACTATCGTCAATTGAATAAGGTAACTATCAAGAATAAGTATCCGCTTCCGAGGATCTACGATTTGATGGATCAGTTAGTGGGTGCCCGTGTTTTCAGCAAAATTGATTTGAGGTCCGGATATCATCAGATTAAAGTGAAGGATGAAGATGTTCAGAAGACAGCGTTCAGGACAAGGTATGGGCATTATGAATATTCAGTGATGCCGTTCGGTGTGACCAATGCACCTGGTGTATTTATGGAATATATGAATCGTATTTTCCATAATTACCTAGATTGGTTTGTGGTGATCTTCATAGATGATATTCTAGTTTATTCTAAGTCGGAGGAAGAGCATGCTGAGCACCTGAAGTCAGTATTGGGAGTTCTGAAAGAGAAAAAGGTGTATGCTAAGTTATCAAAGTGTGAGTTCTGGCTGAAAGAGGTGAGTTTCCTTGGGCACGTGATTTTTGGTAATGGTATTGCGGTTGATCCGGCAAAAGTGGAAGCAGTGTTGGAGCGGGAGGCTCCGAAGTCCGCAACAGAGATTAGAAGCTTTTTGGGTTTGGCTGGGTACTACAGGAGGTTCATCGAGGGTTTTTCCAAGTTGGCCCTTCCGTTGACTCATTGACTTGTAAGGGTAAAGTTTTCGTTTGGGATGCTCGGTGTGAGGAAAGTTTTATGGAACTGAAAAAGAGATTGACAACGTCGCCTGTTTTGACGTTGCCTAATCCGGAGGAACCGTTTGTTGTATATTGTGACGCTTCGAAGATGGGTCTTGGTGGTGTGCTGATGCAAGATGGGAAAGTCGTTGCGTATGCGTCGAGGCAGTTACGGGTTCATGAGAAAAATTACCCTACGCATGATTTGGAATTGGCTGCTGTGGTATTTGTGCTTAAGATTTGGAGGCACTACCTTTATGGTTCGAGGTTTGAAGTGTTCAGTGATCATAAGAGTCTAAAGTATCTGTTCGATCAGAAAGAGTTGAATATGAGACAGCGTCGGTGGTTAGAGCTTTTGAAGGATTACGACTTCGGTTTGAATTATCATCCCGGCAAAGCTAATGTCGTGGCTGATGCTTTAAGCCGGAAGTCTTTGCATATGTCGACAATGATGGTGAAAGAATTAGAGTTGATTGAGGAATTCAGAGATTTGAGTTTGGTTTGTAAAATGACACCTTGCAGTGTCAAGCTGGGAATGTTAAAGATCGATAATGACTTTCTGGGCAGCATCAGAGAGGCTCAGAAGTCAGATGTCAAGTTGGTAGATTTAATTAATGGGATTGGTCAATCTGAAGATGAAGATTTCAAATTGGATTCTCGTGGTGTGTTGAGGTTCTGGGGTAGGATCTGTGTTCCGGATGATGCAGAGATGAGAAAGGCAATTTTGGAGGAGGGTCACCATAGCAAGTGGAGTATCCATCCTGGAGCGACGAAAATGTATCAAGATCTGAAAAAGATGTTTTGGTGGTATGGTATGAAGAGAGATGTGGCACAGTTTGTGTATGCCTGTTTGACCTGTCAAAAGTCGAAGGTTGAACATCAGAAGCCTGCAGGGCTGATGCAACCGTTGGAAGTTCCAGAGTGGAAGTGGGATAGCATTGCGATGGACTTTGTGACGGGATTGCCGAATACAGTTAGGGGTCATGACGCTATTTGGGTGATCGTTGATAGGTTAACAAAGTCTGCTCACTTTGTTCCTATTAATGTCACTTATCCGGTGTCGAGGTTGGCAGAGGTCTATGTCAAAGAAATTGTGAAGTTGCACGGTGTTCCGAAGAGTATTGTGTCAGATAGGGATCCGAGGTTCACTTCTGAGTTTTGGACGGGTTTGCAGAAGGAATTGGGTTCAAAGTTGAAAATGAGTTCGGCATATCATCCTCAGACAGATGGTCAGTCAGAGAGGACAATTCAGTCGTTAGAAGATTGGTTGAGGGCTTGTGTCTTGGAACAAGGGGGTTCATGGGATTCCTACCTTGCGTTGATTGAATTTACCTATAGCAACAGTTACCATTCCAGTATCGGGATGGCCCCATTTGAAGCATTGTATGGTCGAAAGTGTAGAACGCCGTTGTGTTGGTATGAGTCGGGGGAGAGTGTAGTGTTGGGACCGGAGATTCTCCAGGAGACTACAGAGAAAATCAAGATGATCCGTGAAAAGATGGAGGCTTCGCAGAGTCGTCAGAAGAGTTATCATGACAAGCGGAGGAAAGATTTAGAGTTTCAGGAGGGTGAGCATGTGTTCTTGAGGGTTTCTCCTATTACCGGTGTTGGTCGAGCGTTGAAGTCGAAGAAGCTCACTCCTCGCTTTGTTGGTCCTTATCAGATTTCTGAGAGAATCGGAAATGTGGCTTATAGAGTGGCTTTACCGCCAAATCTTTCGAATTTGCACGACGTGTTTCATGTGTCGCAACTTCGGAAGTATGTTTCGGATTCATCTCATGTGATCCATATGGATGATGTAGAGGAGCCGGATAATCTCACTGTGGAGACAATGCCCGTACGGATTGAGGATCGCGAAGTGAAAGTGCTTAGAGGCAAAGGGATTGCATTGGTGAAAGTGGTTTGGCTAGGAGCTGCCGGTGAGAGTATGACTTGGGAGCTAGAGAGCAAGATGCGAGAGTCCTACCCAGAGTTGTTTGATCAGGTAAATTTCGAGGACGAAATATTCTAAGTGGGGGAGAGTTGCAACACCCTAAATATTTAATTAATTTATTTAATTAATTATTTAGGAATTTAATTTAATTAATTGGATATAATTTAATTATTAGAAATTGTATTAAAATGTTGTAGGTGGTATTAGGACATGAAGGCGCCAATTAGCTAGACTTGGGCTTAAGTGAAAAGCCCAAGCCCATGATCCAAGTGATATGCGAATACCCAAGGTCTTGTGAGATTAGGGTTTGTGTGAATCATTTTGCGAATTTGGAGAGAATAGAGAGGGGAGAGGCGCCGTAGAGAGGAGAAGAGAAGGGATAAGGGCGCGAGCTCAAGGAGGAGGAAGGGACGTGACCTGTTGCCGTGGTTTTGTTCGTGACTGTCTCTAGGGCTTCTATTCTTCAAATTCGAGGTAAGGGGATGTCCTATCAATTTATATAATAGGTTGTATGATAGGTTTTACAGTAGGGTTAGCCTAGATCTACTCCTATTCATGATTGATTTGTGATGTGATGTTATTTTACGGTTGATATGCGATTTGAAGTTGTTTGTATGAGTTGTATGTGATTTGATGAATTTGTATTGCTCGAATTCGTTGTTGTTGGTGTCATAGGCGCATAGGGCGCCATTTTTGTGTTTGTGATGTTGCTGGATTTTGTTGTCTAGGTGCAGAATTAGGCGCCCTTGAGTGGGGCGCCCTGTGCCAACTCCCTGTGTTGCTGAAATTTGGTTGCTGGAAATGTTGCTGGGCGCCAGGCGCTGGGCGCCAAGGGCGCTGGGCGCCAAGGGCGCTGTGTGCGTGTGTGTGCGTCGCGTGTTGCTGGGCGCCAAGGGCGCCAGGGTGTGTGCGTGTTGCGTGTGTGCTGGACGCTGGGCGCCAAGGGCGCCAGTGTGCGTGTGTGACGTGTTGCTGGGCGCTGGGCGCCAGGTGCCAGGCGCTGGGCGCCTAGGGCGCCATTTTTCAAGATGTTCCCAAATTTTTATAAAACTGTTTTCGCTATAACTTTTGTCTCGGGCATCTGTTTTAAACGTTTCAAAAAGTGTTGGGAAGCTTTTTCGATTGTCTACCTGTGTGTCTCATTTTTAAAATAAAAACTTAGTATTTTCTGGTGGTTTCTGGGCGCCCAAGCGGCTGTCCCCGGTGGTCATTACGGTGACGTTGTAAAGCAGTATTAAGTTTTTTTTAAAATCCTCTTTGCCTGTAACCAACAGTTTTAACGTTTTAGTGTCAAAATGGGTGATTATGACGATGATGCCCTTAGTGGCTAGTTAAATGACGTTTTTGCCCTTAGTGGCTAATATTATTTGTGATGATGTGTAAATGACGATGATGCCCTTAGTGGCTAGTTAAATGACGTTTTTGCCCTTAGTGGCTAATATTATTTGTGATGATGTGTAAATGATGATGATGCCCTTAGTGGCTAGTGTAAATGACATTTTTGCCCTTAGTGGCCAATATTATTGATGAGGATGTGTAAATGACTGTTTTGCCCTTAGTGGCGATTGTTTGTTTGGTGACGTTTATGGATAAGTGACGATGAGGCCCAAAGGGCTAAGCGACGATGATAATAAGCGACGTTGAATTGTAGCGACGTTGTTGTGTGTAATTATGAATTGACAGGTGCTGTGCCTCTTATTTGGCAAATTGGTAAGTGACGGGTCACATTGTGGACTGTGCTTGTGTGTGTTTGTGTGTGATGCATGTCATAGTGTCTCATGTATTCCATGTGCATGAACCCAGCGACGATGAGGCCATAAAGGCTAAGCGACGATGAGGCCATAAAGGCTAAGCGACGATGATGAAAGGTACCTCATGCATATGCCCGCGAGTGGGTTGCATTTCATAGAGTCACATGACATTGTGATGAGTTGTTGTAATGACGTGATTGCTGATTGGAATGTGATTAATCTAGTGTTGTGACATTGACTTATTGCTTATCCTGTGATTTATTATATGGATTGAATTGGACTCACCCTTCTGTTTGAATGTTACCCCCATGCGGTAACGTGCAGGTGATCACGAGTGAAGACCTAGGTACCTTCACTAATTTTGAGTCGGGTCGTCATGCTCTGATACGTAGCACTCAGGGGGGAAACGAACTCGATGTTTAAGCCTATTTAGTTGTTATATGTTATTTTGATGGTCTTCTCTTATTTATACTTTCCGCTGCGTAGTTGGTTTTATTGATGTCACGGTTGTGGTGACAATGAATGATGTTTGAGTTTTTCCCCATTGGGGGCGTGCTACGTATTGCGCACTTATTTGATCTTGAACTATTTTCTTTGAAGTACGATGTTTTGAAACTCTGATTTTTCCCAATTAAATTAACGGGTAGAAAAGGGGTGTTACATCAAGGATGTGGTGTGTTTCAAAAGTGGTGAGTCTGGGCATATCAGTGCAAAATGTACAAAGCCGAAGAAAGAAAGGTCTAGTGGGAAAGTGTTCGCATTGGCAGGAGAGGAGCCTGCTGAGAGGGATGGTCTTATTAGAGGTACGTGTTTCATTAACGGTACTTCTCTGAAATCTCTTATTGATACTGGTGCTACCCATTGCTTTATATCTGTTGATTGTTGTAAAAGATTGGGTCTTGTTTTATCTGCTATGTATGGGGATATGGTTGTCGATACTCCTGCGAAGGGGTTGGTGATTACTTCCCAGGTGTGTTCTCAGTGTCCCATGTCGATCTTCGGCAGGGACTTTGTTGTGAATTTTGTTTGCTTGCCGTTGAGAGGACTGGATGTAATCTTGGGCATGGACGGGTTAGAGAATAACCACGTCCATATCAACTGTCGTAGCAAGTCGTTAGTTTCGGGGAAGAAGATTCTGTTTTGGTATCCGCTAGTCAGTTGAAGAAGTTGAGGAAAGGAGTTCAGCTATTTTCGTTGATGGCATCGTTGTCTACTGAGAGTCAGACTGTTATTGAAGAACTGCAAGTGGTACGCGAGTTTCCTGAGGTTTTTCCTGACGAAATTCCGGGTGTGCCGCCGGAGAGGGAAGTTGAGTTCTCGATTGATCTTGTACCTGGTACGAGGCCTGTGTCTATGGCACCGTACAGGATGTCGGCGTCGGAATTGTCTGAGTTGAAGACGCAACTTGTAACACCCTAAAAATATGTAATTAATTTATTTAATAAAGTAATTGGGAATTTAATTTAATTTAATTTATTGGATATAATTTAATTAATTAAAATTATATTAATTTTATGTTGGTGGTATTAGGAAAAGGAGGCGCCACTTGAATGAACTTGGGCTTAAGTGAAAAGCCCAAGCCCATGATCCATAAGCTATGCGAAGTGGCTAGGTCAAGTGGAGTTAGGGTTTTGTGTTGTCATTTGCGAATTGAGAGAAGAGAATAGAGAGAGTGAGAGCGCCGTTGGAGAAGAGAGAGGAGGAGAACTGGTCGCGACTCAAGTGGAGCTAAGGGACGTGATCCGTTGCTGTGGTTCTGTTCGTGACTGTCTCTAGGGCTTCCGTTCTTCAAATCCAAGGTAAGGGGAGTTCTATCTTTCTATATAATAGATGTTTATGATAGGTTTTAGAGTAGGGTTAGCCTAGATCTATCCATATTCATGATCGGTGTGTGATTTCATGTTGTTTTTATGATTTGTATGTGATTTGATGTATTCGTGTTGCTCGGAATCCGTTTGTTGGTGTTATGGGCGCATAGGGCGCCATAGGTGTGGTTGTGTGTTGCTGGATTTTGGTCATTTTGGATGCAGGAGGTGGCGCCCTTGTGCTGGGCGCCATGAGCCAAGTTTTTGTGTTGCTGGTCTTGTGCAGGATTTGGCGCCCCATGGCTGGGCGCATGTTCCATTGCGTGTTGCTGCCCTGGGCGCATGGCGCCCGTGCGCCAGCGTGTGCTGTGTTGCGCGTGTTGCTGCCCTAGGCGCATGGCGCCCGTGCGCCAGTGTGCGTGTGTGCTGTGTTGCGCGCCAGTGCGCGTGTTGTTGCTCCTGGGCGCCAAGGGCGCTGTGTGCCGTGTTGCGCGCCTGTTGCGCTGTGTTGCTTCTGGATGTCTAAGTTTCTGTCTTAGGCGCCCAGGCACTGGGCGCCATTTCCAGGATGTTCCCGATTTATAATAAAAACTGTTTTCGCTATATCTTTTGACTCGGGCATCCGTTTTAAACGTTTCAAAAAGTGTTGGGAAGCTTTTTCGGTTGTCTACCTGTGCGTCCTATTTTTAAAATAAAAACTTATTATTTTCTGGTGGTTTCTGGGCGCCCAAGTTGCTGTCCCGGGTGGTCATCCCAGTGACGTTGTAAAGCCGTATTGAGTCCTTTAAAAATCCTTTTTGCGTATAACCAACAGTTTTAACGCTTTAGTGTTAAAATGGGTGATTATGACGATGATTCCCTTAGTGGCTAGTTAAATGACGTTTTTGCCCTTAGTGGCCAATATTATTGATGATGATGTGTAAATGACGATGATGCCCTTAGTGGCTAGTTAAATGACGTTTTTGCCCTTAGTGGCCAATATTATTGATGATGATGTGTAAATGACGATGATGCCCCTAGTGGCTAGTTAAATGACGGTTTTGCCCTTAGTGGCTATTGTTTGATTGATGACGTTTATGGCTAAGTGACGATGAGGCCCAAAAGGATAAACGACGATGATAATAAGCGACGATGAAATATAGTGACGTTGTTGTGTGTAATTATAAATTGACAGGTGCTGTGCCTCTTATTTGGCAAATTGGTAAGTGACGGGTCACATAGTTGACTGTGATTGTGTGTTTGTGTGCGGTGCATGTCATAGTGTCTCATGTATTCCATGTGCATGAACCCAGCGACGATGAGGCCATAAAGGCTAAGCGACGATGAGGCCATAAAGGCTAACCGACGATGATGAAAGGTACCTCATGCATATGCCCGCGAGTGGGTTGCATTTCATATAGTTACATGACATCGTGATGAGTTGTTGTAATGACGTAATTGATGACTGTGATGTGGTTACTCTAGTGCTGTGACTTTGACTTATTGCTTATCATATGATTTATTATATGGATCGAATTGGACTCACCCTTCTGTTTGAATGTTACCCCTATGCGGTAACGTGCAGGTGATCACGAGTGAAGACCTAGGTATCTTCACTATTTTGAGTCGGGTCGTCTAGCTCTGATACGTAGCACTCAGGGGGGAAACGAACTCGATGTTTTAAGACCATTTGGGTTGTTATATGTTATTTGATGGTTTCTCTTTATTTTACTTTCCGCTGCGTAGTTGGTTTTATTGATGTCAAGGTTGTGGTGACGATGACTGATGCTTGAGGTTTTCTCCATTGGGGGCATGCTACGTATTGCACAATATTTGATGTTGAACTATTTATTTGAAGTACGACTTTTCGATTTGAGTATGTGTAACGTTCCTTGCGATGAAAGAAATTTTGAACTCTGATTTTTACAAACAAATTAACGGGTAGAAAAGGGGTGTTACATTAGTGGTATCAGAGCAAAAGTTCGGTCTGTCCGGCCAAGTTGTCCATGGGAGAAACGACACTGCGATTGCTGCTGCTTTGGCTGCCATGGCTCAGGCTGTGCAGAATCAGCAGAATGCTGGGGAGAACGCTGGTTTTCGGAGTCTGACTACTTTCCAGAGATAGAATCCTCCCACTTTCAAGGGCAAATATGATCCAGATGGTGCTATGGCTTGGTTGAAAGAGATCGAGAGGATTTTCAGGGTGATGGACTGCACTGTTGAGCAGAAGGTCCGTTTTGGTACTCACATGTTAGCTGAGGAGGCCGACGACTGGTGGTTGGCTACTAGGCAGAGGTTGGAGACTGTGCAGGAAAAGATTACCTGGGAGGTATTCAGCAGAGAATTTCTGAGAAGGTATTTTCCTGAAGATGTCCGAGGAAAGAAAGAAATAGAGTTCCTGGAACTGAAGCAGGGTGGTATGTCTGTGACTGCGTATGCGGCGAAATTTGTGGAATTGGCAAAATTCTATCCGCACTATAGTGAGGCTACAGCTGAGTTCTCGAAATGCATCAAGTTCGAGAATGGTTTGAGGCCTGACATCAAAAAGGCAATTGGTTACCAGAAGATCCGTGTGTTCGCTGATCTGGTTGATAGCTGTAGGATCTTTGAGGAGGACAGTACTGCACATTACAAAGCTGTGTCTGAGAAAAAGGGTAAGTTTCCGAGTCGAGGCAAGCCGTATGAGGTTCCTGCGGGTAAGAGTTATCAGAGGGCTGCTGGAAGTAAGAGGGCTAGTGGGGGAGATGCTCCTGCTAGCATTATCTGTTTTAAGTGTGGCAAACCTGGCCACAAGAGTACTACATGCGGGTCTGATGAGAGAGTTTGCTACCGTTGTGGTAAAAAGGGTCATATGGCGGCCGAGTGTAGGGTCATGGATGTAGTGTGTTTCAACTGTGGTGAGTCTGGGCATATCAGTGCAAAATGTACAAAGCAGAAGAAAGAAAGGTCTAGTGGGAAAGTGTTCGCATTGGCAGGAGAGGAGCCTGCTGAGAGGGATGGTCTTATTAGAGGTACGTGTTTCATTAACGGTACTTCTCTGAAATCTCTTATTGATACTGGTGCTACCCATTGCTTTATATCTGTTGATTGTTGTAAAAGATTGGGTCTTGTTTTATCTGCTATGTATGGGATATGGTTGTCGATACTCCTGCGAAGGGGTCGGTGATTACTTCCCAGGTGTGTTCTCAGTGTCCCATGTCGATCTTCGGCAGGGACTTTGTTGTGAATTTTGTTTGCTTGCCGTTGAGAGGACTGTTGACTCTCAATCATATGATGTAAGTTAGGCATTTTTAGGACCAATTGTGCAGGGTTTTTATTGTATAACAGTCATTACTTGGGATTTATTTCAGTTTTAGATAATTGTAGTAGGAAGTTCAATTGTAAGTTATTCCTTCACTTTTGGAGCTAAATGGGACTTGTAGACCTCTTAATTGGTTGTGGCATCTTTCGGCGAACCAGACACTTGCCCGGAAATGCAGCAATCTGGAGGAATTTTGTGAGTCAGAACTTTCTGTTGATTTTCGCGTCGCGACCAGGAGGGTTCGCGACGCGATCTGGAGGAATTTTACAAGCCAGAACTTTTTGTCATTTTTCGCATCGCGACCAGGAGGGTTCGCGACGCGACCTGGAGCAGTTTTGCGAGACCTGAAGTTTCTGTCATTTGTCGCGACGCGACGGACACGGGCCCGCGTCGCGATGGTGCGTGAAAATTAGGGTTTTAAAGCAATTTCAGCAATTTTTGAGAGGACTTCGTCTGGGGGAGCGTAGCTAGAGTTTGGAGCAGCAGCTGGGGGCATTTTTGGGGAGCTTCTAATCACTTGGGAACAAGGTTTTGAAGACTTCTCATGGATTCCTCTATGTGTAACTTCTCCTTATTTTTGTCTTCTCTTTCCTTGATGTTGTCCATGTAGTTTTGTTTTGATTAGGGAGAGATGACTCTCCCCAAACCTATCTATTGATTACTTTGTTATGGTTGATTCAGTTGTTTGGTTAATTTATCATAAGTCTATGCCTCTTTGTGTAATGCTTTACTTCTACATATGCTAGTTATCATGAATTAGGGTTTGTGATTACATAGGAATATGGGTTACATTCTTGATATGGGGTAGTAGATCACATACTTGTGATCACCATAGGAATATGGGATTGGATATGTGAATTCTCTATTTCTTGCGTTTATTGTTTTACCTGTTGGCATGAATCACCGAAGGGATTAGGGTTTCTCAATTAGGTAAAAGGGGTTTTGAGGCAAGGGATTGTCCTTAACCTAATTTTGTGAATTGAATCTGGTAATTTAAACAAACAATTTGAGATTAGCTGAAGGATCATAGGATAGGTGAGGGGAGAAGATTCGACCCCTAATCGCTTTTATTTTATTGTTTACAAACGTTTGCTTGATTTTACCGTTACTTCACTTTTCGTCCAACTGTTACGTCTAAGGATTAATAAACTTACCTAATTGATAATAAAGCGCAATCCCTGTGGAATCGACCGGTTACTTACCGTATTTTATTACTTGCGACGACATTTGGTACACTTGCCAAAGTCCTAACAAGTTTTTGGCACCGTTGCCGGGGATTGTTGATTTCATTGTCAACAAGGCATTTGAGTTAATTCTTAGTTGTTTTATTTTATTTTATTTATTTCAGTATTTTATTTTTGTTTTATTTGTTTAGATACTTTGTATTGTGTTGGACTTGTTAACGGTTTGTTGAAGTGTTTCAGTGAACTGTGTAGCAGGGGCAAAGTTCGAAAGAATTACTGTTTGTCCCAAAAAAAAAATCATGGAATCCACTTCTCGGTTGGAAGATGCTTGGGCCCAGTTTAGGCAAATGACTGAGACTATCTTCCAGCCTAAAGAGCAAGTTTCTCGGTTGGAATATGCTTTGAGCCAGTTTAGGCAAATGACTGAGAATATCTTCCAGCCCAATGAGCACATTGATGCATCGCATCACATGGAGTCCATGCCACCCCCTCCTCGCTGTATTCGTTGTGAAAAACCGCACTTGAATGGCAAATGTGTGACACGCACCTTTTGCGATTCTTGTGGGGAGTATCTTGTGGAGTGCAACTGTGAGGATGAGTGGGTGACTATATCAGAAAATTACCCATGGTTATGCACTACCAATGAGGAACAAGAAGAACAAGCCCCAACAAAAGAAGAATCTGGGGAGGATAAGGAAGATGAGGAAGAAGAAAAGATTGAAATGGAGGAGCATGTAGTTTGGAGGGAAGATCAAAGCTCCCAATGTGGGAAAGGGGTGAAAACCCAACAAAGCATGATTCCTATTATTCTTCCAAGTGGCAAGGAGGATAGAAGTGAGGAGATTGACATATACTTAGACTCCTTCTATGCCTTATTCATCACCCTTCACCTTTAGAGGGTATGGGAGCATCTGCAACTATATTTCAAATTCATGATGTTCTTGCCCCAGAAATGAAAGAAGAAGGATGATGTGTTCTTTGTGTCATATCAGCCACCTTGATAGTGGAATGACAAACGTCAAGCTATTGACGTTAAAGAAGCGCTTGGTGGGAGGCAACCCATTGGTTCATTATTTACTGTTTTGAGTCTTTATTTTTCATTCACTTTTTGACTTATTTTGCACTTTGGTCTGTACTTATTATTGTAACTTACTCTGTGATATTGGGGCACCACTGCCCTATATTTTGTTTTTGTTTTGTTAAAGCAGCCTCAATAGTGATGATCTGTGGCATTTGGGGTCGCATGTTTGCATTTCTCCTTTTGACACTCGCACTTCAAGTTTTATCATCAAGTAATAGCAGGGGTCATGACAAACGTTGCGGAAATCCTTTATCATCTGTGAGCAGCATCTCTCAAGTCCCATCTCTATGATCCCAACTGTGAGGTTTGAGCCTAAACACGTTCTTATATATATTGTGTGTATTCCTTGCCTGCATTAGTCTGCAGAACTTGACATTGTGCTTAATTGTTTTTTGCATTTGATTTTCATACACACTGAGGCATTTCTTTTGGCACCCCTGAGCCTTTCAAACCACACCTACTTAATGTTTATCCTCTGCTAGCCCCTCTGAGCCTATTGTTAAAAATTGTATGCTGTTTCTCTGACAATCATAGCCTAGTTAATTTTTAACTTGGAGTTAGGTAACAAAAGCTATGAGAGTGGGAAAATTTTTAAGTTTGGGGTTGCTCGTGGAATAGCAACAAACTAAGTTTGGGGTGGTATACAAGAGAAGGAACAAGAAAAGAAAGAAAGAAAAAATAAATATGTATATATGTATATATATATATATACATACATATCAAAAAAAAAGAGAAAAAATAAATAAATAAATTCCTTCTCTTGTTTTGTTAAATGCTTTGGGAAAATGGGTGAGTATTGCGTGAAATTGACAAAAAGAGAGGTAGGCCTAACTCCAAGTGCAACCTACTTATCCAAATGTATCCACCCTTACCTAAGCCCCGCTATAACCTTTAAAGTCCTCAAAATGTGTGTATGCATTTCATTTGTCTAGAATAATATAGAACTCTGTCAAGCCTATGAAACGATGATGCAGGTACTGTGAATTGAGTGAATACCCGAAACACCTCAAGAGTGAAACACTGGTGAGATGTGCGTACAGAGAAAACTTGAGAATGCCGCCTGCTTATGATTCGTTATTTCCAATTCAGTTGTCCTGCCACTGTATTAGATTGATGATGATAATTGATGTGCTGATGTGTTTAAGGTGATGTATTACATGTAACAGCTAAATAGAAAAATCAGCCACAGTCTGAATTGATTGTTTGCTTGAGGACAAGCAAAAGTTTAAGTTTGGGGTTGTGTTGACTCTCAATCATATGATGTAAGTTAGGCATTTTTAGGACCAATTGTGTAGGGTTTTTATTGTATAACAGTCATTACTTGGGATTTAGTTCAGTTTTAGATAATTGTAGTAGGAAGTTCAATTGTAAGTTATTCCTTCACTTTTGGAGCTAAATGGGACTTGAAGACCTCTTAATTGGTTGTGGCATCTTTCGGCGAACCAGACACTTGCCCGGAAATGCAGCAATTTGGAGGAATTTTGTGAGTCAGAACTTTCTGTTGATTTTCGCGTCGCGACCAGGAGGGTTCGCGACGCGATCTGGAGGAATTTTACAAGCCAGAACTTTCTGTCATTTTTCGCGTCGCGACCAGGAGGGTTCGCAACGCGACCTGGAGCAGTTGTGCGAGACCTAAAGTTTCTGTCATTTGTCGCGACGCGACGGACACGGGCCGCGTCGCGATGGTGCGTGAAAATTAGGGTTTTAAAGCAATTTCAGCAATTTTTGAGAGGACTTCGTCTGGGGGAGCGTAGCTAGAGTTTGGAGCAGCAGCTGGGGGCATTTTTGGGGAGCTTCTAATCACTTGGGAACAAGGTTTTGAAGACTTCTCATGGATTCCTCTATGTGTAACTTCTCCTTATTTTTATCTTCTCTTTCCTTGATGTTGTCCATGTAGTTTTGTTTTGATTAGGGAGAGATGACTCTCCCCAAACCTATCTATTGATTACTTTGTTATGGTTGATTCAGTTGTTTGGTTAATTTATCATAAGTCTATGCCTCTTTGTGTAATGCTTTACTTCTACATATGCTAGTTGTAATGAATTAGGGTTTGTGATTACATAGGAATATGGGTTACATTCTTGATATGGGGTAGTAGATCACATACTTGTGATCACCATAGGAATATGGGATTGGATATGTGAATTCTCTATTTCTTGCGTTTATTGTTTTACCTGTTGGCATGAATCACCTAAGGGATTAGGGTTTCTCAATTAGGTAAAAGGGGTTTTGAGGCAAGGGATTGTCCTTAACCTAATTTTGTGAATTGAATCTGGTAATTTAAACAAACAATTTGAGATTAGCTGAAGGATCATAGGATAGGTGAGGGGAGAAGATTCGACCCCTAATCGCTTTTATTTTATTGTTTACAAACGTTTGCTTGATTTTACCGTTAATTCACTTTTCGTCCAACTGTTACGTCTAAGGATTAATAAACTTGCCTAATTGATAATAAAGCGCAATCCCTGTGGAATCGACCGGTTACTTACCGTATTTTATTACTTGCGACGACATTTGGTACACTTGCCAAAGTCCTAACATGGATGTAATCTTGGGCATGGACTGGTTAGAGAATAACCACATCCATATCAACTGTCGTAGCAAGTCGGTTAGTTTCGGGGAAGAAGATTCTGTTTTGGTATCCGCTAGTCAGTTGAAGAAGTTGAGGAAAGAAGGAGTTCAGCTATTTTCGTTGATGGCATCGTTGTCTGCTGAGAGTCAAGCTGTTATTGAAGAACTGCAAGTGGTACGCGAGTTTCCTGAGGTTTTTCCTGACGAAATTCCGGGTGTGCCGCCGGAGAGGGAAGTTGAGTTCTCGATTGATCTTGTACCTGGTACGAGGCCTGTGTCTATGGGACCGTACAGGATGTCGGCGTCGGAATTGTCTGAGTTGAAGACGCAACTCGAAGAATTGCTTGAGAAAAAGTTTGTGAGACCGAGTGTATCACCGTGGGGAGCTCCGGTATTGTTAGTAAAGAAGAAAGATGGGAGTATGAGGTTATGTGTGGACTATCGTCAGTTGAATAAGGTAACTATCAAGAACAAGTATCCGCTTCCGAGGATCGACGATTTGATGGATCAGTTGGTGGGTGCCCGTGTTTTCAGCAAAATTGATTTGAGGTCCAGATATCATCAGATTAAGGTGAAGGATGAAGATGTTCAGAAGACAGCTTTCAGGACAAGGTATGGGCATTATGAGTATTCAGTGATGCCGTTCGGTGTGACCAATGCACCTGGTGTATTTATGGAATATATGAATCGTATTTTCCATAATTACCTAGATCGGTTTGTGGTGGTCTTCATAGATGACATTCTAGTTTATTCTAAGTCGGAGGAAGAGCATGCTGAGCACCTGAAGTCAGTATTGGAAGTTCTGAAAGAGAAAAAGCTATTTGCTAAGTTATCGAAGTGTGAGTTCTGGCTGAAAGAGGTGAGTTTCCTTGGGCACGTGATTTCTGGTAATGGTATTGCGGTTGATCCGACAAAAGTAAAAGCAGTGTTGGAGTGGGAGGCTCCGAAATCCGCAATAGAGATCAGAAGCTTTTTGGGTTTGGCTGGGTACTACAGGAGGTTCATCGAGGGTTTTTCCAAGTTGGCCCTTCCGTTGACTCAGTTGACTTGTAAGGGTAAAGTTTTCGTTTGGGATGCTCGGTGTGAGGAAAGTTTTATGGAACCGAAGAAGAGATTGACAACGTCGCCTGTTTTGACGTTGCCTAATCCGGAGGAACCGTTTGTTGTATATTGTGACGCTTCGAAGATGGGTCTTGGTGGTGTGCTGATGCAAGATGGGAAAGTCGTTGCGTATGCGTCAAGGCAGTTGCGGGCTCATGAGAAAAATTACCCTACGCATGATTTGGAATTGGCTGCTGTGGTATTTGTGCTTAAGATTTGGAGGCACTATCTTTATGGTTCGAGGTTTGAGGTGTTCAGTGATCATAAGAGTCTGAAGTATCTGTTCGATCAGAAGGAGTTGAATATGAGACAGCGTCGGTGGTTGGAGCTCTTGAAGGATTATGACTTCGGTTTGAATTACCATCCCGGCAAAGCTAATGTCGTGGCTGATGCTTTAAGCCGGAAGTCTTTGCATATGTCGGCAATGATGGTGAAGGAATTAGAGTTGATTGAGGAATTCCGAGATTTGAGTTTGGTTTGTAGAATGACACCTCGTAGTGTCAAGCTGGGAATGTTAAAGATCGATAATGACTTTCTGGGCAGCATCAGAGAGGCTCAGAAGTCAGATGTCAAGTTGGTAGATTTAATGAATGGGGTTGGTCAATCTGAATATGAAGATTTCAAATTGGATTCTCGTGGTGTGTTGAGGTTCCGGGGTAGGATCTGTGTTTCGGATGACGCGGAGATGAGAAAGGCAATTTTGGAGGAGGGTCACCGTAGCAAGTTGAGTATCCATCCTGGAGCGACAAAAATGTATCAAGATCTGAAAAAGATGTTTTGGTGGTATGGTATGAAGAGAGATGTGGCACAGTTTGTGTATGCCTGTTTGACCTGTCAGAAATCGAAGGTTGAGCATCAGAAGCCTGCAGGGTTGATGCAACCGTTGTAATTAATTTATTTAATAAAGTAATTGGGAATTTAATTTAATTTAATTTAATTTATTGGATATAATTTAATTAATTAAAATTATATTAATTTTATGTTGGTGGTATTAGGAAAAGGAGGCGCCACTTGAATGAACTTGGGCTTAAGTGAAAAGCCCAAGCCCATGATCCATAAGCTATGCGAAGTGGCTAGGTCAAGTGGAGTTAGGGTTTTGTGTTGTCATTTGCGAATTGAGAGAAGAGAATAGAGAGAGTGAGAGCGCCGTTGGAGAAGAGAGAGGAGGAGAAGTGGTCGCGACTCAAGTGGAGCTAAGGGACGTGATCTGTTGCTGTGGTTCTGTTCGTGACTGTCTCTAGGGCTTCCGTTCTTCAAATCCAAGGTAAGGGGAGTTCTATCTTTCTATATAATAGATGTTTATGATAGGTTTTAGAGTAGGGTTAGCCTAGATCTATCCATATTCATGATCGGTGTGTGATTTCATGTTGTTTTTATGATTTGTATGTGATTTGATGTATTCGTGTTGCTCGGAATCCGTTTGTTGGTGTTATGGGCGCATAGGGCGCCATAGGTGTGGTTGTGTGTTGCTGGATTTTGGTCATTTTGGATGCAGGAGGTGGCGCCCTTGTGCTGGGCGCCATGAGCCAAGTTTTTGTGTTGCTGGTCTTGTGCAGGATTTGGCGCCCCATGGCTGGGCGCATGTTCCATTGCGTGTTGCTGCCCTGGCCGCTTGGCGCCCGTGCGCCAGCGTGTGCTGTGTTGCGCTGTGTTGCGCGTGTTGCTGCCCTGGGCGCATGGCGCCCGGGCGCCAGTGTGCGTGTGTGCTGTGTTGCGCGCCAGTGCGCGTGTTGTTGCTCCTGGGCGCCAAGGGCACTGTGTGCCGTGTTGCGCGCCTGTTGCGCGCCTGTTGCTTCTGGATGTTTAAGTTTGTGTCTTAGGCGCCCAGGCCCATTTTCAGGATTTTCCCGATTTTTAATAAAAATTGTTTTCGCTATATCTTTTGACTCGGGCATCCGTTTTAAACATTTCAAAAAGTGTTGGGAAGCTTTTTCGGTTGTCTACCTGTGTGTCTTATTTTTAAAATAAAAACTTATTATTATCTGGTGGTTCCTGGGCGCCCAAGTGGCTGTCCCCGGTGGTCATCTCAGTGACGTTGTAAAGCCGTATTGAGTCCTTTAAAAATCCTTTTTGCGTATAACCAACAGTTTTAACGCTTTAGTGTCAAAATGGGTGATTATGACGATGATGCCCTTAGTGGCTAGTTAAATGACGTTTTTGCCCTTAGTGGCCAATATTATTGATGATGATGTGTAAATGACGATGATGCCCTTAGTGGCTAGTTAAATGGCGTTTTTGCCCTTAGTGGCCAATATTATTGATGATGATGTGTAAATCACGATGATGCCCTTAGTGGCTAGTTAAATGACGGTTTTGCCCTTAGTGGCTATTGTTTGATTGATGACGTTTATGGATAAGTGACGATGAGGCCCAAAAGGCTAAGCGACGATGATAATAAGCGACGATGAAAATATAGCGACGTTGTTGTGTGTAATTATAAATTGACAGGTGCTGTGCCTCTTATTTGGCAAATTGGTAAGTGACGGGTCACATAGTTGACTGTGATTGTGTGTTTGTGTGCGGTGCATGTCATAGTGTCTCATGTATTCCATGTGCATGAACCCAGCGACGATGAGGCCATAAAGGCTAAGCGACGATGAGGCCATAAAGGCTAAGCGACGATGATGAAAGGTACCTCATGCATATGCCCGCGAGTGGGTTGCATTTCATATAGTTACATGACATCGTGATGAGTTGTTGTAATGACGTAATTGATGACTGTGATGTGGTTACTCTAGTGCTGTGACTTTGACTTATTCCTTATCATATGATTTATTATATGGATTGAATTGGACTCACCCTTCTGTTTGAATGTTACCCCTATGCGGTAACGTGCAGGTGATCACGAGTGAAGACCTAGGTATCTTCACTAATTTGAGTCGGGTCGTCATGCTCTGATACGTAGCACTCAGGGGGGAAACGAACTCGATGTTTTAAGACCATTTTGGTTGTTATATGTTATTTGATGGTTTCTCTTTATTTTACTTTCCGCTGCGTAGTTGGTTTTATTGATGTCAAGGTTGTGGTGACGATGACTGATGCCTGAGGTTTTCCCCATTGGGGGCGTGCTACGTATTGCTCAATTATTGATGTTGAACTGTTTTATTGAAGTACGATGTTTTATTCGAAGTATGTGTAACATTCCTTGCGATGAAAGCGATTTTGAACTCTGATTTTTACAAACAAATTAATGGGTAGAAAAGGGGTGTTACAGGGAGGACCAAGTGTCAACTATCCTATCGAGCAATGGCCAGGGCAAGGATACCCGGAAGCCGCTAGAGATCCACTACACTAAGGACTCGAAGTCGTCCCTGGGTACGCCTAAACCAATCACTATCCAAGTGCCCGCTCCCTTCCCCTACAGGGACACCAAAGCAGTCCCGTGGAATTACAGCGTGAAAGTCCAAGTGAAAGGTCCTCAGAACAGCCCTGATGTCATTAACATTTCAGGGGTTAGCGGAAAGACTCGTAGCGGGCGTATCTATGCCCCTGAAAGACTCGGTGGGGGGAAAGCAAGAGAAGAAGAAGAAAGAGCTCGCAAGGGCAAAGACAAAGAAGTAGAACCTGTTGATAAGAATGCAGGCCAAAGGACACTATCTGAACAGGAAGCCAGTGAATTCTTAAAGGTTATGAGGCAGAGTGAGTATAAGGTCGTTGACCAGCTGAATTAGACCCCTGCAAAGATATCTCTGTTATCATTATTGCTCAGCTCAGAAACTCATCGTGCGGCATTAATGAAGGTACTGAACGAGGCCTATGTCACTCACGATATCACAGTGGGTCAGTTTGATGGGATCGTTGGGAACATTGTTGCAAGCAACTACCTTACCTTTACTGATGACGAGGTTCCAGCCGAAGGGAGAGGACACAACAGGGCCTTGCACATCTCCGTGAAATGCGGAGAGTACTCACTTGCTCGAGTGCTCATTGACAATGGATCGTCCTTGAATGTGTTACCCAAATCGACCGTGGAAAAGTTGCATGAGGATTGCTCATACATGAGACCCAGCTCTATATTGGTCAGGGCCTTTGATGGATCAAAAAGGGAAGTCATCGGAGAGATGGAGTTACCTGTACAGGTAGGTCCAGAAGTCTTCGTAGTGACTTTCCAGATAATGGATATCGCTCCATCTTACAGTTGTCTTTTGGGAAGACCATGGATACATTCTGTCGGGGTTGTTCCCTCCTCCCTACATCAGAGGCTTAAGTTCATAGTGAACAATAAGCTAGTAGTTATTTTCGGTAAAGAGGAAATGTTAGTGAATAGGTCGTCTGCTGCCCGCTGCATTGAGGCTGCCAAAGAATCGCTTGAGACCGCCTTCCAAGCATTAGAAATTGCAAATGCCACCTCTGTGAGGGGAGGAATCCTTCCACTGAAGCCTAGACTGTCTAAGACGGCCTTAATGATTGCTAAAGTCATGATAGGTAAAGGTTACCAAGCGAGAAGCGGCTTAGGAAGGACCGAACATGGAATACTGACACCGATACAATTGCAGGGGAACAAAGACAGATGTGGGATAGGATACTGGCCTGGTCGCGCTGACAAGAGAAGAATAGCTGAGGAAAAGAAGGAGCGGAGGATAGCCAAGTTTGAAGGTAGAGAGGAAAGCATGAAGAAGATCATCATCGGCGACATCAAGCTAAACTTTCGAAGCGCGGGAATGCTGAATCCAAATCAGATTGCAGCCATTGAAGATGATCTAAATGCTGGAGATGGCGTCGTCAGTCTTGGGCGCCCTTGTCCCGCAAGTGAAAGGCTTAATAAATGGGAGATTGTTGACTTCCCCGTAGTTTTAGTCCAAATTAATTTTCTTGTAATGCAATTCTTTGGCACACATGTTTTCTTTTCAGTATCAGCATTAATGAAACGTTATTTTGAATTCTCCAACGAATTTCCATTTTCCTTTTTCTCTTTTCAATTGCTTTTATCTTTTCTTTTATTCGTTTTTATTTATTCCGTCAATTTCGCTAAATGCAGATCTAAAAAAATTATTATTTGAAAATAACGACGCGGATAACTCATGTTGTAACTTTGACCACCCTATTAATCAAACTGAGGAAGATATTGAAGAGAACTGGGAAACCCCTGTAACGCCCCAAAATTTAATTAATTATTTAATTGAATTGTTTGGGAACTTAATTGGTAGAAAAATAATAAAATAATAATAATGCTAGTATATGTGGGCCTATTGTTAGGGTTGGGAGTAGTAAAATGAGAAGTGTTAGGGAGGCCCATGATGTAATTTGAATTAGCTAAGGAAAAAGCCCATAAAATTAACCAAAGTATAAATAGGCATTATTTAGGGTTTTGCTCATTTAGAAGGAACAAAAAAAAAATAAGAATTACAGAGAAGAGAAGAGAGAGGACGGCGCGAAGAAGGAGAGAGAGCTAGGGCAAGCCAAAGACTTTGAATTCTTCAAGGCTAAGGTAAGGGTGGGGTTCTATCTCTATAATTGGGTGTATGAATGGCTCTATGTAGGAAGGTTATGGAACCCTAGGTGTTATTAAGTTTAGAAAACCCTAGTTGTAGGTATTGAACTTTAAATGATGATGTTAATTTCGATTGATGATGATTGTTGCCATTTGACGATGTGTGATCATGCTCGTTGATGTTTTGGAACCAAAATTATGTGCGTGGGCGCCATGGGCGCCGTTTTTGATTCTCCCGCAGGGCGCCATGGGAGCCGTCCCGTGTTTGATGTTGTTGGGAGCCTTCCTGGGCCCCATTCTGTGCGTGTTCTGTTGCCTGGGCGCATGGGCGCCGTTCCTAAAATATTGCTGGGGGCCATGGGCGCCATCTTGCTGTTTGTGTGTTGATGTCTTGCAGGTTCCTGGCGCATGGGCGCCAAGGGCGCCAAAACCTGGCCGCCCGGTTGTTGTTCTGTCCTGGGCGCCATGGGCGCCAATTGTGATGTTGCTGTGTTCCTGGCGCATGGGCGCCAAGGGCGCCAAAATCTGGCTGCCTTGTTGCCGTGTCTGGCGCAGGGGCGCCATGGGCACCAAAATCTGGCTGCCTTGTTGCTGTGTCTGGTGCAGGCGCGCCATGGGCGCCAAAATCTGGCTGCCTTGTTGCTGTGTCTGGCGCAGGGGCGCCATGGGCGCCAAAAATCTGGCTGCCTTGTTGTTGTGTTGTGTTTTGGCGCTGTGGGCGCCAAGGGCGCCAGTGTGGCTGCCTATGTCGCGTGTTGTGTTGCTGGGCGCCGGTTTGGCTGCCCGATCGTGTTGCTGGGCGCCAAGGACGCCAGATTGGCTGCCCAAAACGTGAATTTCACATTTGATGCTTGGAATGATGTGTTGATGTTGAATATGTAATTAGACCCAAAGTTGCCAAAATGTTGGAAGGTGCTAAATTGTTGACGTGTTGCCAAAAATGTTGAAAACTGCTTAGTTGTTGATGTGTTGCCAAAAATGTTGAAAGTTGCTAAGTTGCTAATTATTGTTGATAATGGTGTACCATGTTGAATTGCCTCTATTTATTGGCAGGTGGTATGTTGTAGGCCTATGGCCAACGATGATTTCCGATGTTGTTGCGTTGCTATGTAATCGTTGTTTATTGGTTGTGCATTTACATAGCGTCGCATACATAGCATATTTTTACGATGGAGCTATGCTCAAAACACGATGGCCTGGACTGGCAAATTATGATGCAATGATGTTACGATGTTGATGCCTCTATTTATTGGCTGGATTATGGTACCACATGCATTATAGGGCGGTGGCCCTGAGTTGAGTCACATTCCGCATTCATGTTGCATAGCTATGTGATTGAGATGATGTTGACTGCTGTTAAATGATGAATTGATGCTATGACCTGAATTACATATTGTCTTTCATATGTCTGATTATATAGTGCGATATCTCACCCCTTCTGTTTGAATGTTACCCCGATGTTGGTAACGTGCAGGTAATCACGAATGAAGGCTGTTCACCTTCGTTTGATCGAGTCGGTGTCGTCGCTCTGATATGTAACACTCGGGGGGAATGAACACACGTTTTAATATTGTTGCTATGTTATTTCGTTGTTGAAACTTTAAGTTGTTATGTCGTTGTTTTTGAGCTGTCTTGAGTTGTTAAGACGCCACGTCTATTTGAATTAACTTGTTATGAATCCGCTGCGTAGTAATTAAAGAGGAATTATTTTGAAGACTGAAAGGTTGTTTTATCAGTTCATCTGAAAGCGCTATGTATCTGTTTTCAAAAGCGAGTTAACCCGTTTATTGTTTTCACGAAGCAAATGTGGCACTCCATTGTTTGTTGAAAAAGATTTTTATGAACTCTGATTTTGCATTATTTTACCGGGTAGAAATGGGGTGTTACATTAGTGGTATCAGAGCAGTTTCGGTCTGTCCGGCCAAGTTGTCAAGTTATTGTGTCATTGACGATCAAGTATTGTCAATTAGTTCTAACTGTTGTTTATGTTGTAGTGATTAGTTCTAACTACTTCTCTTGTATGCTCTCATTGTCCTTTGTCGACTTTCGACAGAGACTTTGTTGTTGACGTGATTTGTTTGCCGTTAAGTGGATTGGATGTGATCTTAGGTATCGACTGGTTAGAGCATAACCATGTGCATATTAACTGTCGTAGTAAGTCTGTGAGTTTCTCCACTCCTGAAGAGGAGGAAGCTGGTTTGTTGTCTGCTGGTCAGTTGCGGAAGTTGATGCGGGAGGAAGTCCAGTTATTCTCGCTGATGGCGTCAATGTCTGTCGAGAACCGAGCTGTGATTGAAGAGCTGCGGGTAGTATGTGAATTTCCTGAAGTTTTCCCTGATGAGATTCCAGGTGTGCCGCCAGAGAGAGAAGTGGAATTCGCTATTGATCTTGTACCTGGTACCAGACCTGTTTCTATGGCACCTGTTGCGCCCGAAAAAGTCCTTGGGAGAGAACTGTTCTCGTTTACAACTTTCTTTAAAACAATGGAGTCGCCACCAATATTTATTTAGGAAAATATTAGGAAAACCTTTTTTGGAAAGTGATTGGCCTTTGAAAACTGAAAATTTGGGTTCGGGGGTCGGTTATGCATGGGGAAGGTACAAGCACCCCACACATCCTCTCTACTGAGAGGGAACCTTTAATTAAAAGTGTGATTTTAGTGTGTTGATTTGAAAATACTTTAATCTTGCCTCCCTACTTCTCATTAGAAAAAAATGCATTGAAAGAGACTTGGTGAAAAATCTTATTTATGTGAAAGAAAGGAGAAAAAAAAGGTTTTTTAGAGAAAAAGTGCTTGACGGGGGTTACGACCCGCTCCTACGTATCTCCCGGTGCGATGGAGAACTCAAAGCTTACGTAGTTCTCCTTTGTCTTTTTCTGAAAGGTTTTTGTTTTTTTATCTTTTGGTGAGTTTTCGCAATAGGACGAGCATTAGCGAGTGATTAAACTAACAAAGGCTATGGGTAATCACTGCTAAATACTCAAAAAGAGTTGTTACCTCTAGTCAGACGAACAAAGGCTCTGATTGACTATTAGTAACAACTTGCTTTCATTATATTCTCGAAAAGGTTTTCGAAGTAGGACGAGCATTAGCGAATGATTAAACTAACAATGGTTATGGGTAATCATCGCTAAGTACTCATGTGAATTTGAAGAGCGTTCATAGAGATCAAACTAACAAAGGTTATGGGTGACCTCCACTACTTGCTCATTTTTGTTTATTGAAAATGCTTTGAAAATTAATTGGTTTGGAAAAGAGTTTTAGAAAATAGGTAAATCATTTTCAATCGAATTCTATGTCAAAACCAAATGCAAAATGAATGAATGAAGCTCAAACATACTCAACAAATCAAGCAATCATGAACATGTTGATCATCAACTAAGATTAAGCATGCCAATACAATCAAGAGATTTAATTGTCAAAGATGCAAGACAAAATTCTCAACACAATTGTGTTTGTGTGTGAAGGGGAATTGCTACACAAGTTGGAAGCAATCTCAAGAGGGGGCACATATGCCTCTATGCTACACATGCTGGTAGTCTTATAAGGGCACATGATTGTGTAGAAGGGTTTGTGCACAATTAAGTCAAGACATTCAAATGGCATCAAGAACAAAGGAATACAATTGATCATAGGCATGGAGTATTCTAGGTTAGGTGAATGAACATGTGAGCAATGATGTGCATGATTAGGCAAATATGCAAATGCGTGAGCATACAAGACTATGCATGAATGAATAAGCATATAAGACTATGCATGAATGAAAGATTGAGCATACAAGACTATGAATGCATAAGCATAATTATTGTGTAAGGTATGAACATTTGAGTATGCATGGACATGTGAATATGTAAGTTAGAAATGAATATGGAAGAATAAGTAAGAGGATGCATGAAGTATGCATGAGGGTGAAAATGTTTTGGTAAAATGTTTTTGGGTTTTGGTGTTTTGGTAATGAGATGAAATGTTTTTGGTCTTGAAAGTGGTAAAAGTATTTTGGGGTTTATTTTATAAAGTTAAAAAAGTTTGAAATGCAAGTGAGAAAACGTTTTGGGGTTTTTATGCAAAGATGCAAGTGGTAAAAACTTTTAGTAAAAAGTTAGTGAAATGGTAAAAAGTTTTATGAGATGAGATGAAAATGTTTTGGTAAAAACTAAGTGGGAATTTAATTAATTATTTAATTGATTGTTTGGGAATTTAATTGGTAGAAAAATAATAAAATAATAATAATGCAAGTATATGTGGGCCTATTGTTAGGGTTGGGAGTAGTAAAATGAGAAGTGTTAGAGAGGCCCATGATGTAATTCGAATTAGCTAAGAAAAAAGCCCATAAAATTAACTAAAGTATAAATAGGCATTATTTAGGGTTTTGCTCATTTAGAAGGAACAAAAAAAATAAGAATTAGAGAGAAGAGAAGAGAGAGGACGGCACGAAGAAGGAGAGAGAGCTAGGGCAAGCCAAAGACTTCGAATTCTTCAAGGCTAAGGTAAGGGTGGGGTTCTATCTCTATAATTGGGTGTATGAATGGCTCTATGTAGGAAGGTTATGGAACCCTAGGTGTTATTAAGTTTAGAAAACCCAAGTTGTAGGTATTGAACTTTAAATGATGATGTTAATTTCGATTGATGATGATTGTTGCCATTTGACGATGTGTGATCATGCTCGTTGATGTTTTGGAACCAAAATTCTGTGCGTGGGCGCCATGGGCGCCGTCCCGTGTTTGATGTTGCTGGGAGCCTTTCTGGGCGCCATTCTGTGCGTGTTCTGTTGCCTGGGCGCATGGGCGCCGTTCCTAAAATATTGCTGGGCGCCAAGGGCGCCAAAACCTGGCCGCCCGGTTGTTGTTCTGTCCTAGGCGCCATGGGCGCCAATTGTGATGTTGCTGTGTTCCTGGCGCATGGGCCCCAAGGGCGACAAAATCCGGTTGCCTTGTTGCTGTGTCTGGCGCAGGGGCGCCAAAATCTGGCTGCCTTGTTGCTGTGTCTGGCGCAGGGGCGCCATGGGGGCCAAAATCTGGCTGCCTTGTTGCTGTGTTTGGCGCAGGGGCACCATGGGCGCCAAAATTTGCCTGCCTTGTTGCTGTGTTTGGCGCAGGGGTGCCATGGGCGCCCAAATCTGGCTGCCTTGTTGCTGTGTCTGGCGCAGGGGCGCCATGGGCGCCAAAATCTGGCTGCCTTGTTGTTGTGTCTGGCGCATGGGCGTCAAAATCTGGCTGCCTTGTTGCTGTGTCTGGCGTAGGGGCGCCATGGGCGCCAAAAACCTGGCTGCCTTGTTGCTGTGTTGTGTTTTGGCGCTGTGGGCGCCAAGGGTGCCAGTGTGGCTGCCTGTGTCGCGTGTTGTGATTATGGGCGCCATGGGCGCCAAGGGCGCCGATTTGGCTGCCCGATCGTGTTGCTGGGCGCCATGGGCGCCAAGGGCGGCAGTTTGGCTGCCAAAAACGTGAATTTCACATTTGATGGTTGGAATAATGTGTTGATGTTGAATATGTAATTAGACCCAAAGTTGCCAAAATGTTGGAAGGTGCTAAATTGTTAACGTGATGCCAAAAATGTTGAAAACTGCTAAGTTGTTGATGTGTTGCCAAAAATGTTGAAAGTTGCTAATTATTGTTGAGAATGGTGTACCAAGTTGAATTGCCTATATTTATTGGCAGGTGGTATGTTGTAGGCCTATGGCCAACGATGATTTCTGATGTTGTTGCGTTGCTATGTAATCGTTGTTTATTGGTTGTGCATTTATATAGCGTCGCATACATAGCATATATTTACGATGGAGCTATGCTCAAAACACGATGGCCTGGACTGGCAAATTATGATGAAATGATGTTACGATGTTGATGCCTCTATTTATTGGCTGGATTATGGTACCACATGCATTATAGGGCGGTGGCCCTGAGTTGAGTCACATTCCGCATCCATGTTGCATATCTATGTGATTGAGATGATGTTGACTGCTGTTAAATGATGAATTGATGCTATGACCTGAATTACATATTGTCTTTCATATGTCTGATTATATAGTGCGATATCTCACCCCTTCTGTTTGAATGTTACCCTGATGTTGGTAACGTGCAGGTAATCACGAATGAAGGCTGTTCACCTTCGTTTGATCGAGTCGGTGTCGTCGCTCTGATATGTAACACTCGGGGGGGAATGAACACACGTTTTAATATTGTTGCTATGTTATTTCGTTGTTGAAACTTTAAGTTGTTATGTCGTTGTTTTTGAGCTGTCTTGAGTATTTAAGACGCCACGTCTATTTGAATTAACTTGTTATGAATTCGCTGCGTAGTAATTAAAGAGGAATTATTTTGAAGACTAAAAGGTTGTTTTATCGGTTCATCCGAAAGCGCTATGTATCTGTTTTCAAAAGCGAGTTAACCCGTCTATTGTTTTCACGAAGCAAATGTGGCACTCCATTGTTTGTTGAAAAAGATTTTTATGAACTCTGATTTTGCATTATTTTGCCGGGTAGAAATGGGGTGTTACAACCCCTCCAGAGTTGATGAGAATGATGGAACAAGAGGATAAGGTGATTCAGCCCCACGAGGAATCGACTGAAACGATTAACTTGGGCACAGAAGAAGACAAGAGAGAGGTCAAGATCGGCACCACAATGAAAGATAGCGAACGGGAGAAACTGGTACGACTTTTGTTCGAATATGTCGACATTTTTGCATGGACATATCAAGACATGCCCAGACTAGACACCGACATAGTCGAACACAAACTACCAGTGAAACCCGAATGCCCGCCGGTGAAACAGAAATTAAGAAGAATGAAGCCGGATATGTCACTGAAAATCCGAGATGAGGTTAAGAAGCAATTCGATGCTGGATTCTTAGCAGTAGCCAAATACCCTCAATGGGTCGCCAACATTGTTCCAGTTCCAAAGAAAGATGGGAAGGTTCAGATGTGTGTCGATTATCGAGATTTGAACAGAGCCAGCCCTAAAGATGATTTTCCTCTGCCTCACGTTGATGTCCTGGTAGATAGCACAGCACAGCACAACACTCTCTCTTCTCCTTCATGGATGGGTATTCCGGATATAACCAAATCATATGGAGAAAACCACCTTCATCACTCTCTGGGGGACCTTCTGTTACAAAGTAATGCCATTCGGACTGAAGAATGTTGGTGCAACTTACCAAAGGGCAATGGTAGCATTATTCCATGATATGATGCATAAGGAAATAGAGGTCTACGTGGACGATATGATTGAAAAATCCAAGACTGGGGAAGAACATGTCGTTAATCTGCAAAAACTCTTCGAGCGTCTGAGGAAGTTCAAACTCAGATTAAATCCTGCCAAATGCACTTTCGGTGTAAAATCAGGAAAGCTCTTGGGTTTCATAGTCAGTCAAAGGGGAATAGAGGTAGATCCAGCCAAGGTACGAGCAATTCTTGAAATGCCGGCACCTAAAACCGAGAAAGAGGTTCGTGGATTCTTGGGAAGATTGAATTACATTTCCAGATTCATATCCCAATTAACATCCACCTGTGAGCCTATCTTCAAATTATTGTGCAAGAACCAAGAGACGAAGTGGAATGATAATTGCCAAGAAGCCTTTGAGAAGATCAAGAGGTACCTCCAAAATCCACCAGTCCTAATGCCACCTGTATTTGGCAGACCTCTCATTTTGTACCTAACAGTGCTAGACAAATCAATGGGTTGTGTGCTGGGGCAATATGACGAGTCCGGAAGGAAGGAGCATGCCATTTACTATCTAAGCAAGAAGTTCACTGAATGAGAGACAAGATACTCGTTGTTGGAAAAAACGTGTTGTGCTTTGACCTGGGCTGCACGCCGTCAGAGGCAGTATATGCTAAGCCATACTACTTGGTTGGTATCTAAAATGGATCCAATCAAATACATCTTTGAAAAACCCGCACTCACAGGGAGAATTGCTTGCTGGAAAATGCTACTATCTGAATACGACATCCTGTACGTCACTCAAAAAGTAATCAAAGGTAGTGCCTTGGTTGAATACTTGGCACACCAACCCATTGAGGATTACCAATCAATGCAATGCGATTTCCCCGATGAAGATATAATGGCTCTATTCGGAGAAGGAAAATCTCCAGGCGCTAAAGGTGGAGAATGTCATTTGATGGCGCCACAGAGAATGATAAAAGAACGCTCAGGAGATTGTCAATGGGTTTCTTCCTAAATGGGGAAGTACTTTACAAAAGAAATCACGATATGGTCCTCCTCCGATGTGTGGCAAAAGAGGAAGCAGAAAGGATTATGAAAGATGTCCACGAAGGCTCGTTCGGCACCCACTCTAATGGGCATACAATGGCAAGAAAGATCTTGAGGGCTGGCTACTACTGGTTGTCAATGGAGACCGATTGCTTTAACTATGTGAGGAAGTGTCACAAATGTCAAATCTATGCTAATAACATTCATGTGCCGCCCGCTTCTTTGAACGTTTTAGCAGCACCATGGCCGTTCTCAATGTGGGGCATGGATGTCATCGGTCCTATCGAACCTAAAGCATCGAACGGTCATCGCTTCATCCTGGTTGCTATTGATTATTTCACCAAGTGGGTCGAAGCCGCTTCTTATACCAGTGTAACGAAATCTGTGGTCGTCAAGTTCATAAAAAGGGACTTGGTCTGCCGTTACGGCCGTCCAAATAAGATCATCATAGATAACGGGACCATTTTCGCTAGTATACGGGATGGAAGCAGTTCTTCCCATCGAAGTTGAAATACCCTCTCTGCGAGTGCTGATGGAAACAAAATTAGAAGAAGCAGAATGGGTTCAAGCTCGTCTGGATCAGTTGAATCTCATTGAAGAAAAGAGAGTAGTCGCTCTGTGCCATGGGCAGTTGTACCAGCAAAGAATAAGGAAAGATTTCGAGAAGAACGTTCGTCCTCGACAGTTTCAAGAGGGTAGTGCTCAAGAAAATCCTGCCTATCCAAAAAGATTCCCGAGGGAAATGGACCCCTAATTATGAAGGGCCTTATGTGGTGAAGAAAGCATTCTCTGGAGGGGCATTAATCCTCACAAAAATGGATGGTGATGACCTCCCACTCCCAGTGAACTCAGATGCAGTCAAGAAGTACTATGCCTAAAAGAAATATATAGAAAAAAGAGAAAGATGATCCAAGCAAAAATGAGCTCGCTAGGTCGAAAATCCAAAAGGCGGCCTAGGCAAAAATTAGAGCAACCCGATGGATTGAAAACTCTAAAGAGCAATCCAGGCAAAAATTAGGGTCAGAAAGTTGTACTTTGAACAGATACTAAGGCAGTTTACGCCTCTGGAAGTTGAATGATGAGTGGTCAAGTCTATGTGTATGGGTGATTGACGTCGTTACCCCAAAGATGCAAACAATTAAGGGATCTGCTCTTTCTTTTTCTTTCTTTTTAGTTTAAAAACTCTCAATGTAATTTTCGGTCGGTGTGACATTCTGCGCACTTGCTTTCCATTTGAGTATTGAACCTTGGTTTTCAGTTTAAAGCTCTCAATGTAATTTCCGGTCAGTGTGACCTTCTGCACACTCGGCCTCCATTGGAATATTAAACACTTACTTTGTTCCCTTGTTTCCAGTCCACTTTAAAATGATGTTTTATGATACATGATACTGAATTGCAAAGCATGTGCATAATCAAGAGCATTACAATCATTACGAAATTTCTGAAAATTATGGAAATGAGATAATCTCTCATAAATAAAACTTGCAAAGGACAAATACATGCACGATCACTTCAAACAAAGAATCATAATAGCCTGTGCTTCAATTTGGCAATGCCATTACTCGGGACAACCCTCATATCTCACACCGGAAGTCCTGCGAGTTGATTAGACTAGTAAAAAGAAAGCCAAAAAGAAAAACAAAAAGCAAAGAAAAATAAAAAAGGAAAGCAAGAGCAAACCATTCCATATTTCATTTATCATCCCACTCAGCATCAATCATTACACGTGCATACATTGCATGCATGTCGTGTGCATAATACTTGTTGCATACCGACCTCAAGTGCCGACCCTTTCTATTTTTTTTTTTAAAAAGCCAACACGACAAGTGTTGATCTCAAATTAGCAAACCAGATCGTGATGTTAGCACCGAGTCTAGCACCGATCTTCCAGACCCCCAGAGGTCCAATCCAGATCGCACGTCGGCATCGAGCACCGACAGATCATCCGGCCCCAGGCCCTTCAGACTAGCTGTGTCAGCCCAAGACATAGTGGACGTCATTCGTGATCAGTTCTAGACCTGATCTTATTAACGGCCGCTCGAAAAAGACCACCCCCGGACCCCGGCAGTCCTTCAAAGCCCCAGTGCACCTTCGGACCCCAAAAGGTCCTCCAGGGGTTTAGGCAACCCCCTTGGAGCCCCAGTGCTCCCTTAGAGCCCCAGTGCTCTGCCAGATCCCCAGTGTTTGTTTCTTTATTGTTCTCGGTTAACACGCCAAGTGTTAATCGTCCCTCTTTTCCCTAACTCATCTTCCCCCTAAGCGGACAAAATTAGAGTCTATTCTATCTTTATTTTTATTTCTACTACGAAAATCTGAAAACCATTCATCTTTTCTGGTAAAATATAAATAAAGAGGGGCAGCTGTTATACCCTAATTTTGCCCGGTCTTTTTTATCATAATCACTTTAGCCCCGTGTCACAAGCCCATGGCGTTTCGAGCGCTGTTTTGTTTAAAGTCGGGCCGAATTGTCCAATTGGGCCTATGTCCAACATTTTGGGCTTGATTTTGTTAGCTTATCTAATTAGGCTTACGCTTTTTGTTTTGAATCAAGTTTTTAATGTTTTGGGTCATTTGGGCCTACATCTAACTTTTGGGCCAGTTTTGATAAATGGGCCTGTGGCTGGCTCTCTGGACCTAATTTATCCTTTTGGATCAAAAAGCCATAAAAAAAAGTGATAATAAAATCAGATTAAAAAAAAATATATTTCAAACATCCCAAAATATAATAAAATCAGAATTAAAATTTAATTTACAATAATCCAAAAATTCAAAAATACAAAATAAATTAAAAAAATATACAAAAAATAATACAATCCGAAAATAATAAAAAATAAAAAAAAATAAAAAACGAAAATACATAAATATAACAGCAGCAACAGCAGCTTCCTTGGGCATGTTCTTGCTGAGCAAGCCTTGACACACCTAAAAAGTCAGACAAGATTACATAGAATTCAGAACCAAAAGATTAGGGTATTCACATTGAAACCCTAATCGCAAAATACTAAAAATCAACAAACAGAAGCAGTAGTAGCAAGCAGCAGCAAACAAAAGAACCAGTAGTAACAGCAAGCAAAAGGAGACTAGTTCAGTAGCTGGAATACAGGTCGGTGATTTGTTTTTTTTATTATTGAAATAAAAATACAAAACATGTAGAGATAGCAACCGCAAACATGTTTGTTTTCTTATATCCTGTTAAGCGTTCTATACTCCATCTGTTTTCTGTATGAGTGCTTTTTTGTAAAATAGTTAACGAAATTAGGGTCATAATCTGATATCAATGCCAGTGATGTAAAATTAGGGTTCAGGATTGGGAAAAAGGTCTGGTTTGTAAATGTTTTAGCCTCATAAACAGAGTTAGATTAGGGACATATTACGAATAGGTTTGTAGAGATCTTAACAACAAATAAGGGTTCCTGTCTTCCTTCTCAGGAAAACAAAATTGATCATAAAAATAAAACAAATTCGGGTTCGGTTAATCTGTCCTAAAAAAATTAATCAATAGACTTTAGTTAAAATTAGGGTTCAGCTAGTCTAAAAAAGAATCAACAGTAGCACTAGGAAAATTGAATTTGAAGTAGATCCAGTTTAAAAGATTAGGGTTTCGGTACATCGTTTTGTTCATAAAAACGGAATAGGTTAGTAACAGAGTTAAGTTTTGTGGATCTGTTTTGTATAAAATATAGGAAAAAGTTGAAGAACAGGGAATAAAATCATAGGAAGGCAGAATCAGAAATCAAAAATAGGTAAAAGTAGAAGTCAAAACAGAGAAAACAAAAATAAGGAAAGATACACAAAAAAGATGAACCGAAGCGTTACCTATTAGTTCTGGCCAACTGAGCCGCCAGCCTTCATCCTCCCTGGGAAACAAAAAAAAAACAAACATAAAAAATAAGAATATCAGAATCAAAAAGAAGAGGAGGAGAACTGTACAAACAAAAATAACGAAACTCACCCACTTAGAGTTCGACCACCGTAGACGGTGGTCGTTGGCCGTAAAACGTCGCGGATCTCCCCGTAGCTCCCACCGTTTCCTCCCCCTCCTCCGCCAGACTCTCTATCCATCACCACCGAAAGCCCCCCTCCGTCGAAGCCTGTGCGTCCTCATCACCGCCACTTCCGTGGAGGTCCCTGTGCTTCCTTCGCCGTCGTTGAACACTGTCAACACCGTCCATCACCGTAAACCCACTACTGTCGCGTCGCACCACCGTCGTCAACCACCCCCTCACCTTCGCTCCTCACTCTCACCCTCTCCCTCTTTGTGTTTTCCCCCATCTCTCTCTCACTCCGAACTCACCTCTCTCCCCCTCTGAACTCCCATCCTTCAAAATCTCTCTCCCATGGTGTATGCGTGCACGGTACTGCGAAGAGAAGTAAAAAACCAGGTTTAGATGGCGGTGAGAGGACGGGTTCCTGGCTTAGTGAGGGGTGCGGCTGATGAGAGATTAGGGAATTGAGAAATTAGGGTTTGAGAGAGTGAGGCTGGGGACGGCGCCGCGAGAGAGAGTGGGAGGGGATTAAGTTTAGGGTTTTTTAGAATGCCTTATATAGTGTGGAAACCTAGGATCATTTTTGTCTTTTCATTTAACTCAATACTATTTACACCTCTCATTTTCCTGTATACGCCTCCCCCCCTGAAAAGCCCATAAATCTGTGGACCAGTCTACAAACTAGGTTGCTACTTTTCACACCTAGCTTTAATAATACAACTCCCTTCTGCAAACTGCACCCCATTTTACTATTGCACCCTCTGTTTTCGTTTTTATTATTTTCTTTTACAAAAAACCTATAAAAACAAATAAATAAATAAATATTTCATTTTCAAAAATATAAATAGGGGACTAAGTCGACTGTACAGTCGGGTTAGTCTGCTTTTTAGGTCACTAATGAACCGTTACGGATCATGTCCTAAAATCCCTATTTAAAACAAACAATTTCTAAATCAAAATACAAACACATTTCTTTCCACAAATCAAATTTTTAAAATAGGGGATTAAGTCGGCCGTACAGCCGGGTTAGTCACCATTTTAGGATGAATGAACCGTACGGATCAAGAGTCCTAAAACCCCTGTTCAAACAAAATCAAACCACCACACATCAAACTATCTTCCAAACTTCAAAAAATAATCCATTTTCACAAAGTAGGGGACTAAGCCGACTGTACGGCCGGGTTAGTCATCATTTTAGGACAAATGAACTGATCACTCAGGAGTCCTAAAGTCCCTAAATAAAATACACCAACAAACAAAGTTTTCTACCCAAGAACTACGTGTGATTTGATTCTCTACCAAGAGATACGTAGGAGCAGAGGGCGGCCGACCTCTGTCAATTGCACTAATAAAAAACCTTTTTTAGTCTTTTCCAAAATAATCATTTTCCTAAATAAAATATCAATTTTCTTCTTTCTTTTTAGTTCACAATAAAAGGGTAAAAATAAACATTTTCAAAATTAATATTCTTTCCTACAACTAGTTAGCAGGTAACCTTCATTAGGAAGGATGTCGCGGGGTGCTAATACCTTCCCCACGCATAACCGACTCTCGAACCCTTATCTGGTCTCTCAAGGACCCTTATCCATTCCAAAAGAGATTTTCCAATGTTTGCCCTCATAATTAAACTTTGTTGGCGGCTTCATTTTTGAACCTTCGAGGAATCCTCGCCCGGATTTTTCGGTCGCTACACTATTTAGAGAGTTCGGCGCTGCTCCCTAGCCGTTGGATCATGCGACTTGATCTCAGCCGCTGAGGCGGCCCAAGCTCGCTCTAGGCGCGCCCCTCACCGTCTGCTACAGTGCCCTGGATTTGGTTGGGCCATTTCCGTGGATTGGGCCCTCGGCCCAGTCCAGAACACAACTCAAATTGTTGGAGCAAGCCAATGCCTATTTATAAACTTCAAGAGGATGCTCCAAATATATACTCTAGCAATTCCAATAGTTCTTAATAGTCTTCATTGTTATGTGCAAGCGAATTGCAACAAAATTATTTGCTTTATCTCAAATCCAAATGAAGTTTTAACTAAAAAACAATATAACTTTCAACATATTACCAGAAAAGATTGGAATATGCATGTTGTTTAGAAACCATTGGAAATTATGGTTTACTCTTACTCAAATGTCTTGCAAAATGTAGAAAATCCAAGGTGCATGGCCAACCCATAGGGGAGGCAGTCCAAGCCTTAGTTTAGGCCGAAACTCTCTCTTAGGTCTCCCATTTTATATAATGGTTTGATTATAATTATATTAGACCCCATGTTCTCTTAGGTCTACCTTTTATTGAGCCGACCTTGCCAAAGTGTAAAAAATACCAGTTAGAGATATCCGTAATTTACGAGTGCATAACACTTCGGAAAAGAAAAAAGAAAAGTGGAAAAATACGGCCGAATGAACTTTTTCTACCTACTATTAGTAAAACTAGACCATTAGCCCTGCGATGCAAGGGGTAATATTGCATGCCATGTGCATGACTAATATGGATAACAATAATATATTATCAATAATACTCATGAGTCATAAATGAGTCAGAAAAGAGTTCAATTCAACACTAAGACATTTGACATTGTAGTTTCAAAATACATAAAAATAAAGAAAACTCACGCTAAATGCTCGAGAACAATGTCTAGAATTTTTCTTCCTTTTTTTATCAGTCTCCTTTAAGTCACTCTTCTCGACCACATGACCAATCACATCTACATGAATTAAAACACATAGTTAATGGATGAGAAAGTAAGTAATGCAATGCAAACACTTACCAACAGAGAGAAGAAGACACTAACCAAGCAACTAAGATTCATCAAGAGCAGCAAGTAGCTTAGGAAAATCAACAAAACTGAATGAATTATTTGGAATTGTGGGGACTTCAATTAGGCTACATCTTGTGCTATGCATAAAGTTAAGCTTGTATTTTTCAGTAGTGACCCTAAATTTGGTATTATTCTAAGCAACTAATTAATTTTGAATTAGGTAGCACGACCCATCCTTGATTACAATTTCAAAAGCAGGCATCTGTGGCCTCTTAATAGAACCGTGAATCTTGAATCTCTGTTAATTAAATATCACAACTATAGAAAGTTAGAGTACAACTTAACATAACATACTATTTGAAAGTCAAAGGTATTGGAATTACCTTCTCATCGATAACATGTCAATACTGGATATCACACTTGAATTGTTGTATTTAGGAACCCTCCATGTATGCAGAACACAGACCTTAAGTTTCCAATCGGTCTTGCCTGTTCGTAGGTCAGAAATTAGGGTATACACGGACATTCAACAAATGCTTGTTGTATTAGTTGGAGGGGTTGAATCGCATGTAGGTTTTGCCGCATAGTACCAAACTATTTATAATTAGGTTTCCGCCCTTTGCCACCACATTTGTTGCCTCTTAAATTCCCTCTATATCTATCAATCGAGTATGACTTATAGTACTAAATACTATAGTACTAACATAAGCCAAAGCCCTATCAATTATATCACATTTCAATTCCCAACATATCATCAATATTCATTGATAAATAAATTCAATATTAATTTCATGAATTAGTCCACATTAATTTTAATACTCCATGCCTCTTAATATTCTCCATTCATCTTTTATATTCTCCATGCGCCTAATTTAAAATGCTTCTTTATATTCTCAATGCGCCTACATCCATTACACCATTCGAATTCAATGGCTCATGTGTTATCCATGGTGCAATGATTAACATTTTGAATTAAGGAATCCCAATTATCAACACGTAATAATCTTCCTCATAAAATTGAATGCCGAAAACCTACATGCCATGCACCATTCGAATTCCATGTTCAATGTTCAAAGTCGAATTCAATGCCTCCTTATATTCCCCATGCGCCTACATCAATTGGACAATCTGAATTCAATGCCTTATGTGTTCTCCAAGGTTCAATGATTAATGTTTTTAATTAATGAATCCTAATTATCAACACCTATTAATCTTCTCCGTGTAATAATTACTCCATAAAGTTGAATGCTAATGCCCCTTTATATTCCTCATTCGCCTACGCCATTCAAATTTAACACCATCTGAATTCCATGTTCAATGCTAATGCCTCTTTATATCAAAAGAGTAATTGATGCAATTATTTACAATGGAAAGACAATTAATATCAAAAGAGTAAATTACAAAAATACCCTCCATTTTGGCGGACTTTTTCCCGCCTAAATGACCTCTTCTTGGCATACAGAATCTTACTTTTATATATAAAAGATTAATTTATTTCTTAAGTAGACAAAAAAGTAGATTTACAAGACCTTTTCTTCCCCTCCTCTCCTTTGCTTCTCATCAAAGTTAGACATGGAGGGTGAAAAATGGTGACACACACCAAGATATGATCCATCGAAATCTTTTTATATTACATCTACAATTTAGTGCATATATCAAACAATAATGTGTCATACTCTCCCCTCTAGCTTTCATTTTCACTCAACTACTGCATACATATATATATATATATATATATATATATATATATATATATATATATATATAAACCAATCTCTTGTCCAATTAATAAACTCAGATATAGTTTTTTGATAACTACAAAAACCAGATAGGTAGTTAAACCCACATCTTGTGGTTCTATAAGTTTGTTTTTGTATCGCTAAGTACCCCATCCGTCCCAAATATTTTGATAGTTTAGTCTTCAAATATTATCTCAAAACTTTTGATGTTTTACAAATTCAATGCTAGTTTAACTATTTTTTCCAACTATACCTTAATAAATCAAAGAAAGGGAAGAGAGATCCCAAAATTTGTTTTTCCCAAAACTGTCCTTTTGTTTCCACGTAGCACAATTACACCACTTTGGTAGCATTTCAGTGAACCAATGAAGGCAGATACTGTCTATTGGGCTTTCATTGTTACTCCTATCCTATGTTCCCAATCTTTGGTAAAAAAAAATAATGGTATTTGTAAAAACGTACAATTCAACAATTTTTTTTAAATATACATTTTATATTTATTGAGACTTTACTCTTTAGAGTCCCAAAATATGGATTAATTATTGCAAGACTCTTTTATTTTAATTTCAATTATTTCAAGACAACTACAAAGAGGGTATTTTAGTATTTAGCTAACATAAATTAATGGTACCTTAATTTATGTGTAACAAGCCAAAACTATCTTATTTAGTTAAGTTTCTAATTAATTGAAATAATGATATATTCACATAAAGTTTTTTAATTAATTAAATTAATCTAGTTTTTTTTTTAATTATTAAAAAGTCAAATTCAGTAAATTAATAGTGTAATTTAACTGTTTAAAATAAAAAAATTAATTAATTTACAAATATGTTTACTTGATAATGACTAGATACTTTCTTAGGGGTCTTTTAGTCAATTCATAAAATCATTTTATTTCTCTCTTCTCTATCTCATTTCACTTTCTCTCAAACCAAACAACTAATTTATTATTTTTCTCACCTCTTTCTCTCTTTTCTTACTCTCTCTCTCAGCTCTTTCTCTCTTCCGAATTCTCTTCTAAACCAACCAAACACACTCTTAATGTTTTGTTAATTCACATGTCATTTACAAAGACATCAAAAGACTTGGGACGGAGTGAGTATCATTGTTTTATAGTAGTAGTTAATAAATCTTTTAATTTGGCTTATAAAAATAGGGTAAAATATGTTTTTGGTCCCTACAAAATCGGCTCCTTCTAAGTTTAGTCCTTACATTAACGAAATAGGCGTTTTGGTCCCTATCTTATTTTGCCGTTTTTATTATTAGTCCCTCATTACTTTTAATAGCGCTTCAAAACTTTTAATAGCGCTTTTTTGACCTTTTATAAGCGCTATTAAAAGTTTTGAAGCGCTATTAAAAGTCATGAGGGACTAATAATAAAAACGACAAAATAAGATAGGGACCAAAATGCCTATTTCGTTAATGTAGGGACTAAAAACGAAAACCCAAATTTTATAGGGACAAAAAACATATTTAACCCATAAAAATATTACTAATGTGCAAATAACAAAACTTTAAGAAATTTGAGGATCAAATTCCAAATCCTTTTATGATGCAAGAAACATCTTCCAAGTAGAAAGCAAATCCTTTTGAAGTCACATTAGTTAGGTTCTAATTAATTAGTGACCTTGAGCCAAAGGAAAAGCAATTCGAGGGAAAAAGATGCCTAACTGCAGCATAATAAATTTATCCGTCACCACAGACAATGAAGCATCACATAAATGCCGCTGCCTTGGTTGTTCACGCATCCAAAAGGAATTTATGGACTTTATGAGGGCTAATACAGTAATTTATCTGTTCCTAATTTTTGATACTTTTGATTTTTTATTTTTGTCCCAAAATAATAGTTTTTTTAAAAATTCATTATACAGTTCCATATATACTCTTTATATTTATTGAGTATTTTAGAGACTTTTTTTGGTAATGAGTCTTTTAGCAACTAAAGACAACTATTAACTCTTTTATTTTGATTTCAATTATCACAAAACAGCTACAACGATGTATTTTAGTACTTAGCTAAGGCAAATTAATTGTAGCTTAATTTGTGTGTAACAAGTCAAAAGTACTAAAGATTAGAAACACAGGGAGCAATTTGTGATCTTATAAAATTTGGGTTTTTTTAGTCTCTCAACCAAAATTCACCTACTAATTTTTGTTTTCTAAATTTTTTTATCAGTTTTAGTCCCTCATTACTTTTAATAGCATCTTTTTATACCTTTTTGGGGTTGCTTCTAGGGTGAGGGAGCAAATCAAATCACTCACCGGTAAACCATTAAATATGACCTTTGGATGTAGTATAAAAATTAATCAATGGTTGAGATTTAATACTAATTGATTCAATCTTAACCACTCAAAATATTTTACACAAGATCTTACGGTCAATTTTAGTGGTTCACCAGTGCGGGATTTGATTTACTCTCTCACTCACCCTAGAAGAAGCCCTTCTAATTTTGTCCTAAAATTTTTGATTTTTTGCAAATCCAATGCTAATTTAATCATTTACTTCCAATTATACAATTAATAATAAATCAAGACACTATTATATTTTTTTGACATATAAAAAGGCTTAAAGCCCAAAACGAGATTACAAGGGAATTCAAGAAGGAGTAAAATTTTTATTACAATCATCAGTAATAAACCAACCGCCTAATACAATCAACAAGAGTATGGAACAACCGAAGGCGGCAAGGTCATCTGCAACTCTTTTGGCTTCCGGATAAATATGTTTGATTGTAACTAGCAATCAACTTCTAGATACGCCAAGCAAGATTTCTACCCTACGAGCTACCTGTGGAAAACCTTAAAAGTCATTTAGCCACTGTCTCTAAATCAAATTGGACCTTCACCCTAGGAAAGCCTTTCCCTTTAGCAAGCTTCAGGCCTTCACGAACACTACATAGATCTGCAACATAAGCTGAAGCAAGCCTTCATTTTAGTCATTTATCTTTTTTTGGGTCCGTTTTCGTCCATCATTTTTCATTTTCTTTTCATTTTGGTCCATGCCGTAAGTTTTTGTTAACATACGCCACGCTGGCAGTTAACTGCTAACGTGGCGTCTTAAGTGTCACTGCTGACTTAGAATTCTTTAAATTAAGGATGTGGCATATAAGAGACCAAAATGAAACTTAAAAAACATGAGGGACCAAATTGACAAAATTAACAAATCTAGAAAATCACCCCAATCTTCATCTTTATCTTCTCTGGGGAGCCACCACCACTTAAAAAACATCGCCTCTCTCTCTCTCTCTCTCTCTCTCTCTCTCTCTCTCTCTCTCTCTCTCTCTCTCTCTCTCTCTCTCTCTCTCTCTCTCTCTCTCTCTCCCCCTCTCTCTCCCTTCGTCATTGAAAGTGCCAAAAAACCGTAAAAATGTGAATCTACATTTTCATTTCGTTAATATTTATCATTTTTGTTGAAATATTTTGCTAACAATCAGTTACTGCACCAATTTCGAGTCTATTGCAAGTGGTTTGGTGAATTTTGGTTGAGTTTTGAACGTTTCCCCAATTTTCAAAAGGTGGCATGGGCTTTAGGGGTTTCAGTGAGTTCAATGCTGCCCTGCTGGGTAAGCAATGCTGGAGCCTTGTAAATGACGATTCCTCTCTAATGGCAAGAGTTTTTAAGGGCAGATATTACCCTAGATCTAACTTCTTATTTGCTAATGCTGGCTTCCAACCAAGCTATACTTGGAGAAGCATTTTAAGTGCTAAGAGAGTCATTGAGCATGGGTCTAGATGGTCAGTTGGTAATGGTGATAAAGCTAAATTTTGGCAGTCAAATTGGCTCCCTGAACAGGCAAATTTCAAAGTCTGTAGCCCTGTTAGCATTCTTGCTGCTGATGCTTCTGTCAGTTCCCTTATAGATTCAAACACTAAGCAGTGGGACAGGAACCTCATAGGCTCAATCTTCAACCAATTCGAGGAACAGCAAATCCTGAATATCCCAATCTCCTGGAGGCTACCTGAAGATAAATTAATCTGGCATTGGGAGAAGGATGACAACTATTCGGTCAGAACAACTTATCATATGCTCAAGGAGGAATTTGGAAGAAATGTGGCTGAGTCATCCAATTCCTCTAACAGTCACTTGTGGAAAGGTATAACTCTTGATACTCAATGCCCTATTTGCTGCTCTAATTCTTAAATTGCTGGCCATTTGTTCATGATTTGTAATCTGGTCCAATTGGTGTGGTTCTCATCCCCTTTGGGCATTCATACCCTAAATCACTCTGATCTTACGAGATGGCTCCTCCATTGGATATCAGTTGATGACCCTCTTGCTAGGCAGTTGTTCTGTGTTACTTTGTGGAAGATTTGGAAAGCCAGAAATGACCTAGTCTTCAACTAGACCAATTTCAACCCCATTGCTATTGCTGCTGACAGTGCAAACTTTGTTAAAAATTTCAATGTAGCAAATTTGAAGACTTCAATGTCTACTAGCCCTCCTTCTAGCTCCAATTGGACAGCTCCTACAACAGGCTTCACTAAAATCAACACTGATGTTGGCTGTTTTACTGATAATACTTCAGCTCCTGCAACTCATATTCAAGCTGGCAAAATTAGCCCCACTGTTGCTGAAGCCTTGTGCCTTAGATGGACCATGAACTGGGCAAATACAAAAGAGTTATCCAATTGTTGGTTTGAATGTGATGCTGAGGTAGTTGTAAACTGTTGTAATGGTCTGAAATCTGATGTATCTATAGATCCTATTATTTCAGATTGTATTGATTTGTTAGGCCAAATGCCAAATTCTAGGATCTCTTTTGCTAGGAGGAATTGTAATCAAGCAGCCCATGCGCTTGTTAGTCTAGCTAAGTAGGTAGGGATTATGTATTGGCAGGGGTCTGTCTCTGATTCTATTGACATTGTAGTTTGTAATGATGCCACGGGCTCTCTCTTCACTCAATTAAAACCTCTCTGGGCCAAAACCTCATGGAAAAAAAACCTAAAAAGGAAAAAGAGTACCCCGGGAAGAATGAGGCAAAAAGTCAGTTACACCGAGTTCAGACATACACAAGGATTTCCCCACCAGTCAGAAATCTTAAGAGCGAAACTGCGACCTTCTATGCTTATGAACCAACTCCATGTTTTAGACTTAACGTGGTTAACGATCACTTTTGAATTAAAAACTTGAGAGTACGGTTTCATTGAAACCAGATGCACCACGTGACAGCTATCTAGAAAAGTACTTCAATCTACAAGTTTTCTTGGATTCCAATTGCAAACCATTAGCCCAAAAATACTCGATATTTGGTATTTGAAACTACGGTGCCCACCAATTCTGAATATCAAATAGTACATTTAAATTGAGTAGAGGAAACTTCAAAAGACATGAGACGAGAGGCGGAGGGAGTAATTGATTGAATCAAATTTAGGCATGATGAACACCCACATTGAATAAGCTTTTACCTGAATTGTGTAACAGATTGGAAACTTAATAAATTTGGGCTATTTAATGTGAAATATGTAAGGTTTATCTATTTATTGCTTCACCATCTCGAATTTATGGAGCAAAGAAACGTAAATACGCAACACCTTAACGCCCAATAAGCATTTAATGTGAATGGAAATGTACTATAACCGACGTAAGCTAATTAATGCAATTTAAATATCCGATCTTCATTTCCTCTCATTAATTATAGTCTTTTGCGGTGCTATTCATCATCTTTTAGCCATTACAATTAACATTAGATTGGCTGATTGGAAACGTATGGATTACCATAATTTCACTCCCAACATTTTTCAGTTACGCCAAATTTTGGGAACATAGTTTTGCGGGAATTTTTTCCGGGCTATTGCTGGCTACTTATGGAGTGTTCCAACGATTTCAATAAAAGACTACTCTCCGCTCGTATTTAAGATCAAATTTCATCGAGTTTTTCCACTGTGAGAATCAAAATCGAGAGAACTCTGTCGACCCCGTGTCCCAAGGTAAATTAAACCACAAGACCAACTATGTTGATTTTGCGTATTTATTTATGCTGTCATTCGTGTAGATTTTGTTCCAGGCAGCAGATACAAACGTTTTCCCAATATTTCTCGTGGTAAAATATAAGTAAAATTTAGCTCTTTAAATATAGCAGCAAAAATTGACTTTTTTTTATCCTATACTATATAAAGTTGAGATAATAGATAATTTAGGTAATAAAGTTGAATTTTTAAATAGAACTTTCAAGAATAAATATGAACAATTAGATTCTTTTTGACAAAAAATAGTGCATAGCGAATAAGTTAGCGGATAGCTGATAAGCTAGGTTGTAAACTAATGTTTGAACATGAGAGAGAATATTCATTTGTTGAAAGATAAGTAAGAAACTTAATTAAAGTAACAAAGGTAAAAATTAAAGAAAAAACGAAACACTATAAGCTCAAACGCTATTTCAACAAGCGTTTAAAAAAACAATATCAAACAGTTACAAAACGCTCATCCGCTATAAGTTAGTAGATTGGTATTGCCACATAGAACCTTGATCTTAATAAGTGTGTAACTAGCGTGTAATAACTAGTTTATTTTATTTACTATTCTCTCTCTTCCAAAACCTTGGAACTTCTAGCTATTACACACAAATTAAGGAATCATTCATTAGCTTCTGTAAGCTAAATACCAAAATACCATTTATTATAGTATTAATTATTATTGAGAAATTTCTATACACTATATCTTGGTCTTAAAATAGTATATTTACAAAAATTTGACGAATTATACGGTGGATTTTGAAAAACACCACTATTTTGAAACAAAAGAAATGGGCTAGAAATACCAAAGTTTTTTTTTTTTCGATAAGCAATATCATTGAAAAGAGCACAAGGGGTGCCTAACCCTTACAATGAGAGAAAAAAAAAGGGGGAGGGCCTCCTCAAAACCTCCCTGAGCCAAAACCCATTGGGAAAAAGACTCAGGTAGGAAAAAGAGTACCCTGTGAGTGCACTACAGAGGGAAAACCTAACCCACTGTTTCTCCCCCTACTACCCAACAAAATGATTAATACAATGGTAAGCGTTATTCCACCAAGAATCTAAAACATAACCGGAATGACTCCCCACCCCATAAATAAACCACAACCAAGACATAGTTTTAATATGATAAACAATCGAGTCTAAATCCGGTTCTTCCCCCTTGAAAATAAGATTATTTCTAGTCAACCAAATACTCCAACACGAGGCCAGCCAGATAAGATGTCTAATCTTCTTAGATTTCTTGCCGGTAAACACTTTTGCGAAGGAATCAAAATGCTCCATCAAAGACTCCTCAACGATATGATACACACCAAGCCATATCTCCACCTTTTTCCACACCATCCTAGCCAAATCACACCCCACGAAAAGATGGTCCAAATCTTCAAAATCATTCTGACAAAAAGCACAGGCCGCCTCCTCCATAGACTGAATAACGTTACGATTAAGCAAAGAAGAGCGAAGAGGAAGAGCCGAGACAAACATACGCCAACCGAAAAGCTTAATTTTCGACGGAACAACTGTTTGCCACACGGCTTCAATTCTGGCCGATAGCAGAGGGGGCAAGACAGCTGCTTGCCGAACGCTTTGTACCTGGATATAACAAGAACTAACAGAAAACATTTTATCATGAGTTAGAATCCATTTCCAACAATCAGATTTACCTCGAATCGGAGAAACTTCACGCAAAATGTCCGCCAACTCTGCAGCTTCTTGAACACATAGATGACCACCTGCAACATTAGATAAAAAATTCCAACTCCATACATCTCTTCTCCAACAACCAGCTTCAGCCACAGTGAGATCCTTATCAGCACAACCGGCAAATAAATTAGGAAACACGATAGACAGCGGTTGGTGACCAATCCAATGATGTTTCCAAAGATTGACCCCCTCACCACTGCCCAATCCTCTCCGAATACAATCTTTGAACCAATCGTCCCCCATTTCTTCTTTACCAACAATACAAAGATCCCTCCACCACAAAGAATCCGATCTCATTCTCCTAACGGAATCACTAGACATAAATCCCGACAACTCACCATATCTATGACTTAATAGACCTCTCCAATTCGCATTCTCGTCCACCAAACAGCGCCACTTCCATTTTGACAATAAGGAAATATTGAAATTCTCCAAGTTTTTGATACCAAGACCTCCCTCATTTTTCTCCCTACAAACCTTATCCCAAGCCACCCAATACATACCTCTCGCATCCTCCTTAACTCCCCAAAGAAAATGTCTTTGAATCTTTATCATCTCCCTAATAACCACTTTTGGTGCTTTGTAGAAAGAGAAGAAATACAAAGGTAAACTACTAAGGACTGAGTTGATAAGCGTAACCCGACCTCCTATAGATAAATTGCGCCCCTTCCAAGATGCCAGCCTAGACCGAAACTTTTGCAAAACCGGATTCCAAGTCCCTTTTCGCCTCGGATTAGCACCAATGGGAAGGCCAAGAAAGTTGAACGGAATGGATTCCGACCTGCAGTGAAGGAATACTGAAGCTTGCTCCATAAAATTATTAGGCACATTAATACCAATAAGCTTACTTTTGATGAAATTGACCTTCAATCCGGAGACGAGTTCAAAGCTCCTGAGAATAGATTTTATACCCCAAAGGTTATTCCAAGACGGCTTCCCAATCAGAACGGTATCATCAGCAAATTGAACAAGCGAATAACTAAGGTTTTCATTAATTACAAACCCCTCAAAAACCCCAACCCCCACCGCCTTATCCACCAACCGAGCAAGACCCTCAGCCACTAACAAGAATAAAAAAGGAGATAGAGGATCCCCCTGACGCAATCCCCTTTGCACCAAGAAATCTTGAGTTGGGCTTCCGTTGACCAAAACCGATAAAGAAGAAGAAGACACACACGCTCTAATCCAACGAATCCACTTAAGATCAAACCCGAACTTAGCTAACATATCAAAGAGGAACGACCAAGAGACGGTGTCATAAGCTTTCTCAAAATCCACTTTAAACAACATGCACTCCTCCTTATTACGCTTCGCCAAATCAACAAGCTCATTAACAATCACTACCCCATCAAGAATATTCCGACCACCAAGAAAAGCCGACTGACACTCAGAAATCACCAAAAGAAGAACCTTCTTTAACCTGTTGGCCAACACCTTTGAAAGAATCTTATAGATGCTCCCAATTAAACAAATGGGCCTATACTCCCCCAACCCTTGAGGATGATCATTTTTGGGAATGAGAGTTAGGAAAGAGGCCGAGAACGCTTTAGGAATGTGAGCCTTGGCGTAGAATTCTGAAAAAACTCCCACAATGTCATACTTCAACAAATCCCAATTCTCCTTAAAGAACCTCAAATTAAAACCATCAGGACCCGGGCTATACCAAAGTTGAAGGGAGTAATAATTTGTTAAAATAGAGAGAGTATATACTATCCGATAATTTTTCTTGCTAAGCTCTTAGAGAAATTCAAATTAATTAAATTTATTTGTTTGTAGGACAGGGGAGACAAAATGAATGAGAATTAGTATATCTTGATTAACATAAGCTACCTTTCTAGTTTCTGGTGTGGTCTCGTATCTACTTTTTCTACTCAAAATTGAACATTTTCTAATACACATGAAGATTTACTTCCAAAAAAAAAATACACAAGGAGATTTAGACTAAACAGTGATAATTAATAGCCTAAATTAGCATATTAAAACAAACTTTTTCTTACTGCAAACTTAATTAGTCTGCATGATTGAACACAAGATACCCTGCAACATATGTTGAAAATTCTCATTACTGGAAAAGAAACTTAAATACATAGAACATTTGTTACAAACTTTAATCCTAACAACATACATAAATCTTGAATAATCAAGAACAATACTCTTAATTATATGTACAAAGATTTGATTTGATTTTGATACACAAGGTTAGTTTTCTAACTTTCTAACTAGTCGATCCTTGACACTCATGCTAATATATATAAAATATATATAAATAAACTTAAACTATTCAAAGAAGGAATTGAAAGATAATTAACATAGGCTATTTTCGAACTAGTCTCTTTGTGGTTCCTGATTAGCTAGCTAGCTAGCTAGCACAAGAGGCTAAACCTTCTTTTCTTCAAGAATTTAGAAGGGTTTTGATCTGGTGGTGGGTGCATGAATTTGCAATTAGGACATGAAGGAGATGACTTGCAAAGCATTACCAACATGTGACACCTCATACAAACTGTTGCTATCATTTCTTTGTATTCTCTATCTGATGATGATGATAACCATGATGATGAAATTTCCTTAATATCCTTCTTCTTGTTTGATTCAATATTCAATAGATCAAGTTCTTTCAAATTCCTAGGGGAGGAAGCAGTTGAATAATCCTTCTTTTTCTTCTCATTGTTTTCATAACTTGTGTCTTCTTTTTTCCTCAGTGAATCACATGTCAAATTCAGCTCAAGGTCTAAACTTATTTTTTCAGTTTCAGTTCCTCTCTTTGAGTCTTGTGTTTTCATATTCATCCTTGACTGCATAAAAAAATAAAATATTAGATTAGATTACCTCATGAGAACCAAAATATAATAATAACGCACATAACAAAATATAAGAAATAAAATCTATTTAGTTCAAATTGTAAAAAAAAATATTTGTATTTGGTTCAAATTTAGACCAAATACATATAGAGTTTTTTTACTTATATTTTGTACAGACTGAGTAAATTTCTAACATGTTTCACACACAGATACTGATCACACACCTGAACGGTGAGGTATTGTTGGAATTTATCTGAAGGCAAAGGTGTTTTGAGGTGTAACTCAAAATCAAAGATGGATTTTGTTTTCTCTACATGATCTTTGTGATCCTTGAAAAAATCTGCAGTGAGTGGAATTTCTTCAAACTTTCTCTTCTTTTGAAATTCTGGAGGAGCTTCTGTTTTGGGGCTCATAGAAAGTGCCTTGTGAAGGGATACCATGGGTGGCTTAAATGTTAGAAGAGAAGTAGTTGTGTTGTGAGCAAAATGTGTGAGGAGATTGTGGTGGTTATATAGTAGGACTTGAATATTGAAACGTCAAAAATAAATACTCTTGGGGCCTACTTATAATTATGATGACGTGTACTCCAAGTTGGATAATCATTCAAAGTACACACTTTACACATCTCTTATTCATGCATGAACAAGTAAATATACTCCCCATTTTTGTTAGCATATAAAGAAATGGTTTAGGTCTTTTTCAACTAAACTAAGGTTCTGAGTTCAAATCCAGCACCTTGGGAATGCAGCAACGTTTAATTTCTTGAGGGAGAATTTTTCCGTCCATTGTGATCCTATTTGGCCGGCTCAAGAGATTAGTTTCTATAGTTGCGCGCAGATGATATCGTTCACACAAAAAAATATAAAGAAGTTTATTTTTAGAGGAGTACTAGTATCATTTTGCTGTCCAGAAATTTATTTTCTGACAAATTTAGATTAAATTTTCTCAACCAAAAAATATTTTTTCTAAAAGATATATAAGTGTATACTATGAAAATGGGGACTGTTTTATCTAAGAAGGTAGCTTGACTGATGAGCTAAAAACACCGAAATAGAGACACTTTTAGCTATTCCTTTTTCCCACTTCCTAAACTAATAAACATTCATAAAAGAAAGTTTAACTAATGTTTAGCGTTCTTAATTATTTAATAATTTTTAGATAAGTTCATGAACTAATAAATGTAATTAAACTTGTCAATATATTGTGATTGAACCCCTAAATGTAAAAATTTTAAATAATCTATAATTAGGTTCATGAATTTGTAAATTTTTTTTATTATGTCCTTGTATTTAAAAAATTTGGATTTAATTAGTTACTGTTTAAATGTTTAGGGAATCAACTAAGATACAAGGATCTATTACAATTTATTTAAAAATTTAGATACCTAACTACAAACTTTTTTAGTTTAAAGACCTATTTAGAAATCTCTAAGGCTTTGTTTGACAAAAAGTAGCGGATAGTGGATAAGCTAACTTATAGGGATGAGCTGAAAGCGGATAAGGTAGCAAATTGAGTTTAAAGTGTTTTGGAAAATTAGCGGTTGAACTAGCTTATATATATATATATATATATATATATATATATATATATATATATATATATATATATATATATCAAATGACATAAATGGACATTTGTAATTAATGTTCAAATACGAGAGAGAATATTCATTTAATGGGGAATAAATGGGAAATTTAATTAAAAAAAGATGGGTCTTTGTCAAAAAAAAAAATTAAAGAAAGATGGGTAAAAATGAGAGACAAAATGAAACGCTATATGTTATAAGCTGAAACGCTATTTGAGCATTTCAAAAAAACACTATAAACTACTAAAAAATGCTAAGCTAATGTTGTTAAACACTTACAAAAGGCTCATCTAGTACAAGCTAGCAGTTTGGCATTGCCAAACAGAACCTAAATAGTTCAAGTACGTATCAAGGAGTAATTAAACCTATGAAAAAAACTTTTCAAGTAACTTTAAACAATATAGGTTGAGTGTAACCATCACATAATGTGAAAGTCCAAATACTTTTTATGCCTTCTAAGCACAATTTCAAAATTCACATGTAGCACAACTTGCACAAGAGAACAAAACCACAACACTGATTCTGGTATAAAATCAAATAATTTGGCTCCTCCATTACATGTTATAAATTAATAAATTAATTTAGTACTTATGGCTACAAAAGTCGGTGAGAAGATGTATGGCACGGGTCATTCATTAATGTTGTGAGTCTGCATACAGTTGAAGGGAAGGTCTTGAGTGCCAATGGTTCTTTAATGTAGATAATAACTCCAATATCTACAATTGGGTAACACCAAAAAACTAAAATGTGCCAATGGTTCTTTAATGTACATAATAACTTCAACATCTACAATTGGGCCACTCTTCTATCACAAGATTGACATGCGATACATAGTCAATGAACTACAGTTTTTTTTATGTCTTTTAAGTTTATTACTTAAAATAAGTATAATGTTTTATATTGTTTAAAAACTTATAAAAGTTGTCCATTGGTACGTAGTTGAACTATAAGTAAAATTTGTATTTTAAAAATATTTTATAAACTTAGTGGTCACCCATCACATGCTTCTCAAAAAGTTAACCCTAAATCATCACTAGACTCAATGGTCATGCCAAAATGGATCGTATCTCTAGATAAACTCATCTTCATGCTTAGATCTTTAACTCCTCTATCAATTTATATATACTTCTTCACCATCATTTCAGACATGCAATATCTTCCTAGACAAGACATCAGCGACAACATTCGCCTTCTCGAATGGTACTATAAATCAAAATCATATTCCCTAAAGAATTCCATCCACTTCCGCGGACTCGTTTTAACTCCTTTTGGTCCAACAAATACTTCAAGCTCTTGTGGTCATTAAACATAGCGAACCGAGCTCTATAGAGATAATGCCTCTCAGTCTTTAATGCAAAGACTAAAGAAGTTAACTGTAGGATAGTTGCTTTCATAAACTTTCCATTGCATTGAAGCATAAGCCAAAACCTTATTTTCTTGTATCAACACACAGTCCAATCCCTGATAGGATGCATCATACTAAACGTTAAACAGACCTAAGGGTTCTAGTAATACCAACACTGCTGAATCAGTTAACCTTCTTATCAACTCTTGGAAACTAGTCTAACACTCTTCCATCCACTCATAATACTTATTCTTCCTCATTATCTGCATCATAGGTAATACAATTTCGAAAAACCTTCAATGAATTGTTTGTAGCATCCCACAAGCCCAATAAAACCACGAACTTCACTAACACTCTATAGACTCTCCCATCTTAGCACCACATCAACTTTAGATGGATCAACTCTAATTCCTACTCTCAATTGATCACATTGTCTTAATTAAGACTGGGACTTCCTTCAACCAAAACTCACACTTAGACAACTTTGCACAAAGCTGTCTGTCCTTTAGATTTTAAAAGACTATTCTCATATGCTCTCCGTGCTCTTCTATGCTTGAAGAATAAATGAGAGTCTACATAAACTTCTGAGGGGTTCGTAGACTCGAATAGCAGACTCGACTCGTAGACTCCTAAGCGTCTCTTAAAATAAAAAAAATGACATTAAAAGTGCCAGTAAATGACACTTATAAATAATAGAACACCAATTAGCACAAAAATAATTCAACATTTCAATTTCAAACTCCTTAATAAAGCAAAATAACAAGGTATATTGATAAGATCCTACTACATTAAACATAAAAAATTAATTCCCAAAAATAAAAACTGAAAACATTTCATAAAACATATATGCTAACGGCTTCAATCGTCAAAGTTCCTACAAAATATATATATATATATATATATATATATATATATATATATATATATATATATATATATATATATATATATATATATATATGCCTGAAGACCTATCAGAGCGATAGTCATACCATACAACATAACTAGATAGTGCCATATCTAGGTCTAAAAGCAGTTTTCTGTTTATATTCTTAAATCAGTCTTAGAAAAGATTGAAGCTCCTTTCAACTGGTCCATCATATCATCTATTCTTGGCAATGAATGTTTATTCTTAATAGTTTCCTTATTCAACTATTGGTAATTTACACACAGTCTTGAGGATGCATCCTTCTTCTTAGCAAACAAGATTAGAGCTCTCCCACAATGAAACACTAGACCTAATGAAATCCTAACTCGTCAAATCATCTAATTGTTTCTTCATATTAGCTAATTCAACTAGTGACATTCGAAAAGGAGATGTAGAAATAGGTCATGTATCGGGTACCAAGTCAATAGAAAACTCTCAAACTTCTTCACGTATTCTTCCGCTGTCATACCTCCTTGTCTTAAGCTACTAAATTCCCTCTCCTTATCCTCCCTAGTCATCTCTGGAAGGTACTTCTCTAGGAAGCATTCCTTAAACCGATCCCATGTCAGAATTCAACCCACTTCATCTAAGAGGTTGGACTTACCTCTCCACCATGACTCGTCGTCCTTAGTCAACATGAACGCCTCATAACCCACATACCGGTCCTCCCGAGAACGCATCACAACAAAATTCTTCTCCAACTCCCGAATCTAGTGCTAAACTCCTTCCTATGGGTCCTAATCCCCCTTAAACTTTGGTAGCTTCCCTTTAGGAAATGTGTGGGCCGTGTAATAGTTTGAGTAGTCTCACACTATTATTTTTGTTAGAGTTTATGATCTCACGTTAATTGCAGAATTTGAACATTCTACTAGGTTTGATGCAGCACCACAACAGCTAATCCTTTCACAGACCTCATGTTCTCATTATGTTCAGTCCCTTTCAATGTCCAATAGGGTTTCCAAGTCCTATATCACGATATCTTCTTGGAGGAACCAAATCTCTTCCTTAGCTAGGAAGACATGGTTCAACATTCATAATGTATAATACACTACAACAAATTTAAGGATGGGCAGCGCTTTTTTTTAGCCATGGGCAGCGCTTCTGAGCGCTGCTTAACTTGGCGCTGCTGATTCCACTCAAACAATGGGCAGCGTTTAAGAAGCGCTGCTCATTGATAGCCATGGGCAGCGCTTCCAAGTCATAAGCGCTGCTCATTCCAAAATTTCGCTAAACAATGGGCAGCGCTTGCACTTAAAAGCGCTGCTCATTGCCATATTTCGCTACACAATGGGCAGCGCTTTTAGGGGAAAGCGCTGCTCATTGTTAGAAGCGCTCACTACAAAAAAATTGGTTTTTAGCGACGAAAATTTCCCTCGCAAAATGAGCGAAATCCGTCGCTAATGACCGTTAGCGAGGGAATTAGGGAGGGACCTGTTGCGTCGCTAAATTGCTCCTCGCTAATGGGATTAGCGAGGGAATCTGAGTCCGTCGCTAATTAGCGACGGTCCATTCCATCGCTAATTCCCTCGCTAATGGCAGCCACGTGGGAAAATTCAGACAGCCACGCGTCCACGTTCCCTCGCTAATTCCCTCGCTAATGCTTAGCCACGCGTCCACTTTTCCTCGCTAATGCCTAGCCACGCGTCCACTTTCCCTCGCTAATTCCCTCGCTAATGCCTAGCCACGCGTCTACTTTCCCTCGCTAATTCCCTCGCTAACGCCTAGCCACGCGTCCAATTTCCCTCGCTAATTGCCTCGCTAATGCCCATCTGATTGTATTTTTTTGATTAATCTGCTTTTATACCTGTTTATTTTATTAATAAATAATAAAATCTAAACTATATAAAACAGTTTAAAATTAAAATTCTTCAATAAATAAAAATTACGAGAATAAAATTTGAATCCACAACACTTAATCTGAAATGTTATAGCAAAAACGTTAATCAACAACACTAAAAGTTGCCACCATCAGACTCCTCAGCTTGCTCCTCATCTTGCTCCTCATCTTGCTCATCATCTTCCTCCTCATCTTCCTCCTCATCTTGCTGCTGATTTTGCTGCATATTCTTAAAATACTTTAACATCATCGCCTGCCTACGGCTCACCTTCTCAAAGTTTTGCTGCATCTTTTTCATCGCCTCAGAAGAGGTCCTGACCTCCTGTCGAGTATCGTGCAGCTCCTGTCGAGTAGACTGCAGCTCCTGCTCCATCTGCCTCATATGCTCTTGTCATACCCCAATTTTGTCCGGCTTAGGTCAAAACCCTAATTTTCCACAAAAAATAAATAAATTGAAGAGCGAAGAGCCTTATGCACGGCATTTCGGATCCTAGGAGGCATTCCAAGGTTCTTGAAATCATTTTTAGGGTTGGAACGCATTTTTCGGGCAAATTAGGGTTTTAGAGTCAAAAAGGGTATTTTGGTCAATTATAACGGTTTTTTTCCTCTCGCTTTCAAAAAGGCTAAAAAATATGTATAATTAAAAATAGAAATCTGAAATCAAAATAAAAAAAATGAATAACAAAATAATATTGGATGCTTATTGTATTTTTTAGAATTAGGGCTAATTCCTTTTAGGTGCTTTTTGCTTTTATCCATTTTTGGCTAAAGTAAGCACTAGTTTTGCAAGCAAACTACCTCCCTCACTCCATCCTCATGCTCCACGCCACCAACACCATCAGCCCACATCAAGCCTTTCATCATTTCTTTGACAAGCACACCTTTGAGTCCAATAACATTCAATACACAACATATTTTTACCTCCCTTCTCTCTACACCACTAAATACACACTAATTTCTTTACTTCCCTCTCACAACTTTAAACCCATTGGATCTTTGAAATTCAATAAGGACAACTCACTCCTCTCCTCCCCAAAAGGACCAAGAAATTCGTAGCCCCTCTCCTCTCCCTCACTTCCTCTTGTTTTTCTTTCATCTCAAAGGAACCTTCCCATTTCTCCTACACCAAAAAACCCTAGCACACCAAAAACCTCCCCTTTTCTCTCCCAAAACCGTGGCCTCCCCACTCCCTTCCTTCATCCATTTTTGATTTCCTCTTCACCCAAACACCACCATCTCACTTCATTCTCATCCCTCTTTCATATATCTTCTCCATTTTCCATTCAAGATCAAACATCATCATCAAGGAAGGTTTTCATCAAGCCTTTTTTTTTTGGGGTTGGAGTTGAAGTTCCTTGGAGGTTCTTGTTGATTTGGTTTCTATTTTCTTCATCTCATTGCATTTTCTAGCTTGGATTTGAGGTAAAAACTTTCAAACCCTTGCATCATCTTCACTTTGCATTTCACATATCATCATCATTTTGTTTAAAATGTAGCTTGTTGTTGTTGGTGAGAGGAGCCTTAAACACTATTGACAAGCACTTAGGGAGGCTTGGGTGTTTAAGGTGCCTCTCACTCTTGAATAAATGGAGTCATGTTGTTTTGTGTTGATTTTTTGCATTTGTTGTGAAGTAAAATTGTTGTTTCATGTGTTGTTTGGTTCGCATATCCTAGTAAAGTTAGCTTTAATTTGATTTTGTTGTTTCTCTTTGCTTGATGGGGCTTAATCATGTTGTAGATATTTGATTTTAGTGTTTTCATGCTTAGATACTTTGTTTACGTTTGCAAATTTCTTTTCTCACATAGATTTCGCACAAAGTAAAGAGTTTGAGAATAAATGTTGATTTGAGGTCTTAGTGTTTAAGTTATGTGATTAATTGTTCCTAAATCTTGTTAGTATCTTTTGCTTCCTTGATTTTGGGAGTTTGATGAATAAATTGATGGTTTGACTATGTATTGGTTTCGCAAGTCATGAAGAATAAATAGAGTTTTTATATGTTTGCTTATTGTCTCAAGTTGATGATAGGCAATATGATTCTCACTTGTGCCTAGTGCACCTTGCCTAAAGTGATGAAGATTGTTCTATATGATTCAACCCTTTTAGTTTATATGATTGGCAAGAAGATTCAAACTTGTGCACTTGCGCACACTAATTTAAGTGTTGAGGATTGACCAAAGTGATTCAACATGCTTTGGTGTGTTGATTGTTAAGATGACTTGCTTGTTTAGGGTTTGCCAATGATCATGCTTGAGGCTACTCTTTTGAATTCATTTGTGCCTACCACTTCCTTGCCTACTCTCATGTGGAATCATTAATACTTAGATAGGCTCATTCCTTACATTGCATCTTCCACTAGATGTGCATTTAGATTCCCTTGCGTTTTGTAGAAATATTTGAGTATGGTTCTCGCCTAGCATCTTCCATTAGATGTGCATTTAGGTTCAATCTTGCCTACTCTCGCATTTTTGCTTAATGCCCAATTCAAGTTCCTTATTTGCCTATTTATGTGTTGTGGTTTAATATGTGTAGTCTAGGCTAGTGTTTGCTCAAGAATCCAAATGAGATTAATTGCAAGTTATGACCATGTTGTTGTTTCCCTAAGGATTCGATTTCAATGATTGTGCCATGCTTGAATCTCCAAATCTTTTTGCATTCGTTGTTTTCTCTTCTAAATAGCTTAGCATGAAAATGGTAATTAGTGACAATCACCCATAACCTTTGTTAGTTTGATTGTCCTAAGAGCCTAAGTTTCAAAAAAAAGATGTTTTCATATGCATGAGCTACTAGTGATAATCTCCCATAACCTTTGTTAGTTTGATTATCATGAATGCTTTCAATTTCAAAAGATATTTTCCCAAACATCAAAAATCATGGCAAGTGCCAGTAATGATCACCCATAACCTTTGTTAGTTTGATCATTATGAGCATCCTCCACTTTTCAAAACCTAAGCAAAAAGACTTTCACTTTCGAGGCTCGTTAGAACTACGTCGCTTTGATTCCCATTTGGGATACGTAGGAGCGAGTCACATTCTCGTCAAGCGCAACCATAAAAAATTTTAGCATTATCATAGCAAAAGAAAAGAGTTATTTTCATAAAAGAAAAGAATCACTTTTGCAAACCAAAATCATTTTCAGAACAAAAATCTTTTCCTTTCTAAAATCATTTTTAACCCATCGTCGCTAGTGGCTAATCAGAACCTTTGTTCGTCTAGCCATTGGTGGCGATGTCTTTTTCCCAAAAGAACAACAAGCGATGATCACTCATAACCCTTGTTAGTTTGATCATTCGTGCCAATCAATCTCTTTCAAAAAACCACTTTCAAAAGAGCAAATAAAAAACGGGTTGCTACTAATAGTCAATCAGAACCTTTGTTCGTCTGACTGGCAGTAGTGACTCTCATTTTCAAGAGTACTTAGCGGTGATTACCCATAACCTTGGTTAGTTTAATCATTCACTAAATGCTCGTCCTATTTCAAAAACTCACTAAAAAAGGATAAAAAAAAAACAAAAACTTTTCAAAAAGACAAAGAAGAACTACGTAGCTTTGAGTTCTCCATCGCACCGGGAGATACGTAGGAGCGGGCCATGTCCCGTCAAGCATTTTTCTAAAAAACCACCTTTCCCCCTTTTTTCGTAATAAAAGGTTTTCATTAAGAATTTTTCAATAAGAAGTAGAGAGGCAAAACTAAGTATTTTCAAGTCAATACACTAAAACCACACATTTAATTAAAGGTTCCCTCTCAGTAGAGAGGACGTATGGGGTGCTAACACCTTCCCTGCGCGTAACCGACCCCCGAACCCTATTCTCTAGTTTCGCAAGACCAATCGCTTTCCAAAAAAGGTTTTTCTAATATTTTCCTTAATAAATATTGGTGGCGGCTTCATTGACTTTAAGAAAAGTTGTGAACGAGAATAGTTCTCTTCCAAGGACTTTTTCGGGCGCAACAGCTGGCGACTTCACTGGGGACTAAAAAAAAACATTTTTTTTAAAAGTGGGTCAAGCCTAATTAATTAAGTGTGTTGGTTGGTGGGATTGATTTGAACATCTTGCTTTGCCTCTATTCTTCCTCTTTTTCATAAGCATGTTGCATCCATATGCATTCTTCTTCTATGTTTGCTTTTGTTTAAAATAATAGATAGTTACTTCTATTGTTGTCGGCACCCTAGATTAGTGCATTGTTGTCAGCACCCTAGATTAGTTGTATTTGATTGATATTGAACCCTAGGGTAAACGACATGTTATTGCTTTCTATTGTCTGGACTGTTCTGGATTTTCATTTGCAGGTGGGGTAGTTTTTAAAGAAACGCCCTTCGCATACACACACACTTGTACCTCGAGATTATATGATTAGAGAAAGAGACCATAACCCAGGTCTGTTAGGGTACCTTAGGATGAGTGGATTCGAGTAGTGAGAGCCCATCAGGACCTTTGTCCGTTCGGCTACTCGCGAAAGTTTCAATCAGAGTTGTGCTCTTTCATGATGCTTCGTATCTAGCAGTTTGCTGCATTTACGGGGATTTTCATGAGAGGGACTAGGGCTCTGATGACCTTTGTGAGGGTGTGAATAGAGCTACATGAGAAGATTATCCCTAAAGTGCCTTAGATCATAGGTTCTACCCCCTTTTTAGGTCACAAGGGCTTTCCAAATCGTGTGCTGCATTGTTGCATTCAGTTCAATCAATTTTTCCTTCAAAATTTTCGAAAATCAAAAAAGATATGCTTTTCCTTTTCAATAAACGCCTATATGAGGTGGCATATAGTGTGAAAATTTTCAAATTACCACCTGTAAATATCCTCTTTCTGCAAAAACACAAAAAAGAAGCATCATTGCATCATTGCATCATTTGCATTGCATAAAATTCCAATTTTGAAAAAAAACCATTCATCTTGCATTCCCTTTCATTACATCAAGATAAAACAAAAAACAATTATCATCTGCATAGCATAAGCATTTCATTTATAATCATGCAAAAAAATCCTCGTCAAGTTCATCCAAGACGAGGCATTCAAGCATAAGCATTATTTCAAAAAAAGACATAGTAGAACTACGTAAGCTTTGATTCCTCATCACAATGGGGATACGTAGGAGCGGGTCATACCCCGTCAAGCACATTTTTCTAAAACCTTTTTTCCAATAAATCATTTGCATCTCCAAATAATTTTTCAAAATCATGTTCCAAAACTAGAAAAAAAAATGAAAAGTTTCCAATGCATGCATCTTCTCTAAACGAAGAAAAAATAGAAAAGCTCTTCATGTAAAAGCTCAATGAGTAAAAGTGCGCCTTCGAATGACGAAGGGTAATATCTCAAATTTGTTTGTGCACTACAAATTTGAGATGTTACTCTACGATATCGGGGCACTTTGACCCTATCAAGTGATGTTTGTTTTCAAATAAGAGAATAAGTTTGAGTTAACCAAATGTCGAAGCATTTCAGTATATTGCGTGAAGTATTGAGTCAGGATCCACTCAATGTTTCATGCAAGTTACTCAGAGTAACGACGATTGGTTGCCTCACGCCATCATTTTTACGAAAAAAGAAGATTTTGAAAGAAGAAAAGAAGAAAGGGTTACCGTTGTAGCCTTTCTCTTACCGGTTCATACGAAATAACGTACGGCCCGCATTTTCCAAAAAAAAACAAAAAAAAGAAAAAAGGTTAAATTATTGCCAATAAAAACCCTTTCATTTATCCTGCATACACGTAGAGCATCATCATCATCATACATAAAACAAAGTTTTCAAAAAAAAAGGGAAAAAGCAAAGCTTTCAAAAAATCATCATAGTCTTTTCTTTTACCGGGCTACATGAGGTGATGTTCCCAAAATTTCAGTCATATAAAGACATCATATATGCATGGCATAAAACAAAAACTTGATAAAAGTCATACATGCATTTTTCTCAATCTCATTTAGGTTTGTCAGGAGTGCATTCTCCGCCCGTGTGCGTTTCCATTCACTAAGGCTTTTTCCCCTAATTTTCTCGAAAGATCCAAAAATCGTGTCTTATTAGGAGCGCGTCTCATGCATTATTGTTGTCCTTTTTCACACATCATGAAAAATAATACATTAACCTCTCATTTTGCATGCATTTCCATTCAATAAAAACCATGTCTTCCCACACATGTTTTTTTTTGTGAGTATCATGCATTTCATTGCACAAAAAATGAAAACAAGAAAGCATCTCATTCATAATCATGAATAAAAATCATCATCAAATTTATTCAAAATGTAGCATTCATGCACCATTTCATTAACCTCATCACTTTGGTTCAAATACATCATTCCTCCATACATGCATCTTTCAAAAAAGGAAGGGGCATTGGCATTTCATACTTTGCCTTGCCTCTAAAGAAAATCATCATTTAGAAAAAAGCATCATTCCTGCATCTTTCATCATTTAAAAGAAAAAGGGGGCATCAGCATTTCATATCTTGTCTTGCCTCTATAAAAATCATTTTGGGAAGGAGCATCATTCTTACATCATTCATCATCCAAAGATGCACTGACATTTCATATTTCGTCTTGCATAAAAAGAAAGCATCAAAAAGAAAAAACTTTTAGAATAATCACACTTTTCAAGTGAATATGTTTTCATGCATTTCATTTTTATCATGTAAACATCATAATGTTTTCATCCATGCATTGCATGCAACAAAAATGTTGTGATGAGAGACGAGATGTTCTTGCAAAGTAATATTTCCTTTTTGGAAAAGTTGACCCTCACTCATTTGCAAACTCAAGGTGTTCCAAAGCACTCAGTTTTTCAAATCAATAGCTCATTTGCATTTTTTTCAAAAGCACTGCATCTCATCTATTCTATGACAAAAGACTGAAATAGTGTATCAAAGAAAAAACAAATTTTTAACTGATGTTAACTCTCTGTGAAGCATTCTTCTAATGAGCGTGCATGCTATGAGTACATTCTCTTGTTTGAGTCCGTTGGTTTTCCTCCCTTACCACAGTTTCCCCTCCAAGTCTAGCCCCGCCCCGTCCACCCATAAAGTGCATATTCTCCCCATCAGTGCGTATTTGACTTTTGGTTCATTCTAATGCTTTAAGTCCTCCATGCTGGGGCAAGTCTGTGATCATTAATTCCCCTTGATTAATATCATATTCCTTCAGTGCAAGTCTCTCAAAATAATAATAATAATAATAATAATAATATAATAAACAAGAAAACAAGCTCGCTAGGTTGAAAACCCGCAAAGGGCGGCCTAGGCAAAAAGGAGCGCCCGGTGGACTGAAAACTCGCAAAGAGCGGTCCAGGCAAAAATTAGGGCACAAAAAAGGAAAAAAGAGCAAACACATGAAGATAGATAAATTATTGTTCTAAAGTTAAGTCTTATAGAAATAAGCAATCGGGATTTGAAATGAAGTTTGGCCATCTCCTCAAAAACCCCAAAATCCCAGAAAGTCCCTTTCCTACCCACCTTGAGCCAAGAAAAACTAAAATCCAAAGATCACCCTAGGCAAGGATCACCCCAAATAAAAAAAAACAGTGCATCACTTTTTATCAGCTCACCCGAGTCAAAGAAGGAAAAGAATCATAAAACAAAAAAAAGAAGAAAAAAAAGGGAAAAAGAGAAAATAAAAAAAAGGGGGATTCAGAAATGAAAATCCCAAAACAAAAGAAAATACAAAAGAAATGTGAGTGGTGAGCTGGTACATGTTACCACAAAATACAAGAGATCCTTGTCTAAATAAACCTTCAAACACTTCATCATTCCAACACCTGGTTCCATAAACCTTCAAACACTTCCTTTGGCCTCAACATCAAACCCCTTAGTCATTCTACCATGAGACACGAATTTGCTTTAACAGAGCCCAAACAAGCTCAATAACCATCTTCCTCATAGACCATTAACCGTCAATCAACGCCGAACAAAACTCATCCTCCCATTAGCCTCAAACACTTCATTAAGCCTAACCCTCCTTCCTCCACAAAACACCACAATCCCGAAAAGTCCATTCCGATCAATGACCGGTTGCTTTTGTTCTCTCAAATTCTAATCTTAGGACGAACAAGCTTATCTATGTACAATGTGTTTGCCCAAAAGAAAAACAAACGATCAGAAAAAAGAAAGCTGATCAAGAAAGAATAAACCCTCAGAAAAAATAGAACTGAGGAAACAAAAACGGACAGTCAGAAAAAGAAAGCTGACAAAATAAAAAAGAGGGACTTGCACTCCAAAACACATTCAAGATGCATTAAAACAAGGTTTAGTGATCACCAGGTAAGGATTCTTTCGCACCAAAAGTCAAGACATCAGTAGAGAACCAAAGATTTGCACTGAGAATACCACTCACACCCAAAAGTTGGGGCATCCTCTTCACCACCCACACACCCTAGTCTTGGGAAAGTCTGTTCAATGCCCATCCCATGCCACTCCAGTTGTCAATGTCATTCCAAAGTGGGGCAAGTGCATTCCCATTCCTTCACCTCATTCATTCCCATAAAAACCTCACCGGGGAAATCTCTCAACTCACTATCCTAAACAAGACCTTGTCATTCTGATTGGGACAACTTTGTCCTTGTTATGACTGGGGCAACATCAAATTCTGTGGGTTGAAGCAAAACCCCTTTCATTCCAGCTTTCATCCCAAGAGCCGAAGCGTTCCCAATTCATCATCTTCTACACCCCTAGTTGTTGTCACCACTAGACAGGGGCAAGTTATTCACTCGTCAAAGACCTGAATTGGGGCAATCTTGTATCTCTTGGTCCCTCATGAGCTTCGGCAATAATCATGTCTGTCATTCCTTCACTTGCCATAAAGGTCCATGCCCTAAACCAATTCCAAGTTAACTGACTCATTCATTCACATTTGCACTCCTATGCATGCTTACTAGACAATGCTTCAAAAGAGAGAACACAAGTTGTTTACGTGGTATCCAAAATTCAGTCATCATGGAAAGAAAGAGAAAACAAGTAAGGTTGTTTGTAAATAAAAACCTTGAGAACACCGGAGTTTAAATCAAATTCAATTTTTCAACAGAATGGTCAATAATCATCTCAATTCCTTGCATCCAAAGTCTCGCATCTCATCATCACAAAAATGTTTACCTCATGCATCTAGGCATTTCAATCTATTCATTATAGCATATGCATCAAAGCATTACATTTGCATCTTCACATTTTGTACATTCATCACATAGCAAAAAGAAAAAACTTTCCACGTCAGTTGCACCATATTAATACATACATTTCATAGAGGAAAATAGTAAAGAAGAAAAAGCAGAAATCTTTTCATTGCATCGGCACCATATTAATGTTCGCACTTCATAAAAAGGAAAAGAACAAAATCATTTCATGTCATTCATCATTAGAGCATTACATTTTGCATCAGATTTTATAGAAAAAGCAAAGAAAGCAAAAAGAAAACAGAAAAAAAACCACAAAAGCAACACAAAAGCATTCCATGTCATTCACCATTCCACAAGATACTAATCATTGCACGCGCCATTGCATCATCAAAATCCTTCAGATCATTAGGTCAATACAGACATATGTTGACCCATAAACCAGACCTTTGTGTCCATAATTCAAAGCTACCACCTTGATCCCGGGCGATCCTCATTTCATGTCTTCTCATCATTGCTTTTTCATTAGCACATCCAGTGTTGACTCTCACTCGCAAACTCCAAACAAACAACAAAAAGAACAGAAACATTCCCTGTCATCCAGCATTCCATATCATTCATCATTTCATAAGCATTCCTTTGTCATTCAAGCCTCAAACATTAAAGCGGTGCATTTGCATCATATTAACGTTAGCATTTCCATAAAAGAAAAAGAACAAAAATCATTGCATCAAACATCCGAGCATCGCATCATATTAATGTTTGCATTTCATAGAAGAAGCAAAAAAGAAACAAACAGAAGTTAGAACAGGAGCATTCCATTCATCAAAGCATCAATCACCGCATACACTTGCATTCAAACATCAGAGCATCGCATCATATTAATGTTTGCATTTCATAGAAGAAGCAAAAAAGAAACAAACAGAAGTTAGAACAGGAGCATTCCATTCATCAAAGCATCAATCACCGCATGCACTTGCATTCAAACATCCAAGCATTATGTTGATATTTGCATTTCATAAACTACAAAGAAGAAGCAAATACAAAAGAACAAAAGCATTCCATAATATTCAAGACATCAATCATGGCATATGTTTGCATTACATGCGTCATTCATTGCATTGCTAAGCAAAATGCGGATGAACACAAGATGTTAATCCTCATGCCTAGTTCCAAGAATCAGCACTTCAGGTGTCAGTCTTTAATCTAATTCTCAAGATAGTCATCCTGGACTTGTCAGTCTCAAAATCTCATTCCCAGTCGCTCCTTTAGTTCAGAGTTCAAATGCTCTTTCAGTTTGGGGTTCAGTTGCTCCTTCAGTTCGGAGTTCAAATGTCCTCGGGTCCCAAGTGATTCATTAAAAGCACGCTAAGTGTTCATCCTCATTTACTGCTTTCTCATCAGCACGCCAAGTGTTCATTTACTGCTTTCTTTCTAGCAAACCAAGCATTCATCATCACTGCATCAGACATCAAATCAATTTTCAAAATACAAAATCATTTTCAATAAATAGGAGACTAAGTCGAATGTACATTCGAAATAGTCATCACGATAGAATTGATCACCCAAGGAAGGAAAAGAACCAAAGATTCATCATCCCATCAAACATCAAAGCAATACAGTTGCATCACATCAATACTTGCATCTCATAGAAGAAAAGAAAGCTAAAGCATCCCATGTCATTCATCATTTCATGTTATTCAATATTCACATTTCATAGAAAAAAGGCAAAGAAGGAAAAGTTTTCCATTGCATGTCATCTGCCTCAAAACACAAGAGCATTACATATCATCAAACACCAAAACTTTGCATTCGCATACCCACGATTCTTAAAAAAGCAAAAAAAGAGAAGCCAAAAGGGAGAAAAGAGAAGAGCCAATAGAGCAACAAAAAGAAAAGAAAAAAAAAGAAAAAGAAAGAAGAGAAGCTGGAGAAAGAGAAAAAGGCATATAGGAACAGGAGAAAATCATGCACTCATCACACATAAAAAGAAAAAGAAAATCATGCATTATATACAGACAGGAGAAGAAAAGGAAAATCATTGCATTCATCAAGCATATAAGAACAGTAGAAAATCATGCATTCATCCGACACAGACAAAAGAAAAAAGAAATTCATTACATTTACATTCACCATAAGAAAAAAAGAAAACAGCAATCATGGCATTTTGCATTGCATGCATTTGTTCATTTTCAGCTGCTGGTACAAAGAGAGGATGAGCACTTCGGCGTTAACCCTCGCCCCCAGATTCCAGAAAATGCTCCCCCAAGTTGGGAGTTCAGAAAAGAAAAAAGAAAAGAGAGAAACAAAAAGGAAAAGAAAAAGAGAAAAGAAAAGAGAGCGCTCAGGCGCGCATTGCGGATTGGAGCCCAGAGAGATCATCGCTCCCTTCTGCCCAGGTCTCACATCGTGTACGAGCAACGCGATGGACCGCAGCCCCATGTGAGGTTCAACGGAATATTTGTATCAAGCCTAAGATACAGTGGACGCCGTGCATTGATATGTATATCAGTTCCGGAGCTGATAACGATCCCCCCGGTCGCTCGAAAGACCAACAGGAAGAGCGTGCTCCTCAAAGCCACGTGCAAACTCGGATTCGTCAAGAGTTCGTTTAAGGATTACAGGTTTTAGGCAGCCTGGGCAATTTACCGCTTTTTGCACGCCAAGTGCCCATTTTACCTTTTCTGTCTGCACGCCAAGTGCCCATTTTACCTTTTCTGTCTACACGCCAAGTGCCCATTTTACTTTTCTGCCTGCACGCAAGTGCCCATTCTACCTTTTCTGTCTGCACGTCAGTGTTCATTTACTGTTTTCGCATCAACACGAAAGTGTCTATCTTTCCAAAAACAAAAAAAAAACGGGGGGAAATTCGGGTTTCTCCAAATGGACAAAATTGGTATAATTTCTGAATTCTTTATTTCTATTTTACCTTCGAAATATGTCTCGCGCAATTCATATTTCTTGGTAAAATCCAAATAAAGAGGGGCAGCTGTCATACCCCAATTTTGTCCGGCTTAGGTCAAAACCCTAATTTTCCACAAAAAATAAATAAATTGAAAAGCGAAGAGCCTTATGCACGGAATTTCGGATCCTAGGAGGCATTCCAAGGTTCTTGAAATCATTTTTAGGGTTGGAACACATTTTTCGGGCAAATTAGGGTTTTAGAGTCAAAAAGGGTATTTTGGTCAATTATAACGGTTTTTTTCCTCTCGCTTTCAAAAAGGCTAAAAAATATGTATAATTAAAAATAGAAATCTGAAATCAAAATAAAAAAAAATGAATAACAAAATAATATTGGATGCTTATTGTATTTTTAGAATTAAGGCTAATTCCTTTTAGGTGCTTTTTGCTTTTATCCATTTTTGGCTAAAGTAAGCACTAGTTTTGCAAGCAAACTACCTCCCACACTCCATCCTCATGCTCCACGCCACCATCACCATCAGCCAACATCAAGCTTTTCATCATTTCTTTGACAAGCACACCTTTGAGTCCAATAACGTTCAATACACAACATATTTTTACCTCCCTTCTCTCCACACCACTAAATACACACTAATTTCTTTACTTCCCTCTCACAACTTTAAACCCATTGGATCTTTGAAATTCAATAAGGACAACTCACTCCTCTCCTCCCCAAAAGGACCAAGAAATTCGTATCCCCTCTCCTCTCCCTCACTTCCTCTTGTTTTTCTTTCATCTCAAAGGAACCTTCCCATTTCTCCTACACCAAAAAACCCTAGCACACCAAAAACCTCCCCTTTTCTCTCCCAAAACCTTGGCCTCCCCACTCCCTTCCTTCATCCATTTTTGATTTCCTCTTCACCCAAACACCACCATCTCACTTCATTCTCATCCCTCTTTCATATATCTTCTCCATTTTCCATTCAAGATCAAACATCATCATCAAGGAAGGTTTTCATCAAGCTTTTTTTTTGGGGGTTGGAGTTGAAGTTCCTTGGAGGTTCTTGTTGATTTGGTTTCTATTTTCTTCATCTCATTGCATTTTCTAGCTTGGATTTGAGGTAAAAACTTTCAAACCCTTGCATCATCTCCAACCTTTTTGCATTAACACCCATTTTCCTCTTCACTTTGCATTTCACATATCATCATCATCTTGTTTAAAATGTAGCTTGTTGTTGTTGGTGAGAGGAGCCTTAAACACTATTGACAAGCACTTAGGGAGGCTTGGGTGTTTAAGGTGCCTCTCACTCTTGAATAAATGGAGTCATGTTGTTTTGTGTTGATTTTTTGCATTTGTTGTGAAGTAAAATTGTTGTTTCATGTGTTGTTTGGTTCGCATATCCTAGTAAAGTTAGCTTTAATTTGATTTTGTTGTTTCTCTTTGCTTGATGGGACTTAATCTTGTTGTAGATATTTGATTTTAGTGTTTTCATGCTTAGATACTTTGTTTAGGTTTGCAAATTTCTTTTCTCACATAGATTTCGCACAAAGTAAAGAGTTTGAGAATAAATGTTGATTTGAGGTCTTAGTGTTTAAGTTATGTGATTAATTGTTCCTAAATCTTGTTAGTATCTTTTTCTTGCTTGATTTTGGGAGTTTGATGAATAAATTGATGGTTTGACTATGTATTGGTTTCGCAAGTCATGAAGAATAAATAGAGTTTTTATATGTTTGCTTATTGTCTCAAGTTGATGATAGGCAATATGATTCTCACTTGTGCCTAGTGCACCTTGCCTAAAGTGATGAGGATTGTTCTATATGATTCAACCCTTTTAGTTTATATGATTGGCAAGAAGATTCACACTTGTGCACTTGCGCACACTAATTTAAGTGTTGAGGATTGACCAAAGTGATTCAACATGCTTTGGTGTGTTGATTGTTAAGATGACTTGCTTGTTTAGGGTTTGCCAATGATCATGCTTGAGGCTACTCTTTTGAATTCATTTGTGCCTACCACTTTCTTGCCTACTCTCATGTGGAATCATTAATACTTAGATAGGCTCATTCCTTACATTGCATCTTCCACTAGATGTGCATTTAGATTCCCTTGCGTTTTGTAGAAATATTTGAGTATGGTTTTCGCCTAGCATCTTCCATTAGATGTGCATTTAGGTTCAATCTTGCCTACTCTCGCATTTTTGCTTAATGCCCAATTCAAGTTCCTTCTTTGCCTATTTATGTGTTGTGGTTTAATATGTGTAGTCTAGGCTAGTGTTTGCTCAAGAATCCAAATGAGATTAATTGCAAGTTATGACCATGTTGTTGTTTCCCTAAGGATTCGATTTCAATGATTGTGCCATGCTTGAATCTCCAAATCTTTTTGCATTCGTTGTTTTCTCTTCTAAATAGCTTAGCATGAAAATGGTAATTAGTGACAATCACCCATAACCTTTGTTAGTTTGATTGTCCTAAGAGCCTAAGTTTCAAAAAAAAGATGTTTTCATATGCATGAGCTACTAGTGATAATCTCCCATAACCTTTGTTAGTTTGATTATCATGAATGCTTTCAATTTCAAAAGATATTTTCCCAAACATCAAAAATCATGGCAAGTGCCAGTAATGATCACCCATAACCTTTGTTAGTTTGATCATTATGAGCATCCTCCACTTTTCAAAACCTAAGCAAAAAGACTTTCACTTTCGAGGCTCGTTAGAACTACGTCGCTTTGATTCCCATTTGGGATACGTAGGAGCGAGTCACATTCTCGTCAAGCGCAACCATAAAAAATTTTAGCATTTGCATAGCAAAAGAAAAGAGTTATTTTCATAAAAGAAAAGAATCACTTTTGCAAACCAAAATCATTTTCAGAACAAAAATCTTTTCCTTTCTAAAATCATTTTTAACCCATCGTCGCTAGTGGCTAATCAGAACCTTTGTTCGTCTAGCCATTGGTGGCGATGTCTTTTTCCCAAAAGAACAAGAAGCGATGATCACTCATAACCCTTGTTAGTTTGATCATTCGTGTCAATCAATCTCTTTCAAAAAACCACTTTCAAAAGAGCAAATAAAAAACGGGTTGCTACTAATAGTCAATCAGAACCTTTGTTCGTCTGACTGGCAGTAGTGACTCTCATTTTCCAGAGTACTTAGCGGTGATTACCCTTAACCTTGGTTAGTTTAATCATTCACTAAATTCTCGTCCTATTTCAAAAACTCACTAAAAAAGGATAAAAAAAACAAAAACTTTTCAAAAAGACAAAGAAGAACTACGTAGCTTTGAGTTCTCCATCGCACCGGGAGATACGTAGGAGTGGGCCATGTTCCGTCAAGCATTTTTCTAAAAAACCACCTTTCCCCCTTTTTTTCGTAATAAAAGGTTTTCATTAAGAATTTTTCAATAAGAAGTAGAGAGGCAAAACTAAGTATTTTCAAGTCAATACACTAAAACCACACATTTAATTAAAGGTTCCCTCTCAGTAGAGAGGACGTATGGGGTGCTAACACCTTCCCTGCGCGTAACCGACCCCCGAACCCTATTATCTAGTTTTGCAAGACCAATCGCTTTCCAAAAAAGATTTTTCTAATATTTTCCTTAATAAATATTGGTGGCGGCTTCATTGACTTTAAGAAAAGTTGTGAACGAGAATAGTTCTCTTCCAAGGACTTTTTCGGGTGCAACAGCTCTGTATCTGTAGGAGTAGAAGCTGGTCGACTGCGTCTTCTGCTGCTCCCGGCCCCAGACTGGACCATACATGGAGCCAATGGCCCCGTACCATACAGGCGACCCTTAGACCAACCAACTGTCTTCTCCCAATGTTGATTTGCCAGATCTATCATCCCAGGAGTAAGTTGGCCAAGTGCTTCAGGGTCCCAGCTCCCCTGAGTTAGCTGAGTCATGAACTCATTTACTTGCTCCTGTTTTGAATAACCACAAATTAGCGCTCCATTCTGACAAAGCAACATTATATAATACAAATCAATTTGTATATTTACCTGAGTCATCTTGGAGCGCTGATCAACATACTCGCCAGTGCCTTTCCTCACATGGGTGGCTCTATGCAGCTCAGGAGCAGTGATAGGGCGTCCTGCCTTTTTGCTCTGTAAAATGAAACACATTTTCAAAAATTGCTAACTAACTAAATAATGTAAAAAAACACACAGATTTGTAAAATAATTTACCAATCTAGCAGCATGTTGAGCCTGGTTGATGGACCCGCCGCAGTGAAGCGAGCCACCCTTTTCTGAGTTTCTATTGTTTTTGGCGCTTGCAGCATTTTTCTTGAAAGTCTCGGTAGCCCAATGGCTCTTGAAGGCATTCCAAATATCATCACCCATGAAGTCAGGCTTTTTATCTTTACAGCGGAGCTTATAAAGCAAATCTGAAATCTGAGCGCCCATCCTTTTGAAAAAAAGTCTCCGCACATTGTCATCTTCTTCTATGTCCCAAGTTACCTTGGTCTGTATTAAGTAGAATGAAAATATCTATTAGTAATTATATTAAACGTTATTAAACATAAAATTTAAACAAACAATATAAGTAATGACAAAATAATTGACACTTACCCTAAAGAAGCCAAGCAGATCCTTCCTGTCATCTTCTTCGACTTTGCTCCACTTTTTATGGAACTTTTGAAAATATTTTTTTTTCGGATGACATAGGTGATGCTTGATGAAGCTACATTTGCAGGAAGAAGCCTGCATAATGAAAGATATATCGAACAATCAAATATATATAAGTCGTTGCATAATTAACTTTAAAAAAACAAACAATATAATACTTACGCGTTACCACGGCTATAAATGACTTTGAGTCTAATACCATTAATAACAACCACCTCCACTCTCTCGTCATCGGTGGATGAATCACCTTCAACATTACCAACACCAACATCATGCTGAATATCATCCTGGGGCTCTGGTGTAGGCATAGATAACCCAGCTGATGGGCCCATATGTCCAGCTGATGGGCCCATATGTCCAGATGGATGAGCCTATATGCCCAACTGGTGTGCCATACCCAGCTGGTGGGCCATACCCAGCTGGTGGGCCATACCCTGCATACGCATCTGCTGGGCCCATATAATGCCCATGTGATGGTAAATGATACCATCTGGGGCCAGATGGAGGCGGAGGTTGTGGGGCGGTAGTTGGTGGGCCCATATACATATGACCCCTCATATTCTCAATATTAAGTTCCACCTCACGATTACGCCTCCTCCTAGGAGGTTCATCGGTCATAGTCTTCTTCCCTTTATTATTACGTCTCGGTGGGTCAGAACCTCCTCCTGGATCCATATCTATGAAAAAATAGAAACGAAATGTGATACTAACAACATTAATTATATATATATTTATATATAATTTAAATAAAGTAAATTTACAAGAACAATATTGATATATTAATGATTCTAATAAATTTAAAGACAACATAAGGAGTCAACATAAGTAGACAATATATATAAGATCAATCAAATACAACATTCTCTTCTTCATCTTCATTCTGTTCTTCATCTTCATTCTCTTCTTCATCTTCATTGTGTTCTTCATCTTCCTCAACTTCTTCAACAAGGAGTCGATCATCACATAATGAGTCAATCGGTTCAAATTCAATTACCTCATCTACTCCTGAAATTTCATCCACCTGATAAGGAACCTCATCCTCCGCATCAATGGCTTCAATGCGACCCCGTGGTTTTGTCTTAATTGCAACACACCATCCTCTCTGAGTTGATGGATATGGAACATAATACACCTGCCTCACATTTTCTGCCATGATAAACGGATCATAAAGTTTATACCTTCCATTCATTCGAATGTCCACGGCATTACATTTTGGATTCATTTTCATTCCTCTAACCGATGGATCAAACCATCTACAAAAAAACAAAACTATTCTCTTTTCATAGTCTAACGGTGGGTATTCAAGTTCATATATGTGTTCAATCACACCATAGTAGTCATTTTCACCTCCTCCTGTTTCACCTTTAACATATACCCCACTATTAATTGTTTTTTTTTTCCTCACTCCATGATTGGGTGTCAAATTTGTAACCGTTAACTAGGTACGCGTGCCACTCGGTCACCTCAAGAAAAGGACCATCGGCTAAGTTCCTCAAGTGTCGGATTTGGGGAGTTGGTTCTGCTTCATAAACCTAAGTAAACAACGTTAACATATGGAAAAATAAGTCATGTCTCATATCTAATTTAAAGAATTATTCAGCGCCTTGGGGATTTGGTTACTTACTCTAGTCTTAAACCAGGATGGAAAACTTTCATGTATACGAATAGAAGATTCTTCAGCGCCTATACCCTCAATTCGTAAGAATGCACTGAAAAAGAATTAGTATTACTCTTTAGATTGAAAGTTGATCAAAATCTGATTTAACATCATACAGTATAGATTAACAACTGAATTGGAGCATACTTACTCAAGATATGGTTTAACTTCAGTGCAATTGATCAAGACATGAACATGTGCTGATTTATGCTCTTTATCTGATGAGTAGTTGGTTGACTTCTTTCCCGAAGGGCGACCAGGTTTGATAAACACAGATAAAGTGAGCGGGTGTCTTTCTTCTTCAATCTCCATTTCATTTCTATTATTTGTTGACAACATAAAGTTGTTGAAATAATGTGAACAAAGATAAATTGTTTCACGGTGTAGATAAGCTGTGCAGATCGATCCTTCAACTCTAGCTTTATTTTTCATCGATCGTTTATAATCACCCATTAATCTATTTGTTGAACGAAAAATACTTCATTAAACTAATAATCATACTAATTAAGATAATTTTAATAAAATGTTGAAATAGATAATTACCTCTCAAATGGATATATCCACCTATAATGAACTGGTCCACCAAGCCTTGCTTCATACGCAAGGTGAACCGGTAGATGCTCCATGGAATCAAAGAAACCGGGAGGAAATATTCTCTCCAACTTACAAATAATGAAAGGAATATTTTGCTCCATCTTAATAAGATCATCCCTTCTCAATGTTGAAGAGCACATATTTTTAAAATATTGACTCACTTCAATAAGTGGTTCCAAAACACACTTTGGTAATGAATTAAAAGCAATTGGAAGCAAACACTCCATGGATACATGACAATCATGACTTTTCATCGCATACATCTTCCCGGTGTTCACATCGGCACATCTTGCAAGGTTAGAAGAATAACCATCTGGCATCCTCAATTCTTTCAACCATCGACAAACATCTTTCGCTTCATCTGGTGTTAGGCAGTATTTGGCTTTGGGTTTTAACATCTTCCCATTAGGCATTTCCACCAAATTCAAATCAGATCGATGTTTGCTACAATAAAGAGCAGAATCCAATCTAGCCTTATTATTGTCTTTGGTTTTATCTTTCACATTCATCACAGTGAAAAATATGTTTTCAAAGAAATTCTTCTCGATGTGCATAACATCAAGATTGTGCCTCAACAAATTATCTTTCCAATATGGGAGATTCGAAAATATGATTTTTTTTGTCCAATTGTGCACCTGTCCATAACCATCCAGCCGGGTGAGCTCCCCTACCTCTGTGGCTTGTGGTAAATCCATAACTCTGCTCCAGATTTCACCTGATGTCAACAAAGGCGGTGGTCCATCTATTTCAACTGCCCCTTTCTTGAAGGCCTTCTTGTTCTTTCTAAATTTATGATCTTGCGGTAAGAATCTGCGATGCGAGTCAAACCAAGAACTCTTGCCCCTGTACTTTAGCGTAAACGCCTTTGTGTGTTCCATACAGTGGGGACATGCCAATTTACCGTGAGTCCCCCAACCAGACAACATACCATAAGTAGGAAAGTCGTTAATTGTCCACATCAATGCAGCTCTCACCATAAAATTTTTGTTTCGTGCTACATCATATGTCAAAACACCCCTGTAACACCCCAAAAATAATTCAAATGTTTATTTAGTTAATTTAATTAAGTGGTATTTGGTGGGTTGTATTAAAATAATAATAGGGTGTTGGATTTAAATGAGGAGTGGTGGGTAGTAAAGAAGTGAGTGACAATTTAATTAACAAGAGAGGAAAATGTTATATTTTGTGTAGGAGTGGGAGCGAGTAGTAGTGGGGGTGTAACTGTGAGCCCAGTGCGTGAAAGGCCCACAGCTTAAACCCCAAGGGTTAGATGAAACCCTCTCACGGTTTCATTGTGGAGAAAAATCGAAAGTTGAGAGAGTGAGAAGAGAGGGAGCCGTCGCGAAGGAGAGAAGAGGAAAGGAGGGTTTTCGCAATTTCTTTCGTGAAGAGGAGATCGTTCGTGTTGCGGTGTTTACGTGCGTGACTATCTTCTTCGTGCTAGGAGCTTACGTATTCGAGGTAAGGGTGGGTTTAACGGTTATAATGGGTTATGATGGTGGTTTATGGGTAGTTAGGTGTTGTGTATTTGCATGATTAAAGTGGATATGAAATTGAGTGATTGAGATGTGGATTATTGTGTGATTGAAATGTATGTTGAGTTGATGCCCTATATGTGTTTGTTGAAATGTGCAAGAGTTATGAGATGTGTGTAAGATTTGTATTGTATGCCAAATAATTGATAAAATGTGTAATTGAAGATATGAGAGTGAATTTGAGGTGTTTGAAATAATTATTGAATGATTGAGCATATGAAATTTGGAAGAAAATTGAGTTTGAAGGACCCTAGGCGCCTTAGGCGCCATTGTTGTTGTCAATCTATGCTTTGTTGCTGCTGTCTGGGTGCCTGTTGCCAATTCTGTCAATTTGCGCCTCACTCGCGCCTAAGTCGCGCGCCACGCGCGAATGTCACTGGGCATTTCTGCCAAATTGCGCCTCACTTGCGCCTAAGTCGCGCTCCACGCACGAAGTCTCAGTTTTGTCCCAAATTTGTTTTTGACATATCTTTTGACTCGGGTGTCCGTTTTAAGTGCTTCAAAATGCGTTGGAAAGCTTATTCAGAGGCCTAACTGAATATTCTACTTTTAAGGCAAAATAAACCGTTTATTGTTGCTGTCTTGCTGTTTTTAATTGTTATGTGAGCTGCTGTTTATAAAAATAAATGTTGCTGTTTTGCTGTTTTTAATTGTTAGGTGAGCTGCTGTTTATAAAACTAAATGTTGCTGTCTTGCTGTTTTTATTTAGTATATGAGCTGCTGTTTTATAAAAATAAATTTGTGCCGTTGTACAGAAAATGAGATGCTGTTTTTATGTTATAAAATGTGCTGTTTTGTTGTTGTTTTTATAAATAAAATGCTGCTGTTTTCACAATTTAAAGTGCTGTTTCCTTAAATTAAAAGATGCTGTTTCTTGAGTTTAAAGGTGTGGTTTTCTTCAATTTGAAGATGCTGTTTTCTTAAGTTCATAGGTGCTGTTTTCTGGAATTTACAGGTGCCGTTTTCGTAAATTTAAAGGGGCTGTTTTCCTATTTTTTTTCCTTAGTGCTGTCACTGTATTTTAAGTGGTTGCTGTCTCGATTTTATGTGCTGTTTGGTCCCTATGGACGTTGACTTAGTCCTTTATTGGCAAAGTGGTCGCGTAATTAATTGAGATTGGTGTGGTTGATGTGACGCCTTAGAGCAACTAAATTGAGATGTGTCTGTGGTGGTGAATATTATTTGATGAGCTGAATAATTTTTGATGAGCTGAATATTTATTGATGAGCTGAAATATTTATTGGTGAGAAATTACGAGGTAGCTGTGATGCTACAACACGAGATAGTTGTTAATGTGGTATAGTATTAGTTACGTGCTTTGTTGTGGTTATGTGACGAGGTAGCTGTGATGCTACAACACGTGGTATTTTTATGAAATGATTTATAACGAGATATGGTGAAATAGTATTTATTAATCGAATGCTTTGAGTTGGTGTAATTGATGCATGAGTCATGAGTCGCATTGTCATATGCATTCTTACGAGGTAGCTGTGATGCTACAACACGAGGTTTATTACGAGTTGCGCCCGTCGTGGCCTTTACGAGATCGGTACCGCATGCATATGCCCGGATGGGTTGCATTTCATACAGTCCTTCATGGTCCATGTGTACATAACTATTGTGGTTGGCATTTTATGCCTGATAGAGATATGAATCTTGTGCTGTTGTGTGATAAGGTATATACGTGTTTGCCGTGTTGTGCCTGCTGCTTATGTACTGCTGTCATGTGCTTATTATTTCTGTTAAACTCACCCCTTCTGCTTGGAATGTTGCTCTTGTGTGGCAACGCTGCAGGTGATCGTTAGCACTCGTGGAGGATTGCTAGGTGTAGTCTCCTTCTCGTTGGGTCTGTGTCAGCTCTGATGCGTAGCACCGGGGAGGGGTTTTAGGGGTCGTTTATGTTCTATTAGGTTGTTTACTGCTGGAGACTGATGTCTTAATTATTCATGGAGATGTTTGCACGAGTTTGAGATTCCGATGTTTAATGTTATTCTGAGATTACGTGTTTTTGAGGATTTTAAATCATTTGTTATTTGTTTTTGGTGAGAAAAATGTAGCGCCCTTCTGAGGTGACTCTGATATTTGTTCATTTAATTATAAATTAGAAAGGGGGTGTTACAACCCCCCCCCCCCCCCCCCCACAATCTCTTAAGATCATCAATCAGAGGTTCCAAAAAGATATCAATGTTAGCTTTTGGATTGGATGGACCAGGTATCAGACAAGTCAAAAACATATACGGTTTAGTCATGCACATCTCAGGAGGAAGATTGTAAGGGGTAACAATGACTGGCCAACAAGAGTAGGGTGACGCCGATGCTTGGATATATGGAGTAAACCCATCAGAGCACAAGCCAAGCCGAACATTCCGTGGGTCTAAGGCAAAATCTGAATGCACTTGATCAAAGTGCTTCCACGCTTCACCGTCGGATGGGTGGCGTAAAATGTCGTCTGAGGTACGCCTATTGTCATAATGCCAAGTCATTTTCTGCGCAATTTCAGTCGATGCAAACATTCTTTGCAACCTTGGAACTATAGACAAATGGAACATCGACTTTACAGGGATAGGTTTATAATTACGTTTTGCCCCTTTACGATTATGATACCTTGGCTTTCCACAGAATTTGCATTCAAGTAGCTCACCATCATTTTTACCAAATTCGTTGTTGTAAAACAACATGTGCCCTTTCTCACAACAATCAATCTTCTTAAATTTCAATCCCAGCTTCGAAACTAACATCTTTGCTTCATAATAACTTTTTGGCAAATTATTCTTATTAGGTGTCGCTTCCAACATCATTTCAGTCACATAGTCTAAACCCACCTCAGAAATATTACTCAAGGACTAGAGAGCTAAAAGTTTCACACACATAGATAATTTTTACTGTGGCGAGCCTTCAAACAACGGTTTGTTTGAATCTCTTAACAAATTATAAAATTTTTGTGCTTCTTCATTTGGAAGTTCATCATGATCGTCATATTGAGGCTCATCAAATGGCACATTCACCCTGAGACCATCACAAATCATGTTTGCCATCGACTCAAAAATTTCATTACGTGGAACACCAACACCAGAACTGCTTGAAGCCCCTACCTCAAAATTTTGACGTCGTTGTTCTCCATGGTCCACCCAAATCCAATAATTAGGCCTAAACCCCCATTGATACAAGTGCTCACTGATTTCATTATCGGTCCTAATAGGTACACCGCCGCATTTTAAGCATGGACATCTAACCCCCTTTTCCCGTTTAGCCAATTCATGTCGCCACGCTACCACAAGAAACTGTTCAACCCCAATTACAAAAGATTCCTTCAAACCCGGTCTTCTCGGATATAACTGATCATACACCCATTCACGATTAAATTCATACAAATTCATCTACACGCATTTAAGAAAACGTGTTAGATTCCCTTAACATTCCCAATAATCTATCAAGTTAGTGGCATCGATATGATCTCAGTGGAGATGATTTCGAGCCGAATATGGGGGTTAAGGACAGATCAGACAAAACCCTTTTCCATATAAGTAGTGAAGGATCGAAGTTATTTCTAACTCCCAACCTTAAAATTGTTAGTATCGCCTCGCAATTATCTCAATGCAGATGATTTCAAGCAAAATATGGGGGTGAGGGACGACATCACCTCACCCTTTTCCATCAACAACACACAGTCATCTAACCTAGGGTTCATGAAAACAACAATTAATTTATTTTGGAAACTAACCGTTATGAGATTGAGGTCCGGTGCGGTACGTGGTTCGGTGACGGTGCGCACTCCGGTGCGGTTGTGAGACTTCAAACACCAACAATTTCAATCCTAAACCATTTCAACTTCAATTTCAATAACTAACTTCAATTTCAACTATTAATTTCAACAACAACTTCAATATCAACTTCAATTTCAACTATTAATTTCAATTTCAAGCAAAAAACATAAATCAATTCACTATTAATTTCAATTTCAATAAAACATCTTCTTCAATTTCAACAAACAATTTCAATTTCAACTTCAAATTTTTATCCTACACAATTTCTATAAATCCTAAACTTAATCCTAAAACCTAAAACACAATTTCAATTTCTACCCAATTTCAATTTCTAATCCTAAACACAATTTCACTAAAACAATATCAAAAATTAATTTTACAATATCACAAAACTAAATTCACTAAAATTACCAAACAACAATATCACAAAATTAATTTTACAAATCCTAACAAAACAATATCAAACAAAATCAGTTGGTAAAAAAAATCAAAATCAGTAAAAAAAAACCTCCAAAGGTAGAGCTCCGGTGGTGGCGAAAACGGAGAGCTCCGGTGAGAGAGATGTTCGCGTAGGAGAGAGAGAGGAGAGAGAGCGACGTCGCGTAGGAGAAAGAGAGAGGAGCGACGGGTGAGCGGTGGTGTGGTGGCGGTGGTGCAGTGGTCGTGGGGTGGTGGTGCTGGGAAAGGGTGTGGTGGGGTTGGGGTTCATGAGAGAAGAGTGAGGGAGTGAGAGAGAAGAGGAAACAGAGAAGAGGAAACAGAGAGAGGAAAAGGGATCTGATTCTATTTAATTGGGGTTAGCGACGGAATTTGCGAGGGACTATTCCGTCGCTAATCCCTTCACGCTAACCAAGGTGGAACGGTCAAAAACATTAGTGAGGGACCAGTATTTCCGTCGCTAATCGCTTCGGTTTTCGTGCTGTTCTGATTTCAGTTTCCCTCCAAACAATTAGCGACGGACTGTTCCGTCGCTAATGCACTAACTTCCGTCGCTAATTTTAAAAAAAACGAAGACCCTTATTCCCTCGCAAATTCCGTCGCTAATGTCAGTTTTAGCGAGGGAATCATATTCCGTCGCTAATGTCCGTCGCAAATAACGTTTTTTTGTAGTGGCTAGGTCAATGAGCAGCGCTTTCCCCTGCAAGCGCTGCCCATTGTTTAATTTTTTTTTCTGTTTTTGTTTATTTCCCTTTTACATTTGGTATTTCCTGGTCATATATATACACTTTAAATGCAACACAAACACTTTAAATGCAAAACCTAACATTAATTCGCATTAAATCCGCAAACCAAACTCGCAAAACCTAACAAACAATTTGCATTAAACAACAAATCATCAACATCAATCCTAAATTTTTCAAATTTATAAATACAACACAAGAATCCCTTAACCTAGAGCAACATTAAATTAACAAGCATTTCATTTGAACATTTCAACAAATACTACACCTACATTTCCCCTTAAGTTTAGAAACACTACACCTACACCTACTTTCAAAGAACCAACCAACAAGCATCAACATTGAATCATCCAACCTAGGTTCCAATGCCATTAAAATAACTAGAACAAAATGCAATGATATTACCTTTGGTGAAAGTGGAACGAAAATGCAAGCTTCACCCAAGGAAAATGGAAAAGCTCGACTTACGTATAGACCCAACAAAAAAAATGGTGAGAGTGAGAGGTAGTGGGCAACGAAAATGAGAGAGGGAAGAATATGTGAGGGAACGAAAATGAGAGTGAGAGGGAACAAAAATGTCAATGGAGTGTGAGAGTGAGAGGGAGAGGGATAGGGACGTCGTGACAGTGTGAGAGTGAGAGTGAAAATGAAAATGAGTAAGTGGAGTGTGAGAGTGAGGGAAGACGCGAAAAACCAAAAATAAAATTAAAGCAATGGGCAGCGCTTTACCCTAAAAGCGCTGCTAATTAGGATGCGCTTTTTAGCAATGGGCAGCACTCACCCAAAAGCGCTGCTTATCACTCTAGAGAATTTCAGCAATGGGCAGCGCTCACCCCCAAAGCGCTGCTCATCACTTCAGCCCGTACATCAATGAGTAGCGCTCCCCCCAAAGCGCTGCCTATTGTTAAATTTTTTTGCACATTGAGTAGCGCTTTTCTGGAAAGCGCTGCTTATGGAGTTACCTTAAGTAGCGCTTTGGTAGAAGCGCTGCTTAAGTGTGCGACTAATTTTAACGATTTTGGCGTGGTGATAATTATATATAACATATATCTTATTTTTTTTATAAGCAAAATATATATTAAAAAAATTGAGTACTAGGTGTACCCCAACCCTTACATATACAAGGGGACCCATTAAAACCTCCATGGGCCAAAACCCCATGGGAAAAAGACCTAAGGAGGAAAAGGAGTATCCCATGAAGAACGAGGCAAGAAGCCTAAGAATAGCCCACTTGAAAGCTCACAATAGACACTCTACTCAATTCTATAAATGGTTAGCATCCGATGTGGACCTAACTCGATTCAGGGAGTATTATCCTTACCCACAGTCCGGTCCTAAATCGAACTGCTATGATAATATACTAGTGGAAAAATTAGAAAAGAATTGGAGTTTTTAAGTCGGACTCTGAATTATCCGATTTAAAAAGTGGACGCGGTGGCAATTTTGTAATTATTATGGAAAAAAAATCTGGCACGCAAAGTTTTAAGTCGGGTGGAAACTTACGTCCAACTTTAAATGTTTAATTAATTTTTCCGTGCAACTCCAACACTGAAGCCATCGCACGTTCCTAGCTCTCTCCGCCAAAAAAACAAAAACACTTCTAAAACCCTACGCGTTCCGCACATCACTCTTCCATCGCTCTCTCCGTGAAAACCTAGCTCTTCCCTTACTCTCTCCGCCAACTGCCGCCCTCCTCGCTCGCTCTCTTCTCTCTGCTATTGTTTCCTTCTCTCTCGTCGTCGCCATCTCTCTCCCCATTACCGTCACCATCTTCGATTCACTTTCTTCAGTTTTTCTGAAAGGTAAATCACCACTTCTCATTTTCTTTCTTTTTGCTATAAAAATGATCCTCTCTCTCTAGTTGTTCATTCTTGCTAAAGATTTAAATATTGTTGATTTCTTGGGGTGATTCTGTTGTGGTGATGTTGGTCCCATTCTTGCTAGTTCTTCTCTTCTCCGTTGGTCCCATTCCACGTGCAGCACCGGATCCGATCACCCTCCGCCAATTTCCTACCTTTTTCCGGCGACTTCACGCTTCCTTTCGCTTCCCCAACATGAATCCCGAGTAGTACGTTCTTCTCTTTTACTATCGATTCACTCGCGAGAAATTCTATTCCTTTTCTGGATTTCCGTCCTTGTTTTGTCAAAGGATGATTGAGATTGTGGTTAATTAATCATGATAGGTTGTTTTTGGGGTTTAATTTGCGTCAATTTTCGTATTTGATAACCCTAATTTGGTGGTCAGAATTTACCTTGATCTTGTTTCTTATAGGTTTCAATGAGTATTTGAAGCATACCGCATATGCATACCGCATATATGATGTATGTACCTATAAAATGGATTAATGGTTTGAACTGAAATTTCAGTATGGAAATCATCAAAGTATCAAACTATAATAATTCTACCCTATAATTCCACTTGTCTCATATACTTGAAATTGATATACTAAATACAATTTTCGTATTTCAATTTTAATGTAAAATAAAATGGAACAATTGGTAAAACATTTAGCAGTAATTGTAGATCTCTAATACTCTTATCATCACATTCACTACAAGAATAAGCTTCGTTTCCTACAAAACTTTCCGACGAACTCTTATCCGTCGCAATTTCCGACGGATTTCCGACGAAAAAGTCGTCGCAAATGTTCAGCAAAAGAGGCGCTAAAATTCCCGCTTACGTTTGCGACGAAATTGTTTTCCGTCGCAAATTTCCGACGGATATTTTCGTCGGAAACCTCTAAAAGTCCGTCGCAAAGTACCAGATCCAAATTAAAGGAAAACTCATCCCTCGAACCCTCTCATTTCACGCTTTCCACCCACACCCTCCACCATCTCTCTCAATCGCCCTCCCTCTCTCTCAGTCGCCCTCGGCCCCTCCCTCAACCCCACCTCCCTCCTCACTATTCAATCCTCACTACCTCTCAAACTCATCGATTTCATCTCCCTTCTCATAGCCTCTCGAATCTCATCTTCGTAGAACTCAAATTTCATCTCCACCGTCGCGCCTCCACCCACACCCTCCACCATCGCGCCTCCACCCACACCCTCCACCATCGCGCCTCCCTCACCCTCACTCTGTGACCACACCTCGCCTCTCCCTCACGCACAACACAGAAGTACAGAACACGACGCATGACGACGACCCACGCACGCCGGCCTCCGACTCCGCCGGCTCTGTCTCCTTCTACGTCTCTCTCTAATTCCTGGTAAGCCCTCATTCCTTTCAATACCTGTTTGTGATTGAAATCCTTAATTTGAGTATAAAACCCTAATTTCTAATTTCTGACTAGGTGCGATGAGCTGTGTATGGAGGTACACGATGGTAGAGACTAGGTGCGATGAGCTGTGTATGGAGGTATTTCTGCTTCCTTCATCTTCTCTCTGTTTTGCTATTGGCTTGTTGGGGAATGAATATTGTGATATTAACTCCATTTTTAAGCATCATCTTATGCTTCAGTTTCCCACACGTTTCACGAAGGTGTTACATGTAAATATTTATATTATATTTATGATGGGTTCCCATGAATGATGTTGTATTGTGTCCTATTGAAAAATTGAAATTTTTCTATGTTTTGCTTTTTGGCATGCATATACATGCTATTCACTACTCTTTGGAAAGAAAATGGCTATTGTATTGAAATCCTTCCAGAAAACATGGTGGCAACCTGTGAGAAACAAGTTGCTGTGGTGAGATTTACTATTTGTGTTTTCTCATGTAGGTTGATGTTGGGTGCAGAATGTGAGATTAGTTCGAATCGACTATTGGATAGAAAAGACAGAGACAGGAATCCACTTCAGAGATAATGTTCTTCATACTGATAATCAGATAAGGAGGGCAGGGTGTTGGTTCCCTTGTATAGATGACAATTCACAGCAATGCTGGTATGAAATGTTTACCACTTCCCGTTTTCGTGTGTATGTTCACCAGCATGCCCACATTTACAATAATAGCAGTATTTAACGCTCACTGTGCGGGCTTGAAGTCATTTTGTTGTTTTGTTTGTGTTCAGCTATGACTTGGAGTTCACTGTAGCACACAATCTTGTGGCTGTCAGTACTGGAAGCTTGCTATATCTGGTAGAAATCAATGATATAAATGTTCTGGCATTTCGGTTTGTAAGCATGTGATATAGAATGATATAAATGTTCTGGCATTTCGGTTTCGTTGTGTTTGTTGGTGTTTATTGTTTGATGATTTATGTGATTGTAATTGTAATTGATGTAGAATATGAATGGTTCTGTATGCAGCAGGGAAGGTGGTTGGTTGGTGCAGAAGAGACCAACAGATATGTATCCTTTGGTTTGTTGAATGGCATAAGTTGTGTGAATTGTTCAATATTGATTGTACTAATACTAATAACTTTATATTATATGCCAGGAAAAAACCATAAGATTTTTATCCTTTTCTGAAGTTATGTTTATAATGATTTGGATTTTCCTATATTAAAGGTTTATTGTGAATATAGCATCCTTTATTGCGAATATTGATTTTGTGATAAACAAGCCACTGTATAATCTTTTTTGTGAATATTGATTTTCAATTAACTAGGCAAAGAGGGCTGGTTCAAAACTGAAAAGCCGCATTGTTGCAGAGCAATCTATACACAAGTGGTCTCAAGTAATTGAGCAAATGGAGGATCAAATTTCTGAAGTACTTCAAGAAGAGAGGTTTTGATTATATTTCGTTACTAGTTGTTAAGACTTCATTGTTGTTACTTTTTCTTTTATAGTTTTGTACTGTTTTTGTTTTTCAACTTTTTCAGGGCAGAAAGAGCCCTAAGGAAAGCTGAAATGGAGGCCACAAAGGTATTGATCAGTTATTTTTTGGTTTTACTGCCCTTATCACAGTGTGCCTTTATTGTGCTTGCATTTTATCTGTTGACAACTTATCTTAGGAAACAGCATTTTCATAGTAGCATCACTTAGAATATTGTCTTCATAGTACTGTACTGTATTCTGTGACTTTGGTTACTTCGATTTTCTCATCCTTAACATTTTCCCGTCAATGAAATCACGCACTTATATGATATTGTCAGGCCGAAAACATGATTGCACATAAGGATGAGATCTTTTCCCGCCCCAAAAGAACCTGGTTTGTTACAGAGAAGGAGAAGGAAAGGTACATTTTTGTTTTATCTGGTTGATGTTCCTCTAAATGCAGGCATTTTATAATGGATTGCTAATAAATCTCAGAACAATCTGATTACGGTTCAATTGTTTCAGGTCTTGGTCCAAACATGAGTTTATTACTACTATTGAAGTTGAAGATGGAATTTGTTATACTCATCCTCAAAAGTTACCTGGTTAGTAACATGATTTTATTCAAATTTGAATTCCTAATGTATTTTCAGTCAATCTGATGATAAGCTTTGGTGAACTTTGGAGAATGCCACTTCTCAATTTCACTTATCAAACCATTTTAACATGCAGTTGGGAATGATAAAAAAACGCGGGTGTCTTCTGCTGACAAGAAACTTTTTACCCATAGTCAACATGCTAGCATGATCAATGGATTACAAAGTCGTTACCCGATTTATGGACCAGTAGTTAGGTGAACATTTGAAAGTTTGTATGTCAAGTTATATTCTATTTGTAATCTGTAACTGACAGTTTTTTTTTCTAGACTAGCAAAACGTTGGGCTGCTTCACACCTATTTTCAGCTTGCTTGGTAGAGGAGGCTGTTGAGCTTTTGGTTGCATATCTCTTTCTTAATCCGTTGCCATTTGATGCTCCCTGCTCACGGATCACTGGGTTCTTACGGTGGGTTTTCCTAATTATTGTTGCTCACTCTGCAAAGGAAATGACTATTCTGTGGCCATTCCCTTATGAAAAAGGGGTTCTCGATTGGGTGTGAAGTTGGGATGGACAATTACCCACAGAGCTTGAGACTGAATATTTAAATTTCAAACTATGGTTATTGGTTTATAAATATTATAAAACTATTTTATGATTATTGATTGCAAATTGACAGGGGTTATCACCTAGTGCACTGGTTAGTTGCTCTCCGTGTTTGTTAATTGCAATTTCTGTCCTCACTCCGCTGTTTCTCTACGAATAATTCTTTACAATATATAATTTTGATTGGGTGCTAGTTGAGGTCAAGTAAAAGTTGTCTGCGGTTGTTTGAACCTTTTATGTCAACATTTCAATATTGTTGAAACTAGTTGGCTTGGTGAGTGCATGCTAATTGATAGTGAGCTATTTATTGCTTGGTAATGACTAATATGTTTTTATTTTTAACAGGAACTTAAAAGGTTGGTTGCTTATGCCCGAAGCAGTGCAAATTTGCTAATGAAACTAACATTTCATGAGGAGACTGGTCCATATAGATGGGAGGTGAGTGCAACACATTTTAGTTATTTATTTGTTTCAGTTTCAACTTTCAGTTGGAGACGTGATTTCGTTAAGAGTCTTTTACGATTCTTTCATTCCATGCTGCAGTGCGTTTTTCGAACTCCTTTGAACAATTATGATGCAATAATTATTCTCCACAAGGACAAACTCCCGTATCCCCAAAGGCTTCTCTTCTCATCAGAAGTTGATCACGGTATAATTCTTAATAGCCGGTTGTTTTCATAGCTATATAGTCTGAAAGTCTTAAAATGATTTAAGGGTGAGGTTGATATAATTAGTTGACATATATAGATTATTAGTTGTAAGAAGGCAATCAACATTTTCCTTAGTAGGAGGTTTTCTGTGTGCATGATCAAATATGATATCATTGTATAAAATATCCGAATATACAAGACATGATCACATTGGTTCCAGTTTTAGTAGAAATTAGTAAGTTAAATAACATCAATTATTTACAGTCTAACCTTTCTATATTTCGCTATATCTCCACTTTCACAAACTTAACTAATCAAATGGTATTCTCATTGGCAATGTTGACAGGAACACAAGTTGCTAAAGGACATGCTAGCAAGTGCTTCCAACCTTTTTTGTTACCTAAAGATTTGAAGGGTAAGCCAGAGCAACTTAAAAATAAGTTGCTAGTAGACTTTGATCCATCAAGGTGCTTTATCAGAGATTTAGAGGTAAGTACAGTGAAAATGACATGGTGTTAAACATATTGATGTTGTTTCCTTTTGTCGAATATATCGGTATCCTCTTTGCTTATGAGATACCCTCCTTTATCTCTTGTAGAAAGAGTTCTCCACCACATTCCAGATATGGCACGATTCTCTAGGAGGCGATGTAATCGGTCTAACGTGGGGGAAATCACATTCTTCCAAGGTATAAAAGTTGTGTTTATATCGTTGATTTAGCGCAAAGTATATTATGAATCCTTACTATACGAGTTTTAATAAATCGATAGTCTGATCATTGTTTTTCCTTTCTTTTTCAAAGAAGTGGAAGCAAGAGGAAGTAGTTGAGGAAGGAACTGACCCTCAGAAAGTGTTAAAAGCAGTAGGTGAAGTTGGAAAAGGGTTTGTTAGGAGTATCTACTTTCTCAAGTCCTCCTAGACATAATTAACATTGTTTTGATTATTAATATGCATCAACAAGAAAATTTTGTCCTAGGAACAATAGTTAATTTCATCAATTAGACCACAAGAGTACTGTGTTATGAGAAAAGTAGTAACAGTAGATTGGCGTATCTATAGTCTTCCAACTTCACATTTTGGCAACCCAAAACGGATGAAGAAAGAGTTCCAAATTCTTATTGTAAAGCTGATATAGTATGTAACAAATCATACAATATTTTTTATTGAATACATTGACATTGGCTTGACTTCCCTGATGCATGGCGTCAGAGATATTTGGTTATGTAAGGGTGTTGGTGTAGTAAATGTATGCTGAGAAATGTAGACAACGGCACTTATGGGGATTTTTTAATGTCTTATGTACATAAATATTTTAAACAGATTATTTTCGTATGTTTAAGAGGAAATGTTATTTAAAGTTCCAGATTGTACCAAATATTTGTTATCATTCTATTGTTATGATAATTACTAGTGTATAAGAGAAAGAATTGCAATAGAAGTTTGGTTTAGTGAGGGTATACGGACGACTGTTGGATTTAATTTTTTTTTAATTTTTTTTTAAAATTTCCGACGGATTTTCGACGGATTTGCGACGAAAATGTGTCAGCGTTTGCGACGACTTTGCCACGGAGATTTGCGACGGGTTTCCGACGACTTTGCGACGGAGATATTTGCGACGAAAAAGTCCGTCGGAAACTATTTCCGACGAGCAATTTTGCGACGACTTTTTGTCCGTCGGAAAGTTCGTCGGAAACGTCAATTTCCGACGAAAATTGCTGCATTTGCGACGAAAATTGCCGTCGGAAATCGTCGATTTTCTTGTAGTGATTGATTGGTTTTATTCTTCTTGTAATGCATGTATATATGTGTAACACCCCGGTATTTCTATTTATTAAAAATACCCAAGTGCACATTAGAAACACATCAGAGATATAAAATTCCTGCATAAATACTGAACACTGCAAAATAGTTTTCACTGGACAACAGCCAAGCAGTCTTAATACACATAAGACCATAAAATTCAGCGAACTATCCTGCTCAGTATCATACAAGAAAGCGGAAATAAAAAGATTTACACTAAAGTCGTAGTGTTGCGGTGCATAGACAACAAGAGGAAATGTAAACTTAAACATAATGCTAAGTCATCCGCAATCAGTCCGAGCCCAACCTACTCGTGCCTCTTGGACTTCCTCGGTCCCTGTGTCTCTGTAAAACAACAACATTTAAACAGTGAGATACAATCTCAGTGAGTTCTACCGAGACCCCTACTAACACTCTCGGTTCATTTATTAGTTCTTCTATAACTTAACACGACACCGACTGCAAAACGCTGCTACTCCCGGTATGTCGTAAAATAAATAAAGTGCGGCACCGACTGCAAAACCATGCTAATCCCGGTGTATCGCGCAACACAACAAGTACGGCACCGACTGCAAAACCATGCTAATCCCGGTGTATCGCACAATAATCTTTAACACAACACCGACTGCAAAACCATGCTAATCCCGGTGAACTCCCCTACCAATAGTACATTCTCCCATTGGCATGGAGCCTAGCGAAGGGGATCATGACTGCCCCGCCTAGTGTGTTACACATGGGTCGTCACCCAACTCGATATACTATATACGTATATCTACAATACTATGAACCCACGGTCCATCAAATCAAACAATTAATGAAACACTTTAATCCATTTTTTTTGTAAAATCACATTCACACTCGCACTCTAGTTGACCACTCTTCGACACAATTTTTCAATATCAAAAACAGTTTATTTAGCCTTAAAAATAGAATATTCAGTTAGGCCTCTGAATAAGCTTTCCAACGCATCTTAGAACACCTCAAACGGGTTCCTGGATCAAAAGTTATCGCGAAACGAAAAACAGTGTTTGGTTGCTGAAATTCTGTCAATCTGCGCTGAAGTCGCGCTGGAGCGCAAGTTACGCGCGAACTGGCAGAAAGTTCTGTCAATCTGCGCTGAAGTCGCGCTGGAGCGCAGGTGAGGCGCGAACAGGCAGAAGGGGGGGTCTGTTAAGACAGATTTTGCGATTTTTCGCGAAATCCGCTATTCCGCTCAATTCCAATTTTTGTTCCGATCAAAAACAGATTAAACAAACAGAAAAACAGATTCAAGCAATATCACACAATCATTCAAATCAATCAATGTCTCAATCAAAACGGTTTTTATCCAAAAACGACATATTTTCCAAATAATGGTTTTCATTCCAAAATCTCTCGAAATCAATTAACGTAAAAACTAACGAGACACAAAAACATCCTAAGCGTGAGTAAAACTCACCCTTGAAGCGAGAGCCGATATCGAACCGAATTTGCCGAGACTTGAAAAACTCTCGAACGGAACCCTATTTCACCAAATCGCTCCAAACTTCGATTCGAACTTCACAACGCGATCAATCCGCTCCTAGCTTCGATCCTAAGCATAACCCAATCATCAACACAACCTATTAATCCATGATTTCAACAAATTTTCCCCACAAACCCCCAATTTTCGAAATCAAAAGGAAGGGGGAAAAATGGAGGAAAACTCACCAAGTTATTGGGTTATGGTGATGGTGATGAGATGATGAAGATGATGAATTTTTGGAGGAGTGGGCTCACCTCTTCTTCTTCCTTTCTCTTCTCCTTTCTCCTTCTTCTTCTTTCCTTTTCTTCTTTCTTTTCCTTTCTTTCTTTCCTTCTGCGTATTCTTTCTTTCTCTCTTTTCTTTCTTTTATTCAACACACACTCACACACATATATTTAATTAATATATAAGTGGTAGCGTGGTCCAATTACCATATTGATCTTAATTCCTTATTTCGATTCCAAAACTTCCTTGATCCGTATTATTCGGTCAACGATCCTGTGACAGCCAATAATTAATTTTAGCACTCAATAATTTTACTAATTAAGTACCAAATTAATTCAATTGGGTTAACATCCAAATAATTCGATTAATTATTTTGAGGATGTTACATTCTCCCCAACTTGAAAGAATTTTGTCCTCAAAATTAAACACAACATACCTCAAGAGAACAAATACGGATACCGAGTCCGCATATCGTCCTCCAACTCCCAAGTAGCTTCCTCGGCGGAAAAACCATCCCAAACTACCTTGACGATGGGAATTGACTTTGTCCGTAGCGCCCTCTCGCCACTTTCCATGATGTAATTCGGATTAGGTTGGAAGGACAAGTCCGGTCGAAGGTCAATTGTTTCAAAATCTAACGGTTGACTTGGATCGGGAATGTACTTCCGCAACTGAGACACATGGAATACATCATGCAGATTTGACAATGATGGAGGCAAAGCAATACGGTATGCAAGAGGCCCTATTCGCTCGATAATCTGGAAAGGTCCAATATACCGAGGACTGAGTTTCTTTACCCGTAATGCCCTACCTGTGCCAATTGTTGGTGATAATCTCAAAAACACATGATCGCCCGACTCGAACTCCAACGGCCTTCTTCTTTTATCAGCATAGCTCTTTTGCCTACTCTGAGCAGCTTTCATTCTATCCCTGATCTGGCGGATCTTTTCAGTAGTGTCGTGAATCATTTCGGGCCCTAACAATCGGTTCTCACCTACTTCCCACCAACACAATGGAGTCCTGCATTTCCTACCATACAAGGCTTCAAAAGGTGCCATTCCGATACTGGAATGATAACTGTTGTTATATGAGAATTCCACCAATGGAAGATGATCCTCCCATTTCTTTCCGTTATCAAGTACCGAAGCCCTAAGCATATCCTCTAATGTCTGGATAGTTCTCTCGGTCTGACCATCGGTCTGCGGGTGATAAGCCGTACTAAGAAGTACTTTAGTTCCCAATGCTTCATTCAGAGCTTTCCAAAATCGAGAAGTGAATTTCGGATCTCGATCCGACACTATACTGGTAGGAACCCCATGTAACCTTACTATGTTCTTCAAATACACCTCAGCCAACTTGGATACTTTACTGCTAGAACGAACTGGAATAAAATGAGCTGATTTGGTTAACCGATCTACAACTACCCAAATGGAGTCGTTACCGGCTTGAGACCTTGGCAACGCCATTACAAAATCCATGGAAATGTCTTCCCACTTCCACACTGGCACATCCAGTGGCCGTAGCAGACCAGCAGGCTTTTGGTGCTCTATCTTAACTCTTTGGCAAGTTAAGCATTTTGATACAAATTCGGCAATCTCTAACTTCATTCCATGCCACCAATACATCTGCTTTAAGTCTCTATACATCTTGGTGGATCCAGGATGTACAGAAAATATACTCCGGTGTGCTTCCTCTAGCACTTGCCTTTTAATACTCTCATCGTCGGGCACACAGATCCTACCGTTGAAACAAATAACCCCATCACTATCCTCGGTAAAATCTGGCAACACTTTCTGTGATTGTAGTTTCACATCAACTCCCTGTGCTAAGCGAATAGAATCCCTTATGGAACTAGAGATCCTCATGTGGCTCAACACCAACCGGTTCCTTTTTGGCTTTGAATCCACATTTAAGTCCCGGAAAGACTCCAACAATTCCATTTCATGCATCATTAATCCTGCTATATGAATGGATTTCCTACTTAGTGCATCAGCCACAACATTAGCTTTTCCCGGATGATACTTCAATTCGAAGTCATAATCCTTCAGAAATTCCACCCACCTTCTTTGTCTGTTATTCAGCTCCTTCTGATCAAACAAATATTTCAAGCTTTTATGGTCACTAAAGACTTCGAAACGGGACCCATACAGGTAATGTCTCCAAATCTTCAGTGCGTACACAATAGCTGCCAACTCTAGATCATGAGTCGGATAATTCTCTTCATGAGTCTTCAACTGTCTGGAGGCATAAGCTACAACTTGTTGGTTCTGCATGAGAACACATCCCAAACCCTTCCCAGAAGCATCGCTGTAAATTTGAAAATCCAAAGACGGATCTGGAAGAATTAGGATTGGAGCAGAAGTCAACCTAACCTTCAACTCTTGAAAACATTCCTCACAATCGGCATTCCATATAAACGGTTGGGCCTTGCGAGTCAACCGAGTAAGTGGGAGAACCAATTGTGAAAAACCTTGGATAAACCTTCTGTAGTAACCGGCTAGACCCAAGAAACTTCTTATTTCGGTGACAGATGTTGGTCGTTCCCAGTTCAACACCGCTTCTACTTTACTGGGATCCACCGCAACCCCCGATTGGGAAATCACGTGTCCCAAAAACTTCACTTCCGGCATCCAGAAGTCACACTTCGACGGTTTGGCATACAATTTCTTTTCTCAGAGTACGTTCAGAACAATGCGGAGATGTTGAACATGGTCCTCAATGGTCTTAGAGTACACCAAGATATCATCAATAAAAACTACCACAAACTGATCAAGGTACGTGTGAAACACTCGGTTCATGTAATCCATGAATACCGCTGGAGCATTAGTCAAACCGAAGGGCATCACTACGAACTCGTAATGTCCATACCTCGTACGGAAAGCTGTCTTCGGAATATCTAAGGCTCGTACCTTTATTTGATGATAGCCCGACCTCAGATCAATTTTTGAAAATACCACAACACCTCTAAGTTGGTCGAGCAAATCGTCTATCCTTGGCAAGGGATATTTATTCTTGATCGTCACTTTATTCAATTGTCGATAATCTATGCACAACCTCATGCTACCATCCTTCTTTTTGACTAGCAACACCGGAGCACCCCATGGAGAAGCACTCGATCGGATAAACCTTTTCGATATTAATTCCTCAAGTTGAGACTTCAGTTCCTTCAACTCTAAAGGAGACATTCTATAAGGAGCAATGGATATTGATCCTGTACCAGGAATCAATTCTATTGAGAATTCTACCTCTCGGTCAGGAGGTAAGGATGAAACTTCTTCTGGAAAGACATCTAGAAATTCATTTACCACTTGCACAGATGACAAATCTAAACCCGTTTCAGTAGATGCAGACAACATAATAAGAATAGCTTCCACACCTTGGAATAATGACTGGCTTGCTTCGGTGTAAGAGATCGTCGCTTCAGCATCTGCCTGTGTCAATCCTACGGACTCGGAGGCGAAGCTAATAGTTCGATCGGCACAGTTGATTGTTACATGATTTTCAGCCATCCAATTCATACCCAGAACAATGTCCATGCTTCTCATAGGCAAGCAAATAAATTTCACAACAAACTGTCTGTCGCCTATGACAAGTAGGCAATTTTCACATAATGACTGGGTCTGGACACGACCCTTGGCAGCAGTTAAAATAGTTATCGGTTCGGATAGCTCAGACAATGCTAATCCCAACCGATCCACACATGCTTGCGAGATAAAACAGTGAGTTGCACCAGAATCATATAAAATATTGACTGAATTATTAAAAAGAGATCCCGTACCCCTTAGAAGATTATCAGTAGGTGTGATGGTCCGAGCATCCAAAGTGTTGATTCTCCCCTGACCAGGAGCATTTGGTGCTCCTTGGAAATTCTTCTTTGTCGGGCACTCATTGGCATAATGGCCCTCTCCATTACAAACATAGCACATATTAGATTTGTGTTCGCAACTGCCGTGGTGATACCTTCCGCACTTAAAACAATTCCTAAACTTCATTTGGTCTGCCGTTTGCACCTGCTTTCCTTTATAATTACCACCCTTGCCTGAGTCATGTTTGGGACCCATCTGAGAACTAGATGGTCTAGTGTTCCTCTTGCTCTGATGGAATGCCTTTCTGCTTGCATACAACCTTGACAAATCACTTTCGGCGATATAAGCTTGTTGTACCATGGCTGCATAGTTGGTCCTCGGAAAAGAACTAAGACTTTGAGCAATATCCTCTCTCAACCCATATTTGTACCTGTCAGTTTTCCACTGGTCATTGGGGGCATATCCAGCTAGACCGAAGAATTGATACAACTCTTCAAATTTAGCCGTGTATTGGCCCACGGTCAAGCCTCCTTGTGTAAAAGCCAAAAACTCATTTTCTTTATCAAGCCTCATAGCCGTGGGGAAGAATTGTTCCAAAAATGATGTTCGGAAATTTTCCCAAGTCGGGGGAGTTCCCATTGTCTCCATCATGGCCCTAGCATTTGTCCACCAGTTATTGGCCTCTCCCTTCAACATATGGGATGCCAACCTCAACTTGTCTTCATCGGTCACTTGCATTGTTACAAAGATCTTTTCAATGTCATCCAGCCAATGTTGTGCTCTCATGACATCCGGCCCACCTCTAAACTCGGAGGGTTTCATTTTCAGGAACTCTGTGAAGATTCTCCTTGGGTTCACTTGTGGCTCTGGAGCTTGATGCTGCTGAGCATTTTGCTGTAGGATTTGTTGCTGCTGATGCATAAGCATCATGTCTTGCATCATTTTCTGCTGGTTCTCAATGACATTCTGCATCCACTCAAAATTTGGATCAACAGGAGGAGGAACGCCTCTACCTCTTCTGGCCATGATTCTGCGAAATATGCACAAAGTATTAAGTTGATCAAGCTCAATGTCTAATAGCATACTAAGAAAATCACGACTGGAAAAAGCAAAGACCCTATAAGCTAAGTCCGACTAGGTCGAACCGCTCTGATACCAACTGTAACACCCCGGTATTTCTATTTATTAAAAATACCCAAGTGCACATTAGAAACACATCAGAGATATAAAATTCCTGCATAAATACTGAACACTGCAAAATAGTTTTCACTGGACAACAGCCAAGCAGTCTTAATACACATAAGACCATAAAATTCAGCGAACTATCCTGCTCAGTATCATACTAAAGTCGTAGTGTTGCGGTGCATAGACAACAAGAGGAAATGTAAACTTAAACATAATGCTAAGTCATCCGCAATCAGTCCGAGCCCAACCTACTCGTGCCTCTTGGACTTCCTCGGTCCCTGTGTCTCTGTAAAACAACAACATTTAAACAGTGAGATACAATCTCAGTGAGTTCTACCGAGACCCCTACTAACACTCTCGGTTCATTTATTAGTTCTTTTATAACTTAACACGACACCGACTGCAAAACGCTGCTACTCCCGGTATGTCGTAAAATAAATAAAGTGCGGCACCGACTGCAAAACCATGCTAATCCCGGTGTATCGCGCAACACAACAAGTACGGCACCGACTGCAAAACCATGCTAATCCCGGTGTATCGCACAATAATCTTTAACACAACACCGACTGCAAAACCATGCTAATCCCGGTGAACTCCCCTACCAATAGTACATTCTCCCATTGGCATGGAGCCTAGCGAAGGGGATCATGACTGCCCCGCCTAGTGTGTTACACATGGGTCGTCACCCAACTCGATATACTATATACGTATATCTACAATACTATGAACCCACGGTCCATCAAATCAAACAATTAATGAAACACTTTAATCCATTTTTTTGTAAAATCACATTCACACTCGCACTCTAGTTGACCACTCTTCGACACAATTTTTCAATATCAAAAACAGTTTATTTAGCCTTAAAAATAGAATATTCAGTTAGGCCTCTGAATAAGCTTTCCAACGCATCTTAGAACACCTCAAACGGGTTCCTGGATCAAAAGTTATCGCGAAACGAAAAACAGTGTTTGGTTGCTGAAATTCTGTCAATCTGCGCTGAAGTCGCGCTGGAGCGCAAGTTACGCGCGAACTGGCAGAAAGTTCTGTCAATCTGCGCTGAAGTCGCGCTGGAGCGCAGGTGAGGCGCGAACAGGCAGAAGGGGGGGTCTGTTAAGACAGATTTTGCGATTTTTCGCGAAATCCGCTATTCCGCTCAATTCCAATTTTTGTTCCGATCAAAAACAGATTAAACAAACAGAAAAACAGATTCAACCAATATCACACAATCATTCAAATCAATCAATGTCTCAATCAAAACGGTTTTTATCCAAAAACGACATATTTTCCAAATAATGGTTTTCGTTCCAAAATCTCTCGAAATCAATTAACGTAAAAACTAACGAGACACAAAAACATCCTAAGCGTGAGTAAAACTCACCCTTGAAGCGAGAGCCGATATCGAACCGAATTTGCCGAGACTTGAAAAACTCTCGAACGGAACCCTATTTCACCAAATCGCTCCAAACTTCGATTCGAACTTCACAACGCGATCAATCCGCTCCTAGCTTCGATCCTAAGCATAACCCAATCATCAACACAACCTATTAATCCATGATTTCAACAAATTTTCCCCACGAACCCCCAATTTTCGAAATCAAAAGGAAGGGGGAAAAATGGAGGAAAACTCACCAAGTTATTGGGTTATGGTGATGGTGATGAGATGATGAAGATGATGAATTTTTGGAGGAGTGGGCTCACCTCTTCTTCTTCCTTTCTCTTCTCCTTTCTCCTTCTTCTTCTTTCCTTTTCTTCTTTCTTTTCCTTTCTTTCTTTCCTTCTGTGTATTCTTTCTTTCTCTCTTTTCTTTCTTTTATTCAACACACACTCACACACATATATTTAATTAATATATAAGTGGTAGCGTGGTCCAATTACCATATTGATCTTAATTCCTTATTTCGATTCCAAAACTTCCTTGATCCGTATTATTCGGTCAACGATCCTGTGACAGCCAATAATTAATTTTAGCACTCAATAATTTTACTAATTAAGTACCAAATTAATTCAATTGGGTTAACATCCAAATAATTCGATTAATTATTTTGAGGATGTTACAATATGTGTCTGTGCTAATGAAATGTGGTTGGTCTTTGGTTGAGTTAGTCTATTTTAAATGGAAACTTAACGTGCTGTGGTTATTCTTTGCAGTGATTATCTGTTCAATCTCCTTCTTATTGGAGACTCTGGTGTTGGTAAATCATGCCTTCTTCTAAGATTTGCTGTAAGCTGTCTACCTTCGTTTTCATTTTCTCTCGAAACCCTAAGTTTTCATGATTCGTTTTCGTAAGCTTTTCGATTTTGTGAGAAGTACAAATGTTGTTGTTGCACCTCCCTTTGTGTACATCGACCAGCTTTTCGTTTTCTCTTGATGTGTTTTTTATTTTTACCAGTTTATATTGTTATTTTCTGGTAAGATATTAACTGAAGGTTGTCGTCAACTCCAGTTTTTAGGAAAGAAAGTTGCCCATGCTTTGAGCCAGGGTGTTGGAGTGATTGCATGCATTGGGGAATTGTTAGAAGAAAGAGATGCTGGGCAAACTTTTGATGTCTGTTTCCAGCAATTGAAGGCTTATAAAGGTGAAAGCTATGTTTCTTTATTATCAATTTTCTTTGGATTGGTTTTGCTAATTGTTTACATAACATTCATTATGTACAGATGCAGTGCCTAGTTGGGATATATTGTTATTGCATATGAACCTGTATGGGCCATTGAAACTGCCAAAGTGGCCATTGGAACCGTTATCATTGATCTTCTAATTGTTTCTTATCTCTTTTCCTTTTTGTTGTAGGTTTGATTCAATAATACATTTTACTGGACTGAAAGCAGTTGGTGAAAGTGTGCAGAAACCATTGCTCTACTACAACAACAACTTGGCTGGGACAATCACTCTATTACAAGTCAACAACTTCAAAAGAAAAGACAAATAAATGATGCACTAATTCTCATTTTCATCAATCTAATAAAATACTAAGGTTGGAAGCATCACTAGCTTTTAAGCATGGTCTTCATATGTTTCATTTCAATCTCTACTTATCTTTTCTCTCTTGCATTCTTGGCTCTTGATATATTTTGTAGGTACTGTAATCAGAGAAGATATGGGTTTCACCTTAGAAAAGGTTAACACAGATATGTTGGGCTCTGCTACCAAGGTTGTCATAACAAATAATTCTACCTTAATAGTCACTGATGGAAGTACTCAAGCAGCTGTTGAACAAAGAGTTCAGCAACTCAAGAGGCTTGTTGAGGTGCAGAAAGAACTTAACCATTTAAAAATTATCACATTTCACACTTCATCAATGTCTAGTAAATTAGAAGTAACATTACACATGATGTTACATATTTTGCAGAATACTGAAGAAAATTTCCAAAAGAGTATATTGAATGAAAGGATAGCAAGAGTATCAGGGGGATTGCCATTCTTCAGGTAATATGAATTTGAATGAAAGGATAGAAGATGCCTTAAATGCTACCAAGGTAATTCTTTTGCTTTGCTTTAAATTTTAATAATGTTATTTATTATCATTTAAGCTTCGAATTTCTATTTGAGAAACTGTTTTCTGTAAGAGATTGAGGCTTGTTATGTAATGCAGGTTTTATCAGATGATAACATAAATTTTGGTTACAATGCTGCTACAAACTGTTATGAGGATCTCATGAAAGCTAGGATGATGGATCCAACAAAGGTATAAATAACCATTTGAATGTCTTTCACTGAATAGAATAGTGGATAGATATCTAAAGTTGGCCTGAATCTCATCTTTTATTTGTAGATTTTGTACCTATACTGGAGCCATTCTTGAAAATCATCACGTAAGGATTCCAAACCTTTCTCTTCACTTCTTCAATTAAGTCTTTGATGTGTCTTTTCATCCCATCATTTTGAAGTTGATGAATAATTTAAGAATTTCTTATCCTCTATATTCCTTGTAATTCTCTTCTGTTTGTTTTAATGAATTTCTCTTTTTATTAGAAGATAATTCAATGGCTTCTCATGATAAAGAAAATGAGATTCAACTCACTGAGAATGATGATAAGGAAAATGCTTCAGCCACTATTAGTGAGAACATGTAAGGAATTTAATTTTTCTCAAAACTTGTATTATTTTGGCTTTGTTTTGCGTTTGATGAGATCAATGAATTGTTGGTGGTAGTCAGACTCCGAGAAAGTTGAGCCTAGTTTATTTCTGATGTGAAAACATAGACTAGCATTTGGATGTTCATTGAATGAAGGTGAGATTCTGTTGTGGTGATGTTGATTTCTTGTGACTGAACTCTGCCCTAAAGCAGATTTTTAGGTACCTGATCTGATTTCCAAGACCTAGAGAACCAAGAAGGCCAGTATTTTGGGAAATATGGTATGTGGTGTTACTGATTCTGAATATTCTTGTTTTTTATTTTTGTATATTTCTTAGTTTTGTTAATTTTGTAGATACATCTTGTTTCTTGATATTCTGACTTGGCATATCTGTTCTTGATATTATTATTTGATATTATAGTTTGAGTATAACAATAATATTTTGACTAGAAAACGTCTCAAATGCATAGATACCTAACAGAACAATTGAGCTTAGAGATATGAAATAGAATGTCTACACCTTCAGCAACAATTGATGTGAAAATATAGAGCTCTAAATTGTAGAGATGTCAATTATGTTGCTGGAGAATTGACATACTAGTATTGAAAAAGCATAAGATTGAAGATAGCTAGTCTTATTTTTTTGGAGAATAATATATTATGGAATATGTGTTATTGGGTTGACTGTTGACAGATTTTTAATCTCTGTTGCTTGGGATGATTACTTTTTAGATTAGCTGTATGCTGGGTGATATTTTAGTTCGCTTAGTTTATGAACAATGACCTTTTGTAGCAACGTCACATGTGAAAAAAAATGAAAGAGGGAGTTGAAATTCATATATAAATATCAATTGTAACTTAAATGTTTAAAGTTCATTTCATCAAGGAGATGGAAGGGAGGGAGTATTCTGGCTTGTACAAGAATTCAAGTGAGGATCTTTTCCTATTGATTCAGTAAGTAATGCCATTTCTTTCACTATTATTAGAGATACAAATTAGCTGCATTAGTTGAAAGGTTAGTTAGTTAGTTAGTTAGTCCCTGCTCTCATTGCTATGGTAAACCATGTTTATGATTCTATATTGATTATCTTGTTTGCTTCATTTCTAATTAAACTTCAACTCAGTTGACACATTTTGGTTTGGTTTCCTAAAATTAGGGTTACAATTCATCAAGCAAAGGGCTTTATAGTCGACTATCACATAGGTGAGTATAGATGTTAGTAAAATATATGCTTTCTGAAGATGTGTGCTAAAAGTAATCTGAATATTTCAATTATCAGTGTTAATCAAGATATTCAGTTGCAAATTAATGCGGCTTACTACTAACTGTTATTTACCATTTTGATTCTGTTGTAACTGCAGAATATTCAGTGTTAATCTTACTTTGCCATTTTAATTCTGTTGTAACTGCAGGATGTCCACTGAACTATCTAATTTGTCCAATCAGCAAAATGCATGTGGAGTTTCTGAAGGAAGAAATATGCAAGATGATCCTACGACTAACAATTTTTTGCCTGATTTCGATCAATTTTCTATAGGGTAATTGTATTAGCCTTCCAGTAAAGGGTTCACAGAACCTGCTATATCTTTGTTGTGATAAAACTTGTAACTAATATAGTTATACAATTATTTGATTAAGAAAATAGTTCATAATTTGGTTTTCTTTCAACTTTTGCCAGAGAACCGGTTGATAAAGAAATGCAATCTAGTAATAATTGATTAAAAAAATAAACACTTTTAAAGTCAGACCTTTCTGTCATCCGACTTTAAAATAACACTTTTAAAGTGGGAGTTCAGAAAAACCCGACGTTAAAGGTTTTCCACAGAGGCCAGCTAATCAGAAAACACGCCATAATTAAAGTCGGACGCACTAATAGTCCGACTTTAAAACGTACTTTTTAAGTCGGACCTTAACCCGACTTTAAAAAAATATACTTTCTAAGTCGCTTTGATAGAAGTCGGGTGAATGTCCGACTTTAAATGTCTGAAATATCCGACTTTGAATCTCATTTTTCCACTAGTATATATACTTAATGAGACGACCCTTATGCACATCATAGTAACCCACGTTTACCCATAATCTGAACCTTAAAATGTAGATAAGTTTAAAAATCAAGACATATATAAGGAAAACACGCATCATATGTATCAGTTATAAATATTGTTTACTAAATAGATGGCCCGAAGTTTCATCACTTAGTCAGCGTATAGGAATGTGTCCCAACCAGGCACAACTACCATCCTATCTATGTGGTCTATCCGAGCGCCACCAAAATACTACATCGGAGTACATACACACAACTGAAATAAAAGGAAATACATATTCAACAACACAAGTTGTCCTAATGAAGAATCCAAAAGATTGACACACTGGCTATTAACATACATGGCCTCTCAACGAGACACCTAACTCCATCATATCACACAAGCATCTGCAATGTCTGATGCATCAGATGTGGAGGTAAATGCGTCATCCTCTGCAACGTATGCCTCCTTAACTGAATCTAAAGGATACAAACAAATACAGAAAGCAAAAGCATAAAGGGGCTAGGATTATTGTATACATCATAAAGTGGGGAAAAATGACAAAGTAGATAGACAACATGTCACACATATGCAAGCAAAGCGTCCACCGAGTCAACCAGTCAAACATCCTTTAATCTTGACAAATCATGCATATCCATCAGATGTAACCTGAGACTCCATGCTGACATGGCCAAACATGTTAACACGAATGTCCCTACTATATTTTGGTGACGCCATCCAACTGTCGTTCCGGCCCACCAAAACTGATCAGATTAACCTAAACACAGCGTTGCTCATTTGGCCGATAAATTCCTACTAAGGACTGGTCAGGATATTGACCTCATGTGTCCCATATCACACGACAATGGACTTGCAACACACATGCATTCTATATGGTCTCTCGTTCATTATGACATTGAACCTTAACTTGTATACACACATGCACCTTAACTTGTATACATTAGCTCATCTCATTGATCAGTACCCTGTACTGTCATTGCATCAAAGTTAAGTGTACATTCATTATTACTTCATAACACCATGGTCATTTCTCACACCTATTCTTATTTTTGATCCAAAATAAATTTCTGTCGGGTACCAGTCAATTGAATATCAAAAGGATCCATTAATTGAAGTGAAAAAAACCTAGAGGTGGGGGGGGGGGGGTTGAATAGAGTTCTTTCCAAAAATCTTTTTTTTTGCGAACTTTGTTTTCGAAAACCTTTTATAAAATAATGATAGTAAAGTGGTTAAAGAAAGCGTAAAGTAAATGGCACAAGAGATTTATCTTGGTTCATTATCACTAGGTAGCTAGCCCAGTCTGTTCAAAACACTTGAAGGATTTCCACTAAAATGAGTTTTACAAATCCAAGAGTTTATCCACCAACCTTGGCTAAACTCTCATCTTCTTTCTTAGAATGACTTGACCTTAAGCCTCTTAGGAAAATGCCACTACTGGGTCTTTTACAAAATCAGAGGTTGAATAAAAATAATTTGCACTCTCAACACGAAAATGCCACTAATGGGCCTTTTACAATGAAAGCTTGTCTGGAAAGATAGAAATTTTCTCTTGAATCTCTTGGCTTCAGTATAGCTTGATGCTTTTTAATATATCACCCTTAGGGTCCGTTTGATTTGCAAACAGGTAAGTACTGGACTGGACAGTACAAGATTGGACAATTTTTTATCCCGTACATCATTTGGTGAACAATGGTCAAGACAAGAAAAAAATGTAAAAATTACTAAAATTCCCTTTCTAATATTTATAATTGTTTATATAACATATATTACATTATAATTAAAAAATTATAAAGAAATATGTGTGATGGAGAAGATAGGAGAGAGAGAGAGAGGGCTAGGGGAGAGAAAGAGAGATGAGGGGGAGAGGTCATGAGATGAGAAGATATGAGAGAGGTCATGAGATGAGATGATATAAGAGACGTGGGAGGAGAGAGGTAGAGAGAGAGAGAGAATTTATTTAGTAGGAAATACAAATAATATTTTGGTATTTTTTTAGGTGATCCGAAAGTTGTACTATGGGATAGAAAGTTATACTGTGGTTTTGTGAGGGACTGAAATTTGGGTTTTTTTGTCTAGTCCCTTGCCTCCACTTTTGTCCAATACCATGAACAATTTCCAAATCAAACAGGGTAAAACTGGAGTTGTCTAGTCCAACCCCCTATTTTTTGGTAAAACAAACGCAATGGTGTATTTAGCTATTGTATCAAGGATCTCTGGTTAATAACCTATATAAGGATTGATTGCCTAGTATTTATGATTCACCATAGTTCGCTGATTAGGTGGTTAGAGCTCTATAACCGAAGTTATGCTTTTCTGTGGCTACCACTCGACTAACCGAAGTTACCTTATTCACTAGTTAGTCAATATTAACCTAACCGAAGTTATGTTATCCTTTAGTTACTAAAGAGTTAGTGGGTTTCTAGCCAGGATATAACATAACTTCGGTTAGTCCAATTCTAGCCATGAAATAGCATAACTTCGGTTACTATAGTTCTAGCAGGGAAAAACATAACTTCGGTTAGTCCTATTGTAGCCAGGGAATAAGATAACTTCGGTTAGTATGATCGAACCAAATAAAAATATGACTTCGGTTAGTGGAAACCACAGAATATATCAAGATTGTATGAAGAAGAAAGGACTTACGCGCAAGTAACGATGAAAAACTGATTTTAGTCCCATGTTCATCAACATCATAACGAGACGTGATCAATGGCGTGCTTCAATGGCGTGGATCAACGGAGTCCGTTTTTTAAACACCCGTGGGCGTCTTATTTTTTGGCGTGAGTGCGTTTTTTAGACTTCTTTTGCGTGAAAAATAATGAAAGATATATGTAACATGAAGAAGAAGAAGAAGAAGAAGAAGAAGAAGAAGAAGAAGAAGAAGAAGAAGAAGAAGAAGAAGAAGAAGAAGAAGAAGAAGAAGAAGAAGAATAATAATAATAGATGAAAATAACGTGACAGATAAAATTGTGAGAGAGAAGATAGTGGAATAGAAAATCAAGGAGTAAATAAATGCATTTGTTTTAATAATCCCTAAAAAAAAGGAACATTTATTAAATAATTTAATGAATTTCATTGAAATTAAAACAAAAAAAAATGGATGTGACACAAATACCCCTATTAAAAACTAGCCATTAGATTGAATTTCATTGAAATTTTGTCAATCCAATGACTAGTAACAATTTAGTAACTATTACTAAGCAAATGGGTTAGTATCATAAGCCATAGCCATGTTTTGAGTATTTGGCTTATGTTAATTTCTTAATTTTTTTGGTCTATATGAGACAACCGCATTAAATGCCCCGTTGTACGAATAAACGTTTCAAACCTAGGCAATCTTTTTGGCGCTTTCTCAATAATTCCTTTATTCTAACTCTGTTTATTCCCTATGATTCCTTGTACCATACATTTACTCTTGATAGCATCAAATATCCCTTTAATGTGTTGACGACTTCAGTCAATGAGTACCAGACTCCTGAGAGAACATGGCTTGAACTCAACACATGTTGTAGGACCAGACGCTTCATTGAACGTTAACCAAATGCATTCTAAAAGATGTATAGAGCCTTAAACCAGAAGCTCACTTGAGAAACAAAGAATCTTTGACCAGATGATACATGTCATGTTGACCGGATGACAACCACTATCTTGAGAGACTAGATGATGTACATCATTGACTAGATGGCATATACCTTTCTTAATTTGGTCTTCTGCTTCTGTCCTATGTTACTTTTCAAGAATAAAATGTAAGTTCTGCACACTAGAAAATACGTTAGAACTGGATTGTTTTTTAATGATATTTGTTATCTTCAAAATCAATTAAGGGTCATTATTTATGGATCCACCTAGTTTCAACAATCACCCCTTTTTTACGATGACAAATATTTTTATGATGAAAAATTTTCTTGGTAAAAACATTTATTTTAAAGATAAACAAGGAAGCTCCTCCCGAGTTTATTACTCTTACTATTTTAAAAGATGCCAATAAATCAAATAGTAATATGTGTAAAGCCAATATATTATTGAGGGAAGAAACAGTGGTTGTTCATCAAGAACTCTGTAGTGAGAAGAAGATGATGCCATTGCAAAGAGTAGAGTCGCTTTGTGTAGAAGGTTAGAGTTCAAGTATTTTCTTCGGAACGAAGAGTGGGTTGTGTGTGAAGTGAGTGATGGTGAATGTGAGCAGTTTTATCAAAATATAGGAGAGGGAAACACATAATAAATAAAACTGAAATGTGGTAATCAACTACGAAACATGTGCGACACATTATAACTTTGACACTTTTGTGTCAAGCCTTTTATCATGAAATATCACATGAATTATTCTTCCACAACAAGGGTTTATTTGTTGTATACTCTGTAGGATTTTTACCTTTCTGAGTATCCCAAAAAGATTTCGGTTTGTGACTTAGTGTCAAACTTGCCGAGATTGTCTTTAGTGTTTAAGATAAAGCACTTATAACCAAAAGGATGACAGTACGGAATGTTTGGTCTTCTGCCCTTCCACAATTCGTATGGACTATTATTCAATATTGGTTACGAGTATAACAAGCAATGCTTACGGCATCTGTCCAAAAATATTTTGCAACTGAGCATGGTGCGAGCCATTTCTTGGATAGACCTATTTTTCCTTTCAACAACACCATTTTGTTGGGGTGTACTTGGAGAGGAGAAATCATGGTATACTCCATTTTCTTCAAAAAAATTCTAGAATGTTGATTTTCAGATTCTGCACCATGGTCACTTCTAACAGATGAAAAAATATTCCTTTTTCATCTTTAAAAATTTTACAAAAGGCTGTAATACTTTGTGAGACTCATCCTTGTGGGATAGGAATTTAACCCATGCAAATATACTGTAGTCATCAATAATAACCAGTCCATATCATTCCACATAAAAAGGCTGTTCTTGTAGGACCAAAATTGTTAATATGTAAAAGGTCTAGTGGTATAGAGGTGCATGGATACTAGATCCTTTGATTTAAAACAGGCTTTGATCTATTTTCCTTTCTAACATGCCTCACATAGAATGTCAGACAGGTATATGAGATTGGGAAGGCCTCTAACAAGATCAAGCTTGTTCAACTTGGAAATACCTCTCAAGTTGGTATAACCCAATCTTCTATGCCAAATCCATTGTTCATCATCGATAGACATTAGGTATTTTACATTGTTTTTTTTTTGTAACTCAGGAAGTTTTACTTTGAAAATGTTTTTTTCCCCTCTTTTTAGTGAAGAATATAGACCCATAACATCTCTTCATATCTTTTGATTAAAGATCATGTCATAACCATTGTCACATAATTGGATTATGCTCAACGTATTATGTTTTAGACCTTGAACAAGTAAAATATTATTAATAGAGGGTGAAGAATCATTGCCAATGCTTCCACTACCTATGATCTTACCCATGGTTTCCAATTGCGGTTGCGGCCATTGCGGTCGTTGCGATGCGTATTGCGGTTGTTGCGTCGTGAAAAAAATTTACATTCGCACAAAAAAAACTATACTAATTGTAATTCTTTATATATCTTTTCCTTATAGTTTTTTTTAAAAACTTTCATTCATTTTTAAGACATTGCATCATTAATTGTAGTGGAACTAACATGATCTAAATAATAAACTTTCTAAAATCTATTATTTAAATTATATTTTGCTATTATTTCAATTTTATATATACAGAAAAATGTTTCTAAGAATATTTGCAAAACTCACACATAGTGACAAACACAATATTATGGTATATGTGAATATGTGATTAGTATTCAATTACTCTTTAATTAGTCGTTAATTAATAAAAATAATTTCTACTTTAATATTTGCAAATATTCAAAGTTCAATAGACATAATTGAATTTAACTATAAATTAGTTATAAATTAATATTCATTGAATTTAACTATAAATTAGTAGTGATTTACTTTCACAAGAAGTTGAAAAGAATAGCCAAGAGCACTTGAATGAGATGGTAGGGGTCTCTTCCAGCTTAACCAATGTCCTGAGTTCGAATCCAGCCTTGGGAATGCAGCAGTGTTAAATTTATTGTGAGAGAGCTTTGCCGCCCATTGCGGTCCTACCCGCTCGAGGGATTATTCTCTGCAGTTGCGCACAGAGGATACCCGATTTATAAAAAAAAAAGGTTGAAAAGAATAAGAGAAGGGTTGGCCTCTGATTCTTTCACTCACATTGACCGATTGACTCATCAGAAATCTATTTTTTATTCCAAAATTACCGTCTCCACTCTCCACCCGCGTTCCAAAGCCTAACGAGAATTTGCAGCTGGCTACCATATACATTATTTATTATATTTATTTAGGGATTTGAAGAAAATAATTGGCAATCCAACGGTCAGTATTTAGCACATTAAGGGTAATACACTTTGGGTAATAGTCTTCTTCATCTTCTCTAAAAGAACAGGGTAATAGTCTTCTTCATCTTCAACTTGCATACAGTCGGCCATGGAAAAGTAGTAAACGGAAGAAAAAAATTTATTTTTTTAGAAGTACCATGGATCTTCCAGTTCCGATGAAGCTCCCCCATTGGTTGCGCTGAAAACGGGTTATGTTGCGGTGAAACGACGTTACGTTGCAGTTTTGTTGGGGAAAAACAGGTGATTTAGGATCACAACGCAATTGCGGTGGGATGCCGTTGTGGCGACTCCCGCAACCGCAATATTGCAGCCGTAACACCTGTTGCGGTTCGCAATTCGAAACCCTGATCTTACCCTTCTAGTCACCTCCAAACCCTACAAACCCATCATCTTTGAGGGCGAGGTCTTTGAACATATGCCTTTCTTTTGTCATGTGAGGCGAGCATCAACTATCCAAGTAGAAACTCTGGTGCTTGAACTCTACATTGTAGCACACCTCTTTATCTGAGTCAGAATTAGATTATGTGTCTGAGGACCCCAAACTCGCCATTAAAGCTGACTAAGGCACCTCTTCTTCCTCATCAGACAATGAAGATTCAAAGTCATTCCATGTTTCCATGAGACCCTTTTTTTTATGCTTGAAACCATGCTTCTTTGGTTTCTCCTTGGAAAGCTTTGGACACTCGGACTTATAGTGTCCTTTCTTCTTACACTCGAAACAAGTAACTTGAGTCTTGTCTCTAGACTCCTTCTACTCTTTCTTATAAAAGGTCCTTCGATGTCTCCCTTGTTTCATGTCTTGAGTTGCTTTACTCTATTTGATATGAAAGACATTTCATCTTCTGTTGCTCAGTTGCGCGCAGAGGATACGCGATTTATAAAAAAAAAAGGTTGAAAAGAATAAGAGAAGGGTTGGCCTCTGATTCTTTCACTCACATTGACCGATTGACCCATCAGAAATCTATCTTTTATTCCAAAATTACCGTCTCCACTCTCCACCCGCAATTTGCAGTTGGCTACCATATACATTATTTATGATATTTATTTAGGGATTTGAAGAAAATAATTGGCAATCCAACGGTCAATATTTAGCACATTAAGGGTAATACACTTTGGGTAATAGTCTTCTTCATCTTCAACTTGCATACAGTCGGCCATGGCAAAGTTGTAAACGGAAGAAAAAATCTATTTTTTTTAAAAGTACCATGGATCTTCCAGTTCCGATGAAGCTCCACCATTGGTTACGCTGAAAACGGGTTATGTTGCGGTGAAACGACGTTACGTTGCGGTTTTGTTGCGGAAAAACAGGTGATTTAGAATCACAACGCAATTGCGGTGGGATGCCGTTGTGGCGACTCCCCCAACCGCAATATTGCAGCCGCAACACCTGTTGCGGTTCGCAATTTGAAACCCTGATCTTACCCTTCTAGTCACCTCCAAACCCTACAAACCCATCTTCTTTGAGGGTGAGGTCTTTGAACATATGCCTTTCTTTTGTCATGTGAGGCGAGCATCAACTGTCCAAGTAGAAACTCTAGTGCTTGAACTCTACATTGTAGCGCATCTCTTTATCTGAGTCAGAATTAGATTATGTGTCTGAGGACCCCAAACTCGCCATTAAAGCCTACTAAGGCACCTCTTCTTCCTCATCAGACGATGAAGATTCAAAGTCATTCCATGTTTCCATGCACTACAAAAAAACTAGTGATTAGCGACGGAATTTAGCGACAGATCTAAATTCCGTCGCAAATAAAAACATTAGCGATGGAATTTTACAACATTAGCGACGGACCAGGTTTTATAAATTTAGCGACGGAATTCTGCTTATTTAGCGACGGATTGGACAAGGCGCGAAGAAACGAAAAATTTGAATTTTATTAGCGACGGAAATCCGTCGCTAATAATCCGTCGCTAATCATAGTAAATTGCGCAATTGACCGTTTCAGTTTTAATTGACGCGTGGCACAATTTTCAAAGCTTAGCGACGGAAATCCGTCGCTAATAATCCGTCGCTAAGCTTTGAAAATTGTGCCACTGTCCGTTACATTTTAGTCTGACACGTGGGCCAAAGTTAGCGACGGAAATCCGTCGCTAATTCCGTCCCTAAGTGTTAAAAAATTTTTAAAGCCGGATCCCTCCCCCTTTTCTCTCTTTCTTTCCTCTTCTTCACTGTTTCTGTCTCCCTCTTCCTCTCCGTCCACCGAATCGTCTCCCTCTTCCTCTCCGTCCACCGGCCACGCCACCACCACCGTCCACGCCGCACCGCCCCCTTTTCTCTCCATTCTTTCCTCTTCTCCATTCTTTCTCTCAGACTCACCCTCTCCGAACCGTTCACCGTCCACCGTCCACCGTCCACGCCATCGCCACCGTCCACGCCACCGCCACCGCACCACCACCGTTCACGCCACCGCACCACCACCATCCACGTTACGAAGGTTTGTTTCTTTTCTGTCTCCACGAATTTTCTCCCTATTTTTCACTAATTTTGTTTCTGCCTCTCTATTTCGCAAGTCACCGGACAACCACCTCACCGGACAACCACCGCACCGGACAGCCACCACAGTCACGGTCACGGTTAGTTTTTTTTATTTTTTATTTTCGAATTGATTTTTTGTTCCGTTGTTATAGGATAAAATTTTATTGTTAGAAATATTAAGATTAGTATTGTAGAATAAAATTGTTGTTAATTAGAAAGTTGTAATTGAATGAAGTAATTGGAATTGAATTGAAATTGAAAAATGTAATTGAATAGTGTATGTGTTTAAGATAGTGTAATTGTAAGTGTATGTTGTTGGAGATAGTGTATGTTAATTTTGAAATGTGTATGTTGTTAATTGAAAAATGTGTAATGGTAATGTGTATGTCGTTTGAGATGTTAAATTGTTGTTTTGATGTTTGATGAACCCTAGGTTAGATGACTATTTGATGTTGTTATTGTGGGTTGTTGATGGAAAATGGTGAGGTTTTATTGGTTTTATATTGGGATTGTTATGAGAATGTAAAACATTTTTTTAAATGCGTGTAGATGAATTGGAGTCAATTGAATCGTGGTTGGGTGTATGATCGGTTATATCCGGGAAGAGCGTTTTTAAAGGAAACTTTTGTAAATGGGGTTGAAGAATTTATTAGGGTAGCATGGCAACATGATTTAACTAAAGAGGAAGGGGGGATTAGATGTCCATGCCTTAAATGCAAGGGTGTACCTATTAGTACTGATGATGAAGTCAGGGAGCACTTGTATCGTCTTGGGTTTATGCCTAATTATTGGATTTGGGTGGATCATGGAGAAGTACTTCCGAATTTTCACGTAGGGGCTTCAAGCAATTCTGGTGGTGTTGTTCCATCTAATGAACAATTTGAGTCGATGGAAAACATGATTTGTGAAGCCGAACCAACTCCCTTAATCCGACACTTGAGGAACTTAGCCGATGGTCCTTTTCGTGAGGTGACTGAGTGGCACACGTACCTCGTTAACAGTTACAAATTTGACACACAATCATGGAGTGAGGGAAAACAAACAATTAATAGTGGTGTATATGTTAAAGGGGAAACAGAAGGAGGTCAAGGTGACTACTATGGTGTGATCCAACAAATATATGAACTTGAATACCCATATTTGGACTATCAAAAGAGAATAGTTTTATTTTATTGTAGTTGGTTTGATCCATCGGTTAGAGGAACGAAATTGAATCCAAAATGCAATACCGTGGACATTCGAATGGATAGAAGGTATAAACTTTATGACCCGTTTATCATGCCAGAAAATGTGAGACAGGTGTATTATGTTTCATATCCATCAACTAAGAGGGGCTGGTGTGTTGCAATTAAGACAAAACCACGGGGTTGCATTGAGGCAACTGATGCGGAGGATGAGGTTCCTTATCAAGTGGATGAAATGTCGGGAGTTAATGAGGTACTTGAAGTTGAACCAATTGATACCTTACGTGATGATCGACTCTCCGTTGAAGAAGTTGAACCATGTGAACCAGTACCAGAAGTGACTGAAGAGGAAGAAGAGACTAGAGATGAAGAGGAGGAAGAATATACTGAAGATGAAGAAGACGAAGAATATGAATATTTAGAGTTGTCTTATTAGTATTAATGTTGTTATCATTATTACATTAATGTTCTAATTATCGTCGTTATATTAGTATTAATGTTGTTATCATTATTAGATTATGTTGTTATCATTATTACATTAATGTTCTAATTATCGTCGTTATATTAGTATTAATGTTGTTATCATTATTAGATTATGTTGTTATCATTATTACATTAATGTTCTAATTATCGTCGTTATATTAGTATTAATGTTGTTATCATTATTAGATTATGTTGTTATCATTATTACATTAATGTTGAAATTATCGTGATTATATTATTGTTCTTGTTATCATTATTATTAGAGTCTTGTTATTGTTCATAGATATGCATCCAGGAGAAAGTTCAGACCCATCGAGACAAGGGAAGAGGCATCATCGTCGTAGACAACGTGAGGTGACATTAGTTAATATTGGGAATAACTCATTTATTGCGACGCCTCAGACCACCTCTCCAATTGCCCCACCGGTGGTTCAGCCTACGTCTCCACCAGTTGGGTATATGCCTACACCAGGGTTGCATACACCAGGGTATACGCCTATACCACCTGGGTATATGCGTATACCACCTGGGTATATGCCTACACCAGGGTTATCGATGCCTACACCAGCTGAGCCCCATGGTGATGCGTATACTGATGAGCCCCATGTTGGTGTTACTGATTCAGATTCATCGACTGATGAAGAGGATGTGCAGGTAGTTGTCGGCAATGATGGTATCAAAAGCAAAGTCATCTATCCCTATGGTAACGCGTAAGTATTGTTTGAATTTTTTAGTTTAAATTAATTATGCAATGACTTATATATATATACATGTGTGTGTGTTTTATTGTTTGATATATATGTTTTGTTATGCAGGTTGCTTCCTGCGAAGGCCGCTTCATCGCATATCACATATGTCATTCAGAAAATGTATTTTAAAACTTATCATGAAAAGTGGACAAAAGTCAATGATGAGGAAAGGGGAAGACTTTTGGATTTGTTTAAGGTAATTGTTAGTTAATTATGTCATTACATATATTGTTAATTTTAATTTTTTTATGTTATATATAATAATACATATTTTTGTTTTGCTTAATACAGTCTAAGTTGACGTGGCTGCCGGAACATGATGTAGCTGTGCAGAAGCTTTTTTTCAAAAGAATGGGCAAGCAATTGTCGGATTTGCTTTACAAACTGCGTTGTAAAGATAAGCAGCCAAAATACATCCCTGACCGTGTTTGGAATGCCTACAAGGAACTTTGGGCTACTGAGAGCTACAAAGAAAAAGCTGAAAAGGCCAAACAGAATAGAAATTCTGAAAAGGGTGGCTCGCTTCACTGTTGCGGCTCCGTCAACCAGGCTCAGCATGCTGTCAGATTGGTAAATTATTTTAAGTATGTGTTATTTTAGTTTATTTAGGGTGATTAGCAATAATTAAAAATGTGTTTCATTATTACAGAGTAAGAAGGCTGGACGCGATATCACTATTCCTGAGCTTCACAGGGCAACACATTTGAGGAAGGGTACTACGGAGTATGTTGATGAGCGCTCTAGGAAAACTCAGGTATATACAACTTGTTTTGTATTAAATAATTTTGTTTTCTTAAAATGGAACGCTAATTATGCTATGTTATCTGGTTATGGAAAACAGGAGGATGTTAGTGAGACGATGGTTGAGCCGACTCAGGGGACCTGGAACCCTGGCTCACTTGGTCCACTTCCCCCTGAGATCATAGCTCTGGCGAACCGCAATTGGAAGATGGCGGTAGGCGGGCCGAATAAGGGTCGCCTGTATGGTTCGGGGCCCTTGGCGCCGTTATTGGACTCTGGGGTTGATCACTTCGACACTAGTGGGCCTTCTGGCAGTGGACCTCCTCCTCCTCCTCCTCCTCCTCCTCCTCCTCCTACAGCTGACGAGACCGCGCAACTTAGGCAGCAGGTGCAGGCTCAGGCACAGGTCCTTCAGGATCAGGAGCAGCGGCTGCAGACACATGAACAGGTGCAGACAACCTTGCAGGAAGACTTCTTGAATTTTACCCGTGCGCAGGCGAAGATATTGAAGTATTATAACCGCAAACATCCAAATGGGTCTGAGTCTGAGGGGTCTGATGATAATCCCTATTAGGACTTTGTTATTTGGGAGAGATGCGGGACTTTGTTTATTTTGATTCGGATTTGTTTGAACTTGTTTATTTTGATTCGGATTTTGTTTTTATTTGGGATTGTATTGTTTGATTTCGACTTTATTGTTAATTCAGATTTTCGCATTTATCTTAATTATAGTGTTTATAAGAGACAGGGTTTTGCGCAATAGACAGGTTGTTCGCATTTCGATTTTAAAAAGCAGGTTTTCCAAATATTAAAAGCCAGGTTTTCCAAAAAAATTTTAAAAAAATTCAGGGGTCATTAGCGACGGAATTAGTGGCGGAATTCCGTCGCTAATATTGCTAACCAGACACACCCACGTGGCATCAATTAGCGACGGTATTAGCGACGGAAATCCGTCGCTAATTGGCTCATTCGTAGGGTAACACGTGGCAATAGTTAGCGACGGCATTAGTGACGGAAATCCGTCGCTAATATTGCTCATTCGTAGGCTAACACGTGGCAGTAATTAGCGACGGAATTAGCGACGGATTAATCCGTCGCTAATTAGCGACGGAACCAAATCCGTCGCTAATAATTAGCGACGAGCTACTTAGCGACGGATAAAATCCGTCGCTAATTCCGTCGCTAAATGTAGTTAGCGAGGGAAAAAGTGGTATTAGCGACGGAAAAATCCGTCGCTAATACGCTGTTTTTTTGTAGTGCATGAGACCCTTTTTTTACGCTTGAAACCATGCTTCTTTGGTTTCTCCTTGGAAAGCTTTGGACACTCGGACTTATAGTGTCCTTTCTTGTTACACTCGAAACAAGTAACTTGAGTCTTGTCTCTAGACTCCTTCTACTCTTTCTTATAAATGTTCCTTCGATGTCTCCCTTGTTTCATCTTGAGTTGCTTTACTCTATTTGATATGAAAGACATTTCATCTTCTGTTGCTCCTTAATCACTACCAAACGACACTTTGTCTATTGAGGCTTCTGCTTTAAGCGCCTTTGAGGGAGACACTTTGTTAGATTTCAAAGCAATAGACTTTGATTTTTTCACTAGTTCTTCTTCATTCAACTCAAGCTCACGATCTCTAAGAGAACTTAGAAGATATACAAGCTTTAGCGTATTCAAGTCCTTTGCTTATTTATTAGTCGTTACCTTGGGTCTCCACTTCATTGGGAGGCTTCTCATAATCTTCTTCATGTGATCTAGTACAGTGTAGCTCTTGTCAAAGACTTTATGTCCTTGAACTAGGGTTTGAAACCTAACAAACATTATCTCAATGTCTTCATTTCCCTCCATCTTGAAAAGCCCATATTTCCTCACCAAGATGATAGCTTTATTTTCACACACATGTATCATATCTTCATGTGCAAGCGCTAAGCAATCCCAAATCTTTTTAGCTATGGTATTCTTACCACACATACTCTTTTTCAAAAGTAGCACAAATAAGGATATATCTAGCTCTTTGATGATTTTGATGTTCCTTTTCAGTCTCAGACCAAGCAGAGTGAGGTTTGTTTGTGCCATCAGCATTTTTGGGCATTACATACTTTGTGGAAATATCATCCTAGAGTTCAGCACTTTGAGATTCGAAGAAGTAGTCGATTTTGTATTTTCAGTGGTCATAGTTCAATCCTTGAATAGGTGTGGACGATTGACGTTTGGACCTCTTATAAAACAATGATAGTTATAAGAGGTTTAATTAAGAAAGCATAAGGTAAATGGAACAAGATAGTTTTCCCGGTTCACTACGATCTAGTGATTAGTCCAGACCCTTCAGAAAACTTGAAGGATTTCCACTAAAATGAGTTTCACAAACTCAAGAGTTTATCCGCCAACCTGGGCTAAATTCTCGGCTTCTTAGAACGACATGACCTCAAGCCTCTAAGCAAAATGCCATTGCTGGGCCTTTTACAAAATTAGAGTTTGAATAAAAATAATTTGCACTCTCAACACTAGAGGCTTACAATGAAAGCCTTTTCTAGAAAGATAGAATTTTTTCACATGAATCTCTTGGCATCAAAGTAGCTCGATGATTTAGGATATATCACGTTTATAGTGCAACAACTATTCTATAAAAATTATTTTGAGTATTTGGATTGTGTTATTTTCTTGATTTTTATTGTCTATTCTATTGTTTCAGATTTAGAAAGTGAGAGTATCTTTTATACTTCGTTGGAGAAAAATAGACGTTGATCCTTGTTTAAGTGTTGAAATCAATCTGTTAGGCTTTTAGAGATTTAGGGCTTCTTAATAGATATAACTAAATTAAATGCCCCTGATGTCGTACATTGTAAATTTGACGTGACTTGCTTTCCTAGACATTAGGTATCAGGACTCAAGCAAGGTGATCCTCTTGCACCTTTCTTGTTTCTGGTTGCAGCTGAAGGGTTAGCTGGCCTAGTAAGGATGGGGGTTGAATCAAACAATCTTAGTGGCTTTAAAATTGGCACTTCTCTATCGGTCGAGTTACTACAGTTTGCGGATGACACAATATTCTTCTGTGATGGGGGGGAAAAGAGCATTTGGTGCTTGAAAGCCATCCTACGGTGTTTTGAGTTAGTTTCGGGGTTAAAGGTGAACTTTGCAAAGAGCAATGTGATTGGCATTAATGTTGGCGATAGCATCATGCAAGGGATCTCTCGGTTCTTAGCTTGCAAAGTGGGTTCCGCATCATTCAAATTCTTAGGAGTTCCGGTTGGCGCAAACCCAAGAAGAACTAGCACTTGGCAACCAATTCTTGACTCTATTAAGGCCCGTTTAACTAGTTGGAAGAGCAAGCAATTGTCAATTGGCGGGCGTGTCGTGCTTATTAACTCGGTATTAGCACCACTCCCACTATATTTGTTTTCTTTTTACAAGGCGCCAAAGAAGGTAATAGATGAAATTACTAAATTACAAAGGAGGTTTTTGTGGGGTGGGGACGAAGAAACAAAGAAAATGGCTTGGGTGAGTTGGGATGTGATTTGTTTATCTAAGGAGAAAGGGGGTTGGGCATAAAGAATTTGGAGGTATTTAATTTGGCTCTCCTCACTAAATGGAGATGGAGACTTTTGGTGGAGGTAGGAAATCCTTTGTGGAAAGAGGTCGTGAAGGAAAGATATGGTTTGGAAGGTAGTTGGCCGGTAGAAAATGAGTATCGACGGGGTTGGACCAAACACTCAATTTGGTGGAGGGATTTGTGTTTGTTGGGGGAAAGCACAAATTTGGATAAAGGATGGTTTGAAGACTTGGTGAAGCGTAAACTTGGTAGAGGAAACACAATTCGGTTTTGGCAAGACTGCTGGTTCGGTACGGACAGATTTATGGATCTGTTTCCGGCAATTTACGACAGGTGCAGAGATAAATTTACAGTCATATCTGAGATGGGATGTTGGAGCGATGATTCATGGTGTTGGAATTGGAATTGGGCCGATGAATTTATATCAGATGAGCTGCAAACTGTCATGTACATGCAGGATATGCTTCGGCCTGTTGCTCCCTCTCTGCTGGCCGATGATTGCTGGATTTTCTTGCCTGATGCTGCAGCTGGTTTTTCTGTGCGAAAATGCTACTGTTGGTTGAATAACTTTTTTGCAGGTCCGCGGGATCAATTGGAGGTTGGGGTTGCTGAATCTTGTAGGAATATATGGAAGAATGACGTGCCTTCGAAAGTTTTAATTTTTGCTTGGCGTGTGCTTTTGAACAAAGTAGCAACACGAGACGCTTTATTTAGGCGTGGTATTCTACTATCTCAGAGAGATCGTAGCTGCGTCTTTTGTTTTAAGGAGGAAGAGACGGTAACACATTTGTTTATTGAATGTGCAGTCGTTCAAACTATATGGCAACAAATTATATCTTGGTTGGGGGAGCCGGTCGGTGTTTACACGGATGTCATTACCCATTTTCAAAAGTTTGGTAAGCTGGCAAGAGGTAAGAAATGCAAAGGCGTTAAACACTTAATTTGGTTGGCGGTTATCTGGACGATTTGGTTGGCAAGAAATAAGATTGTTTTCCAAGGGGAGATAGCTACCGCTTCAGAGATAGTCACAAGGGTCAAATATTGTGCATGGAGTTGGTTCAAGGCTCGGAAGGGGAAAAAGTGTCGGGTTGAATGGTCGGATTGGCTTGTTTGCCCATTGGGCTGCTTTTCCTTATTGTAATCTCATATACGCTTTGATGATGTATCTTGTAGTCGGGGTACTCTTTTTCCCTCCCTGGGTCTTTTTCCCATTGGGTTTTGGCCCTCGGAGGTTTTAATGAGGCCCCTAGGTGTATGGGGGTGGTGCACTCCTTGTGTGCCCCTCTTTTTTTCATTAATACAACAAATTGCTTATCAAAAAAAAAAAGGATTTCAAACCTAGGCAATCTTTTTGGGGCTTTCTCAATAATTCCTTTATTCTGACTCCTTTTTTTCCTTTGGTTCTTCGTACCATATCTTTACTCCATATAACATTGAATATTTCATTTGATGTGTTGATGACTTCAGATAGACAATACCATACGCTTGAGAGAACTTGGATTGAACTCAGAAGTTGTTGTTGGACCAGACGCTTCATCTTGAATGTTGACCAGATGTATTCTGAGTGATGTAGAGACTTGAACCAGAAGTGCCCTTGAGGAACTAAGAATCTTTTACCAGATGATACATGTCGCGTTGACCAGATGACAACCTCCATATTGAGAGACCAGATCAAGTACATCGTTGACTAAATGCCATATACCTTTCTTGATTTGGCCTCCTGCTTCTGTTCTACGTTACTTTTCTATAGTAGAATGTAAGTTCTGCACACTATAAAAGCATGTTTGAACTGAATTGTTTTCTAATGATATTTGTTATCTTCAAAATTAATTAAGGGTCATTATTTCTGGTTCCACCTGGTTCAAACAATCTCCCCATTTTTGACGATGACAATATTCGTATGATGAATTTTCTTAATAAAAACATTCATTTTAAAGATAAACATGGAATCTCTCCCTAAGTTTGATACTCTCAATATTTTAAAAGATGCCAATAAATCAAATACTGATATGTGTAAAGCCAATATTTTATTGAGGGCAAAAACAGTTATATAAAACATAGGTGTATAAGATGCCAATAAGTGTGCATTGTCATACGCCAAAACATCTTTGCAGATCGTGTGCATTATTAGACGTTAAAACATCTTTGCACAAGTATTAGACACGTTAAAAACATAAACGGTTTAGTCATGCATATCTCAGGAGGAAGATTATATTGGGTAAGACAAGCTTGCCAACAAGAATAGGGTGTAGTCGATGCTTGGATATATGGCGTAAAGCCAGTAGAGCATACCTCAAGCCATACATTCTGTGGCTCTGCAGAACAATCAGAATGCACCCGATCAAAGTGTTTCCATGCTTCACCGTCGAACGAGTGGTGCAACACGTCCGAACTACTTTTGTTCTCGTAATGCCATGTCATTTCCTGAAATTTGCTTTGATGCAAAATAACATTCTCTGTAACTTTGAAACTATTGGCAAATAGAACACTGACTTTACAGGAATGAGTTTATAATTACCTTTTCCTAGATTTACGAACATGATACCTTAGCGCTCCACAAAACTTGCATTCAACTAGCGTACTATCATTTTATCAAATTCATTGACATAATCATTTTCCCATTAAAAACAATCAATCTTCTTAGCTTCGAATATGAGCTCTGACACCAACATCTCAGCCTCATAAAAACATAGAAAATTATCCTTTATAAGCGACACTTTCTACCTCAACTCTGACATAGAAATATTATTATTCGACTTGAGAGCTAAAAGCTTCACACACATTGATAGTTTAGACTGGGGAACCCTTCAAGCAACGACTTGTTTGTCTCTATCAACAAATTATTAAATCATTGTGCTTCTTCATTCGGAAGTTCATCAACGTTATCATACCGAGGCTCATTGAATTACACATTCACCCCAAGAGCATCACAAACCATGTTTTACATCGGGTCAAATTATTTACCGCCTCCAACACCCGGGCTACCGTCAAAACCCCTATGTCAACACGTGGAAGTTTTTCACCATGATCAACCCAAATCCAGCAATTAGGCATGAACCCAACTCGATACAAGTGAACCTTGACTTGATATTCACTCATAATAGTCCTGCTTGGAAATCAAGGCACGAACATCTAATCCCCCTTCAAATTCAAACGAAGCATGTGCCATCGCGACCATGATAAACTCTTCAACCCCATATACAAACCTTTGTTTCAAACCCATTCTCCCCATAAACAACCTATCGTACAGCAAACTCCCATTCAGTTGATTAAATTTCATATCTACATGCATGTTAAAATATTGCATTAGATTCGGGTAAATAATCTCGGTGGAGATTTTTATGAGTCAAATATCGGAGTGAAAGGCAGCAATCCCACCCTTTTTTGTCAACTAAGTAGTAAAGTTGTCACTACTTACTTCCCAAATTTAAGGAAGTTGAGTCTGATTTTCAATAAAACAAACCTCACCTTGTAATGATCTCAGTACAGATTATTACGAGTTAAATATGGGGGTGAGGGGCAAGACTCTCAACCTTTTCCATCAACAACAATCATATTTAAAATATATATCTAAATTAATAATCTAAACATTTCATATTCTTTGAAAATCAAATCTGCCACAAATTTAAGCACTAAAATCAAACATTCTTTGAACATAAAAAAATGAAAGGTTTCAAATGGTTAACCAATGACCTATTACAATACATTTCACAAAAACCAATAGCAAAACACAACTTTTAACTTACTTGAAGTAGGAGCAGGAGCAGCAAGGGAGCGGGGGCAGTGAGAACGACGAAGTAGGAGAAATTAACTATCTCGAATTTAACAACCACAAACTTTTCTATTAGTTAACTAGTAAGAACAGAGAGCAAGAGCAGTGAAAACAATAAGTAGAAGAAAATTGTAACACCCTCAAAATAATTAACCGAATTATTTGGATGTTAACCCAGTTGAATTAATTCAGTACTTAATTGGTAAAATTATTGAGTGCTAAATATAATTATTGGATTGGCATAGGATCGTTAACCGATTAATACGGGTCGAGGATGATTTAGAATCGAAATTGGAGATTAAGGGCAATGTGGTAATTCGACCACGTTACCAATTATATATTAAATATAAATATGTGTAATCGTGTGTGTTTGTGAAAGAAAAAGAAAAGAATTGAAAGAAAGAAAGAAAAGGAAGCCAGCGAGAGGAACAGAGAGGAAAAAGGGAAAGAAGAAAGAATGGGGGAGGAGGAAGAAGAGGGAAAAAGGAAGGGTTCACACTCATCAAAACGACTTCCTTCCAACACGAAAAACGTTCAGCGTTACTTCCTCTTCGATTTGGTACCATGATCATCAACAACAACTCACTCTCCTCAAATCCACCATTTTCGATTTAGAGCTCATAAGTGAGGTTTCGATGGTTGAAGCCCAAGGATAGCTTGGGATGGTGGTTGGCGCGAACCCAAGGATGATGGATCATTGATTGGAAGCTAGTTGGGTGATTTGGGGTTGAAAATCAAATAGAGGGTTTTGTGTGAATAGTGCTTCATGAGGAGGAAGATGATGAATAGTATCCATGGAGAATCTCGGGGAAATCGGTCAAAAAGATGTCACGGGATGGAGCGGAAAGATTGGAAGCGCACTTGGGCGTCGCCAGAGCGTGGAGCGGATTCGGGGAGCGTTCGTGCGGTTATGTCAGAAAAATGTTTTCACGGAAAGTCTCGGTGTTTCGAGATTTTCATCACGATAGGTGAGTTCTACTCACGTTTAGGATTTTATGTTTCGAATTAATTAATTAACTGTTTTATCGCTTTCGCTGGACTGGAATATTGTTTGGTAATTGAGTTTGAGAGATTTTGGGGTTAAAAACCGATATTTGGAAAATACGTCGCGTTTTGATAAACTCGATTTGATTGAGTTATCGATTGATGTTTTAATTATTGTTTTGGACTAGAATTACTGGTTGTTATATCTGATTTTGGGTCTCGGAGGTCACGTAATGTCTCGGTATCGATTAGGGAGCGAAATGGGGTAAAACTGAATTTCAGAAAACCTGTTTTTGGCCATTCTGCCTATTTTCGCGTCGCGACGGAATCCCATCGCGTCGCGATGGTTTACAGAATTTTCAGCAACTAAATACTGTTTTTGTTTTTGCGATAACTTTTGATCCGGGAATCCGATCGAGGTGTTCTAAGATGCGTTGGAAAGCTTATTCAGAGGCCTAACTGAATATTTTATTTGTAAGGAAAAATGAACTGTTTTTAATATATAAAATTATGTCGAAAAGTGGTCAACTAGAGCGCGAGTGTGAACTTGGATTTTGTAAAATCTGGATTAAAGTGTTTCATTGATTGTCTGATTTGATGGACCGTGGGTTCATAGTACTGTAGATATATATATTATATCGAGTTTGGATGACGACTGTAACACCCCTTTTCTACCCTTATATTACCCGTCATTTATCAGAGTAATTCTTTTTCAAAAATATTGTTTTAAGTGATAGAAAAGAAATGCTACAACTTCATTAAAATAAACTCATCAATATGCACTCTTCAAATTTGTGCAATCAAACATCCGTTATGGAAAATCAAATCCTCATAAAGCACATCACAGCGGAATAAACACCATCTCACCAAATACTCTCAAACACGTCTCAATATAACAATAAAGATCATTATTCGACTAATTAAACAAATTATCCAACTTCACCCACGCCCCCTAGGTGTTACAGTATCAGAGAGCGACACAAGATACATCCCAAAAAGCTAAAAAGTAAGGCAGCAAGTCCTTCACTCGCGGTTACCTGCAGCGTTGCCACAATAGAGCAACATTCCAAGCAGAAGGGGTGAGAATTTCAATAAAACATAATCAAGCATAAACAGAGTAATATGGACGGTAAATCATACGACATCAGCAATATCATCAAACTCATCATTAGAGAATATCAATTCAGACGCAATTAGTTTCAGGGCATCACCGTCATGAAAATGCATGTAAATGCAACCCCCTCCAGGGCATATGCATGATGGTACCATGTCGTCATAAAAACCACTCAAGGCATATCATCATCATAAAAAAAGAGAACCACTCAAGGCATATCATCATCAATAAGAGGCCGAAGCCTATTCGTCATAGTATGCACATGCCATGAGACTCTATGAACACATGTGCAACTCATCAAACACTCACCCGGTGTACTCATCATCGTCATCATAAAAAAAAACACCACTCAAGGCACATCATCATAAAAATACTCTTAGAATGAACCCGACATATTCATCAAAATCATATAGATCACATCATCATAATCACTCTTAGAGTGAACTCGTCATATTCATCAAAATCATATAGATCACATCATCATAATCACTCTTAGAGTGAACTCGTCATATTCATCAAAATTGTATTTACATTTGAGAACAACACCATAATTTTAAATTGTAAAACTTCATATTTGTGGAGAAGTGAACTTCACATTTGGATTGATAAAAACCTCACATTTTATAGAGAGTGACATCACATTTTCCTTGGAAAATATCACATTTGAAAAATGGGAAAAACGGCAAGAGAAACAGCGAAAAACAGTGAAAAACAGTGGAGACAGGTGACTCATAACATCGACTTCAAAAACAAAATTATTCATCATTTCCATTCACCAAAGGTCCATCACGAAATCATCGAGTATTTTCATCACGAGTTCATCAAAACTCATCAAAGTAAATTATCAAGAATTCATTGAGAAATCACCAAATGTCTTCACAAAACATCATCAAATTTTATGCTAACAATTCATTAAATCATTCGAAACAACATCAAATTCAGCAAGACAACATCAAAGTTCTTCAAAATTTCAAACCATCGAACACCATCAAACATATCAAATCCATCAACAAATTCCAATTTCATCAAAAACCCACGAGACCCTATGTCTACCCAATTATGTCAAATGAAACGCTCACCCTTACCTCTTAAACGTAAGCTCTGTAGAAGAAGATTGAAGACACCAACGAGTAACCACAGCAACACACGAGCAAAGCCTTGGAATTCCTCCCCCAACTCGCGAAAACCCTAACCTTAGCTTTGGGAAGACCCAATTTCGTCCTCAGCTCCCCTGTCTTCTAACTCAGCAACTGCTCTTTTATTGAAGCCCTCTGCGATACAAGAAGAACGCAACAAACCGCGTCACAAACGGAGCTCCAGAGACAAAGATATGATAAAAAGAGTGAAAACAGCAAGAAAAATGCCCTAGCTGCGCAGAAACGCAGCTATATATGCGAACTCGCGCTCGGAGCGCGAGCCAGGCGCGACTTGGGCGCGAAATGGCAGCAACTCACGCTGCTCACGCACAGCACTTGCGCTTGGGGCGCGACTTGAGCGTGACTCAGGCGCAGAATGGCAGCAACAACAGCATATATGAGCAGACTACTCTTTTCTTCCTTCTCTTGATTAAAAATAGCAAACGACATCGGATTTTAACAAATGACCACTCGTTGGAAAGCTTTCGGAGTGTAGTTTCTATCTATGATTTTTAATTCCCAAAATAGGTAACCAATTGGTACAGATTTTCAAAATACTACCATGAGGTACCAAACTTGGACAGAACTTCTCACTCAACTTGCAACCAAACTTCCTTTCTCACTTCTTAATGAAATTTTATGAAACCAATGCCTACTTTGAAGAGAATTATGCCCACTCTCCAACTAAACAAGAACCATTCAAAACGGAGTTCGATTGAGAACACAAAACCTTGAAAAACCTAACCTCAATTCTAGTCATTTATACCATGGTTCTCACGCCAATAACTCTCTAATCTCTTCAATCATTTCACCAATTCATCTCAAAATAGATTTTAATAAAATTGGAGCGTTACAACTCTCCCCCACTTAGAATTATTTTCGTCCTCGAAAACATACCTGATTCAAATAACTCTGGATACGACTCTCGCATCTTATCCTCGAGCTCCCACGTCAGGCTTTCACCAGTTTCCCCAAACCACACCACCTTCACCAGATTGATCTTCTTACCCCGAAGGGTCTTCACTTCCCAATCCTCAATTCGTACAGGCACGGTCTCCATAGTGAGATTATCCCGTACCTCTACAGCATCTGATTGGATCACATGAGACGGATCTGCAATATACTTCCGAAGCTGCGATACGTGAAACACGTCGTGCAAGTTCAAAAGATTAGGTGGCAAGGCCACCCGATAGGCAACAATTCCAACTTTTTCCGTAATCTGATACGGCCCAATGAAACGAGGAGTCAACTTCTTTGATTTCAGCGCACGCCCGACACCAGTCATAGGTGTGACCCTCAAGAACACGTGGTCACCCGCTTCAAACTCTAAATCTTTCCTTCTCTTATCATGGTAGGTCTTCTGCCTACTCTGCGACGCTTTCATTTTCTCTCGGATCATCTTCACTTTCTCAGTAGTTTCTCTAACTAGCTCAGGTCCAAGTATTAAACTTTCCCCAGTCTCATACCAACATACCGGAGTCCTACACCTCCGACCATATAACGCCTCAAACGGTGCCATCCCAATGCTGGAATGATAGCTATTGTTGTAGGTGAACTCAATTAACGGGAGATGAGTATCCCACGCACCTCCCTGCTCTAGAACACATGACCTCAACAGATCTTCCAACGATTGAATCGTCCTCTCTGTTTGCCCATCAGTTTGAGGATGATAAGCTGAACTCAACCTCAATTTCGAACCCAACTCCTTTTGCAAACTACTCCAGAAGTCCGAAGTGAACCTTGGGTCTCTATCCGACACAATGCACAAAGGAACGCCATGCAGCTTCATAATCACCTGAATATAGATCTCAGCCAATCTCGATACCGGATACTTAATACCGATAGGAATAAAATGAGCCGATTTCGTCACTCTATCCACAACCACCCAAATTGAATCATGCCCTCTCACCGTATTAGGTAACCCAGTCAAAAAATCCATGGAGATACTGTCCCACTTCCACTCTGGAACACTCAACGGTTGCATCATTCCTGCAGGCTTTTGATGCTCGACCTTGGATTTCTGACATGTCAAACACGAATACACAAACTGCGCCACATCCCGCTTCAATCCAGGCCACCAGAACATCTTTTTCAGATCTTGATACATTTTTGTCGCTCCAGGATGGATACTCAACTTACTTCTATGGCCTTCCTCAAGAATTGCCTTTCTCATCCCCTCATTTTCGGGAACACAAATTCTCCCACGATGCCTCAACACATTCTGCGCATCTATCTCGAAATCCTTATTCTCAGATTGACCAATCCCACTCATCAAATCAACCAATTTCACATCTAACTTCTGCGCTTCCCGGATACTAGCCATAAAATCATTGCCAATTTTCAACATACCCAGTCTGACACTCTGAGGTGTAACTTCACAAGCTAAGCTCATGTCCCTGAATTGCTCAATCAACTCAAGATCTCTAGCCATCAATGCCGACATATGCAAGGTCTTCCGACTCAGAGCATCTGCAACTACATTAGCTTTACCCGGATGATAACTCAACTCAAAATCATAATCTTTCAATAGCTCTAGCCACCGGCGCTGCCTCATATTCAATTCTTTCTGATCGAACAGATACCGTAGACTCTTGTGATCGCTGAACACTTCAAACCTCGATCCATACAAATAATGTCTCCATATCTTTAATGCAAATACCACATCAGCAAGCTCTAAGTCATGAGTGGGGTAATTCTTCTCTTGAGTTCTCAATTGTCTCGACGCATAAGCGACCACTTTCCCATTCTGCATAAGTACACCGCCCAAACCCATCTTGGAAGCATCACAGTAAACCACAAACGGCTCATCCGGATTAGGTAGGGTCAACACTGGAGACGTAGTCAACCTCCTCTTCAGCTCATTGAAACTTTCTTCACATCGGTCATCCCAAACAAAAGCCTTGCCCTTGCAAGTCAATTGGGTTAATGGCAGGGCCAACTTCGAAAACCCCTCAATGAATCTTCTATAATAACCGGCCAATCCCAGAAAACTCCTTATTTCAGTAACTGACTTTGGAGACTCCCATTGCAACACTGCATCAACCTTGGAAGGATCCACCGCAATCCCCTCCCTAGAAATCACATGACCGAGAAAACTGACCTTTTTCAACCAAAAATCACACTTGGACAACTTGGCATATAACTTTCGATTCCTCAGAATTTCTAACACCAACCTCAAGTGTTCCGCATGCTCCTCTTCTGACTTAGAGTAAATCAGAATGTCATCGATGAAAACCACCACAAACTTGTCCAAGTACTCACGGAAGATTTGGTTCATGTATCCCATGAATACCCCCGGCGCATTAGTCACACCGAAAGGCATAACGGAATACTCATAGTGCCCATATCTTGTCCTAAATGCCGTCTTCTGGACATCTTCATCCTTGACCTTGATCTGATGATAACCAGACCTTAAGTCAATCTTGCTAAATACTTTAGCACCCACTAACTGATCCATCAAGTCATCAATTCTTGGCAACGGATACTTGTTCTTGATGGTAACTTTATTTAACTGTCGATAGTCTACACACAACCTCATACTACCATCTTTCTTTTTCATCAGCAACACAGGAGCTCCCCAAGGTGACACACTCGGTCTTACAAACTTCTTTTCTAATAAATCTTCTAGTTGCTTTTTCAATTCTGCCAACTCAGATGCAAACATCCTATATGGTGCCATAGACACAGGCTTAGTGCCAGGAACTAGATCAATAGCAAACTCCACCTCTCTCTCTGGTGGTACATCCGGAATCTCATCAGGGAACACCTCAGAAAACTCACGCACTACCGGCAACACATCAATCTCCGCTTGGCTCTCGGCAGACAACGACGCCAACAGCGAAAACAGCTGAACCTCTTCTCTCATCACTCTATGCAGCTGACCCGCAGATAACAACCCAGACTCCTCTTAGAGCGACTCAAAACTTACGGACCTCTCCCGACAGTTGATATGAACATGGTTATCAACTAACCAGTCCATACCCAGAATGACATCCATTCCACTCAGCGGCAAACAAATCAGATCAACCAAAAATTCTCTACCATATATGAATACAGGACATTTAGCACAAACAGCGGAGGTAGTCACTGAACCCTTAGCTGGAGTATCGATAACCATCTCCCTCAACATATCAGATAAAACAAGACTTAATTTCTCAACACAAGCAGCAGCAATAAAACTGTGGGTAGCACCAGTATCAACAATAGCAATGAGAGGAATATTATTGATATAGCACGTACCTCGAATTTCATTCACCACATCAGACCCAGCTAGAGCGAACACCTTTCCAAATGACTTCTCCTTCTTGGGTTTTGAGCACTGTGTACTGATGTGACCACTCTCCCCACAATTAAAGCATAGCACCTCCTTCTTATCACAGTTAGAAGCCATGTGTCCCTCTTTCCCACACTTGTAACATCTCTTCTTCTCATTATTTGGACAATCCGGACTCTTATGGCCTACCTTCCCACACGTGTAACAAGTAACACTGGCTGCAGCATCTCCCCCACTTCGCTTAGGCCCACCAACAAACTTCCCTTCGCCCTTACCAGCAGGTGCCTCATATGGTTTACCGCGACCCGAAAAATTCTTTTGCTTTTCCCTCATAACTCTGGAGAAGGCATTATTGTCCTCCTCAAAAATCCTGGCGCTATTCACTAACAAGGGAAATACACGGATTTGTTGATACCCTATGGCTCTCTTGATATCAGCACGCAATCCATTCTCAAACTTAATACATTTGGAGAACTCGGCCCCCTCTCCATCATAATGCGGGTAAAACTTAGACAACTCAGTAAACTTTGCAGCATACTCAGTTACAGTCATGCTACCTTGCTCAAGTCTCAGAAACTCAACCTCCTTCTTCCCGCGGACATCCTCCGGATAGTACTTTCTCTTGAATTCCCTCTCAAACACAGCCCAAGTAACTCCCTCATTGGCAACCGTCAACCCCTGGCTAGTCGTCCTCCACCAGTCATAAGCCTCTTTCTTCAACATATGAGTGCCATAGCGAACCTTCTGAGCATCGGTGCAATCCATAACGCGGAAGATCCGCTCCATCTCACTTAGCCACTCAAGGGCACCATCAGGATTATACCCGCTTTCAAAAGCAGGAGGGTTCTCACGCTGGAACGTAGCCAAACTACGCGTCCCATCACCAATAGCATTGGGTATGTTACCCACAACCCCAGCTATAGCCTGCAAGGCAGCAGCAAGTGCAGCATCGTTCCGTCCTGCCATTCTAGTACTGCAATCAAAGAACAGAATTTAGAAACGAGTAACAAACTAAAATGCTACTCAACTCGACGACTCAAACACCGGCCGGACAGACCGAACTGCTCTGATACCACTAATGTAACACCCCTTTTCTACCCTTATATTACCCGTCATTTATCAGAGTAATTCTTTTTCAAAAATATTGTTTTAACTGATAGAAAAGAAATGCTACAACTTCATTAAAATAAACTCATCAATATGCACTCTTCAAATTTGTGCAATCAAACATCCGTTATGGAAAATCAAATCCTCATAAAGCACATCACAGCGGAATAAACACCATCTCACCAAATACTCTCAAACATGTCTCAATATAACAATAAAGATCATTATTCGACTAATTAAACAAATTATCCAACTTCACCCACGCCCCCTAGGTGTTACAGTATTAGAGAGCGACACAAGATACATCCCAAAAAGCTAAAAAGTAAGGCAGCAAGTCCTTCACTCGCGGTTACCTGCAGCGTTGCCACAATAGAGCAACATTCCAAGCAGAAGGGGTGAGAATTTCAATAAAACATAATCAAGCATAAACAGAGTAATATGGACGGTAAATCATACGACATCAGCAATATCATCAAACTCATCATTAGAGAATATCAATTCAGACGCAATTAATTTCAGGGCATCACCGTCATGAAAATGCATGTAAATGCAACCCCCTCCAGGGCATATGCATGATGGTACCATGTCGTCATAAAAACCACTCAAGGCATATCATCATCATAAAAAAAGAGAACCACTCAAGGCATATCATCATCAATAAGAGGCCGAAGCCTATTCGTCATAGTATGCACATGCCATGAGACTCTATGAACACATGTGCAACTCATCAAACACTCACCCGATGTACTCATCATCGTCATCATAAAAAAAAAAAACACCACTCAAGGCACATCATCATAAAAATACTCTTAGAATGAACCCGACATATTCATCAAAATCATATAGATCACATCATCATAATCACTCTTAGAGTGAACTCGTCATATTCATCAAAATCATATAGATCACATCATCATAATCACTCTTAGAGTGAACTCGTCATATTCATCAAAATTGTATTTACATTTGAGAACAACACCATAATTTTAAATTGTAAAACTTCATATTTGTGGAGAAGTGAACTTCACATTTGGATTGATAAAAACCTCACATTTTATAGAGAGTGACATCACATTTTCCTTGGAAAATATCACATTTGAAAAATGGGAAAAACGGCAAGAGAAACAGCGAAAAACAGTGAAAAACAGTGGAGACAGGTGACTCATAACATCGACTTCAAAAACAAAATTATTCATCATTTCCATTCACCAAAGGTCCATCACGAAATCATCGAGTATTTTCATCACGAGTTCATCAAATGTCTTCACAAAACATCATCAAATTTTATGCTAACAATTCATCAAATCATTCGAAACAACATCAAATTCAGCAAGACAACATCAAAGTTCTTCAAAATTTCAAACCATCGAACACCATCAAACATATCAAATCCATCAACAAATTCCAATTTCATCAAAAACCCACGAGACCCTATGTCTACCCAATTATGTCAAATGAAACGCTCACCCTTACCTCTTAAACGTAAGCTCCGTAGAAGAATATTGAAGACACCAACGAGTAACCACAGCAACACACGAGCAAAGCCTTGGAATTCCTCCCCCAACTCGCGAAAACCCTAACCTTAGCTTTGGGAAGACCCAATTTCGTCCTCAGCTCCCCTGTCTTCTAACTCAGAAACTGCTCTTTTATCGAAGCCCTCTGCGATACGAGAAGAACGCAACAAACCGCGTCACAAACGGAGCTCCAGAGACAAAGATATGATAAAAAGAGTGAAAACAGCAAGAAAAATGCCCTAGCTGCGCAGAAACGCAGCTATATACGCGAACTCGCGCTCGGAGCGCGAGCCAGGCGCGACTTGGGCGCGAAATGGCAGCAACTCACGCTGCTCACGCACAGCACTTGCGCTTGGGGCGCGACTTGAGCGTGACTCAGGCGCAGAATGACAGCAACAACAGCATACATGCGCAGACTACTCTTTTCTTCCTTCTCTTGATTAAAAATAGCAAACGACATCGGATTTTAACAAATGACCACTCGTTGGAAAGCTTTCGGAGTGTAGTTTCTATCTATGATTTTTAGTTCCCAAAATAGGTAACCAATTGGTACAGATTTTCAAAATACTACCATGAGGTACCAAACTTGGACAGAACTTCTCACTCAAATTGCAACCAAACTTCCTTTCTCACTTCTTAATGAAATTTTATGAAACCAATGCCTACTTTGAAGAGAATTATGCCCACTCTCCAACTAAACAAGAACCATTCAAAACGGAGTTCGATTGAGAACACAAAACCTTGAAAAACCTAACCTCAATTCTAGTCATTTATACCATGGTTCTCACGCCAATAACTCTCTAATCTCTTCAATCATTTCACCAATTCATCTCAAAATAGATTTTAATAAAACTGGGGCGTTACAACGACCCATGTTGACATACTAGGCGGGGAAGTCATGAACCCTTACCCTAGGCTTTGTGCCATTAGGAAACACTATTGGTAATGGGGTTCGCCGGGATTAGCAAGTGGATTGCGGTCGGTGTTGTGTCAAAAGTTTGTGCTACGTTCATCGGGATTAGCAAGTGGATTGCGGTCGGTGGTACGTAGAAAGGCCTAGGATGCTAGTTCATCGGGAGACGCAAGTGGATTGCAGCCGGTGTCTTACTAGGTCGAAGCCTTATTGTATGATTCACCGGGATTAGCAAGTGGATTGCGGTCGGTGTTGTGTCAAAGCTTAAAAATGTTTTAAATGGACCAAGAGCGTTAGTAGGGGTCTCGGTAGAACTCACTGAGATTGTATCTCACTGTTTATATGTTGTTGTTTTACAGAGACACAGGGACAGCGGAAATCCAAGAGGCACGAGTAGGTTGAGCTCAGGCGACTGCTGATGACTTAGCTATTATGCTTAAGTTTATATTTCCTTTTGTTGTCTTTGTGCTACAACTCTATGTATTGGTATTATAATTTCATTCCGCTTTCTTGTATGATATTGAGCACTATAGTTTGCTGAAGGTTATGGTCAGGGAACCTGTTCGGTCTTATTTGTATTTAAGACTGTTTTGTTGTTATTCAGCGAGAACTATATTGTATTGTTCAGTATCTATGCAGGAATTTTATATCTTTGATGATTTAGGGATGGTGCACTTGGGTATTTTTACTCGATAAAAATACCGGGGTGTTACAGAAATACCCTTCCTACTTGAGGCTTTCGCAGTGAAAACGACGAAGTGGAGGGCTTAAGTTGGTGCGGTGGGGCGCTATACTGGTAGGGCGGGACTGGGGACGGTTGTGGCGGGCAGTGCGATGGGATGGATCTGCTGGTGCGGTGGTGGGAGAGCTGCGGGTGCAGCTAAATGAAAGAGAAAAAAGTGAATGAAATGATAAAGACAACCGTGGCGGACATTTAAGTTTTGTTGTTATTCAGCAAGAACTATATTGTATTGTTCAGTATCTATGCAGGAATTTTATATCTCTGATGATTTAGGAATGGTGCACTTGGGTATTTTTACTCGATAAAAATACCGGGGTGTTACAGTTGGTATCAGAGCAGTTCGACCTAGTCGGACTTAGTTTAGGATTGAGTCGATTTCTTGTTAGTCCTGGTTGTAATTACACTTGTGGTGCTAAGAGACATTGAGTCTGATCAACTTAATACTTAGTGCATCATAAGCGGAATTATGGCAAGATGATCAAGACGCAGTCCTCAATCAAAACCGGAATCTCCAACCGGTGCATCCTCAGGAAAGGTGACAGGACGGTGGAAGAAAACACCGCTAAGTTTGAAAAGTTGTCTCTGTTTTACCAAGTGGTAAAGCAAGCTCCGGATGACGAATGGAGAATGCAGAAGTATAAGACGGGCATAAGTGCTTTTATGATTTATGGTCTCAGTTCTTATACTGTTACCAATTATGTTGCCTTAGAGAAACCAGCCTATGTCGCCGAGGATGATCTTAAAGAGAATATTAGAAAGGAAAGAAGGTAGTTGATTTATCAACTCCGAATGCAAAGTCCTAAGATATTTTCATCAAAGGAGAAGCAGGTGCAACTCTTCGATTCTTCAAAGGTCAGAAGATGTTCTAACTGTGGAAAGCCTCACAGTGGTGATTGCAAGCGAAGATCTAATCGGTGCCATTATAGTAATGTAGAGGGTCACTATGGTAAAGAGTGCCCTGTAAGGAAGAGTTCCAAGGAGTTACAAGCAGCTCTAAGGCAAGGACGAGTCAACACTCTGGATGCTCAGACAGTTACAACTGCAGCCAATTTACCGAGGGGTATGAGATCAATTTTCAATCACTCCGTCAGTGTATTATATGATTCGGGTGCAACCTATTGCTGTATATCCCGATCGCGTGTGAATCGGTTGGGATTAACCTTATCTCCGCTATCCGAGCCGATAACTATTTTAACTGCTGCTGAAGGTCGTATCCAGACCTAATGTTTTAGTCAAATTGACTACTTGTCATAAGAGGCAGGAATTCCATCGTAGAATTTGTTGTTGCCTGTGAGAAGTATGGACGACGTCTTGGGTGCGAATGGGATGACTGCAAATCAGGTTACAATCGACCGTGTTAATTATCTACCAGCTTCGCTTCAGAAATAGTTGAATTGTCAAGGACAAATTCTGAAGCGGTTACCTAGTTACCTTAGACGGTCAATCTTCATTCCAAGGTGCGGAAGCACATGTTAGTATGTTATCTGCATCCACTGAAACTAGTTTAGATTTGGCGAACATTCAGGTCGTGAATGACTTTCTGGATGTTTTCACGATGAAGTTTCTTCTGAACCTCCTGACCGAAAGGTAGAATTCTCAATAGAATTGGTTCCTGGAACGGGATCGATATCTGTTGTTCCTTATTGAATGTTCCTTAGAATTAAAGGAAATGGAGTCTCAACTTGGAGAGTCGATGTTAAAGAAATTCATCCGACCGAGTGCTTCTCCAAGGAGTGCTCTGGTGTGATTAGTCAAAAGGAAAGTTAGTAGCATGAGATTGTACATCGGTTATCGACAACTTAATAAAGTGACAATCAAGAATGAATATCCCTTGCCAAGGATAGACGATTTGCTTGACCAACTTCGAGGTGCCGTGGTATTTTCAAAAATTGGTCTGAGGTCGGGCTATCATCAAATAAAGGTACGAGCCTTAGATATTCCGAAGACAGCTTTCTGTACGAGGTATGGACATTACAAGTTCGTAGTAATGCCATTCGGTTTGATTAATGCTCCAGCCGTATTCATGGATTACATGAACAGGGTGTTCCACGCTTATCTCGATCAGTTTGTAGTAGTTTTCATTGATGATATCTTGGTGTACTCTAAGACCATTGAGGAGCATGTCCAACATCTCCGGATTATTCTGAGCATACTCCGAGAGAAGAAATTGTATGCCAAGCTGTCGAAGTGTGACTTCTGGATGCCGGAAGTGAAGTTTTAGGGACATGTGATTTCCCAAGTCGGGAGTTTCTGTAGATACCAGTAAGAAGGAAGCGGTGTTGAATGGGAGTGACCGACATCAGTCGAAGAGATCAAAAGTTTCTGGGTCTAGCCGGTTACTATAAGAGATTTGTTAATGGGTTCTCACAGTTAGTTTTCCATTTACTCGGTTAACTCGTTAGGGTCATCCGTTTACGTGGATGCCGATTGTGAAGAATGTTTTCAAGAGTCGAAGATTTTGACTTCTGCTCCAATCCTGATTCTTCCGATCCGTCATTGGAATATCAAATTTTCGATGACGCTTCAGGGAAGGGTTTAGGATGTGTTCTAATGCAAAATCAACAAGTGGTAGCTTATGCGTCCAGGCAATTAAAGTCTCATGAGAAGAATTATCCGACTCATGATTATGAGTTGGCAGCTATTGTGTATGCACTGAAGATTTGGAGACGTTACCTGTATGGGTCTTGCTTCGATGTCTTTAGGGATCACAATAGTTTAAAGTATCTGTTTGATCAGAAAGAATCGAATAACAGGCAAAGAAGATGGGTAGAATTTCTGAAGGATTATGACTTCGGGTTGAAGTATCATCCAGGAAATGCCAATGTTGTAGCTGATGCGCTGAGTAGGAAGTCCATCCACATTGCCGAGTTTATTGATGCATGAGATGGAATTATCGGAGTCATTGAGAGACTTAAATCTGAAATCAAGATCAAGGGGGAACCGGTTAGTGTTGAACCATATGAGGATCTCTAGTTCCCTAAGGGATTCTATACGCTTAGCACAGGAAGTTGATGTGAAGCTACAACCACAAAAGGTATTTCCAGATTTTACCATGGATAGTGATGGAGTCAGTTGTTTCAACAGTAGAATCTGTGCGCCCGATGATGAGAACAATAAAAGGTAAGTGCTAGAGTAAGCACACCGAAGTCTACTTTCTGTACATCCTGGACCCACCAAGATGTACAGAGATGTAAAGCAGATGTATTAGTGGCAAGGTATTAGTTGATAATCGCTTCTTTGTGAAGGTTAACAATGAGATGGTATTACATGATTCCGTTTGACAAGTCGAACGCGAACGCGAATATGTAGGTGAGGTAACTGTTGACTGTTTTTCACATTGCGAATAAGCACCAGAGGATTAATTGATGGATCTGCTTGTAGGTGACTGAAATTTCCGAAGTGAAGCTTGGCGTGCGGTGTAATAGTTTTGAAAAATCGTTTTTGTGAAAACCCGCATGCTAAAGTTAATTTTGGGAACGAATTAAGAGGCTAATAGGATATGATTGGGGAGGAAAATCCTAGGAGGATTACTTAGGTTGAGGGGAAGCTCTCAACGCTATTGACTAATTCGGAAAGGAGCTCTGAGTTCTGTTTGATAGTTGTTTGGAGAACAACTGAGGTGATTTTCATTACGTTCAATTTATTTGATGTCCCCGTGGTTTATTTCTACGTTTAAGATAAACGTTTCTGGTAAATCCTCATTTTACCTTCTTTTGAAAAGTGTTGTCTCGAAATCTTGAGGGCGAGTCAAGAAGTTTCACAAATGACTTTTCCGTCACAATTGTTCGAAGTGGATGAGAACTGCTAAGTAATTTTTAGAAAAAAAAATTGTTAAGAACGTGTTTACACCCTTCGAGAAAATCATGTTTGTACTTATCTCTATCGTGGAGTACCAATGTGTGGACCTCATTTTCAACCAGTATGTCTATCAAGTGTCTTGTATTAAACCCTTGGATTTAGATTAATCAAAGTTGGGGAGTAAGGAAGGATAATTGGAATGAAGCTTCGGAAGTGTTTTTAAATGCGGTGCCGAGCCTATGTAGGCGAATGATGAGTTTCTCGTGTAGATTCGTAACCAGAGAGTTCGTATCAAGGTAGTAGTGGATCATACTTGGAGATTGATGTGCCAACTTTGGGAAGATTTGCTACACTCATTTCGTTAATTCAAGGTTGTGTTCCAGCGACTTAAGATCTTTCTGAGAATGTCGATTCTCGGTTAGTCAGATGAAAGACTTGACGAAATTTTGAGGACAAAATTCTTTCAAGTTGGGGAGAATGTAACACCTTCAAAATAATTAACCGAATTATTTGGATGTTAACCCAATTGAATTAATTCAGTACTTAATTGGTAAAATTATTGAGTGCTAAATATAATTATTGGATTGGCATAGGATCGTTAACCGATTAATACGGGTCAAAGATGATTTAGAATCGAAATTGGAGATTAAGGGCAATGTGGTAATTTGACCACGTTACCAATTATATATTAAATATATATGTGTAACCGTGTGTGTGTGTGAAAGAAAAAGAAAAGAAAAGAATTGAAAGAAAGAAAGAAAAGGAAGCCAGCGAGAGGAACAGAGAGGAAAAAGGGAAAGAAGAAAGAATGGGGGAGGAGGAAGAAGAGGGAAAAAGGAAGGGTTCACACTCATCAAAACGACTTCCTTCCAACACGAAAAACGTTCAGCGTTACTTTCTCTTCGATTTGGTACCAAGATCATCAACAACAACTCACTCTCCTCAAATCCACCATTTTCGATTTAGAGCTCATAAGTGAGGTTTCGATGGTTGAAGCTCAAGGATAGCTTGGGATGGTGGTTGGCGCGAACCCAAGGATGATGGATCGTTGATTGGAAGCTAGTTGGGTGATTTGGGGTTGAAAATCAAATAGAGGGTTTTGTGTGAATAGTGCTTCATGAGGAGGAAGATGATGAATAGTATCCATGGAGAATCTCGGGGAATTCGGTCAAAAAGATGTCACGGGATGGAGCGGTAAGATTGGAAGCGCACTTGGGCGTCGCCGGAGCGTGGAGCGGATTCGGGGAGCGTTCGTGCGGAACGTTTTCACGGAAAGTCTCGGTGTTTCGTGATTTTCATCACGATAGGTGAGTTCTACTCACGTTTAGGATTTTACGTTTCGAATTAATTAATTAACTGTTTTATCGCTTTCGCTGGACTGGAATATTGTTTGGTAATTGAGTTTGAGAGATTTTGGGGTTAAAAACCGATATTTGGAAAATACGTCGCGTTTTGATAAACTCGATCTGATTGAGTTATCGATTGATGTTTTAATTATTGTTTTGGACTGGAATTACTGGTTGTTATATCTGTTTTTGGGTCTCGGAGGTCACGTAATGTCTCGGTATCGATTAGGGAGCGAAATGGGGTAAAACTGAATTTCAGAAAACCTGTTTTTGGCCATTCTGCCTATTTTCGCGTCGCGACGGAGTCCCATCGCGTCGCGACGGTTTACAGAATTTTCAGCAACTAAATACTGTTTTTGTTTTTGCGATAACTTTTGATCCGGGAATCCGATCGAGGTGTTCTAAGATGCGTTGGAAAGCTTATTCAGAGGGCTAACTGAATATTCTATTTGTAAGGAAAAATGAACTGTTTTTAATACAGATAATTATGTCGAAAAGTGGTCAACTAGAGCGCGAGTGTGAACTTGGAATTTATAAAATGTGGATTAAAGTGTTTCATTGATTGTCTGATTTGATGGACCGTGGGTTCATAGTACTGTAGATATATATATTATATCGAGTTTGGGTGACGACCCATGTTGACATACTAGGCGGGGAAGTCATGAACCCTTACCCTAGGCTCTGTGCCATTAGGAAACACTATTGGTAATGGGGTTCGCCGGGATTAGCAAGTGGATTTCGGCCGGTGGTACGTAGAAAGGCCTAGGATGCTAGTTCATCAGGAGATGCAAGTGGATTGCAGCCGGTGTCTTACTAGGTCGAAGCCTTATTGTATGATTCACCGGGATTAGCAAGTGGATTGCGGTCGGTGTTGTGTCAAAGCTTAAAAATGTTTTAAATGGACTGAGAGCGTTAGTAGGGGTCTCGGTAGAACTCACTGAGATTGTATCTCACTGTTTATATGTTGTTTTTTTACAGAGACACAGGGACAGCGGAAATCCAAGAGGTACGAGTAGGTTGAGCTCAGGCGACTGCTGATGACTTAGCTATTATGCTTAAGTTTATATTTCCTTTTGTTGTCTTTGTGCTACAACTCTATGTATTGGTATTATAATTTCATTCCGCTTTCTTGTATGATATTGAGCACTATAGTTTGCTGAAGGTTATGGTCAGGGAACCTGTTCGGTCTTATTTGTATTTAAGACTGTTTTGTTGTTATTCAGCGAGAACTATATTGTATTGTTCAGTATCTATGCAGGAATTTTATATCTTTGATGATTTAGGGATGGTGCACTTGGGTATTTTTACTCGATAAAAATACCGGGGTGTTACAGAAATACCCTTCCTACTTGAGGCTTTCGCAGTGAAAACGACGAAGTGGAGGGCTTAAGTTGGTGCGGTGGGGCGCTATACTGGTAGGGCGGGACTGGGGACGGTTGTGGCGGGCAGTGCGATGGGATGGATCTGCTGGTGCGGTGGTGGGAGAGCTGCGGGTGCAGCTAAATGAAAGAGAAAAAAGTGAATGAAATGATAAAGACAACCGCGGCGGGCATTTAAGTTTTGTTTTTTACCAATGACTAATTACAAATTTCTGACTGACATATTTCGTCGGTAAGTTAAATGGTCATATTCATTAACATAGCGACAATCAATTAAAAATTTCCCACATTCTAGTTTGTGGCAAAAAAAACCATTCCATACCAAAAAATAAAAAAAACCATTCTAGTGCAGAACTCGCCCCCCAACAGGGTGAGTTCTGAACTGCGTTTTTTTATTTTTTAAATTTCTTATATTTAATTTGATTAATATATAAATTAATTTAATTTAATTACAATAATTAATTTAAATAATTAGAATAATTAGTAAACTTATTTATACTAAATTTAATTATTTAAAAAAAATATAAATTTAACTGTCACATTAAAAGACATGAATTGATTTAAAAGACTAATACGAAAAGAACAGTAGTAGTAAATGTGACTAGTTGACATTGCGGTTAGGGCAGTTATTTTTGTTGTGACCCTCATTTCTACAAATTCCGCATCTTTTGTTGCGGGTACCCGTTTCTCTTTGATCCATCTCTGTACGAATACGGGTAGACTGTGGACGGCCTTTTTTATCTCTTCGTTTAGTTGGATCATGCTGTAGTTCAATACTATTGAAATCAGGCCATGAGGTCTCAGTTGGCAAGGGTGGGAACCCCACAATGTAAGTATTGAAAACATTATGCATTGTGTACGGTGGATCCACAAATTTCATATGGTCGAAATTGCATTTTGCGCATGCTGCGATTGCGTGTGAACAAGGGTAATGAAGTGCCTGGAATTCCCCACACTCACAGGTTTTTGCTCTAAAGTCGACCACAAATGTGGTAGAAGGTCTACCACTTTGTGGTCGTGCAAGTTCCTGAACTCGGAACAATTGGTTGGCACGATCGTGAATTGCAACGCCATGCATTTTTGAGACTTTAATGTTTTCGGCAATGTTTTTCAACAATTTTTCAAAGAACATTGTTCCGGATGTCATCATCGCCTGTGCCTGTGTTCCCCGTTTGACAAAAATCTCGTTTATCCTGAAATATGTTGCATGTATCAATGAACAGATAGGGAGATTACGCACCCCCTTAAGGACATTGTTGATGCACTCTGCAAGGTTTGTTGTCATGTGCCCCCAACGGGAACCTCCATCGCACCACAGCAACAATTGTTCTGGGTTAATGTCTTCAACCCAAGCCACCCCATCAGGACCTAGTTCGTCAGCAATTTTATTTTTGTAGTGAATGGCAGATCTTTCCGTCAATGAGTATGCTGAAGCAAGTAAAGTAAGATGTTGGTAATTATGGAATGGAAAATAGAGAATAAAAAATTAAAAAAGTTTCAAAGATACTGACCCATATTGATGAGATCTTTCCTGGCAGGAGTGTTTTTGAAGTGTCTCATGAAGTTCTGTGCTATGTGGCGAATACAAAAGACGTGTTACCAGTTGGTGTTTAGACGCCTAACAGCACTTTTGATAGACTCGTGTCTATCCGATATCAAACAAAGACCCTCCTGTGGTGTCACAAACTCTCTTAAACGAGATAGGAAGAAATACCAAGCCTCCATTGTCTCACCCTCGACAACTGCATACGCAATTGGAAAGGTGCCGTTTCTTCCGTCTTGTGCGATTGCCAAAAGAAGAACCCCTTTGTACCTACCATACAACCATGTTCCATCAACAGAGACCACTGGTTTGCAGAATTTAAAGCCTTTTATGCACGGGCCAAAACTCCAAAAGATGCGGTGGAATACACCTTTGTTGGTAACTTGTTGTCCATTCTCATAGAATGGTTTGGACTGCGAGTCGATAACTGTGCCCGGTATATAGTAATAGAAACCATTTAGGCATCTGGTTACTTCATTGTAAGAGTCTTCCCAATTACCGTAGACTTTTTCGATTGCTTTTTGTTTAGCAATCCAAGCCTTCCTGTAGGAACTCGTGTACGTGAACCGCTCCTTGATGTGTGCAATCAACACAGCCACTGATATTGTTGGGTCCTCCCTTACAAGTGGAAGGATACGAGAACATATGAAGGAGGAGGTCAGCTGGAGGTGATCTTGGGAAATAGTGGATGTTGTACATGTGTGTGGGTGAGTCAACTGTGTAATCCCCCACAACCTAGATTTTGCTCCGAGCCTCACAACACACCTCCACAAACACGTATCGTGAACACAAGAAACCTCCCAAACTGTTCTACTAGATTTGTTGACTTGGTATGCAACAGAATTGTTTAGGTGATATGTTTGGATGAATTGTATGGCTATTTCTTTTGTGGGAAACTTCATTTTGAGTTTGAGTTCGTTTGGATCTTCGTTGGATAAAACTTGGTTCCGGTCCATGGCATGTCCAAACTCTAAATCATAAGGTTCTACGTTATCAGCGGTGAAGTTTTGAAAGTGTGAGACAGGCTCACGGAATGCAACACCTATGTTGGGGTTAGTTTGAATTGGTTCCTGAGCGTCTTCACGCTGAAGAATTTCATCTTCATCATCGCTATAATCCCCAACGTCCTCATTATGGACACCAACAAACATACTAAACGGTGGGGTATTACTTTGAGTATGTGGAGTGTTAGTTGTATTAAGGTCAATGGGGTTTTGTGAGGATGATGGTGCAGAGTGATGGTGAGGTGTTGAAGGACTATAATGCATGTTAGTTTGGGATGATGAAGGATTGAAGTGAGGATAAACAGGTTGAATGAGATCAGTGTATGGTTCAAATGTTTGTTGAGAAAAAGGGATGTTGTGTGGTGATGAAGATGGAATAGAGTGGGGGTGAGTTACCTGGGTATAGTTTGAAGCCGCATCAACCAAATATGCATATATTTCTGGTGTACATATACCTTGACCTCTACATTGTTGGTAATGCTCCATCATCATTTCAACATCTTCATCGGATGTAATTTCGAAGCCCGCATAAAAGTCATCGCCAGCCGTGAGTGTTGTGGGGTACTGATATGTAATACTAGAAACCATTCTGGAATCGTCAGGAGATATTTTTTTTCAATGGCTTGTTTAACTTGAGGCGGTTTGAATTTAGAGTTGAGTTTGACAAGGGTGTAGTTATCACATCTAAACAACAAACCCTGAGTATTTTATTTTTCGACATAACCATTGTAAAACACCGTGATAAAAATTGGGGTTGGAGTTGGAGCCATTGATGAAGTTGGGAGTAGGAGGGTGTCTTTGATTTTTAGTTGGTAGTAGGAGGATTTGTAAATGTGTGGTTAGTGGTGGGAGATGTAGTGCCTATTTATTGAAATTTAGACGTTTTAGATTGCACTGAGGGGTTTTCGTTTTGAAGGCCAAGATTGCACCGTGACTTTTGAAGGCTACGATTGCACCGACAGTTTTAACGACCACGATTCCACCGGCAGTTTTGAAGCATTCAAAGTGGACTGTTCAGCGTGCATTTTGCAGACTAAACTGTGCATCGTTCAGAGTGAACTGTGCAGCTCTCATCGTTAAGAGTGTAAAAAATTATTTAGTCAAAAAAGGGTAAAAAAATGAGGTCAAAAACCATTTTCGGTTTAGGTGAAAAAATGAGTATTGTGACACTTTCTAGTAAATAAATTACTTATTAAACCATTTTTTAAATTTTTTTTCCCAACACAAGACATTAGTATTATACTTTGTCTACAAGGTATAATATTTAAAAAATTTAAAATTATTTTAATTCGTGGGGAAAATGGACAAAAAGTTGGGTCAAAAACCATTTTAAGTTTAGTTGAAAAAATGATTTTCATCACACTTTCTAGTAAATAAGTTACTTATTAAACCATTTTTTAAATTTTTTCCCAACACAAGACATTAGTATTATACTTTGTCTACAAGGTATAATATTTAAAAAATTAAAAAAAACTTTAAATTCGTGAGAAAAATGGTCCTAAAGTTAGGTAAAAAACCGTTTTTGACAGTTAGTCAAAATTTGTTTCAATCTTCAATTCCTATCTTCTACACCTCCAAATTAATGCAATAACTAATAAATCCATTTGGCCTACTTTACTTCAGGACCTCTACTATCATGTCATATAAGTTTTTTAATTTTATTAAATTTTTTAACCTAATGTAAAACTCATTTAACCTAGACAATACTATGACACTTCCATAAGGACAAAGACATGTGAATACTTGTCATAAACCATGTGAAAGACATGTGAATAACCTAGAGACAAGCAACTTCAGAAAGGCATGTGAATTAGTGTCATAAAGAGTTATTAGGGTCGTGTGAATAACCTAGACACAAGTATATGGAGAAAGTCATGTGAACTACTTTAATAAGGGTTGAACACAAAAATCAAAATCATCATTTACACTCCTACACCCATTTTGGTCGTGGCAATATAGGGTATATTTTTAGAAAAAAAAATTAGGGGAAATAATGGACATAAAATTGGGCAAAAAACCATTTTAAGTTTAGGTGAAAAAATGATTTTTAACACACTTTATAGTAAATAAATTAGTTATTAAAACATTTTTTATATTTTTTTTCCCAAGACTACACTTTAGTATTATACTTTGTCTACAAGGTATATTATTTAAAAAATTTAAATTGATTTTAATTCGTGGGAAAAATGGACAAAAAATTGGGTCAAAAACCATTTTAAGTTTAGTTGAAGAAATGATTTTTATCACACTTTGTAGTAAGTAAATTACTTGTTAAACCAATTTTAAAATTTTTTCCCAACACAAGACATTAGTATTATACTTTGTCTACATGGTATAATATTTAAAAAAATAAAAAAAAATTTAAATTCGTGAGAAAAATGGTCCTAAACTTAGGTAAAAATCTATCAATATCAATTTTAAACTTTGGTGCAATCTACAGCGTTTAAACTGTCGGTGCAATCTGGGCCGTTTAAACTTTGGTGCAATCTACACCGTTTAAACTGTCGGTGCGATCTGAGCTGTTTAAACTTTGGTGCAATCTACACCGTTTAAACTGTCGGTGCAATCTGGGCTGTTTAAACTTTGGTGCAATCTACACCGTTTAAACTGTCGGTGCGATCTGGGCCGTTTAAACTTTGGTGCAATCTACACCGTTTAAACTGTCGGTGCAATCTGGGCCGATTAAACTTTGGTGCAATCTACACCGTTTAAACTGTCGGTGCGATCTGGGCCGTTTAAACTTTGGTGCAATCTACACCGTTTAAACTGTCGGTGCAATCTGGGCCGTTTAAACTTTGGTGCAATCTACACCGTTTAAACTGTCGGTGCAATCTGGACCATCCAAGTTGCTTATAAATAGGGACACCTCCTCCATCTTCTCCTCCATCATACATTCTGCAGACTAATTCGAAACCAGATACCAAAGGTATTCCAACCCTCTTCACCTTCTATTTGCAAAAATGTCTTCCCTCAAATTAGACCAATCTAATCACATTTCCAACTCTCTCAAAAATGACCCCATGGACGTTCACCACAAATTCACACTTCCCACACCAGATGACTCTATACTACCTTTGATAGAAAGAGTTGGGTTTGGTAAAATTGCTTCAATTGGCTCGTTCAAAATCGAACCATCCTTGGTGGCAGCAATGATCGAACGCTAGAGACCAGAAACACACACGTTTCATCTTCCAGTAGGGGAGTGCACAATAACTCTCCAAGACGTCCAGTTGCAGTTGGGGCTTTGTGTTGACGGAAATGCCATTACTGGAAATTGTTCAAAAAGTTGGCATGAAGTATGCGAACGACTATTGGGTAAAGTTGTCCCACCAAATGGAAGAGAAGGCAACTGTATTAAGTTGACGTGGCTTCAACGTGAATTTAACAGGTTTCCAGAGGGGGCTTCCATGACAGTACGTAAACAATATTGTAGGGCTTGGTTGATGCTGTTGATCGGGGGATACATACTCCCAGACAAAACATCAAACAGAGTGAGCATGAAATACCTACTCGTATTGAGAAATTTCGACGAAATTTCAAAATATAGTTGGGGGTCAGCATGTTTAACAAACTTATACCGAATGTTATGTACGACATCTACATTGCACGCAAAGGCTATGGGTGGATGTACTCTTTTGTTACAGTCTTGGGTCTGGTACCGCATGCCTTTCCTAGCACCGTCTTGCACCCGTTCTTATGATTGGCCACTAGCAAAGAGGTACAAATTTTACACTATTTTAAAAATACTAACAATTATATTTGATCTTTATGTTAACCGTTCCTTTTTTTTACTAGATGGGTAAATACGCCACTTAACCACACAAGATGTCCAAGAGACCTTGTTTCATACAGAACAAGGATCGACCACATGACAGCTGAAGATTTTAAGTGGTTGCCTTATGATGATTTCACACTTCCACCAGACGCATATGAGGGCTCCGCCATATGGACTACAAACACAGCTATGGTTTGTTTCCATATGGTAGAATGGCACCAGGCGGATAGGGTAAAATTGCAATATCGACTTCTCCAAGACATACTAGCAGAACCACGCGATTTGACTCACATGCACTCAATCACCATGCAGGGACAGCATGATGTCGATTGGGCTCGATATCACAGTAGCTGGAACGTGTAACACCCCTTTTCTACCCATTAATCTAATTGGAAAAATATCAGAGTTTTCAAAATTTTGTTTCGCATGAGGAATGTTACACACGCTTCAATAAAACCACATTGCTCAATAAAACAGCTCAAAAACATAGTAACCATGTATTACGTAGCACATCACTAAAAGGCGAATCTCAAAACCACAGTTATCATCGCAATAAAACTTAATGTCAATAAAATCAACTACGCGGCGGAATAACAAAATAAAAACCGAATTATCAACAAAACATAACAACCAAAATCAATCATAACATTAAGTTCGTCCCCCTTGAGTGCTACGTATCAGAGCGTGACGACTCGACTCGAATTAGTGAAGGTACCTAGTCCTTCACTCGCAATCACCTGCACGTTACCGCATGGGGGTAACATTCAAACAGAAGGGTGAGTCCAATTCAATTCATATAATAAATCATATGATAAATAATAAGTCAAGTCACAGCTCTAAATTAATCACATCACAATCATCAATCACGTCACTACAATAACTCATCATTATGTCATGTGGGCATATGAAATGCAACCCACTCGCGGGCATATGCATGAGGTACCTTTTCACAAACGTCGCTTAGCCATTATGGCCTCATCGTCACTTAGCCTTTTGGGCCTCAAAAACGTCACTGGGTTTATGCATATGGGGCATGAGACACTATGACATGCACCACTCACAAACACACAAATCACGGTCAACTATGTGACCCGTCACTTATCGAATTGCCAATTCAGAGGCACAGCACCTGTCAATCCACAATTTACACAACAACATCACTTAGCCATTTAGGCCTTAACATCACTTAGCCATTTAGGCCTCAAAACGTCACTGGGTTTCATCGTCACTTATACATAAACATCATCAACTCAAACAATAGCCACTGAGGGCAAAAACGTCATTTACTAGCCACCAAGGGCATCATCGTCATTTACACATCATTATAAATAATATTAGCCACTAAGGGCAAAACAGTCATTTACACGTCATTAGAAAAATATTAGCTACTAAGGGCAAAACAGTCATTTACACGTCATTATAAAAATATTAGCCACTAAGGGCAGAACAGTCATCTAACTAGCCACTAGGGGCATCATCGTCAAAATCATCATTTTTGACACTAAATCGTTAAAACCACTGGTCATACGCAAAAGAGAATTTTTAAAGTCACCAAAACATCTTTTCATTGTCACAGCACCCAGCGCCCAGCAAAAACGCAACACGCACACATGGGCGCCAAGCGCCCAGCGCCTGGCACCCAGCGCCTTGGCGCAACAAGCAACACACACACACAGGCGCTCAGCACCCAGCGCTGGCACCCAGCGCCCAGCGCTCCACACACGCACTCACACACGGGCGCCCAGCGCCCAGCGCCTTGGCGCAACACAGGACACGCGCACACGGGCGCCCAGCGCTGGCACCCAGCGCCTACACGCACACACAGCACACTGGCGCGCAGCGCCCATGGGCGCCCAACGCCTGCCACACTTCCAGCACACGAATTTTACACAATTTCAGCACAAACTATTTTGTTCTCCAAATTTTTCACATGACCAACACAACCCATATTACAATCTTTCATAATCACGTGTAAAATCATCAAAACCACCTATCAAACATCGAATTTCAACACATCCCAAGCACGATTTCGCAAACATCATCATAATCATAGTTAAAATCTAGGCCATCGCTACTTAGGATCTATCATAGGAATCATTATAAGAATTGATAGGACATCCCCTTACCTCGAATTTGAAGAGTAGGAGCCCTAGAGACGGTCACGAACGAAACCACGGCAACGGAATCACGTTCTTCTTTTCTCCTTGGGGCTTGCGACCTTCTCCTCTCTTTCTCTACTCTCCACGGCGCGCCTCTCCTCTCTTTTCTCTATTTCTCAAGTTTTCGCAAATGCTAGCAAGGAAACCCTAACCCCTAGGCGCCTTGTCTGCTTCGCATATGACAAGAGTCATGGGCTTGGGCTTCTCACTTAAGCCCAAGTCCATCTGGTTTGGCACCTCCATCTCCTAATACCACCTACACAAATTTTTAATATAATTTCCAATAATTAAATTATATCCACTTAATTAATTTAAATTCCTAAATACTTAATTAATTAATTAATTAAATATTTAGGGTGTTACAACTCTCCCCCTCTTAGAATATTTCGTCCTCGAAATTTACCTGATCAAACAACTCTGGGTAGGACTCTCGCATCTTGCTCTCTAGCTCCCAAGTCATGCTCTCGCCGGCAGCTCCTAGCCAAACCACTTTCACTAATGCAATTTCTTTGCCTCTAAGCGCTTTCACTTCACGATCCACAATTCGTACGGGCATCGTCTCCACAGTGAGATTATCCCGCACCTCTACATCATCCATATGGATCACATGAGATGGATCCGAAACATACTTCCGAAGTTGCGACACATGAAACACGTCATGCATATTCGAAAGATTTGGCGGTAAAGCCACTCTATAAGCCACATTTCCGATTCTTTCATAAATCTGATAAGGACCAACAAATCGAGGAGTGAGCTTCTTTGATTTCAACGCTCGGCCAACACCGGTAATAGGAGAAACCCTCAAGAACACATGCTCACCCTCTTGAAACTCTAAATCTTTCCTCCGCTTGTCATGATAACTCTTCTGACGACTCTGCGAAGCCTTCATCTTTTCACGGATCACCTTGATTTTCTCTGTAGTCTCCCGAACAATCTCCGGTCCCAACACTACACTCTCTCCCGACTCATACCAACACAATGGCGTTCTACATTTTCGACCATACAATGCTTCGAATGGTGCCATCCCGATACTGGAATGGTAACTGTTGTTATATGTGAACTCAATCAACGCAAGGTAGGAATCCCATGAACCCCGTTGTTCCAATACACAAGCCCTCAACAAATCTTCTAATGACTGAATTGTCCTCTCCGACTGACCATCTGTCTGAGGATGATACGCCGAACTCATTTTTAACTTTGAACCCAATTCCTTCTGCAAACCCGTCCAAAACTCAGAAGTGAACCTCGGATCCCTATCTGACACGATACTCTTCGGAACACCGTGCAACTTCACAATTTCTTTGACATAGACCTCTGCCAACCTCGACACTGGATAAGTGATATTAATAGGAATAAAGTGAGCAGACTTCGTTAACCTATCAACGATCACCCATATAGCGTCATGACCCCTAACTGTATTCGGCAATCCCGTCACAAAGTCCATCGCAATGCTATCCCACTTCCATTCTGGAACTTCCAACGGTTGCATCAACCCAGTAGGCTTCTGGTGCTCGACCTTCGACTTTTGACAGGTCAAACAGGCATACACAAACTTGCCGGATCAACCGCAATACCATTACCAGAAATCACGTGCCCAAGGAAACTCACATCTTTCAGCCAGAACTCACACTTTGATAACTTAGCATACAACTTTTTCTCTTTAAGAACTTCCAATACTGTCTTCAGATGCTCAGCATGCTCTTCCTCCGACTTAGAATAAACTAGAATGTCATCTATGAAGATCACCACAAACCGATCTAGATAATTATGGAAAATACGATTCATATATTCCATAAATACACCAGGAGCATTGGTCACACCGAACGGCATCACTGAATATTCATAATGCCCATACCTTGTCCTGAACGCTGTCCTCTGAACATCCTCATCCTTCACTTTAATCTGATGATATCCGGACCTTAAATCAATTTTGCTGAAAACACGGGCACCCACTAACTGATCCATCAACTCGTCGATCCTCGGAAGCGGATACTTATTCTTGATAGTTACCTTATTCAACTGACGATAGTCTACACATAACCTCATGCTCCCATCCTTCTTCTTTACCAACAGTACCGGAGCTCCCCAAGGTGATACACTCGGTCTTACAAACTTTTTCTCAAGCAATTCTTCGAGTTGCGTCTTCAACTCAGACAATTCCGACGCCGACATCCTGTACGGTGCCATAGACACAGGCCTCGTACCAGGTACAAGATCAATCGAAAACTCAACTTCTCTTTCCGGTGGCACCCCCGGAATTTCATCAGGAAAAACCTCAGGAAATTCGCGTACCACTTGCAGTTCTTCAATAACAGCCTGACTCTCAGCAGACAACGATGCCATTAAAGCAAATAGCTAAACTCCTTCTTTCTTCAGCTTCTTCAACTGATCTGCAGATACCAAAACAGAATCCTCTTCCCCGAAACTAACCGACTTGCTACGACAGTTGATATGAACGTGGTTATTCTCTAACCAGTCCATGCCCAAGATTACATCCAGACCTCTCAACGGCAAGCAAACAAAATTCACAACAAAGTCCCTGCCGAAGATCGACACGGGACACTGAGAACACACCTGGGAAGTAATCACCGACCCCTTCGCAGGAGTATCGACAACCATATCCCCACACATAGCAGATAAAACAAGACCCAATCTTTTACAACAATCAACAGATATAAAGCAATGGGTAGCACAGTATCAATAGGAGATTTCAGAGAAATACCGTTAATAAAGCACGTACCTCTAATCAGACCATCCTTCTCATCAGGCTCCTCTCCTGCCAATGCAAACACCTTCCCAGTAGACCTTTCCTTCTTCGGCTTTGTACACTTTGTACTGATATGCCCAGACTCACCACAATTGAAGCACACCACATCCTTGATCTTACACTCGGCCGCCATATGATCCTTTTTACCGCAACGATAGCAAACTCTCTCATCAGACCTGCATGTAGTACTCTTGTGGCCAGGCTTGCCACACTTATAACAGACAATGCTAGCAGGAGCATCTCCCCCACTAGAATTCTTACCTCCAGCAGCCTTCTGATAACTCTTACCCGCAGGAACCTCATACGGCTTGCTTCGACTCTGAAACTTACCCTTTTTCTCAGACGTAGCTTTGTAATGAGCAGTACTGTCCTCCTCAAAGATTCTACAACTGTCAACCAGATCAGCGAACACACGAATTTTCTGAAAACCAATGGCCTTTTTGATATCTGGCCTCAAACCATTCTCGAACTTGATAGCAGCAAGAGTAGCGTCGTTTCTCCCAGCCATTTCAAACTATCACTGCAGCACAAACCAAGAATTTAGTACTAATCTATTGTCATAAGACACTATGACAGGACAACATTGGCCGGACAGACCGAACTGCTCTGATACCACTAATGTAACACCCCTTTTCTACCCATTAATCTAATTGGAAAAATATCAGAGTTTTCAAAATTTTGTTTCGCACGAGGAATGTTACACATGCTTCAATAAAACCACATTGCTCAATAAAACAACTCAAAAACATAGTAACCATGTATTACGTAGCACATCACTAAAAGGCGAATCTCAAAACCACAGTTATCATCGCAATAAAACTTAATGTCAATAAAATCAACTACGCAGCGGAATAACAAAATAAAAACCGAATTATCAACAAAACATAACAACCAAAATCAATCATAACATTAAGTTTGTCCCCCCCCCCCTGAGTGCTACGTATCAGAGCGTGACGACTCGACTCGAATTAGTGAAGGTACCTAGTCCTTCATTCGCAATCACCTGCACGTTACCGCATGGGGGCAACATTCAAACAGAAGGGTGAGTCCAATTCAATTCATATAATAAATCATATGATAAATAATAAGTCAAGTCACAGCTCTAAATTAATCACATCACAATCATCAATCACGTCACTACAATAACTCATCATTATGTCATGTGGGCATATGAAATGCAACCCACTCGCGGGCATATGCATGAGGTACCTTTTCACAAACGTCGCTTAGCCATTATGGCCTCATCGTCACTTAGCCTTTTGGGCCTCAAAAACGTCACTGGGTTTATGCATATGGGGCATGAGACACTATGACATGCACCACTCACAAACACACAAATCACGGTCAACTATGTGACCCGTCACTTACCGAATTGCCAATTCAGAGGCACAGCACCTGTCAATCCACAATTTACACAACAACATCACTTAGCCATTTAGGCCTTAACATCACTTAGCCATTTAGGCCTCAAAACGTCACTGGGTTTCATCGTCACTTATACACAAACATCATCAACTCAAACAATAGCCACTGAGGGCATAAACGTCATTTACTAGCCACCAAGGGCATCATCGTCATTTACACATCATTATAAATAATATTAGCCACTAAGGGCAAAACAGTCATTTACACGTCATTATAAAAATATTAGCCACTAAGGGCAAAACAGTCATTTACACGTCATTATAAAAATATTAGCCACTAAGGGCAGAACAGTCATCTAACTAGCCACTAGGGGCATCATCGTCAAAATCATCATTTTTGACACTAAATCGTTAAAACCACTGGTCATACGCAAAAGAGAATTTTTAAAGTCACCAAAACATCTTTTCATTGTCACAGCAACGATCACCAGGAACAGCCACTTGGGGCGCCCCAGCAACCTTCAGAAATATAAGTTTTTATTTTTAAAAATGGGACACGCAGATAGACAACTGAAAATGCTTCACAATGCTTTTTGAAACGTTCAAAACGGATGTCCGAGTCAAAAGATATAGCGAAAACAGTTTTCGAAAACATTTTGCGACATCCTGAAAAACTGGCGCCATGGGCGCCCAGCGCCCAACAAAAACGCAACACGCACACATGGGCGCCCAGCGCCCAGCGCCTGGCACCCAGCGCCTTGGCGCAATAAGCAACACACACACACGGGCGCTCAGCGCCCAGCGCTGGCACCCAGCGCCCAGTGCTCCACACACGCACTTACACACGGGCGCCCAGCGCCCAGCGCCTTGGCGTAACACAGGACACGTGCACACGGGCGCCCAGCACCCAGCGCCTACACGCACACACAGCACACTGGCGCGCAGCGCCCATGGGCGCCCAGCGCCTGCCACACTTCCAGCACACGAATTTTACACAATTTCAGCACAAACTATTTTGTTCTCCAAATTTTTCACATGACCAACACAACCCATATTACAACCTTTCATAATCACGTGTAAAATCATCAAAACCACCTATCAAACATCGAATTTCAACACATCCCAAGCACGACATAGAATCATGCATACAACAACAACAAGACATGATTTCGCAAACATCATCATAATCATAGTTAAAATCTAGGCCATCGCTACTTAGGATCTATCATAGGAATCATTATAAGAATTGATAGGACATCCCCTTACCTCGAATTTGAAGAGTAGGAGCCCTAGAGACGGTCACGAACGGAACCACGGCAACGGAATCACGTTCTTCTTTTCTCCTTGGGGCTTGCGACCTTCTCCTCTCTTTCTCTACTCTCCACGGCGCGCCTCTGCTCTCTTTTCTCTATTTCTCAAGTTTTCGCAAATGCTAGCAAGGAAACCCTAACCCCTAGGCGCCTTGTCTGCTTCGCATATGACAAGAGTCATGGGCTTGGGCTTCTCACTTAAGCCCAAGTCCATCTGGTTTGGCACCTCCATCTCCTAATACCACCTACACAAATTTTTAATATAATTTCCAATAATTAAATTATATCCACTTAATTAATTTAAATTCCTAAATACTTAATTAAATAAATTAATTAAATATTTAGGGTGTTACAGAACGACTTATGGAATGATAGAGAAAATCGGTGTGTTGTGGGTCAACCGTGCTATGGAACACCAAAGCATTCCGATAGATACATGCGCTGGTTTTTCAGAAATTCAAGGCCATACATTTCTCTAGACCAACAGCTAAGGGATCCACGTGCTGGTGGTGTTCTTGCTGATGTGGATGAACAAGATGAAGAACAGCTACCAGGTCCCCCAAGAACTCAAACCGAACGTCGAGAACGTAACCGTAATCGTAATCGACGCCCGGCAGAAACTGAAGACAGGAACCAAACTTTTACTCAGACAGAAGAATATGTGCCCCACCGCCACTCTATCTCCCACACACCAACATCTCAGGACTGCCAGTCAGTAGAACATACCTATCGACATTCTACGGCTGACAGTGACCCTGATATGTTCTTTAATCTATTTGGTTTCCACGCCGGTACGCCCCAATCTGCGATTTATGCTCGTAGCCTTGAAGAGAGGGCCGCCGGTGCTAGTTCTTCATCAGTTCCCCAATTTTTTCCATACCCACCTGCCCCTGAGGTCGGCGGTGCTACTTTTTCATCAATGCCCCAATTTTTTCCAGACCCACCTGCCCCTGAGGCCGGCGGTGCTACTTTTTCATCAACGGCCCAATTTTTTCCAGACCCACCTGCCCCTCTGGCATCCCCTCAGGCCGGCGGTGCTACTTTTTCATCATTGCCCCAATTTTTTCCAGACCCACCTCCTCCTGCCTCGACTGAGGAAGAACCGGAACAACCACAACGGCGTCAACGTCCACAGCGTCATCCCCGTCCTAGACGGTGTGGAACTGGGTCTCATCTTCTTCGTTAATATTTTACTTTAATCTATTATTAGTTTCAGAAGTTGTATTTCATAATTAAGAAGTTGTATTTTTATCACTTATTAAATTTAAGGTTTTAATGTTAAGTCACATTTAATTCAGTTGTATCAATAATTAAATATTTAATCTTTAATAATGCATTGTGCAGAGTGCTGCATTGTGCAGAGTGCTGCATTGTGCAGAGTGCTGCATGCTGCATTGTGCAGAGTGTGCATAGTGTTGAGGTGTTATTTTATTTAACGGTCTAGATTTTGCCGACACTATTTAACAGCCTAGATTTTGCCGACACTAAACCCTAAAATCAACGATTATGATCATCCTAAATCAACGGCTCACACACGATCACGTCTATTATAAATACATTCTCAAATTACACTAACATTCACACCAAGAGTTTACCCTCAACCTACCCTTGCCTTCTGAGTCATCTTCTTTTCTCTGCTTCTTCCCAAAACCCATCCCCCCACCCGCTAAAATGGAATGGCAGTTGTGCCAAACCCAGTACTTAAATGACAAATTCCTAATCGCCCTTCATCACAGTGGAACTGTAACCACCGATGAACATGGTGTTGTCTTTCAGTGTCGTAATCATATCTTCTGTAGGATGAATAAGGACATCACATTCCCCCAACTGAAGGAGAAGGCTGAGAGGAAGATACGGCCAGAGGGAGGGTGGCGTAAAGACGTGAGCCGTATACGTTACCGAAAGTACGAACGTGGAGAAGACGGGACTGCCTATTTTTTAGTTATGGAGATCCGCAGCGACGACGACGTCCGCACACTGATGGAATATCATGCTACACTTTCCATGGGGCGACAAATCTTAGAGCTGTAAGAGTCATTACGCACACCAGAAGAAATCATTCATCTTCTACAACAAAGACCACCCGCACTCCAGAAGTGGACACAATGCGCACTCCAGAAGAAATCATTCATCTTCTACAACAAAGACCACCCGCACCACAACAACCCATACCTGAAAGAGTCATTACGCACACCTGTAAAATTTACTATCTGGGCATTGTCCAGCGCAGGGAACAAGATGGTGTGTATTTTGAGGGTCACAACACTAAATATTCCAGGCTTAACAACAACATCACCTTCGCCGAAATGAAAGAAAAACTAACGGAAAACGCGCACGTAGAGGATGTGGAGCAAGAAATCACTAGTATCGTTTATCGCTGCCCCTACATCGGCCCACGTAATCGTATTCAGTGGTGGAACAAACCTATCAAGAAAGACAACGACGTTCAAGAAATGTTTCAAGAACATGAGAGGTTCCAACATTGGATTGAAACTTATCTCGAATTATGCGTTGAAACCAGAGAGTCTGGCGATTCCATCGTCCGTAGCCTTATCCCTCCTGTCATCCGATGGCCACTACCTAACAATGTTTGGTGGAAGTAGAAGTAGTTTACTTCATGTTTGCCTCTTCTTGTATTATGTTTTCCTGTCGTTTCGTTTTAAATTTCCTATCCTTGTATTTCTGCAATTTGTGTTTTTCATTTCTGTTCTTATCCTATATTAAATTCTATTCCAATTTTTAATATATTCATTTTTTACTGTAATTATTACCGTAATTACTTTATAAATAAGTTTACTAATTATTCTAATTATTTAAATTAATTATTGTAATTAAATTAAATTAATTTATATATTAATCAAATTAAATATAAGAAATTTAAAAAATAAAAAAACGCAGTTCAGAACTCACCCTGGTGGGGGGCGAGTTCTGCACTAGAAAGAAAAAAATATTGCAACTTTTTAGTTTAGAAAGCTTGGTGGTGGGGGGCGAGTTCTACACATAGAAAAAAAAGTGGGTTACTTTGGTATATAATGTAGAAAGTGTAGTATTTAGATAATTTTTTTTATTTTTTGGTATGGAATGGTTTTTTTGCCCTAGTTTGTCGGTAAGTTAAACATAGGGATTCATTGCGATACCAACAAGTCTTTTTACATTTACCGACTATTAGGTGCGTCAGACACTTAAGTGCCAAAATCCGTATACTTACTGGCAACTTAGCCCATCAGAAATAAATTATTTCCTCAGTAATTTGAATGCTCGGTTAACCCTAATTTCTGACGGACATACCTGTCGATAACACCAAATTTACCTATGGATTTGGGTGTTCGTCAGTAATGATCTGTCGGTCATCTTTAAATATTTTGTAGTGGGATGCCTTAACCTACATGAAACTTTTAGTAGCAAATCATCTTGTCAGAGTCTCACTAAATTCGTCCCTAGCCCTTCCACTAAGCTGTTCTCTTGCGATTGGAGATGGCCTGACACAGAGAGGGTCCTAGCTTATATCTCGAAAGAAGCCCATACTGTAACATCCTCAAAATAATTAATCGAATTATTTGGATGAAGACCCAAATGAATTATTTTAGTACTTGATCTGTATAATTATCGAGTGCTAAAGTTAATTATTTGGTTGTCTCAGAAACGTTAAACCGATAAAACGAAATAATGGTGATTTAGAGAAGAAATAAAAGATTAAGGGCAATATCGTCGTTTGACCATATCACCACTTAATAGATAGAAAGTGTTCTGGACTGGGCCGCAGCCCACGAAGAATATATCTTGGGCCGGGACGAGCGGCCAAGTAATCAGCCAGCGTTACACGACGATTTGGATCGGGTCGCGACCCATTAAGAATGTTGGGCATGTGCGAGCGGCCCAATAGCGACCAGGCGCCACCTCATGCCCACGATGGGAAGATCTACGGCGGAGAGGAATTCTCGCAGAATCCGACGATCGCCTGAAGCGCCCCTGGTACTATATAAAGAGTCCCTGACATCACCTGACAAGTACGCTTTTTACCAATACTATTATACTAAAGATCACCCCACTGACTTGGGCGTTGGAGTGCCATCGCAGGTACACCCCACGGGAGCTCTGAACGCGACCAGCCTTCATACAGGAACGACCTCAATACGTGGCACCAAGCCTCCAAGTCGGCACCAGCACAGATAGACTTACTGCAACAAGAGGACTGATCGCTCAAAGAAGAGTCCGGTTCATTGGCGACCACAGTGGGAGAGAGAACATCCCCACCCTGACTGACATGGCTCCGCAAGGCAGACCACGCAGCGCCCCGCACCCGGGAAACATGGCCGCAATTCCCCACCCACAGCAGACGCCTGAGGGCGACGCCGCCGACGTAGGCGATTTTGCGTCCAGTGCACAAGGGGCTCCTCCCGACCACACTAGAATCATGCTGCCAAACGAGATACTGCAGGAATTGCGCGAGTTGTTGAGAACTAGAAACGCAAACATCGCCAATCAGGCCGCCTCGGGGAGAGCGTACACCGCGCCAGAACAACGTCGCCGCGACGATAAATCGTCTAGACCGAGAGGCAACCCCTCCAGAAGACATAAATCTCCTCTGAGGAGGCTACTAGTACACTGATCGCCCCCAAGAAGTCGAGGAGTGGCCCAGCCACGACCCCGGACCCCCCTCTCCTCGACCGACCCCACATACTGGCCCGAGGAAGAGTCTTACCAAGAATCTTCATACGACTCGTCTGGGTCGCTAACTCGGTCCAGAAGCCGATCGCCGGAAAGGTTCCCTCGCCCATATTACGATGCGCCCCCTCCATCTCGGCCTCGTCGATATGATTCACCTCCTCAACGACGTGGTCATCGGGGCCACCACCCCGAGGACCGACCATCTCGTAGGAGGACGGGCGATGATGGCCTGGGACCCTTTACTCGTGGAATCGATGAGTACCCCATCCCGCGATTGCTAGAGAAGCCTCCCTCTGATCTCAGGATGAACAACGGGGTAAAGGACCCCGACGCCCACCTACGGTATTTTTATTTGGTAATGAAGTATAGGCGGGCAGACGGGCCAGTCGAATGCAAGATCTTACCGTTGACCCTAGAAGGACCCGCTCTGGAGTGGTTCACCGAGTTAAGGCCCAACAGTATCTCGTCCTGGGAGCAATTGGCTCGAGTTTTTAGCGCCTGCTTCACCGCATCAAGGGTGAAGCCTAAATCGCATGCTATCCTGAAGGCGATCAGGCAAGGCCCGGACGAGTCCCTCCGTGAGTATGTTGAGCGCTTTAACAAAGAGGCCGCCAACGTCCGAGGGCTGGAGGACGATATGCGTTTGTGGTTCCTCCGGGACGGTCTCCGAACTGGTAGCTTGTTTGAGATAGAAGTTGGTGTGAACGAGCCGCCGGATCTCGAAACTTTCCTGCGACGATCGCAGAGGTTCATGAACTATGAGGAAAGAGTGATGGCCACCCAAGTCGTCGCAGGGAAGGCGAAGGAACTCCACTCGAACCGAGTCCAAGACCCCGGGAGGGATACAGGAGACAGGGAAGGACCGTCTAGGGAGTTCAGGAAGAAAAAATTCTCTGATCGGACCAAACTCAACACCTCGTACTCCCAGATCTTGGCCGAGTGCGCAAACGCGGAGTTTAAAGATATAAAGAGGCCCGATCCACTCGTCCTTAAAGAAGGACAGCGCCCATCTCGCAGGTACTGCCGTTATCATAGAAGTAACGGGCATGACACCAACAATTGCATGGCCCTAAAAGATGACATCGAAGAACTGATTAGAAAGGGAAAGCTAACCCAGTATGTAAAGAAAGGGCAAACAGATAAACAAGAAGAGAAGGACAGAGATCAGTCTCCTCGAAAGGGCAAGGCCATCGTAAATGAAGTCGGGAAAGGCATGAAGGAGGACGAGGATGAGGACAGTTGTAACACCCTAAATATTTAATTAATTTATTTAATTAAGTATTTAGGAATTTATTTAATTAATTAGATATAATTTAATAAGTGAAATTATGTTAAAATGGTGTAGGTGGTATTAGAAGGTGGAGGCGCCAATTAGATGGACTTGGGCTTAAGTGAGAAGCCCAAGCCCATGATCCATGTCATATGCAAAGTGGCTAAGTCTTTTGGGGTTAGGGTTTTGTGTTGGCATTTTGCGAATTGGAGAGAAGAGAAAGAGAGAGGAAGAGCGCTGTAGGAAGGAGAAGAAAGAGAGGAAGGTCGCGAAGTCCAAGGAGCCAAGGGACGTGATTTTGTTGCTGTGGTTTCGTTCGTGATTGTCTATAGGGCTTCCGTTCTTCAAATCCAAGGTAAGGGGAGTTCTATCTTTCTATATAATAGATGTTCATGATAGGTTGTAGGTTAGAATTACCCTAGATCTATTCATGTCCTTGATTTGTGTGTAATTTCATGTTGGTTAGTGATATATATGTGATCATCATGATTTGTGGCTGAAAATCCATTTTTGGTTGTGGCATGGGCGCCTAGGGCGCCATATGTTTGATTTCGTATTGCTGGAACTGTTGTTGGATTTCTGTTGCTGCAGGTGTGTTGGGCGCTGGGCGCCAGGCGCCAAGGGCGCCAGCGTGTGCTGTGTGCGTGTGTTGCGTGTTTGTTGTGTGCTCATATGGGGTGTTTTTGGGTGCAATTCGAAATCTGGACATATTTTACCGTGCCATATTTTGTATTTACGTGACCAAATTCAATTTTAAGCATTTTGGCTCGAGTGGTTTTATTTTTGCACGCGTCAATTTGGAGTTGTCTCGGTGGGTGTTGCCTGTGTGCGCATATAGGGTGCTTTTAGTGAAACTTCAAATTCTGGACATATTTTACCGTGCCATATTTTGTATTTACGTGACCAAATTCAATTTTAAGCATTTTGGCTCGAGTGGTTTTATTTTTGCACGCGTCAATTTGGAGTTGTCTCGGTGGGTGTTGCCTGTGTGCGCATTTGGGGCGCTTTTAGTGAAACTTCAAATTCTGGACATATTTTACCATGCCATATTTTGTATTTACGTGACCAAATTCAATTTTAAGCATTTTGGCTCAAGTGGTTTTATTTTTGCACGCGTCAGTTTGGAGTTGTCTCGGTGGGTGTTGCCTGTGTGCGCATATGGGGTGCTTTTAGTGAAACTTCAAATTCTGGACATATTTTACCGTCCCATATTTTGTATTTACGTGACCAAATTCAATTTTAAGCATTTTGGCTCGAGTGGTTTTAGTTTTGCACGTACCATTTTGGAGTTGTCTCGGTAGGTATGTGTGTGCGCGTTGCGTGTTGCCAGGCGTTGGGCGCCAAGGGCGCCACTTTCAGGATGTCCCCAATGTTTTTATAAAAACTGTTTTCGCTATATCTTTTGACTCGGGCATCCGTTTTGAACGTTTCAAAAAGTGTTGGGAAGCTTTTTCGATTGTCTACCTGTGTGTCTTATTTTTAAAAACAAAAACTTATTATTTTCTGGTAGTTTCAGGGCGCCCAAGCGGCTGTCCCCGGTGGTCATTACGGTGACGTTGTAAAGTCGTGTTGAGTTCTTTAAAAATCCTTTTTGCCTATAACCAACCGTTTTAACGCTTTAGTGTCAAAATGGATGATTATGACGATGATTCCCTTAGTGGCTAGCTAAATGACGTTTTTGCTCTTAGTGGCTAATATTATTGATGATGATGTGTAAATGACTATTTTGCCCTTAGTGGCTATTGTTGTTTGTTGACGTTTATGGATAAGCGACGATGTGGCCATAAAGGCTAAGCGACGATGATAATAAGCGACGATGAAATATAGCGACGTTGTTGTGTGTAATTATAAATTGACAGGTGATGTGCCTCTTATTTGGCAAATTGGTAAGTGACGTTGATTGTGATTGTGTGCTTGTGTGTGGTGCATGCCATAGTGTCTCATGTATTCCATGTGCATGAACCCAGCGACGATGAGGCCATAAAGGCTAAGCGATGATGAGGCCATAAAGGCTAAGCGACGATGATGAAAGGTACCTCATGCATATGCCCGCGAGTGGGTTTCATTTCATATAGTCACATGACATCGTGATGAGTTGTTGTAATGACGTAATAGCTGATTGTGATGTGGTTGCTCTAGTGCTGTGACTTTGACTTATTGCTTATCATGTGATTTATTATATGGATTGAATTGGACTCACCCTTCTGTTTGAATGTTACCCCTATGCGGTAACGTGCAGGTGATCACGAGTGAAGACCTAGGTATCTTCACTAATTATGAGTCGGGTCGTCATGCTCTGATACGTAGCACTCAGGGGGGGAAACGAACTCGATGTTTTAAGACTATTTTGGTTGTTAGATGTTATTTGATGGTTTTCTCTTATTTATATTTTCCGCTGCGTAGTTGGTTTTATTGATGTCACGGTTATGGTGATGATGACTGATGTTTGAGTTTTTCCCCATTGGGGGCGTGCTACGTGTTGCACAATTATTTGACGTTGAACTATTTATTTGAAGTACGACGTTTTGATTTGAGTATGTGTAACATTCCTTGCGATGAAAAGAAGTTTTGAAACTCTGATTTTTCAATTAAATTAACGGGTAGAAAAGGGGTGTTACAACAGTGAAGAAAGAAATGACCAAAGGAGGTCAAGGGGGCGCGCTGTTACAATGGTAATTACTGGAGGGTGCCCCACAGAAGGGGGAGAAACGAATAAGTCATCGAAAAGGCGATGGAAAGAAATAATGAATGTCGCCTCGACCTCCGCGCCCAGTCGCCCCTCAAACAGGTCGCCTTTGGCATTTGGCGACAACGACTTGCTTGATGGGAAGCCAAATAAGTACGTCCCACTGATCGTCACCGCAGTAATGGCTAATGTCGAGGTCAGAAGAATCCTGGTCGACCAGGGGAGCTCGGCCGATATCATCTTCGAAGACCTCCTCGACGTCTTGAGAATACCCAGGAGCGAGCTGACGGCCTATCGGGGATCTGACCTAATAGGTTTCAATGGATCATCCACCACACCCCTTGGGATGATGGAACTTATGGTAACCTTTGGGGACGACAGCGGGGAGAAACCCAAATGCAGAACTGTGAAAGTAAACTTCTTGGTGTTACCATGTAAGTCGGTATACCAATGTATCATCGGTCGTCCCACTTTGGGAAAGCTAGAGGCCGTGACCTCGACCGTCCATTTAAAAATGAAATTCTATTCGGACAGCAATGACGTGGTCACCGTTCCGGTGGATCAACAAGCCGCTCGACGATGCCACTTCATGAGCATGAAGGAACAAGGAGAGCATGAAACGAGAAAGACGATCGCCGTGAATAAGGGCGGGAGTCTAGTCAATGTAGCCGATCTAGATGACCGCTACGACCCGGATAGTGACGCAGAAGAAGGAGATGATGATCTAACCCTAGAACTCAAGAAAAGAATTAAAAGACCAGAGCCGGACGGTGAACTCGTCCAAATACAACTGGGGAACGACCTAGAGAAGACAGTAGTGATGGGAAGCGACCTTCCCCTAGAGGTACGAGATCAGTTAATCCAGTGTTTGAGAGAACACGCTGATGTATTCGCTTGGAGTGCTGCGGACATGCCAGGCGTTCCGCCAGAGGTAGCTTGTCACCACCTGGCCGTTAATCCCACTGGGAAATGGGTCGCCCAAAGAAGAAGGGTGCAGGGTGAGGAGAAAGGACAAGCCGCCAGTAAAGCGGTAGATGATTTGCTGGAAGCCGGGTTCATCAAAGAAATCAAGTACACGACATGGCTATCCAACGTCGTTCTGGTCAAGAAGGCCAATGGGAAATGGCGCATGTGCGTCGACTATACTGATCTTAACCGGGCATGCCCTAAAGATGCGTTTCCGGTGCCTAGTGTGGACCGGTTAGTAGATAGCGCAAACGAGTTTAGATTACTCTCGTTTTTAGATGCTTACTCGGGTTACAACCAGATCACAATGCACCCACCCGATCAAGAAAAGACGGCCTTCATGACAGCAAGAGGGAACTACTGTTACCTAGTCATGCCCTTCGGATTGAAGAATGCAGGGGCAACATACCAAAGAATGATTAGTAGGGTTTTTCAAACACAGATCGGTAGAACGGTCGAAGTATACTTAGACGACATGATCATTAAAAGCAAACAAGACATTGATCATGTGGCCGACCTTAAAGAGGTATTTATGGAAGCCCGCAAGAACTCGCTGAAGCTAAATCCTGAGAAGTGCACGTTCGGAGTCAGGGCGGGCAAGTTTTTGGGGTTCTATTTGACAGAGCAGGGGATTGAGGAGAATCCAGATAAATGCAGGGCTGTGACAAATGAAGTCGCCCACTAGTTAAAAAAAGATTCAGAAGCTGAACGGAATGATAGCCGTGCTCTCACGATTCATTTCAAAGGCCGCCAGCAAGTCTCTCCCACTTTTCAAACTGCTTAAGAAGGAGGCAAAGTTCGAGTGGTCGATCGAATGCGTCCAAGCTCTAGATCAGTTGAAAAAGGTTCTGTTGCAACCACCCATCTTGACTACTCCAGAGCCCGGAGAAATGTTATACCTGTATCTCTCCATCAGTGACGAAGCCCTAGCAGTCGTGCTGGTACGGGAGGACGGGGAAAAATAGAATCCCGTATATTTTGTGAGCAAAGCACTCCAGGGACCAGAACTCAAGTACCAAAGGATCGAGAAACTAGCCCTGGCACTAATCGTGGCAGCCCGAAGGCTGCGATCATATTTCGTGGCTCACCAAATCGTCCTCAGAACGGATCAGCCCATTCGACAGATCTTGCACCGACTTGACCTAGCGGGAAGAATGATCAAGTGGGCAGTAGAGCTCTCAGAGTTCGGCGTCAAATATGAAACAAGAACGGCCACAAAAGCACAAATCCTGGCAGACTTCATAGCAGAGATGACCCCGATCCAGGAAGAAGGGCCTGAGCCGACCTGGATGCTGTATGTGGACGTCTCCTCAAACAGTAAAGGGAGCGGGGATGGTTTGATTCTAGAAAGCCCAGAAGGGACGACGGTAGAGGTCTCGTTAACATTTTCCTTTTCCACTACAAAAAACCGGACAGAGTACGAAGCCTGCATTGCAGGACTTATGCTCGCTAGGGAATTCAAAGCACAATGGGTCGAGCTCCGCTCTGACTTTCTTTTAGTAGTGTCCCAGATTGGAGAGGCATATGATGCCAAAGATGAAGTTTTGTAGAGGTACCTCGCTAAGGTACGAGAACTGCTGGAACAGTTCGAAAGCGCAGAAGTCCGACACATCCCTAGATCAGAAAATGCAAGGGCAGACGTGCTCTCGAAACTGGCGAGCACAAAGACCCCAGCGAACCTCAGGAGCGTAATCCAGAAAATACTCCCTCAACCCAGCGTCCGACTAGAAACAGTCTCAATCACAAATGTCTGCACGATCGATCAGGGCGAGATTTGGATCGATCCCATCCTAAAGTACATCGTGCTGGGGGAGGAGCAGGACGACCCAAGGAAGTCAGCTCTCACGCGTAGGCGGGCATCGTCCTACTCGGTAATTGAAGGCAAACTGTTTCGCAGAGGATTCTCGACACCGTTACTAAAGTGTCTGACGCCACATGAGGCCGATTACGTGTTGAGAGAAATCCACGAAGGAATATGTGGAAATCACCTGGGGGCACGAGCACTAGCCAAGAAGGCACTTAGAGCTGGATACTATTGGCCCACAATGGAGGGTGATGCAAACGAGCTAGTTAAAAGAGGTGATAAGTGCCAAAGGCACGCAGATGTGCACATCGCCCCTTCGGTCGAACTTAACTAAATGACCGCTCCATGGTCGTTCGCATGGTGGGGAATCGACCTTTTGGGCCCGTTCTCAGTAGCCCCGGGACAGCTGAAGTACTTAATCGTGGCAGTGGACTACTTCACCAAGTGGGTGGAAGCCGAGCCCTTAGTGACCATCACCTCCAGAAACTGCTTGAAGTTCTTCAAGAAGAATATACTAGTTCGATTTGGAGTCCCTGAGGTCATGGTCTCTGACAAACGGCACCCAGTTCACGGATAAAAACTTCTAAGAATACATGTCAGAATTGGGAATCAAGCAGCGCTTTACATCGGTCGAGCACCCACAGAGCAACGGACAAGCAGAGGCCGCCAACCGAGTGATCCTGCGCGAGCTGAAAAGAAGGCTGGATGAATCCAAAGGCAAGTGGGCATAAGAACTCCCCTTCGTATTATGGGCTTATCGGACTACCCCGCACTCCACCACGGGCGAAACCCCATTCAAGTTGGTATACGGGGTGGAAGCACTCATCCAGGTAGAAATTGAATAGCTCAGTTAGAGAACTGCAAATCCCAAAACCCCCCGATGAGAACGATCAAGGCCTCAGAGAAGAGCTCGACTTGGTTGAAGAACTCCGCACCAAAGCATCATTGAAAGAAGCACTTGTGAAACAAGGGATGGCGACAAGATACAACTCAAAGGTCGTCCCTAGAGAATTCACCATCGGTCAGCTCGTCCTCAGAAGAACGACGATTGGACAGAAGTTCGCAACTCAAGGTAAACTCTCCCCGAACTGGGAAGGGCCCTACCGAGTCGTCTCGAGGACGGGGAAGGGCGCCTACCAACTTCAAACCATGGGAGGCGGAGCAGTGCCGAGGACATGGAATGCGGCCAACCTCAGGCGATACTTCATTTAAATTTTGTGCCTAAATTCAATTGTAACTCTATCATTGACACTTTTTGAATTGAATAAAGTAAGTACACCGGGCGGGACACTCTTTTCCCAATGGGTTTTTATTGAGGCCCGCCCGGCCATCAGCGCAGATGGAATATTTTTATATGTTGTCTCATCCTTTTATGTTTTCCATAACAGATTCATTAACCGTCAGGCAGGTTAAAATCAAACCAAGTTTGATAAACCACTGAGCGGGTTCAAAGGTGCTTAGTCGATCTAAGTAACACACGAAGCGACCTTAATCGAGAGTCGCACCCCCAAGGGCGAGTTAAATCTGGGCACGAAGCCTAGTAAGCTGCCCGAAGGCTAAAAGACGAGTTAAACACAACGAAGCGACCACAATCGAGAGTCGCACCCCCAAGGGCGAGTTAAATCTAGGTACGAAGTCTAGTAAACTGCCTGAAGGACAATATACGAATTTAACAGAACGAGAAAAATAACAATTTCAAAGCCAAGCATTGGTAAGGTACATATTACAAAAACGGAACGACTCAAAGGCCGCCCCAATAGAAATGTCTCAGAAAAATACTTGGAGCATATTACAAGTTTCAAGATTAATGAGGACGGTCAAATACAACAATCTCTTCCACCACGACGTTTCCCTGCTCGTCCTCCTCGGCGGGTTGAATGATTCGACCATTCACATGAGAGTGGGAGAAGTTGATAATTTTGGGGTCGAGCACCAGGTCCGGGTAGACACACCGCACCTGAGCCAGAGCCTCATCAAACCGCCCCCGGCAAATTGAAATGGTTGATTGGACGAGCTGATCATATTCCGCAGCGGCCTCTTCCCGATGTTTCCATTATGCCTCAATGGTCATTCTCATCTCAGCAGCCTCGTTGTTCAACCCACCAACCTCACCTGACAGCTCCATAACCCTGCCCGCTTCAAGATGTACCCTATTCTTGGCCACGGCTAAAGCAGCCAGGGCATCATCTCGCTCTTGGGTGGTGGTGGTGAGCGTCTTCCTGACTTCAGCAAGGGCATCGGTAGTGGGTTGGAGTGCGGCCACTGACTATTGCAGTTTCTTCTTGGTGGACTCCAACTCCTCCCGCACCTCTGAGATGTAAGCATAAGCATGACTTAGCTTATCAGTTTTGTCTAAGTTATCACTCTCCAACCATAAGTTTTGGGCGAGGAGAATTTTACCTTTGGTCCGCTCCATCTCTCCCTGCTTCAACTTGGCAATCATGCGAGACCCAGCCTTGGCCACCTCGGCCACAAATAGAAGGGGGTCTTCATGAAAACCACTGACGATGTCCGCCTCAGACATCTCGTCCAGATCGAACCCCGATCCGGGACTCTTTTGAGGTCCTTTGTAAGCCCTGGAGTTCTTAGGGGCCGGGTCTTCCCTGCTCAGATCGACGGTGGGAGGAGTACGACATCTCTTCGTCCCAGCAAGAGGCGTGCTGTTCTCCCCTCCTCCAACAGCCACGGTGCCCTCAGGAACCGGGGAAAGGGTGACAGCAGAGGAGGACGGGCCGACCACCCATACCAAAGAGCGACTTTGAACTCATCATCGTTGGCCGTTTTCACCAACTGGTAACACTTGATCAGGCCATCCTCCATCCACGAAGCCAAGTTTTCAAGCAGCCTCAAAGTCTCAATATTCTCCTCACTGAGCTGACATCGGGTCCTATAGGTGGCAGGCATGCGGCGAAAGTGAGCATACGTCCATGCTATGGGATACTTCATGCTGGTTACTCGCCCCCGAGAATCCAGCAACCCAACCATCTTATGGGACTCCTCGCAAACAGGGACTACCCATAGAAAAGAAGACTTCCAGGGTTTGAGCGAGTCAGAAAAAGGCTTGAATATTTTGTAGTCCGACTGGGCCTTCAGACTCAGATGCTCCCACCGGTTTCGATTGTTGCCCGGCTCCGGTCGCCTACTCATTTCAAAAATTTTAAAGAACGCCTGCCAAGTGCACTCTCGCTCCATTACCCTCAACAACTGCTCGAACACCTTGATGAAGGCCCATGAGTTAGGGTGCAACTGCGAGGGAGCGACCCCTAGATAGCGGAGAATAGTGCGTTGAAAACAGGAAAACAGCGGGCGGATCCCGATATCGCAAAGTACGGTCGCATACATGGTAAACTTTAGAGTGGGAGGAATCATAGCTACGTTTTCTGTTGATGAAGGACCTTCGACTGCCCATATCTGACCCGGGTCACCAACGAATCTGGCGAAAAATGGTAACACTTCATCCTCAGGTTTAAAGATCGAAGGTACCCGGCCTAGCACGGCCGATGAAATCCAGGAACGATCTTACCCTAATACTCCTCTCCAGTCGGGTTCCCCTCCTCTGGCGACCGGCTGGATAACCGGCTTCGAATGAGCCGAGGAGGTAAAAGGTGGATCATGACTCTCCTCTTCCTGGAAAGACGCAGGGCGAAGTGGATCGGACCCCTCTGCCGGGGGCGTAGAAGTAAATCCGCTCTCAGAAGCCGACCGATCCGTAGACGTGCCAGAGCTGGAAGACGGATCCGTAGAAGAAGGTGGCGGGCTGCCGGTTACGCGGGCGGTTAGCATCGTCCGCGCCATGACAAAAATTAACCTGCAAGAAGGGAGCATGAAAGTCAGACCATCGAAGATGACCTATCGAAAGGGGGTGACATGATCGACCCCGGGTCCGACACCCCCTCCTCGCCCGTGTTAAAAAAGTGCAATTTAATTTAAATTAAGAGCTAAGGAAGAAAATGAGTACCTGGAACAGGAAACAAATTGGTCGCACTGGCTATCACCAGAATGAGGCGATCGGAAGTAAGGTCACGCCAGAGTTGGAAGTCGCTGATCGGAAAACACCTTGCCAGGGTAGCCGAAAAGTTGGTCGCTCGCCGGAGAAAACAACTCGCCCTCAGAGCAAGAATTTCGGAAAGGAAACGAAGGAATAGAAGGGGTCCCCCATATTTATAGGAAGGAAGAGCCAGAACGTGAAGGGGCACGTCTCTTCCCCTTCTGAATTGATGACATTCCTCGGAAAGTGAACCGTCATCATTGCGCGCCCCCCCTTGGGAAGCGTGAAGCATTATGTCAGTCTCATCGAAGCGTCACGCATGCCCCTTCAGAACATCATGTCTGTCAGAACACCACGTCGCTAGAAGGCACGAGCATGCTCCGTTGAACGGGCATACGCTCAGGTCGTCTCAGCGCAGGCGACCAAAGGAGAGGCAGCTTGCCTCACCAAGAGAAATGTGACTCTTAGGCCTGAACCCGTCCCAACGAACGACTTCGGCCTGGGGGCCAACTGTTCCGGACTGGGCCGCAGCCCACGAAGAATATTGGGCTGGGACGAGCGTCCCAGTAATCAGCCAGTGTTACACGACGATTTGGATCGGGTCGCGACCCGTTAAGAATGTTGGGCCTTTGTGAGCGGCGCAATAGCGACCGGGCGCCACCTCATGCCCACGATGGGAAGATCTACGGCGGAGAGGAATTCTCGCAGGATCCGACGGTCGCCTGCAGCGCTCCTGGTACTATATAAAGAGTCCCTGACATCACCTGACAGGTACGTTTTTGACCAATACTATTATACTAAAGATCACTCCACCGAGTTGGGCGTTGGAGTGCCATCACAGGTACACCCCGCGGGAGCTCTGAACGCGACCAGCCTTCATACAGGAACGACCTCAGTACCTGGCACCAAGTCTCCAAGTCGGCACCAGCACAGATAGAATTACTACAACAAGAGGACCGATCCCTCAAAGAAGAGTCCGGTTCAGAAAGAAAGAAAGAAAAAAATGAAAGAAAGAAGAAAGAAGAAAGAAGAAAGAAGAAAGAAGAAGAGATCGAAGGAGAGAAAGAAGAGAAGAGAAGGAAAGAAAGAAAGAATAAGAGAAAGAGGAGAAGAGGAAGCGAAACTCACCCCCAAAGCCCCAAACATCATCATCATCATCATCATCATCATCATCATCATCATCTCCCCTCCATCTTCAAAACCCAAGAACTAGCTAAGCTCCTCACCCCTTTTTCCCCATTTTTGTGGAATACGAATATTTAGAGTGCGTTTGGATGGAGCAATTTAAAATTCTAGGGAAATTGAAATTCTAGGAAATCCAATTGCTTCAATTAAATTCCATTCATTTGTAAATTTTATTGTTTGGATCAAGTTATTGAATTGCACCATTTGTAAAATACATTGTTTGGATAGAGTTACTAAATTGAATTATTTGTAATTTATTTTACTTTAAATTGCATTTTAAATTAAGTATGACGATTTATAATACATAATAAAATATATAAATACAAAAAAAAATTATCATAATAAAAATTATATAAATTAACATAAATTTATTTATTTCTAAGTACAAAGAGCAAAAAATGTTTAAACAAAATAATTATAGTAAAACTAAAATTAATATTAAAATAATTACAATATACAAATATAAACCATGAATTCTAAAAACATTCCAAAATTATACCAAATTACAAAAGCTATAGTTACTTCGAATGTCTTATAATTACTTAAACAAATGACAAAATTACCTCAAACCATCTCCATTTATATGCCTGAGTCCTCTAGCGTATAATCATGAAACTTCAAATATTCCTTGCTCATTTTCATAACAGCTCGTAGGACATTATTGAATTGCCTACTTATTGTTTCTTTAGATCTGCACTAACTAAGCTCCACAACTCTATACTTTAGGTTGTGAGCAAGGATATGCAAAAACATCGCCACGACCTCAGTTGTAGGGACATTTCTTGTTCTCATTAACCCCCATTTCTCTTGTAAAATTCTACAAAGCTTAGAAAATGCTCTTTTACCAACTCTTAGTTGATCAATGCAATCGCTTTCCTTTCCCCTATATAGGCGATTAAGGAAATCGCGTCTTTCCAATTCCCAATTCCGAGCAGGTTCTTTAACTAGATATGTGTCATGATACCAAGCCATAAAACACAATAGCCTAATAATGACGCAAACAACGACGAATGTTTCCTCAAGCTCTACCAACTCTTCATCTTGTTTACGTTTTTTTGAAGCATTAACTACACTAGTGTCCATTTCTTGAAATCAGCAGCTACTTAACAAATAAATTCAGTCTGATAATTCACTCTGATACTTAGCACCTACTTAATAAATTCAATCTGGAAATGTACAAGGGATATTTAATAAATAAAAAAAGTGTTTTCAAAATAGTGACATTGTATTTCCAAATAGGACATAAGTTGTATGGAAGAAATAACACTGAAATTTAACATCTTCTATAACACTGCTTAATAGGCCAAGCAAAACAATCTTATATTGACTTTCAATCAAACAGGTAGCGTGCAATGATATTTATGGTATCAACTCATAGCCAAACTATGCATTCTAGGCTTACATTCTCAACACCATTTAACATAGTAGAAGCCAGCATCAAGAGTGAAGCAATAACTAACAGAAACATAGTGTAAACAGAGAAAAGGGGTTCAAAAGCAAAATTGATAAAGCTGCAAAAATCGTCACAAACTAACCTCTGTTTTGAAACATAGTCAAGATTGAAACGAAAGCCACGAGGTTCTCTGAGCTACCGCATGAGAAGACGAACCCCAAAACTGCGAAATGAGAAAGAGAAGAGAGCTCCGACGAAAGACGAGAGCTACTCCAAACACTCGTACTAGTGCGAAACTGGAAAGTTATGGTTGGTAGAGAGAGACGAAGAGCATGAATGAGAGAGATGTTGGGTTTCTACCATGGATGATAATGGAGGGATCCCGAGGAAAGAGTGTGAGATTCGAAATGAGAGAGGAATTAAAATTCTCTCAAATTAGGTGTTATTTCAATTCCCTCATTTTTACCCTCTACAAAATTCTTCTTAAAATTCCAGCATTTCTAAAATTCTATTCATTTTTTACCCCAAACAAGATATTTTGGATCAATGTATTTTAATTTCCTTAAAAAATTACATTACCCTCTAAAAATACCCTACCCAAACACACTCTTAGGGTTTTAGAGGGTGATTGGTTGAAATCATGTGAAGTGGGATGAAATTGATGATTGAAACTTGATTAGGAACGAAGCCAAGGAAGATTGAACGCGATTTGGCGCTCGAATCGAAGCTGGAAGCGGATTGGTGATTATAGGGTTCCGTTTTGGATTTTAAAGTCTCGGTGATTTCGACTCGGTATCGACTCTCGCGTCAAGGGTTAGTTTTACTCACGTTTAGGTTTATTCCGTTTTGAAATGAATTTTATGTGAATTGGTTTTGAAAGATTTTGAGTCGAAAACGTTATTTTGAAATATATCGCGTTTTGACGAAATTCGTATATGTTGAGTTTTTAATTGGATTGATTGATCGAGTGATGTTATTGGATATGTTTTTGTGTTGTTTTGGTGTTGGGATTGGACTGGAACAGGTACCGAAAGTGATTGAAATTGATCGGAACGACGAAGAACGCAAAGCGGAATGAAAATAGAATGCTGTCAAATGTGCACGATCCGTGCGCCCCTGGCGCACGAACCGTGCGTCTGGTTCTGTTTCTATTTCGCATATTTTTATAACAGGGCGCACGACCCGTGCGCATGGGAGCACGGACCGTGCGCAGTGTTCTGTCCAAATTTTTTGAACTTGCCCGAAGTGATCCCGATCGATTCCAATCCTTTTCTAATCCTTTCCTAACCCTTCTCCAATGATATTAGGCTTATAATGCCATGATTTTGAATATGTTTTCAAAGGTTTTTATAATGGGTTGCAAAGTTATGTTTAATTCGAAAAACCATAAAAATAGTATACGGGAGTGAACACATACTATGCTTATTATGTACAACTAAATGTTCAACTATTGGTTTAATGTAAATGAACTATGAGTTCATATGATAGTGGATATATATATATATATATATATATATATATATATATATATATATATATATATATATATATATATATATATATATATATTATATCGAGTTTGGGTGACAACCCATGATGTTAACATACTAAGCGGGGCAGTCATGATCCCCTACCCTAGACTCCGTGCCATTAGGAAAAATTCTATTGGTAAGGGGGTTCACCGGGTATATCGCAACGGATTGTAGTCGGTGTTATGTTAAAAGTTGTCGTGCGATACACCGGGTATATAGCAACGGATTGCAGTCGGTGCCGTACTTTGTTTGTTGTGCAATTGACAGGTTCACCGGGTATGTAGCAGTAACGCAGTCGGTGATCTGTTAAAAGTTAAATAATACGGTTCACCGGGTTTGTAGCACTATTGCAGTCGGTGCCGTGTTAAGTTAAAAAGGAACTCATAATTAAACCGAGAGTGTTAGTAGGGGTGTCGGTAGAACTCACTGAGATTGTATCTCATTGTTTATATGTTGTTGTTTTACAGAGAAACAGGGAAAGAGAGGACCACAGAGGCACGAGTAGGTTGAGCTCGGATGGTTGCTGATGACTTAACTTTATGCTTAAGTTTATGTTCCCCTTTGTTGTCTATGTACTGCAACACCATGTCTTTAGTGTTATATCTTTCTTCCGCTTTCTTGTATGATACTGAATACTATAGTTGCTGATGGTTTATGGTCTGAGAACCGTATTGTCTTGTTTGTAAATAAGACTGTTTGGTTTATATTCAGTGAAAATCTATAGTGATATTCAGTGTATAAGCAGGAAATATATCTCTGATGTTCCAGGGATGGTACACTTGGGTATTTTTACTAAATAAAAATACCGGGGTGTTACACACATGGCCTTGATGACAAACTAGTAAATATAAATAATATTTTTTAGGCTTAAATACATTTTTGTCCCTGCAAATACATCAAATATCAATTTCGGTCCATGCAAAAAGTTTTTTTTTAAATAGCCCTTGCGAAATTTATAATTAGTCATTTTGGTCCCTGCAAAATTTTCTCTTTATATAGCGGTTGTAAAATTTAAAATTATTCATTTTGGTCCCTGTAAAAAGTTTTTTTTAAAGTAGCCATTGCAAAATTTAAAATTATTCATTATTCATTTAAATGACTACAAGGATCAAAATGAATAATTTTAAATTTTGTAAGGACTTTTAAAAAAAAACATTTTGCAGGGACCAAATCGAATAGTATTAAATTTTGCAAGGGCTATTTCTTCAAAAAAAAAATGCAGGGACCAAAATGACATCGAAGCCTATTTTTTACTACTATTATTTTTATTATATTATATTTGTATTTTGCATTAAATCAAATATTTGTTAACATTTTTTACTTACTTAAACATATTGACCCAAATCAGTTTTTACCTATTTAAAGGCATTTTATAAAGAATAATTCAAATTTTATAAAGATAATTTCCTAAAAGGTTATGTCATATGTCAAATTTAAACCTATTCTCAGTGACTTATAAACTTGTTAGTCTATTCGCAAAAGCTTACACAATTCAAAGGTTTTAGCTAAACCTTAGGAGATGTGGGTTACATTTAGCTAAACCTTAGGGGAGGGTGAGTTTAATTTTCCCTAATAATAATAATAATAATATATGCTTTTAAACAGACTTTCAGGCATTATCAGGTTTTTAAATAGGTTGGGTCAACCTAAAATTGGACCCACAAAAGGGTGTACCATATTTCTCATGAATGAATTTCAGAATATTTTTTTTCAAAATAAAAGCTGAGAGCTATCAACGTCAAAAAGAAAAACACCCTCTTCAACAATTAAAACGTACCCATCCACATCGATGGATGACCTATGGCATTTAAACTCTTGTAATAAAGGCTCTCAACAGCTTTGGCAAATAAATCAACCAAGTCCTATGAGTTACCCAAAAATATGAATGGAAATTTATTGTTTCTTTCGCTCTCAAAAGTAAATGTGCAGAACAACCACTTCCCTTGCAACTGGATTTCATGCTCATAGATACAAGCCCATTTACTCCTATCTTGACAAATTTTCTTTTGTGTCATGAGTCTCCTAGAAACAAACAATTACTCTTTTCTTAAGCGTTAAGTATATTTTTTGTCCTTAAAAAATTTATTTTTACTTCTTATAAAAAAAATTGCTCACTTTTAGTCCTCATATTTTCCTCCGTCAATGATTTTAGTCTCTCATAAATGTTAATTGCATTTTTTTTGTCTTTATAGCTCCTTTTTAATTTTTTTATAGCACTTCAAGATGCTACTAAAATTCAGAGGAGACTAAAAACATTGACTTAAAAAACAAAGGACTAAAAGTGAGTGAAATTGTGATTGGAACTAAAAGCAAAATTCGTAAATTTTTAGGACCAAAGCATATTAACCCTTTCTTTAGTAAATGTTGCTTAAGACTTTTTCATGGGTTTGGATGCTCTTATGTTTACTCTCTCCGTAATAAAATATAAGTAAAATTAACTACTTATACATTTATTAAGATAAATACTACATTCGCCTCATTTTATATGACGTTTAAAATGTTGTGACACATACTAAAAAAGAGCCATTAAAAGTCCAAAGTTCGTGATAGTTATCTCGTACTTTCCTAATATGCTCTTCTTATTGTAACAAAAAAAAAATATTCTCTTATTACTTCATCTCTCACTTAATACTTTCAGTATTGAAAAATAAAAGTACATTTAATGTTTTAAAGTTATAACAAAAAATTATTAATGTTTCATTTGTATGACAATTAAAATGAGACAATTTTTTTGGTTAAGACGCCAAAACAATATGGGACAAAGGGAGTAGGTATTTGCAATGCTATTTGTAATTCGCACTTTTTTTTTTGGACACAAACAAACTTATATTATTTCACTTTCAATAAGAGTTGTAATACAATGTGGACTATAATAATGAACGTGGGAGCTAGCATAGTTTTTTGATGCCCTTGCAAGGGCGTGAGCAACAAGATTTGCTTGCCTCCGAATAAAGCTAATCCTATAGCTTGGAACAATTGAGAGTAGAGTTTTACAATGAGAAATAATGACATCAAATTCTGTATTGGAAGTTGTTGCTTTGTTCACCGCGTTGACAACTGAGACACAATTCGTCTCAATCGCCACTGCCTCCAAGCCTAACTCCATCAACCACATCATTGCTTGCATTAGACCCATCGCCTCCGCCTCTTGGGGTTCTGGAATTCCTTCAAACCACATAGTTTTCGCTTCCATAAAGGTGCCATTCTCATCTCGAATACAAAGTCCAATACCATACTTGCCTTCATGATCAAACAAGGCAGCATCAATATTGCATTTCAGTGTACCTGGATCCGATTTTGTCCATCGTTGCTGCACACTTGGCACCATTGGTTCGGCATTGTTGTTGGTGTGCCTTGGCCTGGTCTTCGCAATTCCCAATCACGCAAATAGTCAAGAGCCTGCTGTTGCGAAATGACATCAGCCTTCAACGTACCCTCCCAAACCTTCTCATTACGTCTCTTCCATATCGCCCAAATAATCATTACTGCTTCTTTCTGTTTCAGATCTGTCAGGCTGCCAAAAAAATTAAAAAAACATTCAGCAAATATATTAGAACCGTCGCAGCATGCTTGGACAGCAACCAACATTCGACTTCTAGCCCACATAGATCGCGCTTCAACACAGGAAAAAAAACAAATGTATATCATCTTCAATTCCATCACTACACATAGAACAATTATCCTTACAAGGTACATGCCGCCGTCGTAAATTTAGTCTAGTTGGCAAACACCCTCTTGCCACCCTCCAAAGCTACAATTTCACCTTATTTGGAATTTTTAATCCCCATATTAACATCCAATTTCCGGGTTTCCGAAGGTGTTGGTTATCAATTAAATCCTCCTTTATACCATAGTAAGCCGACCTTACTGAGTACATTCCATTTCGACTCTGCCACCAAATTAACTTATCTTCGCCATCTGCAAGTGACAACGGAATCCCCCTAATTAAATTCGCTTCTTGCTCATTAAAAAAGCAATTCACCAAATTCTCATTCCAACTCCTCTTATCTCCATGCCACATGTCCTTCACTTTCATATCCTCTGTACCCATCACCATAGGTGAGCAAACAAAAGGATCCTTTTTACCCTTTATGCACGGATCCCTCCACACCGGAACATTGCTTCCATCTCCTAGACGCCATCGTGATCCCACATTCACCACCACCCGGGAAGAGTAGATACTACGCCAAACATAACTGGGATTATGGCCCAAGTGAGCCCCCATAAAGTCACTCTTCGGATAATATTTTGCCTTGAAAACGCATCCCACAATAGTATCCGCACAGGTCATAAGTTTCCACGCCTGCTTCCCTAGCAATGCTTAATTGAAACCATGAAAATGTTTAAACTCCATTCCTCCATGTTCTTTTCTCATTGTTAACTTATCCCAATTCAACCAATGAATACCTCTCCTAGATTTCCGGTTAGTGCCCCACCAAAAGGAATTTATCATTTTCTCTAACTCCTCCCCCAAAGTCGTTGGCAACAAAAAAGTACTTATGCAATTGGTGGGGATTGATTGAGCCACCGGTTTCACAAGAACCTCTCGCCCTGCTTTGGATAAGTGCTTGCCTGCCCATTGTTGAACTTTCCTCCACATTCTTCTGTCTCTCAAGTAGCCAAACATCTGCTTCTTGTTTCTCCCAATCATAGAAGGAAGACCAACATACTTGCCAGTCCCAATACATTTACTCACTCCTAGTGTGTTTGTAATTTGCTCCCTCATCTCTCTGCTGGTGTTCCTGCTAAAGAAAATCTCTGACTTTGCCATATTGATGGCTTGGCCGGAAGCAGCTTCATAAGTATTAAGAATCTCCTGTAATTTCCTACTCTCCCTCTCATCTTCCCTGCAAAACAAAAAGCAATCGTCAGCAAAAAGAAGGTGTGTGAGGGATGGTGCCCCCTACACACCTTCACTCCATGTAAGTCTCCTGTGCTCTCTGATCTTTTTAGTAATGTTGTGAGCCCCTTCGCACAAATGATAAACAGATAGGGTGATAGTGGGTCACCATGTCTCAATCCTCTCCCTGCCATGATAGGACCAACTTTCTCACCATTCACCATAATAGAGTAGCTTACAGTTTCTAAACACATGGTCATCCACCTAACCCATCTCTCGTCAAAACCCAACTTCAACATCATTCCTTTCAAATAATTCCAGTCAACTCGATCATAGGCCTTACTAATATCTATTTTAAGCGCCATTTCGCCTATTTTACCACTTATTTTACACTTGAGGTGATGCAAGGTCTCAATAGCAACAAGAACATTATCAAGGATAGATCTATCCTCCACAAAAGCAGATTGCTCCATTGAGATACACTTATGAAGTAGGGGTTTCATCCTATTCGCAAGCACCTTTGATATAATCTTGCAGATGACATTACACAAAGAAATAAGTCTGAGATCTTTCATAGAAACCATATCATCTACCTTCGGGATCAAAACAATATTCGCATCATTCAAGTTTGGTGGGAACTCCCCCGTATCCAACCAAGACTTTCCGGTATGAAACAACTCCGCCCCACATAGATTCCAAAACCTCTTAAAGAAAGCTGAGTTAAGGCCATCCGGCCCTGGGGCCTTGTCTGAATGCATTTGAAACAACGCTTGTTTGAATTCAGCAATATCAAGTGGTTTTAGAAGCATCTCATTATCACCCACACTCAACTTCGTCTCAACATAGCGGAGAACATCATCATACACACCGTGAGACCCTCTAAAATAATTTTCAGTCACCTCACCAATCTCCCTTTGCTAGGTAACCACTTCCCCGTTATATTTTATGAGCTTCGAGATGGTGTTCTTCCTTTTCCTTGCGGTTGCCATAGCATGGAAGAATCTAGTATTTGTGTCCCCATCTCTAAGCCAATACACCTTTGACCTTTGAAGCCAAAATGCCTCCTCCTAGGCAAGTAACACCCCCAGCCTCTCCTTAGTCTCCTTCAAAACCCTCTCGGACTCCGGATCCTTCCTTCCCCTCAAGTTTTCAATATCTCTCCTACAATTATTTATTGCTTCACGATACTGAGACCTTAATTTCTTACCCCATTCATCAACAGCCATAGTACACGAGCTAATCTTCTGCATAAACTCACTCCTTTCATCTCTCCCCCAACACTCCTCCACTAACAAAGGTAATTCAGGCTCTTCTAACCAAGCATTTTCAAATTTAAAATCTCTCCGATAAAACCTCCTCTCTCTATCAGACAAACGTAACCAAATAGGAGAATGATCTGATTTATTAGAAACACCATTCATAAAACGATAAGAAGGGAAATATCTAACCTGCTTTGAGTGACTAGTGCTCTATCCAGGCGCTCCTCCTTGCTATCAGGCGTCCCTAGTAGCTTCGTCCAAGTGAATTGGTAGCCCTCCATTGGTAAGTCATGCAAATTGCTCTCCTGAACTGCCTCCTGAAAACCTCTAATCAGCCACGGAGCGCGAACCGCCCTACTTCTTTTGTCCTGATTAGAAAGGATATCATTAAAGTCCCCCATCACACACCATGGCAAGTCATTATGACGCGAAAGATTCCTCAAGAAATCCTAGGAGTCTCTACGTCTCTCAGTCTCCGGATACCTATAGAAACCAGTAAACCTCGAATTGGGACCCCCAAAAGAGCTAACTTCTACATTAATAAAATTAGAAGAATAACTCAATACTGTGCAGTCAAAAGGTTGTCTCCACAAAATAGCCAAACCTCCACTCCTACACCGCAAAAGCCGAATCAAAACCCAAACGAACTCTAAACTTTTCAATTTTATTAGCAAACACCAAAGTCTCACACACAAAAAGAACATCCGAACGATATGCCCGAACGAGGTCACGAACCGCAAGAACTGCCCCAGGGTTACCCAGGCCCTGACAGTTTCAACTTATAAAACTCATTGCTCCCGGCAGGCCTGCCTGCCAGGACCTGCCGATAAAAAAGAAACAGATGTGTTGTCTTGAATTTTTTCAGTCTCGCTATTGTTCATGTTGCCTTGTGTTGTCATATCATGCATGGGAACATCAGGTACTACTTTAATATTGCCTTCATTTGGATCTACACTCCTCTGTCTTTTGCGTTCCATCTCCACTACCATAGGTTCCTCATTCTCTACTTGCTTCATATTGGTCACTATGGCGTTTTTTCTACCACGTCAGCAGTGGACTCAGTTGACTCACTTACTTTTGTCTTAGCAACAAAAAAGTTAGTGGGATTTTTTAGAACATCTACCAGGTTGAATATTCCTCCACCATTACTGCTTGCCCCCTCGGTCCCACTTGTATAACCGCAACCATTATTTCTTTTGAGTAATGTTATTTAGCCAAAATATTCTAACCAAAAATAGCCAAAAACCAAGTTACAACACCAATCAACCAACTTTTATAGGCAATTAACCAACCTGTTTTTCACAGTTTTTAGTCAATGGTCTAGAAAACTGTGAAAAAACAGGTTGGTTAATGGCTTATAAAACTTGGTTAATTGGTGTTGTAACTTGGTTTTTGGCTATTTTTGGCTGGAACATTTTGGCTAAATAGCATTACTCATTTCCTTTCTCTCTCTGAATTTGGTTTCCATTCAAATTTCCACGGTTTCCGCCAAAACGGTCGCCAGCATTTATCTGCCCTATCGGACCTTTCCACTCTCGGCCCTCTTCCCTCAACCAGCGAGACCTAGCGCCGCCTCCACTCCGCCGCGGCTCCACCCTAAGGTTCGGTCCCCAACCACGATATCCATCATCGATGTCCATTGTAAACAGTTTTTCACAGCAAGATTCCATATGCCCCAGCATTCTGCAAAGATAACAGAAGACATCCTACCTTTCATACTTAAAGCCCACCACCCTTGCATCTCCACCCTGCCGTTTAATCTTCTTTGTACGCCTCAGTGGCTGCCTGACTTCAATGAAAACGCGAATTCTCATATACTGCCTCCAAAAGTTTGCACTATTGTGAGCATCATACTCCAAAAACTCACCGATAAAATCACCTAAACCTTTACCCACCGTTTCAGACATGAATCCAATGGGCAAGTCATGGATTTGAACCCAAAACGGTACCTTATGTAACTGAATCTCCCGTGGCACCCCTCCAACCGAAACAACTCCAAGAATCGGCAAATGTTTGTCAAAAGACCAAGGTCCTTGTTTTAAGACCTTTTGAATATCAAGATGATGGTAGAACTGGAACAAGAACAAACCAGGCTCAACCTCATTGATCTGGACGCCTCTACAAGGTCTCCAAATGTCAGCCACCTTGTCTTTCATGAGAGAAACCCTAATCCCCTTATCAGTCAGGAATCTTCCTACCAAACATAGTGATAGATCTGATACAACACTCTCCTCTTCTCCTTGTGCATATTCAAACTCAACATCCTCCTCGATGGCAAGGTGATCCATCGTGAGAAGAAAAAGTAAAGCTACTAAAAAATGGTGAAAACGAGAAAAGACGAAACCTCTCACACTTGGGAGAGAGCTCTCACGCTAGTTGGGAGAGAAAAAAATGATTTGTGTTGTAATTTGCAGTTAAATGTTTAACTTCATTATCCAAATTACCCGTCATCTCATTTAACTACCTAAAAAAGTCTGCAACTTTGAATATTTTGCATTAAATATTCAACATTATATGAATGTAATTTTTAGTATGCTATCATTAATTAAGATGAAAATGGTCAAGTTTTTCTCATTCTATTCCGATTTCAAATATAAGCAAAAAATAAGACATATTTGGTGGTCAAAAATATAAACAAAATCTAACTAATTAGATTATCTTAAATGATAATATTCTCAAAATACTAATCAATAAAACACCTTCCTACACAAAATTTAATAACTAAAAGGTTTGTTTGGGAAATAAATTTATTATTTTTATTACATCAAGGAAATCAAATCTGGTTAACAATATTCTTAATATGTGTGTAATTAATTATTTTTGCGTATAATTGAGGCCGAAGAGATTATTTCATTACCACTTAGAGGATCCAAATATTGTTTATATTTTACTACGGAGGAGTGAATAACATGAGGGGTCATGTTTTTTTTTGAATTGATAGAGGGCTTAAAAGCATGGAGAAAAGAACAACTAAACAGTTACAAAACGAGGAGTGGACACTCCTCTGGAATCATCAAGCACAGCTTTAGACACTTCCGCCGAAACCGAAATTAAATCCCGTCTAATTCACAGGCAAACATATGTATTAGTCAAATCCAAATAAAAACCAGTCTTTAAAAATAATCTAAAAGTTCCTATAGCCTCAACTACAACTTTAGTGCCATCGCCCACATAGATGAATCTTTCAGCATCACTCAACGGTCGGCTCCACAGGCAACCCTGCATGGACATACTAATGTGAGTAGTAGCGCCATAATGTACCCACCAAGTATCCTTAGGTACTAAAACTAAATTAACTTTAGAACAACCAAAAGTGAGAGGTTTACCCTTCTTAACACGCCATACGGCGTACTTAGGACAATCCTTCTTCATGTGTCCCGCCTTCTTGCAGAAAAAACAAGCCGAGTCATTATCCTGCTTTTTCTGCTGCTTCTTCTTAGAAGAACCTTCTGCAGTTTCCTTATTTTTATTCTTCTTCTAGTTCTGAGAATTTGAAGCCAAATGAGTTTAGTCCTACCCCTCCGCGCTCTCTCTTCCTCTTGCACACACTGAGACATAATAAGCTCATTGAGGGATCATTTGTCCTTCTGAGTGTTATATGTCACCACAAATTGTCCAAATTATGTAGGAAGAGAGATCAAAACCAAATGCACAATCACATCATCAGGGATTTGCATCTTCAGTGCCTTGAGTTTTGATGCAAGGATGGACATCTTCATATTGTACTCCCTTACGTTCCCTTTACCATTATACTTCATAGAGGTAAGTTTGGCCAAATGGCTACTTATCTCAGCCTTATCACTTTTTGGAAATGATTTCTCTATTGATCCAAGGAACTTCTTGAAATTCTCATTCTCGGTAATTGTGCCCCAAAAAACTTCTAGAATTGATTTCTTGATGATCATGAGGCACATTCGGTTGGACCGGTCCCATTTCTCAATTTTGAGCTCATGGGAGTTCTCCGGAGTGGGAATGGGTCGTTCCTCCCTCAGTGTTTGGTCCAAGTGCATACATCTGAGAACAATCTCAACGGATTCCTTCCAGGACTTGAAGTTCATCCCATTCAGCATAGGGATTTGGTTAATTTCAGTAACAAAATTTGGAGAGGTAGCAACAACAACTAAAAAAGGAATAGATAAACATACAATCAACATTAGTGAGCACATCAAATGATAAATAATTATTAGATGTGCACAAACAACTTTAATTGTAAATTAAAAGACCCAAACAAGATACCAAGTGCACCTTTAGTCCCCAATCTTTGGATTGTAAAGACTAATTGCAAGAAGTACTCTCAACGCAATGATCAAACATTGGTGATAAGTCCTGCCAAACAATGATTGTCTTTGGGAGCCCCAATTGCTCACATGGATAAATAACTTTATAATCACCACACATTTACCATCACATGCATGTTATTACTCGGCCAAGTTGTGCATTCCTTTGGGCCGACAACAACTCGCATGAATAATTTCATGCTACATCTTTTGTAAATTGAATTGAATTGATCTACGTAGCAGAGGTTACTTTGGCAACATGTTGTCTCAATCAACTCAATTAAAAATACTAGACAGTTTTATTAATAATAATAATAATAATAATAATAATAATAATAATAATAATAATAATAAGGGAAAGGATCTTAATTCACATATTTCCTACACACGAGCGTAGAGAAAAAACTGAATGTACCGATATGGCCTCCTAAATGCAAAAGAATGAAATTACTAAAAAATTACAATTCTTCGGCACAAAAATAGCCTCTCCGAGTCGCATCCTCATATGATGTTGTCCCCTTTTGCCTTTCTCGATCAATTACAATATTAGAAACAAAATAAAATAAAGGCTTAAATATATGTTAAGCCCCTGCAAATATGGCCAAAATCCATTTAAGCCCCTGCAATTTTTTTTTTTAAAATTACCCTTGCAAATATTAAACATTTGCGGTTAAGCCCCTCGATCAACTTTCCATAAAAAAAATATTAAAATGATAATCAATGCCACGTGTCACCATCTCATAAGACCATTATTCCACGTCATCACCCCATGTCACCACTGCCACGTGGCACTGACATGTGCCACATTAGCAGCCAATGGATGGCTGCCACGTGGCGCTTGCATGGCAATAATGTGGGGCACCTTTGTTACCAAACAAATTTAACATTTTGGAAGACCATGGGTGTTGAACCCATGACCCCTAAAGTGGTTGAAACTCACAAATACCACTAAGCCACTTGATTTTTTTGGTAAGTTAAGTCAACTACTAGTATATAATACATAAATAATTCGATTAACAAAATAAAAAACCAAGATCTTCATCTTCCACATCTATAACCAGCAAATCTGGGAACAACATCTTCCACAAACACCAACAGATCTTGAACACAGACACAAGCACCAACAAATCTAGGAAAATCGAATCTGCAAACAACTCATTACGATTTTGGTTGTTTAGTTTTCCATTTCCACCAAAAAGAACCCATTTACGTTTCCAGATTTGCGATTCCAGATTTGCGTTCACCCAGAAACGATTTCGTTCATCAAAATCTTCAAAAACATCAACAATAACAACAAAGGAAAGCAAAATTAATGATTCATTTCGTTCTAATCATCATCAATAACCTAGAAACGAGATTATCAATAACCGTTTGCGATTTCGTTCATCCCTTTGCGATTTCGTTCATCCATCTGTGTTTTTCTCTTGGGTTTGATTTTTGAAAGAAGATGAAGATCAATAACCGATTTTTTTTATTTAATTAATTGGAATGATGTATTATATATCTGTACTTTGCTTAATTTATTCAAGTAAGGTTGTGGCCTATGGTAATTGTTGGTGGGCACCAAAAGGAGGTTGTAGGTTCGATTCTCTTGGGAAACAAAATCTTCATTTTTTTGGGGTGATGACGTGGCACAATGGTCCAATGAGATGATGACACGTGGCAGTGACGTCATTGATGATGTCATGCTGATGTCATCACTGTTAGCCATAATTATGGGTTTAACCGCAAGCGCTTAATATTTGCAAGGGTCATTTTAAAAAAAAATTGCAGGTGCTTAAATGGATTTTGGCCATATTTGCAGGGGCTTAACATATATTTAAGCCCTTTTTTTTATGGAAAATTGATCGAGAGGCTTAACTGCAAGCGCTTAATATTTGCAAGGCTCATTTTAAAAAAAAATTGCAGGGGCTTAAATGGATTTTGGCCATATTTGAAGGGGCTTAACATATATTTAAGCCTAAAATAAATAGAGAAAGTCACGGTGCGCAGACCGTTAAGGGATATAAAAGGAGTGCACCAAAAGAGTGCAAGAAGGAGGTCCCTGGTTGAAACCCCAGATAACTAACATTCTCCGACCCCACTAACATTGCTTAAAAAAAAAATGCATAATAATCTATCACCGATTCATTCTAGTGGAAGCCAATAACACATTGAAATCGAACGATACGTGAATATTGGAGAATTTGTGAAACAAAAAAGTAACACAAGAACACATGATAGAGTAGAACTAAAAAGTATCACCAAATTAAATCCCAATAAATCAACATAGAAGACGTGCTCTAATACCACTCGTCTACTATCAATATATACAAACAGCCAACTACCAATAATACTAAATTATCCCCCACATTTTTCTCAATTCTAAGGATACAAACATCATTTCAAATTATTTCCTCTCACTTTTTTTTCTCTCACTCACTTTTATCATTAGTGGGTCTCACTCTCACATCATCTTTTAATTTTTTATTTCACTTTAAAACCTACTTTTCTCTTTCATTTCTCTCACTCTTTCCACTTCTTTTTAAATTATTTTTTGTAAAAAATCAGTAATTAGATAAAATTAATATTAAATTGTGTAGAATTTACTATTTACTATAATCTACTCAAACTACTCAACCCAAAGTAATTTAACCACTACCAATTGTCAAAAAAAGCGATACGGCTAGCAAAAAATCCAAAATTATATTTCCTAAAAAAATCAATAATTAAATCTCATCCATTTTTTTCGTGAGCCACACGGGAGCGGCAACGAGAGCAGCAATGACACCGCCAACGGGAGTGCCGGCTGGAGCACCAACAAAAGCGTCAACGGGAGCAGCGAGAGCCCCAAAAAGCAGCAAAAGCTACCTGCTGCCTGCCGCGCGTAGTCAATTTATTTTTTTTATTTTTTAATTTATTTTTTTAAAAAAATCAGTAATTAAATAAACTTAATAGAATTAATATTAAATTATGTAGAATTTATTATTTACTTTAATCTACTCAAAACTACTAAACCCAATTAATTGATCCACTACTGATTGTCAAAAAAAGCGATACCGCTTGCAAAAAATTCGAAAATTATTTTTCCTAAAAAAATCAATAATTAAATCTCATCCACTTTTTTCGTGAGCCGCACGGGAGAGGCAACGAGAAAAGCAACGACAATGGGAGCGCCAACAGAAGCGCCAACGGGAGCACCAACAGAAGCACCAACGGGAGCGCCAAGGGAAGCACCAACGGGACCAGCAACGAGAGCGCTAACAGGCGCGCCAACGGGATCACCATTATTATAAGAAGATACTGTCATTATTACATCTCATTTTCTTTTTTCCTCATTTTTACTCTATTATTAATATTATAAGATGATACCGACATTTCCGACATTTTTTTACTTTTAGCGTATTTATAATTTCATAGAAAATTATAACAAATACAGTATCACCCGTGCGACAGTCTATTAGGGTTCACATTATCCCTCTAATGGGCTATCACTGACATTCATTCATATTGGGCCCATATAATTAATTAATTAATTAATTAATTATACAATTAGAAATTCAATATAGCCTTTTACTTATTTTGATCACATATCAATCAATGCTGTTAATTGATAAATAGTTAATATAAATAATAAAATAATATTTGCCCATTATTTATGATATTGGAATAAAATATTCAACATAAAATTTTCTTATAAAAAAACCAGGAGGAGTAACGAATGTTATATTAAAAATAAAATGACACTTATTTACAAATAAATGGTTGAACGCATGACATGGCTATGTTGAATCATTAATCCAACGTTGGCCTGGTATGTTAATAATTACGTATCGTGGATTCTCACTTAAGATTAAGCCCAATTAAAATGATCTAATAAGATTGCTAATATGGGTTTATGAGTATCTAATAGGATCTGGGCCTTTAATGTGTAGAGACTAAAGGGTAATTCTAATTTTGTTATGGCACCCTATAAATAATGAGGTTATGGCACCCAGGTCACACTACACAAAAACAACACTTTTCAGAGTAGTTCTTACCTGACATCCCATTATCAGGAAGATACAAAAAGAAATCTAAAGAGAAGGCCAAACTACATATTGAAACCATGACGAATTAACATCATGAGTTCAGGTACGCTTTCAATTCAGTATTTTCTAGTGATGAACATGATTAGGGGTGGGAATTGGCTGGGCCGAACTACGTTTTGCATGGTCTGAGCCTGGTCTGCGTTGAAAACTTAGGCATGAGCCCTGTGGCCTGTGATAGGCCGACTTTTGAGGCCTGGCCTGGCCTTTTAGAAAGCCTGACAAGGCCGCCTGTTTAAAAGCCTATTTCACCAAAAAATATTATGAATGTCTACAACCTTTGAATAGTGTAGACTTTGTAAATAGGCCAACAAAATAATAGATTAACGAGATTAAGATCTAATTTGAGATCTAACAAAATCTTTTAGAAAATTATCTTTTTAGGACATTTTATTTAAATTTTATTCTATAATATACATTTAAATATGTCAAAATTGATGTAAGTCATCATTTTGAATAAATAGAAAACTTAAACAAATTTATAATTTAACATAAAGTAGAAAATTTAATATAATAATAGTAGTAGTAACAAAAAATATTATTTATACTTACTTAAATAGGTCAGCCCGGTAGGCCTAGAAGACTTTTTTGATGGCTTGTAGCTTAGCCTTTTTACCAAAATAGGCTTTTAAAAAAGCCTTAACCTTATCTATTTAGGAAAAAGCTTGGGCTGACATAGGCCTGGTGTAGGCTGGGCCTACGGCCTGACCTATTCCCACCCCTAAACATGATTGATTCTGGATTTATAAAGACTATTTCGAATCTAACAAGTGATATCAGAGCCAATCACGTTTGATTATTAAGAAAAGTAATTTTTTAAGTTTTCGGCATATGATGAGATTTCCTAGGTGTACATTTGTCGTCCGGCTTCAGTTTCAGTTTTCTTTTAATGGTATAAAATCGTTAGGCCTTCATGAATGAATTCATAATTTGCTATATATGTTTCGACTTTTGAAGATTGTGGCCGCAGCAATTTTCCTTTCGTTTGGCTTAAGAGATGTCCTTTCATGACTTCTATTATAATGTTAATATGAACTCAGCAATTCCTTTCAGGTTCATTATGATTTCATGGGTATAGTTTTTTTATGATATAATTATTTAGAATTCACATGTCTTTTGTGCGTGAGATGAGTCTGTGTGCTATGGCGGCTGCCATGGTGGTGCTGATTGGAAACATTTCGACACATCCTATTTTAAAGATAAATTTGGTTTTTGTTATGAATCGGTGGATGTCCATCTCTCCTTAGTCCTTTCATCTTACCTAGGATACTCTATAACTCTCATGAGTAAAGACTAAAGAGCTTTAACTCATTCTTATTGCTCTTAACTTTGTGCTTGTAAGTTACAAGATTTGTATCCTATAAATAAGACTTATATGACAATGTAAATGATACATTCAAGAGTAGAATGCAAATGCTCTTTTCTTCTCTCATTCTCTTCTTCTATTTCTTTTTCATCTATAGTTTATTATAATGGTTATATCTTACTCTTGTTTGGATCAATTTCATAACACGTTATCAGCACGAAGCTCTATCAAAATGATGGCTTAATAAGCTTGGAGGCTATTTGGCAAAGATAAGTTTTTTTTTACTATCTTATAGTTAATCTAACTCATATTATCATGTTTTGTTTCTTATAGCTTTTATTTTATCATGTTAACATTTTATATTTCTTGTATAGAAATTTTATTGAGAATTTAATTTAGCTACTATGGTTATCATTTTCTATTCTTGATGAATTCTTGAAGAATTCAACATTAAAGTATCCCTGTTGGATTGCATAAAGACAATTAGCATGTTTGTCTATTCTTGATGAATTCTTGAAGAATTCAATATTCAAGTATCACTATTGAATTGCATAGGGACAACTATCATGGTTATATATTCTTGATAAATTCTAGAAGAATTCATCATTTAGGCATCCTAAAATGATTGCACAAAAAAAAACTTAATATTGAAGCATATCATGTTTGTCTATATTCTTGATGAATTCCAGAAGAATTCATCATTCAAGCGTCCCGGAAGGATTGCACAAATAACTAAATATTGAAGCATCCTATAGGATTGCTCAAAATATGAAAGTTTGTGATATAGTTCTTGAAGAACTGGAAAAAAAATGTTCAAGAATCCCTGTAGGATTGCTTAAAGAATTTTTTGTGATGATTTGTTATATAGTTCTCGAAGAACTTAAAAAAAATTAATATGAGTATTCTTGTAGTATTAAAATGTGAAGATTTGTGATAGTTCTTGAAGAACTTAAAAAAAAAAACTTAATATTCATTAGTATGATGTAGTAACGGATTGACACAAAGTTAATTTCTTTAATATTTTTAATAAATGTGTTGTGATTTTCTTTTCATTAGTATGATTTGTGGTTATGACCTTTGGTGTTACTAATAATGGTTTACTATTTTGGCATTATGGAATATGTAACTTATTTTTTTTCTCATGCTTGGAATTCCATATAAATATATAGGAAAAAGAAATGTGTGTGCCTAATTCTTTGTTTGTAAATAGTAATTTTGTTATATGCATTAGGTAGTATTTTTATATTTTGTTGTTTGAATGATAAGAGTTTAATACATTATTTTTATTCATTGTCAATTCAAATATATATGAGAGCAATTAAAGTTTTGCTAAAATAAACCAGAAGTTTGGAATGCACTTATAGAAGAAAAAAAATTTTAAACCTGAAGTTTAATAGTCTACATAGTTTTACCATTTACAAGTTATATGATAGCATGTGTACTTATTTCCAACTTGCAACCAGAAGTTTGCAAATATAATAGAGGACTCTAGAAGAGCTATTGTATTGTTACTTAAAGGAACAAAATTACACATTGATATTGTATTAGATTCTCTCAAGTCTCGTAGAAACTAATTAAGTTTCAAGGATACTCATCTTAAGTGGGTATACCAAATTGAATAATAAATGAAGAAAATATTCAATGTCTGTATATCTTGAGACTTACCTTAAACCAGAAGTTTATGGATCATAATAAGTTTGTTGTTGGTAAGACCGGTTGGGCCATCCCGGGTCTATTATGCCGCGGAAAAAAATAGTTAAATTTGTTATATAAAATGTATTGAAGATCTTGTCGATTCTTCAATCCATTAATCTTTGTTATTACTAATTCCCAAAGGAAGTTGCCAGTTTGAGGGAATAAGTCTCCTGCATCTCTAAAATATATATAAGGTGATATTTGTAAATCAATAATCACATGGACCATTTAGATATTTTATTCTTCTAATTGATGCATCAACAAAATGACAACATATATATAATTGTCATCAACTCACAACCAAAAGTTTGTGAGATTGTTTGCTCAACTAATTCGAGTAAAAGCTTATTATGTGAATTATCTTGAAAGCATCTGATAAGTAATTTATGACTATTAGAATTTATATTGAACATCACATAGCATATGTTCATTCATAAAATGGTCTTGAAGAACCATTCATTAGACATCTAAAGCTAAATATGACCAATACTTATGAGATGGAACTTCCAATTTTTACTTGGGAACATGCAATCTTGCTGGCTGACACATTGATACGCATCAAGCCAATAAGTTAACATATATCTGTAAGTTCTCCCATTTACAATTGATTTTTGGTCAATGACCTAATATTCTCCATCTAAGATATTTTTGATGGATCCTTAAAGAATGTTGGGAATATATGAGTATATGAATCTTCATCCATCATAAAGTATGTCCATCTCTCCTTAGTCCTTTCATCTTACCTAGGATACTTTAACTCATTCTTATTGCTCTTAACTTTGTGCTTGTAAGTTACAAGATTTGCATCCTATAAATATGACTTATATGGCAATGTAAATAATACCTTCAAGAGTAGAATGCAAATGCTCTTTTCTTCTCTCATTCTCTTATTCTATTTCTTCTTCATCTATAGTTTATTATCTTACTCTTGTTTGGATCAATTTTATAACCGTTTTTTTGTTTTACTAATTTTGTGCGTTGATTGGGGGATGATAAAATCTGAATGTTTGCGTTAATGAGTGCGGCAATTTAAGGTTTGGTTTTTGGTTTTGGTTTCTTTTCGTTTTGATTATATATGGTTGGGGCAACTTTATATGCTTATGAAATTCATTTTGTCACGTCACGAACGAATGAATTCAGGGTGCAGTTTTTTTATAAGCTGTGATTCCAATAGAAAGTGTGCTAAAAAATCACAATTACAAATAGTTTATATATAGCAAGGCATTATTCCACCAAGCCGAAGCAGAGTAATCGGAATGGCTACCCACCCCATATATAAACCAACTCCACAAAGTACATTTTATGTGGTTAACAATGGAATCTATCAAAGGTTCTACCCCTTTGAATACTAAGTTGTTTCTCGCCATCCAAATACTCTAACACACTGCTAGCCAAATGATGTGTTTTGTCTTGAAAGCCTTAGAGCCTGTGAATTCAGAACTGAAACCAATAAAATGATCCATAATGCAAGAGTATGGGACTAACTCGATCCGAAGCCAATCTCCAATTGCTTTCCAAATTTGTTTAGCCACAACACAATCAACCAACATGATGTTTGACCAGCAACTCACGAGTAGGGATGACATTAGAAAAAACTCTCCAACCGAAGATATTAATTTTTGTTGGTACCTGAGATTTCCGGAAATCAGACCAGAAACGATCTGCTGTCCCAGAGTTGCTGTCAGCAAACTAAATCTAAACTGAAGTCGTCAACACCAGTTGCCGATAACACGACTTTACCGTGAAAGAATTATGTGCCTCTAACAGCCACAACCAGCCATCTCGAACCCCCTCCCTCGGAACAACATTCTGTAGAATCAGCGACAATTCTGCTGCATCATCAGATAAAATTGGATCCGTAAAAAATCTAGCAGGGAAAAGCCATTGCCATCGTCCCAGTAGCCATTGACCAGCTGCTTCCACCGAAAGATTTTTATCCAAACAACCTACATATAAATTAGGAAAAACAAGATGTAATGGTTGTTGACCAACCCAATGATGCAGCCATAAATTCACCCCTTCTCTGTTCCCCAACACACGCCTCACATGAGAATTAAACCAACCACTTTGAACAGCATTATCTCCAACATATATAATGTCCCGCCACCGTAACGAATCATTCCTCCACCCCCTTCGAGAATCATTGAGTAAGAAATTTGTTAAATCATCGTATCTATGCCTTAGGAGACCTTTCCAACAAGCATTTTCATCCACCAAGAAACGCCATTTCCACTTAGCTAGAAGAGCTACATTGAATAACTCTAGACTTTTGATTCCAAGACCTCCCTCCTTCTTAGGCCGACAAACCTTTTCCCACGCCACCCAATACATACCCCTTCTATCCTCCTTAACTCCCCACAAAAAATCCCTTTGGATCTTAATCAAGGATTTAATGACCACTTTTGGGGCTTTATAAAAGGAGAAAAAATATAGCGGAATACTATTCAAAACGGAATTTATAAGAGTTACCCGTCCTCCAATTGATAAATTACAGCCTTTCCAAGATGTAAGCCTAGAACGGAACATATCAATCACTGGTTTCCAAGTGGCACTTCGTCTAGGATTGGCTCCAATCGGAATGCCTAAAAATTTGAAGGGAATATTCTCCGTCCGGCAATGAAGGAAAACCGAGCCATGATCACTGAAATCTTCCGCTACATTCACACCAATTAATTTGCTTTTTTGGAAATTAACTTTCAACCCGAATACTAACTCGAAACCTCTAAGAATAGATTTGATACACCAAAGATTTTCCCACGAAGCATCACCTATAAGAACCCTGTCGTCCGCAAATTGACTATTGAAAATTGAAGATTCACCCCAACCTTATAACCAGCAAACAAATCCATAGAAACGGCTCTTTTCACAAGAGCGGACAACCCCTCAGCTACGATCAAAAACAAGAACGGAGACAACGGATCCCCTTGACGGAGACCTCTCTGCACCAAGAAATCTTGGGCTGGACTTCCATTCACTAAGACCGATAAAGAAGTAGAGCACACACAAGCTTTTATCGACTGAATCCACCTAGAATTAAAACCAAGTTTTTCCATCATATAAAATAAGAAAGACCAAGATATAGTGTCATAGGCCTTCTCAAAATCAACCTTAAAGAGCATGCATTTGTCCTTCTTTCTCTTTGCCAAATCAACCAACTCATTCACAACCACAACTCCATCTAGAATATTTGTACCACCCAAGAAAGTTGATTGACATCCAGATATGACACTAGGAAGGACCTTTTTGAGCCTATTCGCCAACACCTTTGATAGAATTTTATAAATACTCCCAATTAAACAAATGGGTCTATACTCACCCAAGCCTTGATGATTGTCTTTCTTGGGAACAAGTGTTATAAAAGAAGCTGAGAATACCTTAGGCAAAGAAGCTTTAGAATGAAACTCATTAAAGAATTCGACTATGTCATCTTTAAGCACATCCCAAAATTCCTTAAAAGACCGCAAATTAAATCCATACGGGCCAGGACTTTTGTCTCCATCAGAACTCCAAACCCATTCCTTAATCTCCTCCTCCTCAAAAGGCTCCACTAACATCAAATTATCATCACCATCAATTTGCATAAATGATAAGCCATTGAGATTAGGCCTATCTACAAGAGGTTCATCAAAACAAGCTTGAAATTGGTTTTTTACCTAATTTTTTACTGCCACTGCGTCTTCCAACAAAATCCCATGTTCATTGGTTAGCATTAAGGTGTTTCTCCTCCTCCTATATCTTAGGAACGAATGAAAAAACTTTGAATTTACATCACCTTCTTTGTTTGGTTTAATAAATGATTTCTAGTTTTGGCCACGGCAATTGTCAATTATTAATTGCAATTTTTGACTTCAATAAAGATTGAATAATGACTTGCAAGAAAATGTGTATAAGATAAATACTATTTTCTGAACTTGTATGCATTATATTGGATGTATTTTCAGAATAATTTTGAATTCAAATATTAGACAGTTTATATATATTTTGGGATGAATCAATTGAAGTAACATGTCACCAAAGTGACCTCTCTTGTGGAGATTAATTTAATTTGAAATATAACAGGTTGTGTGCTCCTAACTTATGTGAATATTTACCGACCCAAAGGAATGTAGCTATTTTATATAATTGCGAGTGCACCTGTGGTAATACACTACAAGAAAATCGCTCATTTGCGACGGCAATTTCCGTCGCAAATGGACCTTTTTCCGTGGCAAATGTGAATTTGCGACGGAATTTGCGAGGGACGAAGAGTCGGGGCAAAACAGCTCATCGCAAAGCGTTTGCGACGAAACTCCCCGTCGAAAATAATCCGTCGCAAACTCGTCGCAAGGCCGTCGCAAATATCCGTGGCAAAGTCGTTGCAAACTTTGACACCTTTTCGTCGCAAATCCGTCGTAAATATACGTGGCAAAGTCGTCGCAAACTCTGACACCTTTTCGTCGCAAATCCGTCACAAATTTAAAAAAAAAATAATAATAAATAAATTATACATCCAAAATACTATTTAATAGTTACATCCAAAATACTATTATACATCCAAAAAACATAATGCCTTAAGAGGAATTCTCATTTCTCAATATGATACTTACAAAGAATAAGGTAATAATCAAAGTTACACAATATTAAAGATCAAGATCAAGCAATACCACATGTGATCTAAACATGATCAAAGCACAATACTCAAGCATCAAAATCTGCAAGAAACATATGCAACCGAACTCAATTAGATGCTAAAGTAAATCAATCTCTGTGTGCTGCAACATGGAGAGCATGCGGACACCTCTGAGCATATCAGTGAGTAGGAGAGCAGCTTTCTTATGAACAGGATGGAGATCTTTAAGTTTCTGGGCCATAAGGAAAAGTAGCCTCTTGATTAAATAGAAAACATAGATTGAGGTTCTTAAGAGGATTCTTAAATAAGACTTCTAACAAGTGAAATAACAATGTCATTAAAGGAAAAGTAGCCCCAGAAACTTTAAGAAACCGGGGGAATAAAACAGTAGAATAAGGAAAAGTAGCCCCTTGATTAAATAGAAAACAATACAGTCTTCTAACAAATGAAATAACATTGTCATCTCTACAAGCTTAAAGGAAATACCTCACTGAATCTCGTATTTTGCCATAGTAATATAAACATATAAACATACAAGCTTAAAGGAAATACCTCACTGAATCTCATAAGTTTAGCTGCTATGATTGTTGTTTCCAGCAAACCTGAAGTGATTTTTCTGCCAAAGTGCTTATACAATTCTCCCAAGCACTGTGCAACACCTATGAATTATAAAATCATATTCAGAAAAAATAGGGGAGAAAAGCAAAAGAGAACTTGCATTGTCTGAAAATTTAAATTTAAACACAAGCAACAATGATAACAACAATATGCCTGAGAAAAACATGCTACGTGAAATATAACATAAGTATGGAGTACAAGGGAATGACTCCTTTGATAAAAAAAACATTTTAAGAGCATCCCCAATGAGGAGTAGCTATGCCAAAAAGAACAAAAACAGGTGACATTAACATTGATTAAAGCTAGAATGATTCCAATCCAAAGGACTACAAGAAAAAAGAACTCAGAACCTAAAATCACAAAGAGGAATACATATATAAACAGTTCCAATCCAAGGACTAGTTCATAGAAAAATTTGTACTAACCTCAGGATGGTATCCGATTCCTCCTTTCATAGGGCCTCTAGCATTATCATGTTGAACTCTGAATCCAATATAAGATTGCAAAGTGCCGTTGTCTCTAGGGATAGTACATTCAACCTGTATTTTTTCATGTAACATTATTCAGAACAGAACTACATGAAACAGAAATAATACAAATTTTCCAGAACATAGACCTTTGAGAAACAAGAAAGAGCTTTACTTGCCTTGATTTCCCTGAATGGAATCAACAAACTGTTCTCAAGTTTTGAATCCAATCCAAGAAGTCTAGAGGCTAACTTAAAGTTCTTGTTGGTAGCTGCTAATGCATTCATTTTTCACCTAACACTGTATTCAACTTTTTATCAGAAGAGATGTTGCAGTATTATTACTATTATTGGCACTATAAAGAATAGAAGAAATCTATGGAAGATGAAAAACAGATCCAACTATAACAATATTTATATCATGAGATCATATTGAATGTCAACAAGATAAACTAGTAAGAGTTTGGTGAAAGGCTATATGTAACGCCCAAATACTTAATTAAATTAATTAATTAAATATTTAGGTATATAATTATTTATTTATTTTATTTTAGTTGGTGTGATTATATTAACGTTGGACTAAGGGGGTGTATAATTGAATAATAGGAGATGATGTTAGTAATCGGGCTTAAGCTGGAGGAAAGCCCGTGATCCATGAGCCCAAGGCTTAGGCGCATGAAAGGAGTGTTAGTGAGGGTTAGGGCATTTCGCATAGGGAGAGGAAAAAGAAAGGAAGATTTGCAAAGAAGAGAGAAAAGAGAGAAGTCGCGAAAATAGAGAGAGGGGAGGAGAAGAGGTTTAGCGCACACCCAAGGGGAGAGGAGAAGAGGAGTTCGCATAATCCAAGGGAAGAGAGGAGCTTTGTTGCTGAGGTTACTGTAGGTGACTTGATTCAATGGATTCGGTGCTCTCCTACTATAAGGTAAGGGTGAGATCTCTCTTTCACTATAATGGTGGGTATGATGGGTATTAGGGTAGGGGCTTAGACCTATGATGCCTAGTATTTGATTTGATGTGATTAGATGATAGAGATAACATGAATGTGCTAATTGGAGAAAAAAATGCCTGGTGATTGAACATCCATGATTTGCATGCCAAGTGCTTGAATATTTATTGATGGTGTTTTCAATTGATGTTAATTGGGTGGACTATGATAATTGATGTTCATGTTGGTGAATTAACCTTGGTGATTTGAATTGGTGTTTTAATTTGATGATGAAACAAGAATCTGTGAAACCTAGGCGCCTTGGGCGCCATGTCTAAGTATGCTATCTTAGGCGCCCTGGTACTGGGAGCCGTGTGTGGCGTCTGTGTTGCGCCTGTTCTGTTGATGTTTTTGGCGCCCAGTGCCTGGGCGCCGGGTCTGGGTGTGTCTCTGTGTGCCAGTGTGCTGTGCGTGTGTTTCTGATGGTGTTCTGCTGTGTTCCCTGTTGTCTGGGCGCCAATGGCTCCATGTCCTGCAGTGTTGCCTGTCGAAATGTTGCTGTCGAAATTGCTGCTGTCGAAATTATTGCTGTCGAATTTTGCTGTCAAATATTGCTGTCGAATTATGCTGTCAAATGTTGCTGTCGAAATGTTGCTGTCTGATGCTGTCGAAATGTTGTTGTCGAATGTTGCCTGTCGAAGGCGCCCTGTTGCTGGGTGCCAGTTTTCCTGTCTTGGCAGAGAGGCGCCAAGGGCGCCAGTTCCAGTTGCTGGTCAGTTTCCAGCGTGTTCCCTGCTAAGCGCCCAGTGCCTGGGCGCCATTTTCAGGATGTTCCTCCATTCTTCCCGGTTTTGTTTTTGACATATCTTTTGACTCGGGTGTCCGTTTTAAATGCTTCAAAGTGCGTTGTGAAGCTTATTCAGTTTCCTACGGGTATATTCTATTTTAAGGTAAAAATTATTATTTCTCTGATGGTTTCTGGGCGCCTCAAGTGGCTGTCCCCGGTGGTCGTTGTTGTCGACGTTGTAAAATTATTTCGGTGTCTAAAACCCTTCTTGGTGTCCTTTTTGGTGTCCTGAGCTGGAGTAAAACCTTTTAGTGTAATCGGTAATATTAGTGTCCCGGTGTCAATAATGATGTGTTGATGTTTTTGACGATAATGCCCCTAGTGGCTATTTTTTTGATTGACGATGGTATTGATGATGAATATAAGTTGCGGTTCTATCAGTGACGATGACGCCATAAAGGCTATTAGCGATGATGATATTAATGACGATGAATGTTAGTGGCAATGATATGTGTGATGATAACCTGACAGGTGATGTGCCTTTTATTGGCAAATCGGTAAGTGATGGATCACTAAGTTGATTGTGATTGTATCTGACTGTCCCTGGTGCATATCATGGTGCTCCATGCATCTCATGTGCATAAACAAGTGACGATGACGCCATAAAGGCTATTTAGTGACGATGATGCCATAAAGGCTATTTAGTGACGATGATGACAGGTACCACATGCATACGCCCGTTGTGATGGGTTGCATTTCATGCATGTTCATGACATTGTGATGACTCGTAGGGATGACTGATTTGATGTTGCGGTGTGGTTTATATAGCGTTGTAGCTCTAGCATAATACTTATCATATGCACTATTATATTGTTAGATGAACTCACCCCTTCTGTTTGAATGTTGCCCTTATGCGGTAACGTGCAGTCGTAGTGTCAATTGACAATGGTGTGTTGTCTATTATATCTAACTGTTGTTTGTTTTGTAGTAAGTGAGTTGAAATGGCTGGGAGGAACGATGCTGCAATTGCTGCTGCTCTAGCTACTATGGCGCAGGCTGTGGAGAATCAACATAATGCTGGTGAGAATGCTGGGTCTCGGAGTTTGGCTACTTTTCAGAGAGAGAATCCGCCTACCTTCAAGGGCAAGTATGATCCCGATGGTGCTATGGCTTGGTTGAAAGAGATGGAGAGGATTTTTCGAGTGATGGATTGTACCCAAGCACAGAAGGTCCGCTATGGTACGCATATGCTGGCTGAGGAAGCTGATGATTGGTGGTTAGAGGCGAGGCAGAGGTTGGAGACTGCTAATGAAGAGATTACCTGGGAAGTGTTCAGCAAAGAGTTTAACCGTAAGTATTATCCGGAAGATGTCAGAGGGAAGAAAGAGATTGAATTTCTGGAGCTGAAGCAGGGGAGTATGTCCGTATCGGAGTATGCCGCTAAGTTCGTGGAGCTAGCAAAGTTCTATCCGCATTACACTGGAGCTAATGCTGAGTTTTCTAAGTGTATTAAGTTTGAGAATGGTTTGAGGCCCGAGGTCAAGAAGGCAATCGGATATCAGAAGATCCGTGTCTTTGCTGACTTGATTGATAGTTGCAGGATTTTTGAGGAGGATAGTAATGCTCACTACAAGATTGTGAATGATAAGAAGAGCAAATTT